>CM045448.1:24348994-25788994 GCA_024666655.1 Dascyllus trimaculatus
TGCTTAATATTTTATGTGACGAACATAGCATCACAAATTATACACCAGTATTGTATGTGGAACAATACTGGGTGTTAATATCAGTGAAATATCTGAGAACTGATGAATTAATGAGCTAACAGCGCAATCACTGCGCAGTTGTGAAGCGCCACACTCCATGAAGCGCATGCGCAGCTTGCCGCAGAGTCAAAAGCCCAGTGAGCTCTCACTCTGCCAGACTTTGTGGTCACCAGAACCCACACAGAGCCTGGTGCAGCAGCAGAAAACAAACTTACTGTCATCAGTTTTCTCCACTTGTTAGGTCTTACTCAACACTAGCTGGACATTTGGCTGCACTAGTTCGAAATCATGTTGCACTACTTGAACCAAATTTCAGTCACTAGTCACTCTTTCAGCAGCTAGTGGCACTTTTGTCTAACCATTTTCAACAGAAGCCTTACTTCTCGGCACCGCACTAGTCCCACATAAATCCCAGGTGGACATCTTTTGACGCACAAGTGGCCTTCAAGATCCAACTTTGCCCAGTAATGCCCAGTTTGCCATGTCCCGTCCCATCGGAGCTTGAATGGAGTAACTGGTATGGCAAACAAATGGAGATAATGGATGTTGAATAGCTTGACTGTGGTCTAAGAAAATATACATTTGACTGGTAAAAACTGACACTTTTGAGGTTGATTCAAATGAATACTAAATGTTATGCTATGCAGCAATACAAAACAAAAAGAGCATGTTGCACCATATACATTGTTTCTGGCTGCAAAGTTTGCATGTAGAAAGCAAAAATACATGGTTGAAGTCTAATGTAAATAATGTATTGTGTGCAGTGTATATAAATTGATATAAATCTTGGAGTGGGTTGAGGTATGGAGGCTTCATTTACAATGTAATCAAGCATGAAAATAAAAAATGTATGCAGACATACAAGAAACTTAGGTAACAATGACAATGAAAATATTAAAGAGGCAAAGTTACAAAAATATTAAAAACACTCATCAGAGCATTTAAGATGTAAAAACACATGAATCAACAAAAACAGCTGAAGTTTAAAAAAAGAGTTAAATTTGAAACCGGATTGCACAAAGAATAAGACTGAGTCAAGCTTTAGAATGCTCTACATGTTATTCCAGGTTGTAGGTGTGCAGTAAATAAAACTGTATTTTTCAAGCTGAGTACAAACAGTCGGTACCTGCAGTGTAATTAATACAATCAAGTATGGTAAGAAGTCATAAAAATACAGCAATTAAATAATAAAAGAGGGTAAAAAAAACAGTAAGGCCAGTAATAGAGTAATAGACCCAGTATCTGTCATGCCTTACAGAGACTGAAGGTCATCAGATCTCAATTTAAAACTCACAGTGATTAGTATCAACACCAGCAATAAACCTTAATGCAGAATGAAAAACAAGAGTCACAGCCCATGCGCACATGTATGAAATGTCCCCATAATCCAGTATTGATAGAAAAGTTACCTCAACAAGTGTTTGTGTACAATGCAGTACAAGTCCGGTGAAAGAAATCATCTTTTTGTTGCAATATGGTCACCAGTATTGATAATATCAGCTTCTAAAATTATCTTATGAGCAGGTAACTTAAAATTATGAGAAAAGTGTGACTTGTTGAGTTATAAGTGAGCAATCAAAGTTACCTTTGATTTAAAAGGTAACATTTATAAAGCTAAAATATAAAAGCTACAATAATCTTGTCCAGTAAATCTGATTCTAAAAGTTAGCCTTAAAAGGTTTTTTGTTTCATAGATTGAGCATGGTGATACATTTGTATGTAGTTTTTGTCACAACGAGTACTTTTTGGCTCTATTTCTATTTTTTCTAGAGGAAATAAAGCTTTGACACCTAAATTATCCTTTTACAAACACCTGATCAATTAAAATGGAACAAATTATACACAAACACAGGGTGAAATATGCATCCTGACATCATGCCAGCTGTCACATAGACGATCTCTGCTGGACTACGTGGCTCCGGCTAACGTGGTGACGTCACATACCGCTAGCTTGGCCGCTGTAGTATCAACAGTTTAGCTAGCCTGCTATCAAAAGCAGGAAGTTTCAGTCGTTAGGACCTCTGTGTAGTTTGATAAATTCTCCAGCTGCTGCCAAAATGATTTCACTTACAGATTCACAAAGTAAGAGCCGTTTCTTTTTATTTATTTTTTATCTGTTCTTTGTCTCGGTGGTGTTTCTGTGTGAAACCGGGTTTAGCTCGAGGCTAACAGCTCAAACACGATTGGCTGAGAGCGTCGTTACGTTACACGTCAGTGAGAAATATTTGCAATGGAGTCAGTCTGCGAAAAAATACTACAATAATACTAGGGACATATAAGCACATAGATATTTTAATGTTGCTTTGGCAATATTGGTCCTTTAACTTTAATAGCAGCAAAGTAAACTGAATTGAATTGAATGTGTACACGCACAGATTTGTGCTGTGTCCTGCATCCTTAAAGATGATCTCTGACCTAAAGCTTGCATATAATTACAACAGAACCTAAGATTACATGCTTTTGTTTGTTTTATAGTGCTCTCCAGAGGCAATGTCCAGATGGGGCAAACACCAGTCCAGCAGTTTTTAGATTTCAACCTGAAATTGCACCATTTTCTAGTTATTTCAGAGTAAAATTCATTAAATTGTGAAACACTGTGTTCTAGGCAAAATAAGGTTATCCCACTTTCTTTCTTCGTACATGTTCCACATTAACATCACAGTGAATGCATGCTGGCTAGACTAGTTGTTCTCTGACTCTATACCTTCAAATTCCTCTTTACTGTGATGAGTTACAGCTATAATCCTATGTAAATGTGTGCCACAATACCTATTATAATTATTAAATAACTAATAATAGTCAGAACAAATCGGATAACGTTGTTGCTGACAAAAGAAACCACTGAAAAATCTCTCCATAGCATAATGATAGCTTATCTAACGACAGCAAGTTACAATTAAACAATAAAATGTTTTAGCTTTGCTACTCAGCTACCTGTTGCCATATTTCGTGAGTTAATTATTGATAAGATAAGATACTATATGTAGATATGGGAAACATCAATACACATAGTAATGTCACTACTGCAAATATCCTGTGAAATGGAAAAATCTGCGTTAGGAATGCCAGATAAATAGATTAAGAGCTCTTTTTTTCCCATTTTAGTTTTGTAAAACGATTGAAGAAGTAAGATCTGGGCACTAGTCATTAAACTTGACCCTCAACTCAAGTCAAAATGTCTTTTGTGAGACATTTCAACTCATAACATAAATAAGCCCCAATTTAAACAAAGCGGGAAAAAACAAATTTAAACAAAACAAAAAAACAGATTAAAATATCTCACTAATAATAGGATTTTAACCTTAACTTGCCATGCTGTTTTAAATCGTTCTTTCTTCTTTTAGTTAACATCATGTTAACAACAGTGAATGATATGATGTAACCACTTGGACATCATAACTTTTTTGTCTCTTTAAATCCACAGAAATTGGGATGGGGCTGACCGGGTTTGGCGTGTTTTTCCTCTTCTTCGGGATGATGCTGTTTTTTGATAAAGCTCTCCTTGCCATTGGAAATGTGAGTTGATCAAACATGCACTTATGACACCGTGTGAAAGTTTCTCTCATGTGACCTGAAAAGCACCAGACTTGTGATGTTGTTTTATTTCTGTGCAGATTCTGTTTGTCTCCGGTTTGTCCTTCGTCATCGGCCTGGAGCGTACCTTCAGATTTTTCTTCCAGAGACACAAAGTAAAAGCCACCAGCTTCTTCCTGGGAGGAGTGTTAGTGGTTCTGATCGGCTGGCCGATCGTTGGAGTTGTTCTGGAGATCTACGGTTTCTTTCTCTTATTCAGGTCAGCTCAAACACAAAACAAACCTCTTTGTCATCATAATGAATTTTTAGGTCTCATCTCACTCTTGCTCTCTTCAACAGGGGATTCTTCCCGGTGGCAGTCGGATTCATCAGACGAGTTCCTGTACTGGGGTCTCTGCTCAGCTTACCAGGGATCAGTACAGTGAGTATCATGGCAATCAATCAACCACACACTGCGAAATAGCAATTGCTTCCTCGCTATAGGTGGATTTCTGTATCTTTTTAACACAGCAGATAGACAGAGGCTCCATAATTTATTATTGAGACATCTTACATCATCCTCTTCATTTCTGTAATTTTAAATGATCACTACGAAGTCCTGACTTGTCAATAACCCTGTATTTCTCTCTTGATCTCTTTCAGCTGGTGGATAAAATTGGCGAGAGCAACACTATGGTATAACACGGAGCTGTTCACGTAACGGAGAACAGTTTCAGTATTTATCATAGCTTCTAATTGTGACTGTATAAAACTGGATCATTGCCATTTCAGAATCCAAACATTTCCCTGCGCAAAAGACACAAGTGTATTTATGGACGTTTGACTGACATTGGGAAATTTCGTCTGTCAGAAGGAAACAGTTTTGTATCTGACTGCCGCTGGATGTTACCAAGAGTTGTTTTTTTTTAAGGCTGGAAGCTGGTTTTTGTATCATTCCAGTTTGATATTTATGAACTGATAACTTGGGACCACTGGTGTAACTCAGAGGAGACTTGTGAACCTTTGACAGCATCCATTTCTCCGGATTGTGTGCCTCAGCAGTCACTGAGAGAGATTTTTTTAGGTTCCTTTATGAAGTGTTACTTTACTTTTGTACTTTGAAAATAAATTAGGTTGAGCTAAATGTTACAGAAATGTGAACTGTTGTGATAAAAAGTTTAAGAGGTTTGTCCTGAATATGATGTACTGTAACTTTTCTAAGTGCATACTTGAAATAAAGTGTGTCTTTTATAACTTAGTGGGATTTTTTTTGCAGCAGCAGAGAATACAGTTTTGTTTGCCATTGGGGATAACTGTTACAGTATAATTACCCTGGATTCACATACAGTATAGACTATCTTCCATTGCTTAAGGATACAAATGTGCTTTACAACAAAGAGTCAGTTATTTTCTCTCAAATCCAACTTTTCGGTTCCTGAATCTGAACATGTCTGAGACATCAGAGATGACATGCATATTTAAAATGTTGCCTTTTAGACAAAGTATGTGCTGGCCTTTCACAGTTTGGGTAAGATTGATTTATGAATGTATAAAAAACTCAAAAAAGTTCATTCCTAAAAAAAACCCCAAAGAAAATCTATCCAGCTGAAGCCAATAAGTCTTCATTTTTAGACCCTTCAGATTCAAAACATCTGGCTTCTGCTCTTCACCTGCAGTAATCTATATCAAACTCACATCTACAGTTTTTCCAAAACACAACCAGCAGCTGTTTTCACAAGATGAATACTTGATGGACAAACTGAACTTCATGTTTAAAGGTCCCATATTGTGCCCCTTTTCAGCAAATTGCTGAAACTCACATCTCCGGAGTGCGTCTTAAAAATTTCAGCTAAAATACTGCAAGACATGAAGACAAAGATATACTCCTGCCATTCCTCAAGTTCCCCCACAACTAGACAGCTTCCCAGCTTTACAGGCCAGTAAGACTTTTACTGAGCTGCTACATTCTAACAAAAGAACAAATAGTCATTTAGCCTAAACTTTGTACAATCCTGAAGCATTCAGAAAGAGTAAATTCCTCAGAGTCCACCTGGTTTGTTTTAGCTTCAAGAGCTGCTTCTGCAAACTCTAAAAAGTCTCAGCCAATTGCAGCCAATAGCGAAACACACCAAATGTTCTGCTATTGGCTGCAAGACTGAACACAAGAGTCTTTGTGTACTCCAAGCATCTATAAACTGCATTTTATTCACCCGTCCATTTTTTTCCCTGCTGATCTGGGGCTGGGTCGTGGAGGCAGCAGGTCATTCCAGACATCTCTCCTCCCAGCACCCTCCAGCTCTTCCTGGGGATCCCAAGGTGTTCCCAGGCCAGACCCTCCAGCGGGTTCTGGGTCTGCTCCGGGGTCTCCTCCTAGACAGACATGCTCGGAAAACCTCCAAAGGAAGTCTCCTCGGAGGCATCCAAAACAGATGTCCAGTCCACCTCAACTGGCTCCTTTTGATGTGAAGGAGCAGCAGCTCTACTCCAAGCTTCTCATCCCATCTCTAAGGCTGAGCCCAGCCACCCTAAGGAGGAAGCTCATTTCACCCACTTGTACCCCCGATCTTGTTCTTTCGGTCACTACCCAGAGTTCATGACCATAGGTGAGGGTTGGAACATAGATGGATTGGTAAATCTATAGCTTCTCCTTGTGGCTCAGCTCCCTCTTCACCACGACTGTCGGGTACAACACCTGCATTACTGCTGATGCTGCATAAAGCCGCCTCTCACACTCCCTTTTCCCATCACTTGTGAACAAGATCCCGAGATACTTAAACTCCTTCCTTGGTGAAGCAACTCCCCCCCAACTTGGAGGGAACAGTCCACTGATTTCTGGCAGAGAACCATGGCCTCGGACTTGGAGGCTTTGATCTGCATCCCCGCCGCTTCACACTTGGCTGCAAACAACCCCAGTGTGTGCTAAGGTCACGGTCAGATGAAGCCAACAGCACCAAATCATCTGCAAAAAGCAGAGACGCAATCCTGAGTCCCCAAACCGGACACCCTCCTTACCCTGGCTGCGACTTGAGATTCTGTCCACGAACACCACAAATAGGATCAGAGACAAGGAGCAGCCCTGGCGGAGTCCAACAACCACCGGAAACGTGTCCGACTTTGTGCTGAGAACGCAGACACAGCTCTCACTTTGGTTGTACAGGGACCAAATAGCTCATATCAGCAAACCTGGTGCCCCATGCTCCATCAGTAGCCCCCCACAGAACCCCTCAGAGGGTTTAATAAAGTTGTTTGAAATTGAAATATTGAATGAAATGCAGCCCATTAAGACGGCATGTTGACCAGCAGTGACCTCTGAGCCATTTCCAAGGTGCTGCTCCGCATAAGATACATTTTATTGTAACATAACTTGCTGTAGTTTAATCAGTTATCAAACACAGATCATTTTTTCAGTGTTTAGGAGATCATAATTAAATTATGAATGTTGTGTTTTGTTTTGAGGAATTTTTTCCCTCCAATACACGGCAGCATTCCTTCTCCTGGACTATTATGAACAGTGGTCGCCCTAATAACCAAAATGCTGACTCTGACTCTATGCATATTAGATAATAAGTGACACTAACTGTAAAACCTCTTCTATTCACATAGTGAGTAGCCTCTATACTAAAATATGGCTTTATGTTTTGGTGTGTCACCTAAAGATTATTGCTGGCCTCATCTGGCTACCCCTGTGAAAAATTTCTGGAGGTGACACTGCCTTTCTTTGTCCACTTTAACATGTATAAACATCAGGTTTTGGTTGTGTAGAGGTTTGAAAGCAGTGCATTTCCTTCCTGAAGACTTGTTGTCATGGTGAGGTGGCAACCAGGTAGCAAGGTTGTTTGTACGCTTCTGTTTCTTTCACAGTATAAAAAAATGAGATTAAAATATGCTAATTAGTGAGAATTTAAGGCCTTAAGTGGACCAGCTGTTGCTGTAGCTTTATATTTACCATTAATTCATAGTAGCATGCTGTGCTATTCATATTAGTTTTCATCATCCTACGGCAACACCTGTCTGTTATCTTAAGTGCGTGGAATTTCACATTAAAATAAATCCGTCCTAGTTTACAGGACAAGAACAACACATGGTGCAGTAACTCCTGCAGCTTTTTATAGAAAGCATCAACACCTCAGGCCTCCTTCACACACGTACTCCCCGACACGTCAGCTTCATTCATAAAATCTCAGCAGTGACGTCTGCATGTGGTGACCCTGTGAAGACACTCTGCTGCTCATGAGAAGCTTAAAAGTTTGAATCTCGTTCATGTGTTTGTGATGAATGTGCAGCGACAGCTTCAACAGCACCTGTCACTCTGTCAGCTGAAATACTAGGTGTGAGCTAATTAGGCTACCTATCACCCTCGTCAGTGATGCTGTTTAATGAGCTGGTTGATTTATTGTGCTTTTTAAAATATTGTGACACAGTGGCGGAGGAGGACGAAGCACAAACCACACACTTTAACAGGCTGCAGCCCACTGGACAGCACAACAAGTTAACGGTGAGCTATTACAATTATTATTATCATTATTACTATCATGAATAAGAGTAGTATAATAGTTGTTATATTTTACCTTTCTGATGATGTTCAAGAATTCAGAGAAAAATGAGAATGTTTTACAATGTGAACACTGAACGGCGTCATCACTGTACAAAAGTTTCATAAATAGTTGAAAACACATCAAAATGTAAAACTAATCTATTACGGATAAAATAATAAATGAGGTGGACAGTATGTAAACATTTATTAAATGATTAATAAAATGCTATAACACATTTGTATGCAAATACTGTACAAGAAAAAGTGTTTATTAAATTAGATAGTCAACAACTATAACTTCTCCTATGGATGCATATTTTGTATTATTATAACTGTGCTTTACGCTATTGTCATTCAGTATCTGTGCATGCAACAGCCTGGAATATAAGTGGCCACAGGAGGAGGTATAGGTGTTGTCAAAAGCAATAATAAATATGTAAATCTGCTATTTCAACTACATTATAGTGTGTTTCACCTTGATTTTAAATGTTTACATACATACTGATATATACTTTTGCATTTTTGACAAGACAGATGCACTATACGTTAAAATACTTTTATTATTATTACTATTACTATTATTATTATTATTATTATTTATTATGCCATTGCAGATTTCAACAATGTCTCTTCTAGTCATACTACTTGTGGTGTCATTGGCTTCGCAGTGTTGGACTGCACCACAGGTGAGGGGAAAACTGATTTTTATGATTGTGATCATTCATGTTTTAGCTGAATGTATTCAACATTTCTAATATATCTCAGTATGAAACAGAACAATATTTTCCTCACCATTTTTCAGAGGAGAAACTGGACTCCACAGGCGATCTTATACCTCAAAGGAGCACGTAAGAGCAGCAACACTTACCTTAGCTGAAAGCTGCTTGGTCAGATTGAGAGAAAACAGTGATGAATGCTGATCTTTTTACAGAGGGACACCGTTCAGTAATGGAGCGCACCAGCAGAGATGAAGGAAACACTTTACATTTAGGTATGTCTAATTTGTGATGCAGCTCTGGTCATATAATATGATTAAAACTAATCTAGTTTCAGTCTCACCATCAGACAGTCCCCAGTCCAAACAAAAATAGCAAAACAATAAATCATAATTTATTTGGCTTTAAAAGCGTGCATGACTTCTAATAGTTAATCGTTTATCAATACAGTTAACTAATGACTTTTTATAGTGGTAAATTCATTTTGCAACAAGCCAGTTATAAACATTTATTGAAAACAATTTTTGTTTTTCCTGGGGCAAGTTTATATTCAAATACTCTCATTCATACCTTCACTAAAGATTTAACTCTCTCTCAGACCTGTCTGGTGACTGTTGTGTAGTTACACTTCACTGTAAGTTGTGCACTGCATTATGTTATTCTTTCATTTATTCTATTCTTTGATACATCTCTCTACTGCAAATGATCTAAAATGATCTACAAAATATTTGTAAGTTTTTCATTAATAAAGGATAATAAACGCATAAAGCCAGCTAAAATACTGCATTAACTCATAACAAAAAGTTACCTCTTTAACTTTTTGTTTCCATGTTTGAAAGTGGGACCTAAAATCTTTCATGACATCTGATTGATTATCAAGTATTTATCTCACCAAAATTAGAGTCGCTTTCAAAAGTGACACATTTATCTACAGATGTATTCTATTATTAGAGGGAAAGTAATAACACACATTTGTATTTCCTTTCTTTCCATTACATGTCTAGGTTGTATGATTTCTTAATTCTTTTCTAAATGCTGCTTTGCAGTGACTCACAACCAGAGCAGTGGTGGACTGGGATCATCTCTGACTTCTTTAATTCTTCTGGAGCTCTTGCAACAAGCTGTGGAAGAAGGTAAAACTCTGCAGGTCATCACCACCACTCTGCCGGCTGCTTAGCAGTTTCAACATCTTTATTTTCTTCCTCAGGTGGAAGCAATCCAGATCCTTACCCGGACTACCAAAAGCTGAATATAAACCATTTGTGAAGGTTATCAGAGACCACTTGGAATTTTTTTTCCTCTTGTGTGGTTGTTGCATTTCATTATATTGATTATATTTTTCATTGTGTTGCTGTTTGCTTTTACTTATAATTAAATATACTATATAAATAAAATGCCTTGTCTGCAAGCTGCTGTTGTTAAATTCTGCTTCATATTAGTTTCTGGCTTGACTGAAATGTCCATGTGCTGTTCCATATGTTAGCTTGCAGTTTTCAGTGCGAGACATGTAGGGATTTCCTTTTACAGCTGCACTTCTCACGAGATTACTTTAAAAAACGCTTCAAGCAACAACTTCGTGATACACTCCATTCACACCACACAGTGATTAACACCAGGCGGAACAACATTCAGTCCTACATCATCACACTGTCCACACGGGGGTCACTGAGAGAGTCGTGCCTGGGTCAAGCAGAGGTAAGCAGCTGAGATTTAGAGGAGATGAAGTTACACTTCTGTTGTTTGAACGACAGAAAAATGTAAAATTTTTGCATGTAGGGCTGAACAAAAAGACTTCATCCATTGGCATATATTAGTGAGAAAAAGTTGGGCTGAAATCAGTCACAGGAGTTTCCAGCGTATTTTAGAATTCACTTCATTGTATCTCATCTTGAATGTTTAAGTACACTTGTTGGTCTGCTGCTCACCTTCAGCTACAGCCCGGTCATGTGCTCAGATTTACTATGGGTGTCTACAGTACAGCACTTTTCTGCACTACAGAAACATCATGCAGTATATTTTCCCTTCACTACTTAATAACTGAAACAATGCATGTCTTATTCAAGTACCAACAAACTTGCTTTATTATACATCAAAGCAACATGGGTGACGCATGGTCCCACAGTGCTACACAGCTGAAGACAAATGAGTCAGCGCATTTCTCTCAGTCTATGTCATCTTTGGTTTTCTCTCCAGCGAGTACAAGTGTACAAACTGACACCTACAGCAGCTAAATCTGACGGGTTTGAGCCCCTCAACTCCCGAGAATCTACACAGGGCAGTGGGTTGAAGGTGTGGACGGTGGAGCTGTCTGATATGTAGTGAGTATAGAGTGAAATTACTGAAGATGATGAGCAGTCAGGGAGATTCTGCCATGTCGCCCTCTTCTGGTCAGTTAGACATCCTGCAGGTCCTTCTGGATGTCCCACAGTGTGTTGGCACTGGCCTGCAGTTGGTCCACTTCGTCATCTGTCAGGGCCATGTTGACCACACTGGCCACACCTCCGCTGTTCAACACGCAGGGCAGACTCAGGTACACTTCGTCACCGATCCCATACATGCCCTGTTGATGCAGAACCACATGGTCTGTATGTGGATATATACTAGTTCTACACTGGATCTGAACATTGAACACAAATATTCAGTCATTTCAGGCCAAAGTGCTTTCTGGTAAACATAAAAAAGAAAATTAACCTAACAAGTTTAAATATTAGAATAAAGAGGGAGAAAAATATTCAAAAAATGATGTAAATGAATCTTTTACCTGATTATAATGCATATTAAGACTGAGACCATACAGTGGTATTAATTATGGAGATTAACGTAACTATTGTAATGTTATAATATCAATATTTACATGAAAACCCTACAAATCCAAGGATTTCCTAGATCTCCTATTAGCAAGACTTGGTTTTCTTTGATTTTAAGTGGAATGTTTTGCGTCTTTAGCTAGCTTGTTTTATTTTATATTCTGTATGTCATTCTGTTATATGCTATTTTATTATTCCTTTGTTCTATTTTACATTTTAAACTGAACCTTACATTATAAAGTAACTTACAGCTACAGGTAACACTAATTTTTAGTATGAATACGTCAACCAAATATTTTCTTGATCAAGTGCTCAATTGTAGTCTATGAAATATTAAAATTCTGAAAATTACACATCACAGTTTTTCTCCACCCAAGACAGTATGCTGAAGTTGCACTGTTCAACTAAGAAACGACACCCCAACGATACTCCTTGTATTTAATATAACCACAAAGCAGCAAACTATCAAACTGGAAACACAAATGTCCTTCATTTTTGCTTGAAAAATTATGCAAATTCATAATTATAAAAATTATTTTGGATTGTATTTAACAATTTAACTTTTTTGTTGACTTGTTTCAACTCTATTGTCATACAGGTGAATAGGAACGTTTCACAATAAAACTAAAACTGGATTTTATGCTTCAGATTTCACCTTATACATTTGGAATGCACTAAAAATTACTAAGCTGTTGGGTTATGTGCATGTACATGCAGTACACCTGAACGAATCATCGAATTAATGAGTGTGTGTGCATGTGAACATCCTTTACCTTCACCATGGTGGAGACGGGATGGATCCTGTTCATGTTCCTTATGAGGCTCTCTGTCAGGTCAGCTACACTCAGACCGATGGCCCAGTTGGTGTAACCCTTCAGCTTGATCACCTCATAGGCACTAAGAGACACAACACATGGCTTAGATACCAAAAAGTAAGTCTGGACAGTGGAGCTGTTTTGACTTGCTACTGTTAACTAAATTTGAATAGTCTTAAAGCATTGATGTGAAGAGATAAAAATAAACTCTTAAAAACAGATTTTCCCTCATGAGTGCTTCAGTGTTCTCTACACTGATGAAAGAAACAGTGATGGAGAGTGTGACAGCAACAGAGTCTGAGATTTAGACAGAGGGACAATGTTGAATGTCTAGATATAAGGGAATCTTACAAATGTAATTTCCAGAAAAAGTCTTATTTTTATGTAATTAATTAAATACTTTTGGTGCAGGTGTCACAGGCTGGCAACATAGAAAAAAATAATAAGACATAATTATCACATTGTTCAAAGATACTGTATTTAAAAATATTCTTCTGATTTAAAAATATAAGCCCATGAAGTGTAATTGGTTTTGGAAAATTCTGACTTTAATCTCACATTATCACTCTATTACAGGGTTTTTATTGGGTCAGAATGGGCCTTTGAGGGACGACTGTGCACAACAATAAACATGATCGGTCTGTGAAGTACAGACAACAAGTCTGTATCACATTATCTGACTGAAATCTATGCATTTTTCTGTTATTTCTGACCATTTCATTTAAAAAAAAGTCTATTATGTTGACTTCTTATTTTGCCATTAGTGATTTTTCTTTGACAAGGGCTATAACCTCCTTGGAAGGTATAAAATGGGTGAATGCAGTGTGAGAGTGAGTCGTTGGTGGTGGTCGGAGGGGCCGATGGTGCAGACAGGCAGCCTCACCTCCGTCAGTCTACCCCAGGGCAGCTGTGACTACATACGTAGCTAACCACCATCGAGTATGGAGTGAATGAATAATGCAATGTTAAGTGTCTTTGAGTGTCTAGAAAAGTGCTATATAAAACCAATGCATTATTATTATTAAAATTTCCTCCATGCAGGAGGAAAAATGCTGACTTAAATAGGAAAAAATACTAAATATTTTGATGTGTGTGTTTTGTCATGACATGGTGTGATGTAACACATCAGGAGAGGTCTTTCTACCAGGAGCAGGTGATTTGAAGCAAAACTCAAAAGATTTAATCAACAAAGCAAATATACAGCAGATTAAAGACCACACGTTTACCTGTCTACTACCATCTTGTGGGTCTCTTTCCAGTTCTCCTCGTCACAGTCGGTGCCGATATTCGGATTTAAAATCTGCAGGTTGACTCCAGCCACATTTGTCCCGCTCCAAACAGGCACTAACACACATGTTGAAACGATTAATCTTCATCCACATACCTCACACAGTCTACGCCATCACAAGAACACACTGCGATACTTTCTCTTTGTTTGCTCACAGGGCGACAGGGCGTTTGTTTAAAGGGCAGACAAAACAGAAAATCCACAAATCCTCACCACTGGTGTCTCCATGTTCTCCTAGGATCCATCCGTTGAAGCTGCTGGGGTGAATCCCCAGTTTGTCGGCCATCAGAAAACGGAAGCGTGCCGAGTCCAAGTTGGTGCCGCTCCCAATGACGCGGTGCTTGGGAAGGCCGCTCAGTTTCCAGGTCACATAGGTCAGCACATCAACTGTTAGAGAGCAATTTTAGCAACGTTACAAGGTGAACGCTGCATGTTTTCATGTCTGAGAGAAAAAACAGAATCAAGTGTGGCAGACAGTACCTGGGTTTGAAACAACAATGATGATGCAGTCTGGACTGTATCTGACAATCTGGGGGACGATGTGCTTAAAGATGTTGACGTTTCTCTGGACGAGGTTCAGTCTGCTCTCCCCCTCCTGCTGACGGACTCCAGCTGTCACCACGACGATGCGGGAGTTAGCCGTAACTGAGTAGTCTGGGATGAAAGAAGGAGAATTCAGTTTGTCATAACAGGAGAAAGATTTTTCCTCACTAATTAAACCTAAATATAGAAGTACATCAAGTGCTTTTAAACACTGGAACTGTGTTAATTTAAATAGAGTTATGAGATTGAGTTTCATGGCATGTATGGGATATAAACTTGCCTTTGTCTGCGACTATTTTGGGGGTTTTGAGGAAGAGGCTGCCGTGTTGCAGGTCCATCATCTCTCCTTTCAGCTTGTCCTCCATCACGTCTACCAGGGCCAGCTCATCAGCCAGCTCCTGCAAACATCAGGGAGATCAGAACAATCCACACATCATTGCTTCCACTCACAGTACATACATTCAGCAGCATAACTGCCTTTTGCAATTTGGGCTGGTACTTAAAATAGCTTCAACTTAATAGTTTAAGCTGTTTGTTTTAGGTTTAATGACTGATAATCGTGGATGACTTGGTCTTAAAACCCTCTCAAACTTAATTCAGATCAAACAAGATGCACACACAGTATAATGAGTGTTAAAATTTAGTTTAAAAGATTTCGTACTCTGAAGCCTATCAGTATGGTAAACTTGCTGCTTGTATTACTCTATAGGCGGGATTTTGCTGCCAAATTTCAGCTGAGGAACAAAAGCCAAGCTAAACTGCAGTAGTCAGTTTTAGTATCTGCTTTAACAAGGACAGTGAGGGGATAATACCCAGATCAGACACCAAGAGATCAGTAATCCTGTGTCAGTCTAGGAGGACCTGGGTATTACCCCGTCCTGTGACACACGCAGGCAGGAAGGTAATCTAAGAAAAGGCAGAACCAGCGGGACTCTTACCCTGAGCAGGATGCTGACAGCACAGGCCATGCCAACTTGGCCCACGCCTACCACTGTCACTTTATTCCTAGGTGGTTCAGGAGGACCACTGAACAGTGGAGTGATCAGCTTCTGCAGGATTGAAGCCATCTTCAGTGCTGAAGAGTATAAATAAAAGAAGAAAGGGAAGGGTGTTCCTGGTCAGGCAATATGCCGGCTGTTGATAAACGATAAACAGTTAACACAGACACAACTGAAGCAAACAGTCCTGTGTGCAGCCTCGCGTGCTCCAACTTCATAAATACTGCATTCAGTCAGAGTGTAGAGGGACTACAGAGCCTAATAAAAGCATGACTCCTTTGACATCTCGATCTATGACAAGAACAAATGGAATCACACTAACTCAGCACCGTTCCACACATTATCTCTCTGCAGAGTTCACCTTGAAACGACATACAGTGAGGCACAAAAACAGCAGCAATACTTGCATTGTTCGACGAAACCCCGAGCTGCAAGGTATAAATACCACCATGTAATCAGCATGGCAAACTGAATGGAAACCTAAGGTGTGGTGCCACCGAGCTGCGTACCCCCTGCATCCACAACACCTCCGACAGTCACTGCGATCCAGACAGTCAGGACAGGTATCCAGTCAGCTGCAGCAGTAGCACAGAGCGCATGTGACTCAGGGCTGGATGGAGGAGCTGTGAGCTGCACAGAGCTCCTCTCCCTCCACCCTCCTCCCCAAATGGAGGATGGTGTGCTATAATCGGATGCCAAACTTGACTGACTGACTGCAGACTGTTAAGGAGTTACTGTAATCCCTTAACGCTGCTTCCATCTGCTGCACCTCCACTACAGATGAGCATCAACTTTGTATCCAATAGGAAGTCTCTAAAGAACAACTGTTATTGTTCTTTGGAGACTGATTTTTGAACATTAGGAATTTATTTTAAAAATAGGGTTATTCACATTTTCTATGAAATAAGCACAGTATAAAACATAGGCCCATATTACAGCTATAATATTGCCATTAGTGAATAATAGCAGGCAGTAACAGAATCTGAATAATACATAATTTAGCAAACATTGAATGTGATGTACCATACACATTTGGAAATGAAAAACTACATGCTGTATGCACATTATAAAAACTGCATTAAGCATGTGGCACTGAAACCTATGCTTGAACTAAGAAATAGTTTACATAACTCAAAAGGTAGATATGCGGCACTGAAAATACACTCCTTCTGAAAATGCAATGCTGAGACTATCCATTCATTATCCCCGAGTGAAACTGGATTACCACCAGAAAACTCTGTGCACTCCGAGCATGTAAACATGAGCAGATAATGAGCTGGCTTAACATTCAAGGTCACCAGAGGGACAGCAGTTTTTTAACTTTCATTTTTCCATGATAAAAATCACAGTCGGCACCTTAATGATTAAGGAACCAAAGTGCCATCACAAAATTGCCTTTTTATTCCAATACTGTGGACAAGACGTCTGTGTAGCAACAGACAAAAACAGACAGTAGTGGAGAAGTAAGGACATTAAATTGTTCTAATATGCTGCACAGATACTACTATAAATAAGGGAAGCTGGTATATTAGGGATAAAGCCTCATATTGAACTGTATAGTTTGATCTAAAACATTTAAGAAGCTTAAAAAGTTATATTTTTAAATGATTGTTGATCACAGGGGCAACATGTATTATTTTTTTCTTTTGTTTTATCTTGCTTATTAGTCCCAAACTAAATATATTTTAAATAACCAGCTGGTGAGCGGGGATATATATATATATATATATACATTTAAAAACACACGCATTTCATCTGAATGACCATAATTTTTTGTTTTTTCCTTCTAAACCATACTCCACATTTCTTGTTTAAAAGAAGGTATCCAAAAAAATATCCTTTCAGTGGTGCACATGATAGTTCTGCCAGTGCATCTGGAGATAAGCAGTCAGACAAAGCTGTCAGCATCCACTGGGAAAACAACTGTAAGCACACCCACTTACATACTATGGATAAGCAGATTACTAAAGTAAATGTGACTTGCAGTTCTGTTTCGGCTAAAAAGGACCAAACCCCCAAATGAGCACAATCAGTGAAGAACAGATGAAGGGGTGCACGCAAACAAAAGAGCTCAGTGTGTTCAGCTGTTATCACTTCATACAAAGAAGTTGGACAATTTTACTTTGATCACAAAATGATAAGTTAAGCATAATACTTTATAAATACACTGCAAACACACACACACACACACACACGCACACACACACACACGCACACACACACACACAAAAGTCAGTTCAAAGCCTTCCGTGTCTGTCATTTCTCAAATCTACACAACATGAAAACATGGCTGTTCACCTGTTGTCTTGAAGGTCCAGCTACTTTAAGTACAACTCCTTGTCCTGTGTCCAAAGCTACAGTGAGACTCACCGTTGTTGTGCTGTGTTGTGTACTTGCTCCTCTTCCTGCTGTGCTGTCAGGCTGCAGCCTACTGGATTTAATCGATTAAGCCTCTCCATCCCCTACAAAGTCTCCGTTTGGCACTCCAATGGTCAGTCAGCTGGTACGACGTTCACTGACGGTGCATATTTCCTGTTTAATAATAAAAAGATAGTTAACACATTATTCCACATACCACAGAGAGAATAGTTATTACTTACACAAACTGCAGCTATGATTATCTGTGCCTTCTGTGCAAACAATCATTAGTATTACATTTGTTTTCCCATATTCAATGGAACGCTTCATCAGGTGTAGCAAATAAATGCATGTCTGCTCTGATGAACATCCAGTGAAAGACACCTGGAGTGTTTCATGTTCTCAGTTGCTTATAACTCACATTCACTATTTATGTTTGTTCAAATTGTGTTTACTCATGTCTAATTATTAGTCTTCACACAATTTCACAAGTTTTTCTGGCAGCATTTTCCATGGTGGCACACACCTGGGGCAGCACATTGTGCCTCTCTAGGAATGAAATATAATAATATATAAGTTTTGCTTGCTTGCATACCAAATTTTACATAACAAATGACTCCAGCTCTTCCAATTGCAGCTCCATGGATCTGCTAACGGCCTCCAGGCTGCTCCAGAACAGGTGGAATCAGTGAGTGTGTCTAATGCTGGCACTGTTATTATAAAAACAGGTCTGGAGTCCTTTACTCACCCTTGGATCTGAGTATCAAGGACACGCTAACTGCATTTCTTCGCCAAGCACAGACACTATGAAGCCAGTGGAGGGGACAGAATCTCACAGAACACCACCTGCAGAGAAACACAATAGGATGACCAGGCAGTCTGTTAACTAAACCAAATTAACTTGCTATTAATATTAACCTTGCATTGCATACATTAGTTATTAGTACCCATATCAGTTTCCAGCCATATTGTTGGACTGACTAATGCAATAGTTCTAAACTACCTCAGCTACAGACTATAGGTCCTCAAAATGGGTTTCCCAGTAACACTTAATTGAAATTAGCTTAATTTCTACCAGACAACAGAATTGGCAGCCCTCAAACACACGGCAAAGAATATAACACATTTAATATTAATTTTCAAGTCTCAAGTGTTAACACAGTGTTTTTAAGGTAAAATTCACCATAAACAAAGGAAACAGAGAAAAGAGTGTGAATTTCCTTACTAGCCACAGCAGCAGCTAGCAGTTCAGCGGGTGTCTTCCAGGGAAACGTTGGCCCTTTGACATTACAGAGGCCAATGGTTCACATAAAGGTTAACACAGGCAACCAAAACAGAACGAATTTTTGTAAAACTGTTTACAATTACATTAATTATAATTAATTATATTACTATAATTAATTACTAATTGAAAACTTCTGGTGAACCACTGTTGAGTTTTCTCCCTCGTGTCTAGCTAGCTACCAAAGCTGGAGCTAAGTTAGCTTAACGTTTAAGCTAATGGCCGCTAACGTTGACTGCAATGTCTTGTTTACCGTCACGTCCCATTCTAAGTGAATGAAAGATAAAAAACAAATCTTCAAATATATTTTACAGAAAGATTGCTGTATGTTAAATGTAATGCAATACATTAGCTAGATGCAATAAAACTGGTACGGCTTAAAAGATTCAGACACAGAAGAAAAAAGAAGATGTAACAACCAAGTTTATTTTATGATACACTGCCTACAATATCATAAATAAACAGATTAAAAATCCTTACCCACATATCCCCTGTCATTTCTGTCCATTGTGGGAGAGCTGCCTGATGATCCGTAACTTGTGTGAAATCAGTAAGGTTCAGATTAAGATACAGTATCACTTGCATGTATTACATATTGCTTTACATTGTTACTTTAAAATGTGCTATAAAAAGTTGAACACGCCACTTTAGAAAAATATCAAAATAGAAACCAAACTTCGCAGAAATCTTCTCACCCCCAACATCACCTCCAGTGAATGTTGCCTTGCTCCCAGTGGGTCAAGAACCCCATTCACAGAAACCTACAGTGTCTTCACTAGTACTAATTTTGTCCAGGCAGAAGAATAGTTGTAATATTAAATGGGTAAACTGCAACAAAAGGATTTACTTTCTCCATGTGTCTTCTCTGCAGATCTGCCATGTCTGAACACATGCAGTCAGTGAGGTGGGCTATGTGGGTGCACTGCAACAGCCAGTCCAGTATATAGGACTGAAGGATCAGAAATCTTATAAAAACAACAAAAAAAGAAAAGCACAACAGAGCACTAAAATTTAACGCATGTAAACTCAAACGGGCATCCTGCCAGGGATGAAAAAAATCAATAATCTATGATCAAATGCTGCAATTTTAGTTTTCTCAACAAGTATTTGACAAATAAATGGTAGATGATGCTAAAAAGCTTTTCCATTTAAGATAGTCCATTGGTAAATTGACAATGTTGATACAAGATGCCCAAAGTACAGTAAATTTTCTAACTCAATCCACTGACCATAAAATCATGATAGCAAAACATAGTTCCCAGAATCATAATTTTAGCCGTGATCTTAGAGCCCCAAATGAGCTTTTTCAAGCAGCGATCAGCCACTGAAAAAAGTTTATACTTCAAGTTGAACATAAGCTGATTTTCCTCATGCAGTGATGTGACCTGATTACACCATACATCTCCTCCCAGCACAGACCACATTAAGAAAGTTTGAGCTGAATCAACCTGAGCACCATAGAAATAATGAATCACTCTACCTAAATCTATAGCTATGGAGCAAATTTTGAAATTCAATGACAAACACATGTAGACATTCTGGTGTTAGTAGAAGCGATTCTTTGTGCTTGAAAAAAAATGGGAGGGCACTAAGTGCTAACGGTGTCCAGGCACTTCACCATCAGAAAAACACCTGGCACAGAGCGTTAGAGAAAAACTACAGTATGACCTTCAAAAACTACGACCATGCATGGATAAACTGGCCTCTCCGTTCTGCACTCGTTTCTACATATAAGGGTTAAATACACACAAAGACACAAACAATTCACAGATTAAACTCAACATTAAAATTAGTCTCTTCGGACTGCCACAAAACAGTGTTATCCAGAAGCTACTGTTTGAGTATACCTCCCTCTGGTGGTGGGAGGATAGCCGGAGTCCAGAGAGGGGAAAGTTTATTGTTCCAATTAAAACTGTCCTTTGTCCTAACATGTAGGAAAAGAGAAGAGGTGAGCCAGGTTTACTGCTTGAGTTGTGTGCTGTGGCAGGTGGCAGGGAGGTGGTGTGGGCAGGGTGACGGACTGCTGAAGGTCTTTACTCTCCGATGCTCTCTTGAGCACCGCTGCTGCTGATGCCCAGGTAGGTGGCTGCCTTGTCCACAGTGCCTTGGAGCGGGACGATCACGCTGTCCAGGAGGCCTCTAAGGGTGTTGATCTGATCGGAATCCAGGTTCTGGTAGGCATAGTAGAGAGAACCACCAACAACAACAAGGAGCAGGAGCTTGAGCAACAGGGATAGGAAGCCTCGTCGGACAGGCGCTTTGCCTGACGAGACGATGCTGCCCGGTCGGGAGAAAGACTCAGAGTAAGAGCGGCTCTCGGTGTGGACGCTGTGCTGGACAAGGGCCTCGTCCAGCCAGTACTCACTTGGTTTTACAGGCCGACCAGCTGCCCCTCTGATTGGACGTCTGCAGGTTGCACTGATCAGACAAACAACAAAATGGAATTAAAGGTGACATTGAAAACAAATAAATAAATCCTCAGTCATGGTCCGTCTTCCAGTTTTTTCTATAGCTCAAAATCACATTTCACTATCTTTTACTGCAAATTAGGTTTGCTTACTCATCACAGAGTTGCATCTGACGCCAGTTTAAACCAAACTTAAAGGAGCTTTAGAGATGATATGATTTCTAATGTTGTCTTCATCTTGCTACCTCCAGCTACCTCTGCTGAGGAAGACTGTGAATTACAGTCAAAGGGTCTAAAAGAAAAGCTAGCAAGTGGACCTTGTCTTCAAAGTAAAGTGTACATTGTTAAGAATTAACTTTCTGTGTAAGCATCTTGACACAAGGAAAAATAATTTACATAACAATAATGACCAAGGCCTACCTGATGCCTGTTGGTGTGCTTATTTCATTGGCAAGGATATCTTCAACAACACTCTCGCTGGCCTTTTTAGGGGTCTCTTCAGTTACAATCTCTTCCACCACCTGGCAGGATATTAGAAGACATGGTCAAACAAACTGCAACTTTGCTGTCTATAAATATAAAACTATCTGATCACCAAAATTAGAAATGGCAAAATGTGCCTCACCTTGGTTTGTCGTCTGCTGCTGGTTCTGACAGTGACAGGAGCTTTTCCTCTGCTCCTCACAGGCTTCTCTACCACAGGAACTGGCTCTGGTTCAGGCGCAGCAATCTCCTCTAAAAAAAAAAAACACAGTTCATGTGAACACGTGTGGACCATGGTGATATTAGAACAGTAATCAGCATTTTTCAGTGCTTATTCAAGGACCTGACGCAACTGGTCCAGTAAAATTTGAAAACATCACCAATAATGTGTGGTCAGAGCTCACCATCTTCTTTGTCACTGTACTGGTCAGAATTTGTGTTGCCGTTCTGGTTACTGTCTGCCTTTGGGAGAGCTGTGACATCTGTAGGAGCTTCAGGTTCAGCTGGAGGCTGGTCCAAAAGCTTCTGCAGCTTCTTCTCATACAACTTACGAGTAGAGGCTGAGTGAACAGAGAAAGAGGTGTAAAAGGGCAAGTAATATTTACTAAATATGATGCTTTCACTACAGCGAAATTCATGTGTTTTGTGCATTTTAATCTAAATTTGAAAACATTACATCCATGGCTAGAAATAGAGTGAACTTAAAAATGTCTTATGTGCAGTATGATAAAATTATATTGTGAATAATAAGTTAAAAAAAAAAAATTAAAGTTGAATGTCGTTGATTATTTATTTTACAGAAATTGAAAAACATCTGGAATCAACAAGTACAACCTTTTCCCAAATGTTTACAGGTATTACCAAAGCTGGAAAAAGGCTTCTCTACATACGATATATATTTTACAACTTAAAATTTCTTTTGTCCCTTAATTTTTGTCACACGTCACAGTTGAGTTACTGATCACCTCCTGGTCCCATCGAAGAGTGCAGAATGTTTTTGTTTTTTACACCTTTATTTTTTGCAAAATTTTACATGAGACTTATAAATTTGTTTAACTTTGGCATTATTTAAAAATATAACATGTCCATCAAACCTGTCAGGAGTTTTTGGGATTTACAGGGTTAATTATAATATTTCCAACAGTATATGTTTTTACATTAAAAACAATCAGGTCATTTTCTAATTTGTTTACCCTCTCCGATAGTGGTAACGGTATTGGTCTCAGTATCAGAAGGACTATGGTTGAAACTTCAACCAAGAAATTACAGAATTTATTCTGACACTAACAGCTATGATTGATAAACTCGTTGAAGAAAACATAAAACGTTTTATTTAATGCAAACTGCTTTGGAACTTTTCTCTACTAACTGCAGAATAAATTATTAATGATATATAGACACATGTTTGCACCTTTGAGTTTAATCTCTGACGTTGTGTTTTTTTTTCCACAGCAGTAAAAGACATGCCTCCAGGAACTCACCAACAATGGGTCCTGAGTCCACACCATGCTTTTCCAGCTGCTGTTTCAAATCTTCATCAGTGAGATCTGTCACCTCCACCTCCTCTGTGCGAGGCTTATCTGTCTTTTTGGTAGCTTTCTGCAAAAAGATCCAAGATGCATCAATCACTGGGACAAGATTGACTCCTATAAAGGTGCCGCATCAGTCCAAACAGACACATGGTAATTATCACATCACACACTTAAAAATCCGATTGAACAAAAACTTACTCTTCCAGACCGACTTTTGTTAGACACCACGGGAGCAGGTAACTCTTCATCGCTGGAGAAAGTGTCTGCAGGCGGGCTCTTCTTGTTGTTCAGTATGGTTAAGTTTTTCAGATACAGCTGCACGTACACTTCTTTTTTATGCTCACCGCTGGGAAGTGGCACATTGTTTGCTGTGAGCTCATTCTTCAGCTTATCTTTCGTGAGAACCGACGGGTCTTCCAGGAATTCTGCCATGCTAACTTTATTTTAAAAATCGATGTGAGGTTTTTCGTTTTCGCTACTTGCAGCTAACGGAAATCAGCTCGTTGAGTGAGCCGCTACAAACAACAACACCGGGAACGTGACCGAATCGCGCTGTTGTCAAACAGAACTGGCGCCTACCCGCTGCCGACAAAGCTAGCAGGACAAAAGCGGTTTCTTCAAATAAATGTCCGGTCCTGCGTGTTAGCCTAATGGCGGGAATATTTACAGGTAGCTTTGATTTTTCGAAAACAGATACACGCGTGTGCTGTGAATGAAACAAATGCAAACATCTAAATTAACCAGCTGTAAATTGACTGAATTAGCTTAGCTTCAAACCGGTCCACTTGCTTCTGTCTGTCCGCGGTCGCAACAGGGCCAAACATCAAGCCGCGCCGCTATTGGCTGAAGACCCGCAGTAAGCCGCGCTCTGATTGGCCTGCTATGAATGGAACGCTGGCAGGCCGCCGCCACAAAGAAATCGAAGGCAGTGTGTTTTAGATAACAGCCTTTCACAAATCCTGACGAACACATTTGCACGATTGTTTAAATTTACTGAGGTTATTGACGCTATAATTTAATAAGGTGGGCAACTGTGAGTTTAAGCCTCTAACCTGAGTCGCATTAAGTGAAGAGGGAACACTGTTAATGGCGATTTAATGACAATGACGGTTGCTTGCGTTTATGCAGCTCAGTCTGATGTTAATGGCACTGTTTTGGTCTAATCCTCAATGGTTGATAACGGTTACCACGTGTTAATGCTAACTACAGTGTCACTAACGATGTATCTTTGGCACAATGTGTTATGGGCGAATGTTAAGCACTTAATATGAATTCTGCTGGTGCAACAGAAGAGGGCAGTGTAGCCACGTTATTGTAAAGAAACATGGGTTTGGCTTTTTTTAAGGGTTTGTGATGTTTAATACGAAACCAGCAAGAAAGCAAAGTTCATTTCTCGAACACACATTGTGCTTTACAGGGAGAATATACTGAGATGGTTCAATGGATCAGACAGAAGACAATAACAAAGGCAATAACAAAGGCAACTGTCACCTTTGTCTGGCCACCAAACATCTAAAGTAACCAAACACTCAAACAAATTCTAATTATGAATCAACAAAACTAATAAATAGTTTCAGCATATACACACTATGATCAGTGCAAACCCTATTAAGAGTGGATATGAGATGAGGCACTTGAAAGTCAACAACTCTACCATTTGTCATCTAAGAAATGGTTTCAGAGAGTTCTGGATGGACGTGTCCGCCAAGCCCTTTAAGAAGAGTGGGACAAGATTCAACAAGCAGATCTGACAACCTCAATAACTGCACGACAGATGTGTGACTCGTTACTGACCTATGATGTCTGGTCTGCGACCCCACTCTGCATCTGTTTATTGCCATTTCCAGCATAGTGTATACTTGGTTGTTTCATGATGTCCATTCTGTTGAAGACATGCCTTTTGTTGGAACAACTAATACTTTTCCCTCCATGTTAACAAAAATTAATAGAATTTAATAAAACATTACATGCTGTGTTTCTGTTTGGCCTCTCTCAGACATTGTGCCCACATTCTAGTTAAGTTGACGAAGCATCAGCACCAACTGTTAATAGTTTTTGAACTTTGACGTCGAATGCTGTCGTATGTCAAGAGTACAACTTCTAAATAAAGAGTCCACAATAGGAAAGTTTAAGCAGCTTTTCTCTGTTTTGTATGACAAATTGAATATCTTTCG
The DNA here is from genome assembly GCA_024666655.1 of Dascyllus trimaculatus. Lineage (NCBI taxonomy): Eukaryota > Metazoa > Chordata > Actinopteri > Pomacentridae > Dascyllus > Dascyllus trimaculatus. The sequence goes on from CM045448.1 coordinate 24,374,505, forward strand.
ATTTTTTTGCACAAGATGTTGTGAAACTGTGATGGACATTTTCTGACAGAATGAAAATCAGACTGAAGTGGCTCTCAGCTTCTACATATTCAGTCATTGAACAAATATAAGATGTAGGCGGCAGTCGGTGTCTGGAATAAGGCTACATTTTTCAATATTTTCTGACATTTTTTAGACTAAGGGATTTTTTCAAAAATAATAACCGACAGATTAATCATTCAATTAAGGAAATATCCTCTAGTGGCAGTTCTCCACACTCACACACAGACATGGCAGTGTGTCTTTGAGCTCCTCCTGGCTGCTCTCTAACGCCGCCGCCCCTCACTGTGGGGACAGTGGTTTGAGGTGGCACTGTGTGGCTCCCCACCTGTCCTTCAGACCTGCCTCTCTGGGGCTTTCTGGGATGCTGCTGTAGAAACCAAGCAATTGATCTCTGCCTCAGCTCCAAACCACAGTAAAATACAGCACTTCAAGTACAGTTCAGCTTTTCCATAGTGGATTTGCCAATGGAGTGTAAGCGTAAAAAATGTTGAGCCCTTGAGAAACACCTCTTAAGCTTTCTTTGTATGTAATTTATACAGAAAATAAGGCTTGGGCCAAGAATCATAGAGAGTGCCTCTTTAAGCATAACAGTCATGGCCTCTGAAAAATGATCAAAGCCGACTCTTTAATCGTCAACATTCACATTTTCAGAATGATTTCATTTAAAATGGAGCTGCTCCGCCTGATGTTGACCAGTCAGTAGATTTGACGACATTTCATGACAGATGATTGTTAAATAAATCTAAAGAATCAATGAAGCAGTTAGTTGGAGAAAGACAAAAAACAATTCAGTTGAGAATAGCAGCCAATGTGCTGTTACCTTAAGAAAGTTGAATTGGCAGTTGAATTATTAAATGCTATGTTGTGTTTGGAAAAGACAGCCCATCTCAAATGAACACAAACTCCAACATCCATGTTCTAAAAGAGGATTTCTGATCATTTAGAAAAATGTTGAACACAGACTCCTCAGTAGAGTTTATCTTGGATTTTAAGCATTTCTAAATCCCAATTGAGCCAACCACAGAAGTACCTTAGGAAAAGTCAACCTTTACCACCCAGAGAATGTCTGATCCAATTGCACTGACACAACAAAACGCATACTTGTGAAATTAATCAGTGTTACCAAATTTCAGCGCGCTGTATGATAACAGACTTGTCACCTCATGGGCATACATCTGTTGCTTTGTCCACACAGTCAGCTGTGTGTTTATTTATTTATTTTTTGTTAAGGCTTATTCTGGTTAAGACAATGTGCACGTTAACATTTTTACATAATCAGACCACTTTGTAGTACCATGCACAGCTAAAAAGGGTCGGTTTCCTGTACTAATCTATCACAACAATCTCTAATCCTCCAAGGATGTTATTACTCACTGCCAAACTAATTAAGATCAAGTCCTGGGCAGTTTCCTGTGCGAAAAGGAGGGTAGGATGCGGGCAGCAGTGTATTTCACCGGAGTTGAGATTTGTGTGTCCTGGCCTAGGAACAGCCATCTAGTAATGCCCACACAGTATATTTTCATCTGTTGACAATCCAAACTCTACTTAAAGGACACACACTTAGTTGTAGACATTTCTGTCAGGAGGAAAAATGAGACTGCGTCTCTGGTCCTTGTTGATGCCCATTTGGCCACCGGCCTGTTTGTATCATAAGCACTCTTCCATTTATTTGCATTACTATTATGATTTGGTCTATTCCTGTTTTATTTGGCCATTGAGTACAGAGACACACTTGCTCATGTCCTCGGTGAACTTAAGGCAAACATTACTGTGTGTGAACTTACATGTAGTGAATGAAGAATTTCAATCAGGTCCACACTGACGCACCAGTGGAGCGTCATGCTGGAGCGTCTGACGGAAAACTTACAAGCCATTTGTCTCCCTGCTGTGTTATGCACTGATATATTTGGTCTGTTAGAGCCACCGACAGCACCTCTTCTGTCAGTTTCAACCCACGGCTCAACTCAGTTCATTGTTCATGTGCATCATCTCCAATTATTAATATTTTACTATTAAAAATTAATCAAATTACTATAAGCAATGTAACAGGATTCTCTTGGAGGACAAACGAACAGAGAATTCACACTTAATTCTGCAGTTTCTTCAGCTTCACTGTCTGTCTGCTCATTGCACAAACAGGCAGATAAAGTTAGCAGCAATGATTCCTCTCACTTATATACTTATAAGTTGAGTGAATATTGTGTATAATCCCAACACTGACAGAAACATGACTCCAAAGAAATGCTGAGATGGCTGCAGTATAAAACATTGAACAGAACTTAATGTAAACAGAGAAGTTTTGTTCATTTCAAGTTAATTCAACATACTAGAGTTTTTTATTTTCAGATAATTTTATCAATTTATAAACAATAGGTGTCTGATTTTGAGGTCCTTTGACTTAAAATGATGAGCTGAATTAATCTACAGCTGAGAGTTTAATTAACTGACGAAAATTAGTTTTTAAAGAAACAAAACTAAAATGTTCACAGACTTCCCACGTATACATATTTTAGAGTTAAAACACTCCCAAGACTCTTCTTTTGCAGCTTTAAGAACCCTTAAAGTTCTCTTCACAATGAGAACTTGCTGTGTGTCATTTAAGATGTATTACATTCTGGTTGTTTTTTTAAAAAGTGATAAAGTCAACAGAGCAAACCATGAGGAAGGTTAGTATTGCATATTGAGTATCTCCAACCCTGTACATTTATTTGAAAACAAAGAAACTGAAACCTGGCGTGTTGCTTTTACATACAAAATGCTTTCAACACGTACAACTGATAATTTGCATGTTAAATAAAGAACTGACTTCATGGCAAAATGGAAAATCTTTATCTGAGGGTTTGCACATTTGATTCAGTGTAATATCACATTGAAAAGATTATTCAACCTACATTCAATTAACTTCTTATCTTAAGGCTGCCAGGGAACTTTTGTTTCTAAGTTTAACAAACTTGAAATGATTTACAGCATGCTTATTGACTGGATGTGAACACGAGCAACTGTTTGCTAGCTAGTTTCCCCAATCTCCTTTATGAGGTAATGTTAATGGTGTGTTTGCCGACTGTTCCTGCTGCCACCAGCTGGCCAGAACTTCAGTTAATGCAGTTTAAAGGAGAGCTATCGCTAGAGAGCTACTGTGCGCCAAACACAATCACCACCTCTGCCCAAACAGAAATGTATCCACTGCCCCCAAGCACAGCCCCCCCCTCAATAGGGGCTTCAGGAACTCATTGTAATCCAATACTTCAGCAACTAAAAGAATTTCTTTCAGCCAAAACAACTGGCAAAGTGATTATCGCTTTCATATGTTTGGGACAATAATACATTTGTGATGTGGTGTCAAAGTGTTCATCGCATTTGTGAGTATTCACAAACAACATACCCGGCCAAATGGTTCATCGCCATGTCGGCCTGTTTTTTGTTTTTTCTTACATGCCTGACATGGCTGCACCGAATGGCCAGTGGCTCACAACTAAAAAGAGAGGGCAACCTCACACAGGTGACTGCCAGACTCTTGAGTTAACAGGAAAGAAATATTTCCGTGCTTAACTTGGCTGAAGTTCTCAACAGACCTGCCTCTGCTTAGTTTTTCTGTCCGCATGGCTGAACACTGGTACCGGACCAGTATGGGAAGAGCCAAAGACTTCTCAAAAGACTCCTGTGATGTGTCGGTTGTGACACCGCCATGCCCCTCAACTGTTTCCTCTCTTTGGCGGATGCCTGGCCTCTGAGCTCACAGGACCCTCACTCAAGCGAGGAGTCCCCATTTAGGGGCGTCAGCATTAAGCAGACCTAATGAATGAGAAGAAGACGATCAACAGAAACTCAACAGCACTTGTAGGTCCAAGTGCCAGATCGGGGATCGTGCCAGCAGCTCAGTGCATTCAGCATTTTATTGCAATCGTTGGCAGGACTCAAGCTCAATTTTCAATTATGTACCAAAAAAGGAAAGGGAGTGGATTTTATCAAAGCTGACAACAAGAGCCCTCTTTGGGGACCTTTGTGTGAGGTGCCTCCGTAGACTGACATGAATGTGCTTGTAATTTCCTTACTGGTCGATTTGGGGGCTTTCTGGTGTCAAGTTATTTTAAGTAATAGCTCTCAGCTCTGTATCCACTGCAGCCAAGACAAACCTGGTGCTTCAGCTGATACGTTCTTATCTGTTCAATCTCGAAAATGGAAACTTTTAGGCCTCATAGTGCCTCGCTGGCTGAATGAACTGCCCCATGTCTGAACTATTTGGTCAGGAGGTGCATCGTGTGGAAAGAAGCACTTGTCGTCATGTTTACTGCTCTTCCAGGAGGTAGTCTTGACGGTTTGTCTCTTGTAGCGGCTCATAGTTTTGGGTAGTAAAACACCGGGGGCCTATCGATGCTCTGAAGCCTCACAGCGTGGCTCATCTGTGCCAGCGGTAAAGGACAAATGTGCCAAAGTCTGCTGGGTTTGGCTCTTCTCTCACCCCCTGGCGTCCAACACCGATGTATCCAGCTGAGGTACAATAATTTGACACCTCTTAAGCAGCTGGACCCTTTAGCGTGACAACCACCGCTTTGTTTTATATTCCTGCGTATTTTGAACGCAATAAAAAAATTACAGTCAGCAACATCTAAACTGTGTTTTTATCCACTTTGGACCTCTGCCCCTCCACACCCCCTTCAATCTGCTTTATCCCTCCCTTTCCTATGTGGGATTTAACGTACACTTTGTGGTAACCTTGCTAAGTTATCAGTTTTTTCTATGTTCTCTCACACTGAATAAAGGCTTGTTTCTCTGCGCCTGCTTGTTAAGACTTCAAGGACAGCTCCCTCCATCTGGTATTAAATATTCCTGGTGCCAGTGTCGGGTTAACTGACACTCCTGCACTTAAACTAATGGCAGCGAGCAGTCATCTCCCATGAGGTGCTCACCTTGGAAAAAATCGCCCAGCTCCCTCATCCCCAATCATAGTGGTGCTCTCGCCACCCACTGAATGAAACCATGGGCATGAAAAGAGGGATTGTTTCACTATTCAGGCATATATGAGGGCAAATGAAAACATGTAATACGCATGTCCTGTCTTGGATTTGCTCTCCTTCTGAGTTCAGCGTGACGTGGAGAGGTGGGAAGAGCAAAGCAGCGTGCAAACAGAAAAAGTCAGAGTCAGCAAATCATCATTAATGAAAACATCTTCATTTAAACGGAAAACATGCAATCTAGATTTGTTGAAAAAAATGAACCACGAAGTCTTGTTTTTTTCCAGATATGTATAAAATTAAGACGCTTTAAAAATATTTTTAACATCAATAGTGTTGACTAGAAAATAGACACACTAATTTAGGCAAAAAAGTTCTAATAATGTCCAGCATAATGTATAAAAACCTTACATTGCTCGCAGAAGAATATCTTTTTTTGGCTGTTTTCTACAGCTAGCAATAACAACTGTTGTTCGCTGTTTTATTTTTCCTGAAAGTGCAACCTTAATCTTCCTTTTTCCCCTGATGTTGTGTTGTAGGTCTGTTTCTCGTGTAATTGGGACTCTACAGTGTATTGGTCACCATGTTAGGCTTCACACAGCGTATAGACTCAGCAGTCACTTTCCATCTTAATGAGAGAATGAAAAGATCAGAATGAAAACTTTAATTTCAATTAAAATGATCTGCACTGCATGGCCAAAGTGTTCACATATGTTCTAGGTATTTTTTCACATCCTCCTCTTTTCACCTTTTTTTTTCTTCAACTGGATTTCCCATCTTCTTATTATAGCTGTGCTTTGAAGGTAACCTGTTTCCATCCGAGGTGAGTTGTAACATGAATGTCCTGTGCAGGTGAGTCCAGGGCAAAGAGAAGCACCTCTCAGACCACAGGAGTGCAGCATCACCACCCGTCCTCCTCTGAACCCCTGTCTCAATGGAAACCTAAACAACTTTTTAAGAATGAAGAGGTTTTTCAGTTTGTTGCTAAATATAGGCCCGCCCGGTGGGAGGTGGCAGGTTCCAGAGCCATTTTCAACAAAGATGAGCCCCAGGTCCTGCCCAGGGCCCGGCGGGTGGCAACTGCCGGTGGTCCGCCTTTCTCTTATGCACTGGCTCTTAAGTAAACACTGCAATCCTGCGGTCAGCTACAGCATGGCAACGAGCGAAAGGACTCACTGTGCAGTTACACACAGCTATGGTGTGTTGTCTCCTCTGGCCCGCTCAGTCGTGGCCCCTCCCCATCACAGAGGCCTGGGCAGGGGTCGAGGGCCAGCGACAGACCTTGATGTGTGACTCCAGGACCCTGCTGGGAACTCCTGGTGGGGGCAGTGTTGGACTTCACCCTCCTGGACCCCTCTGACCGAATATTTTCCATTTGAAAAAAAAAAACAAAAACAAAAAGAAAGTCTAAATTAAGAACACTATCATGTTTACCAATGCTAATTCTACATTCTGATTTGCAGGATCAGTAAAATCTATCAAGGAATTTCATGATCCTTTTTTATACATGAGACAAAGTTGAAAATCATCTAAGCAGCTTCAGATGCAAAAAGAGAAAGCACACATGTCCATAGCTAAACACTTCCTAAATTTAAATGGAATTAAAGTATAGTTTGTCACGGTCAGATCGAACCATCCGGAGCACTAATTAATCATAAATTAATGGACTTTCAACAGTGAGATAGTGTAAATGGTCTATCAAGCTGAATAAACTGTGTATTTTTCACAGTCAAAAGTTTAGCATGTCGAGGGGCGACAGCCAAAAAAATATCAGGTTCAATCAGGAAATATCTGAAAAGTGAATGTTTTTATCAGAGGGGCAGGATAATATGCCATTAATCATCAGTATCATATCCAATAAAGTGCCAGATTAATCAACACAGAGGAGAACTGACAGCCCCAGTCCTTATCCAGTGAGGAAAATAAGGGGCAACAGGTAAGCCTTTATCCATTGAGCTCTGTTCTTGCGTTGCTCTGCTATACACGGAGATCATAATTTAGGGAGTCTCAGTGGCTACCTGTAAGGACCACAGGGGTGGCAAATAGCAGGGCTGCGGCTTTCTGAGCTTCTTAGTGGTGCGAGCAGAAGGATTTACGGTAACTCTCAGACAAGCGTTCACAGCTTGGACTCTTGGCATGGATTCGATATTGTCTCTGGCTGAGCATCAAACCCACTGAACCTGAGGTCCAAAAGTACCTACACAAAACCCTGGGATGTTTGAATGATAAATCGCCGACATTTAGTGGCAGAACAAAAAATATTGGCCTTGCTGGGGATATCAATTTTAATTTTAATTTACAGTGAGAGCGCATACTGGGTGGCTTGATTGACCAGAGATCGGCTTCTGGTTAATTGACATGCTCCTCCTCTCTTACGTGCGAGGATATGAGTTTTCCTGCAAATTCAGCACAGGTGTAACGGTAGAAAGCAGCCCTGCAGTGTGAGAGGTGCTGCAGTCTCCAGTGGGGGTGAGATTGAATATCAGCTCCGATTTGAAGTATATTGACCAAGTTATCTTTAAGTTAATATCCAGTCCATTTGGGACACAATTTATTTCTCCGTGTAACTGAACCTTTTTCTCAGTGCCTGCTTCAGCCTGTCGTCTCAAGGCACTTCTGGTTTTGATAAAAGAGAAAGCAGCTCCATGAGATTTCCTGAGCAGCGTTCAATGATAAAACCATATGGTTACAATAGCTCAAGAAGTTAATACATTTTACATGCAGGGCAACATAGTGGATCAATTCTGTAATCTGTTCTGTTGGGGAGGATTAATGTCAAAAGTGAGGATGTTTTAGAAATCACCGGTGTCATTATCTTCTGTGTTACATGCAGGTAAAGGCATCATATACAAGGCTAATGCTGTCTTTTTATTAATGTGCTGCCTGCTGATGATGCCAAAAGGTGCTTTACACAGCCCCAGGACTGAATTTAAGGTCAGAGAGGACGCGCCGAGCCAAACACACCAACCGCCACCCTGGAGAAAAAAGTTATGGTGCTAATATTAGGGGGAAGACTGATTACAGTGCTACTATTAGGTTTTGGCATCGATTTTGGTCCAAAGTAGGAACGCCCTCAACACTTCTCTTTGGTGTTCATGCCCTCGGTCCTCAATGGCACACTACATGATATTATGAGGAGCCAGACCAAACATGCCAAGCCAGACCACAGGGTTACTCACAGCCCCTGCACATTCTTTTGAGGCTGAAATGTGACCTGGTCCTATTTTTCAGCAGCTTGTCAGACTCAGTGTGGTGCAGGGAGGTAAACTAGGAAGGAAAACTGTTGTCACCTTTCTATAGCTCTTACTTTTTCAGAATTACAAGATGGCAGCCTCAGGTGTCAAAATGAGACCAGATGGCCCCGGGTTGGGTGAGCGCCGGCAGTCACCACGGATATGGAAAGAAAAGATGCACTTACAACATCAGCAGCGGACAATAAATGGAAATGAGTTTACTGGTGAAACTTTTGCAGGTTGATGGACACACTCTGGTAAAGTAATAAATGTAGTAACCGCACACATTAAGCTATAGAGTGCCAGCTGTGCGACTGAAATTGAAGTGACAACATAATGATTTGGGGGGCAAATTCAGTGAAAATCTCTGTAGCGGCTCGAGGAAACTGCATGTCCAGCTGCGTGTAAGATGCTAAAAACATTACTCCACTTCCAAGAACATTTCTGTCTATTTCCTGCCTCTGTGCTGTGGGAGAGAAAGTCCTTGTATGGCAGCATCATCAGAGGCTTGGACGGGAAAACACTGTCAGCCATTCAATATGTCCGAGCTTGTCATCAGATGAAGCTCATTTTGAAAAATGCTTGTTATGACTGCTGCTAACCATATCCACCAACTCTGCGCCCAGTGAGAGGGGACAGAGGAGAGGAAGTCTTGCAGTCAGTCAGTCTGGTCTTTCGTGACCCCTTCAGACTAGTAAGTGGGTGGATGATGGACAGAGCTTTAAGTGAACCTTTGCCCACCTGCAATGCTGGTGACACAATGGATAAAAGACAAACAAAATACATCAATTGTACATCAAAATAAAATAAATAAAGATGCAAAAAACTGTTGGGTTGGGATGCTTAGTCACTGTATCTTGCTAAATTTTGTGTAATAAAGACTGAAACCGAAAACCACTTCTCCCCAAAGTGAAATGTTGTAACCCAACTTCTTTCAAATTTGGTGACTTGTCCTCTTGGTGAAAAACGGAGCCAATCAAAATTTTGTAGACAGGACTAAAAAACTGTGACATCATTTTCGACATGAGGTTAGTGATCTTACAATTTAAACATAGCTGTACACCAATCAGCCACAACATTATGACCACTGACAGGTGACGTGAATAACATTGATCATAGTGGTACTATGTGGTGTTCTGATGGAAAACCTTGGACTTTGGTATCCATGTTTATGAGACTTAGACTAAACATTGTCCCACAAAAAGCACACTCCCTCATGCAAATGGTAATCCCAAATGTCACTGGCCTGCCCCTGCAGAAAATTGCACACCACTACATGGAAAAAACATCAAACAATCAGGAACATGTTGAGGAACATGACAATGGCCCAACATGTTGATTTGACCTCCAAACTTCCTACACCCCATTCTGATCAAGCATCAACAGGATGCAGTGGAACAAATTGGATTGACAGAGGCCCCACTGCACAAGGTAGAGTACCCAGAGGATCCAACGTCCTGGTTCCAGACCCCACAGGACACCCTGAGAGGTCCTCTTGTCCATTACCAATGGTTTAGAGCATTTTCTGGCCACATAAGGGAGACCAAGGCAATATTAGGCAGGTGGTCATAGTGTTTTGCCTGATCAGTGTTAGCAGCAAAAGTTTCTGGATTCTTTTTTTTTTGCTTCTATTAAACTATATATCTTAGCATTTACCATTATCCTACATTTGCCAAAGAGACCAAACTGCAGTCACCTTACACTGCCTTTTCTGTTTTTAAATTCTACTCGTGCCACTAATTACCAACATCTTTGATAGTTTTGCTCTTGAATACATTTGAAGAGATGCAGAGTGATGGAAATGGGATTGTAAAATCATAAAAGGAAACACGTTTTTCAGCTCAAAGAGCACAAGAGTTGCATAACTTACTCAGAAAACACAACATGTATTATACCTGGCAAGTACTATGGACTACTGAGGTGGCTTCTCTGTAGCTCCAGCCTCTGATCATGAAAGTCAAACAGAAAAAGTAAATAATGTACCAGTAATGCTTACTGCTAATAAAAATGACTGATTTCATACTCTGATGTAAAGTCAATGAGCCTCTGTCTGCAACATTTTGTCCACTTACCTGCAGAACAAGAATCCCAATGTTTTCATTTTAAACAAGTGAGACTGCTGATCAGTCTATACGTTGTTTCCTGAACGCCAGTACTACTAGTTCCTCTAACTGTAGGTTTCCATTAGCCACAAAACCTACACATTCCTCCTCTGAGCGCAGCCACAAAAGCAGTTCACCTCCTCATTGACCAAAACTCACTGAGCAAGTATAGAAAAGGAATTGACTCTCCAAGAAACACAGCCAACTTTACCACTGAAATAGATTTCAATAAATTTTAATTTCCGCAGCCACTTTTCCCCGGTCTTGAGAACTCAATGAATTAGCAAACAAGAGCCTCAAAAGAATTCCCTCCCATTTCTCTTTACTCAATGAATTACCGTCGACCACACAAGGAAAACAAAAGATGGCAAGTTTATTTTTCTGTGGTGGGGCCGTTTCAACGTAGCAATTATTCACTGACACCACCTTCAAAGGTTCCTCAATCAAAGGTTTCAAGCCCCACCGATAATGCTTAGCAACAGTGGGAACATTACAGTACTGTGTAATACACTGTCACATTATGGTTGGTTAAAAATGGACGGGTATGTTTTGTATATTTGGTCAAAGAAAAAAAAGGAACATCTGTAAAGTATTTGTCGGAAAAAAGAGTTTAATGGTGCAAAGCTGACTGGCAGGGTGTTAAAATGTATGATTTCGGGTCAAAAATATGCCTGTTATTGTTGTTTTTCTAAACAGTTGCACAAGTCAGTGTATTCATAGAGCACAGGACAGATAATTACTTAATTAAATGAAAACAAATGGCAATTTAGTCTGATTAAAACCAGGGTGAGACGGTACTCTACAGTCACAAAAATGGCAATAAGACAATCTGAATGAATGCTAACATCTAAAAACAAGCAAGCATTGTTGTCAAGTAAGATGAAGCAAGGTAGTACAAATAAGTATTTGTGAATAAGCAGGTAAAAATGGGAAAACCTGGGAGACAGGACAGGAAAGTATGATTAGTAAAACAACTGAGGGCTATAGAACCTTAAGAAGCATGAAACAGATCAAAAAAGTGACAAATGCTGGACAAAACAAGTACACAAAATATACATGCATGCATCGGATAATAATAACAAGACTGTGGGAGATTTAACAGATGCGGGATATGTTTTTTGTAGTCTGCTATTCTGTTTCTCTTTCAAAGACGGGCTGGTTGCAGAAAGTGCATGCGTGTTTGTTTGTGTGAGCTTGTATAACTGTGGCTGTCTGTGTGTGTCTGTGTGTGTGTAAGTGGCCTGTGTGTGGCCAGACTTCGCTGGGCTGATCTTGGCCCCTGGCTCTTGCTGGCGTTCAGCATGTCTGTAAAGAAACAGCTGGAGGCAAAGCCAACACCAGTCCCGCTCAGGAGCTCAGCGCTGCCAGCAGCGACAGATTCCAGAACTTTCCATGGTCCCGCGTCGCCATGCCAACAGGTCTTGGCACGACACAGCTGTCCTGATCTGCACACCTGGCCCACCAAGAGTCCAGAATCACCTCTCCTGTCACTGTGTGATGAACAGGTCATTTACAACCCAAGTGTTTGTGTGTTTTTAAGAGTTATGGGCCCAGGTAAAGAAAACACCATGGCAGCGGACCTCCTGTGTGTTGCCCTAATCAAACAGAGCTGAGAACCTTCGCACTGCAGAATAGCCAGGCTTGAATGTGTTCAGACTTGTAGTGTGGAAAACACACACAGAGGGATATTCAAAAAGAAACTGCATTATGGAAATGGAGCTCCGTGAAGATTTGTTGTGTTTGTTTTTGATAGGGCCGCTGAGTTTTGTGGTTTCAGCTCGTACATGGAGGAGCAAGGAGCAAATGTGGGGCGAACACGAATATCCAGCTACAGCTACACGGAGTGATGTGAAAATCAGTCTTCACACATCATCTGATATAGTCATTGTCTGCAAAGCTTTCCAAGGCGATAAAACACGCTGGGCAGAGAGGTCACCCGTTGGAGAATGCCAGTTATTGTTATGCTGTGATGTTTGATTTCTCAGTTCCAATAGGCGGAGAATAGCGAGCACTGGTTTATTTAGGGCTGGGCCAAAAATTCAGCTTCCATTTTTTTACCAGACAATTTTTTTCCTCCCCATATAAACTGAAGAAAAAGTATATTAAAGATAGTTTTCTGTAATAAATCTATATGCTTTTTGTACTATCATGGCTAGCACCAGGAGTACTAATAAAACAGAAGCACAATAACAAAATAGCAGCATTAGCAAGACTATCACTGTATATTATGTGTTAAATTAATTAACATTTTAGAATTTAAAAAAAGCACTGCCACCACCTTTGGAACAGTAATCACAGTGATATCACAACGAACATTAAGAAAGGTCTCCAGTGTCTTACAGTGCTTTTAAAAAGTGGAGGTGGTGTTATATCGGAGGACTAAACAATTCAATATTCACATAGTTTTTAAGATTTTGCAGATCAGCAGTGTACCAGACTGTTGACTTATGGGTTGATTGTAGCTTTAATGTTTTGAGGCTAGCAGGTTTTTTCAGTGTGTTTATAGTGAGTCTTTCCTGAGTCGTGAGTCTACAATGAATGCTGGATTAGACCTGTTAAACCTGCTGGAGTTCACCGTTACACGGCCACAGAGGAGACAAATTAATCAAAAATGAAAGAGAGTTCATAGTATCTCTTGATGCCTTTACTGAAGAGACAAACCCAGTAGAAAATCTATTATACTAATATTAGAATGATAGTTAGCTGCTGATATCAGTGAGTGCTCAAAGGCCCAGACTGTTGTACAGCGCTGGGATGGTGAGAAAGGATGTCTTAAGTCTCCCTGTGACTCCACAACCAAGCTACATACCAAACCATGAGTTTTGTACAAAACATAAATCCAACATTATCAACATATCGTCCACAGCAATGATCATGGAGATAAAAAAATCACAACAATGGGTGAATAATATGTTGGTGGTCAATAATTAAAAAAAATGTAATAATTATTCCGTTACTTACATCTAATAACACAGAGCATGTTGTTGTCAAGGCATGCCACAAGAAACAAGGTTGATAGAGGATGTTTTTGCCTCTGCATTAGAGTTGAAGATGAAAGTCCTAGTTATCCAGCTAAGAGAGGCAATACGAGCAATTTCTGAGACTTTGGTGAACAATTAGAATACAAACTCACAATGTGTAAATGTCTTTAATCACTCCCACTACAGCCAACACACTGTTTCCTCTTCACCCACAGTCAGCACTGTTTTACTGAGACATAAGGAGCTCGTTATACTCACAGTGGCCTGCTATGAATAAGCTACAAATGAACTCTAATTACAGGCAGCAGCTGAACGTAATGAGCTGCGTGGCTGAAACTAAGTTGATTACTGGTAGACTTTGACACTGACCAGCAGAGTCTCATTATGCAACCATCGACTAAACACAACTTATTTAAGGGTTTTTGCCGCTTGTCAACAAAGAAATAAAGTCTGGTCATTAATTACTCTGTAGATTATACAAATATAAATAAAAATATAGTGTTTTTCTGTCATCTAAAATAAACAATATTTTCCTCTTTATGTTTTTACCGTTGTTAATGATCGGCTATTGCCTTTCAGATTCCATACTGATGCAACAAAAACATGGATCTTTGCATTAAAACACTATAAGACCAAATTCTAGTAATGTTTTGTCTGAGGGGCACTAACTGCAAATTGCTGCCCAACTTCTCAGTATAAACTATTATCATTGTATACTTGATTGTTTCATGTGTCGTGGTAAATTATTAATTTTTTTCACAGCTATATTGCAGAAATTTGGGCCAAACAGAAGGTAAGAATGGATACTGCAACTGACACTGTCAATCAAGTGTCAGAAAATTAATCAGCAGCTGTTTTGAAAATAGATCAGTTGGTTCAAATCGCTTTTCAAATGCGATAAAAGGTCTTTGGGTTGAGGAGAGTTGAAATTACATTTTAAAATACATTGTACTATTGTTACAATGAATACAAAATACATTTAATTAACTGCAGACCTAAATCGAACCAAGTTGCAAAAAAGATGTAAACATTAGAGTATTTATGAGTATCCCAACTTTTATATTTGAGTTTGAGTTCTGTGTAAACATCCAAGTGGTTTTATTATGTAACAACAGTGTGCTAGGAAACATAATATCTTACACTTCTTATGCACCATGATCTGATCACACAATCTCTGTTTTGCAGCACAAGAACAAAGTAATCACTGTGAGATCTGCATCTCTGGGTTCTGCCTGGTACAGAACATAAAGACCAGATGATGTTGCAAAGCCTGTAACAATCACTAATTTAAGCAGAGCGCTGCCATAATAAGCTCCCTGGCTGAAAAAGCGAAGAACAGTGGGTTTCCATTTAAGTTGAGGGATATTTTGTTCTCCCTCTCGTCCCGCTGAGCACAAACTGACTGCAGCAGCTCTTACTGCTGAAACCTTGCCTCTCTGGGAGGTATGCTGACAGAATATGAAGCATGAAACTCTAACCTGATCACAGCCAGACTCATGACAGCCAACATATGCAGCGATGAACTGAGATGTCAGATGTCATGTAAAAAGTGATGATTTCATTGTTTAAGTTCTGACCTTTGGAGGCAACTTGATTGCAGCTGAGCAGCACAAACAGGACAATTTTCTCTTCAGCGACCTGTCTGTGGCTTTAGTGACTCTCTGACAGCATCTGGGCTGAAAGCTGTTGATGTGTTCTCGAGTCAGTTGTGACTAGCCACTCTAATTCAATTATGGAAAAACCATTTCAAAACCTGATATTTAAGGAGGCGAAATAAGAGGTTATGCACATCATAAAAATGCACATTTCACCAGGTGTATTTTGGCTCCGATGTTTTTACAAGAAGCCAATTTTAAGTTTTGAAGTGGTGTGTGTATGACAGGGATTATTTCTTGCTCTGTCTACCTGGATACAGCTGCCACCCATGATAGCTTAGTCTAAACTTTCACACAAACACACTCACACATTAGGGGTGGAGTACAGAGAGAAAACATGATTTGTGTATGGATGTCCGGCATGTGAACACGTTGATTGATGGGCAGCTACAGAACACAGGCTGATCCTTATTAGAGGCCGACGGCTGCCAGCTCTGAGGGATGCGTGGGCATGTCCTCCCTGGTAAATGATCAGGTGTTTGACTGTCTGGTAGGAAGGAAGTCCTTATTAATGTTGAGGAGAAGGCCGAGGCTCAGCAACCTCAGGCATGCCTGCCCACACACACACACACACACACACACACACACGTACACACACACACACACACACACACACACTCACATCCAAACAGCACAAGCCGGCTCTCGCTGTGGTTCGTTACTGTACAGGAGGGCCGGTGTGCTCTTACACGAACAGTCCTGATTGGGAACAGATATCTACAGCTGTGGAGGTGTTAAAATAAATCTATCAACATCTTTTGCTGTTTTTTTGTCCCCCAGTGTGCTGGGGTTTTTTTCTGTCCTGGTCTTTGTTTCATCAAAATACTTCAACCCGTATTTTTGGCCACTTGGGGCCATTGGAGCATGTTGTAAATGCAAACTTGACAAATTAAATGAGCTATAAGAGAATAAAAGTAGGGCCAAACATATACAAAAAATCATAGTGCAACTATTTTGACAGATTTGCAGTTGTGGTAAACGTTACAGTTTCAGTGGGAACTGGGAATATTTACATTTATTTCTGATTTCTGCTGCAGTCAGAAACAAAGAAGTGTGTTCCATTTACACATGGAGAACATGGTTTGTTGGTCGGGACATCTCAATGTCTAATTTACATGTTGTGAGACATTTTACCATTATCAAAAAAAAATTAAGCCCTTGAGATGTAGATATTGGTCATATTTGATAATATTTAGATGAGTTGTTCAGCTCCAGCAAAACATGGTAGCAAAGAGTTGCCTGTTTGCACATCTAGCAAACACTAAGATGCATTCAGGTTGTGTTTCTGGGCACCTTGTAAATCTAGCTGCAGCATTCACTCTACTTTTTGGGAAATGTGTTTATTCATTGTCTTGCCAAGAATTTAATGAGATGATTGATACCATGCTCATGCTTGTTTGGTCAATATAAACATAGTTAGCTTAGCTTAGCATAAAGACAAGAAAAAGGGCAAAGCAACTGGCCTGGCTGTCTCCTAAGGAAAAAAAAATCCACCTAAAAGCACCTCTATAATAGTGTGTCAAACAGATGAGACAGAAATCTCGAATTAGTGGGCGCACTTCCAAAAACGCCAACAAATTATTTTAAGGGAAAACTCTGGCTGCTAAATGTTCCACTATGTTCACCTTTGCCTGCTGTTTGCTGCTGGCCAGGTAGTGTATACTGAGGTTGTTAGGGCTGAAAACAGCTGCCTGTCGCTGATGTTGGAAAATCACTGATGAGAGTGGTGAGACTGAACGAAAACAGTCAAACTCTGGGCTGTAAAAACCAAAACAATGAGCCGAAAGACGCAGAAACGGTCCCCGGTGTCGGATGATATTTCCCCGTGTGCTCGTCACGAGCAATACCCAAGAAGTCCCACGAATACAAAACACTGATTTGTACAGCTTTAAAGTCTGTATCTCGAAACTTAGCAAAACAGCCTTTCGAGTCTGGCGTGGGAATCCCCCCTTTTTCCCTCACTGACGTGGACAGAAATGGCAGCGACCTGTGAAACGAACACATCACACCTACACAGCCACTTCACTCCCACCATTAACACTGAACTTTAAGCGTCTACAACAGCTCTTTTCCCCCTGTAATCCATCTGCACCACAAAGCTCAGCCCTCCTTGGGGACAGTGTAATATAAACATGTTCAGCTTGCCTCAGTATTTCCAAAGCCACCCACACAAGCCATACCCCATCTGAGAGAAACGGGGATCGAGGTCTGAATCAGTGCTGCTTTATTTACAACTCTTACAAAACAAACTTTTAAAAGCTAATTCCCTTTTGCTCATGCAGCGGAGAGGCAATGAAAGCACGGCCTTATGTTACGGGGTTGTGAGACCGTGGGCAGCACAAAACAAACAGTTGTGAGCGCTGCCTTCCTTCCTTTGCTTTACAAGGGGATGCAGATTGGAGAAATATGTTGGCTGTTGTGAGCAAATCCGCTTCATGGATTTAGACTGTTGGAAAACCACAGTCGGACAGAAAACAAGCTGCCTGGCCGGAGCCCATGTTTGAGTTACGCTCCGTGTTGATTTATCTCCTGCCCAGAGTGTGTAATCGAATGTCTAATGGACTCACTGTTCATTAGTAAATTAACACTTCTGAACATTTACATCATCAAGGCCGCGCACATGTTTTCAATTTATGAAAGAAAAAGTTATTTTAGAGTTTTTCGCTCAGAGGGTGGGGATATTTTTTCTCTGTAGGAACCATTCTGAAAAATATAGAATTACAGAACAAGTTTCATCAACTGAAGGTCAACGCGAGACCACAGCGCCTCTAAACATGAGCCTTGTAAAGATTTAAAGGGAATATTAGTGGCAGCTTTAAAGGACCAATCCATAAATGTGATATTGTGTTGAAATTAGTGTCGTTTCATAGCTCAATTACTGAAACGTCATGCACATGTATACCTTGAACGTGCCACGTGATGTATCAGTCTTTTTTTTTTTTTAACAACTTCAGAATAAAAAAATTGCGTTTTATTTTTCCTGTCTGGATTTTTGTCTCCACCTGATGGGGATTAGTTACAGTCCTTTATTCTTCCATTGAGTGCACGCATGTATCCATAAACAGTGTTCTCTGTCATTTAGTCATTTATAAGTGCAGCTCTCATTTATTGTGTCCCAATACTGAGATGACTGAGCTCACGTCCTTTTAAATGTTTGTCTGTCTGTGTTTGGTGAAAAACCTCAGTAACAAAAGATGTGGCTGTCAGTAAAAGGACATGATGTCACTGCGCACCACATTTGACTGTTGCAGCTTCATAAACGGACTTGAAAGCATTTTCAGTAAAACAACAAATCCCGTCTTTGAATATTGCAGATTTAATAGATCATTTGAGAGTTCTGCTAAAGACTTCATGCTGAAACCTACCTAATTAATAACAACTCGTCAAAAAGAACACATCACATCTCTATTTAGCAGTAAGGCTGAAAATTAAGTGGCTCCTTCCTACAGCCATTCTGAGCTATTCGTATATGTCCCTATATTAATATTAATGATATTTTATTTTGTATTCACCTGAAAGGCAATTTATTATTTATTTATATAAGTGTGCAATCACAAGTGTATTTCTTGAACATCTTAAATTGTGCTGTGAGCAACCAACAGTTATTCTCAGTATTAATTACTCTAATTTATATTCATTTTCTTAATCAACTGGTCCATCTTTGATGTGTAGAAACGGTGCATTATTGTTATCTGAGGCACAAGACGATGTCAGACTGACTGTTTTTTCTGACCACTTGACTAAAACAGAAATTCAGACTAAGAAAAACCTGCAATCTTCACATTTGAGAAACTGGAATTAACAAATGTTTGGCATTGTAGTTTTAAAAATGACTTTCATCAGTTATCCAAATAGTTCTTTATTATTATGGTTTAGCTTCACAGCATATTTAATCATCAGTAAGTACTTGAGTCTTTGTGTCAGTGTTGATGTGTGCAGCCCAAAGCAACACTGTCAGTGTCTTCATGGAGAGACAATCTGTGCTGTTATTCCCATTTTAAAACTGTCTAACATTTTTCCTGGGACTGCCTCCGTCTGTGGCGGCCAGCTTTTCATTTGCTCTTCCTGTGTAGCTATTCGAAATGTCTATAAACACATTTGATTTCTGACATGTTCAGACAGAATGGCTTAACTGGTTCCGGTACGCCATGACCTGGCCCTTACAGCCTACTTAAGATTTATTGTATGTAACCCACTTCATAATCCCCACATTTGGAATGTTTTATATACTTGCCTAATAGTGTATTCTGCTAAGTTTGAGCCATCCTATTCTCTGGTTAACCTTGATATCCTCTCCTGGTCTCAGGGCTTTAAAAAGTGTACAGTGTTCTCCAGTTCTCTTGGAGAAGCAGAAAATTGAGGAGGTGAAAACTGAGGCCTGGGAGTGCCGTGCCAGTCACTGTGCCCTGGTGAGAACGAAGCGGGTGGCCTCACTCGACGCAGGATAAAGCTGTCCAGAGGCTGCCTTCAGCATCCGTGTCTGTCTGCCAAGCACTGCTAGCATGTCCCAGGGCAGGCTGGGAGGACAAGACCGCTCAACAAGGCCTCTGCATTGAGCGCAGTCCATTTAAAATAACCTATGGATAAATAAATACAGGACCTAAGTTCACTGTACAGTAATTGGCCAGGAAACCAACAGAGACAAGCTCATTTACAGTAAATGGATCAGCTTTGAGTCGGTGAAGTGCACTTGGCTTACACCGTGCATTATAATGATTTGGAAATTTCAAGTGAAGCATGTTTTTTTTTTCTCGGTTTAAGTATTCACACAGAAATGTCTCAGATATATTTTTTCACTGGGAAAACAAAACTGTATCTGTGTGTCGGAGCACAGGTAAATACAGCAGGATGTTAAATATAGAAACATTACAGCGAGTGCTTATAGATGATGTAAGAGCAAATTAGCACATGTAAGGAAAACAGGGAGTGTGGTCAATTCTGATATTAGGCCACTTCACTTTATGCATGTAAACTTGTTTTATTTTACTTTTCAAGGACATGTAGAGGGACACACACGCACGCATGCAAGCATGCACACACGCACACACACACACTACACACACACGGCGGTTAGTCTGGCCAACCTTGTTGACCCACTGGCTTAGCTGTGGTTGCACGCTGGACGCAAAGCACTCATTAACGATTTGAGCCTGCTCTTCACTTATGCAAACAAACAGACTCAGGCCGTCATTACCGTAACACCATGTGTGTGTGGTCTTCTCAATCAGGCCTCTATTGATTCTCCAATTTTCGCAGTGGCTGAGGCAACACAAAAAATAAAAACAGCACGATTTGTCAAGTGGGGGAAGGATGAGGAGCATGCCGACTTGTGGCATGTTTCAAAATGGTTCACACACACTGGCGGGCACATTTTTCATCAGCCTCAAATATTGCACAGTAGTCGCTGCAGCGGGCAGGAGTCTGTTCCACAGGCAATGCCACGGCATCACCCCAAGCCACAAAACATAAAACACCACAGTAGGTTTTATGTCGCGTGTAAAATGCCATCGTAACCGAGAGCGCTTACCTCTCTCCACCAGCTCCACTTTCTGCCCCTCAGACAGAGCTATCTTTACATGGACGAGCGGTGCAGACTCTGACTGTAAGCTCTGCTGTGTGTGTTGCTTGGCAGCTGGGCAGAGGTTTATGGTAATGTTTTGGGTGATAGGTCAGGGGCAGGAGGGTGGTGGTCACTGGTGGTGGCTGTGTGGGGTTTCAGGCCACGTCCAGCTGGCCTGGGAGCAGCCTCTGAGGTCAGGAGAGTGAGAGGGGGGCATCAGACATTGGGCAGCTTGTGGTTTGAGTTTGGGGGGTGAGTAAGGAGTAAGGAGTCCACCTCCCCCCCTTCCCTAGAGCCTGGAGCACAGGGCCACTGCAGAGAGTCAGGCACCCCACCATCAACATCTGCCAAGAGAAATGCTAATGCGGTGGGCACCTCATAAGGCCGGGTCAAAGACTCAAGCATTGGACTTGTTTTTCTGCTTTTTGACTCACTCTGAATCACATCGAGGACATGATCAAAGACGCAGTTTAATCACAAGATGAACAACATTGAAGGTTTTCACTAGAAACAAACTCTAACGCTGAATGGATGAGTGCAAAAACACTTCAGCGCAGATGAGAGTCGCGCTGTGCCAAGCAGGAATCATTTCATCTTAGAAATACATTTTACAGGCAGAATGTCCAATGGCAGATATTTCCTGTCTGAAAAATAATGATTTAATGTACCTGTGCTCTAGACTGAGTCTGGACAACATGCTTTTGTCCTGGTAGGACCTCCCCAACTCACTGTCTCCAGGAGCTTGACATTTATGGTTAACATAAAAAAAGAAAAATCTAGCTGTAAATAAGAAATCAGCCCCAAAGCACTACCTGAGGAGGATTATCGTATATCAAGCAGCAGAAACAGAAACAGACAAATCTTGCAGCGACTTTCAGATCAAATAAATGCATGACGGAGGAGGCCATGTTTGGGTAACCCTGAACAGGAATTAGGTAATGTTCAGGATGTACGCCTCTTAAAGTGTGGAGCGGTGACCCCACTCTGACATTCTGACTAAACAGTCCATTGTGCATTGTGGGTCAAAACCTGGAGGTCTGCATTTGTAGTTAGAAACACACTCAAAACCCATGAATTCACACTAACTATGATACAATGGACAGAAAGCTGTTAAACATTGCTTTAAGTGTTTTAAGGGTGAGAAATCTCTCACTAGATAAGATCCACATCCACAGTGTCAGTGGGATCCACTTTTCTTTTTACTGAAGACAAAGAGTGTTAAATTTTTGCCATTGTGTAAAGTCATGTTATCTTTTTAAAAAATTACCAAACAACAGTATGTATCGGAGCGACAACTGTAACAACAGAAATAATCAGATTTGTGACTTTCTGACTGACATATGATGCACCAAATCTAATCCTATAATCCTAACATTTCCTGAAAATCATTTTATTCTACATGTTTCATTTAAAATTCGCCAAAATTAAAATGCTTGCATTAAAAAGATTCTTTAAAAAACAAAAAAGTCTGCACTCCCCTGTGAAACAGTTAAGTTATTGGTTACTCAGCTGTGACAAATTGTCAAGTGGAAAAAAATCAGAGACTTGGTTGAACTGCAGGCTGTGTTTAAACAGAGACATGGTAAGAATGGTAACAAATCAAACATGTAAATAGTCAAATATCTATAGCAAGGGATGCTATCCTTTCCCCCCAGTACTGGTAACACCTGTGGGCATTTTTTTAATATAATGGTTTATGTTATTATAACTGTGTTACAGTTTTTAAAAGACATTTTTGATTTTGCTTTTTGACTCCACTGAAAATTGTGAATTGCAAACCTGAAGACAAAAAGCAATGTGCTGTTACGTATTGTTTGGATTATATGGTCACTATACAAATTTTGAAAAGTAAGCAAAGTAAGCGACATAGAAATGATGTTGTTTTAGGCAAAAGCTCAATCCTACTTACCAGCTTTTGAGTTCAACTAAGATATCGTGCTACTGAGAACTTTGGCGATATTAATACCGGTGCTGGAGAAAACCTGAAAATAACCAGGGAATATTTTAATGTTAACAAATGACAGGTTTGTTTTACGCCACAAATAAGCGTTTTACTGCACATACAAATATAAAGACTACACTTCATGGAAATCTAAGACAACTGCAGTCTAATATGCAAAATAAATTACTATTTAAACAAAGGCAGCTGACGTTCACAGCATTTCAAGAACAGTTAAAAGCAAAATGTCTACGCTCACAAATTTTCTGTGAATTTGATGAAGAGCTCTTTATCCTCTCTCCTCTATAACTCTTAAGCGTACAGGTTTAATGGGGCAAAAACCTGCTCTTTAAAAAAAGCGACACATTTAAAGCACTAATAAACCACCAACTGAAAAGAAAACAGAGTGGATCAATTTAAAAATTTTGCCTCCTGTATGAATAAAACTGTGCCGCTGTAGCCGAGCTGTTGAAAGTAGCTGAACCAGAAGAAGGCAAAGAGGAATAAAGAGCATTCCTGGGATGACAGTTATGATTGGTAGGTGTGAATGATTTGCAGAAAACTCTTCCAACTGCCCACAATACGACATTATAAAGCATGCCTCAAATGAACTAACTGAAACGGTCCGTACAGTAACTCACCGTTAAAAAACCATTAGGAGGGAAAAGTACCTCTGCAAAAGTCATTTTTCAAGTGAGGTTTTCCAGGATAACAAACCTGAAGTTCTCATGTGAACAAATGGCCAAGCGATCAAAGCCCTGACTGCATCATAAAGGAGCCATTATCAAATACGCTTTAAAAACCTCAGATTTTCCTAAATATATGGCTACATGTGACATTTGGGGCTTCGTGTAAGTTTGTTGAACCTCAAGTTTATTTAAAAAAAATGCACTGAATTTGTTTTTAAAAACTGGTTTTAGGCGCTTCACTTTACTATGATGTTCAAATCCCACTTAAAGGGAGAACAGTGGAGGGTTTGCAGTGAAATAGTAATAAAATAAAAGGGGATTCTGAGTGCGACTGCTGTGGGAATTACCACTGACGTAGTGACACGGGCAGAATCGTAATGTACTCGCCATGTACATGGTGACTCTGAATGTAACGCCACAACAAAAGCAGGAACTGTGGCGGCAGCTTAAGCCAGGATTTATGACATAATAGGGTGGGCCAATACAGGAATGGGTAAAACACATCTAAAAATAGATGCTGAACTCTCAATTTATACATGAAATGAGGGTGTTTCTCTGGATGCAGAGTGTGTATGAGTTGGTTGCTTGGAACAGGAGGGCACAATTCTTTTGAACTCGGTGTGTGTGTGTTCTGTATGTGTGAATGTGAAGTAGGTGCAGTGTGAAAAGGATGAAAAACGGACAGGAATACTGTTCTGTGTTGAGAGTGCAATTTAGCATGAATCAAAAGCAGCTTTCCTGGCTCCTGTTCCATGCGCTGCAGTCTGCCAGGAAATGGGATTTTTTTCATATTTTTTTGCAGGTAAAGTCTTTGCAGAATGGAATCAGATGAGGTATTTTTTCCCCTACCGAATGTTAAAGTGTTGGAAGTTTGGGGCAGACTCGCTGGAAACAGAAGAAAGCTGGATTTCAGGGACAGCAGGAGGGTCTGCCATATATTTGTCCCAGCCCCAAACCCCTTCTGGACCCCCTTGCTGAATTGAATCATGACTGCTTGTAAAATACTGAGCCCTCTATTAAGTAATTTACCACCAACTGGTCTCCAGACTGGCCTGAAGTGATTCTACTAATCATCACTGCACATAGAAATAATTTATGGGTTTTATTCATGAGGAGAAATGCAAGTTATTCCAGCCAGTAAAAAACTTAGGTACAGCAACCACATAAATGACTTGGGATTTTGAATAGCCTGTATTCATCTTCGTCATCTCACAAAAACTCTACATAATATAGAAATATCAACAGTTTAACACTTACAGTGGGTTTATTTATAAAATATATACATTATTGGGCAGATTTTTTAAAAATGCATTTGTTTAAAAAACACTTATTTAGCATTTTAGCTATTGCCAAATATATGTAACAATGATAAAAGATGACTTTAAGTGACTTTAAGCTTAGATAAGATGATTTTCAGAGTGAGTTAACACTGTTTAATAATAATATAGAAGAGGATATACAGTCTGCATATATGTAAATATGTGTTCTACCACAGCTATTAAAACAATATTATTCCAAAGATTGACAACATTCAGCAATAAAGTGACTCAAAAGTCTTAAAACAAAAATAGAGGACTAATGTTCTGTAGAAACTGCATGTCAGTCGGTCAGAGAACAGGCCTTAGGAGCTAATTCTGAGACAATAATCAAACTCTGTGAGTGTATTACTATGCTAGAGCCTTTGTCATTGTGCACACAGGAACACCAGCGCTACTCATGCTAACATCCAGAAGCTAACATGCTCTCAGCTGCAATGCTAAGTTGCTATGTTTAACAGGTTTAATGTTTGCCTTGTTCACCAACTTGGTAAAGTATTTTAGCATGATAGCATTTGCTAATTAGCACAAAATTCAAAATATAGTTGAGGCTGATGGGAGTGTCATTACCCACGCCGACGGAGACGATGGAGTTGGCTGTGGGGAGGGCAGTCACGACCGTCTGTCTGTCTGTCTGTCTGTATGTATGTATGTGGGTGTGTGAGCGTGTATGTCAGCACCATAACTCGAGAACAAATATAGATAGGATAATCAAACTCAGCTCAGATGTTGATCTTGACCTAACCTGGTCACCCATTAATTTTGGGGTAAAAAGGTCAAAGGTCAAGGTCTCAGGGCTAATTAGTGCAAAATCCCCTTATAATCTTCTATATAAGCTTGCAATGATGAACTTTGGTATATCTAAGGGTAGGAATACCACACTGCACCTCTTGGCCTTGAACTTGACCTTACCTCAAACTCAGCACAGGTGTTCATCTTGACCTACCCTGGTCACACATTAATTTTAGGGTCAAAAGGTCAAAGATCAAGGTAGCTGGGCTATCTGCCATGTTTAGGAAGGCGTCCGACGTGGGTCTGCATCTCGCTTCAGTGCATTCTAGTTTGTTTTGCAGGTATTTGGCTCTTGGTGTTAGATTCTTGAAGATGTTCCACTGCTGATCCAAGAGGGTTTTTCAGTTTTAGCTGACTAATGGGGAGTCTTAGATATATATCATTCCCCAAACTCACATGGGGATGATGATATACATCTAGGACTTTCACCAGTCAGTTAGAACTAAAGGACCCTTTTGGATGAGATCTTCAAGAACTAAAAAAATGAAGTCCAGTCCTCCTATACTGAAGTTCTCAGGATTACCATGACCTAGATTACTGAGAATCTACAGAGACATTAAGCAAAAATACTGAACAACGTGGCACATTAACTTGATGATGGAGGTTGAGGAAAGTCAAGGTAAGTTATTGCAGTTCACCCAGGGGGGAACATGAATGTCTGTTCCAAACCTAATGGTAATTTATTCAATCATTGACAAGTGAAAAGACACTCAAAACCATAAATGTGAGCTACGCGGTGCTGTTTGAGCAGGTTTTTCCTGGCTCAGAATGGACCTTTGGGAAGTGACTATGCACAACAGTAAGTGTGATCAGTGCACATACCATAAAGGAGATGCGTCTGTGTCACCTTTTTTTTGACAGATATCTTTGCATTTTCCTGCTATCTCTGACTATTTGATGAGCAGAAATGTTAATTATCCATGAGTCACTGAAACCACAATCAACAAAACTTGCTAAAACCTGCTATCTTTATTCTTAATTCTTATTATTTTGGCTCTGTTGATTTTCCTTTGGCACTGGTTGAAACCTCTCTGGGGGGCGCCAAAAATTCCTCCATGCAGGAAAAACCCTGCAGAGGAAACATGAGAGAATTACTAAAGTTGGGATGCAGTCTCAGGGAGTCATGAAAGTCTGTACACAATTTTATAGTAATCCATTTACCAGTTGTTGAGATATTTCAGTCTGGACCAAAGCGGTGAATCAACCAACTCACAGACTGATATTGCCATTCCTAGACCAAACAGCATGGACAAAAAAACAATAAACCATCTGATGGACTTAAGCATGACATGTTGTGACCCACAAATGAATCACAGGAATATTTAACTAGGCTGAGAACAATGTGCTAACAATGAGGAACTGTCATGAACCCTGAGTGCAAACACTGTAATATCCATTTTCACTCTGCTCTATTTCATTTGTGTCCAATTACATTTTATGCAGTGATCAGTTTCAACAAACCCAAGAACAACATGTTCATATTGTACCAAACAGGAATGTTGTGGACAGAACCTACCAAATGTGCGATTTGAGTTTCACAGTTGGAGGAAACTGCAGAGTTTACAGCTCAATGAAAATGAAACATTACAGACTGCAAGTATTTTTACATAGGACAATATATTTTTAGCCGAGCTGGTGGAACATCCAGACTGAAATATCTTAACAGCGATTGGACAGAAGAGTGAAATTTAGTGCAGATATTCATGGTGCCCAGATGATGAACCTGCTGACTTTAAGTACTCAACTAGTGCCGCAACGAAGTAAACATTTGCAGTTTAATGCCAAAGTGCAGCATCACAGAGCCACTAGTGTGACTTATTTTTTTGTTGTTGAAGACTGTTTTTGGGAGTATTTTTGACCTTACTGGATCATCAACATTGAAGAGGCAGACAGAAAAGAATTGGAAGGAGGGGGAAGTATGATATTTTATTTCCAGGTTGGAGTTGGTAATACACATTTAAGAAGGAAGGAGGAGTCATGTAGAATGATATATTTGATAAAATGCAAGCGTATCTGTTACTTAAGATGTTATTTTTAGAAACAATTCCTATTTTGATAAACCTGAAGTCTGGTTAAATGACAAATTAATGTTGTCACATCTCACATCAGTTTCAGCATTACTGGAAAATGGTGACAGGAATTGATTGCCATTGTGACTATAGTATGTAACTGTATAACATTAACCACTTTAATATCCACACTTGTTTATTGTGATGTACGGAAGCCCTAAACGGCCATGGTTCAACTTAATTTTTTCCGCACCGTTTTCTTACGAAAATGAGATAATTCCTCTGTTTTCTCGTTATAACGACATAATTTTCCAGTGAGCCATTTACTTTTGAGGATAATAACAACAAATGGCTCATTGTGTTTGTTTGTATTTTTGCAGACTTGCAAAAGTATAAACAAACACATGAACAGGCTTAACTTACCTCATTAGAGTGTGCAGCTGCAGTAGAGCATGTCCAGGCCTGGCTTCAGTGGTTAGTGTGCAGCGGCAGCACAGCACCTTCTGGTCTGGCGGGTTGGTTTCGCTTTCTATCTCACCGGAAAATTAACTTGTTATAACGAGAAAACGATTTAGTTTTCTTGGGAAAATGAGATAATTTTGTTGTTATCACGACATAACGGTTTTTGTTATTGCGTGATAACGACAAAATTATGTCATTATAACGAAAAAACGGAGGAGAATTATCTTGTTTTCTAGAGAAAACAGAGCAAAAAAAATTAAGTTGAACCATGGCTGTTTAGGGCTTCCGTAATGATGTGCCAAATGTGTACAAAGTCAAAAATAAAGTAATTAAGGCAATTTTGAATTAAGTCAACCATGTTTGTAACGCTTTACATTATATTTAAAAATATATCACTTCCTGTTGCAATACATGACCACACTGAAGTGTGCAGCACTGTCAATCAATATGATACTAAAAATACATTCACTTTCAGCCATGACACTTCTGAGCTTTAACATGTGCATTTATCACATTTACAGTAAATCCACAGGATGCTGAAGACTGAACATCTAAACATACACAGGGACCCAGTTTGTACACAGCGGTCTAAATCATAGCTCTCTACTCTCCTTATTAGTTAAATATCAGAGATACCTCAGAAGCCACTGTAACCATTCGGTGGTAAGTTGGTTTGCTGAGGCAGAGTGGAGGCGAATTGAATGGTCTGCAGTGAGAGGCTGTGGGTTGGGTTTCTCTGAGGTTATGGTCATTCTCCCCTGGGAAAGTGGTTAGGCCTGGCTGTTTACTTTGGAGTAACCCTGCCCCTCCCCTTAAACTGTTCACTCTCCGCCTGGTAACCCATGATTACCGATGTTGGTGCACACCTGTCATGTCTGACCTCTTTATGAAAGAATTATTAGCATGCTTTAATTTTGAAAGTGCGGCTAAATGAATTGGAGCTGATCAAAAACACAGCCACTGCGGAGTTTCTCTCCAGCTCAGTCTTTGCTACGAGGTGGTTTGGATGTTGCACGGCCACAACCTTCATGTCACAGCAGGTGTGTGTGAAGGGCTGAGGGGAGGGAGAGAGGTGAGGGTTGGGAGGTTGGGCAGGGTGTTAGGACTGGACTTAATGGGTAGGGGCTGAGGTAGTGCATGCATCTTCACCCAAAGAGGAGTTTGACTTTCTCTCAGTGCCTCTCTCTCAGACAGACTCACACAGGCTCACTCACAGTGCTGGACTGAAAAAGCCTCTCAGCTCTGCTCTCCAGCTTTGGCCACCAGAGATGATGCTTCAGTGTTACTCTTCATGATTTTCCTGCAGGACAGAGCGGAGTGGCAGCTCTGCAGCTGATGGGCTGCTGCTCTTTCTATCTTTATCCCTCTTTTAATTTGGACACTGGGGAGAAATAAATAGCCCAACACACACTGTTGGGAGGCAAATGAATGGAGCAGACTTGCAGGGGATTTCCCCAGGCTGAATTTGCACCAATGGACCTGGACACGAGTTCTGAACGGGCCAAATTGTATTTGGCCAAATAATTTTCATTTCTATTTTGCAAATATATATTTTTGTGCAACACGATCATCTCTTAAAAGATTGCAGCTTTTTGTGGATTTTCACTGGGGGGAAAGCACACCACGTAAGTTCAAGTTTCTTCTTTATCAATACAAACTGTTTACTGCCTGGGAAATCTTATGTATTAGAAAACTGTCATTTTTCAACTAAAATCAACTAGTAAAACGTTGAAAAACAGCTGAGCATTAATTCATAAAACAAAGTCTTACTTAATTGATCAAAGTGACTGATAATATTTATTGTGTCCTTCAGATGTTTGGCTCAAGGATGTGCTCTATAGTC
This sequence comes from Dascyllus trimaculatus, assembly GCA_024666655.1. Lineage (NCBI taxonomy): Eukaryota > Metazoa > Chordata > Actinopteri > Pomacentridae > Dascyllus > Dascyllus trimaculatus. The sequence goes on from CM045448.1 coordinate 24,404,080, forward strand.
ATGCTTCATCAGTGGAGTCTGGCTGTGTTCTTGCTGTGTTCCCCAGTGACCCTTGATGGGAGACCAGTTGATGCACTTAGTAGCAGAACGTGAGTTCTTTTAAGAGTAACTTTGAAAAGCTTAGAAAAAATGTTTGCAATAATGTACTTAAAAATTGGCAAGTTTGTTAAAAAAGACTTTTCTTTCTTAAAGATTCCAGTTTTTTGATTTAGAAAACACCACTGCAGTTTACATAGACATGTCAAAATAAGGAGGTTTTCTCTGTTTTAGCTCGATGTTAAACTCACATTAGTGACAGCTCTCTGACTTGTTTATGCTGCCACCTACTGTACTGAGGTTTCCTGAAGCCTGACCTTAAATTTCAGCTGCCACCACTTCTAAAACTATTCCCTACATAAACTCACCACTGTGGTGTCAAATAAAATTCCACCATGGGTTAAAACAAAAAAAAGAGAGAGAGAGAGAGTTACGAGAATTGGCTCGCGGGCAACAGACATTAAAACAGGTTTTTAGAAGACTAGAAAAAAGAAATATGTGCTGCCGTCATACAGGATTTGGCTTTAGGATGCCAATAACCAATGTCAAAAAGATTTTTTTTTACTTGATTTCTGTTTGTGGTTCTTGCTGATCTGAATTTGTGCCACTTTTCTGCTGTCAGGAGGAGATCAGTGAGCCACGCCCAGCTGATGCATGATAAAGGTCGCTCCCTACAGGAGTTCAAGCGCCGTATGTGGCTGCAGGAGCTGCTGGAGGAGGTGCACACGGCTGATGAGCGTACACCACCTGTGCAGAGCAGAATGCCGAGCCAGACCTTCAGTGGAAATGCTCTACACCAGAAGCCCCCAGGGGCCACCAAGGACCTCCCAGACAGGTTCAGGCTGGACAGGGAGGGCCCTAACCTCCCCCAGGAGACTAACAAGGCTCTGGCGTATAAGGACCAGCCACTTAAAGTAGCCACCAAGAGGAAAAAAAAGGTGAGGTTAGGCCGGCGCAGAGAGAATGACAAGAAGAGGAGGAGAGCGCGATCTGTCTCAGCAAACAAAGGGGGCATAAAGGACGCAGCACCCTGCATGAGAGACCCCCAGCACCCTTCCTGTGGTGCTGCACTAAGACACTGACAGACTCTCAACACTCCTGACTCGGTCACTTCAGATCATGGCCCCGGGGTTGTGCTTGTATGATAAAACCTTGCAGCGTTTGTATTTTTTGTCTTAAAGCAATCCCACTTCCTGGAGTGTCACCACAACATCTTCTTAGATCCATATTTATTTGGAAAATCTTTACACCTTTGTAACCCCGATTGTCTTCAAACCCATGGCATATAATGTAATTTCTAACCAGCACAAGTAGAGCATAGGAGGAAGTATTTATTTCTTATATATTATAACTTCACAAAAACTGGGATGCTGAGTGGTCTGCTTTTGTCCGGCTCTGTGTGTGTTGACTATCATGGACTTACAGGCATGACAAACTGTTCATTGAATACATCTGTCCAAATGGTTTTGCCATAATTTATTTCACTTTGAAAATGTATATTTATTTTGTGAATGTATCACGGTGCTGCTGACTAAATTCCATAATGCACTTTAGTTATATCCTGTAAATGTTCTTTTGTGGTTGAGTTTTACTTTGGTGATGCTTTTGTTTTTTTTTGATGGTCCTGGTTTCCGTTCCCTCCTTAGATCCCTCATGGACTTATAACTTATTGGATGCTTTGTCAAACCCACTCCCATCCTTTTGCATTTATAGATTATTTTTATAGAATAAGCCCAAGTCAGGGGCTATCAGACTCCTATAGTGTTCTGCACTTGCACTGAGGGCATACTGTACAGGTTTCCAGTTAATCAAACATTAAAAATGTAGCCATTAGAGAGACTTGGATTCACGGCGTGTTCATTCACCACAAACATGCAGCTCAAACACGACATTTATGACAGGAGCTCGGATGACGTGTTGAGTAATCGGGTCAGCAGAAAGTCAATCAGCAACAACTATTTTTTATTAATGCTTGATTGCTAAAGTTATTTTTTCTTATTCAAAAAGGCTTTTAAATGTCTTTTGTGGAATTAAATTGATTATTTTTAGATTGTGGATAATGAGAGAAAAAAACTGCTTTCGAAGAAGTTACCTTGATTATTGGAATTTTGCACTAATATTTTATTGTATTTTCACTATTTTTGAGAACAAATTATAATATTAATGTTAAAGTTAACGCAAATGAAAGCAGATTTCAGAAACCTGTCACTGTAAAATGACTTGGGTGGAACTGAACTCCTTATTATAACAGACATAGAACGGCTGAACTGAGGAAGACTCATGGATGAGACCACAAAGGTACATCCACTGAACGCTATAATCTATAATCTAAAACTGGAGGTTGACATGAAGGACACTAAGGCTGCTCATTTTCATTATCAGTTAATCTGCTGATTTGTTTTCAATTGTTCTATCCATACAGTCTCTAAAAAATAACCATATGCTGCTTGTTTAGTCCAACCAACACTCCAAAATAATATTCTTTTCACTATCATATAACCACATTATTACTATACCAATCCGTATTGTATATGAGGGAATGTTGAGCGGATGAATGCTTGTCAGTTTTGCAAGAAAAGAAATTCTACCAATTACAAAAGTATCAATATTTTTAAAAAATTAATCAGTAAATTGGTTTGTCAAAAAACTATTTCACATTTATGGAGCATAGAATGGAAGCCGCTGAACTTGGGATGTTCTGCTTGGAGAAAACAATACAAGTTTGGCATGTGTGTCAAAACTGATTTTTAACATTTAGGCAGCAGTGTAAAAAAAAAACACATCAATGTTTTTGTTGACTTTCGACGCGGACAGGACACACTGAAGCTGTTAATGTCCCACTTGAGATCACGTGACGTTTTAACAGCCACTGAATGAAAGGCACGGACGCTGGTAATGGAGGGGTTCACAAATGCATCAACGTCAGCTATATCCTGTGCTAAGAGCAGCAGTGTACACCATAGGCCATTAGCTGACGGAGTCATAAATGCTGTGGAAAGCCTGATAAAGCCACTGTTAGAAGCCTGCAGCTTACACTGAAGAAATCAATCAAACAATGGAGAGAAACATTAATATCTCCACAGAGGGGGAGGAACAGAGAACGTAATCAATGGGCTGGACGTCTTTTTTTCTGTACAGGCTGACCATTTTAAGGTGGTTCAGGGTGTTGAGTTTAAAATATTGTTCCTATAGTATGAGTAAAACCCCAAAATAGCATCTGAAGTGCAGAAAAGTCAACCTCCCATTTAGCATTTATAAGCTCATAAAGACTGTATGTAAACAAGAATGGCTTAATGGTTTAAAACACATTATAGAAAAGTTGTAAAGGGACATAAGCACATTTATGTGCACTTATAAATGTCCACAGCTCCTTATCCTCATACATGTTGTTGTGAACATTTGGTAACATGGTATAACATAGTTATACACATTTATCTATAAAGTAGCTTTAAGCAGTTGTTTCATGTATTTTGCAATTAGAATTTTAACAATGCTTCTTGTTAAAATTGACATGTGCATACAGTTAATACATTACTGCTACAGTGCAATAACAGGTAAACTGCACTGTAAAACTGTTACCTGTCAATATATAAATAGATTTTTTACCAGTTTCCCAGTAGATTTGATATCTCCCAGGATTTACTGCTCTATCTGTGTTGCAATTTGGCTCTAATGTCCTCAAGCTTTTTGTATTTTTACTCACCTCATCAGATGTGGTTTCAAGCCAACGTAGGTGTCAAGAGCATTTTTTTCCTCTGTTGCACAACTTTGAGCTATATTAAAGCCATATATTTAAGCTATTAGAGGTGGTTAAAGTTTGCTTCTCGTTTTTAGACTGGAAATATTACATTAGTGATACAACCACTATATCGTTTTTAAAAGAGGTTTAAAAAATGCATTCAAAATTACTCTTTATCAGCGCATGTTTCCCAAGTTATCTGAAAGACTTTGCTGGATCATTCCATTAATAGGCTTTTTTAAAATATCCACTTCCAAATACATTGTTATAAGCATTTATTAACAGTCTATGCAGTTATGAAAGCTGCTATAGCTGTTAACAAAGACACTATTAAACCATTATTTTGTCCTTATATGTTTACAACTACAGGGTCTGTAACTTGTTATAAGAAACTACACAAACACCCACAAGCAATAATAATAAAACAGGCACCGTGATACCTCACTGTTTTCTCAACAGCTGACCAGAGACCATTTCTCTTTAAACCCAGTCAACTGGAATCAATTTGGCCCAGGTAATGTTTGCCTTTCTTCCCTTCGCATTCAGCAGTCACACTTTGTGATGAATCCTCAGAGGCTGCCACCTCTCACCCCCTCAGTCTATTTTAACAGGATAGAAACCAGTAAAAAAGAATTATTCAGTTCCCATAATGAGGATGGTTCGCTCATAGACGCGACACGGCTGAGGGACAGCGATGGTGAGTACAACAAAACCATGAATCTGACACCATTTCAAAATGAACTGTGAACACCTGTACTTGTTCACGCCTATGATTAATGAAAAATGTAGCTTTCAGTAGCTGCCAGTTATGTCTCAAAATATAAATTCAAATACATTTTCTCCTCAGTAGGGAGCCATACGTGTTTTAGCAAGGATGTATTGATATAACTCATGGGTTTACTAAAGTCTTACAGATAATCTCAAAAGCATTTTGACCAAGCTAGAAACAAAGGTTGTATCTTAATATTTGGAGACATAACATCTAATTTTCCTTTCAGTAGAAGTAACATAAACAGGGCTGCAACTAAACAATATTTTTCTTTATTATTCTATGTTTCAATGAAATCCAAATCTTTTCAATATTTTTTTTCATAGCCTAAGATCCAAGTGCATCATTTGTTGAACCAATCATCCATAAACCAATTATACTAAGTTTTCCATCATATATGAGGCAGACAACAGTTACATAATCTCTCTTGAAAAGCTGTAAGCAGCAAAAGTTTGGAACTGATTACATTTTTAATTGCCAGGTGATGTGCAGCTGATGATAACATGGCGGCTCCCAATACCTATGGGCTGATCTTTGCCTGCACCTGTGGAGTGATCCTGGGCATCGGGCTCTGTGCCAACCTGCTGGTCTTCTCTTTGTTTGCCAAGTACAACACATTGCGTAAGAACCGCCTGGACATCCTCCTCCTCAGCATGACTCTGGCTGACTTCCTAACCCTCCTGCTCATCCCCTTCACCCTGTACTCCGCTGTGAGCTTTACCTGGCCTCTTGGTGACATCTCCTGCAAGGTTTACCAGTTCCTGCTGGCCTTCAGCCTGGCTGCGAGCACCTACTCGCTGTGCGCCGTGTCCATGACCCGCGCCATGATCATCACCAACCCGTACCAGCCACCCAACATGGACCTGGTCATCTTCATGTTTGTCTTGGTCTGGGCCCTAAGCTTCTTCATCAGCGTGCCTCTGCGAATGTTTGCCACCAAAGAGACTCTTGGCCCGAGCCTGGCGAACCTCTCCTTCTGCCTTCCAACCATTCATGAGCACCACTACCAAGTGATCCTCAGCCAGTTTGTGCTTTACTACTTTATTCCAATGCTAGTAATCGCCTTCAACTATGTCCGTCTGGCTCTTTTTCTCCACAAGAGTCCTGTAATGTCCGTGTCCAGTGCCAGAAACACCCGCAGGGCCTCTGTCATGGTGTTCTTGGCTGCTGCTACCTTCTCCGTGTGCTGGCTGCCTGGCTATGTGCTGGAGCTGTGTGTTTACCTGGGCCTGTATCGCCACGGACAGGCCTGGGAGATGTTCTACTTCACCTGTACTGTGCTCCAGTACTTGCACCCTTGCGTCAACCCGGTGCTCTATGTGCTGCTGTCGAAGCGTTACCGCCACAGGAGGGCAGCCTGGCTCTTCAGCTGCAACAGGAACAGAGTGCAGCCGCAGGTCATCAGTGTCACTACAGACAGCTTTTAAATTCAGCGCATTTGTTGAAGCATCAGGCAATGAGCATTATTATTATAGCATAATATTGTTTGTACAAATCAGCTACATTTGTAGATGTCTGTTTGGGGATGTTTCATTTACTCTCAGTTCTCCTCGATCAATTTGTGGTAAATGTAAGGATGAGTAGACAAAAAAGTATCAGCCATGTTTTGTTTTTTAACCTAGAGACATCTACACTAAAAACAGCAGCAGGAATCATCCAATCTTAGTATCTTATTTTACATCAATATTTTAGAGATACTACGTAAGCCTACTGCAGATACCCCAGTACTACCAATCTAAAACTGCAAAATTAAAAATATATGATGATCACCTTTGTAATGCTTCATTTTTCTGTCTTTTTAAAAAGTAAATAGAAAGCTCAGTTCTGTTTTGAGGCAGCACATTGAATACATTTACACAATTTGCACAAGTCTTATTGCTTGTTTTCTTCTTATTGCAGATTTTTTTTGTCATTTTTATTGTCTGTTATTGTCTGTTTCTTTTGTTTAACATATTAGAAAATCATCATTTGCACACCATCTTGCACTGTCATTATAAACATTTTTCGTAATAACCTTTTAGTGTTCTTAGGCGTTTGTAGCTAAATATGTAGATATAGGTGAAAAAAATCTGTGTATTGACATTGTTTCATTTATATAAAATAATCACTAATGCAAGAATATTTTCCTATTATAGTGAGTAACTGAGACTGTCTTTCGACAACGGCAGGAATATAACGTCACACTTTCCAAATGATTTTCAGTGAAGTTAAAAGATTGCAATGCTGAATTAATAATATGAGCAGTCAGTTTGTCTCTTCACCAAGACAAATCCTTTACTTAGACTCTACAGGACAAAATAGCACATCTATCTGATAATGTGCTGATGAACTCTATGAACGATGCAGGTGAACTGATGTTGTTGTGCTTCAGAGTAAAGCTGGTCTCCTTTCACAGCACAGTTATTCTTCCAAACAGCAATAAATCATTCAGTAAGTTGTGCTACCTTGGCGGAGGATGCTCATTAAATGTGAGCTATATGATTCACCAGTAATGAAAAACCGTGGGGTAAACCACAACCTTCCACCTTCAAACTATTTAATAGAGCCATCAAAACTGACATTTCGACAACCTCGAGTCTAGAATCTCTCTCTGGATGGAACGACAGGAGTCTGATCTCCAGCAGTCTCATGATAACGACTATTTCAGTTTATGACTGAAGATTTTCCTATATAACATTTATATATCACATTACAGCAATGAGATGCACACGTGTAAACTAAATAAAGGGTGAGGAACCGCCATAAACAGTGATATGTATAACAGTAATGAGCCATTTGTAACTGTAATTCATGACTTGTAAGTGTGATTTTATTTTAGATATATTTCACTTAGTGTCTTTAAACAATTTGGTCATTATCATGTGAATACAGGCTTTCATCTTCCCTGAGCACAGTTTCAGCTCCTCTCGATGTGTAGTTCAGTAAGTTCTGGTTGCACTGGATGTATCCTCATGTGACTTCAGGTCACGCAGTCAGAAACTGACAGGCGGGTTAATCACATGTTTATTACACAATCCAACATTACCTACAGTAAGTATTTTAGGGATGACTGCTCCTTTAAAAATTAGTCTGATCCCCCAGGAGCTGCTGGCTGTCCGTTAGGTGGATCAACAGTTAAACCTCCAGCGTCAGCGTGCCATTCTTCGCTCACTAGCAGCACAAACACATGAGATAAAAGCAAACACCTGTGTTCACACTCTATCTCTCAGGCGGCTACAGGCCTGAAGTTTGGAGTAAGCAGAGGGCCGTGTGGCAGGTGCTGTAGTTACACTGAAAGCAAAGGGATTGGGAAAGGGAATAACAAGGCTGGCTGAGTTCTGGCGGCCACTGCAGTAATAGGAGACGAGCCGCCCCTCCTTCTGTCAGCTCGCCCCCTGACTTTTGGCCTTCTCTTTAGCGTACTGCAGGGCAGCTGGCCTGACTTGTACAGACCGGTCACACCGGCAGCCAATCAGCATGTTGGATATGGTGGAGCAATAAAGAACACATGACAAGAGCTACAAGTGCATGTATTAAATGTACTTTAAAGTATACTGATTGCACTGCTAAGGGAGTCCTGGTACCACATTTACCATTTAAACCAGAAAAATAATCCATAAACAATTCAAAGGACAAATTTTATGCCATAAATGTTGTTTAAGGGGAGCAGGAGCTGCTAGAGGATGCTAACTCCTCCAGAAACAAGTGCTTCTGATGCATGTTTGTCGACTGAAGCCTCACATTAAGTTATTACATCTCAGTGTAATCAGTATAATACAGTCCAGTACAACACAAGCACCCAATGCTAGTTCTCAAGCATTAACATATAGTAGTGGTGTTCTGTGCTGCATTAGACTGTGCATGTGCACCTAATAAATGACCAGTGAGTGCAGATCAAGGGAGGTTCTGCTTTAGAATGAAATTTAATGCCAGTACTAAGATAATCAACTTTGATAATAATTTATTACAAAAGTTAAATCATTTGCCATTAGATCAACTGAGAGAAAAAAATATGAGAGAAACTTTTTATGGATGAAAAATCACAAAACATACTAGTTCCTGCTTTTCAAATGTTGTGATTGTCTGGTTTTCTTGTCCTTCTTTGACAGTAAATGGAATTTACTTTTTGGATTGTAAATTTGACAAAACAGAACGCCGCAGTTTAAATTTAATTAATATAAAATAAATCAGGTAGCAGGGCTGGCAGATTACAGTGCTGTGATTTTCCACCTCTATCAGATCACACATCATTAAATTTGAACTTTTGTTAATCCTGCTCATCATGACGATTTCAGTATTTGATTTAAAACATTTTGATAACAACATATCATATATTGTTGATGTATTAACAAAAATACATACTGGTTCCCTGGCTTCAACAGTCATTGTCCAGTATTTAAGTCTGATGTGTCAGACGGGTGTCATGCCCAAAGACTAACAGGTGTCTCTCTGTGTAGTACAGTACAAATGCTTTGGGCACTTTAGATGTTTAGATTCTGAAGCGTCACACACCATCAGGGAGGCGTCTGATTGGTCCCAAACTTATTCTGCTTCAGCAGGCCAGGACTCACTCTATACTTGTAATACCTACCAAATCAAACAGGCAGTGAAATGCCTGAATGACTACTGCATGGTTGCCTTGACACCAATAATAATGAAGTGCTTTGAGTGGCTGGTCCTGCATTACATCAAGAACACAACTCCTGCTGATCTGGACAGCCACCAGTTTGCTTATAGAGCAAACAGATCAACGGAAGATGCCATCTCAACAGCCCTGTCCCACCTGGAAGGTCCCTACACCTACATTAGGATGTTATTCATCGATTTTAAATCTGCTTTCAACACCATCTCCCCCCATAAACTGGTAACCAAGCTTGGCCATCTGGGTCTCTACACCACACTCTGCTCCTGGATCCACAGTTTTCTTACCGACAGACCACAGAGTGTCAGAGTAGGAGAACTGACATCATCCACGCTCACACTGAGTACAGGTGAACCTCAGGGCTGCGTCCTCAGCTCCGCGCTCTTCACCCTTTTTACACACGACTGTACCCCCATCCACCCCTCCAACATGATTATGAAGTTTGCTTCACAATCGTGTTGTGTTAATCCCACTATAGTTTCCACCATAGTCGGATTAATATCTGACAACGATGAGACCCACTACAGGGAGGAAGTCCAGCATCTGGTCAGCTGGTGCTCCAAAAGTCACCTGGTGATGAATACCACCAAGACAAAAGAGATCATTGTGGACTTCAGGAGAGCCAGGAAAAACAGAAGGGACTTGGCCGTGTCGTAAAGACTGCACAGTGGATTGTGGGTGCACAGCTTCCCAACCTGGACTCTGTCTATGCTAGCCGACTGAGGAAAAAGGCCAGCAGCATTGCTAGAGATCCCACCCATCCAGGACACAGACTGTTTGTCCCCCTTCCTCACTCTGATCTAATGATGAGGACAAGGAGGCCTAATGTATTTCAAAATTCTCCAAACTGACTCTGATCCACAGTTGTTTATTTTGGCATCTGCTATTGACTAAATATGGGGATGTTGTTTCTGCAGAAATTTCAAAAAATAGCCTTGGCCCTAAGGGACTACTTGTGATGTCAAACAAGAATTGTTGAGGACTGGCTGAAAAAAGTATCAGCAACAGAAGCTTAAACAGCAGCAATGCAAAATTTGTTCAGTGGAATGCTTGATAGTTTCAATTTATCACATTAGATTCACACTGTCATGAAAGCAAGAAAATAAAAAATAAATTAAAAAAACTGTCCTATGTGCTCCCTCTCTGGTTTGTGTCACTCATATCATGTCACTCATGCCATTTACTCAGCCAATTATTTAACAGGTGCCTTGTTGTCTTTCGTTGCTCTCCCTTGGGCTTCTGTGCAGGTCAACATATGTGTAATTATTGCAACTTACTGATGTCAGGTCAGTTTACTTCAAAGTTAACTTGACCTGCTTTCTTTATTTGATGCTCATCAAAGTGAGATCTCCACCGGAGCTGCAGCCAGACTGTAATTTAATGATCCTGTCACTTAAAACTCCCCAGTGTGGTCACTATGCATCTACTACATGAAGCGGCCATTCCAAACAGATCTACATTTACTAAGATGACACCTTCTTGTTCATCATTATAATGTAATATTAGATCCATGCGTCCAAGTGTGGTTCAAGAACGTTGGTACAGCTTAATCAGGAATTTGCTCAGTGAAGAGGGTAATTTGAGTTATATAGACCTAAAGGTTGAAGATGTACTACCTTAAATGTACTACCATGTACCCCTTCTGTCTTCAGGGAAATTACTTTATTATTATTGTTTCATCTAATGAACACATTAAATGCTAAAAAAAATGAAATAACTGAGCATTTATACTTCTGCTCCCGACTCTACAACCAGGTCTACGCATCTACTGATCAATATGAACACCACAAAATACATTTTACAACAGTTTCATTTTCGTTCTTCTGTATAAACTCTGTGAAAGCAGTGAAACCTGTGTAATCTAATAGAGCTGTAATAATAAATCAACCTCATCATTACACTCAACTCAGAGCACCACACTAATACTTCTTTCAAAGCAGCCTCACTTTTTTGAGACATGGTTTTCACAAGATGTTTAAAGCACTGCTTTGCATTTCTAGTCTGTGTTTACATAACTTCTGCAGACTTGTCGGCTGCATATTCATGTTGCAGATCTCCTCCTTCTACTACATCCTAAAGGTGTCCTACTGGATTCATGAGGAGGCCACTGAAGTTCACTGAACTCAAGTCATGCTCATGAAACCACTTTGAGACACTGAGACTTGGCATGTTATCGTGCTAAAAGTAGCCACAAGAAGATAAATTAAGGCCATCAGTTAAGCATTGGGAAGGTAAATTATGGTAATAAAGAAATGAATGTGGTCAGCAACGATACTCTATAAACTGTGGCATTCAAACAATGATTGATTAGTATTAAGGGGCCCAGTGTGTGGCCACAATAACATCCCCAACACTCATCACACCAAAACCAGCAGCCTGCACTCTTGGCTGCCTAAGCAGAAGGTTTTAGTGAGACTGCCTCTGCAGCCTGTGTTTCCTCTGCTGTCGCCCAACCACCCCAAGGTTTTCATTTAATCAAAGCATTGAAACCAAATAACTGGCCAACTGGATTATTGCATGAGAAGTGTTTAACAAACACAGAATTCAGTCAGTATATTGACTGATACTAACTAATTGCAGATATACTGTGCTGATATTGGTGTTGGGCAGTCGATGGGAAATTAGAGCCCAAGACAAGATTTAAGGTCATCTGGACACAGCGTCTCAATTTGTCCATCAGAGAACAATGACAAGTTGATTTTTCAGCAGTAAAATCATATATTCGACATTTATCTTGGTCATGGTCACAATGAAAAACACACACACCTAAGGCTTGTATATGAACATGTTTGTTTGTGCTGTATATGTATGTTAAGAAATAACTATTGGCAGACATGTAATTTTCTACATTTTTTTAAAATCTCAAATATTGATTTCAATATCTGCAAATGTCCCTCTTCGACTGCATCCCAAAGGTGTTCTACTAAATTAACATCTGCTGAAGCCACTGAAGTTCACTACACTCACTGTCATGTTCATGAAACCAGTTTGAGGCAGCTTTTATTTAGTGACATTGCATGTTATCGTGCTGGAAGTATTGTGTGAGAAATATATCATATAAACCACATATAAACATTTAAGCATTTTGAATCCAGTGTTTCCATAAATATGTAATATGTATGTAGAAATATATAAAAGAATATGTTAAATGTAAAAATTAAAAGGGCCACCATAATACTACTAATAATAATAAATTCATATGGATACACATCCCCTTGTGATTCTCAAAGTACATGTTTAAAATGTGAATTTTCACAAGAGCCCTTCATAAAATGTGTTTGTAGGCCTCATCTGAGTCAGTTCACCTGCTCAGTAAAAACTATCAGAGGCTTCAAATGGACTTTGTGAGGGGTTTTATTGTAAACAAAACCTGCAAGGTCGTTCCACACACAATGCTACGATGCAGCTCATGACATGAGAAGAGAATAAGGTGGTATTTATACCATGGTAGGCCTGCGATACATGCTGAGCAGGGCAAACAATTGTATTTAAATGAATGCACTTTGCAGCTTTAGTTAGTTGCACTTGAGATCAGGTCTTTTTAGGAATTCTCTGCATAGTGAACAATACACCTACACCAAAGATCACTGACTCCATTCACTTTCTTCCTCCCAAGTGTGTTAGAATAATTGAGACTAATTGAGTGAAAGTGGTAGTCAGAAAATACTCCCTGACAGTAGCCACAAGAACATAGTAAATTATGGCCATAATCAAGTCTCATCATAATCAAACCATGATTGACTGGTGTTAAGGGACCTAATGTGCGTCAGAAAAACATTCCCCAACATCCATCACACCACAACCAGCACCAAACACAACAGTCACGCGACACAAATAGCTTCATTCAGCCAAACAAGTTGTGAAACGTTTCCTCGTCGTAAACATCCTGACCATCAGCAGCATAGCTTTTCTTCATGCCGACCAGATATTATGACATCAGAAAAGACAGGATCAAGTAGAGGGAGAGGAATGCTTCACATGCTGGAATCTGAAGGAGGACAAGTCATGGTGGCAGAGTTCACTCAGGACTGGAAGCAGATTAGCTGGTCCACCAGTGGAAATGGTTTCATTAGTGTGAATTCACAGCACCTGCACTGAGCTCTGAGACGACCATGAACAGTTTATATCAGTGACATCAAGTTACCATCACTAGAAGTTTACCTGATGACTGCTGGTTGTAGTGAACTTGAACAACACCATCTTTCACCACACTGAAATCCAGCAAGGCGTTGTTTCAGTTAAACTGGGGAAGGTACGACCACGACAAAGAGAAAAACATTGGTTGACTCTAACTGGATGCAGTTATTGCTCCATCAGTTATTCATCCTATCGCCACTACATTAGTGTACCGTAAGATCAGCGTTTGGCTCAACCAGTGGCCTTTAAACAAGGGACAAATGTGTATTATATAAATAAATGCAGTGTAATTAGTGTAGTCTGAATTTCATGCTGGTTAAATGGTGTTTCATTCATGCTGTGCTCCTGTACAGTTCAAAATACATGAGGTCAATCTCATTTCTCTCTATGTAGGTTGAACTGAGAAGTTGATCTCAAACTACAGACTACACTTCTTTGTCTTGGTGTGAAGGCCTATGAAAGGATGAAATCACAAAACATTCTGGTTTGTAGGATTTTCCCCTTTTATGTAACATTCAATAAAACTGCTCTCTTTCTCTATTTTCTCAGGACAAACACAGAATAATTGCACTTCTCCAACAGACACAGAACTTATTGTGACATATCACACTTTTCGAGTGGTGGAATTTGTCTTCTCAAATTAAGCTGAATAAATAAAACCACACTTATTAGCATGAAAATCAAAGTAGATTAAATATATCTTAATTATGTCAGATAATTTATTCTTCTTTAATGCTTCCAGTTCATCTCCAGCATCGTGGCCGCTGGTTGAGCCATTTATGGTCAGACACAATCATTTGTGTGACAGTATATATAGCTGATAGAGCAAAAGCACCACTGCATCTATTTTGTCCTCCACATATTCCTTTATATATGGGTGTCTTTCTTTACAAATTTAACCCACTATAACGATACCACACATCAACATTCATTACCAAATAATTGTAAATGCCAGTGGTTCGACTTATTGAGTTTTGTGAATTCCTTAGGGACCACATTCTTGACACACTCCACGAGTTAAGCAATGTGCATAGCTGACAGAAAATAGTTGTGGCTACACACTGTCAGATCAGAGGGCCCTTGCCATGAGCTAATCATTCCATGTGCCATATAGGCAAGTGTTGAAGGAGTGTTGCCTGTTTATTTATAGGAGTCTCTAAGGTTCCACCGCAGTGGGTTGCTCTTTGAGCGGGATTCAATTACAGCTCTGGTGAAAGATGAAAATACAGCATCTATACAGACACAAACATGAGTTTAAATTCTTAATATGAATCAATAGTTATTTGTGGTATAACTACAATAGCTGAATCACACATTGGTGATATTCCCTCAAAAACAGAAGCTACAAATGCAATATTAAACACATGAAGGCAACAGTCAGGATATCACACACAGGCGCCGTATTTGTTTTCTCAGTGTCCCGACACATTTGTAGTTGGAAGACAATGTACAAATGTATGTTGTGCTTAAAATACTATATAAATATAAAGTATAACAGCTGTAATGATAACGGCGCCCTCCATAATCAGGTCAGCTCAGCATGTACTGTCATCATCCCAAAACCAGTTACCAGCGGCTAAACCCACAGGTCTTCTGTGTTCACAGGCTACATTACAGGAACACAACAAAACAAACAAGTCCCCAGCAGCACTTCAAAAAAAACAACAGAAAGCAAAGAACTTATTACAAAGAGGGAATTCAGCCCCTGTGCTTGGGAACAAAAGGAAGTAATAGTGGATTTAATAAAGACTATGTACAAGTTAGAAGGTTTCCGTGCTGTGGATTGAGAAATCCCATCAGTCAGATGGCAGCAAACTTGCACTCCAGATGGTCAGCACGGCCCCAGTCTGACCTAATATCACAGTTCAGCAGTCTGTTTACATTGTCGAGCTCACTGTGACTTGTATGGACATGGCAGGTGAAGTGTAAAAAGGGAAAATGTTAAGAATGAGTAAAGTGAGCTTCAAAAGCATTGGGGCCTTGTACTGCCAGTGTAAACATGGTTCTTCTTTTAAAAAGGAACCAGAAAAAGGAAATCTGCACTACTACTTATTATACAGTAAGTGGAAATGGAAAAAATGTAATGTCACAATGATTATTATGTTTTTATGTGTAGGTTTTTCTTTGTGTCATTCCTCTGTATTTTTATCAACTTCCACAAGTTACAAGGTCATATTGTCAAACTTTTTGTTTTGACTAAATGGAAAGCTGGGCGGCAAAAAATTAGAAAAGAAAAAATCAGAAACTGCACTTCCTCAAGTGACCACTAGAGGCTGGTTCCAAAAGTGAGTCAATCCCCATGGACCCCCATGTCAAAATGACCAACTTTACAGCAGAAATACACATGTTTACGGCCAGGTACAGAAAAGTGTTTTGGTCTCTACAGCTAATTTCAATGTTAGTTGCACCTGTACAGTGTGTGAATTTTTATGTAACTCATTTTTAAATTGTTTTAAAGTTTAAATTTATGCATAATTAAGGGTGTAGCTGCTTTGAGTTACAGATGGATGCCATCACAGGACAGTTCACTGCCCAGAACGTTTCCACCTTAACTCTACTCCTGCTCTATCACTGTTCATTTTTGCAGTCAGGCAGTGCCAACATGGTGGCAATGAGTTTCAAAACTGCACTTCAGGAAACCTATAGGTGTCAGTGTTTATATACAGTCTATGGTTTCACCCAACCCACAGAGCAATCTAAAACCAAAATATAATAACTGCGCAATTACATAAAACAACGAAAGCAGCAAATCCTCACATATGAGAAGGTGAAGCCAAAAACGTTTGCCTGATAAATGACTTGACTGATTAAGAGATTATCAAGGTTGTTGCAGAAAAACCCCACAGGCACAAGGAGAGTATACAAAGTCCACACAGAAAGGCCAACCAGCAGGTCTGAATCCAAAACCTTCTTGCTGTGAGGTGACATTGCCTTAACCTGAGGCTCAGCAGCCCTGTGAGAATGGAGACTGCTCACACACATACACCGATCAGGCATAACATCATGACCACCTGCCTAATATTGTGCTGGTCCCCCTTATGTTGACAAAAATGCTCTGAACCATTGGACATGGACAAGAGGACCTCTCAGGGTGTCCTATAGGGGTCTGGAACCAGGACGTTGGCACTGGATCCTTTGGGTACTCTGGCTTGTGCAGTGGGGCTTCTGTCAATCAGACTTGTTCCACTGCATCCTGTTGATGCTTGATCAGAATGGGGTGAAGGAAGTTTGGAGGTCAGATCAACATGTTGGGCCACAGTCATGTTCCTCAACATTTTCCTGATTGTTTGATGTTTTTTTCCATGTGGTGGGGTTCATTTTCCTGCAGGGGTAGACCAGTGACATTTGGTATTTCCATTTGCATGAGGGAGTGTGTTTGTTGTGGGACAATGTTTATTTGGGTGTCTAAGTCTCATCAATATGGATGTTAAAATCCAAGGTTTTCCATCAGAACACCACATAGTACCAATGTGATCAATGATATTCACTTCACCTGTCAGTGGTCATAATGTTGTGGCTGATCGGTGTATACTAGTAATGATAGTAGTCAACAGGAACTCAGTCAGTCTGGTAGTGCCAAGACAGGAGTCTGAGAGTAGAATGATATACACGTAAAGTTACCAATAAAAGTTTAACTCTGAAACCTTTGAAGTCCTTTTTGATTAATAACCCATGTGTGGTTCTGCTGTGAACTGATCCCCCTGCGGTCGCCCTGAGGATGGATTTTGGACGACACCGTCTGCTAAAAAAGGGAAAGGCCTGATCAAGGAGTGAAATGATAATCCGAGGTAGGTGTGGGATGGGACATGCTGAGGTAATTCCAAGGAACCCTGCCCTCCGGATCTGAGGTATCCAGTTTCATCTCTTGCTGCATGCCTCTTTACCTATCAGCAAAAACATGAACATCAACTTCAGATGACAGCAGGCTAAAATTGGTGGCTATCAAAACGCAAGAACTGGCAAGCAGCACGGCTGGGGTATCCGCTTTCTAGAGTGGAAGCCCTGGGTTCAGACACCTCAGGGTGAGGAGGCTGTGCGGGTAATGGGGAAGGTATAAACACAGCTTAGGCGCTATTAGGCAAAAACTTTCACACTATTAATTAGATGCAGCTGCACACGCTCCTCACAGCTTTGCCATATACACTGACTGATGAGTGAAGACTAAAATGTATGCTGTAAGCCACACAAAGTTCACCTACAGTGTATGTTATATTGGTACAGTATCGCTTTCACTTTTTGACTAAGAATAGCCGTTATCACTTAATCAGAATACGGGCCTCGCAAAAGTATAAATTTTTGAATAGTGCAGATTTGACCTTCATGCACTGTGTTAGTAATCTGCAGATCTTAAGACATCGAGTTCAGTAAGTTGGACCTGAAGTAAATTTGGTTTATATGAAGGAGATTCTATTTAATCAGAGCATGTATAAACAATGCAATACGAAACAATCTGTAACCTACACAATTAAACAGCATTCACATTGCTTTACTCTGTGTATTTGTAATTTAAGATCACCAGTAAGACATTATTTACACTGAACAAAAATATAAACAGAGCATGTAATATTTAGAATGGACATCATGAAACAACCGTGTGGTCAGAAATGAGCCACATGTCTTTGACACACAGAGGGACTGAGGTTGTAAATGCTGCTGGTGGAATGTTTTGTCACTCTTTCTGAAGGACTTGGTGAAGTTGGCAGACATTTTGGTCAACAAGGTCACATTGTCCATCCACATCGTTTCACAGATATTGAATAAATGACATGTCTGGTGAGTCTGCAGGCCATTTTCAGCTGCTATAGAAGGACAATACATATTCTGTTGGAATGAAAAACACACTTTGTCTGAAACCTCAAGTGATGGAGGTGTATAACCAGAATAACCATGGCTGTGAGGATTTCATCTCAAAATCATGGACATTGTGTTCTTTGTCCATGACATATCCCTGCACATGGTATGGACGATCCATACTGGCTGTACAATTTTTACATCAGCATATGCTATATTTTTTATGTTTGACACTAATATGAAAATGAGAGAAAAACGCCTTTTCGGTTCCTCTGCATGTTCTGGATACACAGAGAAATTGACAATAAAAATATTCTATTCTATTCTATTCTATTCTATTCTATTCTATTCTATTCTATTCTATTCTATTCTATTCTATTCTATTCTATTCTATTCTATTCTATATCTGTCATCTGCTCTGTACAACTGAGAACAAAACTCATCAGTGATAAGGACTGTCCATCATGTTACCAACATCCAATAAACGTGAGTTGCTGCCCACTGGTGTTGAGTACGACAACGTTCTACTGTTAGAGCAAGGCCCTGGTGTGGGTAAAACCAGCTTCCTTCAGGTGATTCCTGCCAGTTTGATCAGATATTCTGTGGTTGTGCACATCAGCAACCTCATCAGCAGTCCGTGTAGACGATTGCAAACAAACCATCCTGGGCTCAGGTGATAGGACATGGTCTGCAGTCATGTGGCATATTGTCTGCTGTACCATTCTGTCTGAAATGATTTCTTAGATGACAAATAGTGGAGTTGTGGGCATTTAGGGGCAATACTGTCATCTCTTGACATCTGTGGGATCCTGAATGAAGCAGCATTTTAAGGCCTTCGTTTATATTCACTCTAAAGAAGTGTCTGCATGTTACCTGATCATTGTCCTTTATAGCTACATCTGACCAGGCTGGAGATGAATGGGCAAAAAATGTATCACCAGCTGAGCAGCTCATAAACTGTTTTTGCATAGCTGTCTAAACTGCTCCTCTGTCTATGGAGAACAATGGAAATGAGACTTTTACTTTTTGTCTGAGTCAGGCAAGAAGACAATTGTATGCTGCATTTATATATTTCACTGTAATTATAACTTAATGAAAATGTATGTGTATTGCTTTGCAGGGCAAAATCTGGTAGATTTGTACAAGATTCAACAAGGTCATTTTCCTTTGCTGTTCTCTTTGTCCAGGCTACATAATGTATTTAAAGTATTTCAATAACATTTTGAATTTTGACATGAACCACAACCTAACTGCTGTTAAAACAATGGTTCCATGCTACCTGTATGTCTAGAAAAAGTTCTGTTAGAAATTCTTAAAATAAAATCTTCTCGCCCTACTTCACTAAATATGAGTCTGTCCACATATATACCCACAGCACACATGTGTAAGTCGCTCACTGGACCAGGGTTAGCTTCCAAAACAGTTGTGATGTCATAAATCCTGCTCACAGTTACATGCCTTAAACTCTGTCTTTAGGTAAGCTCAGATAAACTTTACACTTTCAAGAGAAGAAACTGAAATGTCAAACTCTCATCTTTCTTTATAGTAAAGGTGAAAATCCAAAATGCACAACAATGACCAATAAAGCTATTTTAGTGTAAATGGACTTGGAGGTGTCTTTGATATGTATATATCCACTGAAATGCTGTTAAAACATTGGTGGCACGTCTAAACATTTGCCACATTTTAAGCAGATTTTAATTTCATTTCACTCTCTTGACTGTTTATTTGGATTTATTTTCTGCATCTGCTCTTAGGTTTGTTTTGGGCCAAACACTATGTCTAACAGTCATTTGTGAAAGTCTGAGTGTGGACTTTAATATCAAGCTTTTTCATCGGAAGCCTCCCAGATATAGCTCTACCTCTATAGACTCATTCCAGTGTCTGAGACGCTGTCATCACCAGCCCTACAGAGCAGGCGTCAGACTGGGTCAAATGCCCCCTATTTCATTTCCAGTGCTGTAGTTGGCACTGGAACGACGAGATCTGAAGGAGCTGTTGACTAGCGTGCTTGACCTCCTAAAAACTCCTCTTTCGATTTATAACACACTCTCATACCCACAAACATGATATGCACATGTGTTCATTCACCTATCACACTAGTAGCAACGGCAGACACACACACACTTACATAAATACACACACACACGCACACACACACACTTTGTAAATACTTGGCCTGGGGTTTGGGAGGAGCTGAAAGCCAAAGGGGAGTCACTGACACAAGTTGCTACTGTGATTACCTCACGTCTGTAATGGGCGAGGAAGGAAACTCATCCTGTGTATATTTAGACAAAGGCGAGCTTCACAGGAACAGGAGCAGCTAATCAAAATGCTAATAAATATCGACTCCTTTTGCAGAAATACAATCATTGTGTTTCTCTATGTCTGAATGGGGCTAAACCAATGTATGATTTAAAGTGTATATGATTAGGAACATTTATTATTTATACTGATATCAGTTCTATATATTATCATTATTATTATCAGCTGACCCCATACAGTCATAAATGCTCGTCTGCATCATGCTGTGGTGAAAATCAATACAGTTTATCTTTGTATTCATCACCAAACTGTCGCAATGATAAATTTATGACGATATAAATGTCAGTCACCATCACAAATCTCCTGAAAATGATTTTTTTTTGGAAGAATGATGAGAGAGCAGATGTTCTCTCGCTGTGGCTGAATTCACAGTATCTTATTACCACGGGGGTCTCCTACATTCATAGGTCAGGCCATTAATAACGATGGGAGGTTCCTCACTGTCAGCATTCATGCACCCTGTCGGCTTTATGGCATGTGTCCCTCCCCGTGCATGCGCTCACTGTTAAGTACGCACGCACACCCTTCCACATATCTCAATGTGTAGGTTTTCACAGACCACAGCACCAAAACACAAACATAGCAACAGAGTGCACAGGTGTGTTAAAATAATCCAGTGAGATAACATCAGTGAAGTGCTCAGTTAAGTTTTTCCTCTTACAAAGATGAGAGTTAATTAAAGCTAAAAGACAGAAGTTGATACAGACTGTAGCTAGACAATGAAAGTTAAATTCTCTCTGGCTTTTCTTTTCCTGACTGATATACAAGAGTCACGTGTCAATTCCTTAGCTTGTTTGTTATTGTTTGTTTCCCTGGATACAGTCAAGGCCTGACACCGCAGCTTGACCCAGACAGTCATTTGGTGAATGCTATATGCTAACACATTAACAGCAGGCGGCATGGTGTCCTGAAACTGACATCTGACTCTGAAATCCTACCCTTTGTTCAGCAATGGAAAGGGTGAAAAATCACGCTCTTCTGGGAACTTGTGCTTGTTAACCTGACAGCAAAGAGGATTTTTTTTAATGG
Organism: Dascyllus trimaculatus; assembly: GCA_024666655.1. Taxonomy (NCBI): domain Eukaryota; kingdom Metazoa; phylum Chordata; class Actinopteri; family Pomacentridae; genus Dascyllus; species Dascyllus trimaculatus. The sequence continues at coordinate 24,425,527 of CM045448.1, forward strand.
CATGTTGCGCCCGTGAAGGATTGCCCGCATCTATGTAATAATGCAAACCGTCCAGCCTGGTTTTAGTAACACTGATTATCACCCCTGAGCTATTATTGTTGTGCTCTTGAATCTACAACTGCAGCGTGTGACATAACTGGTACAGCTTCATGAAAGCAGTGAAGGTGGAAACAAATGGAGCTATTGTTAGATCACAATGCTGCAGTGCACATGTAAACTCAGTGTGTACACCTGGGACACACCTTTTGGACTTTATGATTTATTTCTCAGTAGAAGAGGAACCAAACTGTGAAAGACAATAGAGTGTTGGGTAAAACACCTTCACTTCGAGTCTGTCTACTGGGGTTTTACAGGACCTAACAAGTTCTGAAGCTTCTGCAGCAGTTTTTTTTTACACCTCTGTATATCAGTAACCCTCAGGCCAGGTCACTTGTCTTCTGGGGCTCCCTGTGTTCTAAGTTGTACAATTAAGCCCTTTAAGTGCAAGGAATGATGAATGTTATTTTGGCTGCAGCTTCCTGAAGCCGCTATCCTCTCCGGCTACTCAAGTGTCAGTCAAGCCAGCAGTTTCCACTGGCTGGGTCCAGGAGGGCCCCTGGTTATACGAGGCTCCGAGCTTCAAAGCATTCAGATTATTTCATCTTATTTATTTCAAGGCACATCTAATATGTGAGCGGCGGAGAAAAGTAAAGTCACTGTGCTCAACAAGGCACATCTATTTGTCACGTTCGTCCGTACTGCTGGTTTCTAAAACGGTGGGCTGTGACCCAAAGTAGCCACGGCCTGGGTCCTGGAGGTTCCCCCTTGTGACGAGAATAACCCCATGACATCATGGATAAAGGACCTACAGGGTGACACACTCCATTTCTGAGTGGACTCTGGGGCTGGAAAACAACTGCTCGGAAGGAGACAAGACTTGAGGACTTGGAGGAAGAAGGATATATTTTTTCAAAAAACATTATTTGGCTATTCAGAGAGGGATTCATAAAGCGACATGTTTACTTTGAAATCAGTGCAGTGCTGCAGTGAAGTGACTGAGTATGAGAGGGACAGCAGCAGCAGCAGCAAGTGTCATCTGGTCTTCCAACTTGGGGAGGGCTTTGGAGTTTAAAATGGTGTGAATATGATAGCCTTCTCTAGCCAATGCTATAGCTTATGCAAGTGGAGATCTGTGTGCAGCATTGAAAGTTGACAGTTCAGAGGCACTAATCTGACAAAAGGGCGGTGTAAAAAAAAACAAACAACAGCAGGAAGATTTTGGATATCAGCAAACAGAACTGCTGGGGACGTGAAAAAGGGGGGACGATTGCCTGAATCTCGGGCGGCTGCATGAGAAAGAGAGTTAGGAGGACGCACGGGCTAAAGGGAAAGAGGAAGGAGACAAGGAGGTGAGTTTTACCCACAGAGGGGTAAAAAAAAGATGACCGTGGTGTCCCAGGAGAACCACGAAGAGACTGTGGTCGTTACTCCCTTGTTGCAAGATGCTGCAGACTTGGAGCCGGCGGACCAGGAGTGCAGCGAGAGGGTGGTCATCAACATCTCAGGTCTGCGCTTTGAGACGCAGTTAAAGACGCTCTCTCGCTTCCCGACCACGCTCCTGGGAGATCCGCGTAAAAGGATGCGTTTCTTTGACCCGCTGAGAAACGAATACTTCTTTGACAGGAACAGGCCGAGCTTTGACGCCGTCCTCTACTATTACCAGTCAGGAGGGAGGCTCCGGAGGCCCGTGAGCGTACCTGTGGATATCTTCCTGGAAGAAATAAAGTTTTACGAACTCGAGGAGGAGGCCATAGAGCTCTTCCGAGAGGACGAGGGCTTGGCGAGGGAGGAAGACCGCCCGCTGCCCACCAACGAGTTTCAGCGCCAGTTGTGGCTCCTGTTTGAGTATCCGGAGAGTTCAGGACCTGCGCGGATAATCGCCATTGTGTCCGTGATGGTTATTTTGATTTCCATCGTCATCTTCTGTTTGGAGACTTTACCAGAGTTCAGAGAAGTCTCTGCGGTGCCAGAGAACCACGTCAACGGCAGCGCGCACGGCAAGGCGAACAGTCCCTTCACGGATCCCTTCTTCATGGTGGAGACGCTTTGCATCGTGTGGTTCTCCTTCGAGTTCACCATGAGGTTCCTGTCGTGTCCCAGCAAAGCAGCTTTCTTCAAAAACATCATGAACCTGATCGACGTGGTTGCTATAGCTCCGTACTTCATCACCTTGGGCCTGGATCTCGCAGAGCATCAAGGCAGCAGTCAGCAGGCTGCGTCTCTGGCCATCCTCAGGGTCATCCGTCTGGTGCGCGTTTTCAGGATTTTTAAGCTCTCCAGACACTCCAAAGGTCTGCAGATTCTCGGCCAGACGCTCCACGCGAGCCTCAGGGAGCTGGGATTGCTCATATTTTTCCTGATCATTGGAGTTGTTTTATTCTCCAGCTCAGTGTATTTTGCTGAAGCAGAAGACCCCGAATCAGTGTTTTCCAGTATACCTGATGCGTTTTGGTGGGCTGTGGTGACGATGACCACAGTTGGTTACGGGGACATGTATCCCACCACCATCGGGGGTAAATTCGTGGGATCCCTGTGCGCAATCGCCGGAGTGTTAACCATAGCTTTACCTGTTCCTGTCATCGTGTCCAATTTCAATTATTTCTACCACAGAGAGAACGAAGAGGAGGAAAACGTCCAGTACGTACACGTGACCTGCGGGCAGCAGCCGCAGCTCTCATTTGGTGAAAGTGACTCCACCGAAAGTAACCAGTCCATCACCAAAACTGAGTCCTATCAGGAGAGCGACGACCTAGAAACTCTGACATGTCTAAATGTGACTCCGGTGGAGACATACACAGGGAAACTGACAGATGTGTAAAGCTTTTACTTCTGGTAAGTTCTGTTCCAAGGGGTTGAGCAGTTTAGGCTCCTGTTTATCTGATGCAGCAGGTGTTTTACGCACGTTGTCTCCAGTGTTTGTTTTGTTGTTAGTGGGGTTTTTTTTGTTTGAAAAGTGGAGCCTCAGAGATTTACGCTACCCACACTTAACAAAGAATGGCTCAGTGTAATTTAATTAGATGATAAGTGAAAATGATTCCTCCCACTGCTGTAACTTCACACATTTTTACGCACAGGGGATAGTGATAGAAAAAAAAATCAGCGAGTGTGGAGTGGACTGAATACCATCAGCGGTAATTGAGCTATGACCCACTCTTCCATTTAGAAAGAAAAACTTCAATTAACAAATTAAAATCATTTTGGAGATGTGTTTTGTCTCCACAGTTGCAAGACATACTTCTTTAAAAAAATACAGGCGTTTTTTCCCGTGTTTACGCACAAGAAATGGCACCACAAGCCCAGAACTTTGGATAAGAACTCATCCATTACGCACAAAGGAAAATGATTTCCACACTAAGGCGCACAGCAAAACATCAGTATAGACACACGAGCTAATCACGTTAGAGCATGGATTAATGCAGCCCACTTGTGTGTCTTTGTGTGGGTGTTTATGCGCTACAGTGTGACTACCTGGAGCACTTAAACACCACTTTGCAAAAATAATTTAAAAACTGTATCTCTGCCCCTATCGCCCCTCCTATGTTGGCTTATTTGCTTCTCATTGACAGATTTGTGAGTCTTTGGCCTTTAGGATGGTCCAAAGCTTGTCATAAACCAGTACCCAAAATTTAAAGGTAAATACCTCGTACTTCCTAAAACCTTCTCTAACACTTATTAAATCCTCACAATCCCTAACTTATAGTAGTTTGACATTTTGGAAAACACACCTCTGGCTTTATTCTTGTTTGGAGTTTATGCTTCCTGGTGAATCTGATCAGAACTGTCAGAAGAAGTGAGCTCTGAGCGCCACTGTGTGGATGATAAACATCCCTGCAGACAGCCCTCCTGCTCAGGCTCCACGGTGTGCAAAATTAACACTTTAGCCCGAGTATCTTTGCACTGTTGCAGTTGGCCTTGACTGATTTAGGCATAAGCCCCAGAGATCATTCTCTTTGACTCGGTGTGTATCCGGATGCTTGTGATGGTTTTACTGAGCCCACCAGATGCCTGCCTGCTTTCTCTCACCTCCTAATGTTAACTCAGTGGCTTTCTTTTTTTTCCTTTTTCTTGTCTGCTTATTTGCAGGAGGGAGACGATTGAGAGGAGCTTGTTGTTTCCCTCAGAGTCACAACAAGACACAAGTGTGGCATTTCTCCAAAAAAAAAAAAAAAAAAAAAACTGGATCATTTTCTCACGGATTATTCTTGCATTGCCAAGTGTTGAGAGACTTGACGGTGGAGACGCATGGAGAAGGTCCAGTCTGCCTGGAATGGACATTGTGTGCATCATCCGTAGGAAAAAAACAACATTCTTTAGTGTAGGCTTTATAAATGACCACGCTTTCTTTGTATAAAAAAAGCCTTGTGTATATATTGCGTTTTTTGTAACTCTTAATTTCCCCTTTCTCATGCAGCTTAGAACGCAAACTTGTCATCTCTGTTGTTACAAACAGTCAGATTGCATGGCAGCTCGCTGTAAACACCATAGCCCGGAGCCTTACAATGCAACGTCTGCATGACACGGATTCATTGTGAATTTTAAATGTAATAAAATATTTATTTTTCTAATTTAAACATGTATGTGAACTTAACTTGCTCCTTTTTATAAATGAATTATGAATAAGAAAATATGCCACTGGTCATCTTTCATTATTTCTGCTCAGGGATCAGACTCATCTAAGTGCTTTGTGTCAAAATGTGGAATCCATCCTCACTCATTACTTCATTGTACTTTCAGTGTTTTTTTTTTTCTTGTTGTTGTTTTTTTGTTTTTGGTGCTGAATGATGTGGGGAAAAAAAGGCGCAGAAGCAGACAGTGGGTTGTCCTGCCACCAAACCAATTAACTTAATAAAATGTCATAGTGATTAATGGAGGGGCATTTATTTGGCTGGAGGGGCATTTTAACAAATTAGACAGAAGAAGTCGGATAATCTGATTTTGTGTTGAATGCGTATTTTTAGAGAGTTAGAGTCAGCCCAGCTCCTCACTGTTTGAGGCCCCAATGAACCCAACATACACTCCTTGCTTATTTGTCCTGATCTTCTGCTGTTCTAACTTGCCCTTGTGTTTGTTTGGGGAACGTGTAGTCTCTTGAATCAATCATCTGCGCTGTCCGTGGTGCTGAAAGACGCCGCAGAGCCAAATTCCCTGCGTGTCTCTCATATGTGTTTGGCTTGTGGGTCCAAGTGTAACAATGACTTCACGCTGAGCAGCTATTCTAACTTAGGAGCGGATTTTGGGTGTGAGAGCTGCCCAGGACGGATGCGAGATCACCCGATGTGGTGCTCCAAAGCTTGGAGGTGCTGCAGACATGGTGTCACAAGTGAAATGTAAAAAAAAGAGAAAAAACACCACATTAAACGTGATGTCTCAGAGGCGCAGATAAAGACTTGCGCATCTCAGTCCTTGACACGTCCAACTGTGTAATCCTGAAATCATGGAGTAACAGAATAGAAGAGGTGATGTTTTCATCTCTCACCAGTGGATGATGGGCTATTTTTTCTCAAGTTACACACCGGCTCGGATGCTACACAGCGAGGCCGTGGAGGATTTGTCTTCTTTGCAGTCTGACTGCGCCAGTGCTGGCACACAAGCGCTCTTATTTTGTGGTGTATGGAGAACTTCTGGCGGCGTGCTTTAGTAGAGCCGGTCTGCATTGCGTCGAAACCCTCCAACTCCTCCTCCTCCTCCTGCTGCCCTCCCTCTCCGCTCCTCTCCCCTCTTCTCTCTTCTCCCTCGCATGTAAAATGCACAGGAAAACATGCTTGACATTGTTGGGAAAACACCCGGACCTCGCCGCTCCACCTGACAGCCTCTCAGCTCTCCGTTTTCATGTTTTTTTTTCTCTCCTCTGTATCATTGCGCTCTCCGTGAAGCACATTCTGCCCGTCATCGTGTCTAGTGGCAAAAAAGCGGCAGATTTCTGCTGATGCAGTGATGTCTGGAAATGTCAAGGGCTCGCTTATTGCCCCTTAATGTATCTCCCCCCCGAACTGCAGCGCAAGATTTCCTCCTGCGGTATACTGTAAGCTGCTCACACCACCGTGCCGCCGCGCAAGCAACTACCGACGCTGCAGCTTTGCAGTCTTCTCTTCTCCCAGCTCGGGCTCTCCTCATCACACTCCTCTGATTCTCATCTTGTTTGCTTTCATTTTTTTTCCTCCCATTTTTTTTTTTGCACCTTGCCTGCTGACACAGTTTGGATGGAGACGAGCGCAGTGGGCTGTTTTTTTGTGGGTGCAATGTAAAGTTGCCATATGACACCCACTGGTGCCCTGCTGTTGGATGATTTTACTCGAGGATAAGACGCATTCAAGACCTTTCAAGATCAGCCCACGGTAAGCCTGCTCATTTATACAATACATTCATATATATTTAATCGACTGCTTCTACTGTTTGCCTCGTTTCGTGTGGTGCACATTTTGCACATTTCCCTCCCCGCACTGGGCCTGCAGGCGACATGCATGTAGAAACATCAGCCGGGATAATATCAAATGTTATGCGTCACATCATAATTCAGGCTGCTGAGAGTGGCGTAGGATAAATCACCGCCACGCTCCTTTTTAACACGCCGCAGTCCTGTGATAAAGTGCGGGAACAGCAAAGGCGCAACTCCGCTGCTGGAATGATGTGGAGGAATTTCAAGAGAATGTTGGGGGAATGATCAGGATGCACAAAAGAGGACGTCCACAAACTCACTCCAGAGACATTAGAAGTGCTTGTGTTGGAGGAATAGCGCAGGAATCCCTCACAGGCTCTCATAGTATTCCGTTTACTACTGGATAACTGCACTAATTGCAGGCGGGGAAGAAGTAAATAAATAAATAAATAAACTGCAGAAAATGCTGAGCCAGCAAATATCTTGGCTGTTTGATCCCATTATTTCCTGCCTCCCTCTCCCCCCCTCTCTCTCTCTCCATCCCCCTCCCTCCCTCGCTCTCTTTCTCTCTCTCTTTCTCTGGGTGACAGAAGCAGCAGCAACAACAGCTGCAGATGCGCCGGAGAGCAGCAATGGTCAAGTCAGCGAGAACCGCAGTGGAGCCGCACTGAGGCAGAGCAGCCAAGCAGCGCCCTCGTATCTGGGGACGTCTCCAACTATTTAAGGGGTGTGGGAAGCCGAGGAGTGGAAATTTTCGTTCCCCCCCTCCAGTCCTGAATGCCTGCTCAGTCAGACTAACCGACGTCCCGACACAAGTCCTCCTCCTCCTCCTCCTCTTTCTCCATCACCTCCTCCTCCTCCTTCTTCTCCTCCTCCTCCTCCTCTTCCTCTCCCCAAAATGACCGTGGTAGCAGGAGACAACATGGACGAGACCTCGGCGGTCCCGGGCCACCCTCAGGACACCTACCCCCCGGACCACAATGACCACGAGTGCTGCGAGAGGGTGGTCATCAACATCGCCGGTCTGCGCTTTGAGACCCAGCTCAAAACTCTCTCCCAGTTTCCGGAGACGTTGCTGGGCAACCCCAAGAAGAGGATGCGCTACTTCGACCCGCTCAGAAACGAGTACTTCTTCGACAGGAACCGGCCCAGCTTCGACGCCATCCTGTACTACTACCAGTCCGGGGGCCGCCTCAGAAGACCCGTCAACGTCCCTTTGGATATGTTCTCAGAAGAGATTAAGTTCTACGAGCTGGGAGTGGACGCCATGGAGAAGTTCAGAGAGGACGAGGGCTTCATCAGGGAGGAGGAGCGGCCTCTACCTGAGAAGGAGTTCCAGCGGCAGATCTGGCTCCTCTTCGAGCATCCGGAGAGCTCAGGCACCGCCAGAGGGATCGCCATCGTGTCTGTGATGGTGATCCTCATTTCCATCGTCATCTTTTGTTTAGAGACTTTGCCCCAGCTGAAAGAGGACCCGATGGGTCGAATAGAGCGAGTGGGGAACACCACCATTTACTACAAGCCAAATATCCTCACTGACCCCTTCTTTGTCATTGAGACTCTCTGCATCATCTGGTTCTCCTTTGAGCTGATCGTGCGCTTCCTGGCATGCCCGAGCAAACCGGCCTTCTTCAAGAACATGATGAACATGATCGACATCGTGGCCATCATCCCTTACTTCATCACACTGGGCACCGAGCTGGCTGAAGACCCGGAGAGCGAGGGGGTGGGGGAGCAGGCAACATCTCTGGCCATCCTCAGGGTGATCCGTCTGGTCAGGGTGTTCAGGATCTTCAAGCTGTCGCGACACTCCAAAGGACTGCAGATTTTGGGGCAGACCCTCAAAGCCAGTATGCGAGAGCTGGGATTGCTGATCTTCTTTCTGTTCATTGGAGTCATCCTGTTCTCCAGCGCGGTCTACTTTGCCGAGGCAGAGGAGCAAGGATCCTACTTTGGCAGCATCCCAGACGCGTTTTGGTGGGCTGTTGTGTCCATGACAACTGTGGGCTATGGGGACATGGTGCCGGTCACTATAGGGGGCAAGATTGTGGGGTCTCTGTGCGCCATTGCCGGAGTGTTGACAATTGCGCTCCCGGTGCCTGTCATTGTGTCCAACTTCAACTACTTCTACCACCGGGAGACCGAGGGAGAAGAGCAGGCCCAGCTGCTGAACGTCAGCAACCCCAACATCCCCTCGGAAACCAACTCCAGCCGCCGTAGTTCATCTACCGTCAGCAAGTCAGAGTACATGGAGATTGATGGAGACATAAACAATAGCATCGACAATTTTAGGGAGGCGAACCTCAGAACTGGCAATTGCACTATAGCCAACCAAAACTGTGTAAATAAAAGCAAGCTGCTTACAGATGTTTAGACACTAGTTAGGAACTTTAGGATCTCTACAGGACTGTCACATGTGGAGTAGACCATCAGTTAGGAATGCTTCATTTACCTCCCCAAAGCGCTCTATGGCATTAGGCCTACAACTACGCTCAGCTATACGGAAAGGTTATAGAAAAAACAAAGCTGTTAGAGTATATGACAGGTAGATAGAATAATTAATTCTTCTGATCCTACCAATATATAGTTATATCAAAAAGAAAACATTGATTATTACACGCATACGAGGCGCCCCTCCAGGACGCAGAGCACCGCCCGTCTCCTCAGACGGCGGAGTGACCATTCAAATCTTATGCATGGAGTACAGATTACATTTCAGCAAGTTGCACAATGCACCAGAAACGACTGCAGACATGCAAGCATCTGCAGCCAAGTGGTAAGCGCCAAGAAGTTAGGAGACCCTCCCCGCCCTCCCCTCTCCTCCCTCCTCTCTCTCTCTCTTTCTCTCCCCCACAAAGGATCTACTACTCAGCAAAGCACCTTATAGGAGGAAGACTGATCTCTCTTGTTTGGATGTAAACAGATGGTGATCTACTTGCTTCACGGACATCTGCAATGCTGCTGTTTTCTCAGCATTTGCTGTAATTGTGTTATCACCAAGTGATTCAATGCCATGCCCTTTAGATGCAACACAGCACAATGATAAAGTGAGCTTCACACGAGCATGATTAGAGACTTTCCATTTTGATATCGGCATGCATGAGACATATCTCACCTACCGGAAAGGATGTTCTTTTGGATATCTGCCTCCATTCCCGCCCCCTTCATCTGTTTTCATACTGAGTGCACTGGATGAGTTTTTAATTTGAAATGCTCAAATTAAAATCATTTAGAAGTATAGAAATTGAATGTTAAATCTTAAGGGAACAGTACATAAATGAGATCATAGCATGAAAAAAGTAACCTGCATTATGGTCTATCGACTAAGGTACTTTTGTATCCTGGTATATTTAATGCATGACGTGAGTATTCAGCTTGTTGCAATTCAGGCACTATGCAGTGCCCTATTGTCAGGGAAACTAAGGAAGTCAAATTCTGGATGTTTCTGAATTGTGATTCAAATATATCCAAACCCACCTTGAGGATGCAGAGTTTCTAATTTAAAAGTAGACAAAGAAACTGAATAAATATTATCAAAAATGCATATAATCATAATAAGCACCAATTACAGTATTAGTCAATAGTGCAGTGCATGGACCTTCTTTGAACAAGAAAAGTTAACATAGTTTTAGTCATGCTTCCATCTCCACCTCTAATTTTTAGTGCATATTCGTTTGGAATCCACTGAAGAGGATCAATAACCAAATTTCACATCGTATTTCGGAGGATTATTCTGACATTAGTTGCTAGTGCCTTTATCCCTTTCACCAACAGGACCAGTGAAAGTGCCTCTGTGTACAGTGGTATTTGTGTGGTTGAGCAGAGCTGGTTTACCTTCTGTTTTGGTGTTGATACACAGTGGGTTATGTCGTTAAAGATGCCAGGTGAGCAAGTTTGAAACAGCAGGTGACGATTGGTCAAAAAAGAAAAAAAAAACATAAAAAGATGATCCATGCTGTCATGCACAACCCAGTTTTCACGCTGTCACACTTAATTAAGCCCTTAAGCAGCAATGTATTGTACTCTGCATGTTTACCATTCCAACTCAAAAAGGGAATATCCATTGAAATTTTAGTTATGCCTGTTGTTTTTCTTTGTGCACCATGCATCCTTTCAGGGTCTCTACCTCAGTGAGGTCATTGCAAACTTGCTGCAGAGCCGCAAGCTTCAATGCAGGGCTTCCTATACCATAATGCAAAATGGAACCTTAAGTGTAAACTGCAGTCATGCAATATTGAATGTGAGAGTCCCAAAGCATAGCCTTTACATAAGCACTTAGGACAAATAGTGTACCACAATCCTGCTCCTTTTTTCACTTAAAGCTACGCACAATCAGGGCGTTCATTTGTAGAGAGTTTGTGGAGATTGCTTGACTCTCCCGACGGGATGAGGTTGACTGTGTGATGTGTTAGTTTCTTTGAAGCAGTGCCACGTCGGGTCACTGTTGTGTCACAGGAAAACACCTGAATGTGTTTAAACACATCTGTGTCGAATACAGCAGAAAAAAAAATTATCTAGTTTTTAAAATCTGTCATACTGCAGTTCTTGGGCACTGCGATGCACAGCAAAGTGCAGCCCATCTTTTTTGCACAATCATGTTATTCTGTTGCTTGAGCTGTTTTTTCTTTTTCTGTTTCCCTGTGCTTGCTCATATGTCGTGCATAGTTTCTCTGCATATTGTTCCAGACAGGCGGACTGCAGATAGGTTGGGACACATTGAAATGACTACTTGAAAATCTCCAGCTACTGTACATCAGTCTACACTCAGTACTGAGATGAATTCATCCAAATGATAGTAAGATTTTGTACTGTACGCTCTGTTTTTTTAGCACTGTCCTGACAAGGTCCTGTAAAAAAAAAAAAAAAAAAAAGCTCCACTGCAGTGCTACTTGAATGTCATAGTTGTTTCTGTTGGTGCAATGGCTATTCTCTGTGGTGCTAGTACAGGACTACCATTGTTGTCTTGTTACCATAACATGTTATCTGAAGCTGAAGCAAGCCTGCGTTCATTGTTTTGGAACGAGAGGATTTTCCATTCAGTGATTTTTTTCTTATGTTATTGGTGGCTGGTTGGTTAGTTTAGGGCACTGTTTGTCATTTTATTTGGAACTGATCTTTGTACTGTACTAATGAAGAGCGTCTGCCTCAGGCAAGATAAACATGTTAGATGTCAGGAGTTCAAAATAAAATATCATTCAACTTGTCTAGGCTTTCTCGTACAGAAGGGCACGAGTAATACCCACTACCATATCTTATACTACTATATATAGAATGACACAGAGAAATTATTGTAGTCTCCTGAACGCAGCTATCAGGAAATTCTTTGCTTTGCTCACAAGTTTCTCGTAACACTGATTCTTGACAGTAGTGATGTGTGCATGAAACAGTCCGACGTGAGGCGAAGAAAATACAAATGATGCCCCTCACTTTGGCAGCGCTGCCGCTATTCTTGCTGTGAGGCCATGTATGGATGGTGCTACGCGTTCAGTTACCCAACAGAAACATGCATTCTTAACAGCAATAGAAAAACAGATAACCTGTTTCTTAGATGCTTTTTGTAAAAAAGAAAAATAATAGGAAAACAAATCTATTTTGAATGTCAGAGAAACTACTATCACTTGACAGATACTCACAACAGGGCTGTTTAAAACTCCTTTGTTCTGGGATTTTTTAAGGTCAGCGGGGTCAAACGTAGAGGCCGACATTTTATCAAGAGGAACCTGTGAAAAAACCCAAATATAGGCTTTGTAGTAGTTCCCATTAAGCACCCTGGTCGGACTGGAGTTGTTTTATTGTCAGGAACAAAGGCTGCAAAAGGGGTTCAGTTAAACCTACAACAGAGTCCAAAAGGAAAGAGCCCATAATGCACTTAGAGAGGATCTGTCTTCAGTTCACTGAACTGATCAGCTGTTAGGAAGTCAGAGAAGGTGCCTAAATTGTTTTACATGTTCATTTGTTTTAGCTCACTGTCAGATGTTACGCTTCTGCAAACAAACACGAGTAAGAAGATCTAAAAAAAAAACAACCATGACAACATTAATCTAGTAAGGAAAAAAAAAACACAAAATGTCATGAGAACAAAACGCTATTTAGCTAGAATAAGATAGAGAAAATTAACCACTATATACTAGAATTATGGAAAACAAAGTTTAATGTGTGTTCTTATTTTCCTTTGTTTCTGTTTTGTTGGTTTTTGGTGGCACTGTAACATGACTGATTTAGGAAGAACATGCCTTATACTGGAATATCAAAACAAAATGTTCCTCCAGCAAGCCATGATAATGAAACTACTGTATTATGATCACTTGCTATACACTAGATGATATGGACAAGAAAAGTGTACTATTATAAAAAACAACAACAACAACACATGGTTTGTCTTTTTTTTTTTGGCTTCAAGAAAAAGAAAAATACAGGATTCATTCAAACGCCATGTTCACGTTTTTTTTTTTCCAACTCTCTGCTGCTGAACCTTCTACTATAATGTATCTCTACAGAAAACCTACTGATCGCAAAAAACTGCATGGTCGACGGAAGACTGCATGAGCTTTGCCTTTCAAACTGTGGATCAACTATAATACAGTTGCATCATTTTAAAAAAAGAAACCCTTGCTTTCATCTGCACCAAGGCTTCCTGTAAGGCCCTGTTCAGAAGCTGTCGTGAAACGTGTCCTCTGCTGGATTTCTTAAAAGCACCTTAGCGCTGACCTCATCACTAAGACGGCACCGGGTGTCCGAGCCGTACTCCCCCGTCTTGTGCGTGATGTTCAGGTTGTGCTTGCTAGGCTCTGAATGTGAGCAAGGACATCAAGGGCTAGTTTCTTAGACTTTATCTCTGTTCTAGGACTGAAATGCTCTTTCAAGTGACATTTTGCCCATTCCTCTCTCAGTCTAGACTCTAGTGATACTGTGTTGTGGGAAACATGTCCATCATGTCTAAACAGGGCCTGTGCCGCACACCCTCCTCTGTACTTCACTGGTTTTGAGGCGTTCTTGTTTATTAAAAGAGCGGATTTTGGACTGCCTGCTGAGGAGGCACTGAACGGGACCGGATGTTGGGATGCTGCGTACCTCACTCGCCAAAGGTGACAATACATGAGAAGTACTTGTTTGTGTTAGAAGTGCAATGGCCACGAGTTTGTCCTCTCTGTCAAGAATGCACATTTAATTGCTGGTAGGGAAGCTGGGCCTTTTCGGAGCAAAGCGCAAAAGGACTGTTGAACTCTCCTGCTCGTCTTTTCATCCACATGCAAGCCAAACTCTGATTGTGTTATCTAATCCAGCCGTCATTGTCATGTTGTGTTTACCAAGGATTATGCTACAATGTGTTCAGTTTGTCAGATGATGACAAAGGCATGGTCTGTGATCTATGCAAGGGTTATTTGTTTTTCTTTTTCTTATATCACTTATGATTTCATCTTACATTAACTTCAATAAATTTTTAAGGATCTGCTGGTGTACGCTCATTTCGGCTTGGGGGGTTGGGGATGTATGTCTACACTGTGGGCCTGCACAAAACCTGCATAAAAGAATCCATCTTCTAAGCTGTCACAGCCCTTTCTGTGCACAAATATGCTGCAGTGTTACAGAACCCGAGGTCTCCATCCAAATGTGTGCTACCTCTGTACTACAGTACCCTCTCACTGAAGCCATTAGCAGTGATTCATGGGGCTAAGGTAATGGTTCCACACTAATCCTCCCATCCCAGGAGGGGACCGCTTACCTCTGTCATTCCCTGCAAGTTTTTACACACCTCAGACACATGAAGAGCTCCTGTCTCCATTCGCTGCCTTTTCCTGTATTCACACAGACTTAAAATCCATCTGAGTGGGACTGATGCGCTAAGCGGAGACTTATCTAGGCTGCAATCATTGTCATTATCTATTTATTTTCTCTAGCCTATGAAATTACACGTCCTTAAGCCTGAAGTGACATCTTCAAATTGCTGGTTGGCGAACTGACAAGATGCTGCAAGTCCTCACATTTAGGAAACTGAAACAAGGGATTGTTTGTTATTTTAGCTGGAAAAATTAATTCAAATGTGAAGTTATTATTAAAATATTTGCCAAATCAGCTGTTGGAGGTTCCTCTTCGGAGTAGATTTTGCTCTCCTTCTTATTTAAATTACAACCTTTTAAAACATACTCTAAAACATCTTGTTTCTTAGCATGTGATTCTGACAGCCTGTCAGATGAAACCTCATAATAAGGAGGTCTTTTAATATTAAACACGCAGCTGTCGAGGGCAGTAACCCTAAAACAGCAGACAAACACGTCCAATCTTAGCACAGTCGGAGGCAAATCAAGCGCTGAAACTGAAATAAGTGGGTGCAGTCTCTGGGCTGTGAAAATGATTCATTCCCACTTCTGTCCTCTGACGGTGTGAAGCTGAACATTGGGCCGCAGAGGCATCACGCTGAATGCTGCAGCTCATGTGTCTCTGTCCATCTGTCTCCCTCTCGGTGTCTCTGTTCCTCTCAGTTTCTCTCGGTGTGTTTGCTGTACGGTGACCTGAACTGAAGCGAGCCTCTTCTGCCTTTCCTCTGCATTGCCCTCAGGAAATGCAGCACTCCTCACTCTGCAGGCAGCAGCAGCAGCAAGGGTGGGGTGAGTTGGCGCTGGTCCCACTCTTCTTGCTCATACTCGCTCTCTCTCTCTCTCTCTCTCTCTCTCTCTCTCTCTCTCTCTCTCTCTATGTCTCTTGCTCTCTCCTCATTTCTCCCTCTCATGAGTGCCGGTAAGCCCCACTGGACTGTAATAACAGAACGTATCGTACAGAAGAGGAGCTCAGCCACAGTGGAGGATTTCACACCACTTTTGTTTGCTTTCTCTCCTCTGCTTCGTGTCTCTAATTCACTTATATAAACATACACAGGTATCCAAAGGTCCAACTGTAACTCGAGGAGGGTATTCTGCTATCGGATAATAGTTTACATACTAAGCTTACCCTTGTCCTCCACACCTATTTGCAGTGTTGTGCATTTTTTAACCCTTTAACATCCAGTTTTTATTTCTAGGTATAATGGAAAGCAGAGGATTGTTAACACATAACTACAGATGGGTGACAAATCACAAGTAAAAAACAACTTTAAGTGTATTGGTTATGCCACCATTGGCCACCAGAATAGCTTCAATGCACCTTAGCATTGATTCTCAAAGTCTCTGAACTCTACTGGAGGGATAAACACCATTTTTCTCCAAAATATTCCCTCCTTCAGCATTTTGATGATGGTGATGGAGACCGCTGTCCGACGAGTTGGTCCAGAATCTCCCAGAGGTGTTCAGCTGTGTTGAAATCTGGTGACTACGAAGGTCACAGCAGCGATTCACATCATTTTTACACCCATTAAACCACTCGGTGACCTCTCGTGCCCTGTGGATGATGACATTGTCATCCTGGAAGGCACCGTTCCCATCAGGGTAGAAAGGTTTCATCACAGGACAAAGATGAACACTGAATGATTTTGCATTGATCTGCAGTGACCCTTCCCTCTGAAGGGACAAGTGGACTCAAAGCATGCCAGCAAAATGCCACACACAGCATAACAGAGCCACTAACTTTCTCACTGTAGGAGTCCAGTTTTGAGATTTTTTCATTTGTTTTCCTCATGATTAGTCACCGGTCTGTAGTTTGATGTCATTTGGTTTCTTCAAAATCCCTAGACTGATCTTAAGGAGCAGCACTGGTATAGGTTAGTGTTTGTTTATTAGACTATTTGCAGGACTCTAAAAGCAGACTGTCATGAAACATAAGGAGACGACCAAAACATTTCAAGGGATTTAGTCAGCCAACATTAGATACTTTGATCCTCAGTCTCTAACTGTCATTTTATTACAGAACTTTTAACCAGCACCAAGAGACATGATCACATCACTCCTGTTTGAGCCTGTTTACACTGACTCCCTGTGTGTACTAGGATATATTTTAAGATTAAAACATACTTTTACTGAGGAGTCTTTACTGATTTACCTGAGTTTTAATTGCTTTGAACTTCCTTTCATGTCTTAAAAAAATCGTTTTGCTTTTTCCAACATAGTATCCTTTTTTTTTTTATCTGCCTTCTTTTAAAACCTGATGATTTACTGGCGTCTGTGCTTTATCTTGCTTCCCTTGTGAAGCACTTTGGAACGTGGATTTTGAAGAGTGCTCCATAAATAACGATTTAAAGGACCGTCGTATTATTGTGATGGCCTCTTCCTCAGCACATTTGTGGCACTCGGCTACAATCGCACAGGTTCCTACCAAAGTCATAAAACTCTAGAAATGAGTCACAAGTAAATAGTTTTACTTCTTGAAAAATGTTAAATATTCCCCTAATTCTTCAGGCACTGAAGTTTTTTTTGTTGCTGCAAGCATTACAAACAAGAGCAAATTACATACGTCAACCCCATGAAACAAGCTCAACGACACAAAGGAGGAAGATGTAACAGACTTTGGCTACACTATGTGTTTGTAAGATTATGTCATTGTTGGTTTTGGTCTATTTGTGGCAATAAAGAAAAACATACAACATTAGCAGGCTTATTCTTTAGAAAATCACCTTAATTCTCTGTTTGTTTGAAATCTCAAGTCAGATGTCAGCCTCCACATGCGAATGAGGAACATGTAATTGAAACTGTGGCGGTGTAAGCCACTGTCCTGGTAATCCCTGATCAGTGTGTTGGACTAATTGAGGTGCTGTCGGTCAGTGGTGCAGTAGGCCTCCATTCAGCTTAACACCTCCCTCCCAGTATCTTACAACTGCTTGAGCACATCTCCTCGAATTGAAAAGTCAGCTGTTAGGCAAACGTGTTCTTATCAAGCAATGAGCGCTTACAGCCGTGTCTGCATGCAAATGTACTGTGGCTGAGTGTGATCATTACCCCACTGCCTCAGTCTCTCATTGTGTTTCTCTTTCACACACACACACACACACACACACACACACACACACACACACGCACACGCACACGCACACACACACACGCACACGCACACGCACACACACACACACACACGCACGCACGCACGCACGCACGCACACACACACACACACAGAGGATGGCCAGTTTGCCTGAGTCAGGCTTCTTGATATTCCCTGATCGATCTCTTTGAAGACAGACACTCATCCCATATCCCTTGTACAAAAAATGCAATGCCATTCCTGTTGATGTCATCCAAAATGTTTCTCAAGGGCCTTTTCATTGTGGCCCAATCAGCTGTGCCTGCACAGTATCATATGGTTACTCTATATCAAATCACAAGTGTCCTCTGGTGTCAACTTTATAGCCTGTGCACAGTGGTCCACCTCTAACAGGCTCATAAAGGTTCTGAATGTTAACAATGTGCAAAATAGCTTTGACAGCATTATTGGATCTCCCATGCTGAAGCCAAAGCCCTTGGGTCCAACACCACCCCACCCCCAGGTCCGAGCCCACCAGCCTCTCTCACTCCCCTCAATCCCTGAGGCCCTCTCTCTGGCCCACTTCCTCTTTGCATTACCTCCATCAGGCCGGGCTGCTGACACACTTGTTTAATAATTAAGGGCATGTCCATAATTTCCTCGTCCTTGTGGAAGTCCACAAATGGTCTCTGTGAAACTCAGGCCAGATAAATGTACCTCTTTACTTCAGGCCACTGACAGCGCTACACCATTGTAGTGATACAGACAGAAAGTTCCCCTGGAGTTACCCACTGATCTTACTGTGCATCAGTTTATCCAGTGATCTATATACATTCAGTCATCATGTAGTGTTGTGTCTACCATGACGACAGAATACGTCAAGTATAAACCACTATCATTCCAAAGCACTATCTCTGTTTGTCTACCATTCCTCTGTGGGCAGTTTGTAAACTAAAAAAAAATCATACTTACTATTTGCACCAACTTTGTTTAGCATGTTATTGGCGATAGTTAGCACTAAAATGAAGTACAGCTGAGACTGATGGGAATAGTTTTGCAGGTCATAAAAGTGACACGTATGTTCCTTGAGGTAAACCTCATGGTGGTGCTAAATGAAAAGTCAGGGGATCACCAGAGACGTTAGGGATCCATGTCTGGGAACCATGAATGTCTGTGTGAAATTTCCCAGCAGTCCATCCAGCAGTTGTGCAGACATTTTAGTCTGGACTAAAGTGGTTGACCAGTTGACCGACCTTTATATTTCTAAACAGGCGCATGCTAGCATGGCTGCACAACCCCCCCAAAAAACAATATAGCAACTGTCAAATTATTTCAACTTTTAATGAATGAATCTGACAGTAAAACACTGACTTTCTGAGCACCCAGCCTTGACAGAAACTGTTATCAGTGCTCCTGGGCTGGATATGTCCTTGTGGTATCAGGCAATGTGGATCTCAGTTTACATGCTTCTCCTGCCCAGTATGCAGTGTCAGCGTGCTTGTCTGGGGGAGAAAAATTCAAAACTTAACATCCACGAAACTGCCGCTGTGACCTTCCTGCTTCAATTACATCACCGCACGGTGCTCAAGGAGGCTGGCAAATACAAAACCACAGAAGGGTATCACCATGAAGCACGAGGGCCCTGCTGAGACACACACAACCTGAGCATCGTCTGTGGATGCTGACTAGAGCCGCCAACAAAGGTCACCGTGAGGCCACAAAGGGTGTTTAGTGGCTGAAACCTGCAGGGTCACTGCTGGAAAAACAGCAGTTATCTTTTAAAGGAGTAGTTTAAAAGTTTGGGAAATGTATTTATTATATTTAGAATTAGATGAGAATATTGATACCACTTTCATGTCTGTACCTCCGTTAGCATAAAGACTGTAAAATAATCCTGGCTCTGCTCAAAAAGGTCATTAACACAGTGCTTCTTGTTTGTCTGATCTGCATAAAACAGGTGTAAAATCAGGCTGTTGTGGTTTTACAGAGGTTACCTGAAGGACTATTTCTTGGCAGTGATTTTGTTAAGACTCATGAAGATGACAATGGAGCTGAAGTCATAATGTTTACTTCACCTCTGTTTAGGAAATGACTGTTTGTTGCTTTTACATTTGGGTTCTTGTATACATTATACCAGCAAGATGTACACCAGTCAGCCAGAACATTGACAAGTGAAGTGAATAACACTGATCATGTTGGTACTTTGTGCTGTTCTGATGGAAAACCTTAGATTTTGCCATCCATGTTGATGAGACTTAGACACCCAAATAAACATTGTCCCACAACAAACACACTCCCTCATGCAAATGAAAATCCCAAATGTCACTGGCCTACCCCCACAGGAAAATGTACCCCACCACATGGAAAAAACATCAAACAATCAGGAACATGTTGAGGAACATGACAATGGCCCAACATGTTGATTTGACCTCCAAACTTCCTACACCTCATTGTGATCAAGCATCAACAGGATGCAGTGGAACAAGTTTGATTGACAGAGGCCCCACTGTACAACACAGAGTACCCAAAGGATCCACTGCCAACGTCCTGGTTCCAGACCCCATCGGACACCCTGAGAGGTCCTCTTGTCCATGCCCAATGGTTCAGAGCATTTTTGTTGACATAAGGGGACCAACACAATATTAGGCAGGTGGTCATAATGTTATGCCTGATTGGTGCATGTAGATACTGAGCTTTAAAGGTAGTGGTAGGGACATTTTGTCACCTTCAGAGTAAGACAGGTTAGCATGTTAACCAGCTGCCAGCTCCAGCCTCTATTTACTGAACAGACGTGAAAGTGGTACTGATTGAAATCCATATCAAAACGTATTTCCCAAAATGTCAAGCTATTCCTTTAAATGTGAAGGATCCAGTCTACCTTCTACCCTTTCCCCACAGTGCAAAAGTCTTTTAGCATTCACAAGACACTGCTCTGTTCTACTGATCTGTGGCTTCTTCTCAAACTTCTGCCTGAAAAGCTCTCAAAGACAGATCTCATTGTGGCATTTTGACTCTCAGGTTAAACACCTGAACGTCTGCCGTGTTTTCTACAAAAAACCCTGAAAGACAGAGATAATAAAAGTTGTCTTTTACAACTTTTGAAACTACACGAGAAGCCGCGGAGACATTGTTGGACATAAACTGGTGTCCATGTTGTACTACATACGAAGCCGGTACAGCAGAGCCATTACATACTGTATGATGATGGAGGAGCATGTCAGTTTTCCTGGCCAGGACACATTAACTGGACTGCTGGTGGAATTTACTGTAAAGGCTCGTGTGGGTCAGTTGAGAGTTGTGCACACTGCAAAAAATATCCTCAGAGAGTCCTCTGAATGTGCCAGTAAATGAAGAAATGCCTACCGAGAGTCAATTAAACGTTTTTCCCTGTCTCAAGATAATGTAAATACTCAGCCATGGTGGGAGATGGAATCAAATACCTCTACTAACTTTTTTTTAGTTCTGGATTTTAGAAAATGTTGCAACTAAAAATGTTTTTATTATTGATTGATTTTCCAATTAATTTCTTAATGAATCAATTAAAAATGTCCATCCTGATTTTCCAAAGCTGATGATGAAATCTTCAAATGTCATTTGGTCCTAACAACTTGAATATTTTCCAATGTGCACTGACAGAAAACAGACTACGATGAACATAAGACTCTGAAACCAGTCAATGATCTCAGTTGTGTCTGGAAAACCACATTACCACAACAGCTGTGCATTAATCTTCTGCTGAACAACAAAATGACGAACTGATCTAACATTTCTGACTAATATGAGACTAAATAACTTCTCAAAATGGTCATTTTTTGCAGTGCAGGCAGCTCCACTGGTGAGAGCGCTTGTCAAAGGCTGACAAATGGAGAGAGTGCTTTCTGCTGAGAGCAATCCCTGCAGGTTTTCCATGCAGACAGCCAGCCCAGGGCCAGGGAAAAAATGAACAGAAAAATAAATACCTGTATCTGAGTTCTGAGGCTGATCCCAGTGTTGATCACTTTCAGGATATGGCACATACAGGGAGCATCTGGTTATTAATATTACTGTACACATCATGAGAGATTCAGTCACTGATTACTTTGTGCTCCTGCAATGTTCACAACACAAACCAACAATTTAATCTAACGGCTCCGTAGCTGTTTAACTGCTGTTTAATCTTAAATTAATTTGACTGTTGCAATTGAAAATGAGGCCATTTTAACTTATGGCAGGCTCAGCACTTCAAAATGCTAACGTCGTGTTGCGGATTTGGCTCATCCACCTTATTGGCAGAGATGGGAAACGAGAGCGACAGTAAATATCAAACATGCCCTCCACTTAACCGACAGCGTTCAACCCTGAGCAAAGAGAACATTTCCATATGAGTAGGGCCTCGTATGGCTATGAAGTCTGACTCACCAGGTATAGACTGTGGGTATAAGTGTACTACTGGCCATGCATTTCACGCTGCCTTCCCCTCTCCTTCTGCTACCTACATGTTACTGTTTTCAGCAGTCTCCGGGCAGCAACTTACACAATGGCTTTAGATCACAGAAATGAAGCAGTCCTAAAAGTTTGCTTTCGTTTATTATCCATGTTAATGACAGTGTTTGCCTCCCTGCATGCAAATTGTCTCACCAAAACAGTTTCCTCAGTTCCTCAACAGCGGAATGATAAGAAGGTGCAGCCAGACCATTCTACACAATGCTATGTCAGTGGAAGAGAACAACCTGGCAATGCAAGACTACTGGCTGTGTTGAACCGTTCATGACCAGAATGGACCAGAGGAAACAGCTCTAAGAACAACAGGTTCAGCTTCCGATGACAGCGGCCATGGATTTGTACAAACTGGAAAGCTGCAGGGAATACTGCTTGGTTTGAATCCAGGATAAGATGTGGAAATACAACAGTATCCTGGTTTATTTCAGAGTGTTCCAGCTAGCCTAAACAGGTTTCTCAAAACTGTGGTAATGGCTCAAATAGATTTCTAAAAATTGGAATATGATGTTTACATGCACAAATGCAAAAAAACAAGATACTTCAAAACATGATCATAATCGGGATGCTGATGTCCATGCAAATACAGCCTGCATGTACAGTATCACCATCCAACACACTGTTATCATGTAAAAGCCACAGACTGTCCTCTGGTCTTAAACACATGTAAATTTGGAAGTTAAGTAACTTTTTGGTTTCTAAAATATCTAAAAATGTACATCAATTTCATTAAGATGGAAAAAATACAAAATGCAAAGTCAAGGTTTTGCTAACCTTCAACCGCAAGGCCTGTTCCCATCAAGCTAATTAAATTAACTGATGGAAATATTCATGCAGCCATGTCAGGTTTTTCAAAGCAAAAGAGAGGATGCACAGAAAATATCAATGAGTCTAGGGTTTTCATCCCGCTCTCAATTATTTTTGTACAGTCTCTTAAGAAAACATGACATGTTTCTTATGTGCTCCTCGACAGTGTCTTGTAATATCGTACATATTATGCCTTAGTAATGGGTAAAATATTTGTGCAACATTTATGTCCCTTTTATTCATTCTAAGGGTTTTTCGGTCTCATAAACTCTCCCTGCCTTCCAGTAAAGACAGCGCACTAAAGGTAGCCACTGCAGCTACTGTGCCCTCTGCACATGCCCTCATACTGTAGCTGCAGTCCTCAAGGAAAGCAAGGCTTCAGCAGTTTAATAGACCGAACCCCCGCAGAGGACAGATCCGTGGAAGAGTGGAAAATCAGGGCTTTTTTCTACCATGTCCTGCTGCACCTGGTGGTAGTTAAATGCTGCTTCTTGGTTTGCAAATACTCAGATTACTTCAAGGCAGAACGAGTTGTTTTACAAAGACTTCAGACATTTGGAGATAGGAATTTAAAGTCACAACATTGTCCCAGTACTGTAAATATCCAAACATCGGTGCTTAAAGATGTAATGATTTAGTAATACTTTGTGACCCAGGTGTTGTTCATGTCTGTGAATTACCTCTAACCTCTTCTGCTTCATCATTCATCCTCACGCCCCAGTCCTCCTCCATCTCCGTATAATAAGGAGCATGAATATGCAGTTTCAGCAAAGCAGGCAAATCAATAAACTAATCATTAAGTCTGGCAATCTTTTTAGGTAATTTCTGTGCCAGTCAGAAACGAGCCCCAAACGCTGGAGCTATTTTCTGTAGCTGTAGAAAATAAACAGATGCTATTCTTGAACACGTCAGGCATGCATCATCACTAAGATCCCTCCATTATGTTTCAGTGGAGTGAAGTGTGCATGAGTGTTTGTTGGTCCGGGAACACTCTCAGCAAAGCTCCCCCCCCCCACTGTGGAGCTGCTGACTCATTGTCACAGCCCCTGAATCTGCTGCCTGCCTGCATTATTTACACACTCACCTTCCTCTGCTGGTGCCTCCTCAGCACCTGGAGCCTGAAACCAGAGGGGGCAGATCCAACCATCCTGGGGAGTCTGTTTCAGCCAACAAGCCCAGTTACACCAGAACTCCTGTGGAGGAGTCGAACCAGTCGACCAGCCAGTTAGTTGGATGACAGAAGAAGAATCATCAACTATTTTCATAACAGAAAAATTGTTTCAGTCATTCAACCCTCTTTTGGGTGATCAGTGATTTTTATTTTCTGTGATTTAAGGACAAAGTGTCAAAGGAAACATTGATTCACATGTTACTAGAATGTTTTGTACTGCAGATTTTTCTCCCATTTTTCTTCTGCATTTACATAAATATATACTGAAACAACAGATTTTTCTTTACAACCTGTTTAATAATATTTTGAAGGCTATTCTTAAAGATCTGTACATTCTTAAAGCTGTCTGTGTGATTCTTTATATATTTTAGGTTCCTGGATGCCTTATTCTTGGTTAGATATACTTTGTTATTGTTCATTGTTCTATACCATCGAGAAAGGATGTTGAAATTTAATTTTGCTGTACTTTTACAATGACAATATTCTACTCTACTCTACTCTACTCTACTCTACTCTACTCTACTCTACTCTACTCTACTCTACTCTACTCTACTCTACTCTATTCTATTCTACACCAAGCATGTGAGGTAAGGACAGTTTAAAAAGCGCTAAACAAAAATCCTCTGAAAAATAAGCATGGACTCTAGAAGATTACCAAAAAATTATTGGGAAACTTTTTTGTTTTTCTCCATTTTTGTCACTAATTTTTGTTCAACACCACCACAACCACACCTACTGAGCATTCATAAACAGTAAACATTTAACAGATGTTATATAAAATAGCATCATGTAGCTGTAGCAGATATAAGTGTTTATTAAAGAGGGAATTTGTGACTGTGAAGAGAGATTGTTGGCATTTAGTTGTTCATTATACATAAAAGATGGACGTTGATGTTACCTACTGCTTTGTGGACTCCTGGTTTGAAGCCTTGAGTTTAGAATTTGGCCTTCATCATCTTAGCCAATCTATGAATCCTAATGTAAAGAGAGAAAGGTGGATCAGGTTGAGAACTCGAGGACAGCAGACATGGCGATACAGCAAACTCTCAATCACAAAGTGGCCATCCTAAAACATACCTCACTTCATGCCCCGCTTTACTCTAAATGGGACCACCATTCAAAAAATGAACAGGAGTCCAACTTTTCTCTGTAGTCTATGTGTTGCGCTAGTTAGAATATTCACATACTGTAGCAGGTGCCAGATTTAACATCCCTCTCGCTCCCATTGGAAACGCTTTAATGGAGAGACCCATCACATAGAAAAACCTCAGTACAAATCTACAAAAGAACCCTGTAATACCACATGTCCTGTTGATCCTCTTAAAAAGCCAATCATCTGCTTTTTATAACAGCTGAACCCAGGAAACTTACAGGCAGTTGTGTTGTTACACTGACTTGTGTGTGGTGATTATATACATGCACTGTTTATGTCCCACTGACAACTGACACTGACGTTTTCTGCACTTTCTCCATTAATTCACATAGGGACCTGATTTTGCTTGCCCAAAATAATTGCCTGGGCCATTACCAAGATGACTGCCGAGTGGTGAGACTTGTCTATAAGGACTTTGATCCCACTGCCCGCTTTCCCTCTGTCCAGCACATGAACATGCACAGGACACACTGGAATTGAGTTGCACAATTTTTTTGCAGTGTTTGCTGAATTTGATAAAAAGTGTATTGGGTTAGAATCACATTAGAATTTATTAGTCAACAACTGTAACTCCAGTGGGCAGCCATTAACTGTCCATGCACTAACCTCAATACTGTGACATACATTTTTGTAAAACTAATAGAAACTGTATCTTCATGGGGAAAGCTATACTTGTTAATACTCACACTAATTAACGAGTATAAATCCCAACCCACACTATATTTTTGAGGCCTATACTGATATCAGTACATAGATACTACTATCAGCAGATAGTATGTTTTGTGTCTATATATATATATTAATGGATTAATCAATGAATAATAATAATTTATAAAAAAGTTTTTGCTCAAATCTTACCATGACGAGCTGATCAGAATCCTCGCGGCTGTGGGTAGCAGTTGTGATTCACTCGCTGCAGGTCTGAGGATATCCACTGAAACTCCACAAACAAAGAACTGAACAGTTCATAGATGCAGAAATGTTGTTTCCTGACAGCCAACAACCAAACACAGAAACAGCATGACTATGTCAGAGGACAGAGAAACTATTCAAAACATTTGCCAGTTTAATACTTTTTTTCCTTCACAGGAAACTGAATTACATGCGGTTTAGGAGATTTTCAAGTCCCATTTCTTTTTTTTTTTACAGATTTGTAACAGTTCACAGTGGAAAAATAATCTTTTGACGCCGTCTCTAAATGACCTTCAACCTAACTTGATCTCTCTGTGCTGACATTCTTTGTTATTTGTTGGGATGTATCCAACAATACTCATGCGTTTGCAAAAAGCTGAAATAAACTGATGTGTTGTTCTAATTTATATATACATTACAGTGTGTTAAATGTTCATATACCACTTATGAATGCTACATGAAGATGCTGGGGGTGAAAACATGACAGCTGCAGGTAAAGGTAACATCTTTTTTCCACAATTACTCAAAAAGCTCAATCGATAATTTAATCAGCTTGGAACTGAATAAAAAACTGACATTTCAAATCATGCATTTGTTGTTTTTCTCCCACACAAACTATATTAACAGAATATAGAAAGAGGCATCTGACTCAGTTATTAACTGTAGAAATAGTGGAGACATTGTGTGAGTATCGACCGTGCTCCTCCCCACGTCTGTCAGAAGTCCAACAGGACAAAAAGAAACCTCTCTGCTGCAGACTATCTACTGCTGCATTGGCTGAGGAGAATGCAGAGCTGCAAACTGAAGGACAGCGATATGCACGCATGCTCTGCTCTCAGCAGTACTCCTACACTAAAAACACGAGCATATGGCAGAGAAAAATGGGATTCTAGCTCATTCTCATCTCCATTCAGGCTGCAATCAGCCATTTACTGTCTAAGAAATACACATTTTTAGGGGGGGAAATGTAGTGTCAGTGTCTTTCTGCATCACCTTGTGTTCTAGTGAAGTTTGACTGCAGAGCTTCCTCACTGACAGAAAGTGATCTGCCCCCTAGTGGAGGACATTGGAATAAGAAACAAGAGTGATTTACAGTGAGCTGCCTGATATTACTCCAGTGATATATAGAGTGTGGTGGTGAGTACTTCAAAGACTAATATTCATAAGTGCATGTGACTGAATCTGAGGGGTGAGAACACAACAGCAGACAAACACCAGCTCTGAGTTTTCAGTTTTATTTAAGGTTCATTTTTCCAGACCTGCAGAGGAAAGTTCACTTCCTTTAAGCGCCTCAAATTGTATTTTTTTTTTCGCAAAATTATGTTAAAACCCATTGTATGACTCTGTGTTGGTTTCTCCTGGATGACTTTGTTCATTTTTGTGAATACTGTTAAATAGGGGGCAGCAGGGGGGAGGGTGGGGGTCAGAGAGAGAGAGAAAGAGAGACAGAGCAAACACGGATCAGAATTAAGACTTCAAAAAGAAAAAAGGCGGTGGTTGGAGAGGTCAATCTGAAATCCTAAAGGCTGAGAGCTCCTTAAATCACTACTACAGTACTTGGTATTGTCTTGCAGCACCTACCTTTGTGACACACACTCACATACAGTTGCCGAAGTCACATACAATATTGCATATTTTTCAGCAGTCATTGACGCTCCCCTTCCAATCACTCGAGCTCCTTTGTCTCATCTGTCCATTTTAAGGCCTCGTTTAAGCCCTCGTGGGTTCAACAAAGGGACCTGTTAACCCTTTTACTACCCTCATTAGTATTTTTGACTTATCCTCATCCATCTAGTCATTGTCCTATCTATGTGGTGGCTGTCCATGTTAGGGCTAGCTATTGTAGGTACCACACAGTGGCACTGTGAGTAAGAGTCTAACCCTAGTGCTCAGGATGTGTGCCACGATCTCCCAAAGCCCTGGCTCCCTGCGGTTAGGCAGTGCTCTATCCTCTGATACAGAGGTTCAGCAAAATTTTCCCTCCAGCAGGATGAGGCCAGTGGGAGCCCCCCACTAAAGAGATTGTGAGCCAAGTGGCCTCTCAAGCAGGCCATTTGTGTCCCTACCTAACAGGGAGCCCATGCATAGCCTGTGCCCTCAACTCCCCTGTGTCGTCTGCATTCACTCTCTACGAACCAAATCTCAGCTTCTTTTTTAGTTTTGATATTTTTTTACCCACTCTCAAAAAAGCTAAGTGCCAACCCCTCTTCTCTCTCTGTCTCTCACCTCGCCTTATTCACAACGTAGCTGTAAGGGTTAACCGTTTCACAGTCTCCTGTTTGAGTGGGGAAGATGAGGGTCTTTGGGGCAAAGCTTCAAAGAGCAGATTCACAGCTTGCTTCATTCCTCGAAAACTAATCATGACTTCAACTTTCAAAAACACAAATGTTGTTCATGCTTAATCATTAGTTACTTTTAAAAAAGACCTCACTTCAGCTAATTTGTTTCTCTGCCAGTTTGTGGATTTAACTCTTGTGTCACCACTGGGCGCTTGATGCTATACTGATTCTTGTGCTCTCTGTTAACGGTAAGCTACACAATGAATCCCATGTTATGCCCAGAACTAGTTCTAAGGAGTGGTGATGGCAGCAAAGGGTACTGATAATTTGTGTGCCACAAACAAAAACAAAAACAAATAGGCCTTCAGAGTAGACAAAAAGGAAGGAGGAAGAGAAAAAGAAGAAAGCATGTTTGTTACTTTGTTAATTTTTCATACTCTGCAGATTGGTGTGTATTGCATTGGGGGAAGGGGAGCGGGTTACAGGATGATTGGGTATAAAGTGGTAGTGGGGGAATGGATGGGTGCCTGCTGTAGTCTGTGTTCAGTGGCGGTCCACAGCGGCACTCTGTAGCAGCTCTGTGGCGGGCTGTCCCGTGGGTCTGAAGGCGGTCTGGAAGCCTGGGGGAGGGGAGTGGAACTGGCTGGCGGGGTTGGCTGTGGGAGGGGGCAGGTAGGGAGCCCAGCCGCCGGCGGCTCTGTGATGGAGGGGGAGGTGGGCATCGAGGAGGCCGCTGTGGAGGGGCTGGGGAGTGGGCACCGCTGAGCTGGCAGGGCCGTCCATTTCTGTGAGCGCCTGCAGGGACTTGAGCCAGTGTGGTGGGTTGTCGTCCTGGAGACAGTCTAAACTGCTGCCTGCTGAGGCTGGGATGCCTGGAGGGGTGAGGGTGATGCAGAGGGGTCACAAGAGATGGCAAAATACAAGGAAGAGACTCTTCACACAACAGAACTACAGTGAAGCTAGTGTTCAGTTTGGTTTTCATTGGGACTGTCAGGCAGAAACAGAAGTTGCTTATTGTAGAAACAAACATTTAGATCTGCTGAAATATATGGTAAGTATTGTGTAAGGGGCAGCACGGAGATTACAGAAAAAGACTTCACTTTACTTTAGGCCAAAAAGGCGGAAAACCAAAGCTGTCTTTAAAATTAAGATAATATAATCCACATTATCTGCATGAGTTGCAAGTGGATTAGTTAAACTACTAAAGTGTCATAAATCACACAAACATTACCAAGTTTTTCAACTGTAAGATGGCTTATTTTTCCACAGTCGGTAAATCACCCTCTCTATCTGCCTCTCAAACGACAAAACTATACAGTTGTGTCAAATAAAAGAAACAACTTATTTTCAGTATCAATCAATCTGTTGATAATATTCTGGTTAATTTTCAAATCAACTGTCCTGTCCAGTCAACAGTCCTCGTGTAATGTTATGGTGCACTGAATATTGTTGGGGTTGTAATTTTAATTTTGATATTTTATGTACAGCATACTGTACATAAAAATAGTTTGAAGACATCATTTTGGACTTTAAATGTAAATCTAAAATAATGAAACATGTAATTGCAGAGCTAACTTGATTTACAATGACAAAAAATAGAAGCTGAAAACAGTACATATTTGGAACCTATGCTGGATAAAGAACTTAACCGTTGCTGTGAACTGATTCTCTACCTGTAATGATAGCAGGGTCCATCCAACTAGCTGTGCCGTCCCAGCTCAGGCTGTGCGAGATGCCTGCTGGCCCTGCTGGCCCACCGATGTGGTTAACACTGTTGGAGGATGAGGAGGATGAAGAGGAAGAGGAGTTTGGGAGGCCCCCGAAGTTGATATTGATGTTGGGCAAAAGAGCTCTCAGGCCGTCCTGCCATTCTTTCACATTTAAGCCATCTATAGAGCCACTGTTTTCTACAGGAGAGGGAAGCAAAACAAACATGTCAGTTTCTCAGGTGTTTTGATCACAGACTAGTGGTTGACAGCAGAACTGCATCTACCAGCATTTTGTTTCCTCTCTGTAAAATCAATAAAAGCTAATCAAAACAAGTATCATAACGCTATGTGGCAGTGTGCATACGCTGCGATATTAAATAACTTCATTATGTAGCACATCTAATCTCTGTTTTAACATGCACTGCTTTCATGGGATACAGAAAGGTGCCAAAGTGACCCAGGTGTCGGGTACCTGAGATGGGGATCCCTCCCAGCCCTGTGTTGTGCTGAGGGGGCAGATTCAGGTCCAGGAAATTACTGTGTGAGGCAGCACTGGCTGAGTGGTTCAAGTGTGTGAGGTTATTTCGTGTGGGGACGCCCATCCAGGGGTGTCTGGCGGCTGGCTGCTGCTGACTGGCCTGGCTGTTGTGGCTGCCGGGGAAACTGAAGGAGCTGTAGATGGCTCTGTGGTGGAGCTGTGGGAGGCGTGGCAGGCCACTGGGGAAGTGGTGGGAGGCGCTGGGGTTAGGGTTGGAGGGTGGCAGGCCGGGACCATGGCTGCTCCCCTGGGTGAGGGGCCCTGGGGACAAGGGGCTCTGATCCTGAACTGACAACTCCTTCTCTATCAGGTCGGCCAAAGCCTTGCGGGTGACGTCGAAAGGATCAAAGCCCAGGTCATCATCCTGCTGTTTGCTGGATGAGCCAAAGCCAAAGGCCGCCTGCCAGTCTGTGGAAGAAGACACTGGTATTGTGTCTGTAAGGACAGAGAAGAAGGGGTCAGTCCGTTGAGGTGGTTAAGGCAACATCTGTAATCTCTCTCTCTCTCTTAAAATCCCAATAGCAGAAAAAAATAAATGTTCATTTCCTTTTAACTTTTATTTTGTTTTGCTTCATAAAAATCACCTTTAATAGTTCAGTCAGCAAGGAGTATTTGCATTTCAAGAATATTGTTTGGTATCATTTACAGAGAAAACAAATATTCAGAATAAAGCAGCTGCAGGTCAAGATATTGTTTGAAAGCTGGAGAAAAAAAGCTTTGTGTTATGGCTTGGTGGCACTGCAGTTTATAAACCTATATTCAGCAGGTATCTAACATATACAAACTGTTTAAATGAAAGGTCCACGGTACCTGATGTGAAGAGGCTCTGTGGTTCAGGGGTCATGGGCCAGTCAGAACTGCCGCGGGGGGAGCTGGGGAAGGGGGGCAGGCCAGCAGGGAGAGGGTTAGGATGCCTGAAGTTACTGTTGTCTGAAAAGAGTGACTGGGACTCAGCAGCCGCACCCTCAAAGGGCGAACGGGCTGTGAGGTCTGACATGCTGATGGGCACCACCAGGCTGGGCTTAGTTAAACCCGGAGGAGGTGAAGGGGAGTCACTGGTGGGTATCTACAAAATGAAAAAGAAACAAATGCTTTCCATATTGTCCTTTCCAATCTCGATTCATCTTAGTTTCTCAAACTAGCTGAACATGTTGGT
Organism: Dascyllus trimaculatus; assembly: GCA_024666655.1. Lineage (NCBI taxonomy): Eukaryota > Metazoa > Chordata > Actinopteri > Pomacentridae > Dascyllus > Dascyllus trimaculatus. Next base: position 24,457,025 of record CM045448.1, read on the forward strand.
TAGGTTTGTTTTACCTGTTGTAAAGTCTCTCCATTTACCATACCGATTGACTCTGGAGGTTTGTCACTGGGACTGCAGATTGAAAATGTATATACTAATTAGCAGAGAAGCTGACTGCAAACTATAAACACAATTATTTTCTTGAAGAAGATGCTGACCCTTCTCCTGAGGAGTGGTCTGTATTACCTGTTGCTGTCACAGTTGGAGGAGAAAGGGGACAAGGCAGTACGCTGGCCAGGACCCAGCTCTGTTTCTAGCCCATCAGAAGTAATAACTTCTTGGTCTAGATAATCTAGCAGCGGAGGGGACTTGCGGTCTTCTGAAAGCCCATTGGCCAGTTTGTTATGCCCTGACAGTGTAGGCCACCCATCTTTACCATTGCTATTGTTGGTTCTGTGAGAAAGCAGGAAACAAATAAACAATGAAGCACTACACTATGACTAAGCTGAACTGTGCAAGTCAAAATAAATAAGAAAAATAAACAAATGAAATCCAACCTCTGTGTGGAGTTGGATTTACTCTTTGACTTCTCTGTTCCACATGCTGGAGGTTGTAGAAAGCTAGGGTTAATTTTATAGAGGTCTTGGAGGAGTTTCTGCTCGTACTCTTGATGTTTCCCCGCCTGACAAAGTGACATAACATGAGTCAAAATTAAGTCTTCAACAAAAATTAATTCTCACTTTAGGAGGAGAAAATAAAGAACGAACCTGCATCTCCTCTTTAGTAAAGCTAGCTGCTTCATCCCCCAGCTCATGTAGATACATACAATCAGGTTTGGGACACTGCATACTTTTGAGAAAGTAACTGCAGTACTTTGTTGTGCCTAGAGAAGCCTATAAGAGAAATTCAGAAAAAAAAGCTCAGAAAATTGTACACAAGATTAAACACTAATTTTCAAGACACCTTTTGATCTCCTTACTATCCTTCTTATACAGCTTGATATTCTACTTTGTTCAACATAATGATGTCTGTGTCTTCACAGCAGGAAACAGGAAGAAAACAGAGTACAAATTTATCACATTGCTTTCACACAAACCTCGAATCATAGCCATATACAAGATCAGCACTTAAACACAAGTAACACTGAGCAATATTATTATGGTTAACATCTCACCTTGAGTGTTCTGCCATCAACAACCACATTGTTCACACACTGTATTGCTCTAAGAGCATCTTCAGAGCGGATGTAAGTGACATAAGCGCTGGCACTAGGCCCCTGAAAAACAAAAAGGAAACTTAAGTAAACATACAACAGTTCTACTGTAGCTGCATATTATATCCATGAGCTCTCTATTGCTTTCATGCACAATTATTTGTTCTTAGTATTTTGTAACTAATCACAGTTGTATCCATATAACAATAAAAATAACTCAGAAAATGTATGTAACCAATGTAAACAAATTTACTGAAAAGGGCAAGCATGTCTTGGTACGTGAAACTTCAGAAAACAATGGCTAAAAGACGAACTGTTTATTAATTACAAAAATGAATATTGATTTACGTGTATTAATGTTTCTAAACTAATCCACATCTCTCTTACCTGTGAACCCGCATAAGATGTGCTATTGTTTATGACCACTTTATGGATTTTCCCAAACCTTCCAAAATACTCTGGTCGTTTTAGGACCTGTGGGAAAAATACAAGAAAACATAAAGTTAAGTAAGTCGTTAAGTAAGCCCTTATGTACGCAATACTGATAGAAATCATTCCCTGTCGTAGTACATTAACAGCTAGTGTCTTTAGTTTGTCATAGCTATGGACTTATTCACATCAAACTAAAATACCATGAGTTCCAACACTCCAGTGTCACAGGTGGCATAAGTCACTAAGCTTGTTAGTGGTGACGCTGTACTCACCTCTGGGTCGGCAAGTCGCTGCGAGAGCCCCACCACAAACACCAGGTTTCTCTGGACCACTCTGACACTGGCCAGGTGCTTGCGGTTTTCTGTCACCTTCTGTTTTTTCTCGTTCTGTTTCTGCTTCTTTTCATTCTTTATCCTTTGGATCTCCTCCTGTGACAGAGGCTTGTAGACAGCAGGGTCCTCTGGGTATGGCTGGACGAAAACACAAAGAATTTAGATACAAACTGAGATATCCACTATTTGAAAGTACCCCACTAATCTAAATGGTGTGCCTTTATAAAGGACAGTGTGTAACTGAGACCTTTGGCTGGCAATGTGTTCGATCAACAGGCATTACTAACAAAAGAGTTCAGACTGTAAATGTGAAACTCTAAATAAAAAGGAACAGATGTTTTCAATATGCAGCTATTTTAGATGAGAGATGAAAAGATAATTTCTCTTCCTATATTAGCATTTGGGACACTCAACATCATCATTTCTGTTCTGCCAGCCACAGACAAACCATCCTCCTGTTTGTATGAGTTTTTTGGAATCACATTCAACTTATCTTTTCCTCACCTTTCTGCAGGCAGGGCAGAGGCCATTCTCATCTGTGCGGATGCGATGCCAACAGAAGCGGCAGATCTGGTAGCCACACGTGCAAGGAAAGAAGTTGACGTCATCAATCTCCAGTGGCTCCATGCACAGAGGGCACTCCATGGGGTCGTCCTTCATTTCAGGGCTGTGGGACATCCTATGGCGCAGCAAGGGTGAGTACTGAAGCTGGTCACAGAGCACAGGGCTACGAAAACATAACAGGTGAGTGTAAGGGCTCCATCTATAGACAGCTGTAAATAACCAACTGAACCAACTCTTTTGACTAACAGAACTTGCTGTCTCGACACGTCCACTGACCAGGATGGCATAGCCTTTGGAATTATCTTTATAACTACTGAGACCACAACAGCAGACACCAGGCAGACCAAAATAAATATATGGAAATATCTGTAATTCACAGAATTACTCATTTATCAGCAGAGGAAATATCACAGTCAGATGGTGGTTCATTATGTTCACCTTGCACTCTCATGCAATATACCTTACTTCAGTAACAGGTGTAATGTTCGGTTTATGTTGGCACTTTGAATAGGTGCTCATTCAAAGTTATGGTCCTTCGAAAGATTGTAGTTTCTTGTACAGTTGAATCGCATTGTGATGCTCACAGAGCTGTTTCTAATATTTCGTCTGCTTCACTGACACCATCAATAACCATCACTGAGATCATAAAAGGTAAAAAAAATATGAGAAACTGCCCTCTTGAAGCTGAAAGAATTGATTGTCAGATCATCACTCTGCACATATCTTTTTAATTAATTATGAATCTATGCCATTTTTACACTCTAATATGTGCCCATTGGCAGTTTTTCTTAACCTCCAATAGCATTTTAAATATCTTTGAGCTTTGGACTCATGGTTGAAAAACTGAAGCCACTAAAGCAATCTGACTGCCTCACCTTGGGCTCTGGGAAACTGTGGATAGTCTCACCAAAGATGATCACAACGTAGATTGAACAAAAATGGATCATTTTAACCTTAACGGAGGCAGGAATTGTTGCGGGTCTTTGAATTAAGCTGCATTAGTGTCTGCTAGATGTACCTAACAGAGGACAAATGACTGCACATCTTCAAAAACAAGCTAAAAACAGAACTATGACAGCTGAATGATAATGCGGATGTTGTGGTATCTCTCTTGGATTGACAGTACTCGACACGTCATGCTGGACGTTTCAGGGAAATACAACAAAGTGCGTTTATTTACACATGAAACGCCTGTAGGTAGTGTTTAAACACCAGCCTGGTTTGACAACACCGCTGCCAGAAGGCCAACTCGGTGACAAATACAGTCTTATAAAAGCCGACAGTTTGAAGTTGAATTAGAGGAAACGCCAACAGTTTATTTGCTGGGCAGCATTTTGCTAAAAAACATGTACTGAGGTACCACCGATGTGCAGCTTCACTCGCAGACATCATTGGTACAGTCGTGTACGGAGCCAGAATACCTCGTTAGCCTGGCTGGTAACTTTAGCTGCTCTGTCTGCTGGATCGTACCTTATGACAGATGTTATTTGACTAACGTTATGCTAAGCTAACGCTAGCCGCGTTATTGGTAAAAGAAGCCGGTCTGGATGATAGCAAGATTATAGGGCTGAGCGTACATTTAATCCTCAAACAAAACATATAGCAATGAATATTTACTTAACATTGATGTTCGTGGTTTAATAAAACGTATGACATAACGGTACGGTTACTCCTACATGGAAAGTGACAGCTTGCTTTCTGCTAAGCGCTATCGGTAGTTAGCATGCTACATTATCACCAGAATGTACGAGGTTTTGGAGCCGAGCTTACGACGAGGCCTACACAAGCTAACACTGAACTAGAACCAAGTTGGTGGCACTACAGACAACTGACAATGCTCTAACGACATTAAGATTACCTGGACAGCGATTCAGAAAGCTTGAGGAAACTCTACAGTCAGTCAATAAAATCGTAACGGACACAACAGTCCTTTATACGCAGAGGTAGAATCTAACCTGGTTAGCCCAGCTAGCAACTTGGCTAACGTTAGCGGTACTTACCCTGTCCGTATTTAGCTTAGGATTCCACTCCAAGGGAGTCACACCAAATTGGGCGGGGACTGCAAGCCAATGTATCGGAAATGTCAAAATTTCTATAAACGGTCACTTAAGATAACAGTAGTTGTGTTGTTCTTTTGTAATTAAAAGGCTATAAAGATGTTTTGCCCCTTTCTTTTCTTGGTATTGTGGAGACAATTTACGCTCAAACCACCATCTTAGCTAGCATTATAGTAGGGAGGAGGGAATGGGGCAAGTATTCACTGCCACTGAGCCTGCGCAGATGTGCACATCCTTTCTGGGAGATGTAGTTTTTATATTTTCTTCGCCATCATACCTTTATTCCACCTCTAAAAGTCTATAATTCTACTAAATTTCAGTAATAAGTACTTTCTTTTTCTCAAGTATATTTGTTAAGAGATTTAACTTGCCGTTATTTTGTAGATCATAAACAAAATACCCACAATTTTGAATAACAGTGTGAAAAGCAATAAAATTTACTAAACTTTGACCCCCAATTTTAAATGCTGATTACATATTAATACATAAAATAACTATTCAATACATATATTTATAACAATAAAACATGACTATTAATAGGTATATTTTATTGATAGTACATCAGTACCCCAATAAAATTTCAAGTCTAAGATTTCCATTTGTACTTTTTTTCAGTTGTGGTTTGACTACTTCATTTCTTCCACTGCTGATGTTAACATCAAGTCAAGTCACCGTTATTTATACATACATTCACACATTTATTTATACAGCACATTTAAAGCAACGGTCATTGAGCAAAACTGCCTTCAAGCAGAAAAATAACATTAGTGTTACAGAATAACCTTACAATTTTAAATAAGTATATTTATGAAATGTTAAGAATTAAAACCCTGCAAACTAATGTAAAACACAACTTTAACTGAGTATAATATATATTAAGGCTAAGATTAATTCTTATGATAATGATGATAATGGAGATTATTGATTATTAATGGGGAAAATTGGAAGTCATGAACCTACAAAAATATACATGAAAAACCAGCAAATCCAAGGATTCTCTGGACTGCCTATTAGCAAGTCTTCTTTTTTCCCCTTCCTTTTGTCTTTTTTATGTTTTTAATACTCTCTTTTCTTTATTATACCAAATAAAAACACTAAATGGTCTTAAGAGTTGATTTTTTTTTACATAATTTATTTACAGGGACTTGTGAACGTGAGGTTCAGTAAAGGTTAGGACAAAGTTGCTTTATTTATTTTGGAACGATATCAGTTATTATAGAACTATTATAAGTATGAAAATAACTACAATTTAATCATTTTTTGAAATGTGCCATCTTCTGACATCCTTTTATTTAGTCATAATATCACACACTGATTCCACATGAATCCAGTCACAAATCTCAAGACCTACAATGATAAAATTCTGGTAAATCTAACAACAGACATTTATTATTAATCATTAATTTTAATCCATCCACATAAACTTTGGTTTGGGCCAGTCCTGCATCTGGACTCTGTTGGGATCCACAGAGTCCAGAGTGAGCACTGGGGCAATGGGGTGTGGTGATGCCAGGGACATCCTTGCAGCGAGAAGCCCCATTCGAACACAGCTGTCTGTGTCTTTACCCCGGAGAATACCTGCTATCAAGGCACCTGCAAGACTGCAAGCAGAGTAGGGATGGATGAGTGACTTTTGTCTGAATGTTTAGACATGGTTTTGTGAGAGAAAGAATGACAGGGGTAGGGAGAGAAAGAGGTCATTGGAAAGGAAAAGTGGATGAAACTGTAGCAGATGAAGTTTGGAAAAGGAAATTAAAATAAGAATAGGGAAGAGAAAGTAGGTCGAGTAAATTTTTAGCACCTATCTCCAGCTCCTGACACATTCATTGTCTCCTCTGGGGTCACAGTCAGTGCTGGGTAGTGTAGAGCACAAAGCTGCCTCTTCTGCAAACAAAGTGCAGCAACAAACATCTTCACTATTAGTGTCCTAGCAAACACTATAATGAGTTTACAAGAATACAGTTCTTACCCTCTTCTGTTTTCTTGGCTGCAGGCTGACTGTTCCTGCATCATGCTCTCCACACAGCAGCACACCATCAGCACCAAGTGCGACCACCAGACAGTGAAGATGGTCCAGAAGGGGGCGGGAGAGAGCCACAGCAACACCCAGCATCTCATCGAGAGTACTCGGCAGCACTACCACAAAATAAAACCACATCCTTAACTACCGTCACACTATTTGTATTTTTCACAAGAACTCTAAGTGTAACAGCTGTGGTTATGAATTTGTCTTTGATAGTATGGACACATAAGTTTGCATATGAACCATTCACTTCTAATGAAGGAACACATTTTACCTTCAGGTGCTGTGATACCCAGTGCTTTATTCATGGTGCACAATTCAACCAGGTTTGGGGATGAATAAGACAGAGACTTCCAGGCATCTGAAAGAAAAGGCTTACAAGCCTTTTCTGAATCTGTTGGTTCATACCAAACTGTGACACATAGAGATAGTATTGAATTAAAATCAATGAAAGTTTCAGTTTACATTCAGTCATCTTTATTTACTCACCATCTCATTATGCTTACCATTTGTGCTGTACTTTTTGGCAACAGAACAAACATAGTCGATGGTGGAGACGGGGATGTTTCCATCAAGACACACAAGAGTAGCTGATGAAAGCTGCTTCTCAAACTGTGACACCTACACAAAGACAGAATATAGAAAAGTAAGTTCAGTTTATCACATAGCAACTGTAAAACTGGAAGTTCTTCACAGCAGCATAAAAACACAAAGACATAAAATACCTGTTCTAGGCGCATACAGAATACATAATGAAATGATGAAATGTAAAGAGAAAACACAAAATAGAGAACACACAGGGTCTGCAACTAAAAATCCTTTTTATCATTAATGAGCCAGTCAGAAGGTACCTATTCACTATCTTAAAGCCCAAAGTAATATGCTCAAATGGCAAAGTGTGTCCAACCAGCAGTTCAAAATCCAAAGATATCAGTTTACTATCTTTGGAAGACAAATAAAATTATCCAATGAATGTGCTTGGGAAAATGTAAATAAAAAATATTAGCATTTTACCATTGATAAATCCTTTGCATTAGCAGTTACTGTCGATACACTAACGACTAATTGTTTCAACTCAAAAACAACACAAAAACAGTACCAGAATAATTTGTATGTTATCCTATTATCCTATTAATGTCATCACCTGTAGATCCAGACTGTGAACAGAGCATGCTGCTATCCACAATGTAAATAACTATATGCAGAAGTACTGTAACTTACTGTGCCTCTTACTTACTGTAACTTCTCTTTTGGTATAGCTGTTTACCATGAGAATGCACCACATCTTTGATTTGATATGATGAAAAGTTTAGGTTTTATAACTTTGCATAGGGAATGCGGTTGTGAATATGTTCCTGCAACACAAATCCCGGGTTAGTCTGGCTAAAAGAGAATAGTCTGTCAGTAGAACTTACATACTGCTCTGTGATTTGCTGATGAATGTCCATGTCCCCCAATCCAAGGCTCAGTTCTCCGCTCTCAGTGATGACAGCACAGTAGGTTGCTGTGCTTTGCCCTTCTATCCTGGCCACCCCACTTGTGTTCTTACAAAAATATGGAAAAAGAGGTTTTTAGATGTTTAGAATTTAAATTGTGCTTAGGAATGACCTGCTGTTGATATTCACATACCATATGTTTACAGTAGTTCAACACTGCATCACTGTTTGAATCAGTTCCAGTAGCTGAGATGAACAGGGGCCTGTGGCCTAATCTACTCAGAGAGTCTCGAAGGAAAGCAACAAAGAAATGAGTGAGAAACAATAGGATGTAAATGACTGATGAAAACACCTGCAAGTGTATAATCAGATTAAAAAACCAACCAGCAATGTTCCTTCCCACACCGCCAAAAGACTGACAGACGCTTCCTGGGTTGGTCTGTCCAAACTGAAACAGACAGCAAGTTTTCTCAGAACTCAATCTGGTTCATCTATTCTGCAGAACTGTCGTTGAATGTATGTGAAACTTACAAGGAGCGTTTCAGTTTTTCCTTTGGCGATAAAATCAACATTTATTCCTCCTACAACAACCTGCAATAAAACACAATCATATGTGCTCTTTTAAATAAACATTTAATTTTGTCTGTTTAAGCATCAAAAAATGTTTATACTCACAACGTCTGATTCTGTGTTTGATGAGAGTTTTCCAGGAGGTTGAGTTTTGCTTTTCAGTGTTCTCTCATTCATCTGTTTTGACAGTGCACAGGCTATCTGACTGCCAACTTTAGCATTGTTATGAATGAGAGCAATATCTTGAAACATGCCATGTTAAGGACAGTATAATGTAGAATAGTGAAGGCAAATCATCATTATAAGCGGTGGACCATAGAAGTCACTGCACTGTACCATCAACATACTTATAAGTCTTCTTTGTACCTTCTCTTTTTTGCCACTGAAGCTGTGATAGGATCATGTTTACTGTGCAACTTCTCAATGACTGAGATTTTATAAGGATACTGGCCTGAAGGGACTTTCCTTCAGTGAGTTCATTGACCTTTTGAAGAATGAATGGTGTCACATCTCTTCCAGTGACACCTTCAGCACTGATGAAATCAAAAAGAGAACAGAAAATGATAATCACATATCTATGCAGGAATTTTCCCCTGATGTCCCTGGTTGGTTATCTCAAAAACAAACATAGCTGTCAAAAAGGGCTACATGAAAGCAGATCACAGTAAAAAAAAAAAGTGTGTAGGCACTATAGAGACTTGGTGTACCTGGCCTCTGTTATTGCAGCCTGTATGGCTTCCTCTATCTGCTGGCCTGCTGCAGCATGCTGCTCTGGGATGGGCACTGCCAACAGGACACCGCTTTGGAGACCCAGTGACAAAGTGCTTGCTGAATGACATAAAAACAGACATATAGACTAATAACAAACTAGAATTACCAATTTACAGTTGTATGCCTCTGCTAATCAGTCTGATTGCAGTTTGCTTTTGGATATAACATGTCATCACTTCACCATTTTATCGTAGTTGACATTTATGTGAAATATTGTAATAATTATCGTATAAATTCTTAAGCTATAGGCAAAAATGTGCTTTGTGGGGTGAATTTTGATGGCCACGTTCTAGCCAGTTCATCCTTGAGTCCCAGTGAATTTGTGCCACATGTAATCAATTTACTTCCATGCATTCCTGATATATTGCATTCACATGAATAGTGTAGACAATCCCAAAACATAATGCCTCCAGTGGTGCAGAGGCATTACAGTAACAAGATGACCCAGCTTTATAATGGCTATACTGACTTAAGCATATTCTCTGCCTAACATGCTATTTGCTAAGATCTGAGCTCAGCAAAATTAAATGGTGACTCTCACTGAATCTTGACCTCTGTGTAAAAGCTGACGGAATCTATTCATGTTCATGATATAAAATGCTGATATACCTATGAGTTTTGCTGCCTCCTCAGGGTTGCAGACATGGTACGCAGAAGTAAATCCACTTTGTGGAGAGAAGAAAGCTGGAAAATTCTTTGACGCTCCATAAGTGGCCACACAGACACCCTGTGTCTCCTAATATAGAAAGATAGCAGAACAAATAATCAGAAGAATAGGCAGTTTAGTTTATGTGACGCATTTCTACCATAATGATACATACAGAGGTAATATATATGTAACCGCATCAAATCTGCCCCAGTAGATTCAGTAGATTTTATGAAATTACATAGATGTTCTTACAAGGAACTCCAAGGTGCGACCGATGTCCAGAATAGACTTGACCCCAGCAGAGACCACAGCGATTGGAGTTCTGCCGAGCTCTGTCAGATCTGCACTGATGTCCAGACCTGGAGGAATAATCATTTAGTTAGGAGTAAATAATAGTACGCCGTCATAGAACTAGTCTTTAAATAAGGAGTTAACGTGAAGCAAACTAATTGTCAATAATGTATTAAAGAAACTTGGTGTCCAGACAGTTTTGATGTCCTTACACTTACAGACCTTCCACAGAATAAACAATCTGACACCAGGTAGGTTGTTCTCTACCAACCAGGTGCTGCCCCCTTATCGGTTTTTACTGTCTTCTTCCTTTGTCATTAAATCCAACAGCCAACCCACCTGTCGACAGATTTGTGTATTCCAAGGAGGGTTCTTTGTGAAAGATGTGAAAACAATCTTGTTAGTTTTAGTTTAGTATTAGTTTTAGGTGCTATTCAGCTCACTGTTCTCTCCATCTCTGTGAACTCCTCCAATGCCTCCAGTGACAAACACAGGGATCCCAGCTCTGTGCGCTGCTATCATGGTGGCCGACACTGTTGTTCCTCCAGAGAGACCCTAAGAAAAATAGCACACACATACAGGACTGCATGCAACCAACCTTGACATCAATCTTCATGTCATTAAGACAGACATTATTGTGGGATTTGTATTTTCAGTTCAAAGTGTTGGAGTCTTACTTTGCTAATGACATAGGGCAGGTCCCGTCGTGACACTTTCAGGGAGCTCCTGCACTGGGCGAGGTAGTCAAGCTCCTCCTCCGACAGTCCAATACAGATTTCACCCTCGATCACACCGACTGTAGCTGGTGTGGCTCCTTCAGCTCGCACAACGGCCTCCACCTCTTTTGCCGTTCTGGATAAAAACATTAATGGAACTTATCAATCACTAAAATTAATATTAAGTTCTGGTATCAGTGTTCTTTGACATTTGAAGTTCATTCCGGGTACCTCAAGTTGTGTGGATAGGGCATGCCATGTGTGATAATAGTGCTCTCAAGGGCAACCACTGGTTTGTTTTCTGCCAGTGCCTGCGACACAGATGGATGAACTCTGAAGAGATTATCTGAGAGAAGAAGTGACAATCATCATTGTTATCATTGACCTGTAATGCATTATAATTTTTAATTGTTATAGATATAATAAGGGACTGTATTTACCGTTTTTGCACAATCTGCCCTGATAAGATGCAACTCCTCTTCTTAAGATGAGTGCAGAGGCTCTCCTCAACATCCTCATTTTGCTTAGACGTTTAGGGAAACCCTGATAAGAGGAAAAAATTTAAGTGTAAGTAAAACAGTGTTAGCTGATCCTCCTCTTCAAATCGACTTGAGTAAATCAGTTGTTTTTCACAAATGTGGTTGTGATCTAGATTAATCACAATGGTCTCTCCTCCAATATCCCTCCTCTAAGGCAATTGCTGGTTGTCACTTGCAAAACTACTACAACTTGGGAGGTAATCTTTAATCATTCAAATGCTGATTAGTCAAAACATGAATGAGCTAAAAAAAAAAAACTCTGCGTTTACAGAAATTTATATTTAAAACATTAAATGTACTTTCTAAAACCCAGATAGACTCCACGAACAACTGTCACCTCTGCAATTTGCTTTTCAAGCATCTATTCAAACAATTCAACACCACTACATAAAATCAAGTACTAAGTAAGTTTATGACAACTTTTTACACAGTTCTTCAAAATGTACTGCAAACAGTACTACTTACACCATAGGAATGCTTTTGTTAGGCAGACTCCTTTATTTGGTAGAAAAGATGCAGAACATGTGCTCTATTTAATTCTGTGTGCTTATCAAAATGAACACAATGTTTAACTTTACCTCAGGTTCTTGAAGGAAAAATCTGGTTCCCAAGTTGTATCCCACCTTGCAGTGTGTTTTTCTGCCACTGCAAGGCACAGGTCCTATTCAGCCATTGTGAGGATTTTCTTTGCTCCAGTTAGTTGGGACATATTCCCACCATCCTCCCCCACTTTTGGGGCCACTCTCAGAAACAGACACCCAAATTCCAGAGCAGGGCTTGCTTATTTTTTCCCCTGATTCACTGCATTTATGCACTGACAAAGCTAACAAGACTGTATCACACTGTCAGAAGCAGCTAAACATTTAAGTCTCAACTGTAAAACTCATCTGATGTCAGAATTGTGTGGTACAAAGCAGCTTTTATTGTAAAACATAATGAAAAACTAGTGAGAGAATTAGAGGTGAGTCAGTGCAAACACACCCATACAAATACACTTAAAGGCAAAACACCTTAAAACCTGTCTACATCAAAAGCTGTTACAAAGTATAGTTAAAGTCTATCACCATTACCACATTTTAAAAAAATGTTACACTAAAGGAGGGAGAACAGTTTTTCTTGCAGTGCTCATGCTTTGAAATATAAAAAAGGTCCACAGCACATTAAATTCAGTTAATTCATTACAAAAAAACAGTGTCTCCAGAGACAGCTCAGTACTTACCTTTTTCACTGCAACAAAAATGCTACAAACTTTGCCCAGAGGGCTGAACTTTGACCTGAGCACTGTTTACACAGCCCAGAAGCATCAACCACAGATCTCTGGAGTCTAAACCTTTATGGGATTGTCTCCTGGCAGAGGATCATCATATTAATGCAACGTGCAAAAATGCTTTAAAACAGAGGCAAGCAGAAATAACAAAACAGTTAAAAAAGCATTTTTGCGTACATAATGTCCAGATATATTTTTTTAAGGTTAGAAGGTGAGTTTTCTGTCCCCATTCTGCAATTAACAACTAATGATGGGCTGCACTTGACATTTTCCTCAAACAGCTGGCAACTAGACCTTCTTCATGAGCATCTCCAGATCATCTATTTAAACCAGGTGCATGTCTTCAACTGTAGGAGAGTTGAACTCAAATGATGAGCACTGTTGAAGCTGGTCAGCCATGTAAAGTTTGGTTTTATGTACAGTAAAACCACTTTCTAGTGTCGTGACATGACTAATGGCTTGGGTTGAGTCATACACACAATAAGTTGTGAGGTTTGTGCTTGTTTCTGAGCTCTCCTCAACCTCCACATCTGAGCTCTCCAGTAATTCATCTTCAAACCAACCTGGATGTTCCAATTGGTATGCATGAAAAGCCTGGATAGCATCGTGCAGGGCTCTACCAGAGGGGCATTGATGATATTTGTCCTCTGAAAGTCCTTCAATTTGTTTCACTCTGCCTGGTTCGTGTTTTTCTGTATCCAGGATTCTGAAAAAGACCTCCTCAAATTGCTTCATTAGTTTGTATCGTACCGTAACGTTAAAGGGGGAAGGGATGTCTTCTTCAGAACAAACATCATCAAAGTAAGCCACAATGTACTTTTTAAACGACATAGATCGGATAAAATGGGGGACCAGGAGGCTGAGGGATGGAGTGAGCATATCACCAACAGGTGAGTGGGAGTCCTCTCTTAGGAAAACCTGTTGGTCACCACACATGGCTCTCCATTTGGCTTGTACTCCTCGTGAGCACAGGATCAATATCTTATCTGAAGTGCTCTCTATTTGCTCTTTGTGCCACTCCAACCACTGGATGCTTCCCAACACTCCAAGTCTGGTAGAATCCAACAGATCCAGGACCACTTCAGTACCACATTTGGTTGCCAGGAAGGCACAAAGCTTGAGAATGATGTTCTTGTACAAAGCGTGGTCGAGGGAGTAGATGATGAGGACACGTTTCCTCTCTTGGATCTGAAAAACTGCTGGTTGTTCCATGTCAGCAGTTGAATATGTGTTCAGAGGACCTGAGAGATGAAACAAAAATTAATAATTAATTATCTGTTCAAGCTGTGTGCTCTATTCAATACAGTAAATGTATAAGAAGCCAAACCTTTATGAAATGTTCTCCACAGTAAGAAGGCAAGACAACCACCAATGACGAGCAACCCCAAAGTGGACCTTAAAATTAAAAGCGATTGTGGAACTAAAAGAAAAAATACATGCAATTAACTAAATACGTCTACAAATACACAAAGTGAATTAAAGGGTTATTTAAAGTTTTAGCATTAAAATAAATCTGCTATATTTAAGGAGTCACAAGGTAGCAAGATTGGGAACCATTTAGTTCATGCTTTGCATCACATGATCATTGACAAATTCGTACTTACATGGGCAGTAATCAATTGTTTTCCTGGCGCTCCAACAGTCGTTTTTGCATCGTATGAAAAACGGTTGAATCTTAGAAACGAGCAGAGTAAGATGAGTGCTTGACTCTTTAAGATTACTTGTTAAGTGTTAAAGTTGGCACATTAAATAAAACCTAACTCACCGTTATAAACATTTCACATTGGGAGAGCTGCCACAAACCAAGCTCAAATGTCACATTCACTGATGTTCTGTTTTCCTAAAAATACATTTTGAATTAATGTGTTAAACAAGCAGTCAAAACATAGTTATGTCTGACAACACTGACATGAAAGGGAAATTACCTTTGAGACATTCTTTGAGTAAAAGAAACCACCGTTCTGGATGGAAACTTGGTATCTCTCTGAATACTGTGTTGCTTCAAATCCCACAACAATGGACAGCACTTCAGATTTCTTATCAATAACCAGAGCTGCAGACATGCGAGGATCCCACAAACTACCTGAAGAGACAAAGAGAGTATAATGGTCTGGTCCCGGATCTCACTGAAAACTTCGTTGAAATTCAAGAAAACAAAGAATGTAAACTTTACCGCTTTCCAGACACATTTGGACCTTTTGGATTCTCCTGTCACCACATCCTGGTCAAGGCAGTAAATATTGTAAGACGTGTATTAAAACACTTTCAGGTCTAAGCATCACATTTCTCAAACAGTAAAAGAGTGAAAATGATGTAAAATATCACAGATGCAACAACTGTTTAGTTGAACAACAGAAACTAGATCAGCAACCATTCTGATAATCAATTATTACAGTAACTTTCAATCAAAAATGAATGGTTTTATCGTCTCAAAGATACTTGGTGTTTTTAAGGGTTAAAGAGTGTTAATTTTAGAAAACAATACATTAACAACAATTAAAAACAATACATACAATGATGACAATGATGTCACCATAAGCTCAATAAAACTGTGATTAGCACTTTTAACTGTTTTCTGATTTTTGACCAAACAATTATTCAAGTGAAAAAAATGGCACATTAAAAAATGAAGAATTCATTGATAGTTGCAGCCCTATTGAAAACTCTTTTGGTCTGTAGGTAAAGCACCCCTACAAATGATATATATTCACTGTGGATATGGAGGTAACTCACCTGGGATGGTAATTTGCTTTCTGATAGTGTAATCTCCAATCTCAGGTTGTGGCAAATTGAAAACTGACACCATATATGTGTGTCCAGGCTTGACCACAACTTCATCCAAGGAGAATGTCCACTAACAAAGAAAAACAAAGTTGAGTTTATACAATGTGTAAATTGGTTAGCACATGGGTAAAAGTTAGGTCTGCAAATAAAAGTTACCTTACCCTACTGTAGTCTGGATTCAGCAATTCTCTAATACTGTAAGAAAACTTTAAACACACACTTTGATTTGTACTTTCTTCCACAATTTTTATCTCTGATCCACGAAGAGTCATGATGGAAGCTATGGAGAGAAGAGAGTGTATATTTTATAAGTCTATCATCTTGAACACCATATTGTCTATTTACCTTTAAAGAAAGATTGGGTGGGTTACATGTTTTACTTGATGCATTTCTAAATATGAGCTGCAATGAACAATACTGTAGTTTTAGAATACAACATCCCAGAAAAGCAGATTTTAGCATTACTCACCATCAGCCTTTATTCTCCATGTCACATTCAAAACAGGAACCAGCCCATGTCTGTCCATTCCAACTTCCACATGTTCAGGATCCCACTCTGGGCCGGTAGGAGCACATTCTCTACGTACGACCATGGGCTGCTTTGAACAGTTATCTGACATTTGGAGAACCATTTCTATATTATTATGTTTCAAATACATTTCGTGGATGTATACTACTGATGTGCAGTGGTGGAAAGTAAATATTAACCCAAGTCCGGCACTTAAGAATCATTTTTACATTCCTACACTTGGTATTTCTATTTCATGCTACTTTCTTTATTTAACTACTTTAATTAAAATATTTACTCTGCTGCATTTCTCTTAACTTCAACATTTACTTGGCAGATTCAGATAAAAACTAAACTGTACAGCTAACACATATATTTTGATGTGTTCTTATAGGTCACTATTGAAACTTAAGCATATAAAGCAATAAAAAATTAGCCACTTTGACCAGCTACAGCAAGTGACATGCACACTACCGCGTCTAATAACTTTAGTCCAGTAATATAACACATGATCAGAAGGGACATTCTGCACAATGAGTCATTTTACCTTTGGCAGTTTAGGTACATCTCCAAGTTAATACTTTAATACTTTCACTAAAGTAAAACAATTACTCTGTCCGTTGCTGCCTATATTTGTGTGAAGATGAATCACATAAATGTTACATTATATATTCACACACAAATCATTTAACCTTGCTTAGAATAACACCAAATCTCTATTAGGTTTAGAATAAAAACAATACAAAGATACAGACTATTTGCATAAAATACTGCCATGTTCAATGCATTGATCGAATTCCTCTCTATCTGTAAAGTAAGTCTGAGAACTTTATTCAGATCTGACAAAAAAGATACTTACTAATTTTGCAGTGGTCAAGACCCTGGGAAAAAAACAAAATGCAACCAAACACACAGACTGTGACTTCATGAAGCTCAGACTGTACATCAGCATCCACAAACTTTTATGAAGGTGTTTGTTTATTTATTTGCAATAACTAAGTCCTTACCGGTTGTTTGCAGTCCAGGCGCTGGTCAAGAATCCTCAGAGAGGACGACACTGTGAGGACAGCAGTCAAACAAAAACAGAAAAAGCGAAAAAGGATCATACTAGTGCAGGTCAAGCAGCTTCACAGTACATATGGAAAAACTTTAAAAATTGCAAAACAAACGAGAAAAAAATCAAACCAAAATGATCAAATACACTTAGGAAGACTGCTCACTAGTTTGCATGAGCAAACACAGAGAAATGATATGATTTCAGTCAGTGTGATTTGTGTAAGATGTTCACATTTGAATGCACAGGAAGGAGGATGTTATCATATGTGGTTTGTAGTTTCCATTGTCACGGAGAACTTTTGCATAGACTGAAA
This sequence comes from Dascyllus trimaculatus, assembly GCA_024666655.1. Classification (NCBI taxonomy): domain Eukaryota; kingdom Metazoa; phylum Chordata; class Actinopteri; family Pomacentridae; genus Dascyllus; species Dascyllus trimaculatus. Next base: position 24,474,487 of record CM045448.1, read on the forward strand.
AAACGCTGTCTCAACTGTTTATTTTCCATGTGCCAGAATGAGAATAAATCTTGAGTTTTTCCTTATTGAAGATTGTGTGTGTGTACACTGTAGATTGAAGACAGCAGCACAACAACTCATCAAAGCCTCCAACTGTCACTAGGGGGCAGCCGTGGCCAAATTTACCACATGGAAACATCCACTTTGTGTAAATAGTAGTTTGGTGGCTTGAAATGGGTTTAGAGTCCAAGACAATTAATACCACTGTAAACAGAGTTAAGCAAAACAAAAAACCACGACAATAAATTTGTTGGCTTTTTCAAGGCACTTTTTGATTTGTTAGACAAAAAACTATAGAAAATTTGCAGAAATTTAGGACAATTAATGTAGAATGCAGAACGTCAACAAGGATGATTTGACTACACAGCAGCTTCATAAACCTAAATAGGTCAAACCAAACACATCCTAAACCATGTTTTCACATTTAGCATGACCCTCGGCAATTTTAGCTAAATATAAAGATACCCAAACATCTGCGTTCAGAGGATCAGCACACAAAGCCAACATACCGTCCAGGATTTTGACCAGTAAACCTCCAGCTATTCACTGCTTGGTTACCAGGGATTATTGTAAGGGATAGGACTGTAGCCGTGGCTATGTGTTAACTCCTGTCGCATTGTCTCAGAGTTACCGTGTCTCCTACTGAACACTAAGTTCAACTGTATCAGTTTGCATAACACGAAGACAGACAGACAGACAGACAGATTGTCATGTGCGGCTGAAATCTGACCAGAATAGACTGTAGCGGTTGTATTTGATCCCTCCTCTGTGAGAGAGTGGTGTCATGGCAATTATGATTCAGGATCCAAAGTGGCATCTTGATCCAAACATAAAAATATACTTTTATTCAGTACAGCTGCTCTCAGCTGTGATGTGACATGCTGTGTTCAGGATTTTGACATGAGGGTTTTACTAACACTTTAATAAATCCCCGTGTGTCCTTTACTATATGTGTGTATATATATATATATATATGAATGACTAATAAATTGTTTTTGACACGGTATAATGCAGGTGTAAGCAGATATAACTTGTTTTCTATGCATAACACCACTCCTTTAATACTTCCCCATTCTTTATGTCCCAATGTAAACACTCAGTCGTGTGTGTCGTCACATGTTGCACCACATATCAATCATTTGTTTATGCCCCAGCTACAAGTGCTCTACAAGACAAGTTTATGTTAAGTTTATGTATTTATTTTACCTATAACAACATTACAGTGTGTATTATGAAGCATGTGTTAAGTGTATGTGTTGCAATGAAACTTTGTTGACAAATTCACAGTCAGTTCAATGAATCCTACTGACTTTGGGAATCCCCTGAATTTAAATCCATTGACAAAGTATGCCTGCGTGCTGATTTAGGTCAAAGCACCACTATGCATGTCAACTTCCAGTTGTATAGTTCAAAAAAACATCTAATTAGATGTAATGAAGTCCAGCCTATCAACTTTTAAACCTGACACTGAAAGGCACCTTTAAGCAATTGGTCTTTCATGTTATCTTCTGCCAGTACACAATGAGCACACACCACGGTATAAATTTTAAAAGCAAATACGCTCCGAGCGCCTGGCATCTGTAGAGGATAGCTCAGCTGTCAGTTAGGTGAGGGGCGTGTGAGGTGTGCCCTTGTGCAATACAATCGCATGAAACAAATGGGCCACGGGTTGAGGACAAATCAAAAAGGGGGATTGTATGCTATGATGTAACAATTGTCAGGTGGACAGGGATCTATTTTAGCGAGCCATTCACATGATACTTTGAATGCATAAATCTTTCACTAATAACCATAAAGTGCTTTTCCTTTTCCTGACTCACTGCTGCCGTGTCTGGTCTCCTCTCACCTTCAAGGTAAGTTTTATACAACAACTAACCTGCTATTTATTAGAGCATAAAAGTCAATCAGATTTATTATAGACAATAAATAAGAGTCAATAACCTGACATTATGAGAGTAGGAGACTAGTGGATCATCTTCTCTCATAAATAGGAGTCAATAACCTGACATTATGAGAGTAGGAGACTAGTGGATCATCTTCTCTCATAAATAGGAGTCAATAACCTGACATTATGAGAGTAGGAGACTAGTGGATCATCTTCTCTGCTTCGGTGACAACAGCCCAGATATCCAAGAACCTGTTTATTCAGCCAAGTCTTTTCTGGGTCAAGTCGAGTTCGGCTTTAATGAAGGGAGTAGTAAAGACTGCATATCTGCATGCCCCTGACACAGGCACTGCAGCTGGTATTGATGCGAGGGAATCCTACCTATGTCACCACTTTTGTCACGGTCTTAAAGCAACTTTCTGAACATGCCAGTCTGACTTTGACTTCCACGACACCTCAAGCCTCTTAAATGATCTCTTCATCCTCTAAGTGAGGAAATGTAACCTGAGGCTTAAACGGTGTAATAAAGTATTGGCACTGGTAACAGCACGTTTGACCCATCGTTGTGGTCAAAGAGCCGATGTGATAAGTGATGATGGTTAGCTCGTATGAACTGGCAACCTTCTGAGTATAAGGGCAAGACTGCAGGCTTCCCAAAGATGTCCACTGCTTTGATTATTTACTTTGACTTTAACCCTCCCTCAGACAAGCTTAACTTAAATTGCATAATTATGGCGTTGTGTCAGAAGCATGGACATGCTTTTATTTTGCTCTGTCACCTTTGTCTGTTTGTGAATGTGTAAAACCATGGTTGAATTCATTAAATCTGTGATGTAATGTAGTTTTGAAACTAATGATAAAAAGAAATGATACAAAGACAAACAGGGAGATATGAAGCTAAGTTAAAGTTGATATATATCTTAGCCAGCTAACCTGGAACTTTACGTGCTGATGACAGATAAATTTAATAAACAACTTTGTAGCATAGAAAACAAGCAACAACATAAAACCTAAACGATATGCATGGAGAGCTGTGCTGCTTAAACTGCTCTCATGGTCTCCACAGGTTTGATGTTCCTCCTCTCTTGGCTGCCAAACCTTTATGCAGCTTGGCTTTCTCTGGTATTATCAAGGCCACAGCAGCTGATGGGACACTGCAAAGCATGGAGGCAATGTGGCCAAAAATAGCTGTGCAACGGGCTCCAAGTCAGGCCTTTTAAACAACAGAAGAATTATGTGGTCCTGAAAGAAAACTCAGATGCCTCTGAATGTCTCTGAGGACAAATGGACTAAATGAATGTATTAAACAATTATTTATTTTGGGTGCATCAATCACAATAACTGTGGAAAATAGCAGGGCTTCATCTAATGGCTATTTTCATTATTGATTATTCTGCAGATTAATTTCTTGATTCATTGATTGAGTGCTTGACTGTAAAAAAACACTTGAACAGTGCCCACTATAACTTCCTAAAGTCCAAGACAATGCATTTAAATAGTATGTTTTATTTCACCATCAGTTTAAACCACAAAAAACAAATTCAGTTTACACTCTTGTATGACAACAGGAAGGAACCAATCATCACATCTAAACAGTTTTAAACAGAAAATTTAGCAGGTTAGATTTTTTGCTTGAATAATAATTTAGGTGTATCACTCTGTGTGATACAATATGTATTCACCTATATGTCATGAACTTAAAATGTTTTTTTTTCTGTTCCAAAGGTACTATAAGCTGCAGCCATGTCTGAGGGGTGAGTATTCGCCTTTTAAAGTAACCACAATTTTGTACAGATTTTAAATATTAAAAAAGACGGAACCATCCAATCCAGACAAGAGAAAAAATGTAACTTAACCTGTGTACATTTGACAGCTCTCCTCCTTTATTATGTGTATTAGTACCAAAAAGTTTTGGTAGCCCTTTTTCACCATTACCCAAGGACAATTATTTAAAAAACATTGCTTTTTTTGTGTCTGCTTTTCATGTCACGCGACGATGAAGACCGGTGAGTCAAAATGTCTTTAACACGATTATTAATCGCATGGGTGTAGGGATGGGGGCTGTTTGTACTGTTTTATTGCAATTTTAGTTCTGTTATGTGTAAAGCAGGGGCTGCACGGTGGCTCGGTGGTTAGCATCGTCGCCTCACAGCTAGAAGTTTCCCGGTTTGCGTCCCGGTTAGGACGCTTGGGATCTTTCTGTGTGGAGTTTGCATGTTCTCCCTGTGCAGTGTGGGTTCTCACCGGGTACTCCGGCTTCCTCCCACAGTCCAAAAACATGCTGAGGTTAATTGATGATTCTAAATTGTCCATAGGTGTGAATGAGAGTGTGCTTGTTTGTCTCTATATGTAGCCCTGTGATAGACTGGCGACCTGTCCAGAGTGTCCCCTGCCTTCGCCCTGAGTCAACTGGGATAGACTCCAGTCCCCCCGCGACCCTACAGAGGATTAAGTGGTGTATAGATAATGGATGGATGTGTAAAGCAGTTTGTGTTGCATTTTGTTTGTTATGAAAAGTGCTATATAAATGAAGTCTGATTGATTGATTGATTGATAATCTATCATTATTACTAAGGCAGAACTTCTAGACACTTCATGTGGCCTACACTGATACCTACATTTATGTATAAATGTGTTTTGTTCTTTGACGCAGAGAAAACAAAAATATTCAGCCACACGCCGACTGCTGTTGAAGGTAGGCCATGTGTCAACAGTGCTTAAAAAACTGTGACAAAACATGGTTTTAGTATTTATCAGAGTCTCATTAAGATCCAACTGTCTTTCAGTCTAAACTGCTGAAAAAGGCAGCTTCTATGCTCGTGGCTGAAAGCGAGGAGAAAAAGCAAGAGAAAGCAAGAGTTGTAAATGAGAGTTTCCCACCACTGATGCTATCAGGTTTGTCAGTCCAGGAGCTCCAGGTAATGCCACAGCAAATCATGCACATTTGCTAGTTATTATTTTACATTGTTTTGACTGTTTTCTTTTTCTCTCTTACAGGACCTTTGCAAAGAATTACATCGGAAGATTGATGTTGTAGATGAAGCACGTTATGATATGGAGCTTAAAGTAGTCAAAAATGATATGGAGGTACAGAAAATGAGAAGAAAATCAGAGATTAACGACACCTTTCACATTTACTCACCTATATGTTGTAGTATATTCTTCAGCTGTGATGTTTGTTGCACAGATCCAGACTCTGAATCAGAAGATCATTGAGCTGAAGGGTGTAAAGAGGCCCAGCCTGAAGAGGGTGAAGAAAACAACAGATGACATGCTGGGTGCATACACTGACAGCACCAAACTTATGAAGGCTGACTTCAAAGTCAACCTTAAGACAGTGAAGAAAGACGAAGAAAAGGTAAAATTTGTAATATCTGCACATACAAGAAAAACTTGATTAAAAACTGTCTACAATCCATGTCTATATTTATACATGTTTTTGTCCCACAGAGGGAAGAAGTGACAGACTGGCGTAAGAACGTGGAGGCCATGTCTGGCATGGAGGGCAGAAAGAAGCTGTTTAATGCCGGACAGTAAGAAGGTGCTCATGTTAAAAAGGTTATGTTAGCAACATGTCATCTTCGAAAAATAAACTTTTAGTTTGTAATGTTTAAGCCCATTTTTTTTTTTATTAAATCCTACTGACCATCATATCTTAGAATTTCGGTCAAAACTGAGAAAGGATTCCATTTCAGCATGATTTAAAACTGGTTTTAAAATACTTTTAATCACGAGTGAACAAGTGAAAGAAATACAACTGTATGCCATGAATGCAATAACATGAATTGTATATCATACTGTACCATCTGCATATTATTACTAAGCTAAAGAAAAGTCTGATCAGCTTCATGATTTTGTCTTTCAAAGTGCAGTTCTTGTATTACACAGATGATGGCGCTGTCTCACCAGATGTACCGGTAATACATGTGATGCTGATTAAACAACTGAGATCATATGCCTCAATCGTCTCTCTCTTTTTTATACAGATGTCTAGATTTGATATTTAACTTTGATCTATCTTTTTCCATTAATCATGATGTATTAGATTCAAATACAAAATAGATGACAATGACTCAGTGTTGAACATATGGTTGAGTATACTGCTGTGGTAAACCTGCTATTGGGCGAAACAAGTGTAGTGATATACAGTATACTGGCTGTCAGGACAGAGGAGGCTATTTTGGTTGACCACTCACAGAGGGCAATAGGAGCCATTAAATTTGACTTGACTTTTCTTCTTCTCATTTAAAGACAGACACTGATCACATCAACTGGGTTTTCTGCAGAGATAAAAAAGGTATGTTTGTATGAGTAATGATAGTGTGTTTTAAAGATATTCTTAAGGACAGTTTTCTCCTGCTGCCTTTATGTGAAATAGTAGTAAAACTAAATAGTTGCAGGTGCTATTTTATGGCACGTGTAAAAGAGTAATAGCCAGTAAAAAACAAAAACAAGTTTACTCTTTATAAAAAATTATCTAGCATAAAAGCTGAATTTTTACAAGAATATATATTTGATATAATGAAAACAAGACAACTACATCTAAAACTACATCAGACTTTTATTGTAAAGGTACATGTATTTGATGCATGTTTAAAATTTAGATTGTGATGTAACATTTGCCATTTCCTATCCAACATAGTAATGATGTACATTTTCACTTATTTTAACAAATGCTGAAAGAAATATTGCACATATACAAAGATAAAAAAAAAAAGTTTTGTTCTTTTTATCCGATTTAGTGAGAACAAATTCAGATTTTCCTTCTGGTGTGGAAAATGGATCGACTCCAATTGGGATTTGAAAAGGAATATCATTTAAACTATCTGCAGCACTCAGGCATGCAGTGTTGCTAATTTAGAGGCTTAATGTTGGTATGTTACCATACCAAGGTCTGCATGACTTTAACTTGGCTCATTCAACAAGATGTGAATAAACAGTATGTGTAGTAGCAGAAAAATATGCTTGTTCTTGCATTATAAAATAATTAAATATTAGCTTACAAAAGTTGAGAGTGTTTATAACAGTAACAACACCGTGATTATGCATATATACACTGCTGTCAATGTTACAGCTACTAATGCATTTCTATTTATTAATTTTTTTACAGACAACTGCCAATCATGTCTGAGGCGTAAGTGATGATTGTTTTTAAATCATGTAAATTATGTTTTTCTAAAATCAGTGTAATTCTTCATATCTTTAATATTTTCTTATTTATTCTCCTATTCCATAACATAATGTTCACAACAGACCGGTAAGTTGTTCATAGAATTTTTGTGCTTATCTAGAAATAAAATTAAATCTTCATTTATCTTCTTGCATTGTAACAATTTTTTTGTCTATTGCTTATTTGTAGAGAAAATCCAAGATCTCTGCATCTCGCAGACTGGCTCTCAAGGTATTGTCTTCTTTGTTTTTACCAGAACTGACAGTAATTCATTCCAAATTATATTCTGCAACACCAACCTCGAGGCCACAATATCAGTGATCTGCAGCAGAAATTGCATTAATCTCATTTTTATGTAATTCAGACCAAGCTGCTGAAAATGGCAGCTGCGATGTTGGAGAAAGAGAAAGAGGAAAAGAAGCTGGAGAGACAAGCTGCTTTGAGTGAGAGACTCCCTCCACTTCAGCTGTCTGGTTTGTCCCTGCAGGACCTTCAGGTATGTGCAGCTCACTGTGTAAGACGTTCATCAGTACAGTAACATGGTTGAAATGCTTCCCACTTAAACATCCCTCTGATGTATATAGATACCAGGCATTCAGTGTGTCCATGTGCACTAGGTGCATTAGAAGATAGCTGTCTTCACTGTCTACATTCTATATTCTGGTCACCTACTGACAGTACTTTGTGCAAATTTTAAATAATTAAAAAACTAATAATAAGATATCATTCATTGCCATTTAATTGGATATCAAGTAACCACTAACAATTTGGACAGTAGTAAAAAAAGACAACATGATGTGCGTCCTGGTGTGATGTTTCCTAAATAACTAATGCTGCACCATGATGCAGAAAAATCTGGACATTTATTTTGAGATGTGCAACTGTACAATAAGACTGAAGACTGCATAGTGCTCGTAACTTTGTTCAATAAAGTTGATGCTATTATCTTTCTGCAGGCTCTGTGCAAAGACTTGCACCATAAGATTGATGTTGTAGACGAAGAGCGCTACGACATTGAAGTCAAGGTGACCAAGAACAACACAGAGGTGTGTATTCATTCATAGTGCTTGCTTCACACGGGAATTTACTCTGTCTTTACTTTATGGATGTGTGTAAAAAGCTGCAGCAGCATTCATTTCTTTTCTATATATATTTTTTATACCATTAACATTTAAGTTTAACAGCTTTATTAAGTCTGGTTTCCAACATTTTTCCAATTATATTTATTTGATTAAACGTGATATTGGTAAACGGGTGGTACACAACTGCATACTTTGTACTTACATTGTTATTTGTTTCCTGCAGATTGACAATCTGTCCCAGAAGATCTTTGAGCTGAAGGGTAAGATGAAGCGACCTGCTCTCAAGAGGGTGAAGATCTCAGCTGACGCCATGCTGGGAGCTCTGCTGGGCGCGAAGGTCAAAGAGTCTGTGGACTTCAAGGCCAACCTGAAGACTGTGAAGAAAGAGGAGGAGAAGGTAAGGGCAGCAGCTTTAACAGCAGATAGGTTTTTTCTGTTAGGCTGGTTTTTACAGTTTTCAAGATCATGTCAGGCTGGCTTGACTCTTTGGTCTTTTAGTTGAGATTTGAGCTGAATTAAGGCAAGATGCTGTAGCATTTCTCATGTTATTAGGGGGCGATTCTGTGACAACACAGTATCACTAAGAGTTATTTTCTTCCTCTGAACAGAAAGAGGAAGTGACTGACTGGCGTAAGAACGTGGAGGCCATGTCTGGCATGGAGGGCAGGAAGAAGCTGTTTGATGCCGGACAGTAGATGAATATTTCTGGATATTTTAAGTACAAATGCTGTTTTGCAGGGTTGTAGAGTAGAGAGGAAAACAGCGTTAATGCCACTGCGCACAATTAGCAAGCACACTGTGCATGTTTGAGTATGAGCGGGTGTAGGGATTTCACATGCAATATACAAAGGAAAGTTCAGATTTAAAAGAATATGACTGTATATTTTGCAGAGATAAGTTGCACTGTGTGGTGGTTTAATGGTGTCAGGATTTGTAAAACTGTCCATACGTTTACTACAGAAAAAACAAAGGAAAAAATGCTGTGCTTCTTGATCTTGACATGTGTGGAAAAGACCGTGATAATAAAAAGTTCTGATCAACACGGAAAATTGATGCAGCACTTTTCCTTTTACAAATCTTTTACAAGTCACTTCTGACTGGGATCACAAAATTAAGCTTGTTAGTAGTAATAGTTTAAATCGGACACAAGTAAAAGCAGATGTAACATTTACATTAAGTAAAAACTGACAAAGCGAGTGTTGAGTACTTATCTGATTTGGAGATTAGGATTATTTTTAATTAGTGATTAACTGTCTAAACATGGTTAAAAAAAACTACAAAAAATGTGGTTCCAGTTTTTGGTGTGAAGATTATCTTTACATTTGCGAAAGTCAAAACAAGCAGAAATAGAAAAACTTTCTGCACTAACTTGTGACAACGTATTTAATGTAGTAAATCATATACAAGGGTGAACAACTGGCTTAACACATACAGGTCTAATAACTAGTAATTTGGAGGACTATTTGCTCGTTAAGGAGCATTTCCTGTGATACTGTGGGTAGTTTTGTCACCTCTAAGAAATTAAACCATGATCAGGGGTAATCCTAGCTCAGGCTCTCCGAACTGCAGGTGTGGATTATTTTGATTCCTGCTCCATATGGCAAGTAAGATATGTCTAAGGACAGAAAAAAGGTTGTGACTGTGGCAAGTAAATGGATGTTGGGGTTAGGCAGCTACACATTAGGGAAAGGTTGTAGTTTTAGTTAATAGGACTAATTATCTGTGTTCAGTGCGTGTCTGTGACAGAACACAAACTCCAATCTCCTACTCAAAACTCTGAAGCCCGACATGTCCATCTACCAGGCTGAATTTTACACCTTTAGCTTCCACCTTGCCGCATGTAGGTTTTCATTACACAATTAACATGACCAGCAGCATTTTATGACAGCAGTATTATTGTGCTATTAGAAAATTTGAACTAATTAAAGAAAACAATAATGCTATCAGTCAGATTGATTTTGTTTCATGTGTGTTTTGTCTCTTTTATGGCAAATGAATTACACTCGAAATAATGCACGGAGGTGGAGAGAGACTATAACAATAACTATACTGTATGTTATCCCTAAGTTGGAGTGTTAATCAGATAGTTACTGGTGGTATAGATGCAATTTTTATAGCTTCCGTGCTGGTCTACAGGCATTGAGGGTTAAAGGTGCAGATCCTGTTGGTGGCAGTCGTGGGGAACCAGAATTCTTGGAGCTTCACCTGCACTACACATACAAAGTCTGGATATCTGTCTGCATCTTATGCACCAGTGTTGATTATTTGATTCTAAATAACTGTGGTGCTACTTTAAAGCAAAGAGTTATCTAAAAATAGCATGTGACCGTATGTGCGTACTTCACTATTTCTGTTTAATTGTTTGCTGCCTACCTATCCTTATGCGGGGGCATGAGTCGCAGGCTTTTGAGTCAACATTTGACTGCCTACTAAAACATTGACGTAAATTGAAGTCTGGCTGGCTCAGTTTACAAACCACCATGCCCTGACAAACACCTGTCCTTGTTGCTCTACTCGCCTAAATAAAACTGGACTAACCTTTGGCTTTGTTCTTGCCTCCAAGGTGGTCCTGTAGTAATGTGTTATCAGGGCTTCATTGTACACATGCAGAAGAATAGTGATGTATACAGAGTACAGCAGACACAGGATGCACAGTGAATATTATACTACATAGCTTGTTGTAATCAAGTGGTGAATCACAAATTAAGCAAGGATAAAATTTTTCATTTTTAAGACTTGTAGCCACTAGAAACGCAGGTAGGATAGGGATGGGTATAAAAAACCTCAGTGACACTATTAGATGCCTATAGATGGACATCTTGAGACACTCCATCTCGCACTTGGGCTGTTCTGTTTGTTCTATAAATACAGCGACAGAACAAGTAATAGTGACACTCAACATTGATTTCTTCCTTCTGTTTGACTCCTTAACAACTTGATCCAAACTTTAACAAGCTGGCTCTGGTCAAATGCGAATGTGTGACACTGACCCAGCATGAGTTCAGTCACCTCTCTAAATGCTCCCTCCCAGTCACTTCCACTAACAGGTGTTGCAGAAGCCTTGAGAGATCCCATAAGAGTCCATAAGTGAAGTTTTATTACCTCCTTTCCAGTACGAATATTGCGGCAATGCTATGTGCAACAGTAAATGTCACTGATGGTGGAAGCAAACGACAGGACTCTATTTTAGTAAGCTGTTCAGATTTAGCACAGACACTATAAATCTGATTGATTTTTCTCCAACGTCTTTCAGAAAGTCGATGGTGCCTTCTTCACACACTCACACCTTTCTTCAGTTTTGAGGCGCGTTTCAAGGAGTTGTCTGGCTTCAGCTAGGTACAGATTTCTGATAATTCTAAATATTTGCTGGTTATGTTGACACTCAATGAGTGAATGTTCTTTAAAGCAAGTACTAACAGCTGCTATTACTATCTCTACTAATTCAGTAAAAGTCGTGTCGTGTCCCTCTTGTGATGTTTACTGTGATAATGTTATTGTTTAAGATTAACAGCAAGTGGAACATTGCCATCTTACATTCCTGTGGATTATCTGGTCATTCACCTTTTTTGTCACCTATGCTGAAACTCTCATCAGTTATTTTAACACATTCACCACCTCAACTGTTGAAGGCTTTCCTTATGACACAAACCAAGTGCTTGTAAAGTAATTCTGATTGTAGTATTTTTTCAATTATGGACATGTGCCTATTTAATTTACTTGTAGTATGTATTAGAATTTGTAAAAATATTTTATTATGTTTGATAATGGTCTTTAAATTCTACTAGAAGACAAACAAAAGTCTATCTGTATTATTCTTTGACTACATGTAACTTACGAGGAAGATCATGATAAAGTAGGCAAAATACTATGTCATGTAATGAAAGTAATATGTGAATTATAACAGAACTACCAATGTAACTCCTCTAAAATGCACTCGGGAGACATTCGGTCAAGCGGGTAATAAATGACTTTGTGCACAGAGCTTTAATGGGCCGGTGAGTGTCTGAAGTAGGTAAAATGATCAGACAGATGATCAGTCTTGAGAATATAGTTCAACTAAACATGTGTTAAGCAGAGAATTTGCTTTACTTTTGTGCATGAAGATTCAAATTTCCCAGGATCCCACTTTCTGTCATTTTTTCAATTCTAGTGTAGGAGTTCACAACAATAATGGGTGATGCGTAAGTATTATCACTTTGTTTTAAATGTATGTGTTTGATAACGAACAAGCTTTGGAGCAACCTGTACAGCTTTATTCATTAAATAAAACTGTTCCCATGTATTTTCTCCCTCCTATTTATGCTCCAACAGACCTGTAAGTAACTCTTACACAGTATGTTTTTTAAATCTTAAATCCATTTGTCTGTTAAGGCCATAAAAATCATATATGCAAATGTGCTGTGAATATTAAATGTCTTTTATCCGTGAACTACAGAAAAAATCCAAGATCTCCTCCTCTCGAAGGCTGGGGTTGAAAGTAAGTATTTTTCTCAGATGTCTCTATTTAAAGCAGATAAAAAAAAAACTTTACAAGTTTTAACATTGTATAACAAGGTTATTAGTTAGCATAAAGTAGTTTCCACAGTATTACACAACATAAAAAATAGATGTTATGTGGGTTATGTATTACTTTAAATATATAGTTTACATACAAGATATGAATGTATAAATATTTTTAAAAGAAGGTGTCAAAGTCATGGCCAAGTTTGATCTATATATGGTCAAAGATTTTGGTATTTTTTTGGCCTTATAAAATGAGGGGAAAAAAACCCTTTTAATCTACTTCCATCTTTTTCCTCGTCAGATTCGACTGTTGACGGTCGCTGCTCAGATGCTGCAGGAGGAGACTGAGCAGAAGACGAAGGACAGAGAAGTTGCCCTGGCAGAGAGAGTTCCTCCTCTAAACCTGTCTGGTCTGTCTTTGGGAGAGCTGCAGGTATTTCATCTCATTAGAATATGTTAGAGATCCCTTTCTCTCAGTAATTCCAACCCTTTCTGTTTTAATATTTCTGTTGCAATTTTCTGATACCACCAGAGGGTGTCTTTTGCCTTTTCTTCCAGGACCTATGCAAAGACTTGCACCACAAGGTTGATGTTGTAGATGAGGAGCGGTATGATGTCGGTCTCAAAGTTTTCAAAAATGAGACTGAGGTGAGCTGCTCATGAAAGAATGGCAAGGAAGAGATGCAGGTGGAAATATTTTTTAAGATTACTGCATCTAATGTATTTACTATGGAGACGAGGCCAGAACAAAATGACAACAAAAAATGAAGAAATACTGCTCCCAAGTGGCAGAACTGTGATAACAACACAAGAGATGTACAGTAAAAGAATCATCCATGAAGACTGCCGTCTTTCTTTAAACAAGCAAAAACTATTTTTTGGCCTCTTGTGAAAAGTCCAGTATAACTTCATATAAAAACATAAATCTAATATTCACTCTCCTTCAGTTTGGTCTCCACTGCTGCCTCTACTTACTCATGAGAGAAATACCAAGCTCTTTAGCTGCTAAACTCTCCACTGTTAGCCAAAAAAAAAAAAAGCTTTGAGAGTGGTGAGACTAAACAAGTATTAAAAATTTTAGCTGAGCTCTGGGTCATTGAGGAGTGCTGCAGATTCAGGTGACAGTTTTTTGTAGTTTCATGATCATAAACTACCTACATAGTTTTGATATTGTCATCTGAAATGTCGCTATTGCAAAATATCATTTCCGGCCTCCAACATTTTGTAACTCAGTTCACATTTGCAATTTATGACATCAATAAAAAGAAGGGAGCAAACTGGAAATCTGCAATTTTGCAATAAGAATGCAGACTGCTCTATTGTAATTTATATTGTATTGTATTGGCATTTATATATGAAACCAGAGTTAAACCAAGATACAACAGGGCAGTAAATTATGGATTGCTCATCAGTTTGGAGACAAACAATTATGACACTGATTTAATGAGACAAAAATCCTTCACAGTGACATTTTTATTGTGCTATTATTAGTGTTAGACCAACAATAAATCGGGCCAATGTTGGCAGGATAACAAAAATGTGATGCTTCTCAATCATGTGGTTCACTGCCAATAAACAGATAGCTAATCAAACCACTAATTAATATAAAGTACCAAAAGTACCAATTAAAATAGTTTTCCATCCATATTTTATTTATGGAGCAGAAATCGTTAGAATATGCATATGTTTTGGCCCAACCTCAAACTAACTAACTTTAGAGGAATTTAAAAATGTCTTAAGTACACAATAAAATATGAGCTTCTTACAGTGATAGCAAAAGTCATACCACAAAATATCAAGGGTCACTTACAAGCATTTTCCAGAGCCTTTACCCACACTTCTAAATATCTGAAAAACCTTAAATATTCTCAAATACATATCTTGAGTTAAGGTTGTCAAGAGTGAACTTCATATTTATATGGAAGTGAACAAGTGAACTGGTGAAAGAGAGAGTTTAAAAAACCTGGAAGCTTCCTTCTACCTTGTGCTCAAGTTAATAAATAAGTATCATTACTACTTTACTCATAAAGGTAGAACAGCTAGCTGTAATCCTTTCTATCATTTGATCCTCTGCTCAGATTGAAAACATGAAACTGAAGATCATTGAGATTCAGAGTAAGTTCAAGAAGCCAACTCTGAAGAGAGTGAAGATCTCAGCTGAGGCCATGCTCAGCGTTCTGCTGGGCGCCAAACACAAGGAGTCCATCGACTTCAAGGCTAATCTCAAAACAGTCAAGAAGGAGGAAGAGAAGGTAAACCTGGCTTTTGCTTTATGGCCTTGATAAATCTCCAAGTGACTGTGACTTCTGATCTTTTTTTTTTTACCTTGACTTTGACATGTCATCTCTTTAACAGAAAGAGGAGGTTACCGACTGGCGTAAGAACGTGGAGGCCATGTCTGGTATGGAGGGCAGGAAGAAGCTGTTTGATGCCTCTGGCAACTAAATAAACATCTTTCAGAGAAGATATTTTCTCCTTTTAAATGATTCTTAGGTGCAGGATAGACACCTTTAAAACCAGGATAGTCATGGAAAAGCACCAGCTGATCATTTTAACAGAGACTGGGTGCTTCAGGTGGTTTTAAACGTATATATAGAAGATGATTTTTTTTGCCATTAACTGCTGTGTATTAGGGAAGCATGTGTTTGCAGCAGTTCTCCTCTGCAGCCTTGTGATGGCAGCATCATTCTTTCAAACCATCACAACGTACTGAAATACTTCAGTACAGTATGCTGACAGAGGAGAAATATTGTTTGGTCATCATAAATTAACAAGTGCTATTGTGTTATCTGTTGTGATGAACTGCCATGCAATTTGCCAGACATTCAAAATGTATTGGCTATTAAAGCTATTTCTAAAAATGAAACAGTATGACTGTTGTCTTTGTTAAAGTTAATACAGAGGGAGTGTGCTTCATTCACATTTGGCTAAGGGACTCTACAGAAATGCTCTCTCATTAAAAAGACAACAGTTCTGCCATTGTCTTTCTCCACTGTGTAATCTAATAATCACTTTGGATTGTATGTAGGATTGGCTTTAATGATGCACATATAAATATGGATTAAAGCTCCTTCAGACTTTACTGTCTCCTCCTTAACAAGGAGACGGAGGCACTAAGACAACATCACAGCTGGACAGTCCAAGACAGAACTTTCACACCTCATGCATGTGGAATATGAGAGACGCACTGCAAGAATGGTGAGGACAGTGAGTCTATTTTAGTGAGCCACTCACATGAGCGCTGGAATCTATATATCTGCCCTCTTTCTTTCCTTCTCGTCTCAGGAAAAGACGCCTGCGAGTATTTGTCACTTACAGTATCGGGTAAGGATTTTATTTTGAAATAACAGAGCATGAGGAGATTTTAGAACAAATTTAGGATTTTTATTAGAACATTCTTGATAGAAATTGTGCTGCCACATTCGTTAGTATTTTAAAAATCAAGGTTGCATTTTTCCTGCTAAAATAGCATTTATGTTAATGAGAGTTTGCATTTACTACAACTGGGAATCACATTTTAAAGAATAAAATAAAGGATTTTAACAGAAGCCGTTTCGTGAGTCAAGGAGGAGAGTTTCTTTAGGTTTAAGACATGCTTGCTTCCTCTGATGTTAAACTGGCGTCCAAGTTGAAGTTATAAATAACACAACAGAGAGTGGATTGGATTTATGTGTTTTATTTTTACAAATCCGGTGGTCTTCAGTTTAGGTATATATTGTTTGCCTGATTACATGTCAGGTAATTTGAACTATTTTTGACATTGTTTTAGAGGATTTTTTAGGCACAGGTTTGACCTTTAGACAATGTCATACACTGTTTCTGTCCCCTGCTATGTTTCTATGACCAGTAGTACAGTATAAGAGGTTTCTAAATTACAACAGTAAATATGATCAGAATGGTTTGTATTCTAAAATATAAATTGTCTTCTTTTTATATATGTATAGATTTAATAAGCGGGGACACTAAACTGCAATCATGTCTGAAGGGTAAGTACCCTTTAAGTTTCATTACACCATAATTCACATTTATTATGTGACATTCCTCCATTGTAAGCAATGCACCTTTTCTCTATCTTGCATAATGCACACCTTCTTCCTGAACGTACAGAGCTCCGGTGAGTTGATTTTTTTTCTGAAGGAGGAATTTATGGAATTTATGAGACTAACAGCTAGGCTTTTAGCCTCATTATTCCTAATAATATGTTGACTATTTATGTTATTGTCTGACTTTAAATTCAAAAATAACACAGCTATGTATATACTTTATTTATACTACGCTGCTTCTGTCAAAGAATTTAACACCACATAAAAGTATAAAGAATTTTACTAACACAAAAAAATGCTGCATACTTCAGAAATCTGAACAAAATGTGCACTGTCTTCTTTTCCAGAAAGCAAAGCCAAAAATCTCGGCATCTCGCAGACTTTTCTTGAAGGTATTTTATGTGCAACTGTGTGTTAGTCTTGGACAGCAATGCTGCAAGAACCTTGCTGCTGTAAAGCACTCATTGTCTGCTTGACTGAGGTGTAATTCTGTATGTGTACCAGACGAAACTGCTGAAGAAAGCTATGACTCTGCTGGAGAGTGAAAAGCAAGTCAGAAAAGATGAACGAGAGAGAATCCTTTCTGAGAGAGTGCCGGAACTCCAACTATCTGGCCTGTCTTTGCAGGATCTACAGGTACATTTTTCACTGAAGCATTTTCAGCCATAAAAGTGAAGTTTTTAGTTGTGGCTCTAAAGAAGTCAACAGAAAATCGTAAAGCTGTCTAAACAGCAAAGCAATTTGTTTTGGTTAATTAACAGGGGTTCTGAGGTATCAGTCACTGAGAATTAAGATGCCACCATAGTACCTCAAGGTAAATGTGATTCAGCTTGTGGTGCTAAAAGCACTGATCATTTAGATTTTAAAATTTCAGTGCCTCTTGCAAAAAATAACATTTCAATTTCCACTGACTTTTTTGTCAACAGAGACCCTCAGAGAACACTTCCAATGAAAACTATTCACAGCAAAGTCCTTAATTAATCTGTGGATCATTCAAAATCTTCAAAACATGTTACATTTTAATTGTATCGATTATGATATATCTTGTAAACAAATCACCGCACATACACATGTTGTACTGTCTCTGCATTGTTCCTTACCATGTGTGTGTTTTTACAAAATTATGCACTCAGTTACACTTAAACTCCAATGACTGGTACTCCTATGAATCTGATAGGATTAAGGTTTCTGTCCACAGAATCTTTGCAAAGACCTACACCAGAAAATTGATGTGGTTGATGAAGAGCGGTATGATATTGCATCTAAAGTGTCAAAAAATGACATGGAGGTAAGTAACACTTGTAAGTTATTAGAGTTCTGCTCCTTTTCACATTAAATAAAGTGTCTTAAGGCCAACTTTATGGGAGCACATGCACCCAACTTTCTCTGAGAGTTTAAATTTTGAGGCTTTAAGAATGGGTTTGTCATTTTTGTTGGGAAAAAGATACAGGACCTGTCTCAGAAGATCTTTGAGCTGAAAGGCAAGATGAAGAGACCAAACCTGAAGAGGGTGCGGGTGTCAGCTGATGCCATGCTGGGAGCTCTGCTGGGTGCAAAGGTCAAAGAGTCTGTGGACTTCAAGGCCAACCTGAAGACAGTGAAGAAAGAGGAAGAGAAGGTAAGGGCAGCAGATGCTAACTTGAATTTACATACTATGTGGTGTTGCTTCTATTCAGTTTAATTCATCCCAGGTACAAACTAGTATATGCAGGACTAATGGTACAGCAAGTGAAATACATTTCTGGCAGGTTAATTAAAGTAGGTTCAGCTTTTTCCTAAAATTAAACCCTGATGTGAAACTTGAACTGATGTTACTAAGAATACAGAATACAGTTCAAAAAGTCTGTGGGGTACTAATTTTTTGTGAAGCAATTTTATCCTTATGCCAACTTGATATTAACAAGCATGCATCCACATCTTCCCCCAACCAAAATCGGAGTGAACCAATTCAAATTTTTTCATACTGTCACCCCGCAGAAAGAGGAAGTGACTGACTGGCGTAAGAACGTGGAATCCATGTCTGGTATGGAGGGCAGGAAGAAGCTGTTTGATGCCGGGCAATAGATTTGGAGTGAATATCTCTGTGAAGATGCTTGCTGCTCTAAAAGAGGTGGAACCAGTGAACTGTGTAATGACAGTGAAAGTGAAGACCAGATAAAGTGCAGGTTCTGGTACAATTTATGTTTCAAATGTTGTTTTACTGTTTACAGTGAACAAAGTGTCTTTAGGATAATTCTATGAATACATATACAATATTGTGTTTGCATAATGTATGCAATGAAAATATATGTATTTAATATAACAGTGCACTACTTTGTAGTTTTTAGCATCCTATATATGCATGACTACACCACCACAATTCGTTATCCATGTCATCTCAATAATTTCCCCTTAATTTGTGACCTCTTCTATATAAAAGAAATCACCAATATTCACAGAAATTTTGCAGATGGGCAAATGACGATGAATCTTTCTTTGTCCCATTATTATTTTGCTCATATTGCCTTCGAAAGCTTAAGCTCCTTTATTATACTGGAGTGATAAAGAAAATGAATGCACATTCCAGGGGTAGCTAATGTTGTGCTCAACTGTGCTTGGAAACACATCAAGGTGAGCATCCATGAAAAATGAATGTGGTACTAAAGTTAGACATTATGAGCAAAGCAGTGTTATGATTTGCAAATCAAATAATAAAACATATTTGACATTATTCACAATGCTGCTGCTCTCCTTGCTGCACTGTTAAAGTGCTTGTATGAATCACCTTGTCTGATCGTGTTTGTCATCATAAATTTAAGTTTGCTATACACTTTCAGCTCAGGTGTATTAGGCCAAATGTTGTAAATCATATATAAGCGTCTTACCTCAAAAGTTCTCCTTTTTAAATTTTCACGTTAAAAAAAGCATGGCCTTTATCAACCAAGAAAAGACCTGAACTGAAAATTGATTGTATCTAGTGGTCAGTAGGAGTCTGCACTATGTATTTTACTGCAGTAATCTAAAGCAGATACACTACATGGTTTTATCCAATAATCATTTCAAAATATGTTTTCCAGAAAATCTATCAGAAACATATTGTGATATAGACTATGTGTTTGTATGTATGTTAATGCAGAATAAATATCATAACATAAAATGACACCCATTCACCAGGCACTTTATGAAGTACACCTGTGAAATCTAATGTAATCCAGTACAACATGCACAGATTCTAACTTTCAGTTATATTTACTTCAAAATGTGATGAATCTACTTTTCGTTTTTCTTTTATTGAAGTCATAGTTGGTGGTGGTGTAATGGACTCGTTCCTAATATTATGTGCACCACAATAACATACATGAGGGGGGCAAAACATCCTCCCTGCCTCAGTAATAAACATAAAGTAGATTCCTCACCATTGAGCAAAGCTGTTGCATTAAAAGCATTTAATTTCACAGGTGTACTACAGTTTGAGGGGACTTGGTTTTGTTTAGAGATTAACTCTTTAGCCACTTGAGGTTAAAAGCTGTTCCTCGCAAGCTAAACCATCATATGTCGTGGTTAAGATTTGATATTTTGCTAGTTAGGTTAAATCTTGAGGGTGTAAATGATTATATGTCAATATGTCCTTTTTAGACTGAAATGATGCAGCAATAAATGTGATAACAGCACCTTTAACCAATGACTCCAACATGTAGGGGAACACCCTCCCTATTTCACTACACTGTACCGAACCAACATTTTAAAAAGTTAACTTTTATTTTACGTTAGCCTTACGTTACATGTTATTAAAGTGAACAATATTTTAGGTGGTTAAACGATACTTTTTCTCCTTTAGAAACTTTAACTTAGGTCGTATTTTGTCATATTTGCATTTTCTCCACATACCAGTATCAGGCGGGTAAACAAGCTTACATATGCGGTGTCTTCTCTCTGCTTGTACATAAAGTTGTCTAATAGAGTTGTGGCTCTCTTTCAAACCCTATAAATCATATTTAAACAGCAAATTAAAAAGGCTAGCTTACAAAACATGGACACAATTAGCTAGCAGACTGTACCTCTCCATCACATCCATGTCCGGGGCTACGCCCCCTCTACCGTGAGCGTGCCTGACCGTTACTGCTGCTCCTAATATGGGCATAACATGCGCCGAAGTACCGCCTACATGTGATATTCGGCATTCCAATTGGACGAACAGAATGTCGGTCATCAACATTCAAGGAAACGTTGCTGTGCGTGCCCTGTAGGGTACTTGTCAACATTAGCGAGGATCCCAGCTGCATTTAGGCCGGATTTAAAACCCACACCGGGTAAGACAGCAATTTCACAATATCCTGGTCGTTTTGGGATGAGGTTACCACATGCCTGTGTTTCTGTTTTCTGTCTTTATCTCGGTCTGAGCGGCCGTAATACATGCAGCATTACCGGTCATTTATTGACCCATTCTCTCAGGTTAGCAAAATAGCCTTCCAGTAGCATCTAATAAAATAAGTTCATATATAGCTAGCTATCCGTATCTGTTGTTTTTAGTCAAGCCAATGAATGGGGATAAGTGTAACTGCTGTAGCTAACCACCTCCGTCGGTCAGTTTTTTTTAAAGACAACCTCTAACCTTTTGCTGGCACTGCCTCCAACAAGCTCCTGCTCCTGAGCACAGATCACAGACCTTTGACTGAGTGAGGCTATATATTGTAAGCTGACGATTATTGGTATTTTGCCTAAATTTATCAAATATTTTCACTCATTAACTACATAACTTTCATTTTAATTTCTGTATGTGTCCAGATTTCTGCTGCTTGTGTTTCGGATGTCAAAGTACAAACTCTTTCTGCTGAGGCATGGTGAGGGGGCCTGGAACAAGGAGAATCGTTTCTGCAGCTGGGTAGACCAGAAGCTGAGCGAAGATGGGGTGAAGGAAGCCCAGGACTGTGGCAGGCTCCTGAAGGAGCAGGGCTACAAGTTTGACTTGGTGTACACCTCCATACTCAGCCGCTCTATCCAGACTGCGTGGCTGGTGCTGGAGGCTATGGGTCAGGAGTGGGTCCCTGTTATCAAGTCCTGGAGGCTTAATGAACGCCACTATGGTTCCCTGATTGGACTCAACCGGGCAGAGATGGCTCTACAACACGGAGATGAAAAGGTGAAGTTATGGAGAAGGAGCTACGACATCACTCCACCCCCTATTGATGAGTCCCACCCTTACTTCCTGGAGATCTACAATGACCGCAGATACACTACTTGTGATGTGCCAAAGGAAAACCTTCCCCGAGCTGAGAGCCTGAAGGAGGTGTTGGACAGGATGCTGCCCTACTGGGACAGCACTGTGGTGCCGGAGATAAGGAGTGGTAGGACTGTGCTCATTTCTGCTCATGGAAACAGCTGCAGGGCCCTGCTGAAACACCTGGAAGGTATGCTATTGAACTGACCCGACCAATTATAAACAGAGCTGTGTGAACTGTTGTCTTTGTGTGGTGAACACATTCATTTGAAATCAGCAGCTGCTCCTGAACTTTACAGGCTTCTGTAGATCAGAGTCATTGAATTAGGAAGGACATATTTCAGTTCCAGAAATGGAAGGCTGAACTTGTGCAAAAAGGCCAGTGAGTTTATGTTACATTCGGAGGTGGCCATGAAATCCATGCTGACCTTTTAACACACACATGAGCTTGAGGGCTCCATGTGCCACAGCCCACTCAGTAGCTTAACACATATTCACTGTTACTGTAGATAATATACAGCAAAGGATATAGACGCTGCCATTACATGCTTTGATTTTATTTTCATTACACTGCACTGATACAAAATGAAAGAAGGCAAACTGTCATTAATCCTGTTTGTGGATAGACTGCATAACATGAATTTAATAGTACACTCTCTTTCAACAGGTATATCAGATGAGGATATTGTCAGTGTGACTTTACCTACAGGGATACCTGTGCTGCTTGAGCTCGATGAAAACCTCAGGCCTGTGAAACCCCGACAGCTGCTGGGAGACCAGGCAAAGATTCAGGCAGCCATTAAAAAGGTGGAGGACCAGGGAAAAGCCAAACCATCAACTTGAATGCATTAAAATGACTCTAAGACTTAAATTCCACTGATAAGCCACAACATTGAAACCACTGACAGGTGAAGTGAATAGCAATGAACGTCTCGGTACAATACAATAGTCTGCTTGTAAATCCTGGCATACATGTTGATGTCACTTAAATAAAGTACCCACCTAAACATCGTTCCAGATCAAGCAAACTCCGCTATTGCAGTGGCACTCTCAGAATGCTCCTTCGGCAAGATAGTGCACTCTGCCACACCCTAAAACTGCTCAGGAACAGTTCAAGGAACACAAGAAAGGGCCTACGGCAATGACCCAGGCAATCCATTCGATTGAGTCCCCAGATCTCAATCCAGTCGAGTCCTGTGATGCACCAGAAGAAGCTAGATTCATGTAGCCTCCACTCTACCCCAGTGCCAGACACCACAGGACACCCCTCAATTCTTGTGTCCATGCCACAATGGGTAAGAGCTGTTTTAGCAGCAATAGGAGGACCGACCGATAATATTAGTCAGGTGGTTTTAATGCTGTGGCGGATCAGTGTAGCTCTGCTATTGGTGCCTGAACACACTTTTAATTTGAAAGGGTGAAACTCCACAGACTTGGAACAACTCATTATATAACATTAGAAAATAACGATAGCAGATTGTCTGACAGATTTAAAGGATAGATAAGTCTTACGGTCAAGTTGCTGTATGTGTAATAGTGCACCTCACCTGTATACAGGATGTGTGTGTTGCAGGCTGGACTTGTTCTACTGAGGAAGCAAAAAGTTCTAAGTTGTACTGTAAATGTTTCTGCACTGTGCTGAATTGTGTTTTGTGTAAACACTTAGGAAGCTTTTGGTCTGTATGTTATTTTTAAGTTAACTGCACATACTTCTGCCTGTATGGTGACTCTAAATTGCTTATTTATTTATTTATTTACACACTGACTCTACCTTTCAGATTTAAAGTAATGTAGTGAAGCTGCAAAATATTTTAATATTCCATATCCCTCCTTTCTTAAAAGATATTTTTCTGTTACATTGTCTAACTTTAGGAATCTTCCCTTGGATGTGCCTTCAGTATTAATTCAGCTATTTTTAAAAAACTTCTCATGAGTAGAGTATAAAACAGGACTTTTATTTAAGACTTAAAGCACTCCTCTAACAAATCTTACCTCATAAACACTGATAGGCAGGCTGTTGATTCAAAGAATTGGGTTACTGTGAGCATTGGAATTGCTGTAAATATGCAAAGCCACTGAAATCCCATGCATATGAGTTACTCATACTTCTGCTCAGTAAGTCAGACAGCGGAGTCTGTTTTTCTGTGTGGTTTATACAGTACATTAACTCTGACACAGAATTAGGTTGAGTTAAAAACACTGTGGCTTGCAACCATGGATATATTGGTATGATAACTGGTTTATGCTTTGCACATTTTGGAGGGGCTTTTATGAGGATTTAAAAAAAAAGAATCCCCTCGTTAATTAAATGCAACAACTGTGAATGGTAAATACCATTATTTGATATGAATTTAATTATTTAAGTGTCACAAGGAGTAGTTTGTTTTTCATTTTTAGTTCCTAAATCTTATCATAAATGCACCATTACTGTCAGTGATGTGGGTGAAAATGTTACAAACTGCTCTACTTGTCACCCTTTGTTTTTACTGTTTGTCACACGGGCTACTTTGTTGTATGCTGTACTGTGTATTGCGTATGTAGATGTGAAGTCCTGTGCGTTGTTCGTGTCTCCTGTTTTCTCAGTTTGTTGTTGTGTTGCTCCACTACTGTTATTTTGTACACTGGTTTGTTAGGTCAACAAGGGAAAGGGACAGGTTAAGAACATTCATTTCTGTTTACTAAAGGGTAAAAAATACTGATAAATTTGTAATTTCACGTATAATGATTTAATTTCTTTCCTGCTGTTCTTACCTTCTCATTTGAGATAATGCATGATGAAATAAAAGGGAATTCAAGTTTTCCTGAGAGATTAATAGTTATGTGTGTGTCTCGTGCTTCATTTAAAGCTTTGTTTTATGAGATCATTCATCATTTGACAACAGCAAGGCGTCTCAGATGTCACAGTGATATACAGTCGGTAAATTTTGTGATGGAGCAATGGAAACAAATCAGGAAACAAACAATAATGCTTGTTTGGGAAGTACAGACATTCCTGCAATTTGAATTCTGGTCGCCTTGAGCCCACTGGAAACAATAAACAACTGAGTCTGTTTGGTTGCCACAGATAGATCCAGAGGAGTGGTGCTTCATTTCCCAACCACTTTTGTAATTTGGCCAAACCAGCGGGGCTGAGCCACGGAGAAACCCTCTAATTGGATGGAAATGCTCTTAAATGGACTCAGCGATCAACATGATGATGCTCATTCTTAGCTATGTGGCAGCAATGATACCATACATCTAATATACAGATGGGTGACAAATTAAAATAAACATAAGGTGTGGGGCCAGCACATGCTTCAGTTAACCTTGGCGGTGTTCAACTCACTGAACTCTACTGGAGGGATAGAGCACAATTTTTCCAAAAGATATACCCTCATCTTATGTTTTGACGATGGTGGTAAAGAGCGCTGTCCACACATTGCTCTTAAGTCCTCTATAGGTTTTTAATTTTGTTCATACTTGATGACTGTGAAGGTCATAGCATATGATTCACATCATTTTCATCATGATCAAACTACTCAGTGGCCCCTTGTGCCCTATAGATGTGGACACTATCATCCTGGAAGATACCACTTCCATTAAGACAGATCATCACAGGATAAAGGTGATCACTCAGAACAACTTTGATCTTCCCTCTAAGGGGACAAGTGGACCCAAACCATAGCAGCAAAATGCCCCCCACAGTGTAACAGAGACATCAGATCCCATCACTGTAGGGTCAAGGTCACATTTTTAAAAATCCATATTTTACTGTGTTTTGTGGTCAGTATAAACTTGGGGGTGTGAAGTAAATTACATATTATATGACACAAGATGTTTACTTTTGCCATTCCTCACGCTTCCCCACAACTAGACATCCTCCCAGTTTTTCTAACCAGTAAGAATTTTGCTTAGCTGTTGCGTTTTATCTGAGGAACCAATAGTCATCCAGCTCAAACTTTGTATAATCCTGCAACTTGACGACTGCCTCTCAGTCCAGGTTTATTTACTTTCTAGAGCTGCTTCTGCTAACTTTGAAATGTCTCTAAGAGTCTACATGCACTCCCATCATGCATCTGAGGCACTGAAAATACTTTTAGTTTTGATGCCAATGTCACCACAACAAATGGAAAATTCTTAGTGTCAGTGAGTTATGCAGCTTAGTTACCATTAGTTTTGATCATATGCCCACAGGTCAGAGCTCTGTTGAAACTGAAATGCTGAGGGACATTCAGAGATGGTGGAAACTTTAATACCAAAGTGAAGCCAATTTACAAGGACTGGGTGGGGTGCTGTGTTCTGATGGCACGAATTGTGCTTCAGTGCAACCTAAACTCAGCTAGTGTCATCCCTTTACATGTGGTTGTGTCTCCCCTGTTCACATATACTGCATTTTATTAAAGCTGAATTTCCAATGGACATGTTTTTCTGTTTCTGTTGTCATATTAACCAGCAGTCACTTCAGAGCCATTCCCAAGCAGCTACTCTGCACTGCTAAAATACTGATTTTATAACCACAGTGTCATCTAGCAAACTGACCAAACACAGAAGTTAAAAATGACAGCTGTTTTATGAATTCAGCAATATTTTAATGTAAAGTGATCGTCCAGAGAGAAAGTTCAGAGAGAGTCTTCTTCCTGAAGGGGGTGTCGACAGCAGCAGATCAATTGCATTTAAAGCTACAGACACTGGAACAGCCTGTTTCGTACAGGACTAAAGCCAGCTGTTATACAGTCCTGGTAGAATGAACCATTTTTGCAATATTTTGAGCTGAAAAATAGAAAGACACATCGTGGGGACATGTGAGACTTTCACTGATTTCCTGAAAAAGAGTACAGTATGGGACCTTTAATTTGTCACTTGTCTGTGTCTTAGTGGAAACATTGCTGGACTACAGTATTCACATACAACCTTTGTCATTTCAGTCAAGCATACAAAGTACATTCATCAACCCGCAATCCCACTACCCAGAGAACGAGTGTAAACGCACTTTATCAATCATCCAGAACACTCATTATACATAAAGTCCAGGGTTTTCTTATGGGGGACATTGATTTATGTTCTCTGCCTTTTTTAAAGAGCAAATCATCATCAACATGATGTACCAATGTCGGACTGATATCATTGAGAGTTCATTTTTGAAGAGAAATCAGTTTCATCATAATCTGTAAACATCCTTAAAGTTAAACTGTGTTCATGCACACACACATCAGCTCAGTGTGAAAATCACTAAGTTGCAGTTTGAGCAGGCGGGGCTGCACACTTCATGGTGCACTTATAAACCTCTGGACGCTTTCGTCTGCTGATTTCCAGCAGGAACAGTCACTTTGGTCTGCAGGCCTGGTAAGTTTGATGATCCTCATGTGTGATGCAATTTTAATAACTTGGTTAATGCAGATAAAAGGGATTCTGTTTTGCATATTTTGAGATTTTTTAGAGTAAAACACAGATGTATAGTCAGAGCTGAGCTGATATTTACATGCACCATTGACTGCTGAATTTGTTATGGTTTCTGTACATCATTTGATGTGATGACAAGGCAGATGTAAAGTGCATTTAATGGAACAGCTGTTTTAAGACACCCTGAATGTGTTCAGAAGACTCACTTGTTGACAGAGATGAGGTTTTACATTACACAGATGACTCACCCACTTATCCCCAGGAAAAGAAAATCATTAAATCAGGATACATCTGTCTCAAAGTTAGACCTATGCATCAGAAAATATGCAAGTGAACCATTCATAAATATACCACAAATATGATTTTAACACATTCATTGGAGAAGACAATAAGGAATGGACAAAGAAGTGCTACGTTTCTGTAAAGATGTTCAAAGAATTAGAGGAGATGTTGACTTGAGAAGGGTCCTGTAAAGACTGACAGGGGCAGTGAAAGTGAAATGAAATATGTGTTTGTACTAAGAGCTATAAACTCTGACAAGTAATAATATTTTATTCTGTGAAGGAAGTTTGTTGTACATACATGTAACTGAAATATTCTGCATTATGTAAAATATTTCTGAACTTGATTTTACACAAAAAATGCACTAAAATAATTTCTTTTAGCAAATGATCATCCAATTTAACCCCTTAAGAGATCTTCAGAGACTTATCTGTCTTTTATAATTAAGCATATGTCTGCTGAGGAATCTCAATTTTAAGGCCAAACAGCCTACACAAAACGGCATTATGATGGTGGAAGCTGCACAACTCTAAGAGAGAAATAGTGGCAGAGAAATTGAGAGTGTCTTGCTCCTTTTTCATGGAGTAATCGCAAGCAGAAATGTGCAGTTTGTTAGTGCAGGTTTCTGCAAATAAGTGTTGTCAAATTCCCAAACAGTGTTTTTCCCCTCTTGGAGGTTTAGCACTTCTGTCTGCTCCGTCCAACACGGGAGTCAGAACTGTAATTTGTCTTTAGTTTCTGTTTCTCATACATTAAGCAGACATCTGGCTGTGGACTCACTGTTTGCTGTGCTGGACATGCCAAGTCTGACTCCTATTCCTTAGATGGTATTGAAGATAAACGCTACAACAGCATGGGGTTGCAGTGTGTGAGCTTATGACCATGGGCTCTTATCATCAAGGACTGGAAAAGTGTTTGGACCTCCAGAGCATCCTCACTGGTCCTTCCAAAAGGCTAAAATCAGGATATATTTGTGTCATGAAAGTGAAAACAGCTGCGCATGCATGAAGCGTAAAAGTTATTTGTATCACATCTGACTTTAAGCCTTCTATAAACCTCCAAGTATGCATGTAAACACAGTCAGAGAACAACAACACAAAGAGGAGCTGACAGATTTGTATTTAATGACATGTTTAGCTGTGTTTGACTTATGTTTCCAATATTTAAAAAAAAAAAAACTGCATCAAATTAGCACGATCCAAATACTAATGTCTGCGTGGAGCCTGTGACAAGTGAGAGAGGAAAACGAGCTGCCTTCTAAAAACAAGCAGAGAGGATTTTTTTTTAAAAAACAGTTTGGGTTAAAATGTAGTCATTAAAAAGAAGTTGTGAATCAAATTTGCCAAATGAGAAACTGATACAGGGGGAGTTCAGCTGCTGATGTTTTTTGTTCGAGCACAAGGGAGTCTTTGTTCCTAAAAAGTGGTGTGATTTGACAGAGAGGAAGGCTGTCTGCTCTCTAGTTGTACAGGTGGGACGTTCTAAATGGGAGAGGAAATGGTTTTCCACATGAGCAAATTACAGCAGGAGCAGAGGTGAGCGTTAGTGACTCTGACGTTAATGGAGTCATTCATCACTGACCAGTCTGCACAAAGAAGATCTAATTTGTGATGTGTGCAGCAGAGTGATTTATAGATAGATTGGTTTTAAATGTATCTTTCTGTTAAACTGTTTGAAATGTCTTACACTATAAAATACTTATTTATCAATAGTAATAATGACATCAGCTATCCACTTGTGGTTTTTCTGAAAAGCTGCTTCATGGCGATCACAATGGAAATAAGTTATTCTTGGGTTGCCACTTTGTATAGCAGCAGGTATTTCCTAGAGTAAACCATGCTCTCTGTCTACGGCTTTGCACTTTGCCAAGCTGGGACACTACAACTAACACTGGCTGTGTAATTCCTTAAAAGGAGGCCGAGTACGCCATCCAGGCTGATGGGATGCGGAACAGGGAGTGCACATAGCTGCATCTATTTCCATTGAGTCCCCAGATGAGGAGGAGACTGTGGCTCAGCTTTCAATTCGGGTTAATTTATCACATTGTGTCACCAGATATATTTAATTCTAGTCTATGATCACTCAGGCTCTTGGCTGTTTTATCGGGAAGCAGAGAGCAATTTCCACCTGCCAACTGATTATGGACTTCAGCCCGTTACTTTGCACAAAGGTGATAAGTCACTTGCAAGTCTTCACTTTACCAGTCGATGGCTATCAGCTATAAAATGACACACGCTCCATCTGAGCCAAACTGTGCACAAACATTCTAATGAGCAACAGGAAAGGTCACCAACACAACATGTCGTGGCTTGTAAAATGTGTGGAATTTGTATCCTGGTCATGGACTTTTTCATGTGTGACCATGTTTGGTCATGTGGAGTAAGCAGCAGTGGCTTCGTGATTGATTGCAAACGCCTCTCTGGCAACTGTTTATCTATAAGTGTGTTGAAGCACCTTTAACAGGAACCTTCTCTGATTATGTGATATGGAGAAAGCAGAGGACATATACACTCTTTATGTTTTGTATGTTTTAGTGTAGGTGTTATTTGTGGAAATTACAAAGAGAACATTCACAGGATCTTTTTTAATTCCTCAGCTACAACACGAATGTGCAATATCTCTACCCTCACTAACTACAGTGCATGTAGGAGCACCTACTTAGAGCACAAAGACTGGAAATGAGAAGAAACAGCTACCCTGGTGCAGTCAGAAGATTACAAAATGAACCTTTCCTGTCACTATTTACAGTATTTGTAATCCTGAACAGTAACCTGAATCCCAGCAGCTAATGGCAATGTGTGCTTGCATCAGTCTCGATAATGGTGCAGGATTGATTACAAGAGCGCGAGTCTCTCACACCCAGCAGTCTGCAAGCTTTTCCTGAACATTTCCTGATTGGTCTACTGTAACTTGCCAAACCAAATGCTAATCATGCATCAGAAGCAGCCTTGAACAGAGCAGAATCTGTTCCTCTGCCTCCTTTTGATGTCTGATTAATACATTTGTATACACTCTGCAGAGACGCCAACATCAAGCCAGTAGTTATAAAGCTAGACAATACACAAATAGCACATGGTGTGTACACAAAGCTGAGATGAACACAAAGGAGGGCCATGCAGTTGATATAATTATGGGGTTATAAGTGAAAGGCTTTTAACTTTTGTGTTGCTTACCAAGCACTAATGGTATTATAGGACTTATTCTAACCTTCAGTGGACGATTTGAGGATTTCTCAGGCTGAGTCCTAGTTGGCTCCAGAAACAAAGGATGGGCTTACTGGGGTTTAAATATTTTGAGGGGCAATGCTGGAATTAGATACTTCCAAAAGTCAAATGTTTTTTTCAGGACTGTATCCATTAATCAAATTAAGTCAGTCCCTTCATAAATCCACGCCTCCAGTATTAGTCACTGCCTAAGGATGAGCTGTATTTGTATGGCTCTGGTGACAAATGATATATTCAGTCATTTCTATCTAAATATGTCAGAAACCTGCTTTTAGCAGAGTTTCTTAAACCTGTTTGAACTCTCTGGATGTTTTCTTCTACAGTACTTTGTAGATGTGGCCAGCACTTTATTATTGATCCTTAATGTTCTCCCAGTGTAGCTTTCATAAAAGTAATTTGTTGTTTTTTCAGTTTATATTACTCACTGACCAGGTAGGACATCTGTTTTAGAAAATATGTTTCTTCAAGAGCTGCTTTCTGCTGGCAGTATGTTTGAATGCAAAGTTCTGTTTGTGCTCAGTGACTCTCAGAACACTCATCAGGTTCATCAGGTTTATTGTGCACTATATATTGGCTTTTTGTGCATACATTTGAGCTATTTAGCAGCATGGCCTAGCCATTGCAGGAGACACCATCCTCTATTACAGCAGTATTTGATTTCAGGAGATATGACCATTCTTATGTCTGTATTTTAAGTACTGACCAGGAGCCAAGAGATGACTGCTTAACTTCGAGTGACAACTGGAAGAGGAGGAAACAGCTAGCCTGGCTTTGTCCAACTCTGAAAAGACGAAAAGAATCTCTGACTCATGAGTTCCCTGGGGGTGATTTGTGGTGTCTGACACCAAGAGGTTGCCAGAGAATTGCTTGGTCCTGTGGGTTGTAGGGTGGGGCCTCTGTGGATAGGGTTTGTTCTGGCAAATGTGGATGCCTAATCAAATTAGGATCTGAAGAGTTTCAGAAGGTCAAATCAACACTTTGAGCTCTTTGTTATGTTCCTTGTGCCTTTCCTGAGCAATTCCCCAGTTGAACATGGGGTCATGTCAATTATCATTGTTATTAATTCACCTGTCAGTGTTTTTTATGTTTAAGCTGGTATGTGTGCAACTGCCAGCATCTCTAAAAGTGTTACTACACATTACATTGAATTTCTATAGGTAGAAATTACAATGAAAATATGATTTTCTAGGGAGCCACTGCTGTTAGAATATCTGAGCAAACAATAGTAAAACAAAGAATTCTCAGTGTTGGGCAAGTTTGCAGGCTACCACTGCACAGAAGTACACAGAAACAGACATCCCATTTGTGAACATATTGAACAAATAGAATGTAATACATGGCTTGGTGAGTTGGTAGTTGAAGGCATATCTTTTAAACTGCAGCCATGATGTTTCTTTTAGCTTCCACTGTTTATTCAAAGCCAGGCTACTTGCCTGCTGATTGTGTCTCAATAAGTAATGTGCAGACATGAGTTATCTTGTTTCTTATTTCTTGCTCAAAGCAAGACATTGAGTGACCATGTTTCCCAAAATGTCACAGGATTCCTTTAAAGGTCATATTCTGTCACAGTGTCCTTGTGTAGCTGAACATCCAAATAAAGCTCAGATTTCTAGCAGTAAATGTGAAATGGTATATTTAGACATCTTGCAGAAGGTATATAGAACTATTTATTGCTATGCTACATTTTATGTTTATACCAGACAGAGGTCAGTAACTTCTCAGTGTGTTTAACTTGCAGCATCCACTTAGACCAGAAGAAACCAGAACTGTGCCCTTGTCAATGCTGTTTTTCTCATGTGACAGTTGATTTGTTGCAAACACTTACATGAATATTCATGAGCAGCGTCTGGTGAGTGTTTGGCTGCATGAGAGCAGAAGGGCCATAGAGAGGTAGGAAGAGAGAGATCGAGGTCCTGCAGTGGTGTTTGGCAGTCAGAGCAGGCCACAGAGGGGAGAGCTGGTCCTGTTGAGAGAAATCAGTTACAGATGTACATATGTGTAAGAATCTGTCCCGGGCACTCGTCATGTGGGAATGATTTGTTAACTTGATTCCACCTTGTGACAGAAAGCCTGGTGTGCACAGGGGGAGCCTGTACTATGCTCTGTAGTGAATGTGTAGGGACAGTGATGGACAGTTTCCGTGCCATAAGTTGGTACAAGCAGACATTTCTGTCTAAATTAAAGTGACATAATGATCAATGCCTACAGCTAAGGGGGTTATGTTTTGCATTTGGATTATTTCAGTGTTAGAGAAAGAATCATTCATGCCTGCAACATACCATACAAATCATCTGTCCAGTGACTGATGGGACAGCTGTTATGGGAAACTCTAAGGTTAATGTCAGTGTACATGTCTGTGTGTGTCCACATCTGTACACAAAGTGGGCAGAAAGGTAATAACCTCTCACTGTGAGAGTGGTGGGTTTTTAAACTTGAGAAATATAGAACTTTTCAGGCCTTGCTGGATTCAGGCCAATCCAAGCACAACTCTGACATATCTGTGAGGTGTTCGCCTGCACGTCAGTCTGGCTTTTTCTGCTGCTCCATAGAGTCCATAATGCTCCAGCTCCTGCCTCAGAAACACAAACCAACCTTTGTCACCTCCAGGCCTTCACTGGTCCACAGCTGTGAGGGAGTGATGGAGAGCAGTTTGTCTCATGTGGGCCTGTGAGAGGAATTAAATCAGCGAAGATGCAAAAAGTTCACCTCCATAGATCTGAAAAACTCAGATGTCAGTGTAAAGCATTTAGAAAATGCCAAAGTGGTGATGACGAGGGTTCCTAGAGTGATAATATTAATGACAACAAAGCACAAAAAGCACAAAAACAACAGTGGTGGTCACTTGGATTATGTGTGCAGGAGAACACAGTCCAACGACTTTTTTGTGTGTAATAATGAGGAATGTAAAGGATGTGAATTGGGTGTTGGCCAAATGCATCTGGTGGGAATACTGCAAATCTGTTTACGTTGAAGCATTGTGTTTCAACAACATACACCAACAGTGCAGTAAATAAAACAAATACTGGGCCAAGCATGAAGATGGGGATTCCTGTATGCATTCCAAAGTTTTGTTACTGACTCCACTTTCATTCCACATTAGTCAGGTGGACTCTGGTCTTTCTCAGACATGGGCCGTATTTTGTTAACACAAGTTGTAAAATGGTGAATTCTCATCATTGACAGAAAGTGTTCATAAATATCTGACATAGATTGTGGTAGGACTTTATTAAACCCCCTATTTAGCATTTATAAGCAAGTATATCCTTATTTAATGAGCAGTTATAGTAGTTGTAAACAGACATAAGGGCATCTTGAATTTGTACGGTGTCATGTTGTATCATGTTGTATCCTATTACATGGGCTCAGTCATATTTGTTAATAATAATAGTTGTTTTGATAAAATGTCATTTAATGTGGTAAAGCATGTCATTCAGTTTACAAAAAAAATAATCATGGATATTTTTTTAAAGAATCTTTGACCAAAAAATCTAAAAAAACTGATGTCTGATCGTTCAGATTTTAAAATATCCTCACCTCTATTATTGATTCTACATTAGTACAGAGTCCTCATAGGCTCAGCTAAGAAAAAAAGACCCACCTCTGTACTTCTGGTTAATAAACTGTGCACATGGATTTGCAAAACTCTTCTTTCTACAGAAATCCTTGCACATGGTTTACAAGTCTGTGCACTGGGATTACAAATGCGAGGACTTGGTTTATACCCTGAGAGTGCAGATTTAGACGCGGCTCTCCAAAAGTTATATGGGATGCAATAAGTCACTTTCCTGTTTTCCAGTGAAGCAAGGCATAAAAAGAGTGTCATCCTTTTCCTGGAAAGCTCCAAACTGTCTACATAGAGACGTAGTGGGTGTTTTAGAAATAGGCCTCTTTCAGCCTATTCTGTTTGTAAGTCTTAGTGACTGTATATGGTGTTGGCCATTGTGAAAACTAAACTGTTGCACGCTTGTGTCCCATTATGATCACTGTTGGTGGGCTCCTCTGAAGAGCTGAAGATGCTGGAACCAAAATAAAGGGACAATGATGAAGTGGTCCTTTTAAGTGTGACCTTATATGACTGAGATGATAGTCAAGCTAGATGATGTTGAGATATATATTTATAATATATTACATCAATGTAAGGGTAGAAAATACGCATAGTGGTGTGAACTAAACAGAATAAAGTCTATGAGTGCAAAGTTGAGGTTCTTTTCTTCATCCATGTCTTTAGACTCATTTTCAGTATCGAAGCCTGACATCGCTCGGTAATGGAAATTTGGACGGTTTCTATTTAAGAGACAAATTATTTGATGCCTTTTTCTTCTTCTCTTCGTGATTTTAAAGTATGTTTACTGAAATGTGAGCTTGACTTTGCTTATTCCAGTCTGTTGGTGACAACAGTGTAAAGCAATTTCTCAGCGCTGAGAGCCTAACAATTTCCCTCCTACTCATCAGTGATTAGTAAAGACACATTTAGATCATTACATTGTCCTGTACTGAAGCACAAATTATTTCTTGAGTCTTGGCTTTCCTAAAGCTTTCGTTTCTTTATTCTATTTTTTCTAATAGGAATGTTCTGCAGTGTAATTTTCATATCTCGTTAGTGAAGTGGTGCAGTGTTTGTATTAACTGAGTGAAGCAGTAATGGCTGTGGGCACATGTTTACAGTCAGTGGGTCGGGCAGTTATTGTCTGTTGATAGTGAAAATTGCAACCTTACGTTACAATATAGAATAGTTAGACCATCCATTCATCTTTGCAGAAGTGAATTTAAAAAAGTAAAGCTAAACTCATTGGTTTAAAATGCATGTGCAGATGTGACAAGGGAAAATACTCAATTTGTCTCACTCATGACTTTAGTAATAAAAACTCACTGCTACCACCTCCATGGTATTTTCTTGAAGACACGTTTCATATTTATTTGTACCAGAATTAAAAGAGGGTTGAATTGTCTAGAAGTTGATTTTTTTTTTTTTGCTCAGATTGCTTTTGTTCCGCCTCTGAGTGAAATTGGGAACCTTGGTGAAATCCCATTTCAGAGTTCCCTTGTATTCACACTACAGTTCTTGTATCTGTTGGCTACAGTTACTGCCAGACTCTCTTACAGACCTGACCTGGTAAAATATGGTTGATGGCAGCTGCTTGTTGTGCAGCTGCAAAGTGCTCATTGTCAGGAAAAAAGTAGATTTGACATCTGCCTTCATTGCAAGTGGTTTGAAATTGTTGCTCAAAGCTAAAGGTATTAACACAAGTCAACTTAAGAGGTTTTAAGAGCTATGAAGGATGTTCTTCAGTCGTATTTCTTCAGTGTTAACAATTACATCTATTTCTGCACATTTCACCTATAAACTCTTAAGATCTCATTTCTTGCTCTGTATCAGCCAGGAGGAGGCTTGCAGTGAGGGACTTGGCACAGGCTGTTATGGTCTTACATAAGTGCCTCAGCTTTGGGAAATTACCCCACCACTGCAGGGCCAGAGGACAGATTTATTATTACTTCATTAAAGGCTTTGGGTTTGGAATTGATTGCTGTAATCGCACTCTGGATTGTAGATTACACACTTTGGCAACCTTATTCCAGAATTATCATTTTATCTGCAACGGAGAACCTCTAATGACTTTAAATGCATTCATCACCGTGTCCAATGCCATGGAGTCCCAGTAAACCTGAGCACTAAACATGATTAAACAGAGATAAGGGTCAGCGTGATGAATGACGGGGTTTTCCAGGGCATCTTTCAAGCCTCTACAGTTCAAAGAACTGTGTTGGATTTATGGACACCAGTGTTCAGGACATGGAGAAGTTGTTTTTTTTTTTAAATCTAATCTCTTTTTACAAGAGAGATCTTTGTAAAAGGAAGCTACAGTAGCAACAAAGGCGACAAACAAGCTCAGTCTAGTACTTTAATAGATATGACAATTCATAACAAAGAACAGAAAGTGTCCCCCTCTTTTCCTGGTTATTAATTAAGAAATGATGAAGACATTATTAACCCACCACGCCAATGGCAACTGAGCTGCCATTCAAAGTGCTTGCCTGCCATTGGGAGCAACTTGGGGTTCAGGGTCTTGCCCAAGGACACTGCGGCATACGGAGGGGTCAGGGATTGAACCGGCAACCTTGCCATCAGTGGACAATCCGCTCTACCACCTGAGCCACAGCCGACTTGCTAACTGCTGTTAGGCGATTAACTTTTTAAAGTTTTATTAAATTAATTGTTTTTTTTTCCAAAAGAAAATGATTCCAGTCAATCTTTGCTTTTGAGTTTAGGATTCATGTTATTAATCCGTTAGATAATAAAATTTCCTTGGTAAAACGTGCATTGGAGACCTGGCCTGTAGCTTTTGGCAGCAACGACTGCACAATCAGTTGATTTAAGACTAATGACCTCAAACACAACAGAGTGATGGAGAGAAAGTTACAGAAGACGATAAGGGTGGCAGTTTCAGAGAGTCGGATTGATTCTGCAAAACTCCGAATCAATAGACACAGACACATTTGATGAAAGCCACTGTAAGCCAGATGTAGTAAAGTAAGCAGCATAAGACAAACCAAAGTTTGAGAAGGTCTGGTGTCAGAGCTCAGGGAGGAAAAAGTGAGACAGAGAGAGAGAGAGAACAGGAGGCTAAGGAGGAGGAGGGAGGCTGAGGGAGGAAAAAAAGGGGAGCAGAGAGGCAGGCTTTGCCTTTTCTGGTAGTTAAAGTCTCTGAAAGAACAAGCAGGAATTCTTTGTGCTGCAGAAGGGCTGAGATATAAACCAGACTGTAGAAGCTGATATATGACAAGAGACGACACACTGTTGCCCATGGACTAAACTTTAGCTACTGCTAAGGTATTGTAAACCAGCAGGCACTGTAGATTTATTTAATTTTTTTTTTTTTTTTTACGTATGTCACAAAGCTGTCTTAGGTGGTCCCCTTCTATGAAGTGTTTCTACAGTTTAAGGGATTATGAGCTGCTTTTAAAATTTAATTTATCACGTCTTCACTGTTATTGTGAGGGTTTGCTGCTTAACAAACTGTAAAATTTCCCTTAATGATGCATGAGTTTAACTGTGTGCTGCACTAAATTTAAGACACATGGGCTGATATCATATTAGTGTCTTTCAGTAAGAAAGTGAGGGGAACCTTTTGGGCATCATGGACGATGACTTTGACCGCCGCATGGAGCTGAGGAGGCAGAGGAGGGAGCAGATGCGCCTCGACGCTGAAAAGTAAGTGTTCTCTCTACAAATATGTAAATAAATCTGTAAAAGTGCTCATGCATACACGCAAACACACCGACATGGACATGCAGAGTGAATCATAAGTGAAATCCAGGCTAAAAAAAGGTGAAATACGAACACTATGAAAGGACAGAGGACATTTTTACAACATCATCCTAATTTAAACCCCCATTAGTTTCATTAGTGTTTGGCTTTCTGACTCAACACTTAGAGAAAAGGCTGATAAATTTCAAATTTGATCAGCGGTGGCTCACATTCTCCCACTTTTATAAACCACATCTGCAACTGCTGCCAAAGTTATTGCACAGCTTCTGCTTAAACAGCTCACATGTCCCATCTATCCTGTGTGGTGTGGAAACACTTTAAAAGCTCATGATGATAAACTTTATGATAGTGCAATGAACCATGTGAGCTCAAAACTTCCAACGTGTTTGTCTTCAGATCTTCTTTTTCTGTGTCCTCTAATCAGTCATGCAAAATCTAACAGACAGATGCTTGGCGGTCCAGGCTCTCTGTGCGTGTACATATGCTGTTTGATTTAGTTTCGTATGAGGAAGTTGTGCGTCTCACACGGAGCAGCAGAGTGGAGCAGACAGAACTTGGATGGTTCTCTGGTGATGACGGCTTAATGATGCTCTCTGCCTTTTTCTCTCATTAGGGAGTCAGTCAGCTGTGCTGCTGTTTGGATTTATCTCTCGCCCTCTGTCATCTCCCCCTCTCTCCGTCTCTCTTTGTGCATGGATAAATATAATGCTGTTAAAGAGGTGGTGCTGGCAGGCACTCCTGTACTGGAGAGTGACAGATTTGACTATATCTCAAAATATGATGAGCAGTGATGTAAGACTTTAAAGGAATGGAGAAAATTCAGATTGAGATGTCTTTTACATGCTCATGCTGCTTTTCTTAGGCTAGTAACACTGCATGCAACATGTTTTATAAAGTACAGAGACATGTGAAAGCCAAACACACACAAATGTACATATGTACACACATGTAAATGCCATTCATGAAATCTAACATGTATTGCTGTCAAACAACATATTGCACAGCTTAATTTTGTGGTATTGCTGTAGTTAGACAACTTATTTCATGACAAGATATTGCACATCATTAGCCATTTTGAACAAATTAAAACAGAATATTGCACAACAAGTAGAAATACGAGCACAATAGTTAGTTACACAGCACAGCAAATATTATGTGCACATGACAAGCGACTGATTGATGTTATGACCACAGGGAGAGTGAAAATAAAGTGAATGATTAGTAGAGTTGCTGCAGCCACTATAAAATAAGGATCAAACACTGAGATTAATGCATTTTACTTTTTTAAGTGACAGGATGATGACCATCTAATCAAGAGATCAATGCAACCAATCATAGCTCAGTCCCTTGTTTTCTTGCAGTTCACAAGTCCAGTGCTGTCATATCAGATGTGCTATCAGAGCCACAGTGAACAGAGCGTTCCTTACAATTTTCTCACAGTGTTGCAGCCAAACCCGACCAGCCGTGCCAACCCAGCCTGCCCTGCCTTTTCTGCCTCCCATCTCCTCTCTAAACGCTGCAGACACTGGAATGTTTTCACTGTCATTTTTGTTTTGGTCATGATAGCCTGCTCTGGAACCATCAAACTGTGACAGAGTCTCTTTCCTGCATCTCTCTCCTGTTAGCCGAGTAGCTCTCATCATGTTTCCCTCCATTTATTAGGTTCTGCGTTCCTCAGGTTGTAACTGTTTCATTTTGACATCAGTCTGTCAGCAGGCCTCCAGCTCTGAGTGGAGCAATATCTGATCGGATTTCTTCCTCAGTGATTTCTTGGGGTGACCCATGATATTTGGATGAACCCTCACCTGCAGATTTATTGGATTTCCATCTCGTTTTTGGGGCCTTTGTTTCTGCTTTAAAGACAGAATGGATTCTTGCAGTTCCCATCCACCTCTTCCTCTGACAACATCTGTAAATCATTGTGCTGCGGTTTCAGGAAGAGCAGAGGAAATAATACCAGTGTGCTATCAATGGAGCATTTCAAGCTCTCTCCCTGCCTCATAAAGCCTGGTAATGCTCGCAAAGATACTGCCAGGCATGCCGAAAAATCTCTGACTGTGGATATACTCACAGTTGGATGAAGGTCAGAATGTGAGAGAGATGAGGATGATGAAAGAAAGCCAGCAGGGCAAAGAATCTTTTGTTTTGTGTCGATGGTTTTGTTCTTATCTTTATCTCTGTCTTCCTCTTCTTTTCCTTTTGTCAAGTATTAAGTACTAAAGGGGTCATTCATTTGAAGTACTCTTACCTCTGTCAATGTGACATTTATATGTAGAGAATGTGCTTATAATACGTCTTAGTCTATTTTCCCTCAGTTGGGGCATCGCCCATATCTGTCATGTCTTCTGAGGTCAGCTTCTGAGGTCAGATGGTATGGCCTATTTGAATAGCACCCAGCCCGGGTGTTGAAATTCCTTAAGCTGTTCAAAAAAATTGACAGATCACCAGATATTCTTTTTCCAGAAAATAGTGTGTGGCTGTAGGATTTGTATGATTTTTTGGCAGTTTTTTTTCTTTCTCAGGAAACACACATTTCTTTAGGTCTCTAAACCAAAAAGAGGAAAATTCACTCTTTGGCTCTGAGGCTCAGGTAACGCTGTCTTATGCAACAGGATACTGGTACAGAGTGATCTGGCAAAGTTACTTCACAACATCTTTAAATAGCTAGTTTTTCTTTTTGTTTTGGCTTACAAGCATAGACGATGTTGTGGTGATATTAAAAAGTGTTACTGTAAATGAAAATGCAACTAAAAAGCTCCATTTGCCACTCAGTGATGTAGTATTTTATAAAATTCTTGTTACCTCAAGTGTACCTTCACTATGACATTAATGTATAGTGAATTACAGTCAGGAGTAGGCATTAGGTCCAAGCGTTTTTCTTTTTATCGGTGTCTGCAATGCATTTTGATTCTTTTATGAACACACTGTACTTTATTGTGTGCTGTTTCAGGGGGGGTTTCGCCAATGACGATGATGAGGAGGAAGCTCGTGAGCGAAGGAGACGTGCAAGAGAGGAGAGGAAGAAGATGAGAGAATTAGAGGAATCTGGAACCACTGACGTGATCAATACTAACAGGTACAACGTAGAAAACGGAGAATTAAGAGAATAACATCAGGAAAACAACCAAGAAGGAGCAACATTCACGAGGCAGCAAACAGCCTGTGATACCTGTGATTCTGATTTGTCTGTGATCAGAGTAGAGCTGCTCCATAAGATTTGAGCCCTGAGGATGTTTGTTGGAAAGAAGAGAGATGTTGTGGATTAACAGTAGCAAAGTTTTTACTTGATTGTCCCCTGGTGCCTGCAGGATTTATATTACTGCCTGTTGAATAAAGCAGCGCTTGCAGCCATGTCAGCAGCTGCAAACATATTGCTAGTTAGCTAAACTACACC
This sequence comes from Dascyllus trimaculatus, assembly GCA_024666655.1. Lineage (NCBI taxonomy): Eukaryota > Metazoa > Chordata > Actinopteri > Pomacentridae > Dascyllus > Dascyllus trimaculatus. The sequence continues at coordinate 24,515,952 of CM045448.1, forward strand.
AGGCCTCCATTAGGTGATACAATGGGTTTTTTGTAGCTTCCTTGGCACCACTGACTGACTAAAGGAAAGTAGAGTTATTGAGTTTTGGCACATATAAAACACAAAACATAAGAGGAACTGTTTTCTTTTTGGAACTGTAATAAGTCTCACTGGGACTGTATCCAGAACCTTTGACCTCTGACCCTGTGGCTCAGGTTTGGATCCACTTGTCCCCTTAGAGCAGGGGTGTCGAACTCCAGTCCTCGAGGGCCACTATTCTGTATGTTTTAGATGTTTCCCTCTTCCAACACACCTGATTCAAATGATCAGCTCATCATCAAGCTCTGCAGAAGCCTGGTAACGATCCTGATCATTTGAGTCAGGTGTGTAGGAAGAGGGAAACATCTAAAACATGCAGGATAGTGGCCCTTGAGGACCGGAGTTTGACACCCCTGGCTTAGAGAGATGGGTCCCTGCAAATCAATACATAGTTGTCCTGAATGATCATCTTCATCCTATGATGAAACATTTCTATCCTGATGGGACTAGAGTCTTCCAGGATGCTCCTATCCACAAGGGGGGTCACTGAATGGTTTAATGAAAATTATATGAATTATATGCCATGGCCTTTGCAAACACCAGATTTCTCAAGAAAAGTTGATTTACAGGCTGCATTTGTAGATGAAGCTGCAATTGAAATTGAGGAATTTTGCAAAACGCATAAATCAAGTAGATAACATTAAACATAGCAAAGAGGAAAGGTAAACAACAATAATAAATAATTACAATACCAAATTTACTCCAGACCTTCCACAGCACAATACAGTCAGCATCTCAGCCGCCAGGCTACACAGTTCGGTTGTTAGCACCATTGCCTCACAGTTACTAGGTCCTTGGTTTGCGTCCCCACCTTCCAGGGATATTTCTGTGTGAGTTTGCATGTTCTCCCTGTGCAGCATGGGTTTTCACCAGGTTCTCCAGCTTCCTCCCACAGTCCAAAAACATGCTTGATGATTCTAAATTGTCCGTAGGTGTGAATGTGAGTATGTTTGGTTGTCTGTCTTTACATGTAGCCCTGTGATAGACTGGCGACCTGTCCAGGTGCACCCTGCCTTCCAGCCCCCTCATGACCCTACAGAGGATAGGCAGTGTATAGATAATAGATGGATGGATCTCAGCCTCCAGAACAGATGCAGCATTAACATATACTTAGATAAATGAACACAATGAACAGGTCACATTGGTAAATAAACCTGGGAATGTGTGTCCACTTGTTGAAACTTTTGTAAATGGTCGTCCCTCTCCTATCCACCTGTCTCATAAAAGAGATATGCGATTTCCAATCAACATTCTTGAAAGTCTTTTAATTTTCACCCAAGTTGTTGAGTCAAAGTTTAACTGAGAGAAAAGAAATATCAACAACAGCACAAAGGCCATTTTCAATAGTTTGTTTCTGATAATTGCCTCCAGTTTCAGCATTTGGAGCTGCTTCCAGCGGTTGTGTGGTTCTTTGATCGATCATTTCTCTGGTTATCCACAGCAGAAAGATCCACAGAGAGACTTTTGGGTTCATCAGAGAAATAAGATTTAATTGCAGGATTTGGCTTCTTTATAAATAAGCATGTTTAATGTTCCTTCAGTGTGACGGAGACCGAATCCTCCACGGCCGGTACTGAAGGAGCAGATGACGACCAGGCTTTGCTGGAGCGCCTGGCCAAGAGGGAGGAGCGCCGACAGAAGAGGATGAAGGAGGCCATGGAGAGACAGAAGGAGCTCGACCCCACGGTTGGCACCACCAACGGCACAGACGAGGGGGAGGAACAGTCCTCCATTGACAGCAGCAGACGGAACAATACAGAGGTCGAGGAGGAAAAGAAGGAGGAGAAGTCTGCCCAGGAGGAGGTGGCAGATGCTGATACTAACTCCTGGAGGAAGGACGAAGAAGACAAGAAGGAGGATGAAAAGGTAAAGTTGTGTTTCTCGGCTTTTATGGATGAAAATGTGTGCTTACTGGTGATGCTTAAGGGTTTTATATTGTAATGTTTTTGACAGGAATCTGTTGGAGAATCATCGACACCGACCACAAGAAATGAAGTACAGTCTCTTTATTTTCACTATTTTCATTTTCATTATTTCATTTTCAGTAAATAAATATAACCTGGTTTTTTTTAGGAGGAAACTGAGGAGAAAACTGCAGCAACAGAGGTGGAGGATGAACAGCCCAGTTTAGAAAACAAAGATTCCAAAGAAGAAGCTGCACCTGACGTCGACAATGAGGAAGAAGAAAGGAAAAGGAAGGAAGAAGAGGAAAGACAACAAAAGGAAATGGAGGAAAAGCAGAGGATAGAGGAGGAGGAGAGGCAGCAAAAAGAAATGGAAGAAAAGCTTAAAAAAGAGGAGGAAGAAAGGCAGCTGAGGGAGGAAGAGGAAAGGAAGAAGAAAGAGGAGGAAGAAAAACAGCAAAAAGAAATGGAAGAGAGGCTGAAAGAAGAGGAAGAAGAAAAACAGAGAAAGGAGATGGAAGAAAAAATGAGAAATGAAGAGGAGGAAAGGCAGAACCAGGAGATGGAGGAGAGACGGAAGAGAGAGGAGGAGGAAAAGAAGAAAGAGGAAGAGAGATTGAAAAAGGAGGAGGAAGAAAAACGAAGGAAGGAGATGGAGGAAAAGAAGAAGAAAGAGGAGGAGGAAAAACGAATAAAGGAAATGGAAGAGAAGAAGAAAAAGGAGGAGGAAGAGAAGCGAAAGAAGAAAGAGCTGGAGGAGAAGAAGAAGAAGGAGGAGGAGGAGAGACGGAAAAAGGAGATGGAAGAAAAGAAGAAAGAGGAGGAGGACAAGAGGAAAAAGGAGGCCGAGGAGAAGAAGAAGAAAGAGGAAGAGGAGAAACGCAAAAAGAAAGAGATGGAAGAGAATAAGAAGAAGGAGGAGGTATTGATGTGATTTGTGGGTCAGCCACTTCAGAAACAACTGAAATCAAGGCTCAGTATTAATGTCTCCATTTGTAAAGTAACACAATACAGACATTTTATTGGAGCACCAGTCCTTAATCCTGCAGATTAAATGACACGGAGGGACCACATTTTATTTTTCCAGGCTTTGTTCTTGCTTGCAGATATTTGCTGTATGATATGGTTTTGTGGTGTGGTCACAGATCACAGTGCAGTCATACTGTTCTGTCCGCTTCATGCATAAAAGAGGTGGCAGCATCAAGGATGTCACAGTGTCTTAGTCTACATCTGCTTTACAGTCACTGCCAGGCCTTTGACTCCAACAGTGTCTGATGGCTTTCTTTTTTGGGATTTTCAACATTGCATGTTTCCACTGAGCATGCTGCTTTCATTATTTCATTTATCTTTTCTTTTCTCTCGTGTAAAGGAGGAGAAGCCGAAGAGATTTGGGTTTAAGGAGAAGGTAAAACTACACTGGCTGTCATTCAGTTTACATGATGTGCTATATTCTAACATGGAGGATAAAAGTGGAATTTGTTTTCCCTATTTTTGCAAGAATGAACCAGCCAAACAGAACGGCGCTCTCGCTGAGAATAAATTCAAGAAAATGGAAAAGACATCAAGGTAAATCTGGCCAGAATTCTCATCTCATCACAGAGTTTCTGAGTTACAACTTTCTTTTTCATGTTTGCTGAGATGCAAAGAAAGAACTCATTCAATTAATTTCACTTCAGTTTACTTTAATTCTGTTCAATTCAATTCACTTCAGTTCAGTTTAGTTTAGTTACATTCAATTCAATTTGGTTCAGTTCAGGTCAAATCAGAATTAACTTAACTCAGTTTAATTCAATACAATTCAATTCAGTTCAGTTCACTTTAGTTCAGTTCAATTAAATTCAGTTTAATTCAATACATTTCAACTCAGTTAAGTTCAAATAGGACTCAAGCTAACAGTTGCCTCAAGACAGGCAATGCAAGTAATCAGCTTCACATTCAGTCAGTATATTCTGACATGTGAGTTAAACAGCCGAGCATGTTTGTGAGCAGAGACAGCACCAAGGCAGATGACGTGGAGCGACAGGAGGCCGAGAGAAAACTGCAGGAGCTGAAGCGGCGACGGAACAACGCAGAAAGCGAGGAGTTTGAGAAGATGAAGCAGAAGCAGCAGGAATCAGAGGCCGAGCTGGAGGAGCTGAAGAGGAAGAGGGAGGAGAGGAGGAAGATCCTGGAGGAGGAGGAGAAACAGAAGAAACAGGAGCAGGAGGACAAGAAAGCCAAAGAGCAGGTGGAGATGTGTGAAGCATTATTGTGCTTTGGTTGGATTTGCATCATTATCAGCTGATGACAGATATTTGACAGCACACTGGTGTCTTTTGTTACAGGAGGAGAGGAAGAGGATGAAGGAGGACATAGAAAAAAGGAGAGCTGAGGCTGCAGAGAAGAAGAAACAGAAAGAGGAAGAATCCCCAAAACCTGCTTTTGCTATCAGCCCTAAAGGCTCCTCTAAGGTGAGATTTGAATCAAATGTTCACATTCACATCGTCGACAAAGAACGCACAATTTAACATTAGCAAATTTTCTTAGTTCAATGTAGTCTTGTTGGGGTTTTTTTGCCCTGATTTTGAGATAACATAAAGATAAGATAGCATAAACCAGCTGAAAGAAAGCATGACTCTCTGCATCTCTAGATTATGTTTTTTGAACAGTTTGTATGAACACAACCTTTAAAATGATCACAACGGAGCTGTACAAGCTATAAAACAAAATTACTCTTTAGAATAAACATTTCATAATGTCACTGAGATATCAGTCTCTTTTCCAAGAGAGATGTGTGAATATGAAACACAATTGGACATGCACCAGAGCAAACATCTTCAAAAGGAGGATTTGACCCAGTTTATGGACAGCTGATACAAATTTTTAGTAATCAGGTTATAAATAGTTGATATTTGGATGGTTTGCAGGAAAAACAAAAATCTTGGTGTCAAAATTTAGAATAACACAAACTCCAATGCAAAACTTAATTGAAATACTTTTATTTATGTTTGATATGGGAGTCTGCATGTTCTCCCTGTGCAGCGTGGGTTTTCACTGGGTACTCCCACAGTCCAGGAACATGCTGGGGTTAATTGATGATTCTAAACTGTCTGTAGGTGCAAATGTGAGCGCACTTGGTTGTCTGTCTCTACGTGTAGTCCTGTGAAATACTGGAGACCTGTCCAGGGTGTCCCTGCCTTCACCACAGTCGACTGGGATAGGCTCTAGTCTCCCCGTGACCCTACGGAGGATTAAACGATATATAGATAATAGATGGTTGATATATGTTTAATTTAAAGAGAGGTTATCAACATTTATCTTTGAGTACTGATAGGCTATTACTTGTGGTATGTAACCAATCAGATCGTGCTGTGGGCGGGACATTGCTTGAGACCACAGAGTGGTGACTGCAGTTAGAGAGAGGAAACTGCACCAGAGCCAAAGTAATGCATTTTTAAACTAATTTGTTTTACTGAAAGTCAGTTAAAAGAAATTACAATACCAATAATTGAAAAAAATGCTTCCTGGCTGGCTGATAATCAGTTGAACACAAGTACAGAATATAAATACCAAAATGCTGGACTTCCAGATGTTTACAAAACACAGGTGTTTTTAAAAGAGTGTTTCTGGAAACAGGCTTTTCACTGTCTTTGCCAGATTTCTATGGGACGATTAACATGACTCTAATGTCTGTACAGCTTAATTTTGCATGAAAACTGAAAATGGAGGGAAACAGCTGCTTGGCTCTACATGAAGGGAACAAAATCCATTTACCAACACCCACGGATTAATTATAAGAACTGTTCATACAGCAGGCACCTCTCAAGCTCCTTGAGTCTTGTCATTGCCATGAGGTTTCCAAGCAACCAGTGGAGACTCCAGGAAGTCACTCCAGCACATATCCCTTCATAACACTGCAACTTGTCATTTTCACACCACATTTTTACAGACAAGTATGATGTACTGTGAGCTTCAGATGTTCTGTTATGTAGATGTTGTCACTTTGGGTCAGTGACACTTCCCATTTTTCTATTCTTTTTGCAAAACTTAGCCCTGGGCTGTAGCTTCTTAGTTAACAGACAGACGTAAGAGCGTTATCAGTCTGCTCATCTAACACTCTTTGAGAAAGCCCAGTCTGTCTTTATGCCTTATAGTCTTACCAAGGTCCTCATTTAGTCTCATATATCAGCAGATCTGTTTTTATTTGTTATTCTTCTTTTCCATCTATGGTCAAACACGTTTTCTGGCTGCGGTGGATGCTTGTTTTGCTGTTCCCATTTTAATTTCTGTTTATAATTCCTCTTATATTAGCTATATATTGTTAGTTCAAGAATAGAAACAGAGATGCAAGCTGGCGTCTGACCTTTTCTCAAATATGTCTGTACTTGAACGAGACCATGGCTGAGTAATTTTGTTGTTGGAGTATTTTTGGAAGAATGTTTAGAATTTTGAGTGTACATGGAAAGTATAATTCATTTTGAACAACGGTACCCAGTGTGTGTGTGTGTGTGTGTGTGTGTGTGTGTGTGTGTTCTGGCTGCCTTTATAAAATCTGCAGTTCAATCACTCAGGCACCAACCAAAACAGTGTAAAGAGAAACCTTCCCACAGAGGGACTGACTGGTCCTCTGCTCAGTGAGGTTGTCTTAGAGCCAAAAAGGAAGCCAGGGCATCTTGACTGCGACAAATTTATTTATGCATGTTAATGACAGACTGGTTTGTGTGACTTCAAAACATGCTGTTTTTTTGTACAGATCGGGGAGAAGGCAGAATTTCTGAGCAAGTCAGCCCAGAAAAGGTGAGGCAGAAAGGATTTTTTTGCAGTTCAAGATGCAAAAAGACAGAAAAATAAATGAATGAACCGGAAGTTGGTGACCCCACTAATGCCTGGTATGTTGTCCATCCACTCAGCACCACACCCAGAGTGTCACACACTCCGATTGTCTCCAGGATTGGTAACAGACTGGAACAGTACAATTCTGCCATCCAGGTGAGACTTGACATAATAAAAAAAAATTGAGTGCAACAATGTGAAAATACTTAATCTGGAGCACGAATACAAATACCAATGCCTTTATTGTAAAGAGTGTAAAATATAATGCAAGTGTTAAATATGAGAATAGAGCAAAGACTGTATTTACAGAGAGTAAAACAATAACAGTGCAAAATGGATATTTACATGGATTTAAAAAGGTAGCAGAAAATACTATGGAAAGGGATACAGACAAAAGTAATAAGATGCTGTGCTGCACCTCAAGCACAATGCACAAGATCTGTATAGGTACCAGGTATTGGTGCACATAGTTGTGTTAATGTTGTGGTTTGTCCATCAAATATTACTCATGCGATTTTTATATTGGCCGATGTGATCCAAGCTGGGCAGAGTTAGGTGCCACGACAGCTCTGGGATAAAAATGTTTTTCAGTCAAGATTGAAAATATTACTAAAAGTACAGCAGTAAAAAAAATTACAACAAGGTCTCCTAATTTCAAAACGTGTCCCCTGTAAGGAATATATTTAGCCTGTAAGACGTGACATTAGTAGACTAATAAACTAAAGACTAAGCACAATGTTGCTGTAGCTGGTCAAGACAGAGCTAGTTTTTTAATATATGGTACTTTAGTCTGTTGGTTCCATCCAAAGCATCATAAAATAGATCTGAGAGGCTAATAATTAATAGGGCAGTGAAAAAGCTACAGTCCTGCTGCATTTTATTTTTTAAAACATATTTGTACAATAAATGTTTGCTGAAACGCTCCAACAATATAATATATTTAAGAAACTTAGCATAAGCTTTAAATATGAGATCTCAAAATTTAATTGAGATTTTTTTTTAAAAAATATTTGCCTCTAAAATGCAGAGGAGGATATAAAGCATAAAACAACATAACATTTAAACAAATAAAATTCAAACACCTCACAACTGTACTCGAGTAAAGTACCTGAGTAAATGTAAATGTGCCGAGTTACTTTCCACCACTCATTCTCACTCAGGATATATCCATCTTTTGAGAAGTTGAATCCATCTTTTCTTTCCACAGGGAAACAAAGATGCAAAATCGCCAAAGTCTCCGATGGCAGATATTCCTACAGGAGGCACACGCAGCATCAAAAGCATGTGGGAGAAAGGAAACGTTGGAAGCTCCTCTGAAAGCCCATCTCCTGCAAACAAGGTGAGGCAGAATGAGAAGGGGATGGATGGACAGGTTTGCGGATGAGTGGTTGAGAAGTTGAGGTGTTTTTCCTCCAGGATTTGGCTGGAATCAAAGGAGGCGTCTCTGGACGAGTCAACAGTTGGATGGCAAAGCCTGCGGAGGCGGAGAAGACAGTAGCACCGACACCTGCAGCAGCACCAGCACCAGCAGCATCACCAGCAGCAGCAGCAAAGCCAGCAGTAAGGCCTGATAAATCCTTGTCTTGATCACACGCCCACACACTATTGTAAATTAGACACCAGTGTTCTTCAGTAGAGTAATCCCTTGACATTCTGTGCACGCTAATGTGCTCATTTGCACATCAGCGTGCCAGTCTTTTGTTGGCTGCAGCCCTTAGATCTGTTCTCCAAGACTGGACAAGCTGCTGTCCGGAGTCTAGTGACACCACATGGACAGTTTGTCTAACAGCATCTGCAGAAAGAGCTCGCAAACCTTCTCTGTATTATTCTTTACACTGAGTCAACGTTTTAATTTATATGAATTGAGCCCAAACCTGTGGGAAAATCACTGTACAGGAGGACAATATTGCTTCCTACCGTCACAGGCAACAGTCCAACCATAAAGCACCGAGCTGTAGTTATGTGTCAGGTGGCTGAATGCCAGCGTGCCTTCTTGCACTGCCGTTCTTACGCCCCTCTAAACATCAATCACTTCACCCTCTGTAGGTATTCTACTGTTATATTACAGCCCATGAACACTGCAGTACTCTCAGCTTTAGTGTCTGACTCACTTTAAACTTCATATTTTAGTTTTTGTGACTCGTCACCCATCAACCATGTTTTGAGTGTCCTTCAGGGAAGGGTAGAAGGTCACATCCATTCACATTCATCACATATAGAGACATTATTATCTCAACCAGCAAGTGTATACAGAATGATTCATTTTATTTATTATCACACAGTCACACATTATCACACTAATGAATACATTAGGTCATTTGGAAAAGGGTACTTGACGGACACGGTGTCCTTTTCTTGAATTAGGACACCAGCTGCTAATCCTACCGGGTCGTCTGGAGACATTACACTATTTCCACATGCAGTAGCATTTCTGGATGACGTGTGACATTGTTCTGGAGCAAATTTATGAGCTATGAGATATCTTTAGTGTCAAACGTCTTGGCCAAAGAAGCAGTTGTAACCTTGCTGCTACTTTTGCAGTAACACTTCCCCCTGATGGGATGAAGCTGTACAGCAGTCTATAGTGCATGTGTGAATCTCAGTGTCTCTGTATTTTCTTTTGTATGTTTACTGGGTCGTTTAATTATTTCTGCTTTTCTGCCTTCTTTAATTGCACTCTTTTTCTCAGCTATCAGCACTCAAACTCTTACTGCTGTTCTTTGTCCGCTCTTCAAACTCGTAAAGGTACCACTTTGCATACATTTCACTTGGGGAATCATATTTGGGAATCATATTTGCATCCAGTGATGAAAAACAATTGGTGTTCATGTGTTCAAGAACTGTGCTTTACACTTATATTTCTATTTGATGCTACTTCACACTACACACACACTGACCTACCAACAGCATGTAGCAAGTAATGCACCGATCAGGCATAACATTATGACCCCTGCCTAATATTGTCTTGGGCCCCCATTGGAGTCCCATGGGGTCTGGAACCAGGATGTTGGCAGTGGATGCATTTTCCTGCGGGGGGTAGGCCAGTGACATTTGGGATTTCCATTTGCATGAGGGAGTGTGCTTGTTGTTCGACAATATTTATTTGGGTGTCTAAGTCTCATCAACACGGATGTTAAAATCCAAGGTTTTCCACATAGTACCATTATGATCAATGATATTCACTTCACCTGTCAGCATGGTCAGAATGTTGCAGCTGATTGGTGTGTGTGTGTATATATATATATATATATATATATATATATATATATATATATATATATATATATATATAAAAGATTGTCATTTTTACTCCAATGCAACAGGAAAAAGGTAATAAAAATGTAACAATTTACTGGGTTTCAGACTCATTTCTAAAAACAGTGTCTATATGTCCCATTCCAGGTGTTTGCAGGAGACAGCAGAACCTTTTATATTTCATATTTCCTGATAATACTTACATATTTGTTCTGTTAAATGAAATTTTGACAATTAACTTTTTACTTTTAGTGTATATTGACATCAGCATGCCTGTACTTTTACTTTAGCAAAACAATATGAATACTTCCTCCATCACGGCACAAGACTAATGGGGCTCTGGGCTTTATTTGTGACAGGAAGTGAAACCAGGTGACATCGGTGGCAAGCGTGGCATGTGGGAGACCAAGAAGAGCTCTACGCCTGGCAAGGTAACACACACACACCTCACCTGTCAAAGGACAATGCTAATTTTTGAAAGCTTTCTAATGACATCATCCTGTTTTTTATTGTTTAATTCAGTTCAAATAGATGGATGAATTCAAGGAGGTAAATCATAGATCTGTGACAACAACACTGAATGCACTTTCACCCGGCGTGATGTGAAACACAGATTTGTGATGTGTAACACTGATTTCATTCTTTTTTGGTGTGCATTTCACTGGAGGTGTTCCTCTCTCAGTTCAGCCAGTTTATACAGTAAATCATCATTTTATTCTTTGATTATTCATGATTTTCCAATAAGGGACTTTATAAAGGCTATTGAATGGTGTGGGGCTCAGAATAGGGGGAGAGTTATATACTTTTCCTTGAGCGTTGTTGTCTTCGGGGGCGTGTCCACCAAAGCATTTTTTCCTGGATGCAATCATAGACTGTATATAAAGATGGAAACCCCCTCCCACCCGTGACATCACCCACATGTTTCCTAAATAGGACTTTTGAAGCTCAGTATGGTGGCTCCAGCCTTCACCATCTTGGCAGTGTCTGACTCCTCTGAACTCACTGAGCAATGAGGCAAGACATTAACGGACCTGAGGCGGGCTGTGCAAACATCTCTGGGCCACAGAGTGTCCTAATTATGCATAACTTCAAGCTTTAAGTTAGTTATACAACTTACATAAAATTTCACCTCTGCTGTGAACATGTTTATTTCTGCTGTAAAGCTGGATATTTTAACACTGGGGTCTATGGGGATCGATGTGCTTTTGGAACCAGCCACAAGTGGCCATTTGAGGAACTGCAGTATTTGGCGCTTCCACGTTGGCTTCAACTATGCACCCTTATGTGGTCAAAAAGCTCTTAACCATTGGGCATGGACAAAAAGACCTCTCAGAATGTCCTATCGGATCTGGAACCAGGATGTTGGCAGTGGATCCTTTGGGTACTCTGGCTTGTGAAGTGGGGCCTCTGTCAATCAAACTTGTTCCACTGCATCCTGTTGATGCTTGATCACAATGGGGTCTAGGAAGTTTGGAGGTCAAATCAACATGTTGGACCATTGTCATGTTCCTCAACATGTTCCTGATTGGTTGATGTTTTTTCCATGTGGTGGGGTGCATTTTCCTGTGGGGGTAGACCAGTGACATTTGGGATTTCCATTTGCATGAGGGAGTGTGTTTGTTGTGGGACAATGTTTATTTGGGTTTCTCATCAACATGGATGGCAAAATCCAAGGTTTTCCATCAGAACACCACGTAGTACCAAAATGATCAATGTTATTCACTTCTCCTGCCAGTGCTCATAATGTTGTGGCTAATCAGTGTATGTTACTGCTTGGTTGCACTGGAATAACCACTTATTTACACTGTGCTAAAGGTGGCACCAGACCTGTCCAATCACAGTGGAGTAGGAGCGGAATGGTGACCAATAGCCCAACTTCAGCTCTTGAACCTAACTGGTGATTCCTACTGAGATGTTTCCTAGCAGAAGAAATATCATGAGCTCACATACACCAATGGGGCTGTCTTGTTTCTCTTTGTACTTCAGCCTTTCCTTCATTCAGAGCAAGGGCCAGCTTGATGATAGCACAAATTATCTGCAAAGTAAGGTAGCTGCTTGCAACACATTACTTCCCTGTATATTGCATTTCACAGCAACCAAAGTGTCTTAGCTTAATAAGTCTGTCACCTCCAGTACGTCCCCAACTGGACATTTTCAGAAGAACACCTGGTGTTATTAGCTGGCAAAAATTGCTTTGGTGCACACTCCCTCCTAGTCAAGGAGTTCTGGATTTAGAAAAAATGAACTAGGTACAGGATTTTATCTCATCCCAAGCAATTTTCATTCAGTCCCACACTTATTAATATGTCTCTTGTTAGAAGTAAAATGTATTTGCAATCTCAAATCTCTCACTGAGCTGCCTGAACTGAAATGGAAATACGGATTTTGATGTGATGAGGGAGATGACTGCAATAACTTTGACTTTCTATTGTGTCATTCTTCCACCCTCCCACACACACCCGATAAAAATGACTATATTAAGCATACGCTATCATTAGTTTCCTGTACTGACTTTGATGACATAAATAACATAACTCGGCTCAGATTCGTCACTTTTCTGATGTGGTTGTTCATTTCAAACATGGATTACTTCTAGTCATACAAGGATGTGAGCTACATGTTACTGCAGGACGTTTGTGCACTCTGCACAGCTAGTAGTTGCACTGCAGTGAAGATATCTTGGTTGAGTGCATGTGCTTATGCTTCAGTGATGTGTTTGATGTATTTTTTAGTACAGATTGCTTTGAAGGGACTCTTTGATGAAGGATTTTACTCATTTATTTAACATGAGAGTTCAGGGGAACATATTTTCCTTATATTTAGACTGTACAGTATATTATTACCCATAGAAACACTCCATCAGTCTCACTCACACCCATCTTCACCTACAGTTTATTCAGGTTTTGGTTTGTGTTTATTTATTATGATCAACATTAACCAAAGTGAATCAGAAGGCACTCATCCTGCGGGGCGCACATCCAAACTAGGAATTATTTCTAGATTAAGACCAGGATCTGTGTCAACATCATCAGGTGTTTTCATTACATTTTTCCTCATTTTTCCATTATTTTGTCCTTTTCCTTCATTCCATCTCGTTTACAGGTGACAATCGGAAGCAAGTTTGTCACTAATGGTAAGTTTCTGGGGTGACTGTAAACAGTGGTTGAATGTAATTGTACTTTCATGAGGTTATTGAAAATTTCCGTTATATTTTTTGTATTTTTAAATGATGATGGACTTACTAGCAGGAGTGCAAACCTACCAGCTACATCATCAAAATATGTTTGTCTCACACATCAGTGCATCAGTAATAATAATACAATAGCATAGTATACAATAATGTAACACTGAAAGCAGCCATTCTGGTACATAATTATCACATTTCCACTGATTCTTTAAAGATATAATCAGTTCTTGCCCTGAGTTAGACAAAAAGGCTTTCAATAAAACCAACTCTGATGTAAGCTGGTTGATCATTAGCATAGCTTAGCATAAAGACTGGAAGCAAAGGGGAAACAACTAGCCTGGCTTTGTCTGAAGGTAACAAACTACACCTACCAGCATGTCTAAAGCTCATTACTAACACGTTAAATCTTGTTACTTTGATCAGTGCAAAATCCAAAGTGCCAAAACAACAACATGTGGTCTCACTAATTTGATATGCTGGACTATTTTTTGTCCGGGAGCAGTGACTTCCTGAAGTATCCGGTTCACAGTGACAACCAGACTCCCCTGTAACCCAACCAGCTGCTGATTGTAGCCTCACTTTTAACATCTTATTTACCATCTGAAACAGACAGCTGAGGAATGATGCAAAGGGCAAATGACAAAGCACATTTCCCAAAATATCCAGTACATTTTGCTGATGATTTTATTACGGTTAGATCTACTTTTACTCAAGTGAGGGGTCTGAATACTTCCTCCAACACTAAATGTGTGCATAATATATGTTAAACCAGGGTTTATGTCGATCAGTCCTGTGGGAAGCAGAGTTTAGATGAAGTGTGTCTGCCCTTCAAACCATTTTCTGGGCATGGAAGGGGGAGGGCTTGACTGATTTATGGCACACTGGAGGCTCATAACTACAGCAGCCCACCAACCTTCCTTTGTGCCAGAGTAGCTTCTCACTGTAAATCAAATCTGCTGCTGGAGATTTTTGGGCACGGGCTCAGCTCTGTGGCACTGATGTCTATATTTAAAACCCCTCACCATGACCTTGTCTCCCAGTATAAAGTAAGTTCCAGACTCCTGGGATGGCTGTCGTGTTTGTGCCATGCACTGTTCACCCAGTGCCACCTGGATTGCCAGTGTCTGCGAGCTGTTAGACATACCACAGTGCAGCTGCTTGATTTTCACATTACAACTGAGTGCTGGGGAGGATTACTAACCATTTAAGCAACAAATCAGGCTCGATCGCCAGGCTTATTCACTCAGAGCTGAGGATAAAGACCTAACATGCACCTCAACCGCAACAAGGGGCCACTTAAAATGTGTGAAATTACAGCATAAATCCTAAAAAAAACTCATTCGACGTTGACTGATGTGTTCATAGTGAAGCTGTCCTTCTTCTTTGAGCTCAAAAGACACATTTCACTTGACACGAAGCCGTCGATGCTTGAGCCAGAGTGTGAACAATAGGAGTGGAAAAGCGTTTGTCGAGTGTCAGCTTCAACCCTAAATAGCAATCCTTGTTTGTAGCCTCTCAGTTTCTTCATCAGAAATAGACAGCTGAGGAATGAAGCAAAGGGCAAATGACAAAGTTATAGCTTTCAATCACATAGAGAAATGTCCTGACTTTGACTGCAGGGCATGTGTCAGCAACAGTAGCACCGATCTACAGACACATAAACACACATACACATACATTATATGCAATATACATGGACAAGTGAGGCTGTTAAAGCTTTGATTAACAGCCCTCAGACTAATCTTGTTCAACACCTAATAAACTTTGATAAATTATGTGGTTTCAACAGTGATGTTAACGTTGCAACATTGGCTAATAGATCTTCAATGTCTTTCTTTTCTATTAGCAGGCGTCAGACGCTAAGTGTTGACATCCCTGTTAAATCAAGTCCTACCTGAGCAAACACAGGGCTCTGCTACTGTTTGCGCATCTGTTCCCCTTCATCACACCTGCATTTCCCATGAGGATCACACCAGAAAGAGGAAAAGAGGAGGATCCAGTCTCCAACATCAAAGCCTTCCAGCTTTATCTTCACAGTATGAGTAACTTCACACTGCTGCCTACTTCAGCTTAGCCAACCTTTCAGACGGTCCTTCAAAAGTGAAAATATATCGACCTGCTTTCAGCCTATTTTACTTGATTTTTGGCTCAAAGATTTTCAAAGATCACCTAGTCAGAGTCTGTCGATCCACATTTCAGTCCGCACCATCATGTTCAATATTCTTATAATGTATTTGATGCTAATGTCATGTAGCTTTTTACAAACTAATGAGCATTTTTTGCTTTGTGGTTACATATACTCACTGCTTTTTGTGATGGCAGCCACAGTTTTGAGGCCATAGAAAGTATCCGACCACTCAGCGGGACGTTGGGTGATAAGGGTGTACATAATTGATTTGTTTCATGAGGTGGTGCCACTTTCTGCTAAGACACTCTTCATAAAGGGTTTATAAATAATAAGAGATGACTTTTGCAGTGGTTACTGTATCCTGTACGATCGCTTTATAGATCAGGACAACTCTGGGGTTGCCAAGTCATAAAGGAACTCCTCTGGTTGGTGTTTGTACTTGGTACCACTTTTAATAAGGCATCATTGTGCTTATTGACTTCAGTTTTAATTAATGACTGACTATGGAATGATAGTTTAAGACAATAATAAGCACAACTTTAAAGTTGCCAGAGGACAGCAGAGTTGGCCAGTTGGTTCACTACTTCCAGATGGAAACATCAACATCTTCTGGATGGATTGCAAATGAAAATTTGTACGAGTATCCATGTTCAGCACAAGAGACTTAGAAATAATTTGAGTTATCCTGTGGCCTCCATGTAGTGTCACCATAAGGTCAACATTTAGATGAGTCTAAGACTTTGGTTGATCAGCAAATACCTGCTTAACTAATGATTTTCTGGTGAGACTTTGCCACAATTTGCTTATTGCTGAACAAATGGCTAAACTGAAATGAAGAACATGTAAATGTCACATCCTCTGAACATAACCAAGACCATTGTCCTGTGTTGCATGATATTACCATTTATTTCAAAACACGGCAGCCTCACAGTGTCACTTATCCCCTTATAAGCTTTGACTTAAGTCCATTTATCAACAACTCATTAACCTTTACATCTGCAAACTGTGCAGATGATTGAGTCATTAATAGATTTTTAGCATTTATTTCGTCAGACATGGTGCCTTGTTGAGAAATGAGTATCATTAATTAGAACATTTATAAAGCCTTTATGATGGGGGTCGTATTATAAAGTGGCTCTCAAGAGTCCATCTCAGACCAGAAGATACTATAGATACTATCAGTGGCACATTCTGCTCAGGACTGCAGCCAAAGAACAGCACTGTGCAACATTTCTGTGAAAAACACCCGAGTTTGTTACCTTCTGGACTTGTATCAGTTAAAAATCACATTATTTTGTAATATAAACACCAACAAAGTGCATGCAGGTATCTACCGCAACAACTATCCAGTGACCAAACACAAATCTATTTAACAAGCAGGCAAACGTCTCACATCTTAGCTTATCTATCAGTTTATAAGCCACTTATTTTTCAGTTTCTATTTAAAGTAACAGTAAAGGTTTTCAGTTGCAATATTCAGTCAGTTTGATCAGAGCCTGTAATTCAGTGTTTCTCTCAGCAGTGCACATGAGTTGAATCCTGCCAGAGTGCAATGTGAGTCTTTCAGTATTATTGTGGTGGTTTGATTTGCTTGAATTTATTGTTTGTACGGCTTTAGCAATAAAAGAGAAAAAAAACAAGAAAAAAAAGGTTCATTCGAGTTCTTTGGCTTTATTTTTACCCGCTGTGAGGAAATGTTGTCCTTCCTAACCACCTGTGAATATATGGCGTGTTGAAATCTGAGTGGCTGGTGAAAGCCCAAACAAATATATGACATTTTACCACGGCAGGAATGTACCTGCAGAATGCGTGTGTGTGTTTCTGAGACAGCGCTCTCATGTCCAGCTGTCTAACAATAGACTGGTCAGCCATAGGGTGCTGCGGTCACATGAGTAAGAAGGGCCGGTCTATGTATCCTTGATGCTCAACCTGTTGGTGAAGTTCAAGGAGCTGAAGCCTGTCGCTCGTCTCTGAGCTCCCTCTGTCTTGGTAGCAGGTA
This sequence comes from Dascyllus trimaculatus, assembly GCA_024666655.1. NCBI lineage: Eukaryota > Metazoa > Chordata > Actinopteri > Pomacentridae > Dascyllus > Dascyllus trimaculatus. Next base: position 24,533,315 of record CM045448.1, read on the forward strand.
AGGACACTCTCATGTGGGCAGATTTCTACTAAATGAATCGAAGTCTTGTCTAGCCGTAAATCTTGAACTGAATTACTGTCTGAAAAGATACTTCCTGACTTTTCAGCTCATTTATTAGCATCTAGATTTGGAGTTAACTGAATGAAAACTTCAGCATCTGAAATAATGTTTCCATTAATGCTACTTCAGTTTTTTTTTTTGCTGTTGAATCAGATGTGACTGAATCGCCTTTATAACTACTCAAAACCTGAGATAATGTGCTTTTCACTAGTATTAATGGATAAACATGTGCTTACAATTACCAAAAGAAGACATTTTATTTATTATTATATATTTTATTATATTATTAGAATATATTATGATTACACTGCAACATATTTTACAGAATTTGTAGAAAAACATCTGAAGATTAAAAGTCTGTTTACTGCCTTGTTTTTGACTGAAAGTTTGAGGCTTCCTGAAGAGCATAAGTCTGTGCTACTTTACAGTTCTTTACTAAATCTCAGAGGAAAGCATGATTTAATAGTACTTAAATTACCTTACAGCTATAGAAAAAGGAGTCTTACGGTTCATATTAAAGATTACATGCTAAATAGCAGTTCTTTTTTATAGCTTGCATCAATCCTTTCACATACAAACAGGAGAATTTTTAACAAAAGGACAAATTGTTTTATAGTAAAACATACAAAGTCATTTTGGACCATTGACCGTAGGTATTGGGTATTTTCCAGTCATTATATGGTGACTGTTGCCACCTCAGCCACCGGCCTCAGATGTTTGGTCAAGTGCTGACACTCATTGTCAACTGTGTGAACTGTTGCCATCTCACGCTCCGCTATGCTGTTTGATGATCAGAAATATTTGCCAGAGTAAATATAGGCTAATGGGGATCCATTTTGCAGAGCCCATCTTTAACAAAATGTCTGACACAGAAGAAGTCATGGAGGAGGAAGTTCAGTACGTAATCATTTTTATACATTTGTCTATAGAAGTAATAATTAATTTCCATGCATTATGTTCAAGCTGTATTGTTTAAAGTAATGTATTTTTTCCACCATTTCTTTTCTTTGTTGCTCTTCTGAAGGGAGGGAGAAGGTAAGGAGGCTGCATCGTCCCATTTTTTTTAAACATCTAATATAATTTACAAACATTTTTACTAATCTTGCATGTTCCTGGTCATCAGCACAAGAGGAGGCAACAGGTGAGGAAAATGCCCGTAAACGTTCTACAGCTTACTACTTACCTCTTCAATGAAATGCTTCCTTTACTTTTAAAGTTATTCATAATTATTTTTTTCCTTGTTCCAGATGAGTCAAAGCCGAAGCCCAAGTAAGTGTCCCTGCTCTTCTTTCGTAAAAAACAATTAAAACACCCGACAAGACAGATTATATATTAACAAACTGTTCACATCTGCAGGTTCATGACAAATATTACAGCCCCAAAGATCCCTGATGGTGAAAAAGTGGACTTTGATGTGAGTCAGCCCTGTTAAATACCTCCCACTTAATAGAAACATCCATTTGGATTCAATTAGACAAACAACAGACAGCTTTCTAATCATGTCTGAGCCTGATTTGCTCCTCTGATGGTAGGACATCCACAGGAAGCGTCAGGAGAAGGATCTGTCTGAGCTGCAGTCTCTGATCGAGGCTCACTTCATCCAGAGGAAGAAGGAGGAGGAGGAGCTCATTGCTCTCGTTAACAGAATTGTGAGTGTCAGGAACCAGTGTCTCTCTCTCTAGTGATTAAAATTCACTGTGGCTACATGTGTGTTTGTGTGCTTTTAGGAGAAACGTCGTGCTGAGAGAGCCGAGCAGCAAAGGGTCAGGGCAGAGAGGGAGAAGGAGAGGCAGGCCAGGCTTGCGGTATGATCCTTATACTACACTTCATAACACCAGACAACATGAAGACAGCAGTATTTTTTCCTCTAAATGATTCGTCTGTGTCGCATACAGGAGGAGAAGGAGCGTAAGGAGCAGGAGGAGCAGCGTAAGAAGCACGATGAGGACGCCAAGAAGAAGAAGGCCCTTTCAAACATGACCCAGCAGTACAGTGCTGGACAGAAGGTCATTCAACTTCCTGTGGCTTTAAATGTTAGATAGAATGACCAAACAGCAGCCAAAAGTAGCTCTGACCGAACTTAGTAAGCATGATTTCTTGGTTAAAAGAACCACGTACAAGTGTCACTGGGCCACCAGTGAGGTCACTCCACTCATTTAACTCAAGTTTGAATGCAGCCAAACCTCTAATGCCCACAGAACTGGTGACTATATTTAAATGTTAAATGTAGCCTACAGATAAAACACAGTTTATACCAGGGACCATTGTTTGCGTTTTGGATACTATTACTGATCATTTTGCTGAAAACGTTGAAATCAGGACTCTTACTTATAATGTAATATTCTTATATTGACTTTTACCTTAAGCAGAGACTCTGAATACTTTATTTGTTACTTCATTATAGTAGCAAGGTAACAATGAATAATAATAATCATTTCATTCTTTCATTTATTTTATCGGCCATTTGTATTACAAACTAATTCAAAAACCACATCTCCTTTAGTGTTACATTCAGATTGACTTGTGCTTATTCTTTATTTAAATGATGCAGAGTGAGAGCAGAAGAGGAGGCAAGAAACAAACTGAGAGGGAGAAGAAGAAGAAGATTCTGGCTGAACGCAGGAAGCCTCTCAACATTGATCATCTGAATGAGGAGAAACTTAAGTACGACAGAGCTGTGCAGGACTTCTTAATATTCACCATTTGTATTGTAACAAATTCATACGGGCATAAACTTAAACATTATTAGGACTTTTGATAACACATTTTTGGCATCACATTGCTCTCAATAAGACTAGTGTTTGTGTTTAGGGAGAAGGCCAACGAAATGTGGCAGTGGCTGATGGGGCTGGAGGCTGAGAAGTTCGATCTCGGCGAGAAACTCAAAAGACAGAAATATGACGTAAGTCATCCAGTGCAGCGTGGGAACTCATCTTTTTAATAAATTCCGTGGTGTTCTTCAAGCATGACAGAAAGACAGAGCACCTGAGAAATATCTGAAGACAAAATCAGAGAAAACACTTTTCATCTGTGTATCTGCAGTTAAAGGATATCAGGGTTTGTATCTTGGCATGCTCCAGTATTTCTGTTCCACCGTCTAGACATTGTGATCAAGAGGTTTAGTCTGTGATATCAGTCAAAACTACATAAGGTCATAATTTAAGTTGGTGTCCAGAAGTTAAACATAAATTATATGTTAGTATGTTGAATCGAAAGAGGAAATTCTTTTCCCATTCCTGTTAGGTGTCCTGTGTAGTTTAAAACCCTCAGAGACGTTTATGTTTCCTTGCAGATTAACCAGCTTCTGGCTCGAGTCCAGGACCACCAGAGGTAAGTATGCAGCCCCCCCCGCCCCGAGTAGATTTACTCTCAATTACCACAGCCATCTCCATTTTAACGACTTTCTAATACTGTTCAACATCCTGTCTACAAGTCCACTCAACTAAAAGCTGCCATCGCGTCATTTCATACCTTTTCACATTTACCCACTGTCATAGTGATGAAATAGATCAGAGACCACACAGAATGAAATCATTTATTAGAGTACATTCTCTGAATGCTAAAACATACTATAAATGAGCCACAGCCCCCTCGGTTCAGTTGTTCTCTACCTCCATCTGAATCATTGAAAGCTCTTGTAAAATTTGCAGTGTGTGTCTGCACCTAGCCCGTTGTACATTGTAATTTTTTACATTGTAACTTGTGATCTAATGTTAGCACAGCGTTAACAAAACAACATTCCAGAAAAATGCAGAAATATTCATGACTTATCTGCGGACATGGACAGGATTCTTTCAACTGTCAATTTATGTGGAGTTCAAACCAATTCATGATTTGAACTCCATTCTTGTGATTGCAATTTGAACAAACATATCTTTTTGAGACAGTGACATTACGTCTGAGACCAGGAGACAAAGCATATCCTTAAGCAAAAGAACCCTTTTTGCACTTAAAACATTATTGATTCGATTATTTTCAGACAATCTTACCCCTTGGTTGGGATTTCTGTTTTTACTATCACTAATCTACCGAATTGTGTTGGATGAATTGCTAAGTGCTGCACCTGAATGTTGCCCATTTGTCTGAAGCTCACTGCGCTTTCTCTGAACTCTTTAGTGCCAAAGGTCGTGGCAAGGGCAAGATGGGTGGCCGGCTGAGGTAAAGCTGCAGCGAGACAGGGTTGAAGCCAGTCGTGACACCAGTGAAGGCCCCGCGTGTCTATCGTGCATGTATTCATTGTTCTGTTGTGTTGGGTTACATGTCAATTGTCATGATATCAAAACAATAAATAAGTGATTACACCCACTCTGCTTCCTTTCTGCAAACTATCTGTGAAAATCTGTCCAACAAACAACACAAGACAATAACTCCTTTGTACAAAAAAATCAAGCTGAACAGCAACAAATGTGTCCGGTTTAGCACTGTCTCCTGTCTATATAAAAATAATACTATATTAATGGTAAACCAAAAATATGTAAAAATGGCTATCTTACAATAAAAAGATCTAAATTAACTGCATTTCTTTGGAAAAATTAGCAGTAGACACATTATTTAGCCATCGTCTAATAAAGACAGAATCTACATGATGTAATACGGTTCATCATTCTACTTTTAATTTGGATCTACAATAAGAGCAGACATTCCTCAGCAAAGGCTCCACATAGTGGCGATGCATAACGTCATCTGTATATTTACCGTTTTAATTACATTCGGAAAAATATTATAATCTATGACACGAGCATGTGTGACACTGATGGCAAGGACTGAAATATACCGTCCATCACCAAATCTAAGTCTTTGCTGTACATTAAAACTATGTTTCGACATTCACATATCAACACCAGTGCATTTTCAGGTTGTTTGTCTCGGCAGGGGAGGGGGGTTTGGGAGAGGTGGATGGTTCAAGAGGATGACAGTCCAAGAGGGACGAGGAGAGCTGAAGAGAGGCCACCCTCACCACATGTGGGTTTCTCTGATCTCTGCTATCACCTGGCTGGCTTTCTGCAATGCCTAGACACAGGGAGGATGAAAAAGTGTTCAGTAACTGCTATTTTTTAATATCGTAAGCACACTACTTTGGATACACTTCTACACTGAATGTTCATCATTTGAGACATCTTCCTGATATTGAGATGTAGCTCTTTTTCGACAAAGCAGAGGATTACAGTTTATCAAATCTGTCGTAAAAGTAGCTAGGTGCCTTTATGTACATTAAAACTGGTCATAATGGCCATTAAAGAGATTTCTAATGCATGTAAGGGATGGAAGACAAAAATCCCAATCCTAACATTGCAGCTCAACAGGGAAACAGTGCCACGGAAAAATTCCAGCATTTCCCCTGCTGAGCTTCAGTGGTAACAAAAGAGGGAATTTTGCACGAAAAATGCTGAAACTTTAGAAAATATCATCTACCTTTAACAAATTTGGACAAGTGAAGCCTCACATTAGCTTAAAACAAAAGTTTGAAAATATTATTTTCACTCATTACTTAGGACGGTAAGTTTGGATGACCTGGATGAACAAGAGGAATATTCACAGCACGAAAAAACACTTATAAGGTACAATGCTGCTAAAAAAGGAAAGATGGCTGGATGTGCTTCTCTGATGTATGTTTCAGTTCACTTGTTTTAAAAAACTGATTAGTTCAACAGATACACCTGACCAAAGTCCACAACTGAAATGTTGTGTCACTAATAAACTCAGTTTGTGGAAATTCAACCTCTTTTTCAAATGTAAATTTAAGTTTAAAAAAATAATAATAATAAAAAATAATTATATATATATACACACACATATACACATATATATCTGTGTGTGTGTGTATTGTCAAAGAAATACAAATTTGATGAGCTCTGTATGATTGATACTGGCTCTTTGTTTTAGTGTTTGTTGTGATGCATTGCAAATCTGTCACCTTGAGCATGTCAGCAGCCTCGTTGCGTCTCTGGGCCATGTCCTCGGATTCTGTCAGCAGGTCGTTCAGCAGAACTGTCTTGTATAACTGACCCACCAGCTCACTCTGCAGAGAGTCCTTCACGTGGTTCACCAGGAAGTGCATCACTGCCTTCGGTACACTGAGACAAAACAGCAAAAATTAAGGAAGATCCAGTAAAGCACATAAAAAGGGATCAATAATGCCAATATTTGCAACCTCGTAGATAAATCAAAAACTAACAAGACTGATTACGTTTACCTGTCTTGGATGTTTTTCCGAACAATAAGGAAATACGACTTGATGAGTCTCTCAATGACCTCGCAGTCCCTCTGCTCTCGAGCAGACAACTTCCTGGACACCGGAACAGGCTGGCAATGAAAAGGAATCAAATGGTCTTGTTAATGCTCATGTTAGGATGAGACCAGAGAAATTAAGACAGACAAGAGCCAAAATCCAAATAAAAGATTTCACTGCAATAGTGGATTTATGGTACGTTTACGGCATTGGTAAAAAGGTTTTTACAATTTATGATGCTATAAAATATAACAGCACCAAAAAAAAACACAAAACAATCCACAAAAATAGAAATTAAAAAAATAAAAAAGGAGCAGACCAAGCAAATCCTTGCCTAATTAGAGCTAAAGTTTAGCTAGTTAATCTTCTTAATTAATAGAGCTGTGGGGTCTTGGTCATAATATTTATATTAGTTAGATTAAGTTATTAATAATGGATTCAGCCTTAATATATATTATAGTCAAGTAAAGCAGTATTTCTGATAATTCTCATCAAGTTTTAACATCCAATATGTAAATTACTCAGGTAAAAATCATACTATCAATACCACCATAGAGTCTTGAGCTGATTATTTACACTTGCTAGTTTACTTTTGTATTGCCATCATAATCCTTTTTGCTAGAGACACTCCAACGGTTGTTGTCTTGAAGGTGCTGTGCATGCTTAAGATCTTATTTATTTGTTTAAATTTTCTTTTACAATGGTGTGAGCGGAATAAATGTATTACTAGTATTATTATTATTATTACAGCAGAGGATATTACATTGTAAGTTGCTGGATATAAACCCCAGCAACTTACCCTAAATATTTCCCTAAAACTCTTACTATTGCTGAAGAGCAACAGCTAAGTTTTAAAATCCATGTATATCTACAAATGCAGAGCACCCACCACATCCAACAGGTTGACAGCATGGCCCTTCTGGGGGCTTGCAGGGAGCTGCGGCATGGCTCTGTCACCAACTGCACCCTCCTCCCCCCTCCTCAACATGCCTCTCCAGCTGCCCGTCGCGCTGTCTATCTGCTCACCAACAGGAACGCTCTGAGAGCCGCTGGCTGCTGCCTACAGGGAGGAGAGAGACAGTAGTGAGGATCTGTCAGGGGTAAATGCTCAAAAACACCTGCAAGGTCTGTAAATGTTCATGTGCATAGAAAGTAAGGAAAAGAGGTTAAATCAAGAAGGTTAATATAACCTGCCCACATAAATAAAACATGTTATGATTTCACAGTAGTGTTAAACAGCAGCATGCCAAAGGCCTTCTTTGACTTCACAGCAAAGAAGTTCATCCAGACTAATGTTTATCCTTCTGACTTGCAACTGAGTCAAGCAAGGGGGACTGTAAAACACAGACGAGCAAAAGTGACATAACCCAGACTTAGGCGTGGGTGACATGATGGTGTTTATCAGGACTCAATAGAGCTCTCTCAAAATGACAGACTCTTTGCTTTGGCAATTTGATAGAATGCTGACTTTGATAGGTAAAGGTATTGTATTTAAATAGGTACTGAATTTACATAGCATAAGTCCTTATATATATTTTTCATCACATTTTTCATAGTGCTGTTGTTAAACTCCATGTACTGTTACAGAGGATTTTATCCATATCACCCACCCTACCATGACTGGTAAAGTTTCCTTAATTTCGACTTTTTTAAATAATAAAAAATAGATTGACTTTGGAGTTTCTTCTGTCAGAGTGACCACTGACCTGCATGCAGAAAAAGGTTAGATGTACATTACAGGGTAAAGGTCAGATCAGATAGGCTATAAGAGCTAAAAAATTGCACCTCCAGCCCACTTCACTTGTGGGGCTCTGAAGGCACAACCAAATGCTGAATGGGGGGCTTTAGAGGAATTTAAGAAGGGCTTAGGGGTGATCAAGGGTTAGATGTAGACAGGCAGTGAGTGTACGAGACACACCTTGGGGACCTCGCCCTCAAAGGCAGGAGGCTCAGTGGGGGAGAGAGACTGCCCACCTGGGCCTTTAAGGGACTACAGAAAGACATAAGGAAGAAAAGAGTGGATAGAAAACTGGCACGAGCTCAAGGCAGAGGTGTGGAGCTTTACATTTTGTAATTTGGAGAGTATAACTGCTGGATTTAAATATAGAAGAAGTCTGAAGTTGGCCAACTCTTCGCTGAGAGCAGAATAAATACAACTGTACTAGAGACTGATAGAAAATCTGTTCAAACATGTTACAAGCAAAGACCAGGATAGTGACTCTCGTAGATGGACTGTACCTTGTCTCTGGGGACAGCAGAGGGCAGGTCTCTCATTCTGTTGCGTCTTTGCTCCTACAAAAACAAAAGATTGATAAATGTACCAATGTCAAAGGGAAGAAGGGGAGCACTGAAAAAGTTTTCCATGACTCATAAAACATTTTAATTAGTTCTTGTGCTGTCACTGAAATGTGTAATGGGATTTATGCTGAGTGAGGTCATGTCTTTACAATTAAAAACCGTCAGCCTGAGATTATTGTAGATTATTTTAAAACACTGCACTAAATAAATGTATAATGTAAAGAGAAATTTATTTTAGTCTGTGAAAGCAGTAGATAATCACTTACTTCTATGTTGTTGTTCATGAGGCCACAGGCATCAGCAAAGTCAGGGTGTTTGGTGTTGATATAGGCCAGCTCAATGGCAACCAGATTATGAACCTGAAAGCAAATTCAGAAAATGGATTAATCAGACTCAGGTGCGACTGTAACTTCCCTAAAACATGCTTATTGGTACTCAGTGTGAGTAGGTCCTGACCATATCATTTGTGACTGGGAGTCTTTTTCTGAGAAGGGAGGTCACAACTTCTACTATGGCATCGTGGAGCTTTGGAAACCTCAACAACTCCTGTGATACGAGATAAACAGTCACCATAATTAGTATTAGCCTTTGCAGTGTTATGTATTTGAAGAAAAACTGTGGTTTGTCATTAGTGGTATGTGCATTTTTATTTATGTTGATGTGTTTCTCACCTGCGTGCTATAGTTACTGCAGTGTTGGATGATCCTCTGCATCTCCTCATGAACCAGCTCCACGCAGCGCAGACTGGGCTCCTCCAGACGTTTGATCTGCCGCTTCACCAGCAACTCAAAAGACACCTCAGGCACAAATAAAGCAGGCCTGGGGCCCTGTCAAAGGTAATTAAAGTGTGAGTCTTCCCAAAGCTGATTGTTAAGATGATAATAGAAAGAAATAGCAGAAACCCACCGTTGCATTTCTGATTGCTGTGAGCACATCAATGGTTGTCAGGCCACCCAGAGGATCGACTGACTCTAATGTGCGGCCAAACGTTTCATGAAATATATAACAGATTCTGGCTCCACCACATCTGAAAAAGGAAAAGAGACCAAACTAAACATATAGGACGACTCTGTTTTCAGTAGATCATTCAGGAGAGAACTATGCTGGCGCCCCTTAGTGGTATATGAGAGTACAAGCAGTTCAGAGAGTTGTGTAACTCACAGTTCAGCTGTCTCAATGTACTTGGCCGTGCCCTCTATTGTGTTGCAGTACTCTGCAGCAAACTTGGTGATGAGCTGCAGCAACGTGGCGCTCTTGTCATCGACAGGTTCACCATAGCTGTTGAGTAAAGACTGGTACTGAGCTGCCAGCACATTGATCCTCGTCTTCAGCTCAGGCAGACAGTCTCTGATGTGGTGCATTAGTAACCTGTGATAATATTGAAGAAAACAGCTTTCATTTTCATTTAAAAACAAAGAATGACACTTGTTATAAACCACAAGAATAATTAACAAAGAGAAAGTTACTGTCATATTTCACTTTGTCATAAAAGATGTAAACCTCAACACAGGTCAGTAAGTGACTTATAGATTTCATCTATCACACTACAAAACAGTCAACAGATAACATTTAAAACTGAATAAATACAGAAATTTTGACATCATACCTGTTCAGTGTTCTAGCCAGATATTTGGTTCCATTTCTGTTCGCGAGGGAGGGGTACCTCTTTTGTAGGAAGGCATATTCATCACGGATAGAATCTGCTACTGATTTCTTTTGATTGATATCTAACTGACTCCTAAGAAAATACAAAAACAAAAATAATCATGACTGGGTGTGGGTCTTGAAAATGTATGTTTGTACTGTTCTACTACTTCCAGAAAGGCAACTTTTTTTGAGCATCAATACCTGTTAACTACTCCAATAATGCCCAGTTTAACAGGAATGACTCTACCCATCAAGACATCCATGGCATCCGTGCCAGCATCCATCAGGTCCAGCTTGGTCACCACTGCTAGTGTTCTCCTGCCTAAACACGGAATCACACAAAGCTAGTTACAAAAACACTGCTCAGGCAAGAAATGCAAAGCGCACAAGTGGGAAAATAAAAAATTAAGGGCAAATGCTGATGATACATTAAAGCTGAGGTAGGCAGTATTTTTTCAGTGTCATAATAACCTTTTTAGCATATTGTAATTGAAATGGTCTAAGTTGAAACCAGACCTCTGCTTCTCCTCTGGGCTCTATTTTCAGGCTATAGAAAATCAAGGCTGTGACTGAAGAATTGAGGCAATCATGAGTGTTTTCAGCCAGATCTGATGAGAGTGTGAAGAGCATGAACTCCACAGTTGCAGTAGCATGCAGTGGTAAAAAGGTTTAAACAGCTGACTTTCACTCAGGAGAGCGAGATCTGAATACTGTGTAAAGCCAGAAGTAACTGTTGACATTTATCTTGAATACATTTTGTGTAGATACCCATTGTCCTCTGGTGGGAGGAGTCCAGGACAGAGAGGGGAGAGCTGCAGGAAGAAGGCTGTATTTCTAAATTGTTTTTTGTTTTTTTTGCTACCTGGTGCAAGGTTTAACTGAAAAAGGGAGATTTCCATCTACTGCTGTTTTATAAGTAAGAAAAAAAAAAACAAAAGTAAAGAAAGAGCAAAGAAGGGTACCATCAGGATCAACCTCACGCGCCACCTTCAGTGCCTCTGACGTTGCCATGTCTGTGTTGGCAGCAGTCACAGCCAGGATGATGGAGTTGGGATTGGAGATGTACTTCAGAATCTGTTCTCTGATCTGGATCTCTATGTCTTTGGGCTGGTCTCCCACTGGTACCTGTATTAACAAATGAATAACCATTACAGGGTTTCCAAATTACGTTTAATATTTTTTATTATCTTTTTCCAAACGGTCAAAAAATACTGTCAAACTAGTTAGGGACAATAAGGCGAATAATTATGGATTTTTTAAAATGACTAAATATATGCATTTATTAACATTTACATAACATTTGCCCCTTTCAAGCTATAAATAACAATAACTTTTAGTACAATGATTAGTCAACTAACATGACCCAGACCCAGGCAAGGGGCAGAACATGGACAGATAGATTAACCATTAAAAATACATAAATTATCTAAAGTAGCTGTCGCACAATACGAGTCAAGAAGCTTCCAATCTTGTTTCTATGAATAATAGCGATAGTAATAAAGTATTAAACAGCGTTCTGTATCCACAGTCCACTGTGGCAGTTTACAAATGTATAACATCTCTTGGCAGGCCTTGCAAAAGTTAAAACTAGTCTGACTGCATTCAGAAGGTAACAGGAGATGTGAAAGAACTTTGTTATTTAATTAATTTTCTTAATACCTTTGAAGGGTCCTTGGAAAGAACTGAACTGAGTGAATTGAGTGCTTTTAAACATCTGCAGATACACTGCAGGATTGTCATAGACCAGGGGTGCTCAATCCTGGTCCTCGAGAGCCCCTATCCAGCATGTTTTAGAGGTTTCCCTCTTCCAGCGCACCTGATTCAAATGATCAGGATCGTTATCAGGCTTCTGCAGAGCTTGATGATGAGCTGATCATTTGAATCAGGTGTGTTGGAAGAAGGAAACATCCAAAACATGCTGGATAGGGGCTCTCGAGGACCAGGATTGAGCACCCCTGTCATAGACTAACCAGGGTGGGAAAGATAAAGAGAAACCTATCTTACCTTGGTAATGCCAGGAAGGTCCACTAATGTGAGGTTCACAACATGTGGGGAGAAGATTTTCAGGTGAATGGGTTCATCACTAATACCCTGGAAAAAAAACAATTGTGTCAGGTTGGCGCTGACACTTAAAGACAATCCTGTTTCTCCATCGAGATCATTTCTTGTCTGGCAACTTTACACGTTCTGTTTTAATAAGTGTATTTAGCATACCTTGTTATTGCCAGAAATTCTTTCTGTTTCCATTTCGATTTCTTGTCTGATCTCCTCAAAGTCTGTGTAGATCTGAAAACAAATAGTTTGACCATGAATGTTAAGGATGGTATTGACAAGCAACATAAACGCAAGAATCATTTCTTGATATTCAAACAATTAAAGCAACAGAGAGGGACAGAAAAAGGAAAATGAGAGAGACAGAGGTTACAAAGAAATCCTGAGAAATCCTGTTTATTGTCATGAGGCTATCAGGACGTCATAAAGGTTTCTTTGTTCAAACATAAAGAACTACTGTTAAAGAAACTCACACACAGAATTTAACCTTGGAGGACGTTTACCCTACAGTCATGAATATTTTTAACAGCTGACAGGGTGTATGCCTGATCTCATTACAGGTTGTAGATGTTGCTGATGTAAACCCAACACCAATATATAAAATGTCTTCCTGTAGCTAATCCATAAATATGAATCAATACAGGACATACAACATGGGCATATCACCATACAGCCGGGTTTATCAGATATTCATGTGTTTCGATACACAGGACAGCAGTGGTGGAAACCTCAAATGACAGTATTGTTTTCTGGCAATCAAGACTGTGAGGAGAACAGGGTGAGAGCTCTACCTTGTTTTTGGTGTGTAGGAATTTGCCCCATTCCTCTCCATCGATGCCTGTATAAAAACAAAGTGGAGGGCAGATGTTTCAGTTACAGATTATGTGACAGATGTGGCCTTGAGAACAATGTTACTGTGATTATCATCCCCATGTTCAATGTCTCAAGGGAGAGCTTTTTTTTTGGCAAAGATGGGATGGAAAAATTCTTCAGAGAAAACATCCACAGCTGAGGAGTTTTGGCCAAAAAAACAAAACAAAGCAAAACAATCATTGGAAACTGTTGTTTTCACAGTATTGGGAGCAAATTATCAGGCGAATGCAAAACTTAAAAAACAAACAAACAAACAAAAAAACTTGCATATCGGGAAGCAGAGACCAAAGAAATCTTTAAAGAACAAAGTAATGATTTTAGCTGCAATAATCAACATTATGACATAACTTCACAAGGTTGGAGTCTGTTAGTGGTCTAGAAGAAGCTAATGGCTTTTTAAATAGTAAAACTAAGCACAAGATGATTATTTTTAACAGGAATATCCTAATTCTCATTTTCTAACTTCAACTGACAGAGACCAGCCTAAATAGAGGGAAGGACATGAGCTGAATACATGAAGCCACATGATTTAGCAGCTTCAGAAAAGCTACACAAATACAAGGCAGGATGAGGTAGAATGGGCAAAAAAAGAAGGGTTGGGGTGGCGGGTGGGAGTTGTGTAATACACAAATACAATAAGACAAAGAGCAAGGAAAAGGAGACCTCTGTAAAGACGCCCATTTCTCTTGGATTCTGTGGTTAAAGAGAGATGACAGGAGACAAAAGGGTTAGCCTGGCTATCTGCAGCTCCTGCATGAGACTCTGTAGCAATGCAGTCACAGTGAGGCCATTCCCAGAGGACGGCATTAAATACATGCAGGATCTTGGCACATTTCAGTGCCCCGTTCTTTTCACAGACAACTGAATGTTGTCAATGCTGATTATGAGGAGGAATGCTATCCTTTCATCATTACAAAACCATTCCACAGCTATGAATAAAGAATTGTTGTAGCACAGTAAAAGTGCGAATCATGAAATGAATCATGATCAAAGAAATAATCTATTTAAAGAGCTCTCGTTACTTCAAATCTTCTTAAAGTTATGTTCTTATTCAGTTAAGGGGAAGTGCACTGCAGAACCCCAACTGCTGAACTGATATTAGTTTCCAACTGTCTGTCTGAATCATGCACTGACTGCAACATCCTCATACATTTAGATGACTAACTTTAGTGTGGAAGTGCACAAGCTGTTTCACTAAGTGCCACTATTATTGATATGCATTCAGTAAAAATGACAAACTATGAAATATGTATCAGTTTCAATTTGAAAAAAAAGGTTCTATATCAAGATTTTAAGTTAGATTTTAAGTTTTTCAAGTTATATGTTGGGGTCTAATGTTGGCCAATATATCATCATCAGATGTTTTTAAACACCATAACAACAATACCAGCAAAAATCTTGTCCTGCCCAGGCTATAATTAAATTGTCAATATTTTACATACATGTATAATATACTGTATAAATTGTTTAGCTTGTAGCATAATATTAACATCTAACAACTACAATACAGCCAAACCAAATTACAGACACAGAAGATAAATAGAAAGTGATGTTACCGTTCTCCTCATTGGCTTTCCTGCTGTCTTCTGGGTCGATGTGAACGAGCTGTAGGATGAGGGGTCGACGTGTGACGATGCCAGTGCCGCGTGGCAGGAGGTCTCTGCCAACCAGGCTCTCTAAAACAGAACTCTTCCCACTGCTCTGTAGACAATAACAACAACATCATAAACAAAACCACTAAATGTGGAGGCGGAAGTATGCGTGAGTCATTTACTGAGCAGAGAAAACACACACACAAACACAAAACATACCATACTGAGGCAGACATTACACTGTGGTTTCGTTTTTTCAAGTCTTCAAGGCCGTTGCCACTGAACAAGCTTTTCAGGGACTCTGAGTCCTTAGCTACATTTGAACAATCTAAATTTTAGTTTCCCAGCTACCATTATGTCTTCCACGAAGTTGTTCAGGGAGTTGTACTTTGGGATGGCCAACAAACTATTAGTGCAGAGTAGGCATTACTCACAAGTCGAACCTATCTTCTTTAACTTGTGCATAATTCTTATTCACACAATAGGTAAGCCCTATGTGCCATTAGTACCAATATGAGGGGTGAGTTTGTCAACATGTGTAGAGCAGTTTAAAGCAGTCACCTCTAATTAGGTTTGGCAAACTGAAATACCTCATTTAGCTTACCTGGCTCCTAAACTATTTCCTTAAAAGTTTAGGTGGCTCTACACACCACAGATAACCAATTATTACTGCTTGCCACCAAATTTTGGTTAGAGCTGTCCTTAATTGAAGGTTTTTGTCGATGTCAGCCTTTGCAGAACACTGACAAGGGCAAACCTCACAAATCAGCCCCTTAAATCGTCCATTAGCTTGTCTTATCTCTGATGTCTGCCAAAAGGGCTGAGACAGTCGCATCCTATAAGCCGACCAGTGAAAGTAAACGTGATAGAGAAAATCTGCCACTTTAAACCTATTAGGCTCTACTGTGTACACAAGGCAGCAACATGGACACAGTGAAGTCGTATGAGAGAAGAAAGATGCAGACTTGACTCAATTTTATGTCATTAATAGTTTCTAGTACTGCTGAATTGTATTGCATTACAATACTCTGAGAGGTGTAATAGCTTGTTCCCATTTTTTAGTGCTGTAAAGCACATTCATTCAGGTACAGTGCTTAAGTAGAATATTAGGGTACCTGTAACTTGACTTTAGTATTACCATTTTCCGACTACTTATACTCCTACTACACTACAATTTAGAGGCAAATACTCTATTGTATTTATTTGATAACATATATTACTAGTTACTTATATATCTAGATCAATAACAACCAAATATAATAAATAGGGATAATAAACTAGGATTAACTATTGTTGAAAAGTCCAGGAGTGACATTTTAGTATATGATTAAGATAAAACTTTATTGATACATGTGAGGATATCTACAAATGACTCAGCAGTAAATAAAATCATTCAAATCAGCTTCACCTTTACCACCTGCAACTTTAATGTGATTAACAGGTGAATGCATCAAAAATTGTTATCCAATCATTTTTACTTTTGTTACTTTAAGTATATTCTGCGACTTATATTTTTGGACTTAAACAACAATTTGAATGCAGGACTTTTGCTTGCAACAAAGCACTTCTACACTATAGTACTTTAACTTAAAAACAAGAGCTGAGTACTTTTTCCATTACTGACACTTTTTATATCAACATCGGTTGACGACATATAAGTAATAATACATCAAAACCTCTCTGAAACAGTGAATTCATAATCTGGCAACTTTATTGTAAGTTACTTTGTGTGTTGTGTATTTTAAGACACAACATAGCAGATCCTGTTTTACATAAATAAGACAGATGCTTGGTCAGGGGAAAACTGTTTATGTAAATCTGATTAAGTTAAAGAAAATTACATTTTACTCTGTGTTTAGGATACTGAACAGAAGGCTAAAGCATGTGGACAAATGCTCCTGTCAACTGTCAAACTGCCAAACATAGAGTCTAAACGTGAGAGCACATATGGCTAATGCTAACTTAGCTGCGTTAGTAGTTAACAAAAAAAGGTCGAACATATGCATAAAGTCAGTCTAGACAGCTGTGAGTAGTGCAACCGCATGAAACCGAAAGAAAAACTGCGGTAAAGACAAGAGAAGCAGTCAAAACAATAAGTTGTCGCAGGCTAACTAACTTGCTAGCCTTGAAGCAAAGTGACGTCTCTCACCTGAGTTCCCACAACAACTATCTGCGGCAGTTGGATTATATCTGCGCCGACTGTGTTAAAAACATCCTGCAGTTTGTTAATGACAGGTATGAGCGCCTCCATTAGCTCCGATACGAATCCCGACCTGTCAAAAAGACAACTTTCTGAACGTTCCCAGCACACGGGTACAAAGTCATTCAATGTCCCTCAGCTAAAGCTACTGGCGTCTCTTAGGATCTGCCAACAACTGCGCACACGGTTGCTCGGAGTTGCATCATGGGAGTTGGAGTTCAGTAGGTTAACGCTCAGAAGTACTTTGTTTGCGGTTCGAATTTAGCCGAACTACAATTCGTACGGGTGACGTATTATGTGTACTCCACCAATGGAAAGAAAGATCATTATTATTTTTTCCTCAAGGCGACGGTAACTAAGGTGAACGTCAAAATATTTATTTGGCGTCCATTAATACGTAGTGTGTACGTAGTAAAACCAGTATGGCCCCAGTTATTTTACATGCATGCCTCTGAAAAATTAACTGACTGTACTGAACATGTCTCAGACAAAAGTTTTCTGTTTTTTTTCTATGATTCTGACTGAACACACAGCTTTTGGAACACCAGAATTGTCTTGAAACTAAACAAGATACTGTTATGTCCTCACAGTCTGTTATAATGGAACAAAATATTGATTAAAGTCCCAGTCAGTCTTTAAATGTCAGGCATTTTCCACATTCCAAAATGAGCACATACGAAAGAAAAACAACCAGTGCTGTTTTTACATTTTATTTACAAAATTGAAAGTGCTTTTGGGTATTTTACAACAACAATATCAATGTATGAAATAAATATTGCACTGCACAGTGTCAAATGGAACTACTTTAGAGTAATGAGGTAACGGATGATATGTTAGGTAAAGTGTTTCATCTTCTACAGCATGTACTAAGTTTTTCATCTATTAGTGGACCAGACTAAGAAAATATGCCAAGAATTGATGTATTTATGCAGTGTTTCTTTAACACTGAAGTACTGCAGTATACTTACACTGAAAAAATATATGCAGAATTTTATAATTATCTTTTTTTGTAAAATACAAAGCCTTGCAACTTGTAAAATGAGTCCTTAAACCTCCTACGTGTATTGCAGTAGGCTTACACTCTGACTGATCCTCTGCAAGTTACTTTACACATAGCACATTCTTTGTAGTTTGTCTGACATCAATAGCTAATATCTTTGAGGATTTTTGGTTAGACTTTGGGCAATGCGATTTTAAATTCAGCTTTAATATTCCCCATCCACAAACTAAAAAGAAAAAGTGTTACTCAGAATTCAGAAATGATCCCAGTCTACTGTCCTCTGTCACTATAGGGTATAAAAAAAATAATAGAAATTCATCATGAAAATAGGACCTTAAATCGGAAATAACTGAACTTCAGTTAAAAACACTTTATATAAGATTCCATGGTAGTTTGCAGCCTTATTCAGCTGTAGAAATGTAATTTAATACATTTGATGCTAAATCCAAAGAATGCAACTAATACAGCTATACAGGCTACACAATATGTGATCAAACTGTAAACTACAAAATATGTAGTACGTGATGCCCTGAAAATCATGGCAAAGCACTGGTTGAAACATGCCAATAAAGAGCTGCAAAATCTGATGCAACCCAATGCTTCTTGTTCTGCAACACCTTTGTGGAACTGTTGGGATTTTCACAGATTGGTGTTGAGGCTTTGTCAGAGACTGTAGTGTTTGACGTTTTTCTGTTGTATAGTGCAGTATTGTAAGATGTATCAATCAATACAACTAAATATTGGGTCAAAAACTGCAATACAAACTTCAGTTTAAGAAAACAGAACATCATGGGCTTCACAATTAATTATATTAACTGCAAGGCTTCAGTATTCACCCAAACCTGTAGATTGAGGCCACTTCAACTAAAATCTAAGCCACAAACATTTCTCTATTACCACTTTCCTACTTATGTTGTCAACTTTACAAATATTTACAATTAGTCTACAGTTGCACTGGAGAGGATTTCACTACAAATGCTATAATACATAACATTTAACAAAGTGACTGGAATTGTAGAGGATAAAAACATTTCAAGAAGATGTAGTTAACTAAAACCAACATGTGGAGGGTCACAGGTTTTTGTTGACACTGCTGTCCATTTCACAACCATAAGCAAAACCCCTTAGGCTGCTATTGTTTCTGCCTATAGTGGTGATGTCAGCCTCACAATAGCAGAGCCTATACAAAGAAACAAAAATCTATACAAAAAAGCGGTAGGAGAACTAGGGGTGATCTGACACATGTATTGCTGTGCCATATTGAGCAAGGATTTTTTTTCAAAATTTCAGAAGGTGCTTCAAAAAATACTGATGAAATACTCCCTAACAGCTTACTTCAGCTCTTAGCAAAACGACTACAATCATTTACAAGTCAATGAGCATACACAGTGTCATCTTGAAAATAGATAGCTTATTTGAATTCAGAACTGAACTCGGTAAACTGTAAACTCAGTGCTTGTCATTCTGTGACTGAATGTCAGCTCTCAATGTTGCTGTTTAAATTTTACAGCATCTGAACTAATTAGCTTTCTGCTACTTAATCAGTACAACAATATCGTATCCTCTTAAGGCAATTTTAAGTTAGAAATCATTTTACGTTTCATCTTAAGAAGCAGTGCAGTCTGTGTATGTGGTTACCATATTCCCTCTGCGCTGTGTTACCGTTCTACAGTGTTGCTTTGATGCACCATGAAACCTGTTTTCAGTCTGTTTGTCATGTCTGTCAAAAGTAAACATTCGCTCCATGTCATCAAACATGTCATCAAAGATACCTGCTCCAAAACCACCTTGAAAGTGTCTCTTATGTCTGCTGTGGGACTCCTTGTGGGACCTGGAGTGTTCATCAAAGTGTCTTCGGTGACGGGCATGCCTATTCTGGCTGTAGATGTCAAAGTCCTTAAATATGTCGTCAAAGTTGAAGCTGAAAGGCTGATGGGTACTCTGTCTTTGTCTGCCTTGCGTCTCCCCAGTGAAGTATGCAGAGGTGCCACCAAACCTGTCATACTCTCTTCTTTTGGTTTCATCTGATAAAGTTTCATAAGCTGCACACAACAAAAAAAAACAGGGTTCAGTCAGGGTGAAAGAAATTTATTATCCAGTCAACAATAAAAAAGGGTGTGGCTGACAAAGTCTTAAGGCCATGGTATGTGAAATATTCATAGGCCTGAAAACAGAAAGATCTGTAGTAGCAACAGACACTTCATCAATAGCACTAAGAAAATTGCCTACATAATAGCTTCACTTGAATGCATAGAATGCACACTGTTATTAAACCACATAATGAAATGCAAAGTTTGATTACATGAACAACCCCTACCCTTTTCTCTTCCTGGCTCAAAACAACCTATGGTATCCTATGATATCCCAACAGAGAAAGCTATGATTGAGTGTTGCCCCTGTGAGATTGGCTTCACAGTCCAAAAACACCCACAACCATGTGTCCCCTCACCTGTACCTTGCCTTGTCACCCTCCTTGCAACTCCTGGTTTTACTTGCTTTCTTTAATTCGAATCAAAGTAAGGTGATTTCTTTACCATTATTTACTTTTATATGTGTGTGTAAACGTATTTATTGGAGTGTTTGTCACTGTTGTGTTGACATTTTATAGGTAATTTAAAAACATCAAAAATCAGCAATACCAACTGAAATCATCAATTTACATATATATGCCTGCAGGGAAAAGTGCTAATTGAGACGCCACTGTAAATCAGCTTTGACCACATGCTGGAAAGTACATTAATTCAAACAATAGGCTAAACAATGTCCATTTCCCAAAATAATTGATTGTACCTTCTGCAATTTCCCTGAATCTCACTTCAGCATCTGGGCTCTTGTTCTTATCCGGGTGATATTTCATGGCAAGCCTGTGGAAAGCCTTCTTTATCTGGCGCTCAGTGGCCCCTTTGGGCACTCCCAGGATATCATAGTAGTCCTTTCTGGCCAGTATGAGCTCTGTTATCATGAGGATGCACACAGCAAATGTTGCCACAGACTGTGCAGTTGCCATAGCTCCAGTGTCCCCTGTAATAAAGACAGAAAACGATCAGCAGGTAATGACTGTACAATCAATAAGTTGCATGCATAACAGAAAATGTGAGTGGCAATAACAATTTCCATCACCTCTGGAGAACACCCCAGTAAATAACAGATACCGTCATTAAGTGAGCAAATACAGTTCATGCACAGAAATTCTAGATAGCCTAGATGACACTGACTCAGACTTTAAGCTAATTAAATAATACAGAGTGACTGTGACTTGCTTAATTTGTGCTGTGTGAACTGAGTAAGTGAAAGAACTGAACACTACAGTAACTTTTTCCTTAACCTGTATTTGACAACGCAATATCAACAAATTCTCCCAGAAAAGACCTGATGTTAGTTAATGCTACCGTAACATAGCCATGCTATACATCAACCTTCCTAACGTTAGCATACATTGGCTAACACAAGCTACTGCCCTCTCATTCAGCCTCACTTCACCTACCTTTTAGGGGACACAGACACGAACTCTACTTTCTTTGAACACACGACCTATAAACTGTTTAACCAACAGCTAACATGGTGGTTAAGTCGTTAGCTATGTGTATTATTTGGGGTAACGGTCAGGAATAAGATAATTTCCATGTCTTCTTCGCTTGTTGTCCTTTAATCTTGGTCATCAGATAAGAAGAAGCTTTTCCGCCCTCTGTCGGTCAATGCAGGTAATATTCCTCTTCCACTGTCACACACGCAGTGACCCTGGTGTTTTGAGTAATAAAAGCTACAGCGTTTAGTTATTACTAAACTAACTCTTGATTATAATATATTAATATTATTGTAGAGTTTCAGGGACGTATTATAAACTGTTTTACTAAATATACGATAACAAGGTAACATAGCGCATATAAATATGGCGCTCCATTTTGTCATCAGTAAGTCCCGTTTTTGTCAAAGAAGGGTGGACACGAGATCTTCATATTAAGATTCGACTCCGCCTACCCCGGTGAATTTCGGCGTACGCCCGGACTTATTAAAAGTTGATCGTCTGCAACGGTTAGCGGTGGGGAGAATGTCCTCAACCAATCAGCAGATTCTATTTAAGGGGCCAAGTGACAGATAGCCAATGACAGAGCAGATGAAGGACCACATGACCATTGTTTTTCCTTCGCCTGTCGCCTCACGTCATTCTGGAAATTAAGTGTCAGAGCGAATGACCCAACGCGTTAACATACAGTGTTATACTTTTTTGTTAATGTTAAAGAGTAGTGACATTTTAATGACATGATTAAAGGATTTTGAAGGGCTTCCTTGAAACGACAGCACTGGTATGGTTTATGTTTTGTATGTCCTGTATGAATGCTAGCGTTTTAGCATGCTGCGGTACCCTGTTAGCTAGTTGCTGGTGGTCAAGGAGCTAATGTTACCTTTTTCTGAGGAGAAGTTAGGTTGTTTTCCTCTTCGCTGTGATCGGTTAGACAGGTTTAAGGTACAGAAAGCGCTCAGTGTTAGTATTTTTATTTCATGTCATGTCAACAATCATTGTCTTCTTTTCTGTTTCTTTCAGTTCTGTCTTTAATGTGTACATCACTTTTTTGTTGTTCATTACCAGGTTATCAAAAGAGAAAGAGTATAGACCTGAAATTTCTTTGGATGGCTCAAACCTTGAAAAAATATGAGTAATAGATTGGCTCCAAATACCTGGAGGAAGATAGGCAGATCGTTTCATATATGGCAAGTACATGCTCGCAAGTCAGCAGCATCACTTCCCTTGTGTGGTACCTCTCACTGTAGGATTCATGCACAACAGCCAGCGTGCAGCAAGGCTGGCTATCGCAGCTGGAAGAACACCCACCACCTCAGGATCAGGGGTCGTAAAGAATGGGTTTCTAAAACTAACCACGTTAGACAACGGCTTGGACTCCACACCAGCACCCTGTATTTGAACACTTCAGCCTCAAAGTGGTCTGCTGGTCTGAGCCAACACATGTCGCGGGTCAGGAGCACACTGGACACAGTTTCTAAAGCTGTGAGTGGGACACATACAGATCTTCTGGCCAAAATTGCCCGACTCAAACCTAATGCATTAAAGGCTAGGAAAAATGCAGAGGCCAGTATTGAGTCAACAGCAAATGCTGAAGAGAATGCAGTCACACCTATTCCTGCTGCCACTTCTACGTCTACTACACCCAAACCTATAATTGACTCATCATCTGCCAGTCCGTCTCTTTACAAACCTACTGCTACACTTGATGCAAGTGCCACTACCTCCACTCATCCTCACAGTTCAACCCAAGCAACTGCCCCTGCCACGATCCAAACTGTGCGTGAGGTTAAGGAGAAAAGACTGAGACGTGTTGTTCCCACTGTCAAAGCTACTTGTGCCAGGAAGCAAGAGGAGCTTCCACCTTCGCCGAAGGAGACGGAGAGTAAAAGCACAACTTCCAAACAAAACACAGCACTTTTCCATCCCAGCACTTTGTCAGTCAGCCTGGATGAGACTTACACCTACCTAGCCCATCACATCAACTCATACTTTGACAGCACTACGAAGACTCAGGATAAAAAAGGGGCCAGTGTTGAAAAGTCCTCTATATCCTCTCAGGATCAGCAAACCTCAGACCTCATCGCAATACCTGATAAAACAGAATCTGCCACTCCAGTTACCCCACCTTCCTCCAGGAAGAGTTTAGGACAGTACCTGTCCTATTCAGCTCCCACTGTGCAAGCATTTGTTGGGAACTACATTGCTCCCCTTGTTCCAAAGTTCAGGACAGTAGAGTCCAAAAGTGCTACAGTGGAGGAGAAGAAGCCTGAAGATGTGTCAGTGAAACAGGTTGAGGCCACAGTTAGTAAGGAGCAGAAGGCTGCAGAGGAGAAAGCCAAGAAACTTCTACTCCAAAGGGAAAAGGTAGGTCTACAACAAAACAATATTTCATTCATGTTTTTTTCCTTTTAGAGGAAAACAAAATGAATCAGAGAAAGTAACCACTTCCTTGAGTATTCTATGCTTGTGCCAGAGGATTTTTAATTTTCATACTGCTTTATATAAACATTTTGTCTTTGTAGCGGAGACCTAGATTCTTTCTATGTGTGATCTGTGTTTGTGTTTGACCCAGATATGTTGCCTCCATCAGATAGGTCTGATATACTATAGCAGGGTACCTACACATATTGACCAGCATCCTCGCTACTCTATACGTCTCGGCATGTGCTGACGTGCTGCCTGAGTTCTAGGAATCTATTTTCAAAAATAACCTTCTTGTGACAGGGCAGCAGAAGGCCTGTACTCTATAGCCTGGCTTAGATCTCTATGTTGTGGAGATATAAACATATCTGACATTCAGTTCATGGCAGTGCTGGTAATTTAAACCTGCGACCTATGAACATGTAAATTACGGATAGCAGAAACAATGTACTATTGTACTTTGGCTGAACTAGCCCTTTGTCCCGTATATCATGTCAAATAGACTGATGGAATATACAGGATAGTTATGTTTACAAAATGTATGCAATTTTTTAACTTTATAAAGCCGTGGGTGTCATATTCAATGCATACATGAGACTCATTGTGTCATCATGTGATAAAAACTTTATATAATGATGCATAAAGATACAGATGTTACAGATGTAAGTTTTTGTTATTGCCTGAATTACATATGATACCTGATGTATCAAATATGATACAAACAAAAAAAAGTATATGCAATAATTTTTGTGTATTTATTTATTTTTCAAAATTTTGTAAAAGGGCCAGATAAAGACTTCAGATCCCAAAGATTAGAAATTTCTGTCAATTATTTCTTGGGTCAGGCATTACAGGGTTGAATTAATGTGTAATTTTTTGCAATTGTTATTATATTACTATAAGTGAGTGGCACATTGTAACAAATCTGGTCATTATTTAGCATCCACATTGACATGGAGTTTATGTGATAGTGCATGTCTGTGCTCAATTTCAGATCAGAACTTTGTTAATATGTTTTCATAACCCAATTTTCTTGTCGATGATGGTTAAATTAGTGATTTTCTTTACAGTAAAAAAGCTGTCACTTAAAATATTTAGTGACATCCTTCCACTGTCAGTCGTGCCTAATAGTAAATCTCTGTCTTCTGATGAATGGACTTTATATCAGTATAGAGAGGATGCATCATATCACACACAGTCCTTTTAAATGTCGTATTTTTCTCCTCACTCTAGGTGTTTGCAAAGGAAAGAAATTAACCTATTATGTTATTATTCATTAGTTACTGTGTCATATTATGTATGAAAAGGAGATTTATTTGTTAAACATGTCAGGTTTTAAGTAAGATCCCAGCTAATGCTTAGAAGGGAGACCTAACTGGTTGCACATCTTTGGTATGTTTGTCTTCCTAGATTATTGCCAGGGTGAGTGTGGACAATAGAACTCGGGCCCTGGTCCAGGCTCTCCACAGGGCATCAGATGTGAGGGTGTACATCAACAGGGTGGAGGACCTAAGTTACCACCTCTTGGAATTTCCAGAGACTCGTGTTGTTGCAGTCAAGGTGAGAAATCTAAATGTGCAAACATCCTGAGGCAAAGTCTCTAAGGTGGTGAAAAGGATCTACTCTTATGCTGGGAAGCAGCTCATGGTGTGAGGACTGTGTTTAAAGTAGCATGTTTTTATACATACATTACCATGCCATATCTGGTATTAATTGTTAAGCAGTTGTAGCATTAGTATGTGGATATTCTAAACACTGGCCTTCTGCGTGTGTTTCTCATGCCAGGCAGAATGTCAGTGTGTCAGCTGTGGCAACAGGTTACATGCTGCTTGTCTTTAATGCCTGTGCTATGCAACTACATGCAGGCTGCATGCTGTAGCATTTATTTATGTCAAAACATGTGAGGTGATGTCAGGAGCTCATTCCGTACTAACCTATTTCAAACCAGTGCTGCTGTTATTGCTATAAAATCAAGGACAATGTTTAACTCAACATATGGCTGTTGGAATAAATTTGTACAGCTTTGCAAATAGCTACAGAAATAAAGAAAACCATGGCTGTGACTCAGTGATCTGAATTTAGGTCTCAGTGCGACCATACTGTGAAAAAAGAATGTCCTCTGACATCTCACACATTCATTTCTGCCACATTATTCAGTCTGTTTTTAGTAGCTGTAGGTTTCATGCTTTATTTACAACCAAGGCTGTGGTCAAATATTTATCACCCATTCTTTTTTTAATAATGAAGGTATGATTTGTTTCCGTATTTCAAATTGATCATGCAGTGTATGGTTTGCTAAGTTCCATCGGATAAATAATGACTTGTGAAATAGCAAAACTTGCCAGCCAGTGCAGCCAGTTTGAGAGAGACAGTGGGGGACGGCTTCTCATTTGGGAAGCATTGATTGTTTGTACCCTTGCTTGTATTACTGCATGTTGACAGAAGGCAAGGAAAATAATAGGAAGGATGCAGTATGAGTGTCAGTAAGAAAAAAATAACAGGGGAAAAGAGCAAAGATAACAGCAAGTAAAATGTATTGTTTTCAGTGCAAGGAATGCCAGTGTTAGATGTCTACCTTATACCCCGTTCTCATTATTTTCTAACACACTTTTTGCAAGTAATAACTATCTGGCCAATTCTGGTCGCGCCACATCATAGTGCATTGACAGTGTTTTTCATTTCCACTGCTGACTGTCATCGTTTGTGTGTTCCTCAGGAGAAGGTTATCCCTTGTCTCCTCCGTCTGGAGCAGGCCAGTGACCCTGGCCTGAGAGCAGCAGTTAGAGAAGCTCTCGCTCTGGTGGGCTATCACAAACCTGTTAAAGGCCGAGGCATACGGATCTTGTCCATAGATGGTGGAGGTTTAAGGTACAAGTTCAGCTCTTCTTTCTTTTCTTCGCTCTAAGCTTTGAGTAGTAGGTATCAAGTATTTTTGAACTGGAGCCAAATAGCATTCACATTCAGGCAGAATGTTTTTAAGAGCAGTTCACAATGATTAGTTAAGTTGCAGTCACAAGCCATAAACTGCTTTTATTAGAAGTTTTAATCTTAAGTAAATTTACTCTTAAGAAGCATTCAGTTCCCAATCTTTTATGTCTTCGTTAGTGTCTATGTCTGACTTTGTACTTTCAGGGGACTTCTTGCCCTTCAGACTCTACATAAGCTGGAAGCCCTGACTGGCAAACCCATCTACAAGCTGTTTGATTATATTTGTGGTGTCAGCACAGGTACGTCTGTCCTCCTGCCCCACTTCTTTACATGTATACAGAGCCATATATATGGATTATCGGAGCAGAGTGCCACATCGAGCAGGGCACAGTCTGAACTGGCAGCACAGATCACATGCTGACCCATTTGTTGCTCCGCTCTTGTTTTGACCTCAATTTCACCAGCAGCACCACTCCTCTAAATCCAGCTGCTTTGTGCTCAAGTTAGGTCAAAGCAAATATAACATACAGTGGGAGTACTGTTTTCACGATATGTGCTTTTAGGAATTAATACTTTTCTAAAATAGCTGTAAATCCAGATAGTTCGTCATAGTTTCCCCCAGTATGTAAAATCACCACAAGGGGGTGATGTGGACTGTCCTCAAACCGCTTTCTCCATCTGCTCCTTTGCTGTTTTCTTTTCACAGCAGATTGAAAAACTGCATTTTATTTGCATACCACATTGGACTTTAATCACCACCAGAAGTTTCTGTTTGTCCTTAATTCTCTCAGCTCTCTCTGTCTTAATCTTCAGCAGTTGGAGGTACTTCATTTTCAGCTTTAGTGAATGTTGTCAAATACTAATGTAATCTGCCCGCTCCATTAAACTGTGTTCACGCATTTAAAGCCTATCTAGGCCACATCTGGCTGGTTTGATTACCGTATTATAAAGGTAGACCCCATCCCTCCTCTCATAGCACCTATGTGCAATGTTAATCCTGGAAGGGATCCATAATCTTGGAGAGAAAATAGATGTTTTATTGTTGAGAAATCTGTTGGCGAAGTCTCATGACCATGCCCATTCCATTTACTTCCTATGAACAGGTGATCAAAGGGTATTGTTACTCTTAAAGGACACCCCTTAAGGCAGTCCACTTTCTTAGGTAGTGTTGAGAACTGCACTACAGCAAGTTATGCTTTACCAGTTTGCTGCTTTGTTACCAGCTTAAATGACCTTGTTGCATTTCCAAGGGAATGACTGAAGCTTTTATATAGTGAAAGTTGAAAGTTTGTAAACAGTTGTAATTTTCTGTTCTGCATAAATCTGATCTAAAATGTCATCAGATTTTCGTACAAATCCTCAGCAGATAAAGAAAACCCAATTGAACCTTGAGACAAAATATTATGCTTGTTAATGTATTTATTAAGGTAAATTATCCAGTATTGCATATCTCTAAGTGACAAAATATATGAACCATTGGGATTAGCAGTGAAGTTGAAGGTGAAATTAGAGTCAAGTGTTTTCAGTCAGTGGGATGACAAGAAGATGTGAGTGGGTGCCCTGTTTTATGGAAAGAATAGGGATCTATCTTCATAACACCGTTGTGGAAGTGTAGTCTGACTCAGCAGGTGTAGGTTGCAGGTTTAAGTCTTGCCATTTGCCACTCATGTGAGACGGATCTCTCCTTCCGCTACCTGTGTGTTACTGGTTTTAAAATTCACTTCACCACAGAAAGCAACATTCTTTTCCAGGCTTGCAACCTTTGCACACTGAAAATTTAAAGTTTTGCTGAGGATTCGGATCATGCAATAAAGTAGTCCTGCTAGTTTTTTTTATTGACACTTTTTGCCTCGCTACATGCACATGCTCCACCAAAACATTTCCACTGGTCACATCTTTAAGGGCACACCAAAGCCTCATCCTTCGACTGTGACGTCTGTGATTTATTTAAAGAAATACAAACAGGCCGGAGTATTTTTTTACTCTATAGTGAAATGATGACGTGAGGTGCAGCCTAACTAATTATGTACGACAGAATTGGCTGGCTAAGCAAGATTAGTGGAAGTGTATTGTGGCACGAACAAAAAAGATATCTGGAAACCTTAGAAAATAAGTGGTAGATGCTTATCAGATTGGAAAACATTACAAAAAGCCTTTGAAGAGTTTGGATTTCATCAGTCCACAGTCAGACAGACTGAAATGGGGAAAATTCAATACCAGTGTTACCAACAAAGATCACTGCAGTATCAAGGTGTGTGGTAGTCCTTAGAGCCCAGGGTAACTTCTAAGCAACTAAATGGCTCTTTCACAGTGGATAAGCTTAATGTTCATGAGTTTAACATCAGGAGACACTGAACAACAATGGTTTGCATGGCAGTGATGCAAGGAGAAAGTTGCTGCTCTCCAAAAAGAGCATTGCTGCTTGTCTGCAGTTTCCTAAAGATCACTTGAACAAACCAGAAAACTATGAAAAATGTTTTGTGGATGAATGAGACTAAAGTAGAACTTCGTAGAAGTGTTATGCTTGGACAAACAGGAACCTTATCAAATCTGTGAAACATGGTGGTGGTAGCATCATGGTTTGTGCCACTAAACTAACTAAATCTCAAAAAGAAAGTGGGTCACGCAGCAAAACAATGACATTGAGCAAAGGCTGAAGAAGAATATGTAATGTTTAGTAAAAGTTAATGTTTTGGAATGGCAAAGTCAAAGTCCTGGCCTTAATCCAATAAAAATGTTGTGGTAGAGCCTGAAAAGAGCAGTTAATAGCAGAAAATCCACCAACGTCCTGGATTTTAAGCTGGTCTGTGTGAAGGAATGGACCAACGTTCCTCCAAGACGATGTGCATGACTGATCAACAAGTAACAGAAATGTTTAGTTGCAGTTTTTGCTGCATAAAGGAGGTCACATCAGATACTTAAAGCCAAACTTCACATACTTTAGTATCTAATATTGGATCAATTTCCTCTGTAAATAGTGGCTAACTATAATAATTTATTCTCATTTGTTGTGTTGAATTCTTTTTTATCTACTTTTAAGCCTTGTGTAAAACTCTGATGATTTTGTAGGTTATATTTACACAGAAATATAGAGAATTCTAAAGGATTTAAAAACTTTAAAGCAGTACTGTAAGTCCTGTTTACAACAGTGTTTTTGCATTGTTTTTTTGTTGTTGTTGTTGTTTTCACCAGTAGATCTCAGTCACTTTTCTTCTTTGAATGTTTGTGTGCGTTTTTTAACTCAGGTGCTGTCCTGGGGTTCATGCTGGGCGTGTTTCAAGTCCCTCTGCAAGAGTGTGATGATCTTTACCGGAAGCTAGGTTCAGATGTTTTCAAGCAGAATGTGATTGTTGGCACGGTGAAGATGGGCTGGAGCCATGCTTTCTATGACAGCGAAGCCTGGGAGAACATCCTCAAGTCAGTTTCACTGTCTGTTTCATTCATGACAGGATGGTCGCTGTGTCTAGATTAATTGGAGTCTTGTTAAAATGTAATGAAAGTGGCCTGACGAAACACTTTGAAAAACATAGTGCCTTCACTTTTGAATGTCTTCTTCCTTTTGCCCATGCAGCCAATAATTGTGTTATTTTTGTTTCAAAATAAAATTGAACATGTGGTAAATTGAATCTGCTTCAACAGAAATAGGAAAACCTTCACCTTTAACATCATCTCTTTTTATTTTTGTCAAAGCTTATAATGAATTTGAACATTAATTTTACTGAAGTGCAACGCAACAGTAATATATCTTGGATAACCATAACAGACAGACACGATGTTCTCTCAGAAAAAATAATCAAATTTTACGTGAAAAGTAGAATTAATTATAACATACGGAAGTGACTGAAAACGTGAACTATATGCTTAAATCTATTTGGCAGTCTTATAAAGTATAAATAGATTGCTGTAAATGACCTTACAACCTTTTATAAATGTAAAATGGTCCAATGTTCTAATACAATGACACCAAATGCCTTTAACTGGTATGTGGGTGGAAGTAATTTCTGAAGCTTCCAGAAGGAAATCTGTAACCAGTCATAATGCCATCCAGAATTCACTAAACCAGAAAATAACATCACCCCTCTGCACCTTCACAGAGAGAAAATGGGCTCTCATCTTCTGGTGGAGACTTCAAGAAACCCTGAATGCCCCAAGGTGAGCTTTAGAAGATGATCTGACTCATTCTGCCCTCTTGTTCTGTTTTGGCACAGAGCAGAGAGTCTTTGCCTCATATTGTTTACTGTGATATTACACAGAAAGCTTCTCTCTATCTCCCTTGCATTTTCTGCACGACAGGCGAAAGGAAAATACACTCTAAAGCCACATAAGACAGTGTGCCTAAAGAAGTATATAGGATTTGAGATGTCAACAGACTCCTCTGTGGCTCAGAAAACAGAGATGGTATTGAACAGATCTGTCAGAATGTCAACCTAGATATTATACCTGCGTCTTTTATGTGCTTGGTTCTAAAATACTGCCTCATCGTGGAAAAAAAGCCTAAATGTATGTAATTTCCCTTCCCTGTAGGTGGCAGCTGTGAGCACCATTGTGAACCGAGGCACTCCTCTGAAGGCATACGTGTTCAGGAACTACAACCTGCTGCCCGGGTTGCGCTCACACTACCTGGGAGGCTGCCAGCACCAGCTGTGGCAGGCCATTCGTGCCACCTCAGCAGCCCCTGGGTATTTCCAGGAGTTCACCCTGGGGGATGATCTCCACCAGGTCAGTCCTGTTCACAGCAGTTAACTGGGTGGGGAGCAGTGGTGGCACTGGTCGGGGACTATCTACCGTCAGTGTTTTTATGAAAGAGGTATAGTGGTATGATCTATACAGTGGATTTACATTTGGCATTTAAAGTGTGAAAGTGTAGCCAATGCTTTGATTGAGGATGACTGACATGATTTGAGTTGAATTTAAATTCCTAGATTACCATCATTATAATCAAATTTGTCAGAGTTCCAGAACACAATTCATGGTAATTGTTGTTTTATAGGCTTTTTTCTTTGGCAACCCTAAGACCTGGCAGGTTTTACAAAACTGGCACGTAAGTGTCAGTCCAAGAAATTAGTGCAAACAATGTGAGCTCACAAAACCCTTCAGGGCCACAATAAGTCAAGGTTGTTTTTGGATCATAGCGTTTTGATGTTAAGCAAGCTATAAAATTTTCACAAACTCAATTTTTGAATTTCTTTGGTGAGAAAGGGTATTTGTAATTGTAGTTTAGTTGAATGAAATTTTGTAAGTTTTTCTTGTTTATACATGGTGCTGGATATAAATCTGTTTCATGCTCAGAGGATGTGTCTGGTAATGTCTGTCTCTAGAATATTCAGTAGACTTTTGATACTTCACACTATGATACAGAAGTGGATTTGATATCTAAGACACAGAATCAGGATGAAAGCTGTGCCTTCAATTCACTATACCTGATTGCCACCAGAATCACTCAAATAGTCAAGTCCCTAAATCACCTGTTAGTGAAAATCTATCAGTCTTTGTGAGTTAACTTCAAGCCAAAGGGGAGGTCACTGACCCTTAGTTCTTGAACTGTCTCACCTATCAGCACACATTTAGTAAGTTGATTGGCTCAACATGAATCCAGCTGGTATAGTTTGATTAGTTTCAGACAGTTAAATCAGGAACTATCTTTACTTTATTGAAAAGCACACATTATCTCAGCAAAACTGTTCTAACTCTCATCCTATTATTTTATCTATTCAGTAGCATTTAACCCTCTGAACCCTGAGCAATTTCTGGACATTTTCTGCTCCTGTCCCATTTTTCCTCAGTGGAGGCTCACTTTTCTCTGGAATATAAAATCCTGCGCCGCTATTGAAACAGCACAACCATGACTAGAATAGGACAGAACTCCAAATTGTCTTCTGTACAGTATAACAAAGCTGTATTTCTTTGGTTAATTATTTTGCAAAAATTGAATAAAACTGGTATCAACATATACAGCATTTCCCATAGATGCCCCTCTTTGTAGACAAAAAAGGTTACTCCTGCTCCATATACTATTCATATTTTACTATTTAAATTTTAAACTGGTTTCCTTCCTTGTCTCCTATCTGCTCTGTGTGAACACAGCCTGCAGTTCAGCCCAGTCAAGCTATGTCCCTGAATTTTTGTCATGTGAGTGTTGGTCACAGTTGAGTCACTAACAGCTAATTTTAGTTTTTTTACAGAATCTGATTAGAGAAACGTGTTATTTTTGGCTACTTTATAAATTAGATGCGATGTGACGTTGATGGAATATCATGGTTTAAAACTTAGATTTTTGTCAGCGTTCCCGATAAGTTCATGGACCATGGGAAAGTTGGAAATCTGATAATTCTTTCTAATTTCACAGTTTCTGGCTCTGATAAATGGTGTAGTTTCAGTGATTCTTTTTTTTTTTTTGAATGGATGTCATGCCTTTCAAACCCACCAGCATGTTTTAAGGTTCAGAAGGTTGAATAATCATCACTGTTAAAACACAACTCCTTATCATGCCCCAGTGTGTCCCCATGTTGGAAGAATTTTAATTGGCCACAGAAATTGCACTGATATTTATTTATTTGTTTGTTTTTCTTAATATTTTACTCATCCATGCTTTCACACCATGCTTTGCATTCACACAATATGTTTACACACTTTGTGACGATTTAACTGCAGTCCTCAGCTACGGTGCTACGGGGTTTATTGTTAGTCTGCTGGATTAAAGTGCTCTGCACAGTCAGTGTTGATGCTGGAGAGTCTGAAGGATTTTGAGTAGCCTAATGAGAAAAATCCTCAGCAGAGCAAGTGAGAGGGAGGAATTCCATTTCCTTTTTGTCTGTGTTTATTTCCAGTCAGCTACATTTTGTCAGAGTGAGGGATGGCGTCATGGTGAGACACACTTAAATCCATCCACTAAACAGGTACACATTAGCTATCAGAAACACAGCAAACCACCAGTCCATTCCACCATTTTACTGATCAATACATACTGCCTCTCTGTTCACCTTACCTTTTAAGTAAGCCCTTAGGCAGACAGCACAGAAAACCACATGAGTGAAGACAGCAGAATCTGAGAAAACAAGTAGCAGGGAATTTTTATTTGATTCAAAATGGCAGTTATATAAAGTACTTTAGAGGAAGAGATAAAAAAGCTTGCAGTACAGACTAGAAATCTTTATATTCCACTCGTATTTGAGTATTTAGTTGATGTATCCTGCGTTTGACCTGCAACATCCAGATGCCAGTATCTCACCTTTCATTCAAAACACAGATGCAGAAAACAGACTCAGCACATGTGAACGAGCATGTGTTTACATCAAAGGCAATATCCCATGTTGGCGAGCTCTGACACCCTTAATTGGAAGCCGTGTTAGTTGTGTAGGTGAATGAGGAAGTGCAGGGGGAGAGAATGAAAGAGACTGGTTGATGAAAACCCACCTGTGGGGGGAGATTTCCCCAGCATGCCGTCTAGCTGGTCTCCCTCCACTTTGAGATGCATAAATTAGCCCAGTGCAGCGCTCCTCTCGTCACACACAAGTTTGACTGCTACATTTGCTTCATTAGAATGAAAAGACAGACAATCTAATTATGGAACTGCTTCTCCAAACTCTGGTCGTTGGCCGCCAGCAGGAAACCTCATACTGTGAGAAGATGAGACACCATCAGCGGTTTAATTTATTTAACACATCTGATGCGAAATCAGTTACAAGTGCTTTATTTTCACTTCATCTGTGCCAAAAGAATCTTTCAAATGAAAAACTGAATGAAATTAGAAGAAGACCTTCAGTCTCAGCTTGGTAACAAGTCCTTTTTTTCTCTGCTTAGGTTCCTTTTAAGCTAATAAATCTTTAGAGAATATTTTAAGGTTGCCTTTTAGCCTTCAGTGGAAATTCCTTGCTGATTCGGGCTTTTGCTCATTTGTTCCAGTTTTCATCCCTTCTAGATATGTCTTTACTTGTGCTCACCATGCCTCAGGATATTCTACATGCGTTTGTTTTACTGTACTCTGCTGTTCGGAGTGATGTAGACTTTAGAATACCACTAATATCTCACTACAAACTTGGCTTGAACAATTAGGAGAAAACCAAATTGGGATTATTTTGACAGATTTGCAGTTGGTGTAATGGTAGCATGTTTTTTTAAGTCAAGTGTAAGTTCAGTGTTTATGTGTAGCAGATTTAAAACACGCAAAGGAGGATTACAATGAGATACAATCAAACGTGACTGGCACACAGGAAGGACAGCACAAATTTATGCACGTCTTAAATTGGAGCTTTTGCAGTTTGCTAATTGCACCGTTTCAAATTACGATTTTGATTTGAAACCATTTAGTTTTTCAGCACTACAAACTTGTTTATTTTAAAAAGAAGAGTCAGGAAACAGCACCCCATTTGTGGTTCCTTTCTCTGTGTCTAAGTCAGGAGCTGCCTCAATGACTTTTCAAACTTCTCACACTTCTTCTGTCTTCTATTTGCTGTAGGTCAAACAGATTTTCAAGAGTCAAGATTTTCTTCTAGGGTGAAAAACATTCTACAATTATCGAAAATCTCAATGGAGATGTAAAACTGACAGAAACTGTCAAATTATATTTAATCACAGCTTGCAATAACATCTGGTGTATCTTAATTGGCAAAACCAGTTTGTGAGACATATAATTTATAAAGTGATGCTGATATCAAAATAAGAAGTTTGTTTTAGTTTTTAGTGATACAGCAGACACTAATTTGTTTTAAGTCAGGAAATACTTGAGATGTAATTTTACTGAGTTGGAATTTAGCTTAAAGTCAAATACCAGCATTTATAATAAGTTTTTTGATGTACAGTTTCATGCAACACATTTCTGTGTGAGTATTTTGCCATCTTCAAAATGCCACCCAGTCTGTTGACTTTATTTACTGGCTTCTTGAAACCGGTCGCGAGCAGAACATGCTGTCTGTATGATGTCAGGATTCCCCAAGAGAGAGTCATCTCTTTTCCACAAACGCCCACAGACTTTTCCACTTAATTCCAGCCCCAAACAATCAGCCTTTTGTACGGTGAGTGCAAGAGTTGCCGCACCATGCGCTGAACGAAGGCTGGAATTCTAAAGCAGCGTTTGAAGAAAGTTGATTGTTCGTTGATGTGTCTTATTCCGCGGGCTGGAATGGAAATCTGATGGAGCTCCAACTGTAGATTCAGACTTGTAACTTTGGGGAAATTGCAACTCGGGGCAAGGCTTTTGAAGCAGAGCATTATCAAAGCTTTGCACTTGCTACCACAGCCATGCAGAGGATGCCATAGTGAGGAGGAACAAGGGCTGAAAAGGGTGGAAAAAACAGAGGAGATAAAGAGAGGGAGGAGGTGCATGTTCCACATTAAAGCTCTCTTGGTTATCTCAGCTCTGAAGAACACAGAAGAAGTAGACTTCAGACATTTCTCAGTTCTTGTGGGGCTTGCGTGGAATGGCAAGGAGGGCCCAATTTTTCCCGCCTAGTTGCCATGGCGTCTCCTGAGGCGATGAGGAGGAATGGGAACTTGTTTTGTGCCCACCCCTGCCAACATTTGATGGGAGGCATGGCATTAGTGGGCCACCATCAGCAGTGCGACCTCCAACGTGGCACCATGCTCAGCAGAAAGACTTCACACAGCCTCAAATGGAGTGCGTCAAATCAGCACTCCAATGCTTTTTTTCACTAATGAATGAGGGAAATGGGTCATAAATTAGTCTCAGAACACATTAAATGTGGCAGCTTTGGTTAAAAATGGAGAAAAGGCAGAGGGTCTCTTATGATTAAATACCATTTCCAAAGTGCAGCTCAAGAAATCATAACCTTTTGGATCACCTTTTTTCTCTCTCTTTTTTTCCTCTTAAAGGCCTCTGGAAGTGAATTTATTGGTCATAAATTACACACTCAGCACCACACTGCTAACTCAGCTGCAGCAGAGAGGAGAGTGAGCAGATGTGGTAGATTCAGGGAGGCGACACTGAGGATCAATCTGAGCTCTTAGCCACTTTCTCATCCCCGCTCTCTTCTCCTGTGTTAAGCCCCGAGAACTCGGCCTGCAGGCTGTTGGAGGATGGAGCTCAGACATTTTAGCCCTGCTGCAGACAGCTTCCTCTTCCTAGACAGACTCAGGATCTTTGTGCCTTGAGTATAAACTCACACACATTGAATTCTCTCATTGTCACATTGCTTCTCTTTCCTCGATTGGCTATGTTTTTTTGTTCTTTTGTGCACATGCTTTCACACATGCACAAACACTTGATTGCACCGCCACACTTATTGGGGGATTAGGCTGGTCCACTGATTATGTTGACTGACTGCAGTGAGAAAGCTTTCCCAAATCTTCCTCTCTCTCTCACCGCTATGTCTTCTCACTGGGCACCACATTTATCAGAGATTCCTTGTAGTTAAACATGGCTTCTATGCTTTTATCACAATGTATTAGAATGTAACAGCATGAACAGCAGAGAAATTAGGTTTAAAATGCCCAGTAGATAAGATATAAAATTATGCTTTTTAATCTGAAGATGTTAAATATGTACATAAAGCCTTAAGGGGTTTCTAGACATAGTAAATATCAGTGAAGGGTTTAGCACCCATTTGTATCACTCCACGAATTGTCTTGGTTTAATCTCGATGGCTACACCCAGCAGGGATGATTCATTGTTTCAATACTGTGTGTTCATGTGTGGTCGTGTATTCACAGAATGTGTGGGAAAAGGTAACAGTCCACAGTATATCTCAATAGTTCTGGCTGCCTGGGGCAAAGCTGGCACTCTTACAAACGGATCCCTCTTCTGCCGATAGCCTGGGAAGATGATCTGACCTTTGGTGTGACCTTTGCGGCATGTAAAGCAGAAAGGCCAAGTGGAGAAGTAGTCGGCGTAATCGCATAATGTGGCATGAAGACCTCTGACTTGACATGGCGACCACTTAAGGCTTGCACTCACACCGGTCTTATTCTTATCCTGGCTCATCACAGTTGTGCCTTTTATGTGGATTAAATGCCCTTTGAGCAATTAATTTGTCTCAATGAACAGATTTATTTTTTAGATTACACACAGAGTGACTGAGATTGATTCATTTTATGAGCAAACGGCATGAATTAATATTAAAGATTTGCACAAATAATTGGGAGTACACCAGGGAATTTTTTTTATAGCAGCCTAATTATCTGCTTATCAACTGAATGACCAGCTCTGGAAAACACTCTGGCCATTGTGACAGAGATAATCAGATGTCCATGTCTTATGTAATGCTTCCCTAATTAATCATTTGAAAGAAGAGAGCCTCACTGGCAGAGCTTCACAATAAATCATGACAGAGCTCAGTGCCCCTCAGTCCAGGCCTGTCAAAGAAGTCAAAGAAGAAAGCATAATGACTACAGCTGCTTGTTGGAGCTGTGATGTGAATGCTACACCAGATGCAAGGCTCACCTCATTTAGATTTAAGCAAGCGCTCTCCTCTCTTTCTGTGCTCTGGCCACTCATAATGACCCTAACACAAACAAGCATTGAAGTTTAGCCACGGGTTGGAGAGGGAGCGAGATGCAGAGGCACACAGGCTGAATGAAGAGGATGAAGTTTGCTGTCCCGGCTAATGGGAGCTGACATACATTGGGGCGTGAAATGACTTTTACTGATCCTGACGATAGCACTGCTTCCCTATTCAAATCAGCGCTCCTCTAAGACAGCTTAAACTGGCACAATGAAGATAAGCTCCAAAAAGTTAATGACGGAGGAGGAATTTCACACAGCAATTTATATAAACCATGCGTGTCTTAATTTTGTTTATTTTTCACAGCTAATATCATTTTATTTTATTTGAGAATACACTGAAAGAACATTGTCTTTTTAAAGCCACATTTCAGTTTAATTGGCCATCAGAAGAAGTGAATAATGGTCTCTTAGGTGTAGGAGCCCTAATTAGTTGAAAACTTGCTTTGTTTGCATATAGGAAATTGAGAAGCTGATTTGTGAATCAGCCATTAGAGCCTGAAGGGCAAAGGCGAGGCCAGCCGAGCTCCGATCCTCTGGCGTATTAACTAACGGGCTCTACCGGAATCAAGAAACGCTGTCAAAGGAAATCATTAAGCCTTTCAGGAAGCCAGAATTCAAAGTTGGCATTTCCCTCGATCAGATGGAAGTTTAACCCTCAGAGGGGTTAAACCTCGGTCAGATGGTTATAACTGACAGGCATGTACCCTCTGAGGACATTTATCTGTTGACACATGGCATGTCTTTCCACTGTGAGATTGAGTCATTTCGAGTATGAGCAGCATTACAGCTCTAAATCCTTATAAATGGAAGTGACCTTTGCTTCGCATCATACTGCATGCTTGACGGGCAGCTTGAGTTGGGCCACTCTGTATGCAAAGCTCATTTGCAGTTTACCCAAAGTAGATCATTGTTTCTAACTTAAGTCCTCATCCAAATATGCTCTGGCCTCAAGAAACCCTTGTGTGAGAATGTGGCTGTGGGCCAAGCATGGATGTGTCACTGAAAAGCTGCTTTTAAAGAGCCGGGGCACCACCAGTGCTGCTTCAGCATCTGCCAAGCTGTTTTCATTGTAGGTAGAGCCAGGTACCGTCCCCGTCCCTGTTTGTTCATGAGACAGATGACAGATGGAGAAGATCTCCTAAATTATTTATTGTTGGAAATATCAAGTGCCACACACAAAGAAAAATGGTACCACAGACTTTTTTTCCGTCTCAGAAACCAGACTTTCCTTCAAGGCTGTGTTTACCAGCTCTGAATTGCCCAAGCAGGTGCACTGAAATGGAGGCAAGTTGCAGCATTCAGCTCCCTGCTTACAACACCATTGCGCAGTTGGCTTCTAATGTTACATGCGTTGGCACTGTGTGCAAGGCCGGCCACTGTGCCTGTGAAACTAGCCCCCCAGCTATCGGCACAAAGGACCCATAACTGGACCCAGACTGTTGCCATAATTGTCCCTGAGTTCAGAAAATGGACCCTCTCAGTAGTGTGAGTGATAAGAAAACTGCTTCGTTGTTTTGTTTCCAGCTGGGTTTGTCTGGTGCCCACTGCAGCAAGTAGCTCTAAGTCTCTATTAGGAGCACATCCAATTGCCTGGCAATTTCTCCGCTTTTTCTGTGATTCATTTCTTGGTTTGCCAGACACCCCACTGGTTCATAATGACGCACTTTGGACAAATGGCTACCTCAGCAGTTCCTCCATGCTCTCTGTCGGTGTAAAGCCCTCTTTGTGTGGCGTCCATCTCAGCCAGTCAGATGGTCTCTCTCTGAGGCTCTGACTCTCATAGGAATTTATCCTGATAACTAACACTAAGGTTGATTCATAAATGATTCACACAGTACATTATCATAACAGATTACTTCTCTCAATTCCTCTATCAGAAACTGTGACTCAGAGGGACTGGGGACATTTTTCACTTTTCTTTCTTTTTAGCCATGCTCGCAGCTCAATGGATGGCAGTGTCTGTCAATCAGTTCACCACTTTGGTCCACACAGAGATGTTTTATTAACTACAGGATGCATTGCCATGGGATTTTATACTGACTCCTTGTCACCCCTTGACGTTTCCTCCTGCGCTGCCATGACATTTCAGATTGTAGATTGATATATCGCCATTGAATTGTGTAAGGTATTCTTCTGGCCCTGAGGATGAATCGTAAGGGTTATGGTAATGGCCAGACTATTCCTCTTGCACCAACAGCAAGCAAAATGTTTCACTTACTAAGTGAAGTATCTTTATATTTACTGGCTGGATTGGTGCAGAAATTGGTAGAATCGTGTGGCTGTTTGGATGAACTTTAAGGACTTTTGCGGTTTTTGGAGTTTTGACCTGGAGTCATTATCAGGTCAAAAGTTTTGTCTATTTTTAAAAAAAATTAATTGATTAGTTGTTTGTCTATAAAATGTCCAACATGATGTCTTCAAATGCTGTGTGCTGTGAAAGCAACATTTCAGAACTCAAAGACAATCCGTTTCCTACAAAAAACACAACATACACATATTTGAGAGGCTGGAACTACAGAATTGTAGCATTCTTTCCTAAAATAATTACACAAAACAATTCAGGAATCATGAAAGTACAGTTCATTTTCTGTTCAGCTACTAACTGTTGCAGTGCTACTTTAATTTATGATCAAATTTCAGTGATCCCCAACAGCACTTTGTGTTTGGTGTTTGTGCGAGATGGTTAACATCACCCGTTTTTTTAAAAATCATTAAAGCTGATCCCTCTTTAAGCTATGTCTGTAGTTGTTTTGTTATCATTAGCCCTAACTCTGGATATTTCTGGATTAATGACTGCCGCTGATTATTACAGACTATTAACAATTTGTCAACACTGTGGGATCAGATTTGTTATGAACCCTAATTCTTTTAAAACCATTAAAATGTCAGATTGTGTTCTGTTTTTGTTTTTTCTCTGTGGACTTCCACTCAGTGTGTGCGTTGGTTACTTTTTGCACATGGTGAAGACAGAAATATGACTTGATATTTTCTTCTTCTTTTTTTTAAAATGAAATAATATATAAATAATAATTAAATAATGGAATCAACGGATAACACAGACCTTAAACAGTATACCTGCTAAATCTTGGTATGTCTGCGGTGCTATTTGAGGATGTTAACTTTGCAGTTGTAGCAATTAAACCAACAACTGCTACGCCAGAGCCAATTCCAAAGGGACAGTATTATACTCTGTACATTTTATCTTTCTTTTAGTGTGTTATAGCTTTGTAAAACTTTTGCAAACTTACAGAGCCCCAGTCTATGCCAAAAGGAGTTATTGTCTGCCAAAGAAAACACTACTCTTGACCTACCTGAAATGCTTTGTTTGAAGTCCAGACTTTATTCTGTTACTTATTTCTGTCAGCATGTAATGCATTTGCATAACACCTGCCTAGCGGCTAGTTTGGCACGCTCTCAAACAGGCTGCCATTATTTCTTCACTAGAGCTGTTTCTGCTAGAGCCATGTGTCTCTGTCTATATTCATTGGGGTTACAGTGTGCAACCAGTGTTAGCTGGATTTTATTGGGCTGGCCGACCAATCAGAGCAAACAGGGTTTTTCAGGAGGGTTTAACAGGAGCTAATGCTGATTGTTTTAGACACAGGGTGAGGAGAGGTATACAGTATGAGAAAAATAATGTTTTTTTTTTAAATACTAAAGCAAGTACATATATTCTAGTGCACCTCAAAAATAGAATTATACACCTGTAGATGTGCATAATATGGACTATGGCGCTCAGGTGTGTCTGTACACTCTAATTCTGGTTGTCTGTTACCTAATACTGAATTATTTCTCATTAGTAGCCTGTCTCAATGTCACTTTTCGTTTAAATAGAGAGCTATTATGTTAAATCTTTCACAAAGCACCTGCTATCATGGGAGCTATTACTTAATGCAGTGCCCCCAGTCTAACTACAATAGGCTGTGGCCTTTGCAATTTTATTTTCCTGGTCTTTGGACTGGCGATACAATTTCTCAGTCCAGCTCCCCAGATGATGAGCAGACCTTTGGCTCTGCAGGCAGCCCTCATATTCCCCATCACACTCTGAAGTCTCACAGATTTGTACAGAATTGTCATTAGGCTGCAACAGTGTTGGAGTACGCTGGAAAGATGAGATGTTCCCTCCCCTCCCCGAGGCTCAGTGTGAATCCATGTGGCATACGCTGTCAGAAACACCCACATTATTATATACGTTGACTCTAACCAAGCATGAGTTCTCGATCAAACACGCACGTACACTCAGTCACATAAACAAGCAATCTTTCCTCGAGTGTGTCCCTAGACACTGGGGGCCCTGCAGCTCCCACCCCCCAGCCTGGCCTCTTTAATGAGGCCTGGCCCCTGTGTGTTTGATCCTGCTGCCAACCCGCAGCCCCGCGGCCCCTCAGCCTCATGCCTATTCAACAATCCCCACAGCCTCTCCAGTTTCTCCCCCACAGCCTTGGGTACAATATGGATCCAAAGCAAAAGCACTCCTGGGCGGTTGTTCGATATCAAAGCCAGTCTGACTGAAACTGTGAGAGAAGGGGAAATTGGGGGGAAAAAACACAACAATTTAGCTCTGTGCTTTGTAGTCGTACAAGCAGCTCTGGAACTGCACATTGATTAGTTCTTTTGATTTTGTCAGATGTTCTTCAAAAATTTCATCTATTGACTGTTAAAATCCATGAAAGGTTTTTGGGTTTCAAATGCCAATTAATTGGTTTCGCTGACTGTGGTCTTGGCATAAAACACCACTCACAGCCTGTAAATGGGCTCGCTAAAGTAACACTTCTTCTGTTCTGTGCCCAGGATGGAGGTCTGTTGATTAACAACCCCACTGCACTTGCTGTCCATGAGTGTAAGTGTTTGTGGCCTGACACTCCCTTGGAGTGTGTGGTCTCACTCGGGACGGGCCGCTTCGAAACTCCTGGCAAGAACAGCACCACGTATACAAGCCTCAAAACCAAGCTCACCAACGTCATCAGCAGTGCCACAGACACTGAGGGTAAGTGACGCTGCAAAATGTTAATGATGCCCCGTGCCATGTAGAAATGACTTTTCAGTGTCTCACAGAGTTGTTAGACTAAACGTACATCCAAATTTAATTGTCCTAATATTTTGTCTTTAAAAAAATATATATCCATTAATTTTTCCATTAACTGTACTCACTTTATGTTGTAGTACACCCTGGACAGTTTATCCCTGTACTTAGAAATATATGTGTATAAATCCTCCTCTAGTCCAGCTCTACAGTGGTTGCACAAAATGTAATTTAATTTAAAGGGACATTCCACAGATTTGCCACATTATGGTCAGTTTTCTCATTTTGATTGGTATGAATCCTATTGAATGATGTCTTCTGTGGTCTTAACAGAGGTTTTTATAAAGTCTGTTAAAAATGAACTTGAAGATTTTTAAATTGGAGAACACAAACTGCTCTCCATTTTAACCCTTTCTTTTGTAAACGGTCTCTTATCAGCCCAGTAACTTTGTAGTGGAGCCGCAATACTAAGAGTCTGCTGGAGAGCTCCTTTAATCACGTTTTTTAAACCCTACTGCAAAATGGGTCGACTGTAAAAGAGCCGGGTGCTTAACATTTCCTGTGACAGCTTTCAAAGCAACACAAGACCACTGGCCCAGTGTCAAGAGCAGGACATTATTTTTTATCTAGACTGGTCAAAAATATTGACTCACTATTTAATATGTCACAGTCCCAAATGTCAAATGCAGACTAATAGCATCAACAAAGAGATGGTGAAAAGATGAAACTCATCAACAAGGAGAAGACTTACAGTATACAGATGGATGGATGAAATACTAAAAGCTGTTTGTCCTTGTTCCTGTGTTTATTTAGATACTTTTATGTTATTCTGTCTACATCTGAAGCTTAATTTAATCCACACGAATATTATAATGTACAAAGGCTTGCAGCTTCTGTGTCCTCTC
Organism: Dascyllus trimaculatus; assembly: GCA_024666655.1. Taxonomy (NCBI): domain Eukaryota; kingdom Metazoa; phylum Chordata; class Actinopteri; family Pomacentridae; genus Dascyllus; species Dascyllus trimaculatus. The sequence continues at coordinate 24,577,524 of CM045448.1, forward strand.
TAAGTGAAGGAATTGGGTTCGGCTGTCAGCAGTGCAGCAAAATACCGCGCCACAAGTTGACTTTGTTCTGGATACGTCCCATTGTGGCCCTGTGTAGTGGCAACCTCTTCTTCTCCTTATCACCTCTAGACATGGGCACTTCTGCTGTGCCTAAATTTGGCTCGGTCCCCTCCCTGTTGCTGCCGTGGTGCAGTGTGTGACCTAGATGCTTCTCTGCACTTGTTCCTCCTGTATTTGGGATTAAGCGCTCCCCCGGCTCTCCAACAGGCTTTGTTATTTAGAAACAGCAGATTAGCAAGAGTATTTATCACAGATTTCCTCTTTTTCAAAAGCTTAGTGTTCACAAGCCTCCTACTTTGTCTTGGGTATATCAGTGGGGCTCGGTTTGTTGTTGTGGACAGATAAGGCTCATCTAGTAGAGTTTTAGATGCAAATATAGCTGTTACGGAACCCAATCGACAACAAAACGCTGCTTCTGATGTAATGTTGTTCTTCCTCTATGTTAAAAAATATGTTTTGGAATAATGACCCTGGATCATAAGTGATCCAGTCATATCTCTGTTGAGATTGCAGTGCGCTGCTGTACATGTGACCTGTTTGCTACACACTAGGATGCTAAGAGCGTCCTGGAGCCTGCATAAAAGTTGGTTTGCAATCTGTTGTAGAACTCATGGATGTTTTGTGAGGCGCAGCACAGACCTTTGTGACAGAAATACAATAATTCTGGAGTCTTTGTGTGAATATTTGGGGTTCCAAACCTGTCAGTGGTGATAAAAGATAAAGGAAGCCAGCTATGGGAAGACGACTTGTCCGGTCACTGTATAAACTGATTTGTTCTCCACTAGAAAAAGAGACAAAACTCAAATGTGTGACATTATTATTTTGTGCAACTGCAGACTGTCACTGCCTGTTTGATTATTTACTGAATACCGTCCCTCTGCCTAAGTGGTATTTCTTCCTGTGGAAGGAAAATATGTAACTTTTAAAGAGTCTGCCCCGAACTTGTTCAGCTGATAAGTCTGGAACTGCACAGTGGAAGTCATTTAGAATAGGACCGAAACACACATTTTATCTCTGCACATGCATTATCTATTTTAAGTAAGCTGGTCTTGTCTTGGGGTTTTTGTAGTTGCAGTTATCTTACTTTAACTTTCCAGTACATAACTTTTCAGAGCAAAATAATGTAACACTGTACGCTGGGGGCAACTTAATAGCCAAGACGTTGGGGCACATACCAAACAGGCAGCAGATTCAGCTCGATTCCTGCCTGGTCGGACTTTTAGCTGTGAGTTCTGCTCCTACTCTCTCCCTTAATTTCTGTTTCTCTTCACTGACCCTACCAAAAAGTCAAAACCACACACAAAGAGCACATTGGCAATTAAAAGATAACAAATAAAACTCCCTAAACTCTCCAAATAACCTCCAGATAAACGACTCCTTGTAGAATTCTGCACAGTCTCACAGGCAGCTAGTTTGAATGATATCCATGTTTGGTCTCCTAAGCTAGTGTGGGAACACAGACAGAAAAAATCACAGTCACCTTTTTGCATCCTTCAGGCATATTTACACAGTTTTGTTACCCGCTGCATGTTTGTATGCATTTCCATTTTGTTGATTTTAAATCACTCATGCAAGGCAGATGAAAAGAGCCATGACAGACAAGCCAGACAATTTTCACTCAGTATTACCTCACACTCTCAGCCCTGAGCGCTTACTCGGTGACACATGTAATGCTGTCACAGTGCTGACAGACGAGGTTTGACTTTGCATGCCCTTCTCGCTCTTAACACAATCTTTGGAGGTTTGCACATATTGGGGCTATTAGGAAGTTAATTGTGTGTTTAAGATTTTGCTTCTTGTGCGGCCTAACTTTCACCTCTCTCCCTCCCTCCAGAGGTTCACGCCATGCTCGACGCTTTCCTCCCTCCAGACACTTACTTCCGCTTCAACCCCTACATGAGCGAAGATATTTCCTTGGATGATAAGCGACATGAGAAGCTCAACCTGCTGCAGGCTGAGGGCACCCGTTACCTAGAGAGGAACGAGGAGAAGCTGGATAAAGTCGCTCGTATCCTCACACGAGAGAAAAGCTCTATCCAGAGGATGTCTGAGTGGGCCAGGCTCAGAGCTGACATGTATAACAGCCTGTCCTTTAACTTCTCCAAGTTTTAGATCTAACTCACTTCATGTGTTCCTGGCCAACATATAGACGAAAGTCTTCCCTTACTAAAAAACTGCTTAGAATAGGTCATGTGTCAAAGTTGTTGACTTCCATACCTGTCAGTCTAAAGAGCATCATGTAAATACACATGTTGGTGATGTGTCCAACATGCCAAATGTTACCTTGCCCTTGCTTCCCCACTGACACTTTAATGGTGATGTTAGTGTTAATGTGCCAACAGCTTGGCAGTCGGCACATTAACAGTTTTCACAGCCAAAATGTATCTAGTTGCCGCTGGTCTGTAACATTCATTTCAGCATAGTAGCATTCAAGGAATATGTTTTAGATGGCTTGTGGATTTGTCAACTCCATAGCAGATGCATCGATAGAAATTGTTCAACATTTTAGGGCTTATTCACGTTCTTTCAAGATCAATGCCATCGTTGTATGATAAATATGAAGTCAGTGCCAGCAGGCAGTTTCTTGGAATAAAGACCGGAATCAGGAAAACAGAATGTCTCTTTCTGAAGGTAACAAAATACAGCTACTTAGCTTTTTCCCTATTTCCAGTCTTTATGCTACGTTAAACTAACTGGCTGCTGGCAGTAGCCACAAAATTACCGTACAGATAAGTGAGAATGAGAGCATGTCTCCTAAAATAGTCCTTTCAAAAGCAGATCTCGAACACCGTCCTACAGCAGCCAGAAATGGTAGCAGTAACAGTTCTCCCCAAGTGAGCACTTCTTAACCATTTGCTTTCCTTTGAAAGATTTTTTTTATGACAACCACTGTATCCTCGTAAAGCTGTTTCTCAGCCTTTTACTCTCACAGAATGGACTTTATGTTCTAAAGAAATGTCATATTTGCTGAGCTATAATCAACCTGCTACACTGTAAAACTTAATTGTAAAGAAATTACAGGGAAATGATATTTTTGTAAACTAATTAAGGTCAATCTGAGCATCTAATGCAAATGACATTTCTCAGTTGTAATGACAAATATTTGCACATATGTATGTAATTATATGTTGATGATGCTGACATTGGTACACCAGGGCCCACGACAAGCACTACAGTATTATATATATATACTTCTAATATACACATTGTGATAAATAGTAATGATTGAAATGAATAGTAGATATGTAATTTAAATGAGGATGCTAATGGAGCCTCACTGTCATAACAATGTGTCTTTTATGTATTATTTTAGCCTCGGAGTATTTTAAGTTCAGTTGTTTCCAAAGCTTTTATCATCGTGTGCTTGATTGCTTGGTTTTTATGGATTCCCCACAGGCTATTCACATTTTCTGCTCTGTCTTTAGCGTGCCCTCTTTCCCTTTTGATGCTGTTTCTCAAAAGCCTCTTTCACCCTTTCTACCTTGAAGTGCTGTGTTTCAGTCCCCGCTCTGCTGTACTATAGCGTTTGTTGAAATCATGCAGGTTGTATCTGAGGCCCTTGGTTTAAAACAGATGGCTGCTCATTGATTTGTTATGGTGGTGCATTTTCTTCATATGCTGCTACATGTACCTCACTGCAGATGTCTGTTTTTCAATGCCTAACCTGGTCAAGTACTGTACGACAGTGTGTTTATCACTCCCAGAGGACCTAATATAAAATGGACACAGATATCTCCCAGATTAATATAATTCCACTGTTCTCCTGTTGGTCCTGTGTAAAGACTGTTCAAGAGTGTAATTAAAACCTGTCACTGAACCGCGCTGCATCCTGCCTCCTGCCTCCTAATTATATGAAGACTAGCTGATTGTGATCGGAGGAAAGTTGTTTCCTTCGGAGCTTGTGGATCATTTCAGGGAGACAGGATGCTTCGAAATTAAGTTGGGAGCTTGTGCTCACCTAATTATTCCAACAGAGTCATTCCATCTTCCAACAGTTTCTGATGGATCGTCTCAGATTTGCTTGACATTTTTATAGCCTAAAATATGAATATTTAGTATGATATTTCTGTAATTTTAGATTGACATATCAAATGCTTGTTTTGTATTTTAAAAGACAACATCTCAGGAAGTTGAAAGATTAAAGAATGACACTGTCTTCTCTGTAACTTTCACATATTAGGATTAAGAAGTTAATTTTGCCTTCCACTGGACAAATTAGCTTTCTTTTATTCATACAATCAGGCAATGAGGAGTTAAAGTTTTCAAATACCTTTTGACAGTTGTGATGGATCTCTTCTGTCTTCCTTAGAACGTCATCCAGATGTTGGGGATGACGTGCCTTATCACTATAAACTTTAACTCCTCATTGCCTGATTATATAAATTAAAGAAAACTAATTTGTCCAATGGAAGGCAAAATGAACTTCTTTACGCTAGTATGTGAAAGTTATGGAAAAGAGTGTCATTTTTTTTAATCTTTTTGCAGATTTCTCTTAATCAATGGGTTGGATAGACTAGTCTGAAAATTAAAAATATGTACATATTCTAAAAAAAAAAAGATATTTTCTTAGTTAAATTTAGAAAAAAATTTTGAAATTCCAAACCTCTGTTCTACTTGGATTACATTATCTAGCCATATCTTTGTTCTTGTGGTACAACTTGTCATACCGACTCAATCAGTTAAGAAAGTTCAATGGAAATACGTTTTTTTCATTTTTGCCATCACGTATTTCATTTTATGAAGTAATCAATGTGTTTTATTTTGTAATATTGTGACATGCAATTGCACATGGTTCAGAATATGCCAATAGTTGACTTCTGCATTATTATTTTTCATTATTATCTTTTTTTCAGGATAGCTTCAGTTTTTTTTCATATTTTCAACACACCCATAATCATCAGAATCTGCATGATCTATTTTTGAGATATTGTCATCTCAAACTTTAACGTGTCAAAAAAACGTGCAGAAAGTGGGTGGAAGGGCAATTCTATCTCAAATGTATTTCATAAATCGAGCTCAAGTTTCACAGATACTATTTGAAATGTAGTATTATTTCAAATAATATAGTGTTATTTCAAGTATAGTATTATTATATAGTTTATAATAATGAAGTTTAAAACAGGTCAGAGATGGCTGAGCAGAAGGCGCCCAATTATACGAGATGGAACAACCCAAATATAGATGTGGGAATATATTCACCATCACCTACTTGGCTCAGTGTCCAAGGTGCTTGGCTTGATTTTCAGATTTTGATTTGTAGAATTACAGCAGGACTATAATAAATCCAGACATACCGGTGGTCCCTGTGAGTATATTTTTTTCTCTCTAACTCAAATATATGTTGTAAAGGTGGAGGCGTATTTTTCAGGGGAATATAATTTGAAGGCTCTTCCCTGGGCTGCCTGTCATAAAAGAGGGGAAGGTGAGATGAGATGACTGTGCAAGGCTGCGCTCAGGCACCTGGGTAACAGCTCTGACCAGTGATGGATCGTGTTTCCCTCCAGCATAAACACCGAGCACTGACACAGCTCTCCACCAACTGCTTACATGCATGAAAACACAGCGATGGCTGAAGGAAGCAGAGGACACAACGAACGGCGTCGACGGTGGAAATGCTGCAGGATGTCGACCATTCCTTGTTTTATCTGGAGTTGGGCAGCAGTTATGCAGCAAATAAATTAAATGGAAACTGACTAAACATAGAGTAAAGACAATATTCTTCAGTACAAATAGAAATGAGATGATTGAGGCGATCAACATGTGATGAAGTGAATCATTTCAGGCTCTGCTGATTGAATTGTTAAACTCCAGCTATTTGTCTTTTAGTGTTTGGAGCTCAGCTTTGCAACAGTAGCTGAGTAAAGAAGGAGAAGCATATTGGTATGAAGACTTTCTTGTTTATAAAATGCATTTGCTCTGCTTATTGCACCCAAACCACCTCCTAACATTTTGCTGACCTTATGCAGCTTCCAGTGAAAACAACTCTTCAGTATTGCGCCTGAAATGTAAGCAAGAACTATAATCATCAAGCGGCTTATAGTGCATCTGAATTTATGAGAGAGCACAAAGAGCATGGCTTTGATACTTAAGGGAATATCTATTGTCTCTAAATCACAGGGCAGGTCCTCTCATATCCTCTGTGGTTTAGAGCTAATGCATCAAACCATCCCTAACACTGAGGAGACTAGTTGCTTCTTTTTATTCCAACAATAAACCTGAATGCTTGAGTATTTTTACCCTTAAGCTGACCTGATCCATTAGTTTTTTATTAAATGTTGACATAAAGAAAAAATTGTGGTTATTAAAATCACATTCTCATGAGTTAAATGAAGAACTCCCCTTGGTGAATAATCACAGTTATGATATCAGCAACCAAAATTGTACTTGGCTACAAAAATGACCGTGTTCATTTCAACTTCTTTGCAAATGATGGCACAATCTGCTCTTCAGTGATGAGAAGTGAGATTTAGCTCCCTTCAGATTACAAAAAGACATGGCGAGAAATAACCACATGTTGCTGTAAACTGGTTACTGCAGTGGTAAACAAGAAAAAATACACAAAACGGAAACTATCAAAAACATTGTCTAGGATTGACAGGAGTAATTGTCACCTATGGAAACGCCGGGGAGCCAGAAGTTGTCACTGCGCTGTATTTAGTACATTCATGTCATGTTTGTGCCCCCTGTGTGTTAACCTGGTTAGGCAGCCAGCAAAGGCTGCTCCCACTCAATATAGAGAAGTCTTAATGTAATTACACAGCAGACTGCGACTGGAAATGCATCCTCCTCTGATGTAAACAGATCTGACTCATGAACTTGTCCCCCGGCAGTAATCACATCAGTAATTTGATTTGTTTCGCACCTTTGGCCAAACCTCCAGGCTGCACATAGAAATATGTTTCTCCAGTCCATGCCAGGAACGTATCTTGAGGAGGTTGTGACAGATACTGTGTTCTATCATCTTTGTTTTGATGTAACAACTGTTTATCCTCAGGGCAGCTGCTACTCAATTACACCTCACGTTTAGCTGCAGCAAATAAACCCAGCTCATTAGCACTTCATTAGTTTTGGAACAGACGACGGATATCGAGATAAGATGTAAAGGGTTTAATTCCAAAATATGATTGCAATGCAGGAAAACAAAATAACAGAAAAAATCCTGACAGACTGAACAGCAGATATATTATGTGACTATCTGTCTTTGGCAAAGCCATAAATTTACAACACACCTCATTGGAAACACATTTCTGGCTCTTTTTTTGTTATAAAATGGGAGCGTATCATTTCTGGGATGTTGTGTTAAACTGCTTTGTTTTGATGTATGTTTTCTCTGAGCCTGCTGAACCATGTTGGATCTGTGTGAGTTAATCATCACCTCTGTTGGGGTCCAGGCCATTTCATGGTTGGCTCGTTGGTGCTGTGTACAGTTTGTTCGGAGGAGAATAAAGAATAACACTGAATCAGTGGAGAGAACAGGCCGAGAGACAGCTCTGTCTGTGCTGCACAGCGGCTCTGCCATGTATGAAGTTTTGCATCTCAGTGAGCAGAGGACATCAAGGATCCGCCGCAGTAATAGGCACCATAATTGGAGATACCAGTGAGGCAGAGACAACGTCTTCTCTAATGGGTTTTTGCATTTCAACACAAAGCCATGGCGACGTTCGCTCTGCAACTTGCAAAGTGCTGTTCTTTGTCTCTGTGGCACCGTATCCTTGAACTTGTGAAAATCCCTCCGAGTATTTCACAGATAATATGCATGGGGGAAATTAAGAGAATATTTTAATGAGATTCAGGACGTATGCAGACATATCTGGAGGCAGTTTGAAATGAGAGACAATTACAATACTTCCCAGCCTGGCCCTGGGATGGCAGTTGTGGGCGAGAATCCCCTGTTCCCATCAAAATGATGATGAGGAATGCCGGTGCTTTCCAACTCTGGGGAATCACATCCAACAAATGACTTTGGCTTCATGTAAACTCCTCTTTCTCTCAGTTTTATGTCACTTTTTTTTAACACTGTAAGGAAGAGCAAAGACATACTCTACATATAAGTAGGAGTGATAGAGCGCTGAACAAAGTGAAGGAGCGCTGGGAGCAGAGGGATCATAGATTTGACCCTTTTGTAAGGTAATATAGTGTTCCTGCTTCTTGTGCTGATCTGCACTTTGGCTGATTCCCAAGTGATTTCACATCTCCAGTATAAACCCCTTTTCATCTTGCCTCATATCTCTGCCACCGCCTAATTTCAGCTAATCTCACTCAACCAGCTACTGGATGGCAACTCAAACCAGAAACCCTGTCTCTTTGCCAAATCGGGCTTATCCTGGTGGTAACTGCGTCACTTGCTCTCTGTGTTTGACTCGGTGGCTGCAGATGAGTTCCACTGCTAAGCCTGAGATAATGCATGTGTGTGACATGCAGTTAGAGAGGAAGGGCCCGGCTGGCAGCAGGCTGCTCTGAAAGCAAATGTGCTTTTAAAAAATCACATGAGCACATCCAGCAGAGTCTTAGCAGATCCCACCGGCTACTGTATGATTATTAGTGCAAACCTGCTCTCAGGGGGAGGAAATGGCATCAGGACATGCAAGTGCTCAAAGCAATTAATGTCCACAACATCTGGAATAGCAGAGTTACATCTGACCACTGTGTGGATTTGACATTTAATTTACATTTAGGCATTTAAAGCTTGGAATTATTTGAACATTAGTTGTACTTGTTGCATGTCAACAATGCAGAAATGAAACAATAAAAGCACAGGAGACAAATGAAAAAGCTGTATCCTGCTGTTAAGAGATCAGACATTGCAGGGCTTTTAAAAGGCAACTTTTCTGGCTTGTTTTGCACTCAAACTCGTCCAGCTGTTGCCCAATCTGTGGTTTGGAGCCTGGAGGGAGCCGAAACACTATTAGTGTGTCTACTTGTATAACATTTAGCGAGAATGGCTCAGAGCCTTCAGGCCACCATCCATCGGCGGCGGCGCTGCAGTGCGCGCAACGGGCGTGCGCACGCACCCGGAGCTCTGCTGCTGCTGCTTCTTCTGCTGCTGCTCCTGCGCGCCCCCGTCGGTGTGTGTGTGTGTGTGTGTGTGTATGTGTTACGGTGAACTGGTGGGAGAGGAGAGGACCAGTGACTGAGGCAGAGGAGACAAGTGCAAGAGAGAGAGAGAGAGGCTCGGTGCCTGAACGGGACTCCGCGTAAATCAGGAAGAGAAGCGCACACGGTTGTCGCAGGGAAGCGGAGGGACGGAGCGGGCTTCGTGTTTCGCTGCGCACAAGGGAGGAGATCAGGTGAGCCGAACCGGACCATTCATAATAAACACGTGTCGCGTAGCTGCCAGTTCACTGTCAGGAGTTTGTGGAGAGAGAGAGAGAGAGACAGAGAGAGAGAGAGAGAGAGAGAGAGAGAGCCCGGCCACACTGACTGAGGCTGCCAGTAAATAAGAAAAATAACTGTCCTCTGCGCTGCTCTGGTGAATGAATGTAAATGTGCAGGGGTCGTTTGGAATCTTGGAAAATACGCCACACTTGTCTCACATTGAGCTTCTAGCTGTGGGTCAGCAGAGAGAGAGAGAGAGCAGGTGTAGTAGCTGCGGACTGTCAAACAGGACTGATGCTGAGACAAACCACTGACACTTATCCTCCAGTCTCCATCTCATGCTATAAGAAGACATACAGTAAATGTTTCAATAGTTGTATTCATTGATCTGCTGTGACTGACAGCTGTTTGTTTTTCCTCCTGTGTTGATGAAATTGCTGCCCCCAATACATCCCATCCCTCCTGCCTTTAAGCTGATTTGCTCCCCACATGTTTAATTCCCCTCATATTCCTGTCACTGCTCTGTTTTGTTTTGACCGTCCACTCAGTTTGCTTGAGTCTAATTTCCCTTCATCAGGCTTGATTATGATAGTTCCCCCTGAGATTTCACCAATTACATCCCACGCCATTTATTTTTTCACAGGCCTTTCCGCGAATTTAAAAAAAAAACACATTCTCACCCAATCCTCCTTCTTTCCCCCTCCTCCCTCTGTCTGCCCCTTGGTCAAAGCTTCAGTCAAGGGGGGAGAACTCACCATCATCATGCAACAACCTCCTTCTCCTCCTCCCCTCTGCTCATCCCCCAGACACTCTCACTCTCTCTCTCTCTCTCTCACACACACACACACACACACACACACATGCCTGAAGTGCACACTTTCACTGGCTGCTCAGTTGGCCAAATTAATACAATGCTAATGACCTCTGCTTTATTGTCTGAGGCTGTTGTTCTTGCTGCTCTGTGAAAGGGGGCTGACACACTTTCTAGTAATGTTTATTCACTCCAAGCAGACTACAGTTAATCTCTTTAAGAAGATAACAATATCGCCCTATCCCTGCCTCATGTCCAGGTTGTGTTAATTCAGAAACAGGCGGCAAAATGTGCGATGCTGCTTCACATATGCATGTTGGAGACTGTTTGTGGTGGATTCTTGACCGGCGTGTGAGCTTGGGCCCACTTCCTCTACGTCTCCAGGAGTTGGGCTCATGGGACATTTCAGGCTCATTTGACAAATGTGTTGAAAATCGGGACATGATAGTGACCTACATTGTGCTGCCATCTTTACTTTCACCCTCAGCACAAAAACGGCACTAGGCGGGCAGATTTGCATAACTAAGGGATTATCATGACACACGTTGGCCAGAGTTATTGTGAGAGCACCAGTCAGTCACACTGCTGACCCAAAACCATTGGCGGGCAGCTCGGCTCCGGGGGCTATGGGAAAAGCTGGGGTGTTGGAGGGAAAATGCCACCAATTTCAGTCCGTGGGCTGCAGAAACACGCAGACTATTCTGTGAGAAGTGATCAACGCTCCTTCTGTAAGCGGCCGTCTGTGGCATTGTGAACGCCGCCAAGCAGGACGGAACAAAGTGCCTCATAGATAGAGTTGTCCTGTGTCACTTGTGGTGGTGATGACATAATTTCTTTGAGGAACTGGTCTGAAAATGAGAGCCTTTCATTTGGCGATTAATCTCACCAAGGACACATTTCACGTATGCAGCACAAATGTCTGTTTATATAAGCTGTTCAGAGATGGAAGCAATAAAGTGACCCCAGTGAACTGCAGTTGAAGTAAAGGGTGGTAGACATTTACTGTCAGCTGGCATTAAAAAAGAAGAAACCCACAGTCTCCTCTCTTGTGTGGCACTAATAGAGCCAACATTTTAAAAGGTTGCTTAGGGTTAATTACAGCTGTCTCACTTTTAAAGTCTTGGCTATTATTTCTATGACATGATAGTTTGTATACTCACTTAACCAGTCGCTGCTATCTGGGAATAACTGCTGCTATTAAGCCCAGCAGGGCATGAAATGAGCAGTCAGACTAGAGCTGAAATAATCTGGTAATCCATCGATTAGCTGATCGGCAGAAATGGGATATTGATGATGAAGTAGAGTCATTTCTCAAGAAAAATTGCTCACAATTCCCTGGTTTCAGGTTCTTAAATGTGATGTATGATGCTGTTCTGTGTTGCATATGATCTGAAACTGAATGTGTTGGCAGTTTTTCTCACAGATATCGTAATAAAAGTTTGATTCGTGATATATTTATTGAAGCTTCACTTTGGTATTTAGTGTGTAGTGGATTTAAAACATGATAAAGCATTACCACATGACGTACCATCAAAAATGCAACCAACACACATGGATGAGGGCATGATTTGTAAAATTATTAACACGACTCAAACATGCTGCCTGCTAATTACAAGGCCTCAAACGGATTTTGATTTGAAATTGCTTTATGTTTCAGCCTTGTCTTGGACTGATGATTTAATAAATCAAGCAGTTCAAACACATGGAAATGAATTAAAATGGGCTCTTTTCACAGTTTTCTGACTTTGTGCACAAGACAGCTGATTGATTGGTTGAGAAAATGATCAACAGATAACTTGGTAATGGAAACTATCTGAAATATGAATCCCTCATTGCACGGGAACTACAGCCATCATCATTTTCAGCCATTGAGAGTGAGTTATTTTCTTTACAAGGACACCCTGATTACGATACATATAAAACATCAAAAGCACACATAGATCACCAAGTTATACATACAATGAACCAGCCAAGGACATCAAAGCAAAGAAAACGCATGCATTCACTCTGTGTCTAATAGGTCAAAGTTGTTTTCATAACTTTTCCATTCACCTTTTTTGCTTGCAAAGAAGTTAAGTTTTAAAACCTGTAAGATTGTTTGTCTACATCTGTTTCTTGGCCCCCTCATTGTTAAAAATGTTGCCATATTGCCATTTGTCTTACTCAATACAGTGTCAATATGCCATTTCTGCCAGAAATTAGGACCCAGGCTACAAAACTAAAGTCTGAGCTGCAGAAAACCATAATTATCCTCTAACCAAGTGCTGCAATGATTTCTTTTTCATGCAAAAATTGCACAGGCACAACTCAGCGATTCATCACCATAAGTCACTTGAGCTGATTGTCTGGATGATTGAGTGTGTTCCACAGACACGTGCACTTGTGTCCTGAGTGGAGATGATCCAGCAGCCGTCGTGAATAGAAGGGCTGTGCTGCTCAGCTGCATGGAGGTTAAATCTTCGGGGACCGGTGGAAGCCCATGCCTATCCATTAGTGTCATGGGGTCTGAGTGTTTCCTCCCAGTGGGGCAGTCACATGCGGCAGCACAGCACACTGTCATCGCCTGGACCACCTTGTCACGAGCATGTTCGTCTCGTTTTGGGACTGATGAGCGCCTCATTAGAGGACCTCAGAGGGAACGTTGTCGCCCCTCCACTTCACGGCTGCCTGAGCGCTTCCTTTGCTCGTAATTTGGACAAATGTATGCATGCGGGGGTTGATGAGTACATCCAAAGAAGAACATACATACATGTTCATTACATCCACACATGTCTCACTGTCTTTCCCCCCCTCTGTGAGCGGGGCCTGCATGGTGGCAAGCTGGTGGGTGCAATTAGAGTTTCACAGTCAGTTAGGCAGCAGCTCTAATGGGGATCGACACGTTCCTGAGAATCCGCTCCACACAGCTGATGTTTACGTCCCGCACCCGTGTTATATTATAGATGGTGACAGATGACTAAGAGAAATGGATATTCAGGTGATTTATGTGTTGCTCATAGCAGAGCTGATCTCCAGCCCGATTAGATGCAAAGATGTGCCGTTGTTTTGCTGTTTTCTCTTTTATCTCCTGCAACAACAGCTTCAGTAAAATGCACTGAATAACTGCCAAAAGGATTCGCAGACTTATCGGTTTGTCGATCGACAGATAATTCATCAGCTATTTTGCTAAATGGTTCATCATTTCCAAAACAAGCTGTAAACATGCTTTGGTTCCAGATTTGCCAAAGATTTTTTTCTGCCTTCATCAGCTTTATTTCACTGTTTACTTGGGCTTTGAACTGTTGGTTGAATATGGCTGGCATTTTTCACTATTTTTTGACTTTATAGTCCAAATAATTAATCAAGAAAATAATCCACAGAGACAATCTTATATTAAAAGTGTTTGTTAGTTGCAGGTCTAATTGTTTATGTTGTTTATTAAGCCAAAAATGTAAAACAATCTGTGATTACAGTTTCTTACATATAAGGATCATTATAATTTGAGTATATTGGGTTTTGGACTGTAGGATTCACAAAACAAGACATTTGAAGGTGTCGTATTGGGATTTTAGGAACTTGCGTTGGGTATTATTTAGTTTTCCTGGTCAATTGACTATGAAACAATCCAGAAATACATGAAAATGCTCATAAGTTGCGGCCCCGTGTTGAAATCGTTGGTAGTAGAGCTGAAAACAGTTTATTTATTAGTCAACAATTGATTGAAAATTCATTTGGACTGATCTCAGTGACCGCATAGTTGTTTACATTGTTCATGATCCAGAAAAAATGCTCTTGTTCCACTTTTCTAAATGTGAATATTTGCTGTTTGTAGTCATCCCTGAAGGTAAATTGAATGTCACTGGGTATTATTTGGACAAAACAAGCCACTCGAATCTGTCAGCTAGAGCTGTGCGAACACTATTATTTTTGGACACTTATAAACAAAATGAATGGTTAAGTTAATCAGTACTGAAAACATGTTGTTAGCTTCAGCCCTCCTCCCAAGCTTTCCTAATCGCAAATGCTTTCTTCAATGAAACGAGTTGCTCGCTGTTACATTAGCCTGTTATTTTTGGACAGTAGGTAGTGGGACAGATGGTGGATGAGTAGAGGTCAGTGCAGACGTCCCTGGACGGCCCACTGTGACCAAATCATTACACCAGAGCATTTCACCATGACAGTCATCAGGCCCAATCACTCAAGGTTGTCAAGGAAACGCTATTATCACCCTTGTTAGGTTATTACACCCTTTAGTGAGTACAAAGCATTTTGAGATGTTCCTTTCGGTCCCAACCAACTACCAGCAATACAGCCCTCTTTTGAAGTGGGACATTGGGATAATAGAATGTAATGTTGTGGGTTTTATACTCCCTCTCTTTCCCCCCAGCAGAGCTCCTGGTTAACTAGCCGCAGATACTGCTACATCTGACTCAGTCAGCCTTGAGCTTTGATATGAACAAATGGAAATGTGACTAGAAATGTGTGTTAATGAGTATATATTTTTTAATTCTCATAAGAGCCGCTGTTGTCTTGCCACTAAATAGAAGAAGTGGAGGGGAGGACGAGGAAAAGTGGGAGTGTTTTTGAAGCTTTCGGGGTTCCAAGAGGGAGGAGGGGTGGATCATGTACCTCTGTCGACGCTGAGAAGGGGCAGGGGGAACAAAGGGGGTCTGTTTTCTCTGTCTCTACTGGCGGGGAGGCTTTTCTCGCCTCTTCCTCGCAGTGTGTGTATGTCTGTGTGTGTGTGCGTGTGTGTGAGGGGGTGGAGGGGTGATGCAGGGTTATGCTGGAAGAGATCCACAATAGAAACTCGGGTGTTGGTGCCTCTCTTTGAACACGGAGTTGTTCCTGCTGAGGAGGGATGGAGTGGCAGTTCGTGCTACAGACGGCCTCGGGCCTGTTGAAGCTCAGGCCAAATTTGGATGGCCAGCAGATGTTGGAGAGGTAGTTGGTGGCCCAGTGGCAGCACATAACAACAATCAGTGCTTCCCTTTCCTGTCCGGAGAACAACAGGAGGTGGGCATCGCTCCACCGGCAGGGTGTAGGCTCGCCAAAATTACAGGGAATTCAGGACGAGTGTGCTCTTGAATTCTTTCTGGTCTGTTCTCAAGCCTCCGCCTTCCTCCTATTTGCATAGAGCTTAAGAAAAGCGGTGCTGCACATCCCACTCTCTGTTGGCACAGTGATGCTGCCCACTTGTGTTGTCTAATAGCTCGGCAAATACATCACCACAGCTCTTTTTCTGCTTATAAAATTGGAGATTTAAACAGAGGTCCCTGCCAAGAATCCCACCACAAGCCTTCACCGCCTTACCGGCCTGTTGTTGAACGCTGCATCTTATAAACTGGTGGAAGTGGGGGGTCCACAGAGATAAGCGGAGCAAAGGCGTAGATTATCTGTTTCGCCCCGGCACATGATGCAACAGTGAATCAACAGGAAAGAGGGGGACACTTAGCTGTCAGCTCATGAATAAAGTTGACATGGTAACACAAAGTGGCTTTGCCATGGTTCAGGACTCTCACTGACCTGGAGGTCTTATTTAGGCCAGGCCCTCTAATGCCCTTACCCTCTGCCCCACCCTGTACCCCCTCCCACAGCCCGGCCGAGGGTAAGACACCATGTTAGCAGCTCAGCAGCCACCACTGAAGGGCCCTTAATCCAAGTGGGATGACAGCTTGGCTCTGGATGCTGTTTCTGTGGCGCTGAGACCAATGGGCTTTTCTTTTCCTCTTTTTTCATCCCTTAAACCCCCCAAACACAACCACAGGAATCCTGGGAAAAAAACTGTCCCGGGGCAGACAAAGGAATGGGACGGTAAACAAATCCAAGAGTAGATCTGAGATTCCTCCATTCAGCAGAAGATAAATGTACACATGCTTTGACATATCAAAAGCACCAAATACAATGATGCTCTCAGTTTTTCCCCCCTCTAAGTCCTGGTGCCACATGTTGTTTAAAAAACATAATCTATACCCAGATAATCTTCGTCCAGGCCTCAGAATGATTAGGGGGGATTGGGGTCAGAAAACCATTAGAATCATAAAATTTGGTGCTGCTGTCAAACCAAATCCCTTTTCCTTCTTTTACACAAATCAGCTGAGCCATCCAGAGGCCACATGTTGACAGAGGTTCAAATGGACAAATGCTTAATGTTAATGTCGAACAACAAAGAGCACCACGCATGTTTGCCAGTAGAGTGAGTCACTCTGCCAGGCTGCTACAGCAATTCCTCATTTTTCTATGCTGCTCTTGCTGCCACACTGATGTGCTGTTAACTCTGTGAGCAGTCAGGAACCACAACAACGCTGCTGTTTTTCCTGTAATGTCAGGGCTGTCTTGTGTTTATATACTTTAGGTCTGAAAAAACTGATCTGTAATTTCTTCCAACTAAACATGTGCTCACTACAGTTATAATCAAGTGTTTTTTGAATTCATTGACCAATAAGGCATCTAAAAAGATAGAATATGTTGTTTTTTCTGTTTTATATTGTCTGGACTGTTCAGACAAAACTGGTAATCTTATTATTATGTTGGGCACTTTTTTAATGTTTTTTTCCATTCTAGACTAAATAAATTGAAATGAAAATAATCACTCGCAGTATTCCTAGTAATCTTGGACAAGGGAGAGAAGGCAAATGGTGTGAACATTCAAGCCCAGCTGGACACAAATGCAGGACAAAAACAAAAACAGATATAAGGAGAAACAACAGGAGAAATTGTCTATGCACTGATAATTTGAAGCTCCCCAAATTTGAATTGGTGCTTAATTTCAAACTGTTAGGCTTTGTGAGATAAAGAAAACTTGCTTTCAGTGTATTGAATTGGTCTTTCCCCTGTAATCACCACAATGCAGATCCTTAAACAGATTTTAGCATTTTTTGATTCCTTTTATATCAAGGCCATAATTTCTCAACCACTGTGGGAAGAAAATTGCCCGCAAATTTGATTTATTCATAAAAACCCAAGGACATCCACTGTGGGCTGTGTTCTGGCTTTGCATCAGAGCAACTTAGGATCAAATGTGAGCAATGCAATAGCAATCAGTCTAATCTCCTTGTGGTCAGTCGTGTGCTGGTTTCTCAGCGCTGGGCATCTTTAGGAGCTGGACGGATGTAATTGTCACTGAGATAATTCCTTTGCTGGGAGCTAACTGCGCCCGGCAGTGAGGAAGAGAGAAGGGACAAATGGCAACTTCATTTATCAGGCTCTCCTCTGAGGCTGCTTGGCCTGATAACCCAATCAAATGTGTAGTGTGGCTGAGAGCTGGCTGCACCAAACACTGGGCTTTTTCAGCTCTGGGTTTGTCTCTGTGTCTGTGTGGAAATATCAATGAGCCTTTGTCAGTGTGCCATGGTTGATAGCCAAAGCCCTGTGGCGTTAAGGGCCTAATATA
The DNA here is from genome assembly GCA_024666655.1 of Dascyllus trimaculatus. Classification (NCBI taxonomy): domain Eukaryota; kingdom Metazoa; phylum Chordata; class Actinopteri; family Pomacentridae; genus Dascyllus; species Dascyllus trimaculatus. The sequence continues at coordinate 24,595,082 of CM045448.1, forward strand.
AAGTGTCTCAAGGAAAAAAATATCACTAATAATCTTTGTTTGTTTACCATTTTTTCAACAGCGTGACACTATCGCACCATTGTATTTCTGCACCTTGGCAATGAATGGCATTCTTTATGTTGGTTTTAGATGGTATTGTGCTGGCTGACGTTGAAAAGACTCTGGTCTGAAGCAGACCTAATGCTCGGGTCTTCAAGGTTGGCTGGTTTTGGGCCTCTCAGGGCTCAAGGCACAATGACCACATCTCTCTATGAGAGGTTCCTTGGTGGACATGTTACTCAAAGGGCTTACTGCGTGACAGGGAGCACGCCTCCACAGATCCTGTGAGAGAAAAATAGGACACTTTCAGTCTTGGTCATTTGTGATGTGTCACTGAGGTGGAATTCATATAACTCCTGGTTTTCATGTCAGTAGTAGATTGTAGTTGACATTTCCGGGTATGCAGAATGCAAAGGGCATTCTTTAGATGTTCTCCACTGCTTTCATGAAATGTGTTTGGTTTGGAATAATGGATTAAATTGTTAATGTAGTCAGAGGCTGCATTGTGCTGCAGCATTCACTCTTAGCTTTCTATATGTGTTTCGTCAGCTATTCAGGCTGTGCACATCTGAGGCTTTTAAACAAGCGTTTTCCCCGACTGAAGGATAATGGTTAAAAATGTAGTTTTCCAGAGCCAGCCTTTGAATTCATGATATGCACTGTGCTTATGGAATTATTTAAACCTGTTTTATAATCTCTGCTTGTAGGTATGAGGTTTCAAAAAAAGGAGCAGTTGCTGCCCTCAGAGCAGATTATGCACTGATCTCTACCACTGTCTGTCTATCATAGTCTCAGCCTCTTTCTGTTCCTCTGATTATTTCATTTTATTTCATCTGTGATCCTCCTCACTTTGAGTATACTTCATGTCTACATTTACTAACCTTTACACTTGTTGGCTATCAATGCAGGGACGCATTAAATAAGTTTGAGGCAGATCACTGTCTGATTTCCCTTGTGGTTATCCTAAAAATGTCCCTATTGCAAACTTTCCTCTACGTATGGGATAGATTTTTTTATATACACTCACCAGACACTTTGTCAGATACAATCCAACACAACAACTCTGCCATAAATTACTTTTATGAATCGTATGCATTTTTTTTGATTGAGTTTTTGTTGATGTTGTCAAAAGGCGACTGCATTACATCTGATAGTGTTTCTAATATTCTGTCCACTCCATCAACATATAGTTTTGGAAATAATTATTAGACGACACGTTGTTTCCTTTACAATGTCTAAACAGGAGACCTTCAGCTTTGATAATCCTATTAGATTTTTGTCATAGTGCTTAAACAATTACTGTATCTAAAAGAAATGTAAAAAAGTCTTATAACATTTTAATACAAGCAATACATGATGTTTAAAAATATGATGTATTAAAATGTATAAAATCACACAAGACAGGCAAAAATGCATTTTTTGAGTCACCATCTGCGTCAATATTTTGTAGATGTAAAGTCGACACATAATCCAAACTACATTATCACTCAACAAGGCCAAATAGCCATCTTGGTGCTGAAGAGGGATACAAAGAGACAGCCATTACTAACTAAACTTGCTCTCCATTACAATCTAAAGAGGAAAATGTGGTGTGGCTCCACCAAGAACCTCAAAGGAAGTGGTAGAATTTGATGGTCACAGTAGTCTAATAATTATTTCTAAAGGTGTGTATGAGTGACACTTTAGAGATGTAATGCAGTCCAGTGCACCTCCACCGTCCACTGTAGCCTCAGTAATATACATAACATAGAATCATCACCTTCTTCATGCCACAAAAGTGAAAACATAGAAGGATTTATGGCAGAGCTGTTGTACTGGGTTGCATTAGATGTAGCAGGTGTACCTACTAAAGTGGCCCATGAGTGTGTTGTGGAGCTTAAATATTGTGATATGTTAGGGTAAAACCTCAGGCAAATCAGTGGTATTCATTATATCTTTGCATATTTTATGAATTTATAGATTTCCTTGTTCTAACACTGCCTTTAAATGCTGCCGTTGTTCACTGATGTGGTGCCTAATCAGTTCAGAATGGGGCAGCTACACGGAGGTCGCATTGATTGGATTCTCCACAGTCGTCTGCAGTGAAAAATATCTAATTAAGCCTTAGGCGTCCCAAGTCAAACTCCCCAGGATTACCCTGGCCCTGCACCCAAAACCCAACCCTGGGAGAGAGTGATAACTAGACTCCCATAATCTGAAGCTGGGGAAGACTAGAGGGGGTGCTGAGGAAGAAATCCTTGCGAGTTGAATCCCACCCACTCAACTGCATTGACGACTGACACCACAGGTTCAGTGGTATGACGGTCACGTCGCCCTGGACGCAGTCAGATAGATCAAATTAAAGTAAAGGTAAATTAAGTTCAAATCAAACATCACATTCTGAGATTTACCAAAGTTGACTTTGTGTTAATGTTCAAGTCTCAGCACAGCAGGAAACAGCGCGTATAGCTACAGTGTGTTTTGGGAAGATAATGATAGAAAAACTGATTACATGCAGAGTTTCATCCGTATCGCTCACAATCCCTCAAGCTTTGAAGTCAAATTAGAAGTGTGTCTGTATGGGTGGAAACGACAGACAGATTAGAGAACAGAAAACATGCTTTGAAAAAGCTTTTAACCCCCTTCCTCCTCCTACTCAAATCTGCCTTTTGAGACAAAATAAAACCCAGCAAAGTATCTTCTCTTTTGTCCCTAACTTTAGGATGTGGGTTGGATGTACGCTCTGAATTTTAGTGTTTGCTTTTGACTCATTCTTTTGTGTCCATTGAGTGAAGGTACATGTTTACTGTGGTCATTGCTTTTTAACAGTCCTTGAAAGAGTCAGTGTGTTAGGAGAATGACTCACAGCAGGGGTCCGCTATAGATCAGGTGTTTGCTTAAAGAAAGTGGGGATGAAGGGAGGATGAGGTGAGGAGGGTGAGGGGTCAGGAGGGGGTGAGAGAGAGACAGAGAGGAGAGCCAGTGACCAGGATGTGCTCTCCATCTCACCAGGATACAGCTGAAATATGGCTCTCTTCTTTTGAGCCTGGAAACAATGCACCTGCTGGAGGCCTGAGGATATGTCCTCTCCCCATGTGTCCTCTCTCATGTCTCCAGGGTGTCACTATACCTATGTGGATAAAGTGTCTGGTACACTACTGCCACTATAGGAGCGGTTCCCTTCTTTTCTGTTAGGCCACAAAAGTTTTAAATTTGCAAGAGCTTGTCATTTCTGCTTGCCTTCTGGTGGGATTTGATTGTTTGTGAGTTGTTTTTCCCTCGCTAGCATCCAAATGGAGCCAGAGTGAGAGCAGAAAATGCTCCTTTGGCCTCAAAACAAAAGCCCCTGAATTTGTTTCACTTGGCCCGTTTATCAAAGCTGTGATTCAGGCGAAATGGGACTTTGGATATGAATTTCGAGTGGAAGCAGAACATTGGCAGTAGTGGCGGGGCCGCGTCCTTGACGGCCCTGTTGAATTAATTCCTTCCAAATGGCTGGTTTAAAGAATGAAAACGAGATTGTTGAATAAAACTTACTACTGATCTAATGCATCGCTATGACGGAGGTCCATTTTTAACCATAGTGTCTTTTGAAACCATCTTTTTTACTCCTGTGACTCATATTGTGGTGGAATTGAAGTATAATGGAGTAGGTGTCCACAGAGAAACCAGCTTGTCATAGCACTTCAGTTTGATTGACACGCTGCTTCTTTTTTCTCATCAGACATGGTAAAATGCTATAAAAGTGGCTCTTTTACATAACATTGGACAATTGCATGCTTAACCTCCTTCATTCACCGCTGGGCCTCTGTTAATTCACACTGGAGCAACCTCAACATATCTGTGTTTTGTAATGCTAAAATTAGCAGAATCTGAGGCATGTGCTTGATATGGTAATAGGGCAGGAGAAAAATATAGTGTTTGAGTGTTCACTGCTGTTCTACCATCACTATTAACCAAAGGAGCAGGAACAGGAGAAATCTGAGTGGGCGATACGGATGAATATGTACCAATATATGAATATATGATCATATACTAAATATTCTGACATCCTGAAAGTTCATTGTTGATCCAAGAGGTAGCAGCTGATGAAAATTCTTATAACAAGGTCCACTTGTGTTTTTCCCCAGAGCTTTTAGCCACATCTTGTTGCCTACATGCAGTGAAGTTTACTCTCTTCTCAAGAAGACGGTTATCAGATGAAAATTTTCCACACATACACAGAAAAGAGCTTCTGTTTGATAATAACAATATCATATAATAACCAGGCAGGAATCTGTTTTTCATTAATCTGGTAAAATTAAAAACCTTACAGTTCCAGGTATTTGATCATGCTGATGCTAAAATCATTTGCGAATCCATTATTATCCATGAAATAGGAAGACCTTACACAGCCAGAGACATTTAAAACACGCCTACAGCAGTATAAATGATATTTAGAGTCTAGCGATAGATGGAGGAGCACTTCAGTTCAGAATCAATCAAATTTTATCGACAGCCATTTTGATAACTGAGCCATTGTTCAAGCAAAAATGCCAACCGTTTGCTGCCTGTAGCTTAAAAAATGTGATCTGCTGCCTCTTTCGGGTTTATATCATTGTAAGCTGTGTGCCTCAGGGTTTTGTACTTTTAGGCATGGCATTTCAGTATGTCACTCTCAGACCTGGGAAATTGTGATAATTCTGTGGACAAAAAAAATTTAAAATGAGCAGATAAAGCAATAATACAAGTTGCAGCTCCAGTAGTTGGCATTCAGTACCACCATCATATTGTTCAGCTCTAATGGGAAAGTTCTGTGTGCAGGCCTTTGTCTCAGCTCTCATGGTATCACTTCACACCACTTATTTGCTCTGCTTTAGACACGGGCTGCTATGATTAGCCTATTCACTCTGACCATAACTATGGCAGTGTGTGGATTAAATATAACAGAAGATAACGTCTTATTAATCCTCAAGGGCTCATTTAAATATCTTCCGTCATGGTGCCATCCCTGTTTTCGCCTCCGCTTCCTTCACATCCTTCCTTCTCCTAGGCTTTCTTAGACAAAATGAAAACATGCTACAGAGTCGTGCACTGTGCTGGATGATTTATGATAGTGTTGGTAGATGTGGTACACATGAACACCTCTTTGATACCGAGAAGTTTCCCCATGTTTCAAACAGTAGCAGCTCTCAGTGCAGGAGTGCTGCTCTAAATGTTTAATGAAGAGTTAAGAGATAAGGGGCATCTTCTGTCTCTTTCTGCATAGTGTCTCATTCCCGCATGACCAGGCTCCAGTGCTCACTGCAGCATTCTGACCCACTATGCTGCTGCATTGAGACCAGACACAAAGCCTCACTGGAGACTTTGTAGCTCCACTGAAGTTATGCAGTATATTGAGCAGTTTGTGCAGTAAAATCTTCTCAAAGTTGGCCAGACTACAAAGAATCTCTGTCAATGGACTCTTGTGCACCTATTTTTTATTTTGTGACCTGGCCTCTCTCTCTCTCTACAACCTCAGTGACTACCATGCAGGTCGCTTGACCACCACCCGCCAGCCTGTGTCACGGTCAAAGCCTAAGCGTTTCGGTGAAGCCCTGGCTGTCCATCAATGGCTCTTTCACTGCCACTCGGTGACAATGCATTTTTTCCATGCCATAAAGCAGATGCTGTGTTATAGCAGCACAATACTGGGCCCATCCGAGGCTGTTTACCATGTGAAAGGCTCACTGGGATCAGGATGCCTACCACTGTGTGGGGCTTTTTGACTCGCCACTCTATAATGAGTACACATTGGAAGGAAAAGGAGCGGGCTGCTTTAACTGGCATTGTGATCACTGCATGGAGAGAGGAAATGCAGTATAAAGTGCTGATCCAGGCTATTCTTCCGAGGCCGAGGCTTTTTAGACTTATTTGAATGCAGAGATTACTGTGACAGCAAATGAGCTTGTCAGCAGTTGCACACATAACAGGTAAAATTTGGAGGAAAACTTGCAGTACAAATACGTAAAAACAGTTTTACCCCTCTGATTTAGCACTGTAAAAGTAATTTTAGTGGATTTCTTCTCTCTAGCAGTTCCTGACCTCAGATAGAGCTGTGGCAGGTGTTGTCTTAGAAGAGGATGCAGATCTTTTCAGACCTGTTTCTCTGTAAGTGAAAAATCAAGAACTAAGAAGTGAAGTGAAAACAGCTTGACTACAGAGGCTTATCCGGTGGAACAGAAAAGCCCTGCAGTTAAATGATTAGCTTCTTTGTATGACTAGTACCTGTCTTCTCTTGTTGTGTTGCTGTTTGTTGGCAGAGAGTTGAAGAGGCTCGCCTTGTTTCCAAGTTGTCTGCCCTCAGGGTTTGTAGTCTCACCTACACACCCCGTATACATAAACAACTTAAACACTGTCAAACAGGCCCTGCTGCAGGACTTACGGCTGGTGTGTCACTGAGGCTCTTACTCACTAATTAAACACTCAAGTAGAGAAGGACCTTGAGAGGCCAGAGGTACACACCAGACAGACTGATTGGTCAGTCACCGTCCGACTCAGACAAGGTTTCAGGCTCTAGAAGGGCCTGATGGAGACAGGCAGCACTCAGACCTACTCCTGAAGCTACAGTCTCCTTGGCTACTCAGCACCACTCAGGGTTTTCCCTCCCTGACAAGAGTCCTCTGAGGCCTCCAACCGGTCATCAGTCATGTCAAGGACACACAGCGTTCACGTCAAGAGCCTGAAGAAACAACAACAGCACTGCACACATAGGGGACGCTTTTAAGTGCATTTAAATTCCACCACAGAAGAAGGATGTCACTGTGGGAAATAAGGATGTTACTGTGGGAGTCTAAAGCAGCTGAATGAACCAAATTGGTTTCTGCGGTGGTTGGGTCACCATGAAGCTGAACTTGCTCATCCAGCACTGCTGTTTTAGTAAAACACAGCTTTGTATCAGTTTTATCAGTAAATACTATATGTACATGATATCATGGCTTTAGTGAAGACTTCAGTCTGTCTGTCTCTACTTTGATCACAATAACAGTTGGATAGGTTTGTAAAGACATTCAGGGTTCCCAGAGGATGAAGCCGACTGATTTTAGTGGTCATCTCACTTTCCACCTAAGTTCACCATGAGGTTAATGTTTTTGATTTTGAGTGAGACATCAGCAGATGGGTGGTTTGCTCTGGATTTGGCTCTGGGCAAACTTCTGTTGAACCTCTGGCTATCACTAAGTGCCATCATCATTTGTCCAAAACTTTGTTTTGGTTTGACCAAATACCTGCAAAACTGGACATTCTCATCATATTCTTTGACACTTTAAGTCCCCTTAGTTAGGATTTGTAAGGTCATCTTTTAAACAGCACAACAATGGCTAGAAGTAGATAGAATTCAAAAATGTATTTTTTTTTGCGATGTAATAAGCTTATAGAAATACATGACTGATAAAAGTTGAATTTATTGAGGTTTTTTTATTGAACAAGAAACAACTTTTTGTGCCCACAGATGTTACCAGTACTGAAAAATGTATATTCTACTTGCATTATTAATTTGTTTCTCCTATTTGCTCTTTGCAAACACAGCCTGCAGTTCATCCGAGTTGCATTTCCCTTCAAAACCAAAGGTCACTCATGATTAGTCTGGACTGTCAGAAAGTTGGAAATTTGACAGTTCTCTCTGTTTTTACAGTTTCTTGTTAAGATAAATGGTGTAATTTTCCCAAGTAAATAAACATCATTCATTTCAAACCCATTGACAGGTTCTGGGGTTCAGAAGGTTAATAAACACATAACACTGATAAAAATGCCTTTTTAGCTGTGTACAGCTACACTATATACATTTTTTAAATGTGCCTGTTGCTTTAATAAATGCTAAATAGGGGGATTTAAGTTTTTACAGCAAAAGCATGCAACACCTTCATGCACATCACTTTCAATGGGCTTAGGGATAAGAGAAATTTATGGACTACATAACTAAGTTTTTTCTTTGTGAACAACAACAAAAAAGTCAGCAGTTATATTCTATTCTATATGCAACAAAGCAATTGCATACAGATTTGTTATTTTTTTCCTTCCAGTCTGTCCATGAAACAGATCTGGGCTGGATAAGAAAAATGGAAAAATCTTTTAAGAATGCTGTCAACACATTCAGCCCTCAACAAATCCTCTCCATCCACTTTTTGAATTAAAAAATGGTGATCTATTCACCTGAAAAAAGCTTTCCATCATTTTTTCTTATTATGCCGCTGTCTTTGCTGTCATCTAAGTTATTTTAGCTGTGAGCATCTGTCCCATTCTGTTATATCATTTCCCTGAAGAGTACAAGGCATCTTGTCACAACGGCAGAAATGTTAGTTTTGCTTATCAAGAATGAGGCAGAGGGAATACACACCACAGCCACTAACACACACACAGTGGAAACGGTGTGAAATCCCTCTAGGTTGTGAATAACTGAGCATGTAGCACAGATACCAGAGAAATCATATCACTGAGGAAACTCAGGACCGCACGCCTGTAAATGACAAGGCTGTTGTCTCCAGCAAATCAAGTGAGGGCTTTTCTCGCAGCTTCTTCTTCTTCTTATCCTCGGAGCCAGTGTCTCTAACATTGTGTTTTCAGTCACAGCTTGTCTGTTAGCTACGTTTTGTCACTAATTTATTCATTTAAGCGGTGGCAACCATATTCAAAGACAATGGCGCACAAGCCCTGGGTTGAATTAACCTCAATAATTATGCAGTTTTGAGGAAAGAAAAGCCCAATTGTTACACTCTCCTTAAAATTCCTGCCCCCTCCTGTGCTTGACATCCAAGTGAATAAATTACTAGAACCGAGAAAATATTCAGACTTCCCTCTTAAGGCTCCACTTGGAACGACAGTACGCTACATTATGTGTGTTTAGATATTTAGATTGTACCATCTAAGGTCAAGCATTCTTGTTTATGTTTGCATCACTGATGGCTTCCACATAGTCCACAGCCTAATGGAAGCATGTGTTCACTGTGGGTGCATTATCCCATGCTGGTAGTACAGGGGATCCATTTTCTCAAAACATTTTAAAGGAATCCACTTCAAGCGTTTCCAATAAAAGCCCGGATCAAAGTGCTAATGGGTCGTTTGATCAATACATGAGCTTTTTCACTGTATGCAACAAAGGTCCTGGAACACATTTACAGGAGAGTGTTTGAATCCATTAAGTGTTCACTTGAATCCAGGGGCCATTTGAGTGGCGATAGGATGTTTATGGGATGTTGTATCCTGAACTTGTATCATATCGCTCTGTATTATTTTCACCAAAAAATAGAATTCCGTTAAAGCAGAATTCTTTGTGATCCTATAGTTAGTTTTATTTCTGTGTTTCGGGGATTACAAGACATTGGCTGTTTACCAGACGTCAAGATGTTTTGCAGTGGAATGCATTGAAATGAGAAGGAAAACAACAGTTATAACATGGTGAATACATCTATTTCTGCTTTTGTCTTGGACCCTGTCTACATGTACATGGGTATTATTTGAAACATAGCTTTATCTGTGGGGTTTGGCCTTTCATTTACATGCAGATGCCAGTTTAGGCCACTGAAAAACTGAGCTTTTGGAAAACCTCTCCCAGGGTACAATTTTTCAGAAACTGAGTTTGCAGTGTAGACATGTAGAAAGAGGGTTTCTTCCCTTGGGATGTGCATCAACATTTTCTCTGTTTACATGTTTTTTGTAATGGCAGACAGGCCAAAACAGTACTGGTGCTAACCTTGCTGAGGCATCAGAAGAAGTCCTGATTCTCCCATCCTTGATGCAGCATTATAGGTAGGGGAGCCAGCAGTAAGCCAACTATGTGTTTGTCACAGCTCCTCAAGTGCGAGGATTTGAGGCATCTCTCTGTTTATATGAATGATAATGGGATATATTTGCAATTGGATCTTGGGCCTTGAGAAATTGGGATTGGCTTTTTCTCAATTTTCTAACAATTGAATGACAGAATAATTAATAAAGCAGTTGTTTAGGTTCCTAATACTCAGTGACAACACATCAAATCTGAAATGCAGGACCAGATCTGATCACACTGCAGAGGTATAACGAAGTATCTGCTCACTGTAGACAACAACAGACTAGAACAACAGTAACAGAAGCCCATTTGCATCCTGCACTCAGCTGCTAAAACAAGGGCAAATGAAATTGTGGCTAATGCACAACACAGCGGTGGAGATGAAAGCCTCTCTCCGACAGTGCGCCTGGTACCCAGCCTGCTTCAGATGGAGCGCAGTGATGGATCTTGAGAATAGGAAGCCCAGGGATGTTGTTTTTAGTCAGGTGCTTCTAAGAATAGGACAGCTTGATTTCCAAAAAAGGTCTGCTCATTGTTTGTTTTTGCAGAGCTCATACCTGGTTTCATAAACTGAGGTCATTTGTGCAGGATGAGTTGCTGTGACATGTGTTCGCCTCCAACCACAGAGCTTCTGTTTCTGCAGCTTTTGACCGTTGCCTCCTCTAAATGTGATAAAGACAACCTGTGTGTGTGTGTGTTTGGGGATATATGTGAGGGTGAATTATTGATGCAGTGTAAATCCAATCTGCCTCATGGCAGGTGTGCCGTGTGCTGTTTGCTGTGTGTGTTTTTGTGCATGTGTGAGACTTTGTCAGGGAAGGAGGAAGGAGCAGTGCTGTAATTAAAAGGCAGCAGTCTGCAGTCCTGCCCACACAGATTCAGCTGTACAGGCTATGGGCTCATTGTACCTTGCATGCACACATGAGCACCGGATTTTTCACGTACACCGATGCTACACAGTGTCCATCTCCCCCTCACTCTACCCTCCTATTTTCTCGATCTGTTGAGCAGTACAGTTTGGTTTTCTCCTCCTCTGTCTTCCTCCTTCCCTCACCCTGTGTCTCTCTCGCTCTTTATACTCTTCCCTCCCTCTCTCACAAACTTTACAATGTGCCACACTCGAGCTGCAGCAGCCTGTTATTGTGCAGCATGCAGACAAGCTGCTAGCAGTGGACCAGTGATATCATCCCATTGTCCCTGTGCTGTCACCTGCACCAAAGAGCATGGAGTCTGGGAAGAGAAAGACAGGGGAGAAAAAGCGAGTCAGATGAAGAAGAGGGGGGAGGAGGAATGAAAGAGAGGGTGAGGGAGTGAGAGAGGAGTCCTGAGAGGGTTGGAGGGCTGTGTGGTCTTCCTCCACTGGGCCAGGCTGTGGTTATTTACTGTAAATTCCCAACAAGATGTTCTGGCCCATGTTTACATCAGACCTTTACATGAGTCCAGCTTGTATTAGAGCTGACTCTATATTTAAATGATTAATTGTTGATATAATTTCTTTCTGATCATATTTTAATATGCAGTTTTCCTGTTTTATGATCTGCTCCCATCATAATTTGCCATCTCTCTTACTGTAAATCCATCTCTTCCTCCATGTTTACTTGTCTTATTATTTAAATTCAGGATTATGTATATTTCCATTGAATTATACATAACAGACATACATATTCATGTAATACCTGCTCCTCGTTTCCCCTGAGTTTCTCATTATAAACATAAATTCCCTCTCTAATTCTTCCTATCTCTTCTGCTTTGCTGTTGTTTTATATTTACTATGCTTCTGTAAATAAAATCAGCACTTAATGTACTTATGTTTACCACTATTGGCTGGTTCCTGCTCTATGAATGTGTATTCTATTAAAGCTGGGGTAGGCAGAAAACATTACCAGAATTTGAAAACGCAGCCCTCCCCTTTCTGTCCTAAGCTGCTCCTACCAGACAAGCACAGGCTCCATACAACATAAAAGAAAAAAACAAAAGTTGAGTTCCTTTGATTATTTATTTTACATAAATCCGAAAAAAAAAACAGGCATCAAAATCCGTTTTTCCAAGTGCTAACAGGTGTTACCAGCACTGAAAAAATGGTGAGTTGACTTACTATAGACAGTTAACTACTGACATTGTTAATTTGTTTTTTTATACTGGCCTCCTGTCTGCTCTGTGTAAGCACAACCTGCAGTTCAACCCAGTTCAACTGAAATGTCCCTGAAATTTTGCCACATGACTGATGGTTGCAGCTGAGTCAGTTCAGTTGTGCTGAAGAGTGCAACTTTTTTTTTTTAGCTTTTCCAGAATCTGGTTTCTGCAAGTGATTTGATTTTGTCTTTTTTTAAACAAGACATGTAGAAAAAAGTGATTTTGATAAAGTATTCCTATTTCAGCTCACACATGACTAGTACAAGGATAGAAATGTTAAAAATCCAACAACTCTCTCTGTTTTTGCAATTTATTGCTATAAAAATGGTGTAATTTTGTGATAAAAAAAAGCCTTTTAAACCCACCGGCCTGTTTGGGGTTCAGATTGTTAATGCCTGAAAACTGAGCTAAGGCGAGGTGCTGAATTCTAGTTTCCTCTCAGACCACTTAGATTATAAAATGCTGACAGGCTATTATGGATTTTTTGCTCAGTGAGGCCAAAAAATACCACCTACCTCAGCTTTAACAGAGTGAGTGAGTGTTGTGTGCATGGCGGTGACTTTTACCAGCCAGTAAGGCTGGATCAAGTCAGCTGACACAATCATAGTTCCAGTCAATTTGAACATTACCGACTTATTTCTGCAGGCATCATGAAGCAACACAACACTTTTGCGAACAATCTTTAGTCAAGATCTGACATTGTAAATATCTGTCAGATCAGTAATAGATTGATACCTATATTATGGCACACCTTACATGACAGTTTGCATTTCCATGTAAAATAATAGAGAGCTATGGAGGTCAAACCATAGATATTTCCTATAAAGCATTCTGTCGTTCTCCCTGTCATACAAAAGAACATAATAATAGCAGTGATTATTGGAGGCTGACTACAAGCTGAATAGACTGATCTGATACCAGTGTACTGGATTTAGCAGGATGTGAAGGCTGCTGGACTGCAGCTTTTTGTCTCTGCCCCCTGCTGCTGCCGCCGCCTGCTCTCCTCAGCTTTCCAGGCTCATCTCCAGTGAGCCTATTAAAAGCCCAAGGCTAGGCTTTTAATGAGAAACGTAGAGGTAGTGTTAAGTTTCACTGACAGTAGCATGTAGAAATTGTTTAACATTTTGGAAAAATCTGCTTTAGTCATTTGCGTGCTGAGATTTTGATGAGAAAGTCGATCCAACACCTGAGCAGTAAATCAGCCCTACACCAATGCACAGGCTTGATGTATTTACAGTGTCTCTGGCAGTAAACAAGAAATCACAAAGGAACCATTCACACATTTCACAAGCAGAATTAACAGCAGCAGAGCAATTACGCAGCTAATTTCACCACCACTTTAGTGTTTTTACCTGCTCTTTACTTGTTTGTGCCGACCGCTCACCCGGCTGTTATTTGAGAATGTACAGTACACACACAGTTACACACACAACACAACAGGGGATTCGTGTTTCAGTGATGTACTCATATGCCAAACAGGCACACAGCCTCACACTTACTAACACAAACATTTGCAGGAACGGACACACTCATTTCCCTTCTCATAGCTACACACACATAAATACATACTGCCCGTTACACACGCACACACACACACACACACACACACACACACAGCTGCCAACTAACTAACACCTCCACAGCCCTTCTCACTTCTGCTCCTTTCATTTTGCTGCCGTTGGCATACCTTCCTCCTCCTTTATTTCAAATCTCTGTGTCTCCCTCCTTCGACATTTTTATCTCAACACCTGCAGCAACATGGTGTGTGTGTGTCTGTGTGTGTAATGTGTGTGCATGCTGTAGACAGGCTGATTAAGCCCTTCAGCTCCTTCACCGCTGCTCTCAGCACACCTCAACATAACGTCAGTGACACTCCCACCCCACCAGCTGTCTGCAGCTTGTTCCCCTCCTATCGAAGTTATTTATTTTTAACACTATGTGTATTAAAGGACTGTGCAGCAGAACTTGTTCCTTTGCCAGACTTTGTTTTTTTGGGTTTTTTTTTCTGTTGTTGAGTCATTGAGCACAATATGGATTTCATATCAGAGCGGGAGTAGGAGGCGTGAGATCAGATCAGTTGTCAGTTTTTGGACTCACTAAAAAGCCAGTAATTTTTTCACTGTGCTTGCGAATAGAAGACAAGTGCTGAACATGAAGTATTTGCTGTGATGCAGGTGGTTCAAGGTGTTCCTCCTGGCTTTTGCTTTGCCATCTGTGTTTTTTTTTCTTTCTCAGTGCGGGCAGGTGTACTTGTGTGTTTGAAGCTTTTATTCGGCTTGTAGAAAGGAAGGTCTTTGTTACCTTTCTTTGCTCAATCTCTACAGGTTGGTACACCAATACAATGCAAAGACACAAAGGCTGCTTACTTGAAAAGACTGATACGCATTGGTCTATGTGCTTATTGTTTTTGCTTTTTCTTCTTTCCTGTTGATATTTAGTTTTTCTTGAATTCAATAATGTGTTGTCTTTTTTTTGTTGTGAATTCCCAAAAGCCCCATTATGTTAGTTTTGGTACCGACTGTGGTGGTACTACACTGTTAGATGTCTGCAGTCACATCCAAAGAATAAATTTGTATTTGTTTACATTGCTAACCATGCTGGTAGGTCTGTAGAGGTCGGGGTTGTGTTGAAGAGACAGGTGGTATGAGAGCAGGACACACAGCGTGGGTGAGGATGAAGAAGATGAGAAGGTAGGAAGAGGAGAAATCTCATTCCCCTCCTGCTGCCATAAACCCGCACTTCAAAGATGGCTCCTGGAGACACAGAGCTCCCTCAGCTGTTGTTGCGGTTAGCTAATGAAACTAATGAAAACCAATGAAACGCAGATCATGAATGACGGTCGAGCAACAAAGTCAGATTTTTCTACAGCTGCTCGTAAAGCGATGGGTTAATGTTTAAGCACGGAGTTAAATGACACCGCCGTCCGTTGGTGCGGCTGTGGCCTGAGTGCAATGCATCAGTGGGGCAGGTTGTTTGTGCTTATGGCCACAGTGTTGCCAACAGTAATGAACAGCCTGGATGAGGCGCCCCGTGCAGCATCGATCGCGCTCTCTCACACAGACGGCGGATGGAAATTGGTCCTGGTGGGGAAGCAAAGGAGGTGCACACATGCCTGTGCCTTCTGTGGACACATATGGACGCAGGGATCAGCACACATGCACATACTGAGAGAGTTAAAGAGTGTGTGTATGTGTGCGGGGCAGGGAGTGTGTTTATTGACACCCGCGGACGCTCACTGCTCACTGGGCCGAGGATGATCTTCTTATGGGTGACAGTATGGAGCATATAGAGAGGGAGACCTGCACCGTGGGCCTTTCTCTCTCTCTCTCTTTTGCTGCAGAAAACTCTTGGACGTCTTCCACCTCCTCTCATGTCCTCAGCTGGTGCTCTCTGTGGTTGGAGGCAAGCCCCATATACACAGTGTGTCTAACCGGGCTGCAGCGCTTCCTCTGCTGCTTCATTACCACATGAATGGCTGCCATATTGCTATATACTGTATGGCTATTGTTGGCAAGTCGCTCAAAGTCATTGGCTCGTACATGGCGAGCTAACAATAGCTGAGGGAAAAGGAATTCCTTTTTCAGAAAATCATTTGTGGTGGTTTAAGGAAAAATTCCGGCTCAGGGTTTGTGTTTTTTTTGCAGTTAGGGCCATTATTTTTTGGTTATCATAAGATTGTTGTGAAATCTGAGAATGTGAAAACAATGAAGCATCACGGTCAGATGATCAGAGTCATTGTAAACAAGTTATCACATGTTTGGCCACATTATCTTGACTACTTTATGGTTAAAACTGAAAAACAGGCACACTAGAAATATCAGAATAAGCTGTGCAACACAACAAACAAGAGAGCAGACCTACTATACAAACAAACATAAAGAGGCCTCTAGGAATAGTTCAGACAAACAAAAATAATGTGGATTGCAAGGACAATATGCAAATATTAGTGTATTAAATCAGTTATTCTGAGGCATGAAGCTGGTGGTGTCTTAAAGAAAGGTATAATAACATTACACTCACCAAAGATTTAGAGTCACAGCGACATAGGTTGCAAAAAATAGGTGAAACATGGCAACAGTCGTGCAAAACAAGACCATCAGGCTGGTTTTGTACCAGCTATGAGTTTCGCCGAATCATTTGGGATTATTTGAAGAGAAAACAAGTAAAATTCTCTTTGCTTTGTAATTCAACTTGAACCCACTCTGCTTGCTGCTGTTGAGCACAGTCATTTTCCTGAGTAATGAGAACCTTTGGGGACATTACGGTCGTGCTAACTATAGGTTTTACCTTCAAATAAAGTAGTTCACATAATCTAAAATGCTTGTTAACAACCAGTGTAATTGCCTCATTGCTGCTGCCTGTTGGCTCATTGGGTGCATTTTCAGGGATGTTGCCACGTTCCAAGTTGTCAGCAAAAGCTTTGGCGAGTACAGTGCTGTGATTGAAATAGATATCATTTATAGAACCAATCAGCATGCTAAGTAGTGATAGATACATCCATGTATAGACTAAGAACTAACAACTAATTGACATTATGTTTCCTACTTGCCAGTTTTCACAGCTTCCACGCTAACGGAAAATGACATTGACAGCACAGATGCATCATTTAGTCTGGATTAACTTGGGGTAAACAATCCTCTGAAACCCTTTTTGAATTGTTCAGTTCAGAGCCAATTCAAAGTGTGCACATATATCAAGAACAATCCCAGATTTGAGGAATGTTTACTCAACAGTCAAACTTAACCATTTGCCTTTGTTTTCTTTGACAAATAAATTTGGCTGACCTGAAGAATTGTTTCAGAAAACCCATGATCATGGACTGCTTTTGTGTCTTAACAGTTAACATGATGAGCGCAGTGTTATTAATGATACTAATGTTGGCCAGAACTACAAATTCAAGACCCAAATTGGAATAAAACTGAATTCTTTCCTTATAATTTGGAGCACAGAAACAGCATTGATGGTGTAAGCCGTTGGAGGATCAAAACAATGAAACTGGAGCTTCTCTAGCTTAAGTTGAACTCTTGTGTGCTTGGAATCGTGTCACTGAGGGTCTTTGAGTTAAAAAGAAATACGATAGGCGACACTACAGGTCCTTAACCTCGGGGATGGTCTGCTGCCTGTGTGTGGTAAATCTCTCCTATTCTACGCTTGCTTTGTTTTTTTTTTTTACTGCGCTCTCTCTGCCTCTCTCTCTCTCCTTCTGTCCTTTTCTTTCTCTCTCCATCATCCTCTCTGTTGTCTGTGAGCATGTTAACACTCCAGCCCTGTCAGTGAGCCTCATGGCACCATGGAAACCAGTCACACTATTCTCTGCTGCTGTGTGTCTGTGTGTGTGTGTGTGTGTGTGTGTGTAGATGGGTGGGATCAGGGTCTTGTTTGGTTTCAAAAAGCTGAGGAGAGGTCGCGGCCGTCCCTATGGGCGTCTTGCTGTAATTCATGTAAATTCCCTTAAGACCCCAATCACTTTGTTTTTCCCTCATTGTCCCCTGAGCTGATTCTGATGCCTGTGTCATCAATGCTGCTTGATGCAAAGTGTTTTTAAATGTGAGATTCCTTCACCTACATGTGGCTCCTTTGATAATGAACCAGATACCTCAGGTTATCGTGATAGTCTTGCTACGTGAAACCTCATACACCTGTCCTCTCTGTTCCTTGATGAGTTCAGCCAGAGTTAACAAGACTAAAATTGATACAGACATGGACGAGGACAAAGCAAAGTGATTGCAAGAGGACAGTACTGCCTTGTCTTATCAAGCCATTGTCATGCTCTATTACTTGATAGAAAAGCACATTTAAACTGTTCATTCATGCAACGTGACCTGAAACCAAGATGCGAAGCAATATTGCAAGCGGTGCGCCGACAAACAAGCGTTGAGCATTACTTGTAGGGATGTTTTAGGAGCAAACTTTAGCGGGTTGAATCATCCATACTTGTCTTTTCATTCTGACAGCAGTTGAGTATTCTACGAGTTTCTCCCCCCCCCACCACCCTGCCTTGATAGCCTTGTGAACCCAACCCCTTATTCTCTCCGCGAGCCAATCATATTTCACTCCCATTCACATTTCTGAATAGGAAACTCAAAAGGAGTCCTGGCCATGAACACCCACTGACAAATGCATGCACACACACACAGACACGCAGACACACACATATACATACACATACACAAACACACACACACACTAGTACACAGTGTGCACCACTGGTTAAGAGGGCCTGGTCTAGACTGCAGCATGAACTTTGTTCTGTTAAAAGTTTCTATTGAAATATGCAGTTGCCATTGAAATATTGTTCTTCTATTGGTGTCGTGACAAAGAGCAGGGAGGGCGCCGCTCCTATCTCAGTGTGAGTCTGAGGGAGCAATGGGCCGGCGGGGATCGCCCAGTGTCTCTGCTCTACAGAGTCAGTGTGCAGAAATAATGCCCATTAGACTTGGTCAATCACGCCCCTCGCTCAGTGAAATATGGCCCTTTCTCTCATTTCATACCATAATCCATACATCTCCCCACCATCCATCATCTCTGAAAGACGGCTGCCACAATGAATGCTTTAATTTATGATACATTTTTTAAATTAATAGCTTCTCATGTGGTGATGTTAGATGCTGAGAAAGCCTAACGGGGCTGAGTTATGTATGGATATGAAACGACGGAGGCTGTTCATTAGTGAATGAAGATAAAACTGCAGCATGGTTGTTTCAGGTCTCTTGACCACCAGTGAAGCTCTGACAGTGCGTAGGCTGATGGTTTCAATAATTGTAAGTGGGTGGAAATTATTTATTCACAGTAGTACGCAACAATGGCCATGTTGTGAGCGTGGCCCACTGTTGCAGACAGAATTCATATGACTCTGAGGGTTATTAAGTGGCTATTCCCGCAACTACAACTAGTGGAAACAACTGAGCAGTGAGTGAAGATGCCCCTCAGGTATTACTGAAGTAAGTACTAATAAAAATATGTAATCCTACTTAAAGTTGGAGTGCAGAACTTTGGCATATAATATTTGTTATAATCATGGCAAACAAGTTTATAGAATGTTGATTAAGTCTATTAGTGCCAGATAAATCTCTCTGTATTGAGCATAAAATGTATTATAAAGCTGCTTTCAGTGGCAACATTCCCATGTTAGTACACCATTAGTGATGCCTTTTATGTCAACCAGCAATGATTAGTTTTCCAGAGTTGAAGAGGAAAGCAGCCATAGTAACAGAGGCTTTAGCAACTAGGAAAAGAAGAGAAGGAAGGGATACGGTCTATAAAAAGAAGGGACTGATGGCATCATAAACATGCATCAACACTGTTCGTGTAATTCTGCACTGCAGGTTTAAGTGAAAAACCAACCATCCATCCATCCATCCATCCATCCATCCATCCATCCATCCATCCATCCATCCATCCATCCATCCATCCATCCATCCATCCATCCATCCATCCATTATCTATACACAGCTTACTCCTCAGTAGGGTTGTGGGGGGCCTACATGGGTTCACCTTGGACAAGTCACCACCACCATCACAGGCAATATAAAAGAGAAACAACCAAGCACACTCACATTCCCACCTACGGACAATTTAGAATCACCAATTAATTTCAGCATGTTTTTGGACTGTGGGAGGAAGCCAGAGAACCCAGTGAAAATCCATACTGCACATGGAGAACAAGCAAACTTCACACAGGAAGATTCTGGGACGCAAACCAGGGATTTTGTAGCTGTGAAACGACAGTGCTAACCACCGAGCCACCGTGCTGCCCTAAGTAAAAAAAACATTATTAGCATAATATACTAGTCGGGTTCTAAATCACAGTTTCCACAGACCACCACCTAAACATTGCTCAGCTGGTGAGCAACGTCACTTACTGATGGTAAGTGACGTACACTCTGCTTCACTGCAAAAACTGTTTAGGAGTGACTTGAGGAACAGTTGCTCCTAACTCCCCAGATCCTGATTTGATTGAGCATTTGCAGGATTCATGAAGGCCCGACAACCCCACAACCCATAGGACCCAATGCCAATGTCCCGGTACCAGGAACCACAGGACATCCTTAGAGTTCCTGTGTCCATTCACCCCTGGTGTAGAGGTGTTTTGACAGCATAAAGGGGATCCTGACAATATTTGGAAGACGGTTTTAATGTCGTGGCTGATCAAACATATAGCCAGGTAATTATTCGATTCCCAACCAAGAGCTCAGATCTCCTCAGAGGGTAACAAGAGAAATCAGATATTGTGAGATAATTCATTGGTTTGGAAAGAAGGAAAAACAAAGTTCTGCAACAAAATTCCCTTTTGGTTTTATGAACTTTTGTTGAGTTGTTAAACCTGTGAACAGTTAGGTAAATAAAGTTTAAGGGGGAAATGTGTTTGGTGTAACTACTAACAACTGACAGACATTTGAAACATAACAAGGAACAACAAGCAGACACTATTACAAGAGAGCACGAGCCAGGCAGATTGGGAAACACTAGTTTAATCATTAGCAGTGTGTTGTATTTTTAGAATCTTATCTTGTGTTTTTGGATTTAGAATCCTAATTTGAACAGTAAATGTAGCTGCAAAAAAAAAAACAGCATAAAACGTAGACTATTTCCTTCTGAAAAGTTGGGGAGTGGAAGCATAAACCAAGACGAAAAGGAAATACCTAAAGTACATCAAAATTGTACTTAAGCCCAGCACAGGAGTAAATGTAGTTTACACCACAACAACTGACAGAAAAGAGCAGTGTGAAAATGTAGACACTGGAGTCGAAGTCATTGTTCAGTTTGATGGACAATGTTCTTTGATGCAGATAATGTTACATTTTCAGTGCTTTTGTAGTGAGAGGAGTGTTATTTAAGGCTGGGCCCAGAGAAAAGTGACTCTTTCAGACCATTGTTGCCCTCTGCAACCATAGCTAACGGACGTCAAAGGACTTTTCACATCTATTCTTTCAAAACGGCTTGCAATAATGCTGGCGAGGAGTCGGCAATAAATAAGCTTCCCCTCACTGAGTCAACTAGATTAGATTGCACGGGGACATCTGTTGCGTGTAGGTGAGCACTTTCTCTGACTTCTAACTGTATGGGAAAGGAAGTCCTTAGGATGTGCCTTCAGGCTTTTTCTTTTCATTCGTGTCGCTGTTCTGTTCCTTCTCCACCTCCACCCTCTATTGAACATGTAGAGGGCTGCATTGACTCGAGCACAATCAGTGCAGCTGACAGTTATTTTACTGTACACCGGGAGCCTTTTGATTTAACACGCAATTACAGTGTCAGCTTTGCTTTTATGCTCTGCCAAATTCATATGGCAGGATGTTGTGCTCTGTCATCTCCTTACTCCGCCGACAGTCGCATCTGATACCAAACAAATAACTTTTTGAATATTTAATGGTCTCGTACAAATGTTTCCTAAAAAAGAAAAACCCACCCGGTAACTTTGTGGGTTCTGTCGGCTGTTCATGTGATACCAGGAAATGTTTAACCCCTATTGTGGAGAGACAAAAGGTTGTTTTAATCCCACTGCGAGAGGGGAGGGAGGGTCAGGGGAGGGACGTGGGAGGAGGGGAGGAGGGGTTGTGGGTGTGTTTGGGGGGTGATTTTGTGAGGGAATCGGCTCCCTTCTCTTTACTGTCACTCAGTCACAGCAGAGGCACTGAGGAATACAGAGCCGCTGGGATTATGACAACGGAACTATGCTCTCATGTAAAGGATGCACAAACTGAGGGGATTTAACCTCACTGAGGCACACAGATAAAGGTGATGTATCCTCCTTTCTTTCCTCTTTTTTTGGTCAAAGGGTATTTTGGGCCATATTATGTAGAAAGTACAGCTTTAGATACTGTCCAAGATCTGCAGGTGATTTACCAAGTCAGTTTCTTGTTTAAGATGTTTCATCCCTCCTGGAATGATGAAACCCCTTGGATGATTACACTGCTGGGACATTTAATTAAGAAAATACTCAAGTTACAGAAGTCTTTATCATTATTGAAGAAAAAAACATTTTATTCATTGATTTTCTCTCTAATTTAATAATATAATTTTGGATCTTGGACTGTTGGTCAAACAAAAAACTACATTAATAGACAAACTTTAAGAAATCACATTTTTAACTCATTATTTTTCATTGTTGATTATAGTTTGAGCAAATAATTGATTAGAGCTAGAAATAGTTATTTAATCAACAACAACAAAAATTATCATCAATGATTAACCCCTACATTCCCAAGTTTGAGCTTATCAGCTGTCTAATGTTAGTGTCAGTGTGTGTGTGATAGTAAATTGAATATCTTTGGATTAGAAGCTGTTAATTGGACAAACCAAGACAGTAAAAGGTGTTGACTGAAGCAAAAATAAAGTAATTTTTCACTTCTTTGACAACAACTAATTGAGAAAATAATCTACAAATCAGTCATTTAATAAAATAATCATCAGTTGCAGCCTCATGTGATTTTCAAAATGTGTCCTAAAGCAGCAGATCCACTCAGTTTTGTCTTCTAGCTGTAGGATCTGTTGCTCTGACAGGTGAAGCTCTGAAGAGATTTCTTGTGGTGAAACTTCCAATGGACGCTGTTTCTGCCGAGATGTCCATAAGAGCTTTTTCGTCTGACAATCAGCAACGCTATTAGCATTTTCATGGATAGTTTGCACTTTCCCAGCACTTTCGCATCAACAAATCGTCTTTATTGTGCTGTTTACTCTGCTGAATCTCAGCTTGTCTTCAGTGTAATGGCTGAAGGAGCACGTATCTGCCTTGCAAGCCGTGTCCCTTAATGTAAATTCATCCCGCGGGAAGAAAGAGTGTGTTCCGACTCTAATTATTTCTCCCCTCTTTGGCGGTAATGACGCTTCATCGGGAGAGCGGTATCATCCATAGCCACACTCTGCCTCTCATTAGGCGAGACTCTAAAATTAAACCCACAGGCCGCTCTGCCAGTGCTGTGGCCCTTTTCCTCTGTCTGAGGACACACATGTGGGCACACGCATCAAAACAACACAGCTTGGAGGAGAAAACCAACCAGACTCTCATTAGAGAAACATGGGAGATCACGTTCGTTGGCATTATCTGCAGTGAGTCATGCCTGGTCAACCTGTTGACATCTCATTTTACTGGATATGCATCCAGCTTTGTCATATTTTGCATGATATGACTAACGGAAACCAGACTGTTTGGTTTGTATAACTGATGTACATACAAAAATATCTTAAGGGTAATTTATGCTTTGGGTGGCTGTGATATCCCTTAAATCTGTTTTTTTTTATCTGTAAGACTGCATTACCGTTAACTAATATACTTTTCTAAGTTACCTTCACAGCTGTAGCTGAATGAAACAAGCAGTGTTTAGTCAGCTTATGTAGAAGTAAATACTAAATCTTTCATTTTTGGTCCACTTCAAGAACCTAGGTGCAATATTCACTCCCCTTTTTGCTCCATTTTGGTGTCCACCACTTCCTCAGAGAAATTTCTGTCTCTTTGCTGATGAATACTTCATTATGTTGGTCAGCTGGGTCTCTACCTTTGTCTTTTTGTGGCTTATTCATTGACGGGGGGGTACAATTTGTCAAAATGCTCATATGAAAATGCTCGTACAACCAAAACAATGAGCTGAAAGATGCTAAAATGCTCCACAGAGCTGAGGGGAGCTGCTGCGAAGCAATACAGTCAATCACAAAGTTTCAGAATGATCACTTTTTCTGTGTTTATTTACTGTTAACTCTTGTTTGCTTGTTGTGAAGTGTTTTTGTGCTGTCCATCCGTTACATATTCAGCTGTCTATTTTGCTTTGCTCATGGCACGAGAGTCCTCCCTGAGGTACTGAGGGTTCTGCGTCTCTTGCTGTGAGGTGTTTTGTAGTCCTGCTCGCTGCCCACTGTCGGCATCCTGTATCAGGCTATTTTCAGTGCTGGTCCCCCGTCCCCCTTCTTATCACCATGGCAGCCAAGCTGGACGGAGATGTGCTGACTCTGTGGTGTCTAAGGGCAGAGGTGGGGTGGTTGGACGGCTGGCTCGATGTCATGAGGGGAGGCTGCTTTTGATGGGATCAGGCCTTGGCTCATTCAAGCAGGATGTGGAAAGGTCATTTTGTTGTTGTGTTTTATTCAGAAATCTGAGCTGCAATCAGCCGCTATTTAACACATGCACAGAGGAGCAGAAGCTATGAACTGACTCCTGTGTGTCTAATTGCAAGAGCTGAACCAGATGGTAGCTGATCCGTAGATCTGTACTCAGGTATGGAGTCAGCAGACGTGTCAGCAATAATCCAGTGTGATGCTCTGAGAGAGGAGCATGTATGTCAGTGTCTCTTAAAATCTGGGTCAGAATTCTCCTAAATTCAGGGCTGTGAGAAGATCAGACTTTCTGTTGTAATATTCTGTAAGAAGTCTTATGCTGGCTTTTGAAATCTGTGAAATGTACAAAAGGTGGATGTAAATAACGTAGGTTTTGGAAGAATATCACGATAAAACATCTGATTTTCAAAGATATAGCACACAGAGGCTGCACACTTAAATCTTGGTTAGGTAGATGAAAAGGCGATCTTGAGAGAAAACAATAGAAGAACCTACATATGTTATTTGTGTGAAACGGAGGTAATGTAAACCTGTAGTTGTTGAGTGGTGCGGTGTTCGCATTAAACCAAGTGGAAACGGTGGGCTTCTCTCAATGGGGCTTCCAGACTCTTATTTAGAGCAGCAGACTGAAGTCGATAAGCCATTGCCAGAAGTAAATTGGATCGGCTTCTTCAATCATTTTGCCCATCGATTCTTTTTCGCTGTGTCTGTGTTCACTGTGGCACAGTTTAAGGAAAAGAGACGAGAGGATTGGGCATACAACAATCGGTGGCAGAGCAGACTGAAGGTAGAGAAGAGAATAAATACAACCTACAGAGCTGACTAAAGAAGAGCAGGGAAAAGAAAAGGGCAGCTTAGGTTAAGACAGAAGGTCTGAGCCGTTTCTAACCTGTGACACTGGGTTAAGTTCATATTTTTGCTGCAAGTGAGTCGTGGTCTGGTTATTTCATTCAGTGCACATTTTTGTCCTTTCTTATTAAAAACATGGGTTATGAAGAGATTTCTATATCTTAATCTATGTTTATTTAATTAGAAATATGCCAAGACACATCTGTCTTATTGTTTCCCAGACCTGCCTGCATAGAGATTCTTGACTTTACGCTAAAAACTGTGAAATGGAAGAAGGGAGGATGAAGACAATAATGACAATATTATGTAATGATAAAGACACGAGTGGAGGAGAAAGGAAGATGCAATAGATGAGAACATGGGCACCTAAACCTTTTCTGACACCTGACTCCATTTTTAGGTGCAAAAAGTTTCATAATCAGAGCAAATGGGTGTCAAGTTGTTATGTTGAGCAGACATTTGTTTTTATTTAGCCCAATTAAAAAAGAAATAAAAATATGTCAAGATGAACATTTGTAAATCATTTCCCATTACTCACAATTATACAACTCCACATTTAGTCCTGACATTTAAACTGTATTTATCCTGTATGTAGCCACTCCAAGGTTTTGCTGATTTCCACCCAAAAGGCTCTTTTTCAGTCTTTGATCATCTGAAATGTTCATGTTCAGAACGATCAATTGTGGTGTGAAACTGCCTTTCTCTCAGTAAGAGAAAGTGTTACGGAGAAATCATAATAGAAAAAAGAAATCTTAAAAAAATATATTATTGGAAATATAGGACAAACATCTGCATTACATAACGCAGCTTTACATTAGCTCCTGACCTTAATCGTCTGGACCTTGAGCAATTTCTGGGTATGTTCGTTTTCCTCCTGTCACATGGGTACTCACTTTGGGCTCATTTTTCACAGCAATATAAAGTAATGCACCTCTATGCAAGCAGCACACACATGCATAGAAGTAGAGAGACCTTAAGATTGTGTTTTGTGAAGTATAGCATTGTTATGACACTATAAATTTTAAATGGAAAGAAAACAAAAGTTGCTTTTGTTTGATTATTTATTTTACCAAAATTGAAATAACCTGGAATCAGCGTGTACAATATTCTTCCAAGTGCCAACAGGTGTTACCAGCACATTGCATAGATATTTCACTATTTGAATTTTTAACTTGTTTCCATACTTGTCTTTTATCTACCCAGATAAGCACAGCCTGCAGTTCAACCCAGTTTAGCTGAAACGCCTGTTCATTTTTGTCCTGTGACTTTTGGTTGCAGAGGAGTCACTTGTAGCTTCACAGCTGCACTGAGTTGCTCAGAATTTTTAGTTTTTCACTAAATCTGGTTAAAACAAAGGGTTTATTTTTTTATGCTTTTTAAAAAATAAGATATGCAGAATTAAGTGAATGGGATGAAATAGCACTATTATAATCTCTCCGATAGAACAGTATGTCACAGATGAGTTGTTCAGGGTCTTTAAAAAACTGATGATTCGTTCTCTTTTAAGTTTTTTCTCTGATAAATGGTTATGTTAAATAACATGCCTTTCAAACCAGGTTTTGGTGGTCAGGCAGAGAACAAAGGAGAGTTGGGTGGAAAAGGAAAATCAACATGTCAATCTAAACAAATCGGTGAATTTGAAAGAGGAAAGGTGATGTGAAGAGAGGAAGTGATCGTTTTGATTCCATGTTCAAGTCTGAAATATGCATGATCACAGCAGACAGTTGTCAGGCTGTTATATGAAATAACATGGGTTATAGAGAAACTATGATTTTATAAAATGATTCTCTTTTAAATATGTCAAAACATCTTTATGTCACTCTTTGAAATATAACATTTCTCTCGACATATTATGTGACTCCACATGGCATCCTGACCTCAAGGCAGCCAAATTTAATGACAGAGAAGAAGGACGGGGTGGACATGAAAGAGACGACATGTAGGAAGAAAAGAGGATCGGTTATGGCAGGTCAGAAAGCAGGAGGCAACACAGGACGGGTGAGGAGAGGGAAGGAAAACCAAGGCAGTATTTCAGAGAACACTGAAAATGAAACAAGTTGAGAGGAAAAAGAGGACAAGAGCAGAAGACAGGAGTGAGGGTGACAGTCGGTAATGGAAGAAGAGGGAGAGGAATGGAAAGGAGACGTATAGAGAATAAGGACACAAGAAAGTAGGATAAGAGAGGAAGAGATCAAGGAGATGAGACAAGACAAGAGACGAGATGAGGGGAGGAGATGTGTCTCTCCTCCAGCTCTCAGCCACAGGCCTTTTTGTCTATCAGCTTGGATTAGACACTGTTGCCTCTGAAAATCCATGTTCTCGCTCTGGTTTACACAGCTCGGGTGTTTGCCTTGCTTCTACCTCCAAAACTTGTCACAGTTGGGAGTGTTTTAAGCGATTTCCAAAGAGTCAACACACTCTCAAATGATTATACGTGTTAAAAAAAAGACTGTCTCCTTTCATAAGACCAAGCGTTTGATGAGAAGGAGAGATTTCATGTTGGAACATCCTGGTGTGTAATCAGTGCTGTGACTGATGGAGCAGGAGCCTTCCAATATGAAAAAGATTTTTAGCAGATTGTAATAAAACCAAACGTAGAGTACTGAAGCCATTGTGAAGCCAAATGTATGTACTGGATGTCAGAAAAACGTACAAAACATCCTTCCCAGAAACCTTATTAAGAAAGATTAGATTTTCTTTTGTGGCTGGTTCATAGTCCAGCTTGTTTCCACGGCAGGAGAGCAGAGAAATGATAATAACTTTTATTTTCTTTTATTTTTGTTTAACCAGAGTGAAGAAAACCACAGAGGAAGAAGCAGACAACTGGCCATCGAGGAGGAGGAGAGAGGGGATTTGGGTTTCTCGGGTAAGTTGGGAACATTTCTGCGAGACTTTAAATCCTTTTTTTCCTCACCACACACCACATCGTCATTTTCCGAAACAGTGTGAACATCCGGCCCTTCACAATCAAACGTTCTTGTTCTTCTCAAAGGCATTTCCCCTCCTGCAGCATGTGAACACACACAGATGTCAGTCTGTTGCCATGCCTGGCAATCATCCCCCGTCTGAATATCTTCATCTATGATACCAGAGTGTTACTACCAGAGTGTGAATTTATTAATATTAACACTCTCTGTGGAGCCCCTGAGCGACTACCCAACCTTCCTACGGCTCTCTCCCTGCCGTGTCTTTTGTTCTAGCTGTAAGGCAAAGGTCACCGCTTGCTTGACTGCCATTTGTCAACTGGCAAAGTGTGTTTTTGTGTCGGCATCCATTTTGGCAGCTTGGTTTGGCAGGGAATTACAACAAAACACTGTTTCTAGTGTCCAACTGTCTGTTTGATGCATATGGTTGCCAGGGTAACACACCCTCTCATCCTCACCCACTGCTGTGACAGTGGGCGTCAATGCTTAGAAATCACAAAATAGCACTTAGAGCCTAAATTGTGCCTAGTGCCGCTCTCTTATTGACACGTAATGTGTCATAATCGAGCATGCAGAGGTAGAAAAATTCCCTAATGGCAGTTGTAGAATTAAGAGCCTAAGTAGCTCCCTCGAGCAGAAGGTCTCAGGATGCATTAGAGCCCAGAGAATTGACTCTCAGCTCACATATGGGCTTTAAAAGGACCCTCAGTAACCTCTGGCTCATCCCCTCATTCTCCTGTGCTGAAAGTGCGCCTGTGATTCAGCAGGGAGTTGATCTAATGCTCTGTGAGTGGAGGTGACACGGTGTGATGTGTGTCCACCGCCCAGCAGAGTGTGAAGGAACGATCCCACCTCGGCCTTGCAGCACGCCACGCCAGGCAGGGAGGCGGCGTGCACAGTCGAGTGGAGAGTTAAGGGACTCTCACGGCTTGGAGCTCATCTGCCTCTGCTGTTGTTGCCACGGTTGTTTTGTTTTTGGCGGCGGGGGGCTTCACTCTCCCCCAGTTTACTCGTTTATGTGCCTGTTTCAATCTTTCACTTTGCCTCTGCCTTTCCGTCTGTCAGTCTGCCTCTGGATCCCTCATTCTTTCCGCCTCTCCCCTGTCATCGCGCTGTGGCAGTTTGGCTTGTTGTTGTGAATGTGTGCTGCAGGCACAGAGAGGCTGAGTCTACAGTTTTCAATGGCCGAGTCATAGAGGGCCACACTTAGGAGCTGCAGACTGAATTTGCGGTTTGAAACACAGTGAGGCGTGAAGTGTCTATTGTGAGCTGCAGCATTCAGGTTCCAAACCCTTCAATAGAAGGCTGCAGAGGTTTCTGTTTACCTCTATGCTGCTGTCTTTCACCAGTTTCCCTCACGTGGCCATCGGGGAGTGTGGTATTATTGTTTGTGTGTTTTGATGCAAAGTGGGGCTGGGTGGCAAAAAGATGGAGGATCGCTCAGTCTAAGCTGTGTCTGTTTTGAAATAGATGATACTGTTAACTTTACATATATGGCTTTTAACTCTAAATCTATGAGACGAATTAGTTAATGCGATCGTTTTCATACACAGAACACTCAGAAGATATTTGTGAATCGATATATTTTAAATATTTGACTGTACTGCAACACATTAAATTTAGCTTCAAGGTTCAAGTGCTGTTTTAAAGGCATCTGATTGTGTAGATTTGGCATATTTCATGGTTAGTCCTTTCCAGAACACCAGCTCTGGAACATCAGCAACATACAGAAAACACAGCTAAGGAGTTATAATGCCATAGTTTGGATTATCCAAAACAGGCACCTGCCCAACTGATCATGTGTTCTACTTGCTTTAGACCAGACTGAAGGGAAAAAAACACCCCTAAAATAGGCGTAGATCAACAGAGCAACAGGGAAGATGTCAGTGGTCCACTAAGGTCTGTAGTCTGTAGGACATAGAATCCAGCCTGTCATTTTCTGCAGACTATTAACAACCAAACATACAAAACTTTTGGCTATTTTTATCAGCTCATTTCTTACTTGGAGCATGTGAATGTGCTCACAAGTAATCACTGAGATATGGAAACATGGGAACACTGCTACAACAGATTGGTATTCCTACAGTGGATAGAATGGGCATATTGGACACATCATTTACATTTTTGCCTTTGCTTTCTTGGGTGAAATATGTGTGATTTGTGATGCTGCCAGATTGCCACAAATAATGTGTGAGGTGAGTACAATCTTAGTACACACGAGAATGACGCCCATTTAACTACCTGTTGTTTCTGTCTGGTCAAGAACTTTGATTGCATGACATTTCCATCTTTCTCTCAGATTTTCTGTAATGTCTCCTCTGTCCACAATCAAACTGAATCATGCAGTGACCCATCCAGAACGGGAACAATAGGCAAAAATGTGAAGAAGTCTTTTATGAAAGCAGAGTTGCCCTTTCGTTGCTCCAATTACGTTCTGTCCTGGAGGGAGAAGGGGAATGTGTGTGTATCGAAGAAGACCTACAACTTGATGTAAACAGCCTCTAATTAAAGCTGACGGACTTCCTCATCATTGTTGTTTTTCCAAATTGAATGTTCATGACCACAGAGCCAGAAATTGTCAATCCTAATATGGCACTGTATAAACAGAACTACTTACAGCGACATCTTTCTGATTTTTCATGAAAATCAGCATACCTGAGCGGTGTTGTCGTCTACTTTGAGGAGCAGCAGCCTTCTTGCTCATGGTTAGAAAGCAGGGCTATTACACAGCAGCCGTTCTGAGATAAAACAAGCTGCAGATGAGTTGTGGGATTCATACATTCACAGAAGGCCCGTGGGCTGCTCCCAGTGCTCGTCGTTTCACATCAAGACATTTCTATTTCTTAGGTATCTCTTTGATTCGAGCTTGACAATTCTCTGACGATTCTCTGTGTCAACACCCGGGTGTGTCTACTGTACATGGGAGAGAGAGTGTGTGTTTGTCAGTGTCTCTGAAGCAGAGCAGGGAGGGAGATTCAGTGAACAAGTGTCGGAAAGAAGGACATGAATAAACAAATAGATGAATAGATGGATACAAAGACAGTGAGGGACAGAAAGAGGCTGAGTGATGTGAAAGAGGTTGGTGAGGCCCATCTTAAGGGGCTTCTGCTCTCCTTTGCCATCTTGCAGGGTGGTGGAGAAAGCTGGCTTCATGCATAAGCTGCTCAGCGGTCAGCCTGGAGAGTCTGTTCTGTATCGGGTGCTGCATCTCCATCTTCTCACCTGCACAACCTTCCTCGAGGCCTGTACCTTTGCTGCTCGTCCTCTCTGTGTGGAATTATCTGATCCAGCCTTGTGAAATATAAAGTTGTGGATTTTCAAGGTGTTGTGTGCTTGAACTATTTGTTGGAACACAACCAGGTTGGCTGCTCTCCCCTGCTTCATGTCTTTATGCACAGTTAACTTCACTGCCTTCTGACTTTAGCTTCACAACAGACAGACTTGACACAGATATTAGTGTTTTAATCAGACTCTCTAGACAAAAAGCAGCTGGTTACAAGTTATTTTCAACCTACCAATCACAGCTGAGCTGGCTTTAGCGGGTTTTCAGTGCTTCAGTGATGCAGTGAGGTGAACCAGTCACATGTTTCTAAAGAAAAACCTATTCTTGTCACTTACTGGTTCCCATACTGTTAAAGTTTTTTTCCTTTTCCTTTTCTTTTTCACTGCAACATTGACAAAATCTACAAATGCTTGAGCAGCACTTCAGCACCCAGGTGGTTACACTTGACTGTTTTGTCACGTTATCACTCGTCGTGTCAACTAGGGCTGTGCCGAACAAGGTCACTACAAGTACTATAGATTAGCTGCAGTACTTTGTTGTGCTGTTGAATACTGTAGCAACCAGTGAAGGCAGGCTTTTACCTGTTGGCAAGCAGAGATCGCTGTGGGGTTTAGCTAGTAAAGGGGCACCATGACATAGTCTTCTGGGAGGCCTAATGACTTCTCTCTAGTGAAGCTGTATCAAGTGAGGTTGGGCTCTTTTAGAATAGTGTTTTTATATCCCAGTGGCATATTTAAAAGCCACTATTGTACCCTATATCATGTGTTTGTGGCTTTGCCTGTAAAATCAGTGCACAAGCAATAGAAAGTGTGCTGAATTTCAAACAATTGGTTGATTTGCTGCTGCACATATCAATCGAATTATTAAATATTACAATGCATGCGTGACAGTGACGGTAAACAAAGGCTCAGGTTTAGTTTTTTGCCAATACTAAACACTTAAAAATTAAATTAAAGGATCAGGCTTGGTACATCCCGAGATTCATCATAGCATAAGAAGGCCAAAAAGCAACTTTCCCTAAATGTCAAACCAGTTTATTGAAGTGATCCATTTCTTGTTTCAGTATAGCATGCCTACTCTAAAAAATCCTCAAGTAGCTGCCTTTTTCACAGTAGCTATATAAGGCAAGATGTTCTGACAGAATACTCTACTGACCTGAGAGGATGGGTGTTTTTTGAAAAAGAGGAATGTGTGCCTACTAAAATCGAGTTTTTTTCTTTACCCATACAGAGAGAAAGCAGGAGAGAAAATTGCAGACCAGGTTATGATGCATAAATGTGGTTCTTTGTATTAGTTTTTTAAATCTGAAATACCCGTGAACCCTTTTTCACCCCGTCAATGAGGTCCAAGGGTCTGTTTTGTCTCATTCAGAGTATTGATGTGGCTTCAGGACAGAGAAGTCTGTCCTCACACCTTTGAACGCTGGTGGGATCTGTCTGTTTGGAATGGCCTCGAAGAAACCGAATGATTTATGTGGCTGTTAGGCGTGGGGCCTGGTTCAAGGCCAAGTCTATCTGCTCATCACTATAAACAGCCTGCTCCCTGGGTGTTGTGGTGGAATACAAATGCCTGAATTTAGATGTAACCCCTCACTCACCTGCAGCTCGGCCAATTCTAATGAGAAATCTCTCTGTGTACCTGCTGAGAAAGAGAGCGAGTGTAAAGGAATGAGTAAGTATGAAACAAGATGGCACACTGAAACAGCAGGCATGTAAGGGGTTTTATGTGTGGTTTTTTAGTGGTTGCATCAAGTCCCATTGTACTAATAGTTAGTTTTTCTCTTTTTATTTTAATGGATCATTTACCAGTGACATAATAAACATTTGTGTAAGCACGTATTTAGCCAAAGTAGTTGTTGGACAGATCCTGAAAAGAAAATATCATCATGTATTAGAATGCTTGAATGGAACTGAGCCATGTTATTATTACTAGCACCTCTAATGTTGGAGCTGCTGTATCATTTACGACCTCACACGAACATCTAAGTTGGAATTACAGCAAGGAAAATTCTAATTTTTATTTCAAGCTTTATGTATTTTCATTAAAAGCGATACATCTGATTTTGAGCTTAAAAATATGAAATCACATCAGTCAGACCCTCAGATAAAGTGGTATACTCCTGGTGTGAGAAATTTCGATCCGCATGCAACCAGCTGTGCAGCCATACAACCCTCTCTAGTTACTGTACTTGTGAAAATAGCTTTGAAGGTGAAATCCGTAGATACAATTCAAAGGAGTCAAAGGCTTCATTGTCACATGCAGCAATTAACAAATTATCAGGGCAATGAAATTCTTAGCTGGCTGTGTCTTTACTGAGGGCCATGATTAACCTATACGCATGCACTCATTATAATGCACTTGCATCGACTCATACACACTGAAGTAGACAAATACTGAAAATACTAAAAACAGTGCAAAAGGGTTCTGTACAGAAAAACACTGTGTAATAAAGTATGTACAATATTTATGCTAAAAAAAAGGTCAGTGTGGGCTAAAATATAAAGTAGTTCAGGATTGCAATTCAAGGTCTAACAACAAAAAATACTCATAAATATGTCGTATTAAATTAGTGGTTGATGGGGTTACATTTAAGAGGCAGTATATATGTATTAACTTTTTATGCACTAAACAATAGCATTTGTCAGCCAATAGCAGCAGCTCCTAGCAGTAGTCTGGTAAACATTGTGATGTCTTATGTTTCCATAAGTGCATTGTGTCACTTCCTGTTGCCAACACAATGTGCTGTGCTGCTGTTTATGGATTTGTTTTACCTCATATGCACCATGGAAAACGATCAATTAGCTGTGGGTACTAGTCAGGCACCAGTAGGCGGTGCAGACCGCCCCAAGGTAACCCCTGTTAGCTGTCCCCCTGGTAATCAGCCAAAGCTGATTATCCCAAAAAAGCATTTAATTAGCCTGAATAATCTCTGTATCAAATTGTGATACTTTTTTGGCACAGATTGAAAGTCTCTTTCAGAAGCTTCACTTTAAACATTTACCAGTTTCATACAATTAAGTTCTTCTATGGCTGAATAATGTATTACAGGATTTAACACTGAATAATCTTGGCTTTATTATATTAGAAAATATGGAAAAATATTTTTCTGTATTTATGTGTTGAGAAACTTTTTTGTGTGTTCACAAAACATTGGATACTATATGAGTACATAAATATCTGCTCAACTGTATACTTCTGTTTGAAACATACTGTTAAATGTTTATGCTGGTCGTAGGTCACCAGGAAATGCATTTATTCATTCTTTGTGTGTAGACTGAGGTGGCTGAGGTGGTTTCTGCAGAGATAGTATACTGCATCTGTTATAGCACTAATTCATTCTTCTGTCATGTTCAACCCTGGGGGCATAAACAAAGTGAAACACCTTTGATCTCCTTCTTCGGAAGCAAGTGACACATACCATGTCCAGCAGTACTGTTCCACCTCCCAGTGTCTGCCTTTCTCAGTACCTGCATTACATGACAGACACAGGAAGAGAAACACCACAAACCCCACTAAAGCCTCACCCAGCCATTATCCTACACTGAGCAGACACTTCTACTGCATTAGCAACCAGTCTCAGCCCGTCACAGGCAGACGCAGGACAGAAGCTGTTAGCGGAAGCCGGGTGGACTGTTAGTGTTAAATGGGAGCAATGTTTCCTCCGGAATCACCGCTTGACAAATGAGTGCTGATGGAGCAGTTCTTGTCGGAGCCATTATTTCTGATGGGGCCAGATGATCTGTAAGGATGGAGCACTGTTTGTCTGAGCTGCGACGCCCTCTGGGCAAAACACCAAAACATCTCAAAACACACTCAAACCCTTCAAATGATGGATGCAAGAGGGAAAATCTCTGAGCTATTTTTAATCTCTTTTTTTGGTTTTGGGTCTCTAATTTGCTCATTGTCAACTGAACTTTCAAGAGGAGTTCTGCAGAACATAAAAAGGCCCTGCCTTTATGAGAAAGCTTAGTCCTTTATTAGTATCATTAATGCTCATTAGCTAACGTTTCAGTCATGCAGACCCATGAGAGAGATAGAAACATGTTCAGTGTGAGCCTTGGTAAAGTGCCAACGTCACCATCAGTCACTCACCACCAGGGGCTTTCCGTTGTATTCTTTAATCTTCAAAACTCTCTCTCTCTCTAATTTCACAAAATCCAATGCTTCAAATAAAATGGGGTCATCCAATTACTTGCTGACAAAAAATACTTCCATCCGCTTAAGGGAGATGTAATCTCTTTCCCTGTTATTTCATTTCTGGTAGAATATCACCAGAATATCAGTTTCTCAGCCACAGAACTTAATTAGATCAAATTCCATCTAACGTCTTTGGAAGGGGAATTTAAAATGAAAATTCACAGCGCCACTCTTCAATTCAAACAGTCAGAGGAGTTTACTCAGGGATATCTTTGATGAATTGTTCGCTTCCCTCCGACTTGTTTGTTTAGTTTTGCATATGAAAACCTGACTCCTGAAATAGAGTGGCCATTGCTCAAACCAGCGTAATCAAAGCTCATTCAGGCTTGGCTGAAAGTCAATGTTTGGATCAGTGCAGCAGACAGACATTTATTGTCACAATAAGCAACATTTCTGCTCGTGTTGTGATGTATTTTGCTGAATAAGGTTTCTGATGTGGATTACATTGTGTTTGAGAGTTGGTTGGAGAAATAGAATATGTGTGCATGGTGGCAACTGAAAGAGATATCTTGAGTATTAGACCAAAGTAGTTCTGGGATGATGATTTGCTGCATTTCTCAATGTTGAACGAAATTGATTGAAAATATTATCTCCAAAATAAAAATAAGACTAAAACTTAACCAAAAGCAACTTTCCAAAATGAAAATTATGAAGAAAGTGCAATGAAGGGCCAGTTTATTAATGAAAACAAACAATAAAAGGCTAATAGCTTAGCACCAACTATTATTCTGTGTGCCTCATTTAGTTACAAAGAAAGTGTCAATTCAATTCAATTTTGAAATTATTAGTCGAGTAATTAGTTAGCGAGTTGTCTGAATATTAATTTTGCTCCTCTGTCGATCATTTGAATGTCTACTATTTATTGTGTAAACTTCAGCTCATTCAGGAAACAAAATAATCTATTTTCCATTTTTCAGAACTGGTTTTGTATTTTGGGAGGGTTAACTTCTGATTGTGTCTTTCAATAAAAAAAAAGACCATGATTTGATTTTCTCACACTTTGAAAGGACTATTGTTTGTGTCCTCTACGTCTGAAATTGGATGGTGAGTCCTTTTAGAGAGCAGCGGAGGGGAAATGATTTGTATTCACCTGCCGTATCTGAATAGAGCCGAGGAGGGGCTGAGAGAGTGGGAGAGGGGGCAGTTACATAGTGCTTCCTTTATGTGATAATGGATTGCTCTGACATTCACACACATTGTGGTGTGGTGTGTCTATCAGTCAATACTCTAACTCGGGGGGTGTATGGCAAGTTTTAAACAGATGCCATTAAAGTACTGTCTTGCACTGACACAACAGGTGACACAGTCGTGCATTAGTGTCTCTTTTATGTCAGACTACCACAGTGAATACGCAACACTCAAACAACGTGCAACATATGTGTCTTGTCATCATCAGCTCCTACAAATTAATTCCTTTTCTCATTTTCTTTCTCTTTCTTTTTTTTTACGTAACTGCACTCTCTTTTATTGGCCTGCCTGGGCAACTGGATTCTTCTGTCAGCCAAACAAAAGAGACAAAGTGAGACCGGGGACGGGCAGTAATGAGCAACTCCTCTTACAGTGTTACATATAGACCAGCCGCAGTGTGGGGAAGCCTTCTGGAGACAATGGAGGGTTTTGAGAGGTCTGGAGCCCTCTGAAGCCCTTCTTTGATTGAGTTTCCTGGCACTGGTTTCCAGTGTTGGGGATGATTGTGGAGTGGGAGCTGTGGGTCCGGGGAGGGGGCGAGGACCCTCCTCTGCGCTGACCTTTCACAGACACAGGTGGAGTGGAGTGGAAGGGGCTGGAGGAGGAGGAGGGAAACTGCAGGAGAGGCCTATTGTGGCTCTCTGTGAATGTAGAGGTGGCACTCAATAACACTAGAACTCGCTGCCTTCATCCACCTGCCGCAGATTTTCTCACCGATTACTTTTCCATACTTATCTTAATTTTAAATTACATGTTGGGACAACACATGATGGTAACAGATTGCTGCAGTGCACTGCCCATGTTTACACTTTGTTTTGTGATGTTGTTGGTGGATTCTACTTGACAACAGCAAGCTCTTTGGTCGCCACAGAAGCAACATGGCTCCACTGGTGGCAATGATGGTCAGTCATGGTGGTTGGGCCGCCGCTTTTATGTAGACTGAATAAATCAACAACTATTGACTGGCTTGCCATAAGATTCTGCGCAGATCCTCTGACTTTTCCTGTAGTACAACCACAACATCTACATTCATGATTTTCAGGAAAGTCTCTCACAAACCAGATGAATGGTTATCGCTTTGCTGATACTGTGATGTTTTAATCCTGCTTTACCATTAGGTTAAAGTTCCATATTGTCCAGTATCACCAAAACCACTGACGTTAATACAGCCACAGCTGTACTTGTACTGTGCTTTGTATTTATTGATATGTTAACATCCTACTGGGTATAACTGTACATACAAGTAGTCATTAGTTGATTAATTGTGTTAATAATTGAATAGGATTTTTTTAATGAAGCAATTAGGCCAAAAACAAGGGATATGCATGTCAGAAAATAGTTTGTAGGTTTGCTGTTTGTGCCACTAGGCCGAGCCTCTTTCTATTTAATGGGATGAAAGATTGCAGCTTGTTTGCTGTTTAACATGAGGAAGCTGTCCCTCGCACTGTGAGCAGTTAAGCGTTTGCAAATTCAAAGAGCCTTAGGAATGTGTACTGTTCAAATCCAAATTGTTAAATGAGTAGTCTTGTGATTTTCATTTAATTTGTGTCATTTTTGAATTTTGATTGTTGTGGATGGGTGAGATGCTTTTAGGTTGTTTGGCCAAGAACATTGTAGGGGTTTAACTATGGGCCACCATGACAGGGACTTCTGTTGCGGTTAATGGCTTTTAGTCAGTATCAATTTATATTTGACCATGGCAGCGATCCTGTAGCTACATAGCGCATCTGGCATGGGAGACACTTACTAAACTAATATATCCTATTATAGTTAGTACTATATTAATCACTGAATAACTAATTCATTAGAATTATACAATTAATAGTATTAGTTATTTAATCTGTAGTTAAAATAGCTGGTGTTAACTTCATTTCTTCTCAAAATTTCTAATATAAGCAAAATAATGTTGTAGCAAACTGCAAGCCGCTGTGATGAAAGATGGATACATCATCATTGTGAGCACACTGCTGTTGGCACTTAACTCAGAGGACAGCCTTGCTTTTCCATTACCATGGTTGTAGACTCTCAAAATATCAAAATATTTTAGATGTGTCTACATTTATGTTAGTACCGTCTTGTTAACATTACGTGCTTAAAAGGTCATTTTGTTTCATCTCTTTCTCTTGAGATGCCTCTGAGTCATTTTCAGCTCTGAATAGTTTCCAGCCTGCTGTTTAGTCTGATTATAAGTACCATAATGGCCACAGGATACAAACTGGATTTGATAAGACTATAAGCTTCGCTGCCTTGGTCCACCTGCTACTCTCTCACTTTTAAATGACATGTTGTAACACGCAGTGGTAACAGATTGTTCCAGCTCACTGTCAGTGTTCACGCTTTGTTATCTGATGTTGTTGGCAGATTTTACTAGAAAGAATGGTACCACACAAAGTGCAGACAGCTGTAAATGACCAGTCACTCCCTGCCTGCCTACATACTGTATCAGCACAATTCAAATTCCACCAGAAGAGTGTTTATTATACAGTAGTGTCTTTTCCAGAAAGGCCTGGTTGCATCAGCTGTTGACTCATAGCAGTCATCTATAGACATTGTGTCTTTGTGTTGCCCCAGCTATCGTGGCCCACAGGAATTCATTTGCTACAAAACATCACAGCTTCTAGTTGGTGTGAGTTCAAGGTGAACATTTCCTGCACTGTCCGTCTCACACAGACTCTTTTTGTGGCACCCCTAAGCTTAATGTAAACTCCACATATTGGCCCCATCTTGAGAGACCCTTCACATGTAGAGTAAGCCATCCGGTATGAACACGGTGGCAAACTGAGATTCTAATCACATGTCTTTTGTTGAGCACAGAGGAGGTTCAGAGGTTTTCTAGTGGTGAGCAGATGTCAAGCGTACAGTTTCTCTCAAAGGTTACTTGTGAGATGACAAATGGGTCTGGGCCTCTTTGTTCCCTTTTTTTCCATATGTCTGTGTTTGATGACAGAGTTGACATCTTTTTGTTGGCATGGAGATCTAAGAGCATTAGGGGTATTGCTATGGACACAGTGCCCTTTTCGAGTGCAATTTTGAGTGGCTCTGCTCTATTGAAAAGTCCCTATATTTAGCCAGTAAACATTTTCCCACATGTGCTGAACTGTGAGGCTTATGGATTATATAGCATAACTATTATAGCAGCATTTGTCTCTGAGTCATCGTGTGCATGCATGTGTCTGTCTGCCTTCTTAAAGGATTTGCTTTGCTTTGCGCAGGAGATTGGTTTTATGTTGATTACGTTTTTCAAAGCTGTTATGTTTCTGTGGCTAAAGTGCGTCTTGTGATGTTGTATGCTGAGGATTTTGAGGGTCCTTTTAGCTATTCAAGAAGCCAGTTTGCATGCAT
Organism: Dascyllus trimaculatus; assembly: GCA_024666655.1. Taxonomy (NCBI): domain Eukaryota; kingdom Metazoa; phylum Chordata; class Actinopteri; family Pomacentridae; genus Dascyllus; species Dascyllus trimaculatus. The sequence goes on from CM045448.1 coordinate 24,634,842, forward strand.
TCCTCACTCTCTCTCCTGCATTTGTTCATGACAATGAAGGTCTGCTCAGCATATGAATGGCCTCACCCATAACGCTCTCATGTGGCACGGCAAGCATACTCAAGCTCCGTCCATAACGTCCTGCACTGGCCCAGTGTGTGAACACACATAAACAAGGAGGATGCATATGCAAATGGGTGTAAGTGAGTATGAAAGCTTATACAAACATGCACAAGCTAGAATATTTGAGGATATGGAATCCCCTGCTTTTAAGAAGTAATTACAGTGCAGGGATAAGCTATTAAATAAAGGTCAAGTTCAGATACACAGTTGTTTACTTAGCTCTCTGCTGCTTTGCCTCCTGATCTCATTTTAATCAATGCTTTTTAGCTCGTATAATTTTACATTAATGAGCTACTGTACAAGTCAGATGTTAAGTGACAAGTGTGTAAATGTACTTGAGGGATTTACCTCTATGCAACCTTGCTGAAATTACTACTTCATTAACTAATATTTTATAGTTTTTGTTACATTATGAAGCACTGAAAGACCTCCAATTTGCTACTAGTAATTATACTGAGGAGAAAGCGAGGGCTTCATACACCGATACCAATCATGAGAAGCCTCTCAGGCATAATGCGAGGACATGACTTACCAACTATATGTCATATTTAGTTGGGCTGCGATGATAAGATGAAAGCGAAATGCCTTTTGGTTCCATTCCATTGAGGTTGAACAGGCAGGGATTTCCTCCTTAACACCACCGTCCCATCTAGTGGTGCTGCTTCCATCTGCATGCTAAAGAGGAGTTCTCTCTCAGAAGTGCCGGCGCCGGCAGTGATTAGCATTTGGGCAGAGGGGGACAGGGAGCGAATCCCGGAGTGTTTTTGGCGTGTACAGGGAGGAAGCTTAGTGAATGTCAATGTGCAAGGTTCTGAATGGAGGTGGACTAAACAAATTGCCGGACATGTTGCATTAGCAGCAGATGCCAATTAGAATTAGGAGTGGTTTTATATTGATAGCTGGGGGAGTTTCGAAAACAGAGCCATGTATCCTGAAGGGCCCACTGAAGAGACAAATATAGCTCTTCTTCAAAGCTGGGTGACATCTCTGGCAAAATGGATGCAGCAGAAGATGAAATATACCAACTTTTATTTCCATTTTTTGGGTTTATCTTTAAGAATACTAAAAAGACACTTTTTTGCATTACACCATTCCTCCCTCTTAAAGTTTTCCTGTAGTCTCTAAGCCTAAACTGGAGTTCAGTTTTACAGTGTATAGAATAGGTGGAGTGCACATCATAGGCGAGGGTTTATTTTAAGTCATGTACAAAGACAAAAACTTAGATTCACAATCAGCATGGATTTATGGCCGTGCATTGGCCAGAATTGTTCATCCAACAAGAGAGACTTGAAAGAGTAGGATGCAAACAACGCATTTACAGTGGAGCAGATGAATGAAGATCTTTTATTGTCTCGCATTGTACCATGCAGATGAAAGGCTCGGGCATGTTTTTGAGCCACGGGGTCTCCCCGAACAACAGGCACCAATTCATATGTTAACCACACCAATTATTTGCATACCGTCCCCCAATTATAAAAGCTAATGAGAAGATTATGGGAAACGCACGCTGAAGCCGACCCGTAGACTTTCTATTGTGGTCCTGTAGCTGCTCATAAAAGGCCCATGAGAGGTATCAGTCAAAGCCACTGAACATTCAGGCCCATGCATCGTGATTTTAATTCATATCGCTGCTAATGCCTGTGAATTCATGGCTCATGATAGCAAAGTAATTAGAGGTTACCTGCAGAGAAGATAACATTACTTTATATTTAAACCCCTACGATTGTGACTTTCTCACCCTTTGACAAGCCACTGAAGGACTTTGACACTGTCTTCTATAGCAAAGCCTTTTAAGCAGCCTCACTCCTTCCCCTTAGATGTCTAATGGCACTCAGAGAAATGTGTGCAGCTCCAGGCGTGAATAGCAAGCATCAAGAGCACCCGGCAACCTCAGAAAAATAAACTCTTCCAACCTTAGCCGTTTTCTCATCAAAACCTTCCTGAGCATGGAGCCATTCTCATCATTATACCCGCTCCATTCAGTCGTGTGTAGGAGATCCCTGCTGCTTCATTAAGGCCATACCGAGGCTCACAAACCCCTGATTGCATGAGCCATCAATAGCACTGATTATGGACGTTAATTAGGGTGCTTCACATGACAGAAAGGCTTTTATTTCATCATAAATGTTAAAACTGTACAGTACTGATGCAATAGCGGCAAATCTGTCAGGGTTGCAGTGTTGCATCACTGCTGTTTGGCACAGGCAATGACAATATCTGTGCTAATGGTTTGCATAAAGCATCTGATGCTGTATTATCTGTTGCTGTGAGGGGAATGCAGCTGGGATTCTTCCCTGCGGACTGCTATTCATTTACACTGTGGTCTGCTTCCATACTCAGTCCTCGTGCCCCCGTCAATTCCATCTGTGTGCTCAGACATGTCCTGACCCTCACGTTCCTCGGACAGCCTGCAAGAATGTGCCTTATCCTATGTATGTGTGTGTGTGTGTGTGTGTGTGTGTGGCTGCATGCGCTACGTGTCTGACATGTGCACAAAACCAATTAGTTTTGGGATGGTGAAGTAGCAGGCCATGGGAAAATGACAATGGAGTAATTGAAGAGGCCGATTGAATGAGAGGCCAGAGAGCTCAATGCAGCTTTTACAGAGCTGCGTGTTTTCTGACAAAATGAAAAGCAAGTCCTGAGCGAAGGTGGTCTCATGTAGCTGTAGACACTAATTAACAATACAGCCTTTCACTATGCTGACATAAAATCTGAATGAAGAAACACAACGAGTTAGGTTGTTTACGGACATTTAAGTGTAAAATGCTGTGACTTTACATCAGATTGAGACATTCTGCAAACCATGTAGCTGTGTTGCCATGCAAGCATTCATTTCTGTTTATTTCTGAACTGCACAACACAACTTAATTCATCACTGCAGTTTAAGCACAGACTGGTTCCTAAATTTTTCATGACACACAGTTTGATGTTCACTGTGGTGGTTTGCGGATGACATCTAAGTTGTAAATGCATGTTCATATCTTGTGGAAATATCTGGAAACTAAATGGCTGCCAGAAACTTTAACGAATGCCACATTTCTGCAGCATGCATTTCAAAATCTGTGGTAAAAGTGCAAAAATATAAACGGCTGGTGCTTCAAAGCTGGCATAATAAATATTCATCTGCTCACAATTGATCAAATGTGTGTGTGAAAGGGGTCAATTCTAGTAGAGTTTCATTGATTGATTGATTAGATGTAAACTGCAGAATTAATCATCAACTATTTTGATGATTGATTAATCAGTTTTCTAAGGTCTAAGCATGCAGCTTCTTTTATTCGTGTGTTATGGGATTTCTTCAGTCCTCTATTACAGTAAACTCAATATCTTTGGGTTGAGGTCAAAGCAAGATATTTGAGGACATCATCACTGATTGAAATTTTCCCAATTTTATAGAGTAAACAGCTGATCTATTAATCAACAAAATAATCTGCAGATAAATCGTCACTTGCAGCTCTAACTTGCAGTGACTAACACACTCTGTGTTAGCAGTTCCCCTCATGTCTGTGGAGCATTTTAGCATCTATCAGTTCATTGTTTCACTTTTACATCCCACAACTTTGTTCTTGTTTTTTTTCTGTCATGGCATTGTTTTTAGCTGCATCAGACAGCAGTTAAGAGCACGAAACGTGGAAAAGCAAACTGTATGCTCCTTACTGTGCAGCACCAAGCATCTGACACCCAGTGTTACGATCCGACTGGTTAATCCAGTGCAGCATTTAGCAGTTATTAAATCCGGTTATTCCCCTCAGGATGGAAGAGACCAAAACAGAGCTTCCTCATGAATCAGTGATGCTCTGTGGATGTGTAAATAGATAAATGCTAATATTATATGCTTGCCGTATTACCTGAAAAGATGATCATATGTTATGTGTGCTTACATCTTCTTTCCACTGCCTCCTACTTACTAAAGTTCAGATATTTCAGGTTTAAGGAGCTAAAACAGATCTGATCTTTTAAGGACTCTTGTCTTCATGAGGCTGAGTAATTATTGCATTGAGTTTTCAAAGTGCGACAGTGGCCCACTGTAGTTTGTCCTCTCAGCATTATCTATTTGAAAAATAGGCAAAAAACCTCGCTGGAAGTGTCGCTACCAACCTGTCGTGTTTCTTTCTAAGAGACCATTTCCTGTTTGATTTTATCAGCCGTCTGACAGCTTTTGGCACAGCTCTCCAAAACTGTAGTGTGGTTTTTATCTGGGCCTCGGCGAGGGAGCTTTATTGGCTTTTTCCGCTTCTGTCAGCAAAGGATGCGAAGGAGGGTTCAATGGCAGCGGTAGATATTTTTCTGATTGTGAGTCTCCTTGAGGAAATTATATTCAAATAAGGAATGGGTTTTTGAACTTACTTCTTTAAAATGCAGTGGTGCTCAAAATGCAACCGTTAATACATTGGTAAAGGGGAGGATTAAAATTAAGAACATGAATTCAGTTGAAGAGGATAAAGATGGGTGATTTTTCATAACTTTTATTCGTACTGATGTTTTCGGGCTCTGGTGATTGGTTTCGTCTTAAGAGCCCCACTTGAATTTCCACTGTCATCCCACTGTGAGAGGGATGTGAGGGGCTGGCCTCGTATCACTGCAGCTCACAGGGATAATTATAGCAAACACACACATACTATACACACACACTCGAGTGAATACAGGAACACACATATCCAATATGCGCACTAAGACACACACATGCTGACCGGCTGGAGCTGAGCTGCTACACCTCATTAAATTGGGAAATGAATCCTGGATGAAGCTCTGGCTCCATTCCAGATAAGAATCTCCAGGCTTTTGGGGATTCACCATAAAACTTATAATTAACACATTTATTCTCTTGCTGTCACAGGCTGTCCTTTTTTTATGCCTCACCTGTGACTGCTCACTCTCAGCTACTAATCAGCATAAACAGAGTTTGCATAAATTACATGTGTTCTTAAAATTCTAACACATAGCAAGTCGGAAAATAAATGTAGAAGGAATGAATGTGTGCAGGTTCACCACCTCTGCCTCCAGCCTGCAAATGAGCTTGATGAAATGACCCCCTGGATGATTCTATGTCAGATCCCAAGCCAGAGCTGCCTGACGGTGTACGCAGCACCGTGATTGGCTGCCCAGGGCGAATAATACAGGCCTTCCCAGGAGAGGTGTAGTTGAGGCCGAGGGCAGCAGACGTTAGCTGCGATCTCTCCCTCTGCTACCAGACACCGGCTATGGGGTCGCTACTGCGCCATGACTGTAGGGCAGCACTAACAAATACACCCGTTCCCCAAGGAGGACCGGGCCAGGACCAGACCTGACTGCCTGGCTGTCTTAGCCTCTGGTCTCAGACACAGCATCCACCACCTCATCTACAGTCCCGACCCGCCCCACGCCCAGAGGCAAGAGAGCAGCACACATGTGCGGTTCCACCTTCAAAGGGCTCCGTTTGATTCTTTCACACACTAACCGGCATTAATATCCCAAATTTGATAGTGTGCTTTTGTGATAATGCAGCAAATTAGTCTGCCTGTGCTCTAAATTAGGCTGTGACATTTTAATTCTGCAGATGCCTGCGGTAAGACAGGCAGGGAAAGCAAGATAACAGGTCAGACTGCTGTTATTGTAAGACAGAAAACGACTCCTCCTGAGTTTGGCTTCTTCATTCTTTTTTACTCGTCATTTGAGAACTCACGGTATTACAAAATACTGATCTTTTTTTGCGGCAGCACAGAATTACAAAGATGAATATGAATTATACTGAGCAACATCTTTTTGACTTGCTGGCTATGATCATTTTCTGGGCCCTGGGCATCACTTTTGATATTTCAATATTTTAATTTTGCTATTGTTCCATTTGACTCAAAAATCACTTGGGTTTGGATGGAGGTGTGTGATATGCCAACACTGAGCTGCCTCTCAACAAGCGAAAACTTTGCACATTTTGTTTTTACTTTCTAGTCTATTGCTTCCAACACTAGTGTTGTGATGGAGGCATGATTACATTACGTTGGGTAACAAAAGTAAATCCTCACTTAATTAACACTTAATCAATGGCCACTAAGCCTTTTACCACTTTGTTCAAACATGCAAACAAGTACCCTCAGCTTAACCTGAATACACTGTTCAACTTGTAAAGTCTGTCCCCATTGAACGGAGATGTCAGAGATCCAAGATCTGTCCAGTCTCACATGATATTTCCCAGTACAGCAGTCTCCTGAAAGGACGATGCTTCAGTGTCTGAAATCTGACCTCGTTGCAGATCAGTTTGCTGCTGGCTCCGTCTGTCAGTCAGTCAATCAAACTGATAAAGCTGAGAGTAAAATGGAAAGTAAAGCGAGTGTCCCCTTTGTCTTGTCCCTTGGCATGTCATCTGGCAGTTGATGTGATCGATATGGCACAGAAGCCTAATGGCATCATGGCCGCGACAGTGATTAGCAGAGCAAAATGAGCCCACGTGGGCCCGGTCGCTCCCTACTGGAATGCATCAGATCAAAAAGATAGCCTCCAGCAAACTGCAGTGCATGGCAACTAGCATCGATCTGTGGCCAGAGCTGGATGTGTCTGTCTCACTCATTGTCCCCTCCTCTCTCTCTCTCTCTCTCTCTCTCTCTCTCTCTGTTGCTGAATAGAACAAACTCAGTATTATGATTGATAGCTGCAGTAACTGGATGTGCTATTCAACCCAGTAATCTCTGTTCTGGTCTCTATCCTCTTATCTCTGACGCTCTCTCTCTCTCTTTTTCTTTTCTTTTCTCTCCCTCTCTGTAGTTGTGAATGTGCACGTGTCCTCAGACGGTGTGACTGAGCAGAGAGGAGGGGCGTCGCTGTATTCGGGGGCAGGTCTTTGCGTCACACGCCGACGATGGAGAGGAGGAGGATTGAGGCAGCGCTGCTTGTGCTTTTCCTGGGACACCTGGCCGCCGCGCTGGAGGTCCCTCTAGACCGTAAGACAGCAGATCACACAGCACACAACAAAATCCAGGAGAGAATGGAGTGATGTGAGGTGTTACGTTTAGTTGAAACATGATACAATCATCAATCCATTAGTCACTCACTTACTATTTTGATGACCAATTAGCTGAACTTTGACTGTTGGTCATAAACATGGGATATTATTGCAAAACAAATGGTTCTTTTTTAACCATTTTTACATTAAGAGCAACTGACTGAGTATTGATGATAACTGTCATTTTTTTAAAAACTAAATATTAATGCTAAATTGATATTACACATATTATAGTATCATAAATATTCCAACACTGATGGCTATTTGCTTGACACTCCAATGTAGAAACAACATACACTGCAGTTATTGTTGCAGACTCTCTATTTTGAGTATAATTCATTGAAGTTGGCTGATAGCATTGTTTATTTTTCAAGTTTTTTTTAGATTAATATTGTCACTGTGAATTCTTTTGGCCATGATAATCATGTAGTGAAAATCTGATACTGTGACAGGTTAAACTAATAATTACATAAAGTATTAATTTCAAGCCATAGTAGAGTTTGGCTGATAAAACTGTGGTTGTAACCTCATGCGTCATCATGCCTTTTTTCCCCTTTAAGGTTGGAAAAATTGTCTCATTTTGGACAGTGTTACCTTTATGGCTGCAACTATTTATTCATTCATATATTGTCTCAGTTAATTCATTAATATTTTCTTTCATAAATCCGACATTTTGTTTCCACAGCTTGAGATGATGTTTAAATGTTTCTATGTTTATATGATCAGTCTGAAACCGAAAGATATTCAACTTGCTATCATATATGGTAAATAAAATTCCCACTGGAGAAGCCAGAATTAGTGAGAAATTGATCTTTTTGCTTAAAGGTTGACTATAATCTTTCCGCTAAACACTTGTTGATTTAATCACATGTATTTTATGTACATGTACCTATGTGTCTCCATATTTCTGGGGTTAGATTAGTGTTTTTCCAAACAGTTCTGTTTTTTAGAGGAAGCTATTTCTTGCCCTGGTTTTGTGAAGTAAACACCGTTAGATGCAGTGTCCCCATTTTGACTGATGCGTAAAAGAACAGAGTGTGACAGACCGACTTTTAGCGCCTGATACTTGTGTGGCCACAGAGCTTCTACATATTGTTAGTTTGGAAGCGTTGACCACTGCAGGCTGGCAGTCCTCAGTGGGGAGCTGGCCTCGTTCAGTCCTGGCTGTGAAGCAGAAATAAAGCAGGGAGGTATTTTTCTTCACTAATGTCTGGCTCTCTCTGCTGTCACAATTTTTTCTTTCTTGTTTGCTGATTCTTGGGGGAAAACACAACAGTTCAGGAAGGATGTAAGTCTCAAACGAACCCACTGCCGAGGCTGTGCTAGCAGTTCTTTTGTGCATTAAGGATTTTTTTAGCTGTTTCTCATATTTTTATATTATATTTGTGTTATTGTTTGAGCTGCTGAGTGTGATTTTGCGTGGACTTTGCGTTTTGCATGCACTGATTTGATTGTTTCTTTGTTTGCTGTTTTTGTTGTTTGTGTTTCTGCAGTGGTAGGACATTTTCCATAGAGCGATACTGCAAACAGCATGAGTTCTTATATGATTTGTTTTGTCATAGTCCATTAGTTATCTCCCCAGCGCTGACAGGAATACATTAGGCATCGGATCATTGCAATAAAGGATAATATACCTGCATGCCTTTCTGCCGTTGCACACGTTGTAAGAGCTTTTTGTGTCCGTCAGCAAACAGCTGTCTGGTTTCATTCAGTGTGGTAAGTCTGCATGTGACTGCTTGTGTGGTCAGTACAGCAGCAGAAAAGAGACTTTGTTATGCAGCAAAGGTCATGATTAAACATCACCCTTCTTCTGGTCGCCCTTTAGTGCCGCAGCCGCCAACCATAACTCAGCAGTCCCCCAAGGATTACATCATTGATCCTCGAGAGAACATTATAATCCACTGCGAGGCGAAGGGGAAGCCACATCCCAGGTAGGAATCAGTGCACTGCGATTTAGCATTCAGGATGCTGCTAGATGAAGGGAGAGATATCCCAGGTGTGGATTCAACCAGCACCTGTCAGAACCCAGAAAAACATTTCAGCTGACAGCAAGTTTTCTTGGAGTTCAGTCGGGAAAAAATGACTGTCAAGAGTCTCAGTTTAGTCAAACTTTAAAATAAATAAACGCTATTTTATTCATGGACTTGCTGCCCTTGCCAGAGGCTGATTTTAATGATTGTGAATGCTTCAGATTAATTAATTTGCCAGGCACCAACACTGCATGCACACACATTTGTCTGCTTTGAGAAGGAACCTCATTGACAGAATTCATTTCTTAGCCCTTAATCTTAACTTCAGGAGCCTAAACCGTAACACTAGCATCATATGTCATCATCACCAGCAGAACTTGTTTAAAAACGTATATATGACTTTAAATATTCATGAGTGAATTAGCAGATTAGCAAATTAGCATCAGTCAAAGTTAAAGTAAAGGGAAAAACCAACATCATTAAGTCTGAGGAACTCTGGCATAAAGAACGAGTTCATGTTCATGACCGTTACTCATACTAAGCAGCTGGTTAAGAAAATACATTTTCTGGGCCTTTACTTCATAAAATACAAATATAAGATTATCATACAACAGCATGTTATCAGTGAATATTAGACATATTGTTATAGTACTTGTCTGCGTTTTCCTCAGTTTCTCCTGGACAAGAAATGGGACCCATTTTGACGTCGACAACGACCCCAATGTGAACATGAAGACTCACTCTGGGACTCTGGTGGTGGACATCAGCAGAGAGAAGGCCGAGAACTACGAGGGGGTCTATCAGTGCACAGCAAGGAACAAACATGGAACTGCTGTTTCCAACAACATAGTCGTCCGACAGTCCAGTAAGCACAGTCAAATGTTTCATTTCTTAAAGTCACTTTTCTTTTCTTCCATTTTCTGAACATCTCACATCGACTCCTTTCTTTTCTTTTTCTAACAATTAAGTCACATTTTCCAACTTAAGAGTGCTCTTGGAAGGTAAAGGTTGCATGTAGAAAGATGCATGCTTTGTTTTGCAGGATGCATCAGCACTTAGAGCTGAATCTCCCCTCTGTATTTTTCCTCTAGCGTATTGTAATTCAGTCAGGGCATCATCCCTCTCATCTCGCCTCGTCACCTCTGTCATCATGTCAGCAACAGTCCATTAGCAACCCAAATTTCACGTCAAATTATGGCACTCCTTCAACGCTGATGTGCGTGTCTTTTTCCAACCAATCCAGGATCCCCCTTGTGGTCGAAGGAGAAGATCAAGCCAATCGTGGTTCAGGAGGGCGTGTCCTTGGTGCTGCCGTGTCGACCCCCGGCTGGCCTCCCTCCTCCCATCATATTCTGGATGGACAATAGTGAGCCTCTTAACTTCATATAAGTTTCTTTGTGGTAACATTATGTATCTGATGTCTAAGAATTAATGTTAGTGATTTTATTTTATTTTTTATTTTGGTAACCCATTTACTACTAATCATATAGACTTCATTGATTCTGTAGGGCAGGCTGGTATAAATGTACACATGTTAATCTGCTTTGTCTAATGTTGTATGAGTCTATTTGATTTATTTATTGGTGTCCATTAACTCTGACAAGATAAGTAGCTCTTATGAAGTCTGTGGATTTAACACTATTAATTGATTTTTCTACCATACAGATGTGAAGTGAAACTGATATTTGCAGTAACAGTAGAAGAAACCAATCTGCAAATCTTAAACAGGATGACTTTAAGAATTTTCATCTTAAATCTGCACATTTGTACTTGATAAACCAAAATGTGCAAACAAACATACCTGAAAGTTAAACATTAGGTGCAAAGCCTAATTTGTAGCATTTTGACGTACACATGTTATGACTTTAATTTTTAGGTAATGGTTTCTCCATGGACTACACAGCGTCATGGTGGTTAGCGCTGTTGCATGTCCCGGCCTTGGATCTTTCTGTGTGAAGTTTGCATGTTCTCACCGGGTTTTCACCCGGTTCTTTGGCTTCCTCCAACAGTCCAAAAACATGCTGAGCCTAATTGGTGATTTAGAATTGTCTGTAGGTGTGAATGTGAGTGTGCTTGGTTGTCTGTTTCTATGTGTAGCCCTGCAGTGGCCTGGCGACCTGTCCAGCTGTTTGCCCTGAGTCAGCTGGGACCCCGTGACCCTACAGAGGATTAAGCGGTGTATAGAAAATGGATGGATGGTGTTATGAGAAACACATTGTGTAGAAACATAAGGATAATGCCACTGTCATCTATAACTTAACCTCTCTCCAACACTGTTCTGTATATTTAATGGAACTGCAAATGAACTCTAACTGCTGTTTGTTTCAGACTTTCAGAGGCTGCCTCAGAGCAGGAGAGTGTCCCAGTCACTGAACGGTGACCTATACTTCTCTAATGTTCGCCAAGAGGACTCCAGGAATGACTACACCTGCTACGCCCGCTTCCCTCACACACAAACCATCCAGCAGAAACAACCCATCAACGTCAGGGTCCTCAACCGTAAGTCTGAAGAGACCAAAGTGCTGAAATCCGCTGAAGCCGTAATGAACTAGCGCGACTGAGACGAACAGCGAGCAGTGTTTGTGCGTAATGTGTGTGAATGACAGTCAGTTCATCTGCAGTAGTATGTGGTAGCATGACTGCGTAGGAGGGAAGCAGCATTTCCTATCTCTGATCCCATCCTGAGAGACGCCAGTGGTCGTCATCCCACTGAAAAGACATATTGTCAGAGCTTTCGTGGTTCTGTGGACTATATGCCAGGCAGCTGTTCACCATCGCTTCCCTGAGATGTTCTGTATAAACACTCTCCACCAACAACAAAGACTGGTCTTATCCAGCCTAGCATTTGGAGTTGACGCGACGACAGGCTGCTCCCACTACATCTTTACGACAGTCATTCATTATCGGGTTTTCGCCATTTGAAGTTTTGCTGTGTTGGTTTTGATTTTGTGCACTGTCATGTTAAGTTGTCAAAGCATGTGTTTTTATTTTTGTCGTGATGATTTCAACTTGTGGTGTGTGTGATTTTTCTGTTGTGTTGCAGTGGATGCACTCAATGACACAATGGCAGATTTTTACAATGACACTGATTTGTTTAGTGGTGAGTTTTGGCACCCCCTAGTGTTTAACCCCTGACTTGGCGCTCTGAACTCCAGCTCCTACCTACTAATACCAACCCTTCCACCCAACAATCCGGAGGCTTTTCACATTTCACTGGTGTATTTAGGGGTGACATCTGGCACCCTCTAGTGTTTATCCCTAACATAGAGCTCCAAACTGTACTTTCCCCACTAACTCTACCCCTCAAACCCAAGAAACCAAGTAATTCTCCGTCCTTCTGTCTCCCCTGCTCTATCCAACCAAAATCCTCCTCTTCACTATTTCCATCCTCTAATGCTTAAACTGGCACTGCATGCTGGTTTCATGATAGACCTGATTGTGTAAGTTAAACATGCAACATTCTGAATGTCATATGCATGTCACATAATGATTAAATAAATGCAAGTAATTATTGTGTTTGCCCAATTTAAGCACACTAAAACTTAATGACGATGAATTCGATCCGATTACAGCTTCTAAAAGAAATTCAATGAAATTTTCACTTTAGTTCTTTCCTTCCTCCCACCTGATTTTAGCACCAACTTGTCAATCTCTCCATCACAAATCAATTTCTTCTCAATTCATTGCTCACTGCTTAAGATATCTTTATCTTTTCTTCTTCTCTACTCAACAACTATACAAAACACCTGCAAACACCTTGAATCTCATCAAATTCATGAAAATCACTGCTATAACCAGAAACATTCACTTTCATTTTTATGTAATCAGTTTAGATTATTATTTGAGCCCTTTTCAGACATTGGATATGTGACCTTGCTGGCTTTATTGGTCTGTGACGGCATCCTGTCATTTAACTTAAATCACTTCACTAACAGCAAGCTGATCAAACTGTTCAGATAACTAGCAGCCTAGTTTCTTCTGTGATGATAGTCTAACCAGCTCAGTTGCTGGTATTCAATAGATTTAGAGGAAAGACTCCTACAAACAGCTGGAAGCAGCAAACTAAACTGAAGCTCCTGTTTACTTATTGTCAAAATCCAGATTACATTTATCACTGGTGAGCATCATTAGTTTGGCCTGCAGACCCTTTCAGTTTTTATGGACATTTCAGTTTGTGATAAATGTGAAACTGAGTGAGAAAGATGTCTTACGAGTTTAGATGCCGTCAGATTAAGGGACACAAGTGCATATCTGAAAGGGGCCTTTGTTGCCAGTTAAGTTGCCAATTTAGAAGTGGAAAACTGTTGTGTTCTGTTTGAATTGCATATTATGTAAATTTTAGTCATTTTTATTAAGAGGGCAATTCATTGGCAATAAACACCCACAGAAAGCAGTACAATAAAACACAACATGGCAATTAAATTTACGTCTAACCATAAAATATGACAGTTGGTTTGCGGTGAAGTAGCTTAGCATCAGTGCATTGCAGACCAATATAGGTTTAATCACGTGACTGTGTACAGTGAAGGGAGGTTAGTGAGTGTGAAGGCTCCTTTTTGTCCTAATCTTCTGTTTATTATACACTGCTACAGAAGTGATGATGATGTCTTTGCTGTTTGACTCACTCTGTTTATGTGTAACTACAGAAGCCCCAGTGGATGAGAGGAGGCCAACCTTCCTCATCCCATCTGGCTCCTCCAGCTCCAAGATGGTGTTGAGAGGACACGTACTGGAGATGGAGTGCATTGCCGAAGGACTGTGAGTCAAAGAGTCCACCATTACTTCAGTGCTGAATGCCTCGAGTGCCCACCTGCCTGGGCGCCATCATCACTCTCTGCCCTCTTCTCCCTTTGAATCCAGGCCTACCCCTGAAATCTCCTGGACCAAAGTGAGTGGCGATCTACCCGCCAGGCGCACATCCTTCCTGCACTACAACAAGACCCTGCGTATTGTGGACGTGTCAGAGTCGGATGCAGGAGATTACCGCTGCACAGCCAAGAACCAGCTCGGTTTCATGTACCACACCATCCATATCTCAGTCACAGGTGTGTCCGCGATGAAACGCTCAGTATCGCATCAGGCCGTCCGCTGTGTGGCAGCACAGTCACTGCTTCTTTCTGTCTCCTCCTTCCTCCTCTTCCTCCAGCTCATAATTGATTTATGCACAGATGCCAACAGGGCAGTGTGTTCAGTGATTAATTCTCCAGCCTTCTGCTGCGCTCTGTTCTACTTTCAGCTGCTCCATATTGGATCAGTGGCGCTCCCAGGAACCTTGTTCTAGCTCCGGGAGAGAATGGTGTGCTGACCTGCAGGGCCAGTGGCACACCCAAACCCATCATTACCTGGGCTATGAATGGCATCCCCATAGAGAGTAAGTGCAACCTGCTCCTCTTACTGCAGCTGCCTAGAATTTCCTTCCCTTTGGGGGTTATTGTTTGGAGAATATGTGAGTTATGATACCAAAACCACTCCTTTCCAGCACATCCCTAAGATTATAAAGATGTTTTTCGAAAAAAAAAACCCAGCATTTTTCTTATTTTACAAACATCAGCACTGAAATTAGTTTTAAGGTAATAGTTCAAAATTGACAAAAGCTAAAGTCTTGTTGGGACTGTGAGACGGCTAGATTTCCACTGGTGAGTCAGTTGCTAGTCGTAAATAACCTTTTCTGTACAGATTTAACAAATGATATATAATGTGTTCAACAAGGCAGATTTTCTTACCTTTGGACAGAGCCATGTTATCTGTGTCCACCAATTTTTAGCCTCTGTGCTAAGCTAAGGTAGCTGGCTGCTGGCTAGATTCATCTAAAATAATTAGAGCTGCTCGACCTTGCATCATATCACAGGAAGGTCGATGTGAAGTCAGCCGCATTAACTCAAAAACATCTCTCTACAACTTTTTTTGCTGCTTCGCGCAAAAAGAAAACTTCTCATTTTCCATGACCAATCTACAAGACTAGTCTGTCTTTTAGCATCATGCACACCAACTTAAGAGTCTTGGATAGGCTGAGTGTGTATTTTAAAATTGATTTACAAAACACATAGTTTGTTGACATGCAGGCTCAACAGTTGCACCACAGCAGGAGCTAAACACTGAAAAAGGAAGATTTGGTTGCATAAAGAAACACAATATCAGTCATGTGGAAAAACACGGAAAGCTACAGAAAGGATGGTGTTGAACAAGGACAGGTACCCAGCAGTGTCTTGCAACAACACGAGGCAATATAACTCATTTGTTTGACCACATAAATCACTGCCACAAACCTCTATATGATAAGTGCAAACCTGGATCTGGTTGCTATCCAAAGCAAGAAATCATTTTCGATGTTCTTGCCAGTGTTAGAACATATGAGGAAGATTCCACACAGCGCTTTCAGCTTTTTAAAATTATCTTTGTACTCCCCTACAAAATCACCCTAATCATTGTAGAATGATTATTCCTTCCCAAATACAGTATTCAAGCCATCTGGTGAAAATTCCTGTATTTGTCATAGCTCAGTATGTATCACAGAAAAGCCAATAACCTGCGGCTCTAATAATAAGCATATTTCCTAAAATATTCCTTTAAGGCTTGATAAGGCCACGGTTATGGATGACTTAATATAATAGAATGAAAGTTTTCTATTTTGCATCTGTCTTACACATGCATGTGCTTTACCCTAAACTGATTCTAATGTGTCAGTCACCTCATTTGTCACTGCAGATGTTTCTTTCAGTTATATCTGTAACATTCTGTTATTTGGTGACAGATTCACCGAAGGATGTGAGCAGAAAAGTGGAGGACGACACCATCATCTTCACTGATGTACAGACGGGATCCAGCGCTGTCTACCAGTGTAATGTCTCCAATGACTACGGTTACCTCCTGTCCAACGCCTTTGTCAATGTCCTCTGTAAGTTCACCTCACAAGGTCCATTTGTATTTGAACGCTGCTTTTTCCATTTACATTGATTGCTGGAAGGTAATAACATTGCAATAATCGCTGCCGCCTCACTGCAGCGGAGCCACCCAGAGTGCTGACTCAGGCCAACAAAGTCTACCAGGTCATCAAAAATCACCAGGCCTTGATAGACTGCGCTTCCTTTGGATCACCCATCCCGAAAATTACATGGTGAGTCAATAAACTTTTAACAGAGGAGAGGGAAGTGTTGTGTTGTGTTTGTTCAAAAGCTCACGGCGGTCGGCTCTGTTCCTCAGGTTTAAAGGCAGTCGGTCCATCAGCCAGGATGGAGACCCTTACATCACCCACGACAACGGGACTTTAGAGATTCACGTGGCTCAAGCCCAAAATAGTGGGAAATACACCTGCGTTGCCACGAACAGCCTCGGTATTCAAGAGAACCACGTCCACCTGGAGGTCAAAGGTGAGTGTTTCTGTTCTAAAGATGTTGGCGTTATAAGAGCACATACAGTTAGCTAACCAACAGGGCAGATTATTACAGCGCGATGTTCGTCCACTGTGGGCCAAAACAACCAAGAAGATTAAAAATAACAGTTTTAACAGTTAAATAAGCCACAACAACCCCAAAGATATCTTTTGTGAGCTAATACTTGAAAAACTGAGTTATCTTCCTGTGCATATGCATCATGTACATCACACATTTGGCACATTCAGCTCTAACATGTACATAGTTATTTCACTGTCATGTAACAGTCTAAAAAGTTGCTTTAAGTTTAAACCACATTTGCTTAGTAAAACAGTTTTGTTTTTGTCATTCGTTCTTTGTGAAAATATATTGGGCACTATTTGGAATGGAAGGTTTTTGTTTGTATTGAGATATGTTCTGATTCAGATTAGTTAATAAATGAGTTGACATTATTTACTAGGTAATTAATCAATGACAGTCTTGAGAATCAAAGAAAAAAGGAAAAATCTTAAGCATTTTTTGATCCACTTTCTTAGAGAATTCCCTATTTTTTCTCTCTATTTAAGTGCTAATACTCGCATTTACTTACTACTGGTTACTAGATAAGTAATTGTATTGTTCTTTAGGCAACTTTTAATGTAAATGCGTCAACATATTATAGACTAACCCTTCAAAGTCCAGCTATAACACATGACTTGTAGAATACCGATGAGGCTTATTGCTTTGGTTATTTAAGGTGGTTTTAGTGTCCCTGACCTCCTTCTCCTCCTCCCTCCAGAGCCCACCCGAATCCTGAAGCAGCCGGAGTACAAAGTGGTCCAGAGGGGCAAGTCTGTGGTGTTTGAGTGCAAAGTGAAACACGACCCCTCACTCATCCCCACCATGACCTGGCTCAAAGACGACGGAGAGCTGCCCGATGACGAGAGGTGGGAGTTTTGGAAATGTCTCAATTTCTTTTTTTTTTGTTTTCACTGTCAGTCAGTATCAGATGTAATGGATCAAGTCAGTATTTGTTTAGCCGTCTGTATATGTACATGTATCTGTTGTACCGATTTAAATGTTTGTTCTCAGAGCGACGGCCTGCTCATTAAACAAGTTAAAGATTTTATAAAATCAGATGATGCTGAACTGTTCGTTTGAATGTTTTTTTTACAGATTGATTGTAGACTCTGACAGCCTCACCATCACCGAAGTGACGGAGAATGATGCGGGAGTGTACACCTGCATCATGAACACCACTCTGGACCATGATTCAGCCAGCGCTGAGCTCACTGTTGTCGGTATGTAATCCTTTGTAGAAGCTCAGTAACACTGACTCATGAAACAAACTCACAAATTATTAAAAAGTGTATCCTCACTCCACCTCAGGTCTTCCTAGAAAAGCAAATCTGTCCAATAACTCACACAACGATTGCCTTTCAGCCTTTCAAGGTTAATTGCTTGAGAGTTTACTTGAGTGTCAGAGTGGATTTAGTCAGCTATTGTGTCAGCAGCATGAATATTTGATTGTTGCCTTCTTAGAGCGCGAGATAATCTTCTTTGTTTTCTTATGGCTGACTGACCACTAAACTCCCTATTTCACTCCTGCCCTCCAACCTGGCAGAAGCCACGCCAACACCAGCTGTTGTCTACGGTAAACCTGCAGCACACATGAGCACCCAGATGTGCTTCGCCGACATGGACTTGTCTTGTTTCTTGGTTGTTTCTGTTAAAAGCAGCATGTTGTCGCTTGGAGATACATTTTGTTTTTGACAATCACAGAGCATTGTGCTGTTCCTCTGTTCATTTTGGTTCACCGGCATTGGTCCATTCTGTCTGTAAGGTTTTTTTTTTTAAAAATAAGATGTATGTTTCTCCATTTTTGCAAAACCCATAAAGTTTAAATGCATTAAACCACTGGTGCAAACATTTAGGCGAGGAAGTTCCGCTCCCACTTGAATGCAAACATAATTTGCAAAGCAGACATCTCCCCGTTGCACCACTTGGGATATTTTCACATGCACCATTTCCTCATCACTCATATATTCCAAGCATGCGATTCACTTTATCATTACAATTCCAAAACATGAGCATCAGTTTAGCCTCTCTGGTGAGCCTGAGACTCGATTTCATGCAGGGTGATTATGGAAGATTTTCAAGTTGAGCATCAGTCACTTCATATGCATGATGCAGTGTCAGCATGTGCATCACAGGACAAATAGCTCTGTCGAATGGAGCGCGTAAAGAAATAAGCAAGTGACTAAAAGGTGTGCTTGGTGAAATCACCAAACTTGGCATTTGTCATGATTCTAGTGTCTCAGAGGAAACATGGCTGAGATATCCTGTCTTGTTTTTGCTTCATCTTGTCACGGCATGAACCCTCCATATTCTGTAACTGCAAAATGAAGTCAGCGTGAATTTAATCCCAGGCGCATGTGTTGATGTTGATGCCGATGTTGTATTTCTCCCAGAGCGACCTGAGCCACCGACTGACCTCGAACTGACAGACCAGAAAAAGAGGAGTGTTCAGCTCACTTGGACCCCTGGGGATGAACATAACAGTCCTATTCAGAGTATGTGTGACTGTGTGTGTGCATTAGGCTGACTTTCTGTGTGGGTTTTTTCTGTGTTTCCTAAATAATATGGTTGTGCTATTGATAATCAGTATAATAAGTAAGAGCGAGTAGCTTCTCCATTTATTAGATATTTGACATTTAGCCGGGTCCCCTGAGTAGAGATAGAAATTATATGGACAAAATCTAAGAAACGCATGGTTAGAATCAGGTCATAGCCATTAACACAATCTAAAATCAGTGAAAAAACATACTCAGGCTGGGACACTTCTATGTGCACTGTTTTTTTTGGAAAACAGTGCACATAGAAGTGTCCCAGCCTCTACTGCAGCATAATTAGTTTGCTCAGCATGTTGCAAACCCTCAGGAAAACCTGGCTAAACCCACTATTTCCTTGAAGCTTCAAAGTACTGCCACAAGTGGCACATTCTGGCAAACCGTGCTTTTTGAGTTTCCAAAAAGGAGAAACCTGAGGGCATTTACTCCTCTTATGCAAATATACTGTCACGTTTTATGTGAAATAATGGACTTTTTTTTATTTTTAAAGAATTTCTGATCCAGTATGAGGACTCACTGCACCATCGAGGTCACTGGCATAACCTCACGGAGGTCCCAGGAACCAGGACGACCGCTCACCTCAAACTGTCACCCCACGTTCACTACTCCTTCAGAGTTTTGGCTCTTAATGCGATGGGTTTCAGCCGCCCCAGCTTCGCCTCAAGAACGTACAAGACAGATCCTGCAGGTACAGAGTCAGCTGGACATCTGTGTCATTGCCTCAATTGCCTCATATGGGATTTAATATGTAAATAATTGCAATTCTACATCGGTCCATTATTTAATATAATAAATGATTACGTTAAAATTGGATAGGTCATTCTGTCTTTGTGTTCACAACTGTTTTGTAAGTAAACACATTAAAATAACATGAGTATGTGTATCCGCTTAAACTGAATGCTGCAATGCAGAAGTAAATCAGTGTGTTGATCTGAAGGTTTTGCTTTGGAAAATTCTCAATTTTGTCTTAAATAATATATTTTCCAGCTCCAGATGAGAACCCAACAGGTGTAGAGGGATTTGGAACAGAACACAACAACCTTGTAATCTCCTGGAAGGTAATAAAGTAGTATCACATAGTGTCATCAGTTATATCATAATCCTCAGGCATTTACTGTTGTCCAGGGAGTACCGTGATTCACAAAAATCTCCTTGTACTCTGTAATTGTCTGGTCTTTTGTTCTGTGTGTTTTCAATCTTCATTTGCTGTCAATCACCAGACCCATGTATAGCATTATTTACTGCTACACATTTTCTACAGAAGTGTTTTATTGGAAAATAATAATAATAATACATTTAAAACTTTCTCCTCTGCAGCCCCTGTCAGGCTTCCAGGCTAACGGCCCAGGGCTTCACTACAAAGTGATGTGGAGGCAGAAGGCTCTGGACAGTGATTGGACCGCAGTCACTGTAGCCAACAATTCCAAGTTTGTTGTGTCTGGAACGCCCACATTTGTTCCATATGAGCTAAAAGTTCAGGCTGTAAACGACTACGGAGCTGGACCTGAGCCGAAGATTGCCGAAGGCTACTCAGGAGAGGACTGTGAGTTTCACTGGCTCTGTAGATTCAGAGAAAAAAGATGCTGCCTGTGTAACCTATGACACTGATTCAATATGTTTCTCTTTTGCATTTAGCGGTTGTTATGTTATGCTCCTTGTCTTTTGCACAGTGCCGATAGCAGCTCCAGAAAATGTGCAGGCTGTGGTAGTAAACAGCACCCTGGCAGAGGTGCACTGGGATCCTGTTCCTTTCCATTTAATACGAGGACATCTCAAAGGATATAAGGTGCAGTAATATGGACCACTTACAGTGTAGCGTATTTATCAGTACTACCAACCCTAATTTGTATACACATAATCATACACAGTCATTGAGTGTAATATTACCTGTGTCTTGCAGGTGTATTACTGGAGAAAGCATGGCCTCCACAAACACAACCCAGATCACATGGAGAAGGACATCCTGACCTTCAGCGGGAACCACACCCACGGCATGCTGCCTGGTCTGCACCCGTTCAGTCTCTACTCATTCAATGTCAGGGTCTATAACGGCAAAGGAGAGGGTCCTCCAAGCCCAACACAGCAGTTTAAGATGCCAGAGGGAGGTAAGAGAAGAAAGGAATATCCTTTCTGTCAGTCTTTTTTTTCAGATGAGAACTGACATTATTACATTTTTTACTGGTACAGAGTTCAGCATATAATATGTTCAGCCAAAATGTCATATTGTAAATGGTTACCAAAGACTAAATGATGATTTTCTATGAATTACTGATTTATGTGGATATAATCAAATGTCCCAGATGGTTTGTTACACAGATCCATCTTAAAAGTTGTAAATGGAAACTGTTTGCAAAAGGGAAGGCACTTTCAAAAAATACTCGCCAGGTGATTGGATGAATCACCTGCCTGTCAACATCTATCACCGTCTAACTCACACCTAAAACAGAGCCGTAGCGGCCAGTAATTCCTCAAAGGATGCTGATATGTCAGAGCAATTGTAGACTGGCTCCAAGCACATAGCTTGAAGCTTGGCAAGGTGGATTATCTCATGATCTCACGAGAATTCAGTTGCCTCGCAAGGAAATGTGGATATAGTGTAACTCCTCTGAACCCCAAAACCTGCTGACAGGTTTGAAAGGTCTGTTATCTTTTAAAAATCACCAAAATTACATGATTTATCAGCCAGAAACTATAAATACAGGAAGAATGTTTGGGTTTTCAACAATCAGAAGCTCTTTGAACTACTCATATTTGATGTCCAGCTCTATTGGAAAACCTAACCAAATATGCAACTGTAACAAAAATTCATCTTTACTGGACTGAACTGCCGGCTGTGTTTATACAGAGCAGATAAAAGACACTAATTAGTGAAATGTCTTTAGTGTGTAGAGCCATTTTCCAGTATTGTTTTCCAACTGTGGGCATTATATTGTACCTGTAGATTCCTTTTTTATTTTTTTTGTAACCAACAATGACTTTTGTTTTTTCTGTATTTGTGAAAAAACTGCAAGCTTTATTACAATCGTACAACTTCAGTAACATCTGATACATAAACTTGACTATGAGGTTATATCTGAAATTTTAACACTGATTCAGTTATAAAGCCTTTATAATAGTAGATATTGCTGATTTAGGTTATAAAATACACTTATTTGTTTCTAATATGTTTTTACTATTATTAAATGTACAGATACTAAATCTTGCAGTAAAAAATCTTAAATCTACGAAGACGTAGATATTTTTCATTTCAAAGTGTTACTGCTGGGCACAAGATGTGTTTTGCTTCTATGAAAAGTCTTGGTGTATGTACACCAGAGGCTTCGAATTTCCACATCACACTTGTTTAAGGACCATGACTGGCTTTCAAACTAGTTGTAATGTCACAAGCAGTGCTTGTAAGTATGTGTTTTAAACTGAATTTTAAGCAAGCACAGAGAAACTTTCCCCCTTAAGCTGAGGAATGTGAAAACGCTGGCTCAGGCAGTGAAGGTCAAACATCCAAATGAACCAGAAATAAGCAAAACACATTTTGACTGGAGGAGGACTTAAAGTATTAGCGTTGGACATTCTGCATAAAGAAAAACCCTGAAATGTTCGTGAACGCTGACTTACTTTGAGCCTCTTTTTTATTTAAAAACATCATTTACAGTTACTGTGCAAAGCTTTACTTTGATAAACTCGTGAAAGGTTTCATAATTCGTGTCTTTCTGTAGTGCCTGGGCTTCCTACTTCGCTGTTAGTCTCTAACCCAAACCTGGACTCTCTAACCCTTGAATGGGGTCCTCCTCATGACCATAATGGACACATTACTGGCTACACACTCAAATATCAGACAGGTGAGGCTTTTTTCCATAACAACTAAGATTTTGTATCATTGCCTAGCAAATGTCACCTTCCTTCATGTAGTTTGTAGCTTTGTATGTCATTCTTTTTCATGTCTTGTACTGTCATTCTGGTCATGTTATGAGATAGACAAGAGCAAAAATAAAGCCTTAAAGTAGCTTAAAAGCATTTTTATTTTGCCTAAAGTTCAACAACGCAAAATTAACAAATCAACTTTGGTCACTCCTACCTTCTATTTCTGAACCCTACACCTCTCTGCTCCAATGCTCCCATTTCCACCTTCCTCATCCATGGCACTTCATCTACAACCCTGCCCTCCTCATATCTCTATTCAACTTACCTGACTGCTTCCCAACTTCCACCCCCATCCCATTATTCTTGTCACCCATCCTTCACCTCTGTAGTCAATAACTCCAATGAACTGGGCCCAGTGGAGGAGCTGGCCCTGGCCGCCAATGAGACCTCAATCACTTTGCCCAACCTCAAGTACAGCACACGCTACAAGTTTTATTTGAATGCCAAAACATTCACTGGAGCAGGCCCTGCCGTTTCACTGGAAGTTGCCCCCATCATGGACGAAGGTAAGTGATCAAATACAGACAAGTAAAAGACTGCTACCTAAATAACACGCATGTTTCTCCCACTGGAAGCCAGGATTAATGTCAATTATCTCTATGTAATTTAGGTAAAAGGATCCAAAAATCCCTTTAATTTATCATTTTATCATTTGCTGTCGTTCTTAAATCAGAAAACTCTCCAGTACACGATGCATTATTCCCCAAACGTTTTCTACTATCTTGCCTTCATTAGGGTTACAGCTGAAGATCAGAGATTGTTTCTGGTAAAGGAAAATGTGTTTAAAAGTTAGTTTTATTATTGTATGTTTATTCGTCTTATTTACTAGGAGTAAATATTGGCCCAATCCCAGTCTCCACATTCATCTATGATCTATAAGTGATCTCAGGAAACCAAAAACAGCCTCAGATACAATCCTCATGAAGGCAGTGATGATGAACGTCGTATGAAGTTTAGTGTACAGAAGGAGAGTTGTATAACAGGTTTCCATTTTAATTGTGTTACACACTGCCCTGCTGTCTGTGTGGTCTCAGTGTTCTTGATTTACTCTGAATAACGTTTCTCCAACTCTGAAATGCTCTTTATTGTGAAGTGTGGTGTTGTTTTTTATTCACTGCAGAACGAATAATTCAGTTTATTGATTAGTTGTAAGAAAACAAGACAACAACAATTTAGAAAATGAAGACTGCCAACTGTTAGATTTTTTTAAGATAATTGCAACAGTAGTTTATTTGACAGCTGGTCAGACAAAACCAGCAAATTAAAGATTTACTGGCATTTAAAAGACTTTACCACCAATTCACCAGAAATTAATTGAGCTTATTTATCATGAAAGTAATCACACCAGACTGTTCCATCAGATCATGTGACTTGTGTATGTACAGTGTTAAATGTACAATATACTGCACAGTATTTCATTTGTTTTTAGCCTTTTACATTGCATGACATACATAAGGTGTTCATCCATGTCCATGTTAAGTTACATATGAGTGTGATCCAGTTGCATTGTTACACGAGATGACTCATGTTATCATGCAGCTGCTGTCAGACTGAGCAATGACACAGGTTGGGGGCCCTTTCTGTTGTTTCTCTGTGTCCTGTTTCTCTGTACAAGCTCTAATATCACAGGTTGATGTAGATGTGGTGTATCCAGGCAGATGCCTTTTTTGCAGATACAGCCACAGCTACAAAACCCACCGCAAGCATGTCCTCCTCATCTTTGAGCCATTCCCCCCCTCGCCTCTATCAAATTCCTCGACCCGCCAAAACGCTTGGCTGAGTTCAAAGCCGGGGAAAAGTTCAAAGCCACATAGATAAAGATGCTATGTGACATGTGCCTTTTTCATGCCATGTGATAAAACTAGATGAGTCTTTTCAAAGTGCTCGGCTGCTTTTCTGTTTTTTTTCTTTACTGTGCCTTTGGCTACTTTGACCCCTTCTTGCCTCTTCCATGGCAGCTGCTGGTGACGCTTTCCTGCTGCATGGCAAGGGTCTGCTTGGCATGCCAATGAACTGTACTCTCTGTGTATAACCACTTCAGTGTCTGCTGTGACAAATGGTTGCGTCTCTGTGGGTGTCTCGTATGTGTGTGTGGTTCTGTCTTTACCCCTCTTCATGTTGTTTACAGGGAACACCCAAACTTCTCATCCCATTGCATGGTCTCCTCCGCGCCGTCCACCCCACAAGGGTACAGATTCTGCTGTGATTTTTAGTGAAATACAGTCATATAATTAGCTTTGAGTATTCTGGGTTTTTTTGGTTGTATAGTGTCCAGATTTTCTGTTATGTAAGGTTGTGAGGGTGTCGATTCAGTGATGCTAAGAGCATGTAATGGGACGATAATTACAGCAAATAATTTGATTTGCCAGCTATTGGATTGTCCTTTGCCCAGCAGGCATTTCTTGATGGTTGTCTTTTCTCTTGTGTGCTCAGCGCGGCCTGCGAGTCCTTTTGGAAACGTTAGCTCCTCTGTTGGTGAAGACGGGGCCCTGATCAGTTGGGAGTACTGGGGTCCGGAGAAAAACGTTTATGTAGAATACGTAGTAAAAAACAGTAAGGAAAACAACACACCAATCTACGTGCCAGTTCCATGCATAGGTGGCAAGAGACTCCTACTTCATTATTGGCTTGTGCAGGTGAATCGAAATATTGGCTCATGCTGATGCTGGCTCCTGCCAACGTAGACCCAGATGTGATAAACAAGCCTCTTTGTGATTGGATTGCTAATTACTCAGCGCTGTTATTGACTCGAACTGCGTGCATTTCCCGTGACAATCTGGATGGAACTTTAGTAGACAAACATCATAAAAAGCAGCACAAACATTCTTGTTATGCCAGCCGAGTCTGACTAAAGTGCTCTCCATTGTTTTTTTTATCCACCTGCAGCGAGGATGAAAAGCACAGTGCTGTTGTAGTATGGCTCTCTCACACCTACTGTTTAATGGATTCAATTAGGGAAGATCATAATAATAGATTCCAGTCATTTAGAGAATGTTGTTATCAAAAGCGCAATCATGTGATCAGCAGTCACAGCACATTTCATATTAAGCTCATTACCGCATGAAAATGTACAAGTGGCCCTGACAGCGCGATGCACTGCACTTTAAGAAAACTCATGCAGATAGACAAAACATAATCAAATGGAGAAGAAATCAGCACCAATTTGGCAACACTTGTGCAGCATTCAGTAGACAAGACTTAGAGTTTACAGCCATGGCAGCAACTCTGTGCTCTCATCATACAGAGCTTTGCGGTGCTGACTTAAACGGTCACACAGAGTAATTCAATTAGACATGGAAAATGAGAACTGCTGGAGTTTAATTTTGTATCAAACAGGGAAGAAAAGATGTAACATGATGAGTTTGAGTTCATTCGTATTTCCTGCAATGTGAGTATCGCACATGCACGCGTCAATACAGTCTGCAGCTGGACTGCAAAGTAGTGAACAGATTAGGATTCTGACGTGCTCATGTGGTTAGATGAAAAGTCAAATGATCACCACAGTTACTGCATTTCAAGAAGATGATATTAATGTGTGGCAGGCCAGTGCTAATGCATCCAGTAGAAAATTTATTGACATACTATTATAACCTGGACAAAAAAGGTTTTCCCAGGACCATGCTGCTGTCCTGGCTGAATCTAAGGAAACTCAGTCCAATGCAAAACACAATGGAAATGAGTGACAGAGACACAGCTTTGTAAAGGACAATGAATATGATCGACATATTTGTCTCCTTTGACTGTTGTGTTGTTTGTACCTCGTTTCCAGTGTCTTCCGTGCAACACACAGCTTTTCGGGACTGTATAACATTTTCTCATTCACCTTTATTCAAATGCTGCACATGTTGCCAAATTGCTGAAATGGTTTTCTTGATTTGCATACTTTTTCTGAAGTCGCAGTGTGTTGAGCGTTCAGGGAGACCACAATAATTCATTCATAAACTTAATGGATTTTTAAAACTCCATAAATATTAACTATTGCCTCAAGTGTAATGCCATACCAGTAGATGTTTTTTAGCCAATTAGCTCCCATAATGTCATGATTTTAATGGCCCATTTGAATTTGTGTTTGCTCCCTCAAACATGCCTCTCTTCATGAACGTCCCTCCTACAGGTGAAGGAGAACAGGATTGGCAGAAAGAGCTTGTGAATGGCTCTCAGAACTTTATGCTGAAAGGCTTAAAGGAGGGCCTCTCCTATAGGGTGCGTGTGGTGGCCAAGGGTCACCACGACCAGCCGCTCCTCTGGTCCGACGAGCTTTTGGTAACGGTCCCAGGTGAGGCAGTTCCTGGGCAGTCGCCTCTATCGTGGCCCAGCCGAGCCGAGCCGAGCCTTGCCCTGTGTAGAGTGTGTAGTAGTTTGTACCGTTGTGTAATTATGCCCAGTTGAGCATGGGTTTAACAGATGTGTTGTGGTCAGTCTGTATGCCAGGCATGTACTGTAGTGATGTAGAGGCATCATATAGCAGCATGCATGATTGTATGGTTTAATTTCAACAAATTTAACGTCAGTCTTGCTGTAGATTCAGGAATTTTAAAGAGCAGATATGCTAATATAGAAGTTCCGTATGTGTTTAGTGTTATAATATCCAACCTAATATCGTCCTCAGTAAACCTTTGTGTTTGTGTGTATTTGTGATCGTCCATGTGTGTGTGTGTGTGTGTGTGTGTATCTGTGATTGTGTGCGCACTTGATTTCTTAGATTGTGTACTACTACTAATGTGGGTTCAAGTCACCATTAATATAATCGGGGAGATTTCCAACTAACATGAAAGTCGTCTTTTTCAGTAACAATGTGAAATCATGATCCACTCATGGAGCGAAATTTCTAACTGGTAGACACATTATCTGCGAAAACAGTGTGTAACCCTGACTTGATGGTCCATGTTTGTTTTAGCACATAATTATGAATAATTGTGTCTGTTTTTTTTCCTTGTCACTGGGGAAAAGATGGGAAAAGAGTGCTTTTTTAAATGTTAAGCCTTCCTCTCCTTCTCTGACCAGCTGTGGCGAGCAGGCAGGTGGACATCGCCACGCAGGGATGGTTCATTGGCCTCATGTGTGCCATTGCTCTGCTCATCCTGATCCTCCTCATAATCTGCTTCATCCAGAGGAATAAAGGAGGGAAATACCCTGGTGAGTAGTAGCACAAATACCACCATGCACCAACACTCTTACATAAAGTCACACTTTAATGCTTTCAGTTGGATTTGAGGATTAAAGTTTTGGTCATTTTGGTTCTCAAAATATACTAATCAGCCACATATTGAAGACAGAATTCTACTACAAAACATGCTGGTCATTCTTTTTCTAATAAGAATCTGGTTACAAATTGGCAACATCCTTCATGTGTTTTAACAAAGTGTTTTTTCATATTCTGATGACACATTTTTTCTCATTCTTGCTATGTATATACA
Organism: Dascyllus trimaculatus; assembly: GCA_024666655.1. Taxonomy (NCBI): domain Eukaryota; kingdom Metazoa; phylum Chordata; class Actinopteri; family Pomacentridae; genus Dascyllus; species Dascyllus trimaculatus. Next base: position 24,663,207 of record CM045448.1, read on the forward strand.
CACACCGATCAGGCGTAACATTATGACCACCTGTCTAATATTGTGTTGGTCCCTCTTATGTGGTCAAAAATGCTCTTAACCATTGGACATGGACAAGAGGACCTCTCAGGGTGTCCTATGGGGTCTGGAACCAGGATGTTGCCACTGGATCCTTTGGGTACTCGGGCTTGTGCAGTGGGGCCTCTGTCAATCAAACTTGTTCCACTGCATCCTGTTGATGCTTGATCAGAATGGGATGTAGGAAGTTTGGGGGCCAGTGACATTTGGGATTTCCATTTCCATGAGAGAGTGTGCTTGTTGTGGGACAATGTTTATTTGTGTGTCTAAGTCTCATCAACATGGATGGCAAAATCCAAGGTTTTCCATCAGAACAGCACATAATACCAATATGATCAATGTTATTCACTTCACCTGTCAGTGGTCAGAATGTTGTGGCTGATCTGTGTATTTTACATGCATTTCATTTTAAGAAAAACACAAGAATGCCACTGTTTCTTGCTCTTCGTTATCAGCTGGTTTGTCTAAATGGTTTCCTTTATCTCACCAGTCAAAGAGAAGGAGGACGCACATACAGACCCAGAGTTCCAGCCCATGAAAGACGATGACTGTACTTTTGTGGAATACAGGTGAGAGAAAGTGCCCCGGCCTCTGGAGCCCCCAGAGCCCATTTACCCATCAACCCTTGCCCTGTGCCCGCTTTCTGCCCAGATCTGTTCTCTCTCTCTGGCTGGGCGGGAGCTCTGCACTCCCTCCCTCTTCTCAACCCTTACAGATAAATGACCATGAATCATGAATAACAAAAAGTCATAACATCAAGAGGAAATACCCTCGATCGATCTGAACTTCCACCACCGTGAAGCACAAGATTTTTTTTCTGGGTTCTGGGATGTCCTGGATGCTACTTGTCTTGGACTCTATTGTGTGTGTGTGCTTGAGATGGCATTGTGGTGTCATTAGAGAAGCAGGATTCTTCAGGTTTAAGGGATTTAGGGTTTGGGATGTTTTCAAATAAGACTGTCAGGAAAAAAAATACATAAGCTAGATTCATCCTAAACCGACCCCAAACATTGAATCCCATTCCAACTAATAAGCTACTCATATACATTGTATGTACAGTATATATAGTATTAACACTTTGCCTAGTGTATTGCTACTGACATACATGACCCTGATAGGATTAAAAACCACTGAAACCATCATTCCTGCTAACTTCCAGCAGTTATCCAGCTATGCTTGTTAGCATCCTCTTTCCAGGCCGCTTCTCCAGTCGCACGCAGAATAAAGAAGAATGAAGCACTTTAATCCTGTATATCTAGCATTTTTGAATATTGTTTTTTTATAAGTCGATTTATAAGATGGTCTTGCTTTTATATTTTATATTCCTTTTGTATTATGTATACATAAATCTGTTCTATGGATTTTATGCTGTGATAAATACATATATAAATATATATAAATATGTGATATGCATGGTTATAACATCTGATATACTGTATGAGAATTTGCTCTAGGCAATAATGTGTTGAATGGGTTTATTGTTTATATATATAGAGAGATATACATTATATATAAATATATATATGCATATGGATCTAATATGAAACTATCGGCATGTTCGAGGGAAGCAATCATGACTGACTGTGCAGGAGCTGGTTAATGCTGTTTCGAATAGGCCAGTAGCTATTCTTTACCAGTAGTAATTATTACTGGATAACATTGAGGACACTCTGCATTTTTGTTTTGACCACAAATTCTGTGAAGAGATCAAAACCAACAATATTGCAGTTCATCTCTTAATACTATGGCTCTCTGATCCAACTCCCACCCAAGACTATCTATAATCTTTAAAAACAGGTCACAAATATATACTTTAGCCTTAGAAAAGGCTTTAAATCTTCTTGAAACAGCTGAAAAGAGGGATTTTTGGAATAAGCAACTGAAAATAATGAACAGTATATTTGCAGGACGGTAAATGTGGGATTGACTTAATAATTTAGCCCATGATCATTGTGAGGAAAGAACATGTTGCCCAGTGAAACAATGTGGCTCATGAATGTGTTTTTAATAGTTATTGGACAGCACTGGAGGTGTATGGCACAGATACATAAGCTGTACTCAGACAGTGATTATTTATGGGATCAATATATTTTTGGTTTTGGTCTTGTTGATATTAAATAAGATCTAGAATACTACAAATCTACATTATTTACACACCAAGAGGACCTCGCCAGTGGACACCAACTCAAAAAACAGTAGACAAATCACAAGGCAAAGTGTACAAATATCATAGTGCCTTTGTGAGAGTATTCTTTAAATCCATGCTGTTTCATTACACTCAGCTGGAACCTTACAGTATGTCAATAAAGGCATAACTTAACGCAACTGAACTGTTCTTGACTGTTTGACTGCAGGGGAGCAAACTTTAGGTTGGAACTGTGCTTGTACTGTACGTGGTACATTTGCTGGTCAAAAGTGCGACACTAACATAGAAATATTGAATCTTCTCAAGTGTGTGCGTAGTGCGATAATGTGTAGGAATGACGGTTTGTGTGGGATCTCAGCTGGAGGTTCTCATCTGACCGCAGGGGGTGTAGGTCTCAGGAAAGGTAAGGGAAAATGATGGTGTGTTGGAGGGTCGGGGGTCATTGTTTTGTAAGTCTAGCATGTGAAAGGGTCACTGCCACTGAGTCACTGTGGAGAAAAACGCTCGCCAGGTTTCACAGCTGTCATCAAGTTTAATATTTGGTCATAAAGCCTTCATCATGTGCAGTGCATAGATAAATCATTCAAATCAGCTTTTTCTGTGTTAGTCTTTTCCCTGAAATGCATACAGATCATTATCTACTGTATCTAAATTCAAGAACACTGCAGCATTATGATGGCTTTGTGATCTTATCTCATTGATGTTCAACTCATGTATGTGGAATGTTTTCGACTCTCTGATATCCAAAGAAACCTTTCTTTGCAGATTTCTCATGCATTTTGCCAATTTGTGATTATTATCATGCTTGCTTTGGGGGATGTTTGGCTGAAACCTTGCTTTCCAAGTTTTATTCACATCATTGCGTTGGGTTTTCTGTTTCTCATCACAACCTCTGTCTTGGGGGGGAAATGCTTTTTGTCAAACAGCACATTTACCACTTCATATTTGGTTTCAGGGGGAATTCGAACAGGGTATGATTGCTTGAGGTTTATTCCCCCGTTGCTTGATGGAAACCAACTAATCATTCACAGCTTCCATTTTTTAGACATGGAGCAAGCCAAATTCAAAATGTAATTCTTGTGCAGTGAGCAAAAACATTCACTTTATGTGACTGACTTTGCCATTATCTACCAAATTCAGTCCGTTTTGGAGAAAGTAACAATTGGCAGCTCAGTGCTCCATCTAAAAAAGTGATCACTAATCTCCTTGTTGCATCTGTCACATCATCTCACCTGTAACACCTGCATGTTATTTTCTCCTTCAGTGACAATGAGGACCATAAACCGTTAAAAGGGAGCCGCACGCCATCTAATGGGACAGTTAAGAGAGACGACAGTGACGACAGTTTAGTTGACTACGGGGAAGGAGGAGACGGACAGTTCAACGAGGATGGCTCCTTTATCGGCCAGTATAGTGGGAAGAGTGCCAGCAGGGACACTGCTGAGGGCCACGAGAGCTCGGAGGCCCCGTCCCCTATAAATGCCATGAACTCCTTGAACTCTTTTGTGTAGCCAATCAGTCTTCACAGACCAGTGTGAGGTGCTGCACTGACTGCTCACATCCCCTCGATCCCCACTTTTTCTCTTAGAGGGCTGTCCCGACGCAGCATGGCTTTATGATCACACATCCATCCCCAGTTCCACACATGAAACACAGACAGCTCATTAAAGACACTGGAAATCTTTAGGGAGAAGCTTGGAAACGGATACCTACATAATTACCGCCTAAGAAGCATCTAGGAAGGAAGTAGCTCAACTGTAACTTTTGATTTTAACAGTACGCAAAATACCTGATGTTACTTAAATCCATATATTAATTAACACTTTGATATTAACAAGTGTTGCATTCTTACCTGGAATCTCATATAGACTATGCAGTGCTTGTCTGAACTATATTTGTTTATGTTAATGGTTATTATATATCTGCTATGTTCAAATAGTGTTCAGTGTCTACAGTAAATAGTTGTTCATGTTTTTTTCCCAACACTGAAGCTTGTACCGGAACCTGTAATAATGTAATACATTCATGTAACGTATCATATGAATGTATTACATTCACCATGATGCATTTACAATTCACAAGGCAGGTTTTGGGAGCAGTGCACACAGCATGCTTGAGACTGCTGCATTAATACGTCTTCATCTGTCACCACTCTGTCAGACTGCACCGATGCAGGAGGAAGCTGAAACGCTGCATGGCATGTCACATGACCTCACGACCTTTGCCCCGCATGCGACCTCCTCCTACTGAGCTTGATCTGAAGGCCAGTTGGGAACACTGAGAGCATAACAGCTTGCCTCAGTGCTCCCCTGCCGTGCTCCTTCAGCAGGTAGTGCCTTTTCTTCAAAACAATGATTCTGTTCTGAAGTCTCTTTCTGGAGTTCAATGACTGGAACAGAGACAGTAGTACGACTGCAGACGTTACATTCAAGGATGGCTGAGATAAACCTAAGAAGAGGACTCTGAGGACGGAAGAAAAAATTCATACAAACTTGTCATCTTTTTTTTAAAAGACGCCTCCCAATGCCTTGAGACACAGAACTGGCTTTGATTCCTCCAAGAAGTTAAATGCACCTACATTGGATCAGCTTAAAACATTGTTAAAATAATTTCTGGTGCATGAAGTCTACAGCCATTATGTACAGTACCAGATAGTATTTCTGCAGTGTATTAATGTATGGATATCTGTGAGGGTGTGTGTGTCCGTGTGTGTGCGGATGTGTGTACATTAGCTATTCAATTCCTATTAGGCAACAGTGGTTCATTTGTACTAACTACACTTGAGGGCCTTGGATGGAATCAAGATTTCTTTTCTCTTAACTTGCATCAAGTTTTATTTTTTTTTAAAGACCTGTAGAATATTTGTTGAATTTGTAAATACCATAATCGATTGTACAGGGACAAGAAGCAGCGTGTGAGGCAGCCCTAAGCGGCAACATTGTGCATGATACGGCTTAACTTGTGGATAGGACTGTATTAAATATAGACTACTTGTAGAGAATATATATATATATAAAAAATATATACATATATTCTTTTGTTTTCTTGCTGTGCACTGTGTACATTGTACTGTAATTAACTGGACAGAAAACTGCATATAAATTCAAAATCTGTTTGTTTTCTGATTTGCTTGGCAGCGAGTTACATAACTTTGGTTTTGTCCAACAATATCATGATGCACAGAATTATATTACTCTGATTTGTATTGCTTTCATGCAGTCCCACTATACTCCTAAGATGATGCTCTTTTCTGACAATATTGCGAATGGTTTTGTATTTAAGAAACAGATTTGTACTAACAGATACTTTCTTTGTCGCTATTTAAGTTTTTTCTTCCCTTCCTTTTAGTGCAAGTATGAAATTCAAACTACAGGACATATAATGAATGAATAAATAATTATCTGCTTTAAGTTTTCAGACTCTTTACTCAAAATGTCACTGCCCTTTCTCTAACTGAATGATCTCTTAATGGATTTAGACTCGGCGATTCATACAAAACACTGTTACTCACTGTGTGCATGTTAAGTGCCACGTAATGCAGCCGTAAATGATTCCCCACCGAACAATGACACCACATAAAAAGTGATGATGTGCCACTTCAGTATGCTACACTGCAGCGGAGTCTGAGGGAAAAAGGATGCAATTATGCAGCAAGACAGCAACTTTCCAGTTAGAGCAACTCTATTGGAGGAATCTCTCTTCTACGGGGCTGCAAAAAACTGAGATAGTGGCATTGTGTAAAGGGTCACAAAGCAAAAACCCTAGAAAACACTCATTCAGTCTTTAGTATTGAAACTTGTAAGTACACCTCAAATAAGTGTTGTGGGGTAAAAAAATCCATATTTCCTGATGAATATGTAATGAAATAAAATACATGTGGTGTATTTAATGTGATGTATAAGTAGCTCATAGTTAAAGTTCAGTAGTTGAGTATTTAGTCACACACATGATTGGGTGGCATTGGACCAAAACAATGTCCTGGAAGACATGGTTGGGATATACATAAGCTGAAACTTACAGATCTGAAGGAGATAAATCCAAACAAAATGTCAAATTTCAAGCTACACAACGCACACACTTAAATTGTACAGTGCACAAAAAGCTAAAGATGTGTTAACACGGATGCCTACACCTGCCTCAGTCTCCTTAGTGAGAAGCATCTATAGGAAGGCCTTATGGAACACGACAGTTGGGCTCCATCTTTTTGGCGCTCACTTGTGGCACTTCCACTTCCATTACAGTCATATTGTCAGAGTAATGGCGAGAGAGCAGCCTGCCATCTGGTGCATTATCACACAGCAATGAAGTCAGGAAGGCAACGACGTCTGTCTATCTAGTGTCTTGGAAATACTTTCCGTCCCTCTGGCAAGGATTTTTTTTTGCCTTCTGTTCGTTCAGGTACGCTAATTCCTTTTCCTGGGTAAAATTTGTTTTGGAATATTTCATGAGATTGTTTGAAGTTAACAACAGCAGTGACAAACTGATCCATACATATACTTATTAATTGGGGGTTTACTAAATTAGGCCTGGAGCTGAGGAGAATTTTAAAAAGGATGAGTGCATCACTGTCAACTGCAACGGGCTGGACTGATATCTTCATTATTTTAACCAAAATAAATGACTCACTCAGAGCAGCAGGGATCTCAAAGATCTTATGACCTTCAGCAACAAGATTCAGTCATCAATTTGTTTGTCTTTGACAGATTCTACCTCTTGACTTTACTGCCACCTAGTGATAAGAGGCAATTATACTGATGGCTGAGTCAAGCAACAGGCATTTAAAGTTTAAATAAAAAACACTGTTTTATGCACATATTCAAACTGTCCATAGAATAGTCTACTGATAATGTGATTATTATAAACTTCCATGAATAGGCAATGAAAATACAATATGCAGAGACCACAATTGGGCTCTGCTCTAAAATGTTGTATTCTAATCACAACATGCACAATAACCCTACATTTTAGCTGACAGTCCATAAGCTTATGAATTTGTTTGTTCCTCTGCTGACATCCCCTGTCCTCAATTATGTCTGCTGCCTGTAAGAGGCTTAGCTATTTATTTCCATGGCTGCAGAATCACATTATTCTTCCATCAATTGGTGATCATTGCTCCCAAACAAGCAGCTGCCCCATTACCCCTCTGAACTCCAACCAACCCCCCTCACCACCGATCCTTGTCAACCCCCTCCCTCCACCTTCCCATTCCTCACCCACTCCTCAGGAGATTCATTCTGTGTCGGCTGTACGTCTGCCATAGCATCCATTATCCATTCCCAGCTCCTCTGTGTCCAGCTCCTTGATTTACCGCTGGGCGGAAAGCCTGGTTGGAATTGATCTACAGCTGGTTTCATGTCTACCTAAAGTCTGCCTTCAATGGGGAAAAAGATCATTACACTGTCTTGTTGTGATGTCTTGTTCCTAAACAAAAAAGCTTTAAAGCGCATCATTTGCATCCCAGATGCTCAGCTAAAGGACATGATCTTCCACATGCTTCTCTCTAACACATTATACAGAACCAAGGACATCAGAAGCAGGTATTAGAAAAACATCATCATTTAGTTTCTGATATGTTTTAAGTGTGTGCAGAGCTTCAGGGCGTCTGTTCCTTGGATGTAAGTGACAGAGCCTTTGTGTCTCCTTATGCAAATTTGCCCTACTCTGATGCTCTGAGAGCCGGGGAGGATAATTGTTTATGATTACTCTGTGACATTTCCATATGGCTGACGAATGGTTTGCCAACACACACACACAGCCACACACGAATACTCACATCTGTCAGGACCAAGCTGCTTTGAGGCTGAATGGTAGGTTTGGTTAGCCTGAAATTGAAAACCACAACTGTAGGGAGGAAATCACCTCCTCTGGTATAAGGGTATCATTTCGTTCACCAGTGTTTCTATCAAGCCAAGTAGCCAGTTTCCCCTCAGGGGGGGCAATGAGCTCATATGGTGGCAGTTTTCATTGCACAAAAGTGCAAAAGTGAGAGTGCTTTGTTTTATCGATCTGACATTAACCCTCTCTATCAAACCCCTTTCCCCCCGTTTTGATCGAGATAGCACCAGGATAATAACCTTTCCACACCCTGATTCTTATTCCCCAAGCATCCCCCACTATGTCCCATGTGGATTTGGGTTAGTGGGTGGGGGGTTACCTTTGCATGAGACCCTGTGGAGATCACTGGGGCTAAATCACATTTACCCTCCTTCCTTCCCTCCCCCATATCTCCCTCCTGTCCCTCCATCTCCTTTGCCAGGCAGATAGATGACAGCCATCTATTCTTTCTTTCAAACAGCAGGGTGTTTGCTGTTCCTCTTATCCACCCCAGAGACCAACCTTGTAACAGTGTTATTCACCACCAGGATCCATCTCTATTTGTACTGCCATGTTGTAAGAGGCACAAAAGTGTTTGTCTGAGGGTTGAATACATCTAGAGCTTGGATCGCTAACACACTGAAAAATATCCTTTTGGGCCACGTATTATTCTGCTCTATTTGGATGTAATGAATTTCCTTAGTGTTTCTGAATCCCTTTGGCTTGGTGTTTTTCTGTGGAGAGTCGTATTTTTCTAATACAATCCCTCTGGGCTGAGGATAATGTCTTTTTTTTCTTGTGTATTAACAACAGTTCACATCTCAGAGGAAATGATGCTTTTTTAATGAAAACTCTGAATAATAATCATACCTTTGGGGAACACCGCAGCCACAGCCAACCTGATACAAGGCCATCACCTCGATGTAAAGTCAGTTTTGGATTCACATGAAAAACAACTTCTTTGATATGTTCCTCCAAATTCACCCAATGAGGGTAAGTCCTTCAATTAATTCTACCCTGCTCTTTCTCAAAGATTCCTGCATTATTTATGGGCTTCTGCCACAGCAGATTATTATTTGCTGTTTGGTGTTTACATTCGAGATTTAAATCTAATCCCGGGGGAGATGAAATGAGATGGTCTCATGTTTGGACTGACACATGGGCAAGGCGTTGTAATTAGTCGAGGTGGCCTTTTGATATCTGCCTGATGAAAAACAGGCTGACAGTTAGTATGTACACTGCAGTCATGCTTTATTCTCATCTCAGTTTTTTTATGTTTGTGCTGTATTTAACAGTTCTCATTGTCTTTTTACTCTTTAACTGCTTGAATTGTTTCTCTTTTACTAGTTTTTATTGTTATGCATTTTTATTTCAACTAATGTGTACAGCACTTTGAGGAAAAGCATTTTATATATTATTATTATCATTATTATCTACTGCTGGTGGTGTGTAGACATGCAGATCAGTTGATCTGCCTGGGATTTAAGATTTCTGGCTCTAAAACTTCCATCCCTCTCCCAAAACAATGGAATGAAATTTAGTTTGTGGCGCTCAAAGCCTCTGAAAAGCCTCACTGTCAACATTTTTGAGAGAGCATTTTTCTTCAGCTGCTAAGTGCACACATGATCCATGATGTTTTCGGCAGTGTAACTCTGGGGCTGCTGGTTAATGGGAAGCAGGTGTGTGAGATGCTCCGGCTGTGGCTAAGACCACAGAGGGCAACTGGTTGGCAGGTGAGGAATCGCAGGAAAGGACTGGAGAGGTTAAGCGAATCTGGCAACAGGAGTAAATAGATGAAATTGTGTTAGAAGGAAGGAGATAAAACCAGTTTTGCAGGATGCAGTTTCTTTTCTGCTGCACCAATTATCAACTCGAGGAAACTTCTAGCCTCATGTAATTCCACAGTACAAATGACTCAGCACTTGTTGGCAAATATGACAAACAAACCCAACTCTTCTCTTTAGTGTGTCACCATTTAGGACATAGGCTATGTGCTAATATTTTTGGTATTACCGCAGATGAAGAACAAACGAAATTGGTGAAGTTATGGAGAATGAAGACCAAACTGGGCAGCTTTACAAAATTGTTGTCCTCTATTAGTGATTAGTTTCATGACTGCTCATTTATTATGGCAGAGTATCTGCAGCTGTTCTCCTCAACCCCAATTAGCAGGGCGAAACTTACTGTGCACTGTCTTCCCAACACCATGAGGCAAACTTAGTAGGCTATTAGCTAGAGAACACTGTTGACAGATTCAGATATGTTTCTCAAGAGTTCACGTCCTTAATGCAGAGTAAATAAGGCTAGAAAATGTGTAAGTATTGGACTCAAGTTCTTTAACCAGACAAATGACTACTATTAGCCTGCTGTATCTCAAATTAGCCACCAGGCTTTGTAGGTAGCCTCTAATGTTTTTAAACGGAAACAACACCTTCAAAAACTTTTTAAAAAAGAAAAGCCTTATTTTTGCATATCTCAAGAAAATAGAAAGTTTGCTAGTGTTTGAAAACTGCTCTCTTTGCTAATATTAGCTATATTTAATTAACATGGTGCTCGGGGCAGCTAGCTTGCTCGGGTAACTAACTAGCAATACATACCTAGGGGTAACTGCTGCAATATCGTAAACGTTAGCTAACAGTGGCATCTACCTATGTAAGATTAAATTATGAACACTCTTGTGCAGCTCTCTGCTGTCAAACATGTCAACAATTTTATTAAATTATATAATTTAATCAAACTACATATATTAACGTAATCAAATAAGGCAACATAACACTTTAAAACAGCAAAGTAATGCAAGTAACATGGATTTTTAGCTTAAGGATGCTGCCTTTTTGTGTTTTCATGTGCAGTGGTGGAGCCATTCAGTTTTTATTGGGGTGGCTCAACTGAGACCATAATTCTTTATTATAGGCCACATAATCATTTTTCCAATGGCCACTCATTCTATCATTTACTTATGCAGGCAAGACTTCCATATAGTACATGAGAACTTGTATTCAGGATAATGAGCAGTTTTATGCAACCCCTTAATTAATTTAAAATCTGCAACGGTTGCTAAAGTTAAGGTTTTTACATTTCACATGACATAAGATAAGTTACCACAAGTTCTCTGATGGCTATGGTGTTCTAGTTCACCCACGTAGCTGAGACATCACACCATGTCCATTCAGCCTTTTGTATCTTTCTTTTGGGACCAGGTTCTGGGTCAGTCTTGTTCAGCAGTTTGTACCATTTGTTTCCAAAGCGGTTTCCCTTCAGTCCCTACAGTCTTTAAGAGTCTGTACAAGAATTACAACTAAATCCACAGCTAAACCTAAATTGTACACACTTAAACTAATAAAAACATGATTTTTTAAAATTACACATGAAAAACAGATGAATTTTTATACTGTCTGTACACTTTTCAGTGACAATAATATGAAATCTTAAAATTGCTACAAAGCCAGGGCAGACATTTTTTGGTTGGTTGGAAGTACTCAGGTCTATGTGGTTGAATGGGGGATTGCACTATTCTGGTTTCTGCCAGAAAAATAGTAAATACTGGATGTAACTCCAATCCTATGAGTATGAGTGTAGTTCTCTAGCTTGACTCACTGGATGTAGATTGTGGGTATAAGCCAGAATCTCTTTAACTATAGGAATCAACAACAACCACCTCTAGACAAGCAGCTGACCACACTGAATCTTTCAAGTTTTGCAGAGGAGGTAGATTATATAATAAGACAGTCCTGCATTTTTTTTTAGTGAATTAGCCATTTTAATGGCAGTGCTCACCTCCCTTGTGCAAATGTTCCATCAAGACAATCCCCCCGTGGCGATGGGTGTTTCCCAGTACCCACACTTCCATACTGTATAGTACGCCAGAAAAAAGAAGTCCCAATACATTGTATGGTGAATGCAGTGCGCCAGAAATACCAGGATGGCCTACTACGTCCAGTTGGATTTTGCAGTATGTAAGCCAGCATGTTTTTTCTCCCTTGTCTCACGCGAGTATAAACACACTTGAGAGTGCACAGATGGAAGCTCATTTCACACAACAGACTATGACAGATATATGAGGAAGGTGCAACATTTTGAGGAAGTAGTCTGTACTATTTGTATACATACTGCATGCAACAGGATATACTTTATAAGGGCAGCTGCAAAACATACTTATCTAAAAACACAAACTAATTGGATCACATTCTGTTTAAGGGGACAAATCTGCTGCATCCTTTACATAGTTCAGAATGAATAATTTTTTAAAAAGAAACACAAACAAGCTCAAGCCCCTCCACCCTCCTCCCCCAAATTAGCAGAACAATGATGAGGTGCAGTCAGACCATTCTGTGCTGCAGAATGGTCTGACTGTGTGTAGTCTGACCCATTCAATGTAAGATGCAGGTTAAAGCCTATCATTGGCTGCGCATTTCCGGCAGCTTTGTCCTTTTATTCTGATAAGTGCATATATGCATGATACTGTTTTAATCACTATAGGAAACAACAACAACCACCTATGGGAAGCAACCTACCACAGTGAAAATGTCAAGTTTTGCCGCAGTAAGACAACCACATTAGTTTTTTTTTTTTTTTTTGGTGAAATTATTCATTTTAATGACAGCGCTTGTTACCCTGAATGCAAATATTTCACCAAAACATTTTCACCCATTACCATTTTAAGTGAACACTAGTTTGCGTCCTTTGCTCAGCCCTGACATCAGAGCATTTTTGTTTCCCTATAGCAGAATGATAGTGAAGTGAGACTAATAGGCCTTTAACAGGCTTCACTGTTTGGGGTGGCCACACTTTAGTCTGTGGTGGCCACCCCACGCCCCCCCTTGGCTCTGCCCCTGTTGATCAGTAGACCCCTGAATTAAAAACTCTTTTGATGATTTAATGTAGTAGCAAAGAGAGTCAGGACTGAACCTATACAACACCAACATCAAAAGCATGAAGACAGTAAATAACCTCCCATTACATAACTGCATTTTTTCTTGTTTCATACACCCCCTTTAAACTATCATTTCATATTCAAATGAAGGAGGCTGTGACGGAGCTGTGGAAGGTACATCACTGTGGGAGTCAGTGCTCCGTGATCCTGAGGAACAGGCAGGTCTAGCGCCCCCCTGAGCAGACAGCCATAAGCCTTCATCCAATCCAGGGGGACAGGACCGCGGCTCCGTCAGCTTCTTTCCTTGCTCTTGAGCGCCCGGTGATGCGGTGCTGAGCAGGTGTGAGCATCGTGAAGGACACTCGGACGGACGCATTTGCCCGCTACGGAAGGTAAGGACAAGCATGCTCTGAATACTGGCTGATTTTAATTCCCGGAGAAGCCGGGCGCAGCGTTTTGACAGCTGAGAAATCAGTGTTGTTTACAACAGGCTGAGTGGGATGGAGCATATGCAGCTCTCCGCAATGCAGAATCGGTAACAATTTGGGTACAAATGCACAGGGGGGTTTTTCATTTGCAATTTTGAGTCGTGGGGAGAATATTCAGTGTGAGCAACATTACCGTGGCGTGGCGGGGAGGATGGTGCGCTGTGATCTGCTGCACATCCTGACATGCACTTGTCTCGACGCACAGGGCAGATGTGGTGATTCTGTGATATTATTCGTATAGGACATCTGCTCTTAAGTAATAAGTGTGGAGTATTAAAGTGGGGATTAATTAAAACACGCCAGAGGCCATAGCCTAATAGCGCCGCACATACCGATGATTCAAACTGCTGCCTGCCTTCAAGAGATTAAGAAGCTCCCGACGACTGTAAACACTTTCATCTGGGGTGGAACTAAAACGCATGTCCCGGTGTTAGTGCCGCGATTGATTGAGGCGTACGGCTCGGCTCTGTCATCTGTGCAGGCAGATTGAGCGGTAATGCTTAGTAATGGCCCATTGCAGGTTATTCTGTCAGGATGTGAGGTGCTGGAGAGGGTGTCATGGGCGCGTCCTGACTCACCAGACTAGGCTCCAGTGGAGAGAAACTGTTCGTGCTACATGTTGCCAAAGTCAGCCCCAGGGACCTCCAGAGGTTTCCGTGGAGGTCTTTAGCATACAGCGGAATATATTATTCCATTCACTGATGACATAGTGCAAAAGGATCATGAAGTTTTCTGTCAGCTTGATCATCATTTTGCACAAGTGATGCATACATGCACTGATTCCAAAAATCCCATATGTGACCTTTTTGATAATTAAATGTTGGTATTCTGCATTCCTGTGGGGTTTGAAGTGGGCATCTCAGGTAACAGTTGCAGTGACTCTGGAGAGGAAGTGATGTTGTGAAGCCTGCCTGATGTTTCCCTTACATACTTACACATTTAGTTTTCATAGTGTTGCTAATGGATGGAGTGCCCAGCTTTGGCTGCCTGTCCGCAAAAGACAGCTGAATATCATCTGAGGCACCACAACTTTTCATTGTGGACTAGTGAGCACGCCATTGTGATTTATGATTGGATCAATAGCACCACATATGTGTTTACAGATCCAGAGTTGTTTGGCTTTTATGATGTGCAGAATTGACAGAATCATATAATTCTGCTCTGTTCAGAATTTGCTGTGAGGCTTCTGTCTTCATAATTGTTGGTTGTGTATTTTTTTCTACTAATCCAGTATCAGTATTTTCAGATGATGTGGGTGCATTTCCAGATGATCCGCTGATAAATGTTTAAACCCCCTCAGAGTGCTCTGCTCCTATATTTTTAATCCAAAATTTTCATTTTGGCTTTTTTTGCCATTCAGTGCATGTGTGAGATTCTTCAATGTGTCCTGACCAAATCCGAGCCGTGGCACAAAATGTCAGAGGGAATCCATGGCCGCCTGTCAGGTGGAGCACTTTATGAATCTTGTAAGCTTGACTGCTGCTAATGCATCCTGTGCCGTCCTGTGTACACCCTGAGGACAGACCCTCTCCTTCATGCTAAGCGAATGAATTTACTCTGCTCAGAAGTAGGCTAGCCTACTGTGTGCATAGCAGCATCTTGCATTTTATCCCCCGTGCTCTACAGCAAAATATGTCCGAATATAGAGTTCTGAATTTTGTAATAAGCTGTTCCACTGCCAGCACATTGGCTGGAGGGCCACATTGGCTTGCATGACGAGGACGTTTTTACATAACACAGTATCCTGCAAGATGTGTCTGTTCTGTGATGCATTTCAGCATCACAGAACAGCCTCAGCTTCCATTAGTGTCACAGTCAAATGACTCGACATAAGCATGCACTTACTTCTGCTTTGGTTTGAAGCTTCAGTCACACACGTGTCATGTATTGATGTAGACAGGCTAACCTCACCTGAGGCAAAAAATAGAACTGTCCTGAACATTCCCATCTACACTTTAATTCCATCAATATCTAAGTTATGAGCATGAGAATGAGTGTCTATAGATCTGCCTTGTGCATTAAAACATTTTTCTGTTCAAGTAGTCGGTGCTTTTTCCCCCAATTTTCCCCTGTCCTTTGAATACTAGTGTCTAAATTTAAACAAAAAGAATCTTGGATAGTTGCCATCAAAGATTAGGGCAATTTTAGAGTCATTTTAGCAGATTAGATTTGTTTCCAGATGTCCTTCCAAGCCCAGGGCGAAGAATTCTTGGACAAAGAGTCAAAGCATTAGCCGAACAGAAGATAGATTTTGCGTGTGATTTTGAAAAGACTCTAAACTGATTGGCTGTGTTGGCATTTGGCAGCAGCAGGGCAAGCTTGTTAAATGGCGTTTGTTCTCTTGTACTCAATGTAGTGTCAGTCACACTGGAGGCAATATGTCCTGTAGACTTGTTTCATTGTGAGAGTGAATGTGCTCAGAGAAGATCTAGCAAGACGAGACAGCCAATGCAGATGGACATTGTGTGCAGAAACACCAGCCTTTTCATTGCTGCAACTGTCTTCGCTGCCTGTTGAAGTGCTTCTCTGTGTCCTGCTGACAAAACATGCAATGCCCTCGTCTTGATGCTTGCAATAGATTGCTCAGCAATTTACACACCGGCAATCAATAGCGAGATTCACTAATGGTACAGCAGTGAGGCAGAGACATGACGTCTTCAGTGTTTGCCTGGAGACAGACCTCTTCTCTGTTCATGCCTGAAGAGGAGAAAGGGCCTCAGTCCCCGTCTGCCATTACTGGCTGTCTGAATACAGTTTGCACTAGGCATGCCATTGATTTTCCCACTGTGATCTGCTCCCTGCTCTCTGCATGTATCTTACCCTATAGATCTGCTGTGGAGAAATAGAACTAACTGGCAAAAACCCATAAGCACAGTATCTATTTGTAACCCACTTGTTGATCTAATCTGTGCAGTGCTACAAAGCTAATGTTAATGTTGTTGGTTATTTTCAGAACAGTTTGTATTTCCATCGTACAAAATGTGGATACTTTGCTTTATAATGCCAACAGGCAGAAATAAGAGTTGTGCATGTTAGGAGTTTTTTCAGCATTATGATAAATTTTATGGACCGAACCATTAATGCAGTAATTTAGTGGACAGATTAGTTGGCAATGATTTGTTACAGTATTAATGTAGGTACTAACATTAGCACAACATTACACAACATTCCCTGTTAAACCACTCAGTTTGTATGATTCCATGTGTTTTTTGTTTGTTTTTTGTCTGGGCTGATGTTCTATTTCTGGGATCTTTGTTGCCTACATGGATGTAATAATCTTGAAGAATTCCCCCCAGCACTTGATGAGGACATTTATTTTCAATGCCAGACCCCATCTGAACAATTATCATCCAGCCACATTGGGTTAAAATAGTGTTAATGTGTATGTGTGCAAAATGCATGAATTTGAGTATGACTCCACCAGCTCTTCTGCAGTTCATGATTTATATCTAGGATATCTGTGATCAGCATAAAATAAAGTACAGCCTGCATAAATGTCTTTTGTTGATTTACACAAAAAGCAGCACATTGCTGAAGATAAAAATAGATTTTTTTGATATCAACTGCTGGATTTTTGTCTATTTATAGCATTTTAAAGGTTACTAAGAAAGTAAAAAGGTTGTGAGAAAATGACTTTGTTGTAAAAACATCAAAAATCGAACTCTCCTCAAGATAGAACTTAAAGTGTCTTTTGCTATATAACATGTTATCTGTTCCTCTTTTCGTTATCAGTGTGATCTTGTTTGTTGATAAAGTGCCCAGCTTCCTGAGTGGCTCACGTGGTTCCTCAGGCTTGTGTGATTGCCAGAGTGATGTCTCACTGAAAATCAGATTAGTCCATTTTCATTAAGACAATATAGGCTGGACAAGCAGGTACTGTTTAGAAATTGTCTGGTATCTCCCCATGCCACTTATGGAGGAAATAGGATGACATTGATCAGTGTTATCAAAGTGTTATCACACAGTAGGTAAAAGTTTTAGGTTCACTGACCAAGATTTGTCTGTGGCCTTTTGGCGCAACTGGAAAGTTCAATCCCCTAATGCCATAGTTTAGATAAGATTCTGAAAAATCTGGTTTTATTTATCAAAGATACAACCGATAAACGGGGCACAGTTTATCCCAAACTACTGTTCCTATGAGTATTATTTTGGAGCAATATATCTTAAAGCTGTATTTTTTTGGTTTCAGACATCTGCATTTCAAAATATTGAGTTTAAGTGGGTGGTCTTGGCTACATTTAAGAGCCGTCAAAATCTCTAACTAGGTCAAATCTGATGAGATTTCAATGCCTTTTCTCTGATATTTCACTTGAATTTCTCTGAGATATTTTTAGACTTTACAATCAAAGTAAATCTTCTGGGATTTATGGACTCAATTGAAAAGAGATTACAAATGTGTGCCCTTCCACAGCCTAATTTGTGTTAACAGTATGTTCAGCCTTTTTAAAGAAATTCTTGATCATATTTGTCTTGATTAATTACAATGTCAACCCAGAAGATTGTTTTCTTGTTAGTGGGATAAACGTTATCTGCCTTCACTGTGATCCATTCAATTTCCGCATTATTATCAAGAGTTATTTGTTCATCAAATAACTCATTACAATTTGGTTGTTGTTAGCTAGTACTAAAGAGGTTTGTATTTAATGATGATAAGAAGTACAAGTGACAACATCGTAAGGTTAGCGAGTTCAGAGGACAGTTTCCCCTAATTAACTAGTCAATTTTAAGCAACTTAGTGTGAATAGGTCTTAATTAAACAGCTCCTCAAGTGTCAGATTACCTCTTGTGCATTTGTTTAACATTTCACTGAGCAGAAATATTGTGTTACACACAGTGGACTGGCTTCTCACGTGGGAGTCTTGAGCCATCTGTTTTTGCACCTTCGTAGGTGCATTCAGATACATTGTTTACAGAGCTGCAGAGAAACTGTGCGGCCAGACAACACTACATGCTATTTTGGTCCTGTATGAGATGACTCTCAGTTTCATGCAATTTGAAAATCGGTGGAGTGTGTCTGATATGTTCTGAGGGATTTCAACCAGAGCGTTGCAATGTAGAAAACTTTTTGTTTACATGAATATTCCTCATTTGTCTAAATAGCAAAGCACAAATCATGTTATGAAACCCAGATATAATGAAATACAGAGATATGTTGTGAAGAGAGATTTTAGATGATGTGATTAAAAGTTTGGTACAGAAATAATTACCTTTGTTGCCAGTAAAAGCTTAACTATACAATCATATTCTGTATTCTTTAATCTACTCATAACAGTGAATATTTAGCATCATTTTGAAGATTATATTTCTTCTGTACCTTTCCTCCTTGATATTCTCTGTAATTGGCTGCATCGTTCGGAATTTATTCCTATTTAATCAGTGTTCATCATGAGCGTGTGAAAGCTTCCTTTACTTTCAGCGGCTTTCACTGTTATCTTATAGCTTTGGGAATAAAGAGCATGTGCAATGGTGGAGGGAACTCTCCAATTAGGTACGAAAGCGTCTTTCTCTGTGGGGCCAAGTCGCTCTTTGGGCCTTTGAGCATGGCTTGTTGCTATGGTGCAGGGAGCATGTGTGGAAGGCAAGAGCACAAATTCATCCACATGCTAGTTCAACATGCAAGGCTTCCAAGCATAACTACCCTTCTCTGCTTATATCAACACCTTCCGTATACGCTGTATGTTGTTTTTCATGCTAACTGAATGTATGTTAGCTCATAGTGATGATGCATGCTGTACATGGTTTTCAGTTCAGCATACCAAACTAGGGTTATGAAATCTCCATCTCTAGCATGTTGGAAATAATGACTGAGAAGCTCAAAGGGGATCTTACATTAATCGAAAGTGTTGTTCGTGAGTGTTATACTACTTTTTTTACGTGGCTGATCCCTGGACTTCTGGGTGAGGGATTGCAGGAGTGTATGGGTAGAGGGCTAATCTAGGAGGGAGCCCAGAGGCAAAAGGCTTCCTGGCACGTGGAGCGAATACTGAAAAAGTTGAGCTCTTGGGAAGCCTCATTATACATTTAGGGGCGTTCTGTTTTCCCCTTCTCTAGACAGCTGGACAGCTAAATTGTTTGTGGATCAATAGTTTAGCTTCCTATTGGCTCCACAGAGTGAGTGAAGTGCATTTAAACCCAAGAAATCCCATTACCCTTGGCAGAGATGGGAAGCATAGCACTAGGAGCCTCAGCAAGTGCTATTGCTATGCCCATTATTCAATCTCCCTGTTTGTTTACTGGAGAGACCACCCATAGTCATTTTACGGTCATATTATCTTATTTCTTTTGTGATTTCCATTTTCCATGCTAAGCTGTTGCATCTATTAATGCTCCACAAGATTCCAATTAGGTTCTGTTTTTTAAAAATACTGCTTTATGCAAAGTATTTTTAAATACTTCTTTGGATGCTGTAATTTTCAGGAGACTGCCTATCGCTGAGACATCTTCGCTAACAGGATCGATTGAAAGTTATAAGGTTGTTTTGTGCTCCCATGCAGACCAGCTGATTGTATTTTAACGCTGCTTATTATGACCGGAACCTGCTGCAGCCCGTCTGTATTGATTCTGCTCTTATTTAGAATGCCTGTTGTTTTTCAGCCCAGCTCTTTAGTTGTGTAAAAGGCAGAAAGAGGAAAGGGGTTGAGAGAGAAGGAAGGGGGGTTGAGGGCATTATGAGAAACAGAAAAGGACAAAACATTTGGAGGTCTCCCTTCATTCCTTAGATCAGTGTAACCGCATATAAAAGCTGTGGCTGTTGCAGGCTGTGGGCCGCCGCTGTCCTCTCCTGGCTGTTTTGCCATCCTGCCAGTGTATTTGTGTTTCACTGGTCAGCCTCCTGAGCTCCAGGGTCCTCAGCTGCATCCCTACATGAAGAGCCCATTGATGTGGGCAACATTAGCATTCGGTGTAGGCGAGCACGACAAACAGGTTGGTTTTCCATTTCACACTAACAAACCTGTTCTCTCTGGATCCTCTCAAAGGGTCTCAAATCAACCCTCTTGTTGCATAGGTAATGAGTGTGAATAAAGGAGGTCAAAGAATGCTTATGTAGCCTTATCCAGTCCAAGGAGTATACTTTTTGTATAAATCCTCACTCTGCCAACTGACACATCAGGCCAGCACTCTGTAGCTGGCCTGACACTGTCACATTTGGCTCACAATCTCACAAGGTGATGTAACAACCTGCGTCATGTTTTCTCGAAGTACTTGTGGGACAATACACCAGCACTAATAGCTTCCGACAAACTCCCCTAAATTGTCCCTTAACAAAAGTTGTCCTTTTCGCGGTGGCATATCATTATTCAGATCTGAACCAAGCATTCTGGGGAATCTGTCTGACTTATGCATGAGACTTGTGCACTAATTATGCTCCAGATTCTTTTCCTTGGCTGAGTTTGTAGCTGCAGGAGCTTCTGTTGCAATCTGCTAATTCATGCTGCTGACATTATTTTCACATTTTTACTTAGCAACAGCAAATTGCCCCCAAGAAGAAGTGGCTAATATTACCCCATGAAAAATAACATGCTTGGTCTTGGTGTTCGCCATCTCTTTGTTTTAATTAACATGAGTCAGACTAATGCTTGAGCAAGTCATCCAAGAAAGAGGGTCTGCGGAGAGAAGAGAAGAAAGAGAGAGTAGGGGAAGGCAGCTTCTTAATTACAGATATTTTTCTTCTACTGTTGTACATTTCAGCGTTACTGTAGCAGAATTTATATGAGCAGTAAACAGGTAGATAATGAAGATGGGAGTGAAGATACCTCTCATTACTGACTGTCTAGACTGAGGGTGGTGCCAGTAATCGCAACATGAATTTCCTGTCTGAAAATATCTCTCATCGTGAGTAAAAATAAGGCATACATGCATATTAAAGAGTATTTGATCGGAGTTCAGTAGGGCACAACAGCAGACACCTCCCACACTCAGTATGTGGGCCCCGTGTTGAAATGTGTCAGTAGTCTACCAGCCAGTGTCACTGGCTGGATTATTCATGAGAAAGGTGTAATAGAAGTGAGTAAAGGAAAGGGCATCCAGAGGTGAATCTGACTGGGAGAAAGAGCATTGAATCCTTTTTTTGCCTGTGCTCTTTTCACACAAGCGCCCTCCCTCCCTCCTCTTTGCAGTACTCTGACTCTTATCTGCAACACACAGCTCCACTCATGCTGCACACACAGGGCCATAGTGTGTGGAGGACAGACTGAGTGAAGGGCACAGTGTCACAGTAAAGCAAGCCCACATCCACCCCCCAACACACACACACACACACACACACTCATATGCACAATGGATAGAAAGAGGATGGGTTGTACTGCTCTTAATTCCCCTGCAACGGAGGACAACAAGACAATGCAAAGCACTGCTCTTCTATATTATGGAAATTACTGTGTGTTTAGAGAGAGTGCTGGAGTACATAATGTTATTCACACTTACCCGTGACCAATCAGATTATGATTTGACTTCAATACAATGAATTAAACAGTTGCCTATATATATATATATATATGTATATATATATGTCTGCCTAGTAAAAAATAATATATGAATCACATTTCCCACAAACCATTATACTGACTAGACACAAAGTAAGAAAGTGATATCAGGTAAAATGTAATGAATGAGTAATAATAAAGTTTTTATTAAAGGCTCATTTGGGGGAATGCAATTATTGGCTTTGGTGAATAACTCTCACATCTGTCTGTTGAGTGTGAAGATGGAGCCTGGACAGACAAGTTAGCTTCAGAACCTGACTCCATCCAAAGATAAAGAAAAAAAGCGCACTAATTAACGCATTATATGTAAATGACAAAGCGATGGCACCAGGGTTGCTGTTTTCTTGCTTCTGAACTTTGTGCTAAGCTTAGCTAAAAGTCGCCTTCTTTCAGCTTCATATTTAACAAGACATGAGAGTGGTAACAGTCATCTCATTAAGTGACTCTAACAAGAAAGCAAAGAAATGGTTTTGTTAAATGTTAAACTATTCCATTTGGAGTGAAACTGAAATTCCACATTTATTAACTAAACAATTTCCTTTTCTGTCATTTTCTGTGAAGTCCCTGAAATGTGAGTCTAAAAAATAGAGTCAATGTTGATGAATGATCTAGTGATAGCCATGAGAAACAGACTTTAAAAATTTTATCAAACATTATAATGCCACTGATCAGTGCAAACATTGCTGCCACACTGCAATGAACACAATGTACATTAACAGAAAAGCTCTGTAAGTATAGGGAAGTCTAGTGAAAGCATTTGTTTAAAGCATAATATATACAAAAGTCTTTCAACCTACTTTAGCTTTCTCACTGATACTGAATGGAAGGCAAGCTTGATTGGAAATGCTCTAACATAATGTAGCTGCGTGGGCTGTCTGAGCTGTGTCTTTAACAGCCGTTGGACAGCCTCGTCACAGCAAAGAGATGATTTTCTTGTGTAAAATGATAATTTTAATCTGAATGCCAGAAAACTCCCACACATCTGCACCTCCTTTGTGCTGACGAGGCCAAGTAAAACCATGATGTTCCAATTTTGTGTTTGAAAGATTTTAGTTCAGGCGTCATATTGCAGAATTATCTACCTGTCTGTGTTATGGCCTGACATTGATCCAAGCGCTTGTTTTTAATACATCTCTCTATGTTCTCCTCTGTTGTTTTAAGTGGGCACCTGTTCTGTGTTTTGAGCCATGATCACATGGTGTGACTTGGCCAAGAGGCACCAGATGACTCAGGTCTTTGACCAGACTGTTCTCATTGTCAGTCGGCGCACACACTGCTTTCCAACAGGCCGCCTAACTGTGGCCATGTGCTCAAGTGACTGGTACTGTTTACATGGACACTCTGTTCAAGACACAAATGTATGTGATGATGGCAGACATGCAAATATTGCATGCTGCTGAAATTAACAGAATATTTTGATCATTAGGAAGAAAATAGTCAACCAAAACTGTAAATTGGATAATGTGTTCACGTTTTTTTTTATATCAGTGTGTCTCAGCTGTCATACTCAGGTTTCTGGCAATTTTAATAGGACTTCATGCTGGCTGTTTTTAAATAGTGTATACAGCTTTTAAAGCAGTGCCAAATATCAGGGGAATATTATTTTACACATAAATACACCCATTGAGAGCCCACAGTGGCACAAGTGGTGGAGGAAGACTTCCTGATGGGGAGGCATGAATATGCATGCTGCTGCTTTAAAGCACTGGCACACACTAATACAGTAGGCAGTCGATGGATTCACAAAGCAGGCTTTGTCTCGTTCACTTACAACTCTGGAGGAGGTGTCTAAGCCTCTTGTTTGAACCCTGCAGGGTCACTGGAGAAATTTCAGAAAGAGAAATCTCTAATCTGACTTAAGAACTTAAATTTTATCAATGCAGTATCATCAGGAGTATATTTTGTGTTATAATTACATTTCTTCACTTGCTACTTAATTACTTATTTATCAGTAAGATCGTGGGGTGTTTACATTCGTACCCAACTTGGAATTATGATATTTCATTTGGGATTCATTACGTCTGAGTTGGTTTAATGAATCGTTAAGCAATAAGTAAAAGTAAACAACTCAGCATGTGTCTTGTGCACCAGAGATCTTTAAAGAGGCCTGTGAGTGTGTTCTCCCAAACCTCTTTTGTGGTCCAGACGTACGGGCACCAGTGCTGTTCAGACAGTGAGTGGCAAGGGATTTGTTTCTCTTTTTCATTTCCTGGAATAATCCATCCACATCTGCCTTGGAGAAAAATATGGAAATAGGAAATACTAGAAGTAAACAAATCTCGTCAAGGCTTGCTGTCTTACAGCTGCAAATTGTGAAATGCTGCCCTGGGCAAAAGGGCTATTGTTGCCTCAAAGCTACAGCAGGACTGGGAGCCACAATGGCATCGAAAAATTAAATTACGATTCCCAAAGCTTGAACACGTCCAGACTCTGCATGAATCTGTTGTGGCTGGCTTTTAAGGCTTTCATTCATTCTTCTGCTGTCTGTATGTAGCTGTGAGGTTTGACATAAGAATATGAGAGAAGCAGTGGCTACAGGTTTCCCTACAGGGAGGGATTCTACTGAGAAAATAAAAGAAGAAACAGATCTGGCTGTTAGCAGATCCAGACACATTCTTCTTTCTGACTACCCAATCAATGGTGGGTTGCTGAAACATGCAGCAACCTGCTGTTGATTGGAGAGGAAAGTCAGGACAAGCCAGGAAAGCAGCATTCAGAATATAGGGACTTAATGTGGCTGCATTGTCACAATACCTTAGAGCAATTACTGTGAATAAACAAGGCCAATAAAAAGTCACTAACTGCTTCATCGTTTTATGGTTAAAGGGTCTGAGTAGACTCCAGAGCAAATAGAGAACTTGTCATAGTGGTAAAATACCTGAAAAGCTAATGGTAAAGTAATGCCCAGAATGTTTTCCTGTTCAGCAGAGGAGAAAAGGAATGGTATAGGGGCAATAAACAAACACAGACAGTGACAACAAGTGGCCAAAAACAATAAAAATAACTTGTGATAGTCTATGTTTTCACATTGTCAATAAATCCCATAAATATATGTAAAGCCAAAAATAAATACATTATTATTATTATTATTATTATTATTAATAATAATAATATTAATCTAAATTGATCCCCTTGGAGAAATTCCTTAATTATTATATAAACTAGTGCACTAATCGACATGTTATTTTATGACTGTCAACATGGTTTCTGTTGCCAATTTATAGTCAAAAATGACCAAGTGACTTGAGACCATTTTTAAAATATGTCTAAGTACGTCTTCAGTTTGAATGAATGAATGTCACTGAAGCTGAGAGCCACAGACAAGTGATTCAAAACATTGTTGGTTTTGGTCTTATTATGGGCTTTGCAGACGAAAAAAAATCCAGAATAACACCAAACCCATTTAAGAGAGGCATTCTGTGGGTCTTTTTGAGAAACTGAAACCAAGGCCTCTTCTATAATCATCCTAATTATGGTTGCGATTGATTGAAGTGGTGATACAGAAGAGGTACCGTAATAATGAATCAATACTGAACAATTGATCCAGCCTTTCTGACTCAGATTTACCTTAGCTGTACTGATAAACATAAATTGATCTCCTGTTGGGTTCTGGTTCTCAGGCGTTAGGGTTACTCCTAATACATGTGTGGTTGGATAAATGAATGTCAATGATTAGCTGGTGTTTCACCCGCATCCACAAAGACTCTGTCTCTTGCAGTGAGAAGCATCTTGTCTGGCCTGTGAACGTCACTGACTTATATTGTGTCTTAGTGGTCATTATGTCCTCATGTGCTCATGTGGTCTGATTTCTTAAGCCAATTTGTATGACTGTGGCTGGTGGGGGAAAAGTTCCACTTAAGTATTGAGACAAGGGAACACTAGACTCTTCAGCTGACTTGCACTTACAGCGCAGTGTACACAAACTCATTCACCCACATCCACCCACATACTCACTTTTCTGTTGCTGGGTTTCTTCGACAAAGCTGAAGAAGAATCCCAAAATTAAGCAGTGTGTGAAGGAGAAGGCTGCTATGTTTGACTGTGTGTCAGACCACTGCAGACTAAGGTAAAGATAGCAGCCATCACACACATACAATAGACCTGTCTGCTAATAGTCCACACTTCAAAACTCCTCCACTCAAATCACACCGGCAGTTTGTTCAAAGAGTCTTCTGAGCAGATGTGGATAATGAAGACAGAAAGGCCTGAAGAGGAGATGTGAAGAGAAAAATCAGGCAGTGGGCAGTTAGCTACAGTTTTCTGTGATTAGAGATAGTGCTTTGATGTGCAGTAATAATTATCCGACACCCTAATGTTCAGTATTCAGTTCCCTGTTCTACTGCTGTGGAAACGCGATCATGGTTGTTTGTATTTGTGCATGTCTGCATTTGAGGACAGCACAAAGGGAGAGAGAAAGAGGCAAAGAATGTCAAATTGCCAGAACACTTGGCGACACAAACACGAGACCTGTGCTTTGACCTTGTTTGCTAATTAAGTGTCAGACCTATTTTTCCACTCCAGAAAAAAAGCTCACATTTAAGGGCTCAGATTGCCAGAAGGCGATGGAAACACTCATTTTGCTGCTGTTGGGTTGGTTGGCTCCTCTGGGTTTCTGTATTTGTGTGTGTGTGTGTGTGTGTGAGTGCATGCGAATAAAAGTCAGCAGTATCATTAGAGATGCTACTGTATGGGCACCACTCTCTCATGAATACTGCAACTGTAAACAAAGATGTAACAACAAAATATGATAACAGCAAAATGCCACTGACACACTCAGGTAGTGGCTTCAGTTTTACATAGACCCATTTTGGCTCCATATACAAACAGTAATTTTGTCTCATGATAAACACATCACAAATACAAATGGGACTGATTATTTTCATATTAGGTGTTCTACCTCAATAAAATAATTCTAATTCATTCTCCTTGTTTGCTTATCATATTCACATTTGACCTGAACTGGATCATCAATCAACTCAAGATTGGTTGATAAGAAGTTAGTTAGCAACTGTGCTGCTAGTCTGACTGTAGATTTCAGATATAAGCCTGCAATTTCTTTTTCACAATTCATGCAACATTCTTCTCTCCTTCCACTATCTGCATTTTAACTTTTTCAGAAACTACTTTGATATTAGAAACAACAACAACCTTCGAGCAGCAAAACCTACTTGGTGAAAATGGAAAGAAGATTTGGATCCTACAAAAAGGCCTGGTAAAAACTAACAGGGATGTTTTTCTCGATGGATATTTTCCCACCATCCATATAAAAATAAATTGTCCACACAACCATTGTTTTACTAAGCATCTCCATAAAAATATGTCAGGTCTGTCTACATCAACAGCACATCAAATACCAGAGAATGCAGACATTTGTGCAGAATTTAAACCACGGATGCTGTGGACCAAGTAATATTGGGCATAGCAGACACAGAGACCTCTGCATGCTGGTGAAGTGGTGCAGCAGTGCCATGTTATGTTGTAAACTTGTAACTGTTAGTGCTAACCACACGTAAAGAAACAAGTATATACTTTAACTTTAGAGGCAGTTTAAAAAAATCCCTTCTCTATTGTCCTAAAATGTCATTAGTGTGTGAGAAACCCAAACTCTCTGGAAAATGACTGTTTTCCAAATTATCCACATTAGTGTGGACAAGGCCTAAGGCAGGCCTGCTTCGTTCTCCTGGTGAATTAGCCATTTTAATAGCAGCGTTTGCTTCCCCACATATTCCATGAAAACAAATGGCCCCTGACACTATTTTGCAGGGGCACTGTTGCTGCCTCCTGGTTTTAGCACTGCCCAAATGATCGTGATTGCTTTAAAGAAACCTAAACAAGTCTGAATGATAACGGGTGCAGTCAGACCATTCTCCCAGCATGTGGAAAAAGTCTGGCTATGTTAGACAATTACATTGACAACAGTCATATTTTAATCATAAATATCAGAAATGTGGTTTTAGTACATATTAGCTGGCCGGTTAAGTCCAATGTGATATTAAATGAAATATCTTTGTCAGTTATTAATTTTTTATGGTATGTTATCTTTATTAAATAGTGCAGTGCAGATAGACATGAAATGTGGGTAATGTCATCCAGCAAAGGTCCAACCAGATGGCTGTTGAAGTGGGAACTCAGCTCATTGGGTATGTGCCCTATCCACTCGACCATCGGGCCACCCTGTCTTGGCACTTTAGAGTGTCCCCAAGCCCAAAACAATCAGTGTGAACATGTTACCTTCAGGTGATGGTTGTAACAAGATTTTTTTTTAACTCTTTACTTGACTAATTAAGAAAATAATTGAAATATTAATCATTATTGATAATAAATATTATAATTTCAACTTCAGCTGCAACCTTATTTACACTGTAGTGTAAAAGAAATTTCCTGAAGGAGTAGTAGTGTGATATAATATTCTACATACTGATGTTGAATCTTTTTTATATAGCATTATTTATGTTTGCAAATACCATACCGAGTGAATTCCGATTGAGTTATTTAATCTTTAAATGGTTTAAGTTAAATGGAAGTGTTGTTGCTGTTGTGATATAAAAGACGGAAGAAGAAAGTTGTATCCATATAGTTGACCCCCATTCATGCAAAGTATAAGAGAGATGTTGTATGAAAATAGATTATCATGTTGTTTATTTTCATTAATGTCAAATTACATCACATTCATGGTTCATCATATCTGCTGGAATAGTTGTTTTCCTGACATATTTCCACTTGTCTCTTTGCATCTATAGCCACTCGCTTTACATTGTATGTGTTTTGTTCAGCGACCATGAAAATTGCCCTATTTAATGATGCACTGATGTAGTGCTTCTTGAAGTCACCAAGAACAACGCGCTGACCCTTCCTTTAAAAGCTTCTGACTCCATAGAAGGTGCTGCTTTAAGTGAACAACGGATTTCACTTCAGATTTCAGTTTTTTTCCCTATTGTACTGGATATTGTCATGTTCTAATGCCGCAGGGCGAAACTGATTGTTTGTCCAGTCCTAAAAAGAGCAGCATTATGCCTGTGACACATATCAGTCACTTGAATGCCAGTGTTGACCTACATATAAAGGCGTGGGTCAAAGGAGGGCACACTGGCCTGAGCATCGGGTAAATATCTAGTCGAATGAGCTTTAATGTAGCACCCAGTGACACGACATGCATCAGACTGTGGCACACAGATACAGCCAAGAGGAACACAGGATTTATGTGGTACTTTGGCAATTTCTTCAAGCTGAAACAATTGTGTGGTCTCTTGTGTTTGTGATTGTGTAACGCAGACCACTACCTTATGGATGAGAATGACATGCATGAAAACCTTCACACATGCACACACACATTCCCTGGAGGCTCTCTGTTCTGGCGCTACATTCTCTTCCTCGTCTTGCTCTTCTTCCTCTGGTATTCACTCATAGATACTTGCAAATACCTCCAGAATGAACTATGCTCAGTTCTAAACCAATGAATCTATTTGCTAATTGGATTCTTATGCATGTTGGACAGGGGAGACAGCAGACGGCAGGAGAAGATGGACCGACTCCCCAAGGGGGAGGGAAAATTCAGTGTGACTCTAAACCTTATTATCTATGCCTTGATGACTCCTCTGGTGCAGGAATCAATATAGCCTGACTGGCTCCAGGGGCACAGGGCCCACTACAGGAAGAGGATATCTCCAAACTATCCATTATGAATGAGAGGAGTGTCAGGGTGGAAAAAAGAGGAAGAGAAAGGCAGAATGGAAGACAGAGCCAGAGGAGGAGGATAAGAGGGTAGAAAGGAAGGAGAGATGAGAAAATGAGAAAGTAAAGGGTGTGAGGATGAGTTGATCCAGAGTGAATGAGTGGAGGAGGAAGGGCAGTGAAGCCTTGCAGCTGTTTGTTTTTTGTGTTCTGCCTCAGCTGCCTCAGTGGGGATGGTTGCTGCTGTTCTTCCAGTGTGGTTGTGATGTTTATTTCCAGCTGTGGGAATGGACGCAGCCCTCACAGCTATCAAAATTAAATTGTCTTCTTCCATCCCTCCCTCCCACCATGTGCTGTCACCCCTGCAACTTGCAAGCAACATATTTTGTAACACTTGTTCTTCTTCTCCTCTCAGCAGCATCCCTGCCCTGGCATATACTGTGGTCTTCTTACTTATTCTTACTTGTTGTAGTAATTTTGTTCACCCCACTTCTTTCTGGCCGTACCCTGTTATCACTTTCTCTCTCTCTCTGTAAAACACATATACAACCCCCAACCTCTTCCCCCCCTTCTAGCCCTCTCTCATCATGTTTTCTTTTCTTCCTCCTCCTCCACTGTAATGTGAGGTCACAGCAGGGGAGCCCAGTGATTTGCCAGAGCTATGTTTATGTGAGGATACATTTGTGCGTGCATGTGATGGAGGAGGCTTCTGTGCCACCGAGTGTCTGTGACAGAAGGGGGCAGAATGCCATGACAGCGGCTGCTAACCAGCACTAGCAGACTGTTTATCCTGAGGCATGCTGTAGCGGAGAGATATACAGCTGGCTCCACTGCTGCCAACTCATTGGGACTATAGCTACAGGCGTGTTGGGGGTGCGTCTGCGGGCACCTCAGGGCGGTGTGCTCGGGAACAGAGGTGGGTGGCAGAGTGGGCTCAGTGTTTGGTTTGTGTATGTGCTGTATGGAGGAGCCACAAGAGAGTGGAGAGTTTGGAAGTTTGCTGGCTTCACTTGGGCTATTGTAAGCATGTATGTGTATGTGTGTGTTTTCTGGCACTGCTAACTCTGCTGGCTCTGGGATTCTGTCCTCTGCAGAGGGAATACCTCATTATCGGCCCCTCAGAATAGAGCAGCCTACCTAACACTGCAGTGCTGCACACTGAGAGGATGAACCTACTGGAGCATTATGTGTGTCTGCCTGGATGTGTATGTGGTGACTCTGCATGCGCCTTTTAGTGTGTAGGTTGTTATAAGGAAAGGTGCTGAGTGTACCACAGTATCCTTCTCTGTTGTATCTCAACGTCTGTGTGTGTTCAGGATGTAAGAGTGTCTGAGTCTTGTCATGTTTATATTTTCCTTGCTTGAAGTATTACTTTGCACCTGTTTTAGCTACCAGGACAGCCTTTCATTAAATATTCATTGCTTATTTTTATCCCTTTTTGTGTATTACTACTGTATGACATATTAAGGCACGTAAAGTGTGTGATTTATTCATGTCAAGGGTCACACTGAGGCATTTGTCCTATATACCCAGTGTTGCCTTTTAGGGCAAATAGCAGACTAGCTTCATCATTATATATGCTGTGACAGTGTGTGCCCTATATGTGCATTATTCATATCTGTATGTTGTGTTTGCAGGCCTCAAGTGTTTAAACAGCGTTGAAAATGTAGCTGCTTCATAATTTTTAACACCACATGGTTGGAGTCTCAATGACCTTTATGCAATTACTTTCTATGCATAATTTTATGCCACTGGGTTCATATAATCAACAGCAGCGAACACGTTACCTCTCAGACTTTGCTCTCTGTGCCTTCATGTGGAAGCCAAGCCTGGTTTCATGGTTGATTAGGTTATGGTGTGTGGATTATTTTCAAGTAAGTAAGCAAGCTGAATATTGAGTGATCAAATTCATCAAACTGCTTTGAAAAAATGTACCAAAGAACTGAATCAAAATGTAACTCAAAGAGAAATAACTTTGGCTGGAATTTGGCAAATATGTGTGCAGTTTGAAAGTCCTACAAGTCTGATAGTGTGTCTTAGAGTGAGTCATGGGGTTCTACATGGACACCAGATTTGGTTTTGGTTATTTAATATGAGATGTTTGGTAGTTGTGTTTGTCTCTGTGCTGCAGCTTGATGAGGGCAGGGCTTAGGTGATATAACTTAACTTGTCATACTTTCTAACACCAATCGAAATTTAGCAACATTTCAGTCAAAATCTGCTTTATGAAGTTGTTTGCTAATTGGTTACCAAGCTTCTGTGAGTCGAATACAATTAAAATACAAGCACATACCATAATGATGAAGCAGGGTGTCTGTGTCTTTGGGTGTTTCAGGATTTATGGTGTGTCCGACCAGCATAGTCAGATAGTCGAATAGTGTCGGAAGCCCCCCTCATCACACACCTACCCGACGTCAGATGGTGGGTGTGCCTGTCAATAATTTGCTGTCACGTTCCACCCACCAGCTGTGCAGAGGTGAAAGAGGAGCAAGGCATGGTACTTTCCCCTCCCCACTCAGAGCGACTACAAACGTATTTCATTTCTAGTGAGTCAGTACATCTTCAGTACTTGCTCTGAGAAACCATAACAATATATAATGTCTTTTTTCCAGTACTTTTACTTGGATTGTTTCTTATTATGCCATGGCTATTCAGTGTTATATAAAAACAAGTTGTCACTCATAGAGTAAAATTTCTTAAATCATTGTCTTTTTTTCCTGTAAATTTTTCTATCAGGTAATCAGAGTAATCCAAATGTCTTGCTCATTCTCCTCTTGACATACTAAAATAAAAGATCTTGCAAGGAGAGCTGACTGCCTTTCAAGACACTTTCTTTTACCCAAACCTCTCGGCACTACTCATATTAACATGCACACAAAAGCTCTTTTGGGCAGGCTGGGCCCAAATGGTCATTTCTACAAAGTTGCAGCTTGGCTACCTCACTTTGCCTCTATTCTCTTTGACTACATCATGGTGCAGTAATAAAAGGCTTTGGGAAGGAAGAATCAGATCTGGGCAATCAGAGACAATTTACTTTGGATTAAATTCAAGCATCTGAGAGACTGTGGCTAACCTCTAAACAATCAGCTATAAACAGCAGCAGTAAAACACTACAAGCCTTATGCAGGTTAATTTATGTATGTACAGTAGCATGCAAAGAAATTCTGATTCACTGACCTGTTCTTAACCTGCAGTGCGTGAGATGACACTTCCCGACATATTGAGCAAGACAGAGCTGATTACACACGCATTGATTACACACCAACCTCTCTACACACAGAAACTCAAAGCCAAAGGAGCACAAGAGGGTGTTTGTGGGAATAAAATCAGTTCAGTCACTTATGGCCAACAGCTGAATGTTAGAATCAAAGGACAATCAATGTAAGAATGTGTTGACAAGATAGATTGTAGACTGAAAGTCTGACAAAATGCAGTTCACAGCTCTTAAGAATAGTGTCACTGTTCATAGCTCTTAAGAACTGTGTCAGTCTTCATAAGAGCTCTGAACTGTGTCATTTAATATGCATTTCGTTTCTTCCTTTCATGCATCCAGCCTCCTCATTATGCTGCTGACATGCAACACCACATCAACTGTGATCATAGGGAAGAAATAGAAACCAGGGCATGGCAGATTTACAACAGCCAAAACACTTATCACAAATATGGCTTGCACATCTTCCATCAGTTAGAAATAGCTTAGCCTAGTTGATGTTCTAACCAGATCTATTTTATTCTTATTTTAAGGGAGCAGAGTTTAGTGATTTACTCATTTGCGCAATTATATGAATGATCAGTCACCTATTGATCATAATTTGCTGATAAACACTTTAAATAGATAATTGTTGAATGGCAGATGATTTTTAATTTCACTGCTTATGATCACAAATTAGAATAAGTGTGTTTTTTTAACAGAGAATTGCAATGTCAGTGGAAAATTCCTCATGTGCATCAAGTGTGATATTGGATTTTTGTTGCTTATGCTTCCTGTGCAAAAATGTGCTGTTGTTAAAGGAGACTGTTTAT
This sequence comes from Dascyllus trimaculatus, assembly GCA_024666655.1. Classification (NCBI taxonomy): domain Eukaryota; kingdom Metazoa; phylum Chordata; class Actinopteri; family Pomacentridae; genus Dascyllus; species Dascyllus trimaculatus. The sequence goes on from CM045448.1 coordinate 24,696,762, forward strand.
TTTCTAGAGCTTTGGTGTGAAAGTATAGGGTGGGCGGGAAGCGTCCTGGAATTTTTTAGCTCCTATATATTGTAAAGGGACAATACATTAGTCCGAACTAGACAGGTTTTCTGAGAGTAAGCATTTTGCTGGTTGAATCTAATAGATATCCAAGAAATGTATCTACCTGAAACAAACACCAACAATTACCCGTAAATGCTCATGCTATTTTTGTCTTTTGTGGCCACTGTGGTATTGTGAAACAGTACAATCTATGCACTGCACCTCTGATAACACGAACACAAGGGAGGAAGTGATCCCCTTTCACTCCTGCCAGTGGTGGGATTGTGCTGAGTCAGAAGTTTTGGGTAAATCACGCTGGGAGAAAAAAGTCAAAGCAATGAAGCCAGTCAGACACAGGCCTCATGCTCTACCGCTGCACTCTGTGCTCTGCTCCACATGCTGTATGCTTCTGAGAGATTTGCTCTTGTTTTGATTAGCCAGAGAGCTCATGGTTTATGAATAGAAATGATGTTTGCTAAAAGGAAGAAATTGTGATTCTTGCTTCTTTGTGCAGTTCTCCTGTCTGACTGTTCTAAATGGACATCATTAGTTTGGATTTGGTCTCAAGCATCATCTGCACATCTTTTGACCTGACCCATCAGCCATAATGACTGGAAGGTTAACAGCAGACATCTATGGGTTCCTGATTTCATTTGGTCCATTGTTGTATAAATGTAATAACTTGATCTGATTTCAACAAATACAAATAGACTGTTCTCACCACGTGCTCTCCCAATCCATTTTATTTTCTGTAATCACTTGTGTAAGTTGAGTGACCTACAAACTTAATGTTACTTACAGCCTCACATAATACCAGAGAGTCCTCTTTTTAGGGTATTTTGTAATTCTTCTATCTTATCTGTGTCATCCCAATACCAGACACAGTTTAAGGCCTTACAGAATCAAGGTCAATTAGGAGGCATTTTCTTCCATTATAGCATCAGCTGGGCATAAATTGCCCAGTAAGATAGATGGCAGTGTGGTATCTGGAGAGATTTTGACCTCAGCATTATTATAATGAAATGTTAATCAGCTGATTGTGCTGTGTTTTGTTGTTCCAGCTCAAAGTTGGTTTGTGTCTTTTCAGCCTGATCACACAATTTATCATGTTGTCAGATGTGCTGTGATGATACAGACCTATAAAAGGCAGATGAAATTGTCATGTGGGCATTGCAAAGCTCCATCATTCCCAAATCGTCTATTGTCCCCTCTACCAAATCCCTGCAACACTTGCTCAGCATCTTCTTGGTTAATGCAACCCAAAGGCTCTATGTGAGAATTTGTATAATGGTGGTTGCCTCCTGTCCCCAAAACAGAGCAGATACCACTTAAACCTGATGCCACCCCAGAGGCTGAGAGTAAAACTCACAGCTGGAGACAGCTGAATAATGTATCACCCTCTTGCTATTTGCCCATGAGTAATTCCACTGGAGAGGTTTGGGGTTCAGTGTCTTGCATTAAGGCACATTACTTATTTTAGCTCCTCTATACCTCTCCCTGTTCATTCCCCTCCAGCAAGTGGTAGAAAACAATCTCTTTAAACTACCGACAAGTTATTTGTCTGTACCACATTAATATTCAACCCACACTGCAAATGTAATTTTTTTTTACATGTGTTAGACAAATAATATAAATCAACATTTTTATTAGAGAAGTCATTTAAAGAACTGTGACCAAGAAGTGTACTGAGACATTTAATGTTTACAATAAACATGGACAACAGTTGTTTCTTTATTACACAATTATTTTATTTCTCAATTTATACACATGTGCCTATACTAAATGTAAAAATGTGACATGTTAATATAAGCTGATATACACCCATCAGACACAACATTCTGACCACTGACAGGTGAAGTGAATATCATTGATCATATTGGTACTATGTGTTGTTCTGATGGAAAACCTTGGGTTTTAACATCCATGTTGATGAGACTTAGACACCCAAATAAACACGGTCCCAGAACAAACACACTCCCTCATGCTAATGGAACTCCTAAGTGTCACTGACCTACCCCTGCAGGAAAATGCACCCCACCACATGGAAAAAACATCAAACAATCAGGAACATGATGAGGAACATGACAATGGCCCAACATGTTGATTTGATCTCCAAACTTCCTACACCCCATTGTGATCAAGCACCAACAGGATGCAGTGGAACAAGTTTGATGGACAGAGGCTCCACTGCACAAGCCAGAGTACCCAAAGGATCCAGTGCCAACACCCTGGTGCCAGACCCCATAGGACACCGTGAGAGGTCCTCTTGTCCATGCCCAGTGGTTCAGAGCATTTTGACCACATAGGCAGTACCAACACAATATTAGGCAGGTGGTCATAATGTTACGCCTGATCGGTGTGTGTATATACATAGCAAGAATGAGAAAAAATGTGTCATCAGAATATGAAAAAACACTTTGTTAAAACACATGAAGGATGTTGCCAATTTGTAACCAGATTCTTATTAGAAAAAGAAAGACCGGCATGTTTTGTAGTAGAATTCTGTCTTCAATCTGTGGCTGATTAGTATATTTTGAGAACCAAAATGACCAAAACTTTAATCACTTGTATGCCTCTAAATTATAGATATTTGCGTATACTTTGATATTATAAATGATTGTATTATCATCATCATTTTAATTGTATTAGCGTGTTTTCCCTCTTTACATCTACATCTAGAGTAAACAAACCTTTGGCTGCATAAGAAATTGTTATTTTTATAGTAGAATAAATTGTTTTGTTCCTGTATATAAAGATCAGTTCAAGAGACAGCATAGTGGCAGGGAAGATCATTTGTACTTTGTCTTACTTTTTGATGGCTGGGCGACTTCTGTTCACATTTGTGTGCTGATAATACCTCTAATAACAAATGTTGGGCTAATAGGTATGCTTGTTTGTTTGATGAAGGTAAAAGAAAGCAAAACCAGACTTAATCCTACCTTCTATCTTTTCAAGGAAAGGAGATTAATGAACTTCAAAGATGAGCTCAATTGTTGCTGCATTTCTTTTGCAAGATATAGAGAATATGGGAAAAGAAAGATTAGGAAAATGAACTGTAGAATGTGCTTAGCACTGGTAGAATTATATCAACTTTTATGTGAGCAATCCATATCACAGCAGCAGTCTTTCATGTCTTATCATCAGTTTTTCTGTTCTCTTACAGATGCACAAGTTTTTTTGCAATGCACATGTTTTTTTGGTCTTTTCATCTCCTCAGCACTGAGCATCTTTTCCAGCAGGAAATATGCTGTCTCTGCGACAGCAATGGGGATGATGATTATGACATTGCTGATGATACGTCTGGCCTGCTGCCACGCTAATGATGAGAGTAAAGTCGGGGGGATGTAGGGTGGGGTTAAAGTTTGGATGCAGGGGGAGAGGGGATAAAAATGTGTGCCTGTGCATGTGTTTTCAATTTGTATTTTTTGTGTGGGGGTGCTTCTGCATGTGTGTGTGTGTGAGAGAGAGAGAGTGGGACGGGAGGGCTTAAGAGATTAAACCGCAGCCTGGCCACAGAGAAGACCCCTCTGTGGAGCGCTCTCGCTGCAGGGAGGCGTCTTCATTGGCGTCCCATTTGCATGGCTCCCTGTCCTGCTCAGGGAATTGGCCTTTTCTTTTCTCATCGGGCCTCCCTCCTCCTTTTGCATCTTGGAGAAAATGCTTCTATCCAGCAGCATTGCTTGTTTCTGAGGCAGACAATAGAGCAGAGTATTTAGGACACTTGGCAGAGTAGGCACGTTGGAGGAGATGGGGACATGGGCTGCTAAGTAGCTCATCTCATCACATAGCCACTGGCATGATAGCTCTCCACAGCAAGGTAAGCACTGAGCAGAGTCACACCACACACACTCACACAAACAGCTTTTACAGTGCGGTGATGGTTTTTACTAATAGGTAACCTCCTCCTCTTCTTGACCATAATGCAATTAAGCAGGATATTTGTGGCTTATTTTATGATTACATTTAAACATTCCCTTTGTCTGGTTAATCTCTGGCCTAATGTTGGATTCACACCCTCTAATCTAATAAGGGGATGAATGGGAAATGTTGTGGGGAAGAGTCGACTTAAGTTAATCTTTCCATTGTTTGCCATTTATTGTAGCTACCAAATGTGGAATAAATGCAGTCTTTCCCTCTGAGACCTTTCTTTGTGCAATTTAAAGGTATTGGATTGTTTTTCTCAGTGTATTTACACAGGCAACAATTGCAACATATAAACCTCTTTCCTTATCTATACAGCTTTGCCATCACGTGCAAGCAGCTCTATGTCACTTAGTAATTACACTTATTTACTGCAGTGTATGGCCATTAGTGAATGGGGACCAGGACGGGCAGTTTCTAAAGCATGATGCTCGCCTGCCATTTATCCAATATCTTTATTGGACAGACGTGGCATGAAGCAATTAAGCATAGCACTCTTTTCTTGATAGAGTGCAAGTCTCTTCTGACCTTTGCCTACATTGCACTATTCATCATACATGATGTGACACACTTTCCATACTTGGAAGCACATATTTGGCTTTCTCATGAGCATTATCCTACCGATGAACGAATCACACTCTTCCAAGGCTGTTACACTGAAAGGTCAGTGCCTTTCTGTTACAGTTGATTACATTAACATAAAAATAAGCTGCAAACTTATTATATCCTGTAGCCAAGATTGTGTTTCATGTGAGTAATGGTGGTGACATCTAAGTGCCAGACAGAAGAGCTCCCTCTTATTCACAGTTACCTTTTCTTGTATGTAGCTATTTGAAATTCATCTTTATTAAACCAAAAATTTAAGATGAACTCATTTCAGTGTGCAGACTGATATTTTATATCACACAGAGCTATTTCCGATAAGAAATTTTGTAAAATTAAGACAGGGCCTGCATATTTTCTCAGTTCAGTGAAAGAGAGGCTTAAACTAATCAGACTGAAATATTTGAATGCATTGTGAGTCACCATGGGAGAGTTTTTTTCATTATAATTTCATTACAGGGTTTGGTTTTATGGTTGGATGTTTCGTTTTTAGGTTGAAGCCTAGTCCTTGAGTAGAGAGAGAGTATGAAGATAAGTGTTAGATTGTATTCCTCTTTATTTAACTTATTAACATTTTTGCCCATCTCTTCATTTGTATGTAAACATAGAATACCATCATTCCTTTAACTTCCTTTTATTTTCATATATAACATTTTTTGCTGTGACCTCCCTCCATTTGTTGTATTTCCTCTTTGAAAAAATGAATGCACCGCTTTCGTAAATACTTGACTTACCACTTGACAATGACAACATACTGTAGGTTAAGAGGAAACAAGTGGCCTATATCTGCATGGTAGCTGCAGCTACTAAGCTGTTGGAGAAATGGACAAAGTGCAGAAGTAAATCAGCACTTCAGAAGTGTATGTGTACACTCACTTCTGGTAACAGAATTATTGGCTGCCCTTCAAAGTTCTTCGTTTGTCACTCGCTGTTCAGGAACAGCATCACATGATGTCTACCTTCTTGCCTGTCAGTGACCAAACAGGCAAAAGACAAAAGTTGTAATATTTTTTTATTATTCAAGTCATGTTTGCTGTTGTGGTTCTGCATTAATTTACAGACGCTACTTGATTTGAGGTTAATGTAATTTTTACAGCAGTCCAGCTCCAGTGATCATCAGTTGAATGACTGGTGTCATTGATATTCAGGTCAGCTGAGGTTGCTGAGCCATTTTGGCCCTGGGGGGTATTGTGTTGACTGCAGGGGTTAGGATAAATAGCTTACATTAGCATGAGCGCTTCTCTTGGTTGAGAGACAGAGAGGGAAAAGAAGAGAGAGAAGGAGGCGGGAGGAGTGAGACAGGGTGACATAGTGAACGAGCCATGACTGGATCATCTGCAGCTGGATTACATCATGAATAATACTCCATACTGAGCCTGTCTGCTTGAGCTTAATGAGGTGTTTTTACACAGGATGGACAAAAAACAATCCAAGCTTTAGACTGCACACAGCACAACACGTAAGTACCTGAAAAAATCATGCAGATGTGATTTCAGACTTTACTAACAGAGCCAAAAATAGCCAAAGAGACTTTTTTATTTTTTTGCTGCAGGGCTGTTGCACTACATGAGAACATATTTTTAGGTATCCCTGGTATTCATAATTAGTTTAGGTTAAATTCTTTTTAAAATAAATAACGTGATAAATAATTTGTCATTGCTCAGTTTTTTTAAAAAAAAAAACCCCAATGTGAACATGGTGTCAGCATCTGCTGCTGAAAAGAAAACTGTTATAGATAGCTTTACTATTTACTCTCCTAGCTTGCTGGAAGGAGAAAGTGAAAAGTGAATTCTGTCTGCAGGAGAAATCAAGCTGTTACACTCTGAAAAATAAAGTTATTTTTTCCATCAAGTGCTGAACCAGTTCCTGCTTAACAACAGGGGGTCTGTGCAGCACAAAACATGTACAGAGCATCTTTTTTCTGCAGGTGTTGTTGTGTGTGTCTTGGGCTTACTGCTTTATCTACTGTATAATGGGCTTGGATAGCCTATGTCTATATCCTGTCCTTAACTGAATCATTCCTGTGGTCTTCTGGGAGATAAAAACATATTTACCTGTAGCCAAGGCCAGCGTTATTTTCCACACAGATGCAGTAAACAAAGAGTACATCTTTCAGAACTGAGGACTGAAGAGACAAACAGGCTGCCCCATTTTAGAATCGAAATCAATGATTTTGCCATAAATAATTCATAGGTTAGACTAAATGCATTACTGCTGTTTTGTGGACTGATTCAGCACAAAACAATGAAATGGAAAACAGCTTGTGTTTCATTCTGGGATTTATGTTAAAAACAGTGTGTAGTGAGATCAGGTGTCTGATCTTATCTGAGGTGAAAAGGTTTGTGATATTTTCTCTTTTGTGCGGCCCATTTAAGAGATAATTATGTCAAACTGCATTTCAGAAGCAAATCTCACTTTTTCCATTGCAAAAATATATTGACACTATGGTTGATATTTGCTTCTAAAAATAGAGAGACTGGCTGCCTGGAAGAAAGAGAACAGTGCCTGTGGCCAGTAAATTATACTTGTGGACTGAATTCCTAATGGAAAATTGTAATATTTCTATTTAAACTTTTCAACTGTTTCAGTGGGCCAAAAGTAGAAGTGTGTTTACAACAGCAGTTGTGAGGCTTGTTTTTGTTTATCTCCAATAAGGCGAATCAGAAAAACAATAAGTCCACAGGCTCTTGACATAAACAGCCTGAACAGTAATGCCCCTTAAAGCAGACTAAGACACAGCTGCCTCTCCCAGATGATGTCACGCCCAATGTCTCACCGTTTCATCTTAATTTAATCTGGATCAATATTCCTCTCCTTATCGCCTGTTTTTCCCAGCAGCATTTGGTGTTGACACAAAATCCGACATGCTGTATCACGAAATATGTGATGTAGGAGGGGTAGTGCATAGATGCCATATAAATATTGAATCCCATATCTCATGCCCCAGCATTGGCAAGAATACACTGCTGGTAGGGTAGAGGTAATATGACAACAATCCCACCTTCACCAGTAGACCAGGGAAACTGGGTAACCAGGTGAATACACTTATGTCCCTTATTAGATGGCAGTTTAGTTACACTCACATATTTGTCCACTAAATATGGAGTGAAAGTTCCCAGCCTTATCTTAGCTTAGGTTGGCACAAAGCTGGAAACAGGGACTTCTCTCCAGAGGTAATAAAGTTTGCATACCAGCACCTACGAGTGCAAATGAGACACAGTACTAACTGATGAAGTGTAGAAGTGCTGCTGGGCATTAGTCAGGAGACTTCACTGCCATTTACACAAACCCAAGCCACGAGCATATATGGATTAATGCTCAGTTTACTGAGTCAGCTAAAGAAAATTAAAATTAAAATAAGATAAGTAAATCAGAAATTTGAAAGTGGCAAATTTCTGATTTATTTATCAGATTTTTTTCTAACATCTGGTTAGAAACAAAAACATCTGTCTCTGTGCTAACCTAAACTAACTAGCTGAAGGCTACAACTTTAATTCCACTGTATAAAGTCTTTCTGGACTTGTGTTTTTGAGTTGTATCAATATTTTTTCAACTATGTTGCCAAAAACTCAAATAACTGGATTTTAAAATGTTCCGTGAAGTGATAGAATATTACAATATGATGTCTATGTAGTGAAATAAACCGACTGACAGTGTAATTGGGAGAGAAATTAGATTTAGTTACTGGCAATGATCCAAGAAAGGACAAACTGTGATTGAACAGGGTGTTGGGGATGTGCTGGAACTAGTTGGATGTTTGCATCTTAAAGGACTTGAGGGATGTGCTGCTCATGTGTACTAGCACTTTCAGAGGTCTTTAGGAGTCTATGCTTCGGTGAATTGGAGGCATTCTAGATGCACTCAAAGGACCAACAACATGTCTGACAGGGGTGATCATCATATTTTGGCTCATCATTGTGTATACCCAGTTAAAAACTAACAGCAAAACTCACAGCAGTAGGGCTGCGACTAATAATTTTCATAATTGACAATCTTGCAAGAGTTATTTTGACTTTATGTTAGAAAATTGTGAAGTGATCAGTATAATGTCCATACAACTCTTGTTTTGTCTAAAATACCCTAAAACCTGAAGATATTCATGATACAATGATATAAAACTGTACAAAAAACCCTTAAAAAGTTGGAAACACATAATGTTTGCTCAATAAATTACTGAAACAGTTATTTGATTATCAAAGTAGTTGCATAATCATTCTGTTGATTTACTAACTTGTCTTTCCTACATGCTGGAATTGTTATTCTTTTACATCCTAGGAAAGTCAGACATGACTGGGATGCTGCAGGAGATGACGCTGTGTCTAAGCAGTGCTCATTTTCCCCTCTCAAACTGATTAAGACCAATCCAGCGTTAACCCCATCTTGGCTTCCCCTTGCAGGATTAGTGCAAATCTGCTGTTAATGACTGATTGTGGCAGTGGTGATTGAGCTTGTATGTGTAAGGACTGGTGGGGGTGGAGGTTGTTGGAGCAACATCTTGTTTTTAAAGTCTGTCCCTCCGTCATCCCCTCCTCCTCCACCCTATCCTCTTTCCTGTCCATTCCTCCTCCCCCACATCACTGGATCTGCCCCTGTTGATAAGCCAAGACGTTTCGATAAAGTTACCCACTCAATTATGCAACTCACATCAAAAAAGGAGGGGTTTCGCTCACTTTCACTCAGGCTGTGGTACCCTCAGGGAGTTGTGGGGTCATGATAAAAAGCACAAATGACAGTACTGGTCACTCGAGTGCAGCAGTAAAATCCCAGAATGTGTTCCCTGTACTCGGTGTAATGTGATTTCCGATTTCAGTGCAATGAGGTTGAGAATTCCAAAGGGACTGAGGAGGGAGAAAAAGATTGAAATTCAGAGCAAAGCTGGGAGAGCAGAAGAAAAAAAACTCGACAAGAAAAACCACCAAAATCAACCCACAAGCAGTAATAGCTCTGGCAACGTCCAAGGTGTGATTTATGGAGGAGAAGAAATGGCCTTGTTTGAGGGCTTTCACGTCTGGGCCTCGTGATTTACAGTGATGACTGGAGCGCTCTCATCACGTGCATTCAGGCTGCTAAGATAAGACAGGAGAGGTAGGAGGCCCCATTAATACTGATTGTAAGAGGCTGCTGCCTTTCTGTGTGGCACTGGTCTGATGTGTTTTTACAGTTTATCAATTCACTGACAGTCCTTAATGGGATAGATGGGATGAGCTCTTTCAGCATGTACTGTGATGCTAAAATGAGGCTCCTTATGATTTGCCTTAATCTCTTAAGTGCATCTGTTAAGAGCATTTATGATTTATGAGTTTCAGAAATTGCACATACAGTAGCAGTATAGCCGCAGAGTGAATGGAGATGGAGAGAGGAGAGGAATGAGCCTTAATAAACTTATTTTGTCAGTGCTTTGTCTTGACTTCAGGAGATGAATGTCTTTAATAGAAGAGCAGAGCACCCAGGGTCTTGGTTCCACAGCAGCAGTGTTGTTCCAGATTAAAATGAGTGTTTGCATAGTTTCATGGCTGGTCACAAAAGGCCCCCTGCAGCACACAAACTGCTGCTTTTGAAAGGTGTTGCTAGGATACAGTCCAGCGTAAAGATGAAATCCTGTCTGTATGGCTTTCTTGCAGCTGTACAGCTCGGACATTATGTCTGGCATATTGCGCACATGGTACAGTTTGCAGTATGTCTTCGTCAGTGTGTTAATTTTTGGGTGTGCACCCTGTGTATGTGTATAAATGTTTAGTCGTACAGTCAGTGCAGTTTTGTTTGTGTCATGCAAAGCTGCTTTATTACATCGCTATCCTCTACCGTAATCCATTTTCTGTAATAAGACTCCATTTGTCTGGTGGGTGCTGAGATCTCAATCCTGCTGTCACACCTCTGAGCCTCCGCCAGCTGACACCTCAGGCTGTTCACAAAGAATCAATAGTGTCTGCCTCATGTTCAATTACACTCCAATCAACACTCACCAATCCAGCATGACCCAGGAATGAATGGACAGGTGGGCTAAAACTAGCGACAGTGATATCAGAGAACGAATATGTGAGTTTGACAGGACGTTGGCCAAAAGATATTTGGATTGATCGACACTGACAAAACTCCTGCTGTAAATAAGAGACTTTCTGTCAACAGACCTGGTGCTAATCATAAAAATACACATCTGGATTGTTGTTCTGTCACCTGTAAGGTGAGGAGTAGACTTCTATCAAGGATAGTGTTTCATTAAATACAAGTTTGATGAAAAACTGCAATTTTGAGCATGATTTTAGAATGTTTGGTCCATCTTAAGAGAGCATTACTACGTATTTAACCACACAGACTGCATCTCAGAGTCTAGATTCTTATCGTCTTTTCTAGGAAACACTGTTTTAGACTCTCCTGTCTGTTAACTGGTATAATGGTTATCTTCAGTCTAAACATCTTTGACTTTTAGTGTGGGAACAGATTATTTTAAAAGCATGAAACATTATCTGTCTGTCCTGAACATATGGCGAATATGAAGACATTGCATTGGCAATTTCACATCACATACTCTCAGCCATTATGGACAAATTAGGATTCCACTTTGTCTTATCTCTGTCAGCGCCTCCAGTGTGCTTACTCAGTCAGACAGCTGTTAATTTTCATGTTGTGTTACTGGGTAAGAGGCTGAGAGCTGGGGCTGGGCTGGTGTTAAGATCTTGGGGGAAGTGAGTAAGCATCGAGATGCCAGTTCAGCTAAACTGGTGCTCAGGATTTCTTCAGGCAATTGTCCAAATGTCAATCATCAGGCGTCAACCTATCAAGGAGCTCGTGCCTTGAAGGCTGACACGAAGCAGAGACATGGTAAAGATGTTGTTGCTCTGTCTAATAGAAAAGGGTCAAACGCTTTTTGGTTCCTGCTTCTCAAAGATGAGAATTTTGTTTTTATATGAGTATTTTTACGAAAATTTGTAGGTTTTTACTGTCAGACATGGAGGTTTGAACTTGTTGTGGAATATGTTTAATTTTCTGTCGGTGCCAAAGGGAGTTATTTTCTCCCACTCAACAAACATATAACACTGCTCCTCACCTGCATGTTAAAGGAGCTTAAACAGAACATTTCAGACAGAGGGTGACAAGCGGTGCCCAAACAATGTAGAGTGTGAGAAAAATAAGGTGTTTTTTAAACATTAAAGCACCCTCAAGTTAAACTATAAACCTGTAAATGTGTATAATATGAGCGCTATGATAAATAAATGAAAACAATTTATGGTTAGTTGCATCCCTACACACATGTACATAGAAACTAGTGCCTGTGGTACTGCAAATGGGAATGTTTTTAGGCATGGTTATGCGGGTTCCTTCCTTTTTACTTTGGTTATATGTGGTAAGAAAACATGCAGTACATGGCTGGATGTTTAACGAGTAAATCTAGTTTTCTGTTTAGCTGCTCTTTTCTAACTTGTGTGAGTAAGACGCTTTTCTTGTGAAAGTTTAAGAACAGGTGTTTCCTTTCTGTGCTCCTCCACTATAGTTTGGGTTTAAAGAAACAACATTATTCATTGTTCAACACTGACAACATGTGTTTTTGTTCAACTATTCTGCAGTTTTGAGGTAAATGCTGCAACCTGAAGTTCAGAAGGGTTTTTTTTCATTTTTCTGTGAATTCACAGTGTTGGCTACCATATACTTTTTCTTCAGTCAAGTGATTTCTCTGTTTTTGACAGTCCCTCTTTCTGTTTCTTTATCTCTTTAAGGAAAACCCGGCGGTCCTGCTAATGTTCCATCAGCTGAGCTTCTAGCTGAAACCCCAGCAGGTGGTTCTCACGTCAACATCATGCTGCACCTCACCCTGCTCCTCCATCTCCTGGTCCTCTCACTCTCCGCAGCAGGTCTGTAGCACATTCAGCCCAAAGGAAATGGCTAAATCAATTCACAGAATGTGTTAAAAGATATTTTGAGACACTGAATCACTGCTGTTGGTTGAAAAGTAACACATCTCGAAAAAAAATCATACTTTACACTTCCACTCCTTATTAGTGCCAATCATGCTATGTTATATATGGGTACTGATTTTTCTGTATGACCCAAAAGTCATTATATTTCTCTGCTGAGAGCTGGAGTTGGCATGAAAACATTTCAGTTGCAAACTTGGGACTTGGCATTGGCAATACATAAAACTGATGTGATCAGTTTAGCAGTTGTAGCAGTTTGCTCTCTGATAATTCTGTTTTCAAACATTGCTGATAAGGAGAGCACTTACAATTCAAAAGGACTTAGCTCAAATAGCTTGGCTTTATTTTACTTGCACGCCCTTCACCTCTTAAGTATTAGCATCTAAAAATCCACTTTCCAAAGATCATTTGGCACTAACAATCTGTCAGTAAATTATGTTTCATACAGCAGCTACAGAAACAAACATAAAATTATAATAAGTGGCTTCAGCTACAAAGTATGAAAACCACACAGGTGGCAGGCAGCTTGGAAACAGCACACTTGTCAGAACTGGATTGCCAGTGGACTCATGACTGTGGATTGCAAGTGGACAAAGTGTGAACAAGCTGCTTAATGCAGGCTTTAGAAAAGATAGTAAATATAATGATGCTGGCAGTGATATGAGCTTCAAGGAAAAACTAGAAAGCTGAATTTGATATGAATGACTACAGTGAGGATTTATTTTGAAGTTTCTTTTCTGGCTTTGATTAAACCCTTAAAAACTCATTACTGTTCATCAGTGTCACATATTTATAAGTATTTTTCCTGAAAGTAATCCCTCTAATCCTTTAAATGGCTTAGATGTAACTCTACACCTGCTTCCTTTCGATCTGAGAATATGCAAATTAGTACCCCCTCTCTCTCTACACCCACTCACTCATCTGCAACCTGAGCATACCTGTGCATCTTCAACTCTGCTTCACCATTACAAAAAATACTCTATGCTGCACAATAGCAAGCTTTAATATTGGAGCAATTCAGTCATACATGTTTGAAGCAAACACTATTCTGAAGATGAATAATGATACAGGAAGTCTCAGCCCACAAGCTGATGGCACTTCCAAGGAAGTGTTCATTCATAGCGTTTACTGCTTATTTAACTTATGATATGTCTACCAAATAAAAGACGCCACGTGGACATTTTAACCATACTGACATCTTTATTTTCATTGGAGAAGGTTGTTCATTTAAGCATGTGATCAAAACATAGCAGATTTATGTCATTTTAAGATTAAAAAAACACATGCTAAGGTTGACTTAAACAAGCACAAATTGTCCAAAAAGACACATGTGTAACTGATCAGTCAAACTGAGCAGTTGTGTGCCTTTGAGGGCCTCGAGTTTGCAGCTTTCTATTCAGCGTACTGCTGCGCAATCAGCTGTGCTGGAACCAAAGCAAAGTGGACAGAAAACAGCAGGCCTGAAAATGACCTGTCTAAAGAAGAAACAACCTCCTCTGTGTTCCTATACCTTGGGCAATTCAGACTTTTTTTTCCAATTTGATTTCACGTGAACACAAAAAAGGGAGTTTGGACTGCGAATGCTCCTGGATTCACACAAGCATCTTTCTCAGAAAGACGTTGAGATCTTGGAGATTTATCTTTCTTTTCTCTCTCTCTCTCGTTTTCTACACAGGATGGGTCTTGTGACATTGTAGCTGCATTCACTAAAGATTTGGTGGTATGGCTGCTAAACATTAGAATACTTTTTGAAAATATAGTCATATCAAGGTTCACAAAGGAATGAAAAAAACAATGAATGCACATTAACATGATTACACTGTGCACATACTACACTACTGTACATATATAGCTCAGACGCAGAGTTGAACTGTGTTGTTGCTTTATCTGAACAGGCAGCAGTTGTACAGCAGTCTCAGGTCTTTACTGTGAGTGGAGAACATTGGCTTGACATTTCTGTTTAGCCACAACAAGAATAAAGTTTGATGCTTAATGTGATGTTAATGATATGACAGTAGAACAAAAATCAAGCACACACACACTGGCCTATAAATACAGCATAGTGTGTGTGTGTGTTTGTTTGTGCTTTTTATGGTTCACTTGGCACATAGTAAAGCATAGACTGCAGCATACAGTTTAGGGACACAACAGCATGTATTGTTAAGCAGTAATATTTAATCATTAGGTCAGTGTGAATGTTTTCCTTCGTTCTTTAAATAAGTGACCATTTGAGCACAACTTCACAGAATAATCGAACATACATCCACTGAAGGCCAGACACAGAAGTTTGAATTTTGTGATGTATTTTAAACATCAGTTTAAACATCTGTGGATTCCACAGTGATGGCCTTCAGCCAAAGATAGTCTTTCATTCTAAGGCAGGATTTCCAACCATTCATCACATTCTCAGCAGCAAAAAGGAGTTCTATCAAAGTCAAGCACCTCTCTGAGAAACTTTTATGATGATACATGGTTTGTTCTGATCAATTTTTCTAGTTTTATTCTACGGCAAATGCAGGTTAGAAACCTGTGATGTAATCTGAATACCATATTTGCAGCATCATGGTTCAATAAGTTGACACAACTCCCTCTGTTTACTGTTACAGGGGCATCAGTCCATGGGGAAGTACCTGACTTTTACAGAGGTAAGACTATATTAGTGTAATTCTAATAAATAATAATTACTTCTTCCATTGCTATTATCTTCCTGTTCTGCCGGAAATACTACTGGAGTTTTCAGTACTGATGAAAATAGGTTTTGGCCACTGTCCTAACATAAGACAGCAGAGGTGCACATTTCACACGCATACGTTCATTAAAATGTGTCATTTCTCTCTGCTGAATGTGTGTACAGTGCTTTTCAATAGATGTGCAGAGATCCAATGCAGTGCTGTATAGTGGAGAACATGACTTTGTATGCATTCACTTATTAACATAAATATTAGTATATAGATCATATGTCATATAGTAGTAGTAGTAGTCATAATGGTAGATAATGGGAGTGATTAGTCTAGAAGTTGTTTGAGCTGTGTGTCTATTCTCACAGAACTTTCACCTACTTATCAGACTGACTGTACTACAGTCATAAACAACATCTGGTTTCTAACAGGAATGTCTTTATCGCCAACATAAATAGTATCAGATACTTAATCTATTGTACTGCCAAAACTATCAACAGTCACAGATGGA
The DNA here is from genome assembly GCA_024666655.1 of Dascyllus trimaculatus. NCBI lineage: Eukaryota > Metazoa > Chordata > Actinopteri > Pomacentridae > Dascyllus > Dascyllus trimaculatus. The sequence continues at coordinate 24,712,427 of CM045448.1, forward strand.
GGATTCCAATTGGTCGAGGGACCCTGAGTGGGAGGACATGGGAGACCAACATTATAAAAACGTACATGCGTATTCACTTACTTCTCTCTGCAGGGACGACTAACTCAGACCTTTTTTCATTAAGTGAAAGATCTTAATAATGTCTCTTCTCTGACTAATTTTGTGAGTCCAAGTTTCCACCACAATGCCATTTAAAGTTTTCTAGCTCTTCCAGCAAAACCATTTTAATGCACGCTTGTCCAATGTCATGTTTTTTTAGGAAGCTGATTGAGCTGGAGTCAGTTTATGCACAAAATATTCGTAGATATCAGAGATTAGATTCCAAAGCTGCCCATGAGGTTACAGAAAATGTTTGTGACGGAGTCGCCCCGCCAGAGCCCGCGGGAAGAGCACTGCCGCTTGCCTAAACCCACACTCACACATGCTTCACACTTACATGTTATCCGTTTGTTCCATTCCCCGTCCGTCCGATCCGTTTCCCACATAATCGCCATTCATCATCCATCCCGGTGGTTTTGGGTGCACACTAGAGCGCTGTTAAATCATCTTCCCTCCATAATCTTCTCGACAAACAAACTTTTCACCTGTATTCACCTCCCACTCATGACCACCCACTGTCAAACCGAACGCAGCTGTTACTTCCTGCTTATGTTGCGTCATGCGCGGGACGCCGGTATGTGACGTCATAGGGACATCACCAATGTACTGGTTTTGACACAAAATTTATATTATTATTTTTCCTAGGCAGTTTTGAGGCTCGGTGGTACAACTGGTCGTTTATTTGTATTTTTCTAGGAATAATAATATATTTATTGTAGCGACAAATTGTGTTTTGAGGTAGAAAACATCGGTTTTGTGTGTTAATTTCTTTGGGGGAGAAGCCAGAGCGTTTAAAAGGAGGCCACCATTTCCCATTCAGTCAGTCTTGGTTAGAGCCTGTTGCAGTGAAGGTAGCAGAGAGCCAATGATTTAGGAAAGTTTTTTTTTTTTGCTGTGACTGTAAATATTGTAAATCTTATTTTATCGAGCACTAATCTTTTGCACAGGTTGCAACAGGTTACACACGTTGGTGTATATAATAAATTGCTAACACCATATACACGTCGACTATGCCATCATTATTACGGAGGACAAGGAACGCCATCAAAATATTAAATAACTTGAAAGGTCACATAGTTCATAAGTGATTTGTATTTATGCCCAGTTGTTTATTCTGTTCAAGTACCTCTGGGAAGTTAAAGGGTTTCCTAAATTTTCACTCAAGCCGAGACCAAGTAAATACCTGAACTGAGAGAAATACGTTTGCAGGATAGCAGCAAAATTCAAAGACCTGTTTTCATTTTATTTCTCGTCTTCAAACCAGAGACAAACAGTCTGCACCTATTTACTGGCAGGCTGATGAGGTTGTGACCTTGGAGAGAGCTGTGATGTATAGTCAAGGCTGTGTCACTGGACTGTTTGAGAAGACTTATGATTTCTCATTGCACAAGAACAAGAGCTGTTACTAGCAATAAACTGTTTATTTTCTATGGAGAAACACTCACTGCTGACTGTAACAAGGCTTAGATTCCCATGAAATTATGCATAGCATAGTCGTACTGTCCAGGAGGCGGGCTGCTTTAGTGTTGCACAATTGGTTGTTTTGCTCTAGATTTTCCAGGATAAATGCTTCTTGTTTGTTCCAAATTCTGATTCCTCAGAATCAGATCCTGATGTTGTTCCTTTAGTTCAAGAGAACAGGATATTAAAAAAAGTGCTGTGGTGGGCAGGCAGACCACATGGACCGGCTTTTCACAGAATACAACCCTCTTAGGATTCAACAAACGCACAATGCAGCGAACCTACGGTAAAAGATAGAGATAAGTATGAGGATACTTATTAGAGATAATAGAGATAATACATATTAAAAATGGTCACTTTCTTCCGAATTTAAACACACAATTTAAGCATTTGTGCTCTGTTGTTCTACTCATTTACTGAAATACACCAAGTGAAGGCCATGACGTATTTTCCTGTCAGGAGTCATTTACTAGCAGGCATTCTTTCTTTCTCATGATCCACAATAAGACAAGGTTAATGAGAATCATTCCGGAGGTTCTGTTTCTGTCCACTGTGGCTATTTCTGGATTTCTCCTTCTTTCAGACATAAATTAATACTAATGGAGATGGTGAAAATTCAAGACAGTAGGACACTGCACCAACCAGATGAATGTAGGATTGATCATTAGAGCTAGAAGCTGTATTTGAGCTGCCGTGCCTCATTGTAGAGTTATGTGGAGGAAGATAGATGAGAGGAAGAAAATAATGATATAAGGCTGTATGATTCATTCATGACTCATCCATACAGCCATACATCATCTATCTATCTGTTGAATTTATACAAATGTAGATATATTTACTGTATTCATATATTATTCAGTTTCTTGCCAGTACAGAAAAGATGCATCTCTAGATCTGGAGATATAACTAGCCTTGTCTATCCAAAGGTCTACTTACAGTTAACAGAACCTCTGAAGCTCACAAATGTACAGGTTTTATTTAGCTTGTATAATCTGCATAAAAAACCCAAGAGTAAAATGACAAGCTGTGGTTTTACTGTGGGTTAACTTAGACTATTTTGTAATGAGTTGCAGTCACTGTGAGGTTGCCGGCCAAACAGCAGACACTTGAGGATGTCGCTGAGCCCGGCCAAGAAATTGTCCAAAAATAGTCCATATTGATCTCATTTAATTCAGTGACAAAGTAAATAAACAGATTTCCCCAGAATGCTGTGAATCTATTTTTAAGGCAGGTGCTTTGGCAGAATGTATTTCAAATACTCCAAATGCCAATACTTGAAATGTTAAATTGTAAAGTCAAACAGAAAACGGTTGCACTCTCCGTATCCAAAAACAGATCCCTTTCTATTTGAAACATTGAGCTAGTTTAATTAAAAAATTGAGAATTTTGATTAATTGGAGTACCTTCCTGTTATTATGTGGAACAGGTTGTAATTTTAATTGCACTGTCAGTGTTTACTGTCTGCACAAGATTTTTGCTACGTGTCTTATTATGTGGGAGGAAAAAAAAGTGGAAGCAGACTGTCAGCAAGGGGTAAATTTGAAAAAGGAGGGCTTGCTGATTTGTTGCCTGGGAACAAGTTGTGATGCGGCATGCAGGCTGAGTTGTTTATGGATCCAGAGAGAGCGATAATTTTTTCTGGTGGTCTCTCTTTGTTGTTTGATCTTTTTCATATGTTCATTCTTTTTCCTTCTCCATGAGACGTTGACCCGAGATGATTTTGTTTTTCTGTGTGCTCGTATGGAGTATCACCTCCTGGATGAGTTGACATTATCTTCACTTGTCTGCAGAGTGATGTAGCAGGGGCAATGTTTTTGATGCACTCCTCAATCAGATACAGCAGACTACAGTTTTTAAGGTCATTCGGCACTAAAAAAGGTGTGAAAATGGTGCTTTGGCTTTACGATTTTGAACTCTTTGTCAAACCTGGACAAAGATGAAGGTGTATTCATTGGAGGAGGCAGAGTCGATATCAATCTCCTCAAAGGTTGAAACATTGCGTAGGCGGCCTTCCAGCTGGGACACACTGCAGGATTCCTCTTTTTTCTTACCGATGAACTGCTCATTGTTCAGCTCACGTTAATACATGCCATCCTGCTGTTAAGGCAATACTAAAGCTCACCCAATATCTGTCTCTGTTATGCCAAATACTCGGCCCTTGCGGGCTTAAAAGGTGGGTGTCTAAAATTTTTGTAGCTATTTATGGCATTCAAAAGTATCTAAATGTCAAAATCGACTTCTCCAATCACTTCCCAGCTGTACAGCCATATGGTTGCATGCTAATACATGATCTCAGTCATGAAACATTTATCGTTGTTTCTTTACATAGCAAACAACTGAGTTTCAGATTAATATCCATAATGGCCTTTGGAAATCACTGGATGCAAATTTAAAGTTATATAGCTTGTTTGAATTGCTCTGGGCTGCTGCAGCTGCTATTTGAGGCAATTCTTTTTGACAGCAGTCGTGATAACATACTTGGCACCACATTGAGTGCACACTGACTGACATTGGCCATATTGCCACAAATAACTGAGCCTGCAGTGAAGCAGAGTAATTAAATATTTATTTAACACATAACATTTAAAAAAGTAGATTTTTTTTACTCCAGGGACAATTTGGTTTGCCACCATGCCTCGTTATATGGCTCAGGGGCTTGTGGGTAATTATTGCTAGACTATGCTTTCGGTGCCTCAAGGATACAATATGTTATCTGTCCCACTTGGACAGTCTCTTGGTCATGCAAACAAACCGTGTTGCAGATGTTGCCGTAAAACATCACCACGAGGACAATTAACTTCATCAGAGAATTAAGTTCTTCTGGGATTTTAAATAATTATGGGATGATTTAGATGTAAAACAAAAACATACAAAATGTTATCATTGCAGGGTAGGACCTGCGAGCTGTAACAGCTGGAAATGTAAAGAAAGACTTTTAACGAGAAAAAATAACAGGACATATTGTAGTTTTGTGTTTACTAGTATTAATTTCATGCCAGCGAGTCATTGTCATGCACCTAAAATTAAACCTAAACCTCACTGAATAATTGATGCCTCGTTAGAAACTAATGCTAGGGAGGATAACGGGCTCCTAAAATAACAGGCTGTGGTTTTTCAAATTCAAATGAGAGTCTAAACTTACCTGCTGTTGAACTGAATAGGACTGTCTGTGTTTGATAATGGAGTCTGTCCAGTGGATGATGACTTCCAGCAGGCCCGGGAGACAGAAAGCTTCTGACTAGAGTGTATGTGTCCATGTGTGTGCGTGTGTGTGTTTCTTCAGCTTTTGTACAGATGTGGCCTTTCCTAAAAGTGACTGTCCGTCTTTGTTTCTTTGTCTTTAATGCATGTGGGATCTCTCAATTGACTATTGTGTAAATAATTACTTGCCTGTTGAGCAGGCCAACTTGGTGCATCCACAGTCAAGTCGTGCCAAAATAGGAAACAGGGAAAGGGTCTGATGTGGGGAGAAAAAGAGAACCTGAGACCCACACAGATTAGGAGAGGGAATAATACAAAGACTGAAAGACAGAGGTAGTGTTGGAGCTTTAGAAAAAGATTTTTTTTCTGTTTTGGACAAAGCATGACATGTTTGGAATGAGGGTAAAAAGAGTTTTTGAGAGAATACACTAGGCGAGTGAGAGCAAGAGGCTATATGAGAATGAGATTTGAGTCTACAACTATGCTTCCATGTCTATGAAGAGGCTCTTCAGTGGTGCTTTGTGCTAAATGCTAATGTCAGTGTGCTAACATGCTGACTTGGACAATGTTAACATGCTAGTGTAATGGTGTCATGTTAACCATGTTGATTGTCTGTCTTTATTTAGCATTTTAGCATGCTGCCATTTCCTAGTTAGCACTAAACACAAAGTGCAGCTGAAGTTGATGGAAATTAGTTTAGCAGGTATTTGATCATTAGGTGTTACAATACATTCTGAAGCAGCCCCTGCTCTCTTAATTACATTTTAAGGGTAGCGTATTTTCTCCAGGATTATGTTTGTTTAAGGAAATGTCACAGATACGTTTCTAATCAACATATCTTTGCCATTTATTTTACTTCTTTGCTGTTGCTCTTGTTTGACTAACCAGTCATACATTAGATGTGGGGGACTGTCACTCAGAAAATAAAGGAGAAGCTTCAAACATTTAGTGGGATCATATTTTAACCCTAGCCATGATATTTTTTCTAAACCTAACTAATCAGTGAGTGAAAACAAAAGTTAAGTCTAAGAATAGTGGGCCCACACACACGTGAACCTCATTCTCCTGGTGAAAGTCACGTGTTGGATGTATGCCACCTAATGTGGACTTAGAGGCTCTTTAAAACTAGAAGCCTTTTCTGCTACAAGTCTTACGTTTCTTTTAAAACGTAAATGAGAATTCAGTTCATTAGAATAGGAATGTAATTTTTGGGAGACGGGGTTGTATGAAGGGGAAGACAAATTTCATGGCAGTCCATCTAATATTTGACTTAAAGCCACACATCTGAACCTGTGGTGGTGCTGCAAATATGACTCATTTTCTGGGAACCATGACATTCTGTACAAAATGTTCTGTACCTACCAACTTTTGAGGTTGTTCACTCGATAAATTAAAGGTATGTGGGCTAAATTAAATATAAATTCATTACCAAAGTCAGTTGGAATCGTTCTCTGGGTACTATGAATATCTGTACCAAATTTCAAAGCAATCCCTCCAGAGGTTGTCAAGACATTTAGCTAAAAACAGAAGATCAGCGTCATTATGGCACTAGAGTAAGTGGGTGTTAAATCATCTGGGCACCATGCAATTCTGTACAGAATTTAATAGCAAACTATTCAGTGGTTGCTGCGATGTTTCTGTTGAAAACCAAAGCAAACTGACCAACAGACATAATGCTGATGTGGCTACAAACTACAGAGTTAAGAAATCTTAGATGGAAAGTAGTTGTGGAAGGAATTCGTGGAATGGTCAAGAAAGAAGAGCAGAGCGTGTCAGTAGGATGTAGGTTAGAGATGGAAGAAGGACAGAGTCAAGCCAGGGTGAGTCAGAGACAGACAGTGAAAGTGAAACAAGGCAGAGAGAACATAAGAGGCCTGTGAGTGTCTCCAGGCAGTGGGCCTTATGTGGCCTGCTTTAACACCCCCCTCCACCATCTGTCACATCCCACATTACAGGGGAAGGATAGGCATGGCACCAGTGCTCATCTCTGCGAGTTAGACTCCAACTGCTAGTTCAGCACTGCACCGCAGCCTCCCTCTCCACCAGACTCTCCTCCACCAGCCCATCCCACATTTATATTTCATTTTTACATGTAAAGCCTTATCTGACACTCACGCTGTACAACTTAAGTCCAACAGCGGAATAAGGTCACTGTATTCCCTTTACTCTATTCATCTTTGTGAGTCGGTTTCTTTCAAATCCCCTTGTTTTTTCCCCTTTGTTCTTCTTTCTTTCTCCCTTGTTCCCAGAACATAGATTCTCACTTAATTTGCCTCCCATCAGCCCCACAATGGCCCATTTATAGTATGTTTAATTTCTTTCTCAGCCAACAGTAATTCAAAGTCCTTGGGATTTGCATCAATGTCAAGCACTCACACATGGTTGGCTGCTGGAGTGTGTGAGTGGGAGTTGATCCTGTCTCCGAACATCTTAATTGCTGCCTCCTGGTCGGCTATATAGGGTGCTGCTAACTTCCTAATGTGGCTATAAGTCTGTCTTCATACTGGTTAGGATTACAAGATGTTTAATTCCTTAAGTTCCTGACAGCAGAGGCAGCTAAATGTGCATCTAGTTCAGTGATGTTGAACAGTCAGTTTTGAAAATGACAGCACATAAATGCCAAGCACACATGTTCGACTGCAGGAATGTACATGATTCTACCTTTATTGCATATTATTACGATCAAATTTAAATCACTGCTTTTGCTGTAGTAAATAGTAGCGAGAATGCGGTTTCAGGTGGCAAGATATTATAAAAATAAGGATCTTTTGTTCAGGTTTCTAAAGGTTGCTTTGTCTGTCAATATGACATTTTCAGAGTGAGTGAATCCTAAGCGCTGGCCTGGTTAGAAGGATCGAAGAGGAGCAGGATATTACTGTCTGAAAGAGCAAGCTTCTCCCCATTGAGGTGTCAGCTGTGCTCTCTTAGAAGTCAGAGACGCAGGGGAATAACACACATGTGCGCACACACATGCGCTGCACATTTGTATTCCTGCAGTCACCTACACATGCTCTTGATCTGAGAGAATAATCAGCGTTTGGGAACATTTTGACTCATTGCTTATTCATAGCCTGGCATTGTGTTTGTGTCTTATTCATGCTGCCGCTCGTGATGTCTGTCTGTTTTAATGAGTAATTGGGGCTAATTGCGTGTGAGTGTCATCGGTGTAAAAGGCAGATTGAACCAAGAAAGGCATTTTCATCAAGGAAACTCTTCTCCCTGAGATTTCCGGTGCAACTGCTTTACACATGTAAAGACGGCACATGCAGTATGAAAAAGGTTTGGATTATGCTAAGTCGAGTTGGCATTTCCACTTCCAGGATTTGTATTAGCTTGTAACAATAAAATATACACTAGTAACTGATGAATGCATCACTGTGGTTTGGCACCTGAGCGAGCATATTTCTGTCATAATTAGTGTGATATTGTGATTTGGAATAAAGCAGAGGCTTATTATTCTGCATCAATGCCTGAAAGAGAGTTTGTGAGGATTCAAGAATTAGATTAGTTACAGCTGCAGCCGGGATTTATCTAAAACCAGCTACTAAGCATTAGAGGTGGGTGTGTGTCTGTAGGAAGCACGAACCAGGCTGAAATATTAGAAGACAGCTTCTTACACGGGCAATCTCACACTTCTAAACCCAGCTGTCTCATTTTTGATGAAACCGCCCCAGAACTGACAGACAGATGCTGAGCTTTAACAACTTGATATTACCTGTTTGTAAGTCTGACCCTGCTTGTTGTTATTTACCCTGATCTTGTTTGTTTTGTTGCCAGCAGATGAAGCCACAGGTTACGGGCCAGTGTTTGAGGAGCAGCCGGTGGATACTATCTACCCCGAGGAGTCACCCGAGGCCAAAATTACCATGAACTGCCGGGCTAGAGCCAATCCACCTGCCACCTACAAGTAACATATGTCCCCCATAAACCCAGTGTCATTACTACATGCTGTGCATTTTGTGTGCCTCCCACTGCTCACCATCCCTCAGACTATTCAGACTGTTTTATGGTCTGTCCTCAAATGGCAAGGCCGCAAGGATGTTTATCCCAACTCTGATTCACCTCCAAGGTTTACTATGTGGTATAAGATCATCATTTGAAGCCATCCCCATATAAATTTGCTGTTTTCAGACAATGTGCACAACTAGTTTATTTGTCATCCATGGTTGTGTTTTTCCCATACTAACAATAATTAAAATTCCAAAATGTGACATGCCAGAAGAATCCTAATAACAAATAAGATGTTCATGCAGCTGCAGCACAAACAACATTGGTGTCGTGTCTGCACCTCATTTTGCAGCTCAAAATTTAAAGCGTTTTACATTATCCATTTCAATTTAGATGTAAATATATGTAAATTATATGGCTCTGCATCCAGTAAATCGGTTTCACTGTCAGAGAGCCCAGAATTAGATGGTCAGAGGGGAAGGAATTAGCTTTGGCCATAGCTGGTATTGAGTGTTTAGGAGGGTTCATCTACAGTACAGTCTGTTATGCCTTTACTTGGCACTGACAGCTTTTAAAACTATTTACCTTGATATTGTTTTTCTCGCAGATGGATGCTGAACGACATGGAAATTGACCTGAATGAACAGGGCAGTCACTACAGTTTAGTAGGTGGCAACTTGGTCATCAGCACCCCCGGAAAAAACAAACATGTAGGAAAATACTCCTGTCTGGCCACCAACATGTACGGCACAATCATCAGCCGAGAAGCCTCTGTCCAGTTCGGATGTAAGTGCTCCAGATGTATATCCTCATTTATGCTTGGATGCACAACACCATCCACATTTAACAGAACTGCCCTGGAGCTGTACTTTCATGCATATTATGCACGCTGGAATTGAAAGGGCTGCTGGGACAAATCATAAGTGGTGTGGAAAGTGCAATTTGTGAATGGTCTAACTTCATGATGTCAGTGTGGCTAATCTGCTTTTCTATTAAAAGCTGCAGCTCAATTCGAGAGCAGTCCTTGTATATTACAGAACAGTCTCCCCTTTCATGTAGTTTTTATGGATATTAGTTATGTGAGATCCTCAAATATAAATCTGTGACAGTGGAATCTGTTTTTTGTCTCTTCATCTCTCAGACCTTGATCTGTTTTCATCGGAGGAGAGGTCGTCGGTGTATGTCAAAGAAGGACAGGGTGCAGTGCTGCTCTGTGCGCCCCCACCACACTGTCCAGGTATAGCATGTGATGGCTGGTCAGCTCCTGCTGAGGTGGACCTACAAAATTATGTTTATTCATTGTCTAGCATTAGCATCTGATTGATAATTGGAGAGACAGACCAGAGGCACAGTAGTTTGCTTTGATTTCTGAACTGAAAGTTGTACTAGAACGTGAGATTAATAGGATAGAGAGGCATGGTGAGCCTAAAGCCAGAGTTTTCAGTGCCATGAAGGTATCTCTCTTTTATCTTGGCAAGATATGGTAACTTGCACAGCAAACTTTTGTTCAGAGTTTGGGATTTAAATTTTTGTTGTAATTAGTGTCACTCTTTTTTAAAAGCTGTACCTGATGATGTCGTCTATAAGCGATACAAATTCTCAGCTGTGGGAGTATGTTATATCTGCAAACCTGCTGGGGCGTATGTTAGTAATCCCACTTAATAAAGTTGTGCAGTTACAGCTGGCAAACTAGATGCGTCGTGTTGCCATGGGAACCTACATGCATTCAGTTGGTGACATAGAAAATACATAAATTTGTTTTTAGGTTCGGCCCTCAATTTCTGCCAAGTCTGTTTTACACAGCTGGTTTTGCAGCTAATAGAACACAGATCACAGAACTGATTAGTCTCTTAGTATTTATCACAGACAATATTTATCAGTAACACCAATATCAGTGGGATTTGATGAAAAACAACATGTAATTTCTACGTATCTTTCATTGTTTGACAGTGACAGACCTAAATGTACTTCTTCAGTATAATGTTAAATGTATGAAGTTTACAGGCTGTCTCAATGCACTGCCACCTCAGTACCTCAGTTCAGTGCATTGACTGGTAAAAGAGATATATTGACTTACACAATGAACTGTTGAATTATTTGCAGTGACGTAACAGTCCTCATAGCTATCTGTTATAACAATGTGTTTCTCTTGACGCATTGGTCCATTTTGTATGGAAGAAGTAAAAATCGGAGTGTCAAACGCTCCCTTATATGGGAGCGTGCTCAGAGCAGAAGGTTGATATTCATCATCGTGATAACTCTTATCTCTGACTGGGGTTTTAGGGTTTTAGGTTCAGTCAAGCCAGCTTACATCAACATAAAGAAAGCCTGGCTATGTCAAACTTGCTTTGTAGAACACACCTCTGTTCTGGTTTTTGGTAAGTCAGGTGGGCTGAAGATTGAGCGTACTTGCTGTACTGGGAACATTTTTATTAGCATATCCACATGGCTGTTTTAATGAAACTGATGAACAGAAATAATAAAATAAACAAAAGATATTTTGTCCATCACTTTCAAACTCTAATTTTGCAGCTACCCCTACGCTTGGTTGACCTCTACTCCCTCACTGATTTAAAAGAAAATGAAAACAAATGTTTTGATCAGTCTCATATTTAATTCATGCTAGAATGACATTCCAGCCACCTTTGTTTTCTCTTCTAGCTCTGGTCTATATGCAGCCTGGTTTAAATATTTTTTATAAGTTTTAATTTCCTGAGCTTTGAACATGGATTAACAAAACCTTTTTCTTCTTACCATCCACACTGTTGATATTTAAGCATCCAACCCACACTTTTAATATTCATGCTGATGCAAATCTGCCTCCATCCATCCAGACTGAAAGCATTGTTAACTCTCTCTCCACAGCATTGTAATTGTCTCAACAAGCCAGTGTTCTTACAGTATGCCTCTATTATGCCTCTCAGCTGAAAGAAATGTGAGATTTCATCTGCAAGGTCAATGGATACTTGAATTGTAAATCCTTTCAGCACCAAAGAATTGTGCTATTTTTGTATTGCATGTATTTAGATTATTCAAAGTGAGCCCGTGCCACAGTCCCAGTCCCCTCGGCTGTTTCCGAAGCCAATGCTGTGTCCAGACTCTTGATTGACAGGTGGCGTTGGGCCATGTCTCTCTCTCTGCAGCCGAGCTGTCATTCCGATGGATCCTCAACGAATTCCCCACCTTCATCCCACTGGACAAGCGGCGTTTCATCTCCCAGTTGACGGGTAACCTCTATATCTCCAAGGTGGACTCCTCCGACAAAGGCAACTACTCCTGCATTGCATCCAGCCCATCGATTTCTAAGAGTGTTTTTTCCAACTACATCCCCCTCGAGCCCCTGGCTGAACGTTAGTATCTTACATCCAACTATCCACTGTCTTTCCATTTGATTACTTCTTACTGTGACTGCTACACTAAAGCAGTGGTTCAGGTTTCCTGCGTGAGCGAAGGCTGACTCTGGTTTCTTGCCACACATGAAAGCACAAGTCAAAATTTAGTTGGTTTAATCATCTTATAACAGATTGATCACAGCATAATACTCGGGCTACAGTAATGCTTGCAGTGCTCTGCAATTAGGTCAGTAGAATAGAGAAATATAACAGAGAGATGAAATATGTAATAGCTACAAATTGTTGGAAATGGTATCCAGCTGGTGCTTCTTTTGCCAATGAAATGAGGTGTGAGAATAGAGCAGGACCTCAAGTGTTTCTTAAAGAGATGCTTGAAGATGGGAAGCGACTCTGCCTAGTTATACCAAAATACTGCATTGATTTTTTTCTTCCAGTCGCTGCTGAAACACAGTGTTTCATCCCAGCAGTGCTTGTCGTGAATGTGATAAGGTCATGTTGCTGCTATTGACTTTTTAATCTAAATTTACAGACCTACATTAGCTCAGAGGTGGACTGACACACAATGGCTTGTTTTGAGAAAGAGCCAGCTGGCTGTAAAGAATGTGGAGGAATACAAACAGTGCCAGAAATAAAGAGCAAGAAAAAAATGTACTTGTTTAACAAGGCTCTGTGTATTTGCAGACAGGATAAGAGGTCCAAATGCAAAACACAGCGACTTTAACATTTTCCTGAGGGGATTTCCCAGAATCCTGCAGATGTTTACTTTCATCGTCATCTAACTTTAAGCCTATTTCACCTGTGGCAAATATGTCTTGAATAGCAGTTAAATCACAAACTAGAATGTTTTATTCCGCCAAAGAGGATAGGAACGGAGCTGAACAGTTTGTTTGGGCTCGCTCATGCACACGTGTATTATGTGATGTCTTCTGGGTATGATGTGACCTGCATTTACTTCTATGTAGTTTTTAAGTCTGTGTGTGTGAGGGAGAATAGATACATTTGCATTCACAGTCATTTGCAGTATCCTGGTTATGGGCTTGAGCATATAAATATTGTAGAGACCTGCTTAAACCTTCATCTTAGAAACCTAGATATGCTACCTCTCATACTCTGATCACACTGCTTTGACATGTAAACACTTTATCTAGGTTTCAGCGTCTGTGATGTGGGCAGATAGAGCAGGGACTGTATAGATTGTCGTTCCTCCTATCATGTGCTTGCTTTCTTACTGCTGATCAGATGATAAAAAGTTTGCATTTGAACTTTAAATGCTATTGTCAAGGAACCTAATTTAGGTTACTGAGTTTGTACAGAAATGTCCGTAGCTGAGATGTGGTTTACAGGTTCAGAAAGTAAAGACATAGCTGGATCTCCACCATGTACTGCAAAATCTGGCCTCAAAACATCAGGTTTACAAGTTGGATTTCTAAATGATTGAACTTTTCCACTCCACTGCACCACTACTACAATCGACTGGGTTAATCCAACAAATGTGTAACTATGAAATCTTTAGGAGAGATCCTCATAGAAGTAGACAAATGTGTCTCTCATTTTCTTCATATCCTGAATATAATCAAAACCAGGATGAAAACCAGAACTAAGTACTAGTGTGCATCCAGTAGTATGGCATCTGGCTAAAACAGGTGTATTGTGTGGTTTACCTAAGACTAAGATGATTAAAGTGAACACAAAATTACCCATTAACTGTTCTTTGTTTCAGCAGCTAGAAAGGAGTTTAGCACCTGACCTATAACCGGTTATTCTTCCACTTAGGTCCCATTAGGAAATACCCTGCTGACCTCAGAGTCAAGTTTCCCGACACCACTGCTTTGGTGGGACAAAACATCACCTTGGAATGTTTCGCTTTGGGCAAGTAAGTGTGACACATTGGTCAGCCATGTTTGTTAAGGTGCACAGTTTGCAATACTGTTGGTACTGAAAGGTTTTAATGAAAATCTCATGTCAGCCAGTGAGTCTTGGAAGTTTCAAATGCAATAAAATGGGTCTTAAAGGAGAATTTAAATGACTATGAGTTTAGGGGCTTTTCTGCTCAGTCAGTACAAAAATTGCATCACATTGTATCAGTCTCAAAAAAACATATATGCTCACACTTAATAAATGTAGTACAATGACTTTTGCTGTGGCAAAAACAGTGTAAAAACTCTTCAATTCATTGCCTTTACACTGAACTCAATGAGTGAGAGAAATACGGGAAATTCTGCCTGAACTGAATGTCTGAATTATATGATTCACACTGACTACCAGATATGACGCCATATGATCTCATTATCTGAAAGGAGCTGTTGTACGACGTCTAACTAACGCTGAACATTGATTGTGCAATACTGATAGAGTGAAAGACTTGTTTTTGCCAAAAAAAGGGACCCAGAATGTCATAACAAGAAGAATAATTGCCAGCATATCTTACACTGAGTTCTCACGTAACTTCAAAGTTCAGTTGGATGCTGTTTATGATGCATACTCCGAAGTTCTGTATTTACTGTAATTCTGCAGATGACTGCTGCTGTTGATTATCTGCTACATTTATAAAGCATGATTCATAAGGATGATGCACTGATGCGTGTGCATTTCAAGTTGAAGCCTGGCTTTGTGTTATTTCTCTCTGTCTGTCCTTCCTAGCCCCGTCCCTGAGATTCGCTGGAAGAAGGTGGACGGACATCTGCCACCCAATCATGAGGTGCGGATGGCAGGAGCTCAACTGCATCTGTACAATGTGCAATTTGAAGACGGAGGCACCTATAAGTGTGAGGCAATGAACTCGAGAGGAAAGGACTACCACAGCGCACGTGTGTCTGTGGAAGGTAACATTTATTTCTAATGCCGTGTCTTAAAACATGTTGCTGCGACTACAAACACAGTCTTCTAACGTCTACATCAGCTGCATTAATTATCTGTTAGGAATTCACAAGCTTGTCGATACATTAGCCCCTGTTAGGGTAAATCTAATAGCTACATTGAAGCCTTGTGTGTCACCTTGTGTATCATTTTGCAGCTTTGTACTTTTTTTTAGATGTTTCTCAAAGTGTAATTCTGCATTTGCAGCTTTTCCTGAATGGATGGAGCACATCAGCAGCACAGAGAAAGACCTCAATAGCGACTACACTATGTCCTGCACAGCCAGTGGCAAACCCAAACCACACATCCGCTGGCTGAAAAATGGAAAACTGGTAATATTTAAACTCATAAATCTTTATGGCCCCATAACTAAGCAATTTAGCTGTTGCTGTTAAATACTCAGAGTCCTCTTGAAAGGTCTCGTAACTGTTCAGTATGCATCCAAGGGTTGTTACAGTAGCACAGCAGTGACAGGAAGCTGGCACTGTGGGTACACCTTGTGTCAGGAGAAAATACCTGTTGTTATTGAGCAGTTGCCAGCATCTGTTGCGCAACGCTCCATAGAGACAACAGTCATCAGGCCTGAAAATACCCAAGGGAGCAGCAGCTTGTGACGGAAAAGTGGGGGAGGCTGTTGGATATATCATTATGCATGAATGAAAATCTCTCCCAGTCAAATGAACTAGTTGTCACCCGTACTACTACGGATGTCAACAATCAACAGTTTAATTTTGGTCCTTTGCTGTGTAATGAAATTTAAACTGCGTGAAAACGGTGAAAAGTGGAATGATACTCCTGTTATTTTCCACAGGTTGACAGGAAAGAGATGAGGTTCAGCAGACTGACGTTTGATGATTCAGGGATGTATCAGTGCACAGCAGAAAATCGCCACGGAGTCATTTATGCCAATGCAGAGCTGCGTGTATACGGTGAGTCACACTTTGGCTATAGTCGCAGCACAAATGTCTGTGTCACGGATTTAAGGGTCGTGTTTCAAGCTAACTAATTGGAGCTTATCGGGACATATGGAGTGTATTTAGAAGAGAAAATCAATGTTTACGTGGCTGCAAAAACATCATTTCAGAATGTTTTCAAAAATTGACTCTGGTCATGAATGTGTCATAAATGTATGCATTTCTGCAGTTAATACATATTCCACTCAGTTTGTGATGAATATTCTATACTGTCACTGCACAGCCTGTGCTCCCACGTTTGAACACAACCCAGTGAAGAGAGTACTGGCAGCTAGAAATGGCCGGGTGGTGATTGAATGTCGACCCAAAGCAGCCCCAAAGCCCACTTTCTCCTGGAGCAAAGACACTGAGCTGCTCTCCAACTCCACCAGGTGAGCAGTATTTTAATAAGATGGCTCTCCATTAATTATTTTATGCATTTTTATTCTTTCATAGAGGCTGGTTTGCCGTGGCAGAGGTTTTCTTTGTTGTTGTTAATAACAATATTCATCAACCATTTTCTGTGACTTTGAGACACATCTGGGTCACATTTAGACAAGGAGGAGTATCTGAGAAAGAAATGTCATTCTGCTCTGAAGGGGACACGTACAGTATCTTGATTTTGAGGATCTAAATAAGCTGTAGATCTCCTAAGCCTACTATATATGCCAGGAAAGTCTTTAATGTTGTTGTTTGTCAGTGACTGCTGAGCCCGGCTTTGCTGTCTGTCGGTGGCTGACATTAAGCTCATTCTTAAGATCAGTGTGGACAGACTGTGTGTAAACTCGTGCCTTGTGCTCCTCACTGACAAAACAAGCCTAATCTGAGAGCTGTGAGACCCCCAACCGTCTCCCTCACCCGACACACTCCCTCCAGTCCCCACTGTGGGACTCACATAGAGGGGGAGCAGAAGGTAAATTATTATGCAGCATATGCATCCTAATGCTCTGAATGACTACTATCTGTATGAGAGAGGGTGCATGGCAGTGATGGGGCATCTGGCACAGCGTTTGTCATGCATGAATGTAAAATATCCAGAGAAAAATGAATTAAATGTTGTTGCTTTGCCTTTAGCACAATTTAATGTTGCTTCTTGCTGAGAAGTTCACATACTTCTTTTTTCTTGGAAAACTATATTTCCATTAGGGAACTAGCAGACATTCTAAGTACTTTCATCATTTTTCATCATCTTCATACCCATGGAATAACATACATTGGACTTTTGACCTTCATATTGTGCTGAATATTTAATACCACATAGCTTTTTCTCCTCTATGTGTGAAGAATTAATTATGGTTTCTCCTCAGGGTGTTCATCTGGGAGGATGGAAGCCTGGAGATCCTCAATGTGACGCGAGCAGATGAAGGCAGGTACACCTGCTTCGCGGAGAATGACCGGGGCAAAGCCAATAGCACGGGCTCCCTGTTTGTAACAGGCAAGTTCTAGCTGAAGAATAATACTCAATTAATAGTTCTCTTTATGTCTCTGATGTTTCCAGGACAGTCGTTGTTGCTTTGACTGATGTCAACCTTAACTGGCAATCATTCCTGTCACTCTCAGTCCCACCAAACAGTCCCGACCTCCAAATGTCTGCTATTGTTGAATTATGGCCATCTGAGCAGTGCGTCGGTATACAAGCCACTGCTGATAGTCAGTCAATCCCCAAGGGCAAAGGCGTGAGGGAATGCTTTAGATCCAACATGATGAGACAAGGGCTCATCCCTCACACTGTTCAATGAAAAATGAGGAGGAAACTTGAGTTATGTACTAAGTGAGATTGTTTAATTGAATATCAAATAACAAAACTGATAGTTTTCTTGCTTGTCATTCCTTATCTTTAAACATTCAAGCTCAGCTGTCAAGCATTTCTGTTTTTTATAGTTGAGCTCTGGTAGTGTTGGATGTACAGCTCTTTTCTGCCCTCTTCTGGGCATTTGTGCATAGTGAACACTTCTGGCTTTTTCACATAAATGCCACATTCTTTACCGTTTATCTGTGTTTAACATGGCTGGTCAGGGCTCTGTTTTCATTTAAGTTAGTCAAGTTTCCTGTAATCTAAATGGTTTCAGTGGCCAGACTTGCTTCTTTATCTTCACTGATATTCCCTCATCTTCCTGTGCTTTTCCCCAGACTCCACAAAGATCACCTTGCCACCATCCAACGCTGACGTTAAAGTGGGAGAGAACGCCTGGATGGAGTGTGCAGCATCACATGACTCCTCTCTGGACATCACCTTCATCTGGTCCCTGGATGGCCGAGTCATTGACCTACACAAGGAGAACCAACACTACGAACGAACCCCGGTGAGACGTCATATTGGTTGATTCATTTTTGTAGATAAAGGAACATAAATAATCCAGGTTTAGCTTGGATTGCTTCGGTGTGACCACAGAATGTCCACTTTAGTCTGGAGTCCATCCCCATCCAAATCATATTTGAGGTTGAGTTGATGTCCGGACTGTTTTCATTGGAATACTTGAAACGGAAAAATACGGCCTGATTTTAATGAATATGGCTCTAAAATCCATTTCACATACCTACTCTGAGTGGAATAGCGAGCTGTATATCAGTTTAATGGCAATTTCCGCTAACATCCATTATTGTTGACATGACCCACTCTCTCTCTCTCTGTTAGTGCTGCCCTAACCATAAGCTAGCGGTTAGCTTTTCTCATTCGTCACTCTGCCTGCTAGGCAAACACCATATTATGACGGTGATTGATGATACCCCATTTTTGTATGCAAGGAGAATTTTCCCCTCGTAAAAATGGGGTTCACTTCCACTTAATACTGTTTGTGTGGTATTAGCAAAGCCAGTTTGAATCTTTAGCTGCAAGTCCAATACAGTGATTTATTTTTTTAAGTGTATTTTTATGAGGTTTTTGCCTTTCTACACCAAAAGTGCTGACTGGGGCAAACACTGTATGGACCTTGACATTTCTTAATAGGATAAGAGGTGCCGTTGATTGAAAGTTGGTGTCCAGTTCACCTAGATCACTCTGGAGTAATAATATCTCTGAGAAAATATCAAACATGACCATTTTTTCTTGCACAGACAGACAGCGGGAGAACTTTGCCTCATGATGTGTAATGTATTGCTTGTCTTAAAGTAAAAGTTGTCTCTTGTGCTGTTTTGTGCAGAATGGAAGCTCAAATGGAGCGCTGCTGATTAAGAATGCTCATCTGAAACATGCTGGACGCTACACCTGCACAGCACAGACTCCTGTAGACAACATCACTGCTTCTGCCCACCTGGTTGTCAGGGGTGAGTCATGAGTCGTGTCTTGAAAATGTCTGAAAACAATCTGCTTTCTGCACAAACCCGTATTATCTGTCAGAGTCCAAAAAGTTATTGTTTCTTTACTTGAGATTTCAGTATTTTTTTGTTTGGGTTGTTCTCACTGTATTTATGTAATATACATGCACTAATCAGGATTACGTTACATTTAAAATGTTACCTAATCTAATGTCAAATGTGACAACAATTGGTGGATTATTTGTGTGCTGTCAATCAAGTCTGACCAAACCATGCTTACAGAGCACTGTTGAAGCTGATTATCTGAATGTTTGACTGTTAAATGTATAATAAACAAGTCAACCATAGTTTTGCAGAGACAAACCTAACATAAGATTTTAAGTTACAGTTACTTTTTAATCCAGTAGAGTTTATTAGACTGAACTCAAGACAAAATCAGACATACAATCCTAAATTAATCATTTAAATGTTCCTGAATTCTTATTGTCTCACTATTAATATACCAGTAGAAAGTGCACGTGTATGGAAATAGAGACAAAGAGACAGAAATATAGCACAAGACCTGTATGTTCTACAGCGCATGTTTGAAGAGAAGTAAATCTCTCCAGAGGAACCAGACCGTAGCCTTTTTTGCCAGATAATCTGTCAACCCCGAGACTCCATGCGAACGAAAACGAGAGAGAAAGTGCTGGAAAAAGCTGTGGAAGGAAATGCCTTGTGTCCTCATGCATAAGACAGAGGCACCGTGAGAATACTGAATATCTACCAGTACCACCCAGTAAAGGTCAGACCAACTTAGTCTAGTCTATCTGCTGGTGCCTTCTCTCTCAACTACATTGTTTGATTGTATGTTGGCATATTGCAGATTAGATCATATTTCTACCCCTCAAAAAATGGCCGTGTCCAGCCAGCCAAGGAAAATTGGAAAATAAATAGCTTTGCAGAAAAGTTTTTTATTTGTTGTGAGTTCTGTTGCTCTGGTTACATAGACACAGTAGCAGTTTAAACTGAATGGGACGAGCAATTTTTGTGCCAGTAAGACATATTTTAAATGGTGCCAGTTCCCATCCGTCTTCATTACAAGTGCATTAAGGGCGATGCTGTGTGATGAGTATATGATGAGTCATAGATTTCTGTCTCTTAGCACAATATTTTGACAGGGACAGTTGCTGATCGCAGTACTTGCTCTCCCAAGTACATATAGATATCAACACGCACAAAGTAAACACTGCCACCTTTCCACAGTGCTCTGTCTCTTCTTTGCTGTACTTCAGCACCTGGATGATTCATCAGGCTTTGTTTTCACCCTCCATTTCCTGATGACTGAGAGCTTGCCTTACAGCCCTCTCCTCAGGTCATGAAACAGGCCCAGTGTTGGTGGACAAAGAGTCTCTTCAGATAGCAAACACAGGAATTCTAGCAGTGATCTGGATGCCATTGATCCCCGTTGTGTCCTGGGTGTGCTGCCATCGCTGCTGCTTTCAGGGCAGGTGTTGACAGATGGCCAGGTGAACGCACAGCGGCTGACTGTGACGTTTCCCAGAGTGTAACCAAAGCACAGGCCCTGGGCTGCTCCTAATGGAGTGCCAAATGCCAGCAGCCCGGGGCACAGCGCGAGAGAGATGAAAGACAGCCATTTATCACAGCAGATGAGGAAGCAGATCTACTTTAGGAGATTGTCCGAGCTAAAAACACAGCTCTGCACCTGTAGCTTGTTATTAGTAGGGATTTGAGATAGGGAGAGGAATTGTTTTCATATGACGGGTCTGTGTTTTTATAGTGTAAAGTTACAGTCTTGCCTGGAATGGTGTTGAAATGTGGCGTTGTTAACTTAAGTGCGAATTAGGAATTCAGTTCATAAACTTTATTGAATTTGGTTGTCTTTCTGCAAAATGCCTACCACCAGCAGCTATCAATTCAAAACACAGAGTCAGCGATGTAACACAGTATTATACAGCATATATTCATTCATTCTCCAAACAGTGGAGTCTATTCAGAGTCACAGTAGCAACGGGGTAAGCAGAGGCGCCCAGGCCTTTCCGTCTCCAGCAACTTCATCCAGTCCCTCTTATGCAGACTTATAAAATGTGTAAAATGTTTCTTTTCTTACAATGAATTGTAAAAAAGCTAGTTTTTCTACATCTATGCTTTCTCCCCTGACCCTTAGAGGAGAGGGTAAGTTTAAGGGCTGTCCAGCTTTGGCTATCTAATCCCCTTAATTCTCTTAGCTTATATTCATGATTTGGAAAAAGTACATTCTGGCTGATTTCTGAGGCTGTGGGTTGAGAGGCTAACCCTGACACAGTCTGGGTTTTCTATTAAGCCATTTTTAAGTTCCAAAGGAAGAATCAAGAGGAGCAGGAGGACCAAGAGAAACACTGGATTCAAAAGCCATTGCTTAAGCTTTAGTTCATATGTGTCAGTGGCCTCTAAGCTCTAATGCCTTAATCCATCAGTCTTTGCTGATGTCTTTTAAAGAAGACACTAAAAAGAGGAAATGTTAGGGCTTTGATGTGCTGTGTTTCATATGCATCAAAGGGAAGTCTTTTTGCTACTGATGTTAAAGTATAAAGTTGTTATACAGCTCAGGACTTTTGCCAAGGATTTCCCCATGAGGATGAAACTCTTTCAGTAACAACGTAGCTTCCTTCTCTCTGTCTGCAATTTGTGAACAAGTGGGACATCCATTATCTGCTTGAGGGACAAGTCAAAACAGGCATCTGTGGTAATTTAAATGTATGAACTGAAGGGCATTGTCCTTTTCTCTACATAAACCTGCAGCCACATTTGCATTCTTCCCCCTCAAACAAAACTTAAAACTTATGTGTTATTCTTCTCTTTACCATAGGTCCCCCTGGTGCTCCAGGTGGCGTGCGGATGATAAACAAAACTGACAAGAGTGTGACGTTGCAGTGGAGCCGTGGAGCAGACAACCACAGTCCCATCTCCAAATATACCATCCAGTACAGGGACCAGTTCTCAAAAGATGTCTGGAAGAATGCCACTACATGTAAGAACTCCAGCATGCTAGTTAGTCAAATAAACACTGCTACCTTAATGCTGAGCTGAGTCCTGTGTTATACTAATTGTGGTCATGCCACACAGAGATACTGTAGGCCTGCATAGTGATTCATGTCTCTTAAAGATGACTAAAATAACGTTTAGTCATGCCTCAGTGACCTAAAATATAGGAATGGGTTCCAAAAATAGAAGTCCATGGTTGTTTTAAGGATAATTCTGTTAAATTGTGGGACAACATAATGTGTGATGTATAATGTTTCAACATACTGTGCTATAGTGCTGAAATGTGCACTTGTCTGTAGCTCCTGCTGATGTAGAGGGAAATACAGAGACAGCCACAGTGGTGGATTTGTTCCCCTGGACGGAATATGAGTTCAGGGTCATTGCTACCAACACACTGGGGACAGGAGATCCAAGCAGCCCATCACCTAAAGACAAAACCCTGGAATCTGGTAAGATTGTGTCCTGGCTTTGATCCAGCATACTGTCCATAAGGTCTGTAGAATAGAGAAACTGAGTACCTTGAAAGGTCATGAAGTAGAAGGAAAAGAAACATGGAACTACAGTCCAGCTTTCCATTGTGATATTTATTCATCACCGACTGTTCTGTTACTGCACTGTTTACTTATGTTAAGTATCGCTGTAGAAATGAGTCAGCAGAAATCCCATAATGCTGTACTTCTTAGAGCTGGGCCATGCTGCCAAACTCACCACACAAACCACTACAAATGAGCACTTTGGTGAAACTGTATACTGAAATTCAATTATAAAATGGAAATCACAGACTTACAGTAACCTCTCTTAAGAAAATAATCATCAACTGAAAGTGAGCTACTCGACTCAAAACAAGACAAGAGGACTTGTTCCTCCATGTCTCCTGAGTGGCAAGGTTCCCACATGGACATTAAGGTGTTGCGTTTGGCACAGGAGAAGACATTGATACTGTATTTGCAGAGGAAGGATGTTTCAGTAACGTTGCCAGGGCTAGGTTACAGCCTGTGTGGGTTGGCTTTGTTTGTGTGGATTCGTAGCATGTGGGCTCAGAGTTTTGCTGTTGCTGTCTCATTGTAGTTCCTGTGGTGGCGCCCTCGGATGTCGGCGGGGGTGGAGGGGCTAGTAGAGAACTGACCATCACATGGACGGTAGGTCGGGACTTTCCACTGGGCCAAGTGGGGAGAAAGGTCACAAGTGCATGTAGAAGCCCACAGAGAGTTGTTCAGTTTGTAGTTCTGTTTGAAATAATTCCAGTGACTTAGTTTTGCTGAAATGAAAGAGTGTATAGTCATATTGGCTTTGTATTTCAACTTGTAAATAACAGCCTTTTTTACAGCAGTATTTTACACATTTTAAAACTGGCCCATAAAACAACATATTAATTGATATTTAACCCTCTGAACTCCAAGCATTTTCTGGATGTTTTTTGCTCCTAATATATCTCAACTCACTATGGGCTCATTTTTCACTGCAATATAAAGTCTTACACCTCAAAGGGAACAAGAACAAGAACTCAGAAATGTCTTTTGTGCAGTGTGACACAGTTATAAGACTTTTTCTGCGCTAACACAGCCTGCAGTTTAATATACTCCAGTTTTCACATTTTCTTTTTGCTATTAGTAATGGTATAGTTTTTTTTTTTCAGGCAACATGCTTTTCAAATCCAGGGCAAGGTTTTGGGGTTCAGTGGGTTTAAGGAAACCAGTGATTAGTTTGGATCAGTTTGGAAGACAGCAAGTAGGATCAACAGATTAGGTTGAATAAAGAGAGCAATATTAAGAATGTAAGGAACACACTACAGATCACACAATATAAAGGAGCTTGTTGATAAGAATTGGATAATCTCACACCTTGTACATGTACCAACACAACATCACTGTCGACAGAAATCAATGACTGAACTAATGATATTCCGTATTTCTCTGCTGCAGCAGCTGATAAATTAGCTATGGCTAAATTACAGTTTGCTTGACTACAGTGTGATCATTCAATTCTAGAGAATGATGTGACATATTTAGCTTTTCTGGGCATATGGTGTGATGATGACACTATGGTGCCAACCAAGGCAATGAGGTATGAGGACAGACAGACAAGAATAAACCATTGTAGGACACAATATCTCTCACAGAATGCACTTGCTTTATTGAATAGTTTGTAAACAACATGTGATAAGAGGAATGGGCCCATTCTCAATCATGCTGCAATACCCTCGTATAAAGAAGACGTTATAAAGAAGTGTGTGTGTTAAATACAGCATTTTCCACATTACAGTAATTTTTTTGTTTTTTTATCATCAGCCTGTGCAGCCACAGTACTACTATGGGCCTAATTTTGGCTACATTGTGGTCTTCAAACCCCAAGAAGGAAACCAATGGAAAAGGGTGGCAGTAGCTGATCCCCAGGCCAAGCGCTATGTCCACAAAGACTCCGACATACCACCTTTGACAGAGTTTGAAGTCAAAGTAAAAGCATTCAACAGCAAAGGAGAAGGACCCTACAGCCTAACAGCCGTCATTTATTCTGCACAGGATGGTGAGCACTGAAGAGATTCCCAGCTCTCGACACCCTCAACTATAATGTAGAAAATACGCTAAACTGATCTTGAAACAGCAACCCAGACCAACCTGGTCCCATTTTGTCAGTTTCAGTGAATGAGAAATCTTTCAGTATGCCAACACTCTGCTATTTCAGTCTGTCAGTGTCAGCCACTTATCACTGCCATGGTTTTCTGTGGAGTACGACCCATTTAATATTAGTTCTCATGTATAGTTATGAGGAATTTTAATTCCCCCTGAAAGTGAACCTATCTTTCCCTCTCTCTTGCTCTCTCTTTCCTTGCGGGGGGATTATAATGATCTGTGTAGCATGAACCAGAAAGCTGATAATTCGCCCAAGGATGCGAAGCATTTAGCCTAGTTATTAACTTCCACTGACAGACAGTTGAGATAACCACTGGCAACCCAGACATGATGGGTTACAGAGATGCCCCGCTGCCATGGTAACCCACGTAGGGAACGCTAGCATTTTGAGGGTCTATGATTTTATAGTTATGCATGCAAAGCCCTTTATCTCCAGGCAAGCCATTTGTAATTATGTGCTGGATGTGCAATATTGTTAATGTGTGTTTGCCTTTGCATTCTACACAGTTACAGTATTTGATGGGTTGCTGGTTCAAGGCCCAGTACCAGAGTGACAATATAGTATATTCAAGGACAGTTTGTTGGCAAGAAAAGTCTGTAGTATAGCTGTCCCATAACTCATGGTATTCCGTCTTATAATCCAGTACAAGAAAATAAAACAAGAGAAAATTTCTGTCACTTGCTGAAGCATCATTGAGAGAAAAATGCATTACAAAAGCCACAGACACGAATGAGGAAACATTCATTTACAGCCAGAGTCAAGGATCTAATAGTATTTGTCAAGCTAAACATATACATACATATAAAACGTGATGTTAAAGTTTTGTGGGTGCAATGTGAAAAATTACCTTTAAGGACACGTCATTCCATGTGGTTCCCTTACTTCAACCTTTTCACCACACTGTACTCTGGGTTTCTTCGTAGCTCCATCTGAAGCTCCTCTGATTGTGGACTGCAGAGCTCTCTCTGCCACAGTCGCCACCGTGTCGTGGATGCCCATCCCACAAAGTAATATAGATGGATATCAGGTCAGTAGAAAATTTCACTGAGGCATTGTGGTAAAATAATCTCCTGCTGCACTGTGCTTGTGGAATGTACTATGACTCAGATGGTATTTAGAAATTTTATGTGTGATTTGGTTTAAGCTTGTCATCCGAAAACAACAATAGAGGTGCTAAGAGTATATAAAGTCCCTAAACATATATGTGTATATTTCACCAGCTGTCTTCTTTGAAAGCATTACAGCACACATAGTGATTTACAGATCAGCTAGTTTCTATAATTCAGTCTTGTACCTTCCTCGACACTTGATTTCTACATTTTGGGAAATTGCTTATTTACTCTCCAGTGAAGAGTTAATGAGAAGTCTGATAATGCTCCTATGTTCGTCCATTAAATTTGTGGCTAGAGGCACCATTCTGTATGTTCGTACAGCATAAAGACTGTATAAACATGGTAGCTGTTTCCAGTGTGCTAAGCTAAACTGGTGGCTGGCTGTAGTCTTGTATTTCTTTTTTAGATATGAGGGTAGTATCATCTATTTTGGCGTCAGAAGGTGAATACGTACAGTTCCCAAAATGTTGAGCTGTTCCTTTAATTTTCTGAAACATTTTTCCTTTCCTTATGTTATTTATCACTTCTAAGTACTGCAAAAGCAAAGTGGATCTTTGACATCTCACCTGTCTCTCTGTGGGTCCCAGGTGAAGTACTGGAGAAATCACGAAGACAGTGAAGGAGGGGCTCAGAGGGTTGTGGTGTCCAGCAGAGAGAACCACACTAAACTGGAGGGTTTGAAGCCGGACTCGCCCTACTTCATTGAGATTCGAGGGTACAACTCGGCAGGATATGGACCAGCCAGCAAACACTACCAGATCCACACCAAGAAACCCCGTATGTTGGGTTCCATAGCATTTTAACACTGATCAGCAGGAATCTGCATGGAAAACAACATACGTCTCAGAACAGTTTGTCCTAAACATTAAAATTGTTTAATAATGCTTTTTTCCCGTCTTCCCCTCCAGCTCCAAGTCGAGCTCCCAGAATTACAAGCAAAAAGCTAAAGGGCCAGTCAGTAAATATTGCCTGGGAACCGGTGGAACCGCTGGCTAATGAGTCGTCAATAGATGGGTACCGGGTGAGTACATTTTAACATTTTTATTTCATTTCTGAAGGGAAAGTGAATGTTTCTTGTGCTATACTACTATGCTCTTCATGTGCATATACCTAGGTGCTGTACAGACAGCAGGGCCACTCCACAGGCACTCTGTACACAACCAGCAGGCGCTACATAGACCTTCCCCTGCCTGCAGATGGGAACTATGTGGTGGAGGTGCGGGCACACACAGAGGGAGGAGATGGGGCTATGGCACAAATTCACCTTACACGTAAGTTACGATTTAAATGTCTGAGTTTGAGCTAGTGTTTAATTTTCTCTTCTTTGTAACAAACATGCATTCTTGTTCTGATAGTGTGTAAAAGGTGGGAAGTGGGTAGCAGAAGAGCCTTTTTAAAAGGTGCCAATTCAGGAGAATGACCCTTCTCTTCCTTTCAATGGAGTTATCTCTTCGATGAAATTCAATCACTGAGTGAGAGTAATCTCCCGCGGAAAAATATGACGCCATTTTTACTCAGGTTTAGTTACAGATCTTTGGAATAAAAATAAAGACTTCAGTTATCTAATGGCATTTTAAATCCATACTGCCGGGGTGACACGCTGCGGCTGTTCATTCCTGACCTGCCATTTGCTAGTGGGATTATACCAGGTTCAAAGTTGGCGGTAGGTTATCATTAAGCTAGAGGGTTCCCATGGGGCCGGAGTAGAGCTGTCACTTTGTGTTTCATACCTCAGATTGCAGAGCTAAGATGGTCCGTGACTAAAGCCTTGATAGCCCACTGAATGGATCCTCTCGCTGGGTGATGGACTGACAGGCAGGCTGACTGGATAGAGGAGGCCATAAGCCTCTGTAATTGATCTTGATGTGAAGAGGAAACCCCTCCTGTGCTTTTCCTTATCCCTTATCATTCAGTCCAGACCCCACCTGACAGTTTGATTTCACAGACCAGGGAATTTAAGCCGTGAGGGATTTCAAATGCTGGGCATTGAAAAATAGAGGAGCATTTAAGGTGATCTCTGCATCGATGGGGTATATCTCACTTTACATACCAAATATAGTCTTTGGTTTCATGGATTAGGATTGGTGGAAGGGGAATTTGTTGTATTGTATTTCAATCTATTCTGTACCTTAGTCTTAAAATTACTAAAAACTTAAGACCAGGTGACTTAGTGTGGAACGCCTGTTTTAACTGTAAATTAACATTGCTTTTCCGGTATATTTTTTTGCGAGGGGAGACAGTGATGACCCTTTGGACGGGCCTGTCTCTGCTGGAGTATGGTGGGCAGAATCAGGCCTTGATCGAGAGTCACCTCACCTAGTGTGGCTCTACTACATCAGCAGGGTGGCAGTCAGTCATTCCCTTTAGTTCCGCTGGCTTCCACCTTTGTTGTGTTTTGTTTGTACTAAGGTTAAAATCCTTGTAATTTAATTTATTTATTCTTAGTTACAACTCATGTGTTCTCTCCTCCTTTGTCCAGCTCTTAGCTTGGTGGTGACAAATAGGAGCTCATCCACATAAAGTGTAGTTGGTAAGTTCTAATGCTAAATTAGAGATGCATTAAGAATTTTCTGGCAACAGGCTTGTACTTGTACTTTTTGTGTTACTGCTTCTAATTTTTGTGACAAAGGTTTGCGGCTTGTCTTAAGGAGTTAGTGAATTAGTCTCAGATTTATGTTTGCATACTTGAGTTGGTTATTTTAAAGTAGTAGGTTTGGAAGCAGACTGTTGTTAGTGATTGTGGTCCGTTGTGTTTAATATACATCGGTTTGGACGGACTAGTTTGTGTGTCGTTCCTCAGCTTTAGTGATGTCTTGCGGGACTGGAGAGAGTTTTTGAAATTTAGTACCATGGAAACAGCATGAAAGTCCCATGGAAACGGCATCGATTGTGGTGCACATGTTAGAATGGGGGCTTTACCCTCTGGGATTCATTGGTGCCTTCTTTATCAGTGTTGCAGTGAAAACAGTTGGAGCAGTGACCTCAGGGTCACATCCATAGACTCAAGGGGGTCCCTTTTACAGATTTGCAGTTGCCTGTCTCGCTCTAGGGGTTTTTAATACACAGGTACCCACTTTTGAGTAACTGTACGAAGACTATCAGTGGGCTTTCAGGATAGTTTGTAAGAAGGTTCTAAATTTTTATACCTTTGGACTCACTGCTGTCTGGTCTGCTGTCTGGACTCCATGCTGCCAGAAAAGCTTAAAAATTCTCTTCCATCTGAAGTTGCCATTTAGATTGCTGAGCACAAAATCAAAACAGCCTTTGAAGCAGCCACTTTGGCACATTAATATGTGTTGGCACAGAAAGATAAATGTGCAGATTCTGCTTCAAATCATACTACTGCCAAGGCTGTTGGTCACCCAGCTAAATGTTCCATGTCTGAGTCTGCAAGCATAAACCATGTTCCCCATTCTGCTGTTTTGGGTCAAGTGTGTAATTATTGCCATGGTGTGAGGCATTGGAAAGCAGGCTGTCCTGTACAATATGTACAGTTCCTTTAAATAAAGTGCAATGCTTAGTGGTAAAAAAAAAGGTTAAAACAGCAGCTCTCATTCTAGTTATCAAAATTTTAGAAGTCTCTGAGAAGCTCCTCACACAACTACACCTAATTTTAAGAAATATCCTGGTCTTGCAGATGTTTTAGGTGGGTTTGTGTTTCTCTGCGGTAGTGTTATCAAAGTGCCTGTGAAAATCCTACAGCATACAAGAGCAAAAGATTCTTTCATTCTAGCCTCTGTGCGCCCTTATGTCAGGACACTGATACTGGAGCTGTGTCCTGGTAAAGGGAATAGGTGCAACAACTCTGTGTGGTCATTTGCATAAAGGAATGGTTTCCCCCTCCTAAGTCAATGCCTTTTAAAAGAACCAGATGACTGTAAATAAAAGTTGTACAGAGACATGTGCCATGACCAGAGCAAAGTTTGATTCTTTTATCAGAAGGAAGAATGTAATTCAAAAACGGACTTGCACCTCACTCTCTGTGTACCAGCAGGAGTTAATCAGTGAGCAGCAAACTGGTGCTGCTTTTAGTGAGCTGTTTTAAGAGGTGCTAGAAGTGCTCTCTTTGGGTATTTTCTGCAGGGTCAGGTGTTGGTCCATAAGTGGGTCCTACAGGGTTTGGACTGTAAGGATATTCCTGTTTTACAAAAAGCAGTCTCAGCCAAATGTCAGAGTGAAGTGTAAAAGTGTTCTCATAACCAGACTAGGGGTTTAGGAGTCAGAAAGAAATACATTCACATTTTGTATTTCTGCTTTTGGCTAGTTAAGTATGACGTTGCAGTTTACATTACAATTTGTCATAAACTGATTGTCATGTAACACGAATGCCAAATGCATCCATTAAATAATAAATCTGCCACATGCTCCTGAATCAGACTCCACTTTTAAACCTGCTCCACTGTTGTCCAGTCCCTGCAGCAGAAAACTAGTTAGAATACCTTGTCATGGGTTATGTTGGGTGTATGCCCAAGTCTTAATCTAGAGGGGAGGCAGTGTCTGGTGATTCGCTACTGTGAGGCCACTTGAAAAACTCCACATTAAAACGTTGAAGTTTTGTCAGCTCATTTATCTGTGGAAAAACATACAGAGTTGGCAGAAGTAAGAAATCCATCCATCCTTACTTGGTAACACACTTTCAAAAACATTTTTGACTGAATTAATAATTGATATTTCCAAAGCAAAACAACTTCATCCAAGGTTCTGCTGAGTCTTTGAAGAAGAGAAAAAAATGCTTATTTAAAAGTCAAGTACATGCTTGTTAACATTGCTGTATCTTTCTTTAGTTGGGTATCTCCATGTTTGCTAGTAGAAAAATCCAAAAAGTCCCTGTTCCACCAACTTTTACTAAGTAAATGTAACAAATTGTTACACATTACCTCGTGTTAAAGACCCTGTGGCTCAAGTTGGTCCACCGATATGTAAACTGTACACTAATCCATGTAACAGTTTCCCAATCTCTCTTTTTTAAAAACCAATTCAGAGCATGTATGGAATATTATGATGTATGGACTGAGGCTTTTGGCATTAATCACATAATTATCTACTAATGTCTCAGTCTATTGTGGCTGCACATGGTAAATATGTAGATTATTATCTGTCGTGCTGTGAATGTGGACCAAAAAAAAGCATTTCTGGTCTTAGATCAACTAAAAAGAGTACTAGTGGGGGCCATTATCCCCAAGCACTCAACAAATATGTGCTTTCATATCACCATCTGGCCTGATTGGGCTTTAGCCTACATAACACACCAACTGCATTTTAACAGCTTATGAACATAGTGGTAAGTGCTCTCGAGGATCAAGTAAGTCATATTTGTGCTTTGTTTGATTGACTAGAAGATGGAGAATTGCTTCAAACTTGACAAAACATGTTTGCAAAAAACATACACTGTGTCTTTGTAAGGTTGTGGCTCAAGGTCACGTGCAGCCTGATTGTGCCAAGCTGTCAGCATTTGTAAGTGTTATCAACCGCCAAAGTTCTGTTTGCAAAATCCACCATATTCTTAAAAATCTAGCCAATGCACAATGAATCTGGGGATACACTGCGCCAAAAAAAATCCAGTGGGTGGAACCTACGCAGCCCAAGAAAAAAAGATGAAGTTGTAGGCTGCATTTTAAGTTGTCTTCGAAATGGGACAGCCTTTGTTGAGCTGCTGTGACGCAGTCAGTCTTGGAAGGCAGCCTGAGAAGGATTCCACCCCTGAAATGGGACACGGCTCTTGTCAGGGATGTGTAGACAGTGGAGTTTATAAATCAGATCCATTCTCTGTCTTTACATGATCTGCCAGCGAGTTGGCTTTGTTCCACAGTGTTCCTTTTTTTTCTTTTACATCCCTGCACTTATGCTTCATACTGCTCATACAAATATTGCTTACACTGCTGACTGAACTAAATGTGATTTTCCTCCTTTGTCACAGTCTGTTGAACTCGGGTGTGACAGTGGGACACAAGACTCAAGTTTCTTCCCTCAGATCAGCAGCAAATCTGAGTGTGTCAGTCATATTATTTTCTCCCTCTCTCTCTCTCAGGTGGAGGTGCCGTGGTCGCCCAGTCTCTCAGTGTGCTCTCCCTGCTCTTGGTGGCTCTCCTCTGCCTGAACCTCTGAATGTAGCGCCATCTTTGTCTTCACTTCCCGTGAATGAGACTCCAATGGTTGCTTATGGTTGACGCCTATAAGGACTTTGGGACTCTTTCCACAATCTTTTGGTTCCGCCCTGTAACCCGGGATGTCATGTTCCAGCTCTTCCCCTCTGGAATACGTTTGTGGAAATAGACACAGAAATGGAAAAATTGGAAATGGACAATGACATTCCTTATTTATCCACAAAAAGCCTCTTTGGAGGAGTGTCAAAGGAGTTCTGTCAACTTTTTAAATATGCCTTATATAAACGACTGCACTTATCTTTCACAGTAACTTGTTTTGAAATGGGCCATGACTGACTGAAAGTGTAAACCTTACACTTTACCCCTGTTTGCTGTTTAGTCTTTTTACATCACAAAGCCGAACCTTCTGATAGAAAAGATGCTGTATGTTCAGAAATGTAGGCTTCATTTGATCTGTGATGTTTTGGTAAATCAATCCTACAGTGCATTCCATAGCGTATGGTAAACAAGTAGCTGTGAAAGATACGTGTAAGAGTTTATGAAAAATTTTTCATGTCTTTCTTTACTTGCAGTTCAGTGGCATTTTTTAAAAAAGTTAAGCACACCCTCTGTTACAGAGATACAGTCAAAGCAAATTTCAAACTCTTGCATACTTTATTTTATAACAAGCACAGAGAAGATAGCAATTTATCATGCTGAAATAATATATTCAATAATTGATATTGTTTTACTATCTAATATACTGTTGATGTTATGTGAAGAAAAGAAGATTGGTTTAACCTGCAATCAATGCTTATTTCCAAACCATAACATGAGCGCTATTAATACCACTTTCCAATAGTGTGCATGTTGACGTTGTTACATGGAAGAAATGGTTTAAAGTGTTTGGGAGTTTGACAAACAACATGTCAGATGTGCAGTTTAAAATGCAAAACTGCAGCAAATGACATGTCACAATGTGGTTGTTTGGGCTGCTTGCGACCTCTGGTTATGTTTGTCCTGCGACTTTGCCACAACATTTAGGCCAGTGCTGAAACTGAGACTGACAACTTCAACATGTTAGAAACCTAAACCTAATCCACTTTGTTTTGACTGTATCATTAGGACCTCAGTGGTACCAGCTGGTGCTTTGTAAAGAATGTTGGCATTTTATTTAATGTGAACTATTTCATTTCATATCTCTCATTTATGGCTTTGTGTGAGAGTCACTAACAGTTACAGGGAACGGTAGCGACGCTCATGCCCTCCAATAATTGTGCAATGTCTGACTCATCTGTGGCTACTTCATATTTTCTAATAAGAGAATCTGCCTAGATCCTATAACAGTAATCTAGTATATTTCATTTTTCATTATCTTTTCATTATCTAGTATAAACAAAAGGTAAGCAAAGCCATCCATGTCAGCGGTAAGAACCCATCCAAAGCTCATGATGTTGTTTCGAATGCATCATTTTTGTCTTTTTATTAACATATGATCAGAGATATATAAACATTATCAACTGTTGTCTTTATTGTTTTCAATTATTATATTTCTATGTCTTTACCCACCTCTGGTTGGTCAGTTCAAAAGTTTATTTCCCTCAAATAGAGGAATGAATGCTGCGTTTTGAGTTCCTCTGATTCATTTCTTGTGTGACTGATGCTGGTCGCGCTTCTACATTGTGAAAAAAAATATCAGTGTCCACCACAAAGTGCTTTTCCCGGTTTTTCTTCATGCCACTAATCATAAAAAAAGAGTTGCCAAATGCATGAATGCCTTGAACTTTGACATTTTGGACGACGCAGTGGCTCTACATTATAACATGCATGAGACTGGAGACAAAGTGGTACATTACTTTGCAGCAAACCGACATCATAGCAACCTCTCAGCTTCATATGAAATACATTCCATTCCTGAGTGACATCCCTTTACGTCAGAGACAGTGTAGATCTTAGCCTAATATGTGCATTAGCTGCTAAGCTTCATTACCAGTCATCCCATGTGAAGCCTTTGGGAGAGGATTTTTTTTTAGAGAGAAAATCTTAAACTGACTAAAGGAATCTCACTCATTCAAAGTTCAAAAACGGTCTCGCAGACACGGTGGTTGGGATTTGATGGGAACACTGGTGGCAGTGGCGGCATGTTTGGCTGTCTGCTGGAGTTTGGTGCTTCGCTGGACATGAATGGCATATATGAGGGATGAAACTGAAACCTCTCATTGGCTGGACAAGGAACAATAAAAGTGTAGTTAACTATTGTACTGCTCTGCTGTTTTCTCTGTTGTTTTGCAGTAACTTTTCTCACAAATGAGTCTAAGAGCACTGTTGGCTAAGCTTTGGTGAGTCACACTTACAACGGCAGAAAGAGATTCATTATATTTTTTTACCTCAGTGCTACTAGATGCCAGAACATAGTCTGGTATCCAAAATTTTGAAAGGTCAAAGCAGAGTGTAATTATTGCATAATGAATTGTAGGTTCATAGTAAAGGTGCTCATTATGAAGAAAAACTCCTTACAAGTATTTTTTTACAACTTGGAGACCCAAAAGTTTTCCTTTTAATAGCCTCAGTCTAATTTCAAAATAAAATATAGCACTACTTTATTAACTACAGCTGGGATTTTTGGGCTATAACAATGCATCAGATTTTAAAAGGTACTTGCAATATGTATTTTGAATGTAAAATATAAACATGTAAAGGTACTATAACTTTAGATGTTTAAATACGCATTTCTTATTGAGCCTTTTACAGACTTCTTGCCATTTCTACCTTTAAAAGTAATGTTCAAAGATCATTTTTGGACTTTGCAAACAGCAGTTGAGAACGCAGCCTCAGCACAAGCTTCCATCATATCATATGATCTTTATTACGTTAGTCACTGCACTGAAAAAGGGATTTCTGCTCTACATTGTGTCATAGAATATAAGCTGTAGCTGCTTGCATGCAGAAAGAAATGATGAATGCCTGGAAACATAAAACCTCTTCAAAAGTCCCTGTTTGAGTTCCCAGCGATGCAATCTGAGAAGGGATTCCCTGAGCCCAGTCTGAGATCCTGATGTCACTGCAGCACTGAAGCAGAGGTTACAGCAGGATATTTCAGCATGTTCGCACTTTAAACACACACTGATGTGTCTCAGGTGCTGCCAACGCTTCTGAGGAGGATTTAAATAAAAAAAATAAATCAGCTAAAAGGAAGCTTATAGTCACTGCTGCCTTGGGATTAAAGTTTCTTTCGCACAAATGCAACTTCACGCTGTTTATGTGTGAAATACTCGTAGCACTGTTTTAGCTCTCACATGTCAAATGGGAGAAACTAGAGCATCATCTATGATTCATGAGCACCTTCCATTATCACCTCAGCTACATGCAACAAGTTGTCAATCTCTGTGAGGATTACCTCCCCCATTTCTCTCTCCAGGAGAAACTGATTCTTCGCCAAAGCCAAATATATCAGATAGTGTTTCAGTCTGGCCTCCATTACAGATAAGGCCTGGTCTGGATTTTCAAGGAGAAACAGCTGTTGGAGTTTTGTCTTCTATCAGGTATCAAGCAGATGAGAAACAAATTGATATCGCTCCTTGTCATGGATTAGGTCAGACCAAAGTAATCAGATTTAAATTCTTATTGAGCCTCGGGCCACCTCTCTGTTTCAGTCAGGGTCCTTAACCGTTACTCAGTGAAATCAGCTCAGAGACAGAACAAAAGACAGAGATGACTGATTTCTTCTGCAATGACTTCGTGGTTTATCAGTCTGAGCATATGGGCTGTGCCATAGGTCTGACATTCTCCACACTTAAAGCTCTCTAATCCAGCTTTACGCCAACACTTGATTTAAACAGATTCATCAAGTAACACAAAAGCTGCCATTTCATTTGCAGGGACTGAATGCGGGATAACGCCACATTCCTCTGACCCCCTTGTGCCTGTGTTTTTCCCAGACAGGTGTGCAGTCCCAAGACAGATTGTGCTATAGTCTTTGTAAAGCTACACCTGTTCTTTGACAGCTCAGACAACACAAAACACACTTTAAAGCGGTGCACGCAGCAGACTAGAACCAGACTGCTGCTCAGGGAGACCTGAAATGTGACGCTGTCTCTGAGATGCCTGCACTATGTCATGCTGTGTCAGGCAGCGAGACTGGCCCGGGCTCATACAGGAAGGCTTTATAATTGAAGGTCTCCATGCAGATATTGTGTTACGGCTGGGATTTAGGCACTGAAGGAGCTTGGTCCCCTTGAGACGAGCTCCATTAGTGCAGACCTTTCAGTGAAAGAGGGCTGAATTAATTTAATAGGTGAGGAGGAGGCTAAATAAACCCCCACTGATAATGCCAATCATGATGTCTTCAGGTGGCTGGTTTTCATGTCAGTTTGAGAAGTCTGCTTGGAGATTATGTGAGAGAATGAGCGACCTCTGCTGGAGATGGGGCAGAATACACAACAAGTTTAATACTTCACACAATTAAATCAAACTGCGCAAGTCACTAAATAAAATACCGGATTTTGATGCTCAATTAAATTAAATGCAATATGTTGGAGATAAAAATTCACAGAGAGCCAAACCAGAAAGATCTTGGACAGATTTCACTCTTCACGCACATCTCATGTCATGTGGTGCCAGAAGTGGCGCAGCCCATCAGCTCAGAGACCTGCGCAGACCAGCTCAAACTTTTCCGCGCACTCACGCTTCCATGAGTCCAGACTTGTGAGACAACTTTGTCCCAACTCGTAGTTCTGCGCCGGGGAAGTTTCCTGCGCAAAAAACTATGTGCGCTGATTGCCCAACTTCTCATGAAGAAAACCAGCCAGTGGGCCAAGTTGTAATGCCAGACGGGATGGAGACTTCGCAAACGAAGGCGCGCACGGCTCATGATCGCAGTGGTTCTGTGTGTCAGAAAGGATGCGGTCTTCTCTTGTCTGGTAACAACAGCAACAAAGAGCAACACTGCTGCGTGGAGGCGCTGCGCGAAGTCGCCGACGCGCTGGAGGAGAGAAGCGCAACTTTGGAGCACGAAGCCCGGATGGCGAGGCTCAGGTGGAACAGGAGGGAGCAGAACCTGTTGGCTCAGGTCACAGCTCTGCAGAACGAGGCTCAGCTCGCTGCTCTAAAGTACCAAGGCAGACTGCACCAGTACCTGCTGCGCATCAACAGCATCGCAGAGCACATAATTGGATACTGCAAGGTGAGAGGGGTGATTGATGGGCTGTATGAGCTGCTTCAAGGAATAAGTATGATTTATGATCTGACTCTGGATGAAGCAAAACATGGCAGGTTGATGAACTTCACTCACTCCTGTGTTTGTTGACTGACTTTTAGAGTGACATGCAGATATCAGATGGAGCAACATGTGCAGAGGGGGAACCACAGGAGGCTCCTCAGGTAGGAGAAGCTCACTCACTCCTATTAAAACTCTGTGTCAGTGTCAGATTTTCAGCCAAAACTTACCAAAAGTTTGGTTCTGCCCATCCATCCATAGTATCACTATTTAGTGTCTACTGAGACTCCTGTGCTGTTGTTGATTTTAGGATTTGACTGAGTGTTTTTAAAGCATCGCTGCCTCTTTTGA
Source organism: Dascyllus trimaculatus (assembly GCA_024666655.1). Classification (NCBI taxonomy): domain Eukaryota; kingdom Metazoa; phylum Chordata; class Actinopteri; family Pomacentridae; genus Dascyllus; species Dascyllus trimaculatus. The sequence goes on from CM045448.1 coordinate 24,749,969, forward strand.
GCTTCCTCCTACTGTGCTTCACCTGCTGCCTCTGCTCAGGTTGAAGCGCACAGCCAGTTAATTCTCAGTGTAAATGTTGACTTTGGGATCACAGCCTGGCTGAAGGGTGCTTATAGAGACTAATCTCTGCTCACACTTTGCTGTTTGCAGTCAGTTGGTATGGTCTTTTATTTCCTGGAGCGAGAGCATGTGTTTATTTACCAAGGAATTTGTTTTAGAACTACCAAGCTGTAGATATATACTGGTCTGTATGGTATATAACTGTACTGAGCAGTCTATATGTTTGCCAGTGACCATAGGAAAACCTCTGTGCCATGGCTAGAGCTTATTTTGTGGAGGACTCTGCTCATGTCGTGCGATTTCAGCCTGTGTTTTCTATTAAGTTTGACTTAAGACATGCTTCGAAAGTGGTCTTTGTTATTCTCTTCGTGTCTCAGCTGATCTAATGTCATTGTGTGGTACTTTAGTGAAAAGTGTGGGGTCAGAACACCTCATCGCATTTCATCTAATCTCTGCATTCCAACTCTATCTGGCCTTTCATCTGCACAAAGAGAAGGAGAAAAGGTTATCCTAGTGCCACATGCTAATAAGTGCAATGGAGTGACATTTATATTGACTTAATGCACTTCCTTTACACATACAACACATTTATCTATTGAAGCAGTGTACGAGTGTCTGACGCTGTCGACATAGTAGACAATGAAAACTACTTGAAGATTCTGACAAATGTTTATTCTCATCAAATATTAATGTGTTTTTGTCTTTTTGAATGAATTGCAGTTTCCCAAAGACCAGGGTGAAACAAATCAGTCAATCTTAAGACCAAAGAAATTCAGTCTTCAATGTAGAAGATTAGGAAAACCAGCAAGTTCCCTAACGAGAAGCTGGACCTGAGTTGTGTTCTGACTTTTTATTTTCTTAAAAGTGACACAAACCAATTGAACAAAGGAAAGAAAACCTGCTTGGATGAACTGTTAATCACTCCTCTCTGCTTTTGTTCTTTTGCATGACGTGTTTTCTCAAGGAGACGTGCCATTAGTTTTTTGTAATTGCCTGCAATCTCTTTCATGTCCACATGTTGATGGACTAAACTGTGTGGACGGTTTTCTAACTGCTCCTGAGCCTTTGTTGCTGCAGTGATTTATTAAACCTCCCAATGTGGCTGTCAAATCTAATATTAGCTCTTGTTTTAGGAAGGTCACAAGGTAGCCTCAAAATTTGTTATTAACCTCCTGGCCGGGGACTGTGTTGTGTTTGGGCTGCAGCTGAGGGTGGATGAGTTTAATCGTGCTAATGGTCACATAAAGTATCTCTCTAATTGCCTACAGCATGCTGTGAGTGCTACGGACTCACTTTTGATTAATGTGGAAAACTCTCCTCTCCTCACTCTGCCAGCGCTGGGCAGCAACACAGCATCTATTTTCAGCTCTCTCGCTTTTTTAAGTTCTTGTTTAAAAACTCCTCTCTAATGCGCCTTTAATAGTTTTCTCACTGTGTGTTTTCTTCTGTTGCTTTCCAAATGGATTTTCCAATACTTGAGAGAGCTACTTTGCAGTTCATCAAACAAAGTTTTAGAGTGTCGTGGAAACCCACTTTGTTGGAGGAGTGATGGCTCCTGTGTCTGCGTGGACAATAGATCCGGACGACTAGTAAACATCCCAGTGGCAGTTCTGGATCGTCACGGTCCCTTGTGTGGTTGGAAAGCGGACCTAATTGAGCCTTTATTGAGCTTCTTTTGCTACGTTTGTCAAGTTTTCCATTCTGGCACGGCACGTATAAAATGGAAATTATGTTGTAAATTTTAAAACAATAGTTCTCTGATTTCAGACGACGGAGCGTAAACAGCCGTTTTCTCATTACCAGCCAGTGACGAGGCATTTTGCTGGCTGAAATCACAACTATTGTGAGTGGAGTTCAGCTATAATGAACTAGTTTCTCAACTTTAGCATTGTTTTTCTACGTGTTTGTCAAAAACAAGTCTCCATGCAGTCTTACATGCAGCTCAGTACTAAAGTCTCCGACCACGAGTGAAGATATTTCTTTTTTGCATTTATTTCAAACTTAATACAAGTTGCTTTACAACAAATGATAATTTCAGCTTAACAGTGTGAGCGAAAGGTTGAATCTGTGAAAAATGTACATAAAATTTGCGAATATCTTGGAATTTGTTTGCTTGCCTTTTGTATTAGTGACAGCATTTGAGCGGGCGTGAACTCCACAAACCTGAAAACTGTTCTTCCAGCGAGATCTGACAGTGTTCCAAAGAGCTTCATATCGTGTCATGAATGCCCGGCTTTCTCATTCTTGAAGTGCCCCATAATTGGCCCAGTGGGGTTGAAGTGGGAGGAAGGTCTGTGACAGGCAGCACTCCGTGGTCTTCTTTGGTCCTCAAAGCTTTGAGGTGTGTTTGGACTCATTCTATCCTGATGCAGTATGAATCCTTCTCCACAAATTCTCTGAAGAATGGAGCTACTTCTCCTTCATCAGGATCATGTTGATTCGCTGCAGGTGTCCAACTCCAGATTGGACAAAAAAACAGCCCCACAGTTGAATTCTTCCCTCCACTACGTTTCACTGTGGGTTTGATATAATCCTCCTTCCTGGGGGTCTGCTAACATACATCCTTCTGTCGCTGCCACAAATCTCTCCCAAAACTTGGCTTCATAACTAGGACTTCTTCCCATCACTCACTGTGAAATGCTGGCCTGTCTGAGCCCACCACAAGCATTTGGCTTCGTTTCCCCTCCTGATAAGTGGTTCAGAGATGCTACTCATCCTCTGAGACACCACCAGACCGCTTTCTTTAGACGGGAGTTTTTTTTCCAATTTGACTCCTGCATTAGTTAGTTAGCAAAATCTGTATTTGTGTTGCTTTTCTATCTCTCAGTGAACAAAGTTTGATGCATTGATCTTTGGATAGTTTTAATTTTGTCTGCCTGATTGTTTCTTCAGATACAACTCATTCAGTTTGCACTATTTTAGAGCTCTCTCCACTTCCTTCTTAGAAACCTTCAGTGTGGCCTTGATTTGATGCTGAGGAAGCTGCTTATTGTTTCGAATAACAATAGTTATTTGTTGAGTTAATTCTAATATCATGTTTTTTATTGATCACAATGCTGCTTAATGAGCAATGATCTGCTGGAAACTTGAAGCACGGCCATATTTATTACAGGTAACTGTGACTGTGGGTTGATTTATTTGAACAAGCCTCTGGTGATTTGGATTTGGAAAACTGACATTTTGCATAAAGGAGTTAACGTGGTCACTGCCACGAATTTGGTTAAATTCAGTAGCTGAGGTAGATAAACTGCAAAATCTAAAATATTTACTTGTTTTTGTCATAAATTATATTCAGAGTATTAAAATCAAATGTTTCACTAATAATGTATTTTCTGGTGATTTCCAGTTCTATATGAAAATATCTCAGATTTTTACATGTGGTGTAAAAATAAAGCTAAGCAACCGTCTCGGTCAAATTTTCAGCATCCTCACAGAAGACATGGCAGTGGAGGCTCTGTTCTTGTATTGCAAAGTGACCAATCATCCTCTTCACTGATAAAGAATCAGACTCTTAGCTTGTTCTAAAATAATTCAGTTGAAATGAGGAAACAGAAATGGATATAGACACTGATCAGGCATAACATTGTGACCACCTGCCTAATATTGTGTCAAAAATGGCATGGGCAAGAGGACCCCTTTAGAGCGTCCTATGGGGTCTGGAACCAGAGCGTTAGACAGTCATCGCTCTTTTCACAAGTGTGATGTGGAAACCTGAAGCCGACATTGCACACACAATGAGAATGGACCTTCAGTGGTATTGGAGAAATCTCATATTCCACAGTTGAAATGAAAAAAAAAAAAACTTGCATCCCGTGTCCATAGATTGTGGATTTTTCAGTGAGTCCCGAAGCGTAGGAGTCAGTATTTGCTTTTTATAATTGAAAAGCCACATCCGACCTAAAGCATTATTCAGAGCAGTGGATTTTTATACATCTTCAAACAAACCTTTAAATATCAAGCGCTGGCTGTCAACACTGAAATTCAAAACCTTACAAGCCTGGTTACAGGTGCTGAGCAGTGATTGGAGAGCTGATGCTCAGGGCTGTTGGTGTGCTGGTCAGCTTCATTAAATAATTAATATTATCCCGCTGCTCTGTGAACACACCATTGGTAAAACATGAACAGAGGAGAATTCTAGTCTGTGCTTGAAGCGGCCTTAACACTTCTGAAAGAGATGCTGATTGTTGTTTATTGTTAATGATTCAGTATCGCAGAGCAACACAGAGAATACAGAGACTGTTGTGAGACGGCAGTGGACCGCCATCAAGACAGCGACTTAAAACGAGTCACACTGTATTTTTCCGTGCACCTCTGAGATGTGCTGATCTAGATCCGACTGATTGTGTGTTCACTGGCCTGACAGTGGATGCAGTCTGCGGCTGTGAGTCAGGCTGCAGTTCTGCTATGTTGAAAAGGGATAATGGATGTAAGGCACAGCGCTGAAAAGGCAACAAGGATTAGTCAGCATTGCAAAAACATACTGACCTCCATTTGCCCATGTAATTTGCTCATGTTTGTCTAAAACCAGATGAATACACAAACGAAACCGCACATGAGGTAAAACAATCCCACCGCTCCTCTTATCTGCAGCCAAGATCCCACAAATCCGCACTCTCGACTTGGAGTCAGCGAAAATGGTTGGAAACTGAGACAATATGTTCATGTAATTCATATTGGATAGTTCTTCTCATCCATCATTGCCGGAGCTGCTGAAAGTACTGCGCAAGAGGGTAAAGATCTGTTTTGTTGACCCAGATTGCGCCTGCGACACTTCATTGGAGGCTTATTGGCAGAAACGCTGAAGCTCTGAGTGGGAGTGCAGCAGATCCAAGCTAATTCTTCTTTGTATTCAGATCAAGAGAAACGGGTTATAGGCAGAGAGAGGGAGGGAGAGAGAGGAGAGAGCACAATCTTGAGTATCGGTGTCATCAAAATCCAATCTTGCGTGACAGGTGGAGACGAAAGCAGGGACGTTTGTTTGCTTCCATAACAAAAGATGACAAGAAAAGATTGCCTCCTGACAAGAGCTACCTCTGCTTTTACGTCAGGGGATTTGATTTTTCTTGTCCAGTTTTAGTTCCTCAGTCGGGTGTTGGCCTGATTAAAGGAAAAAAATATATATACTGAGGAACACGGAGAAAACAGTTTGGATGTGACCGCAAGCAAAGGCAGATGTCTAATGGTGACAACAGTTGTACACATCTTTTTACTGCCTGTCTAGACAGACAATTCCCCGAAGCACTTTACTGAAAATTGAGGAAAGTACCTGTATTCAGACAAAACAGCACAAAGCAATTGGTTTATAGCTTGCCGTCTGCTTCCCTCACAGCTGACAGAGTTAGAAAAGCTGGGATTGGCTGATATGGTAATTGAGTCGGTCCCACAGTCCCCTTCCAACTTACTGTTGAGGTGGAAATGTGGGGTTGTGGCGTTCTGTGTGTTTTCTGTACCTGTTCTGCTCTGTTTGGGACGCCATTTACCCAGAAGTTACGCCGTGTAAACTGTTTGTCCTTCGCCCGTTAGAGAGAAACCGCCCTGCTCACCATTTCCTATTTCCTCTCCAATTCAACACACACCAAGCTGCTAAAACAAACTTCAGCTTGAATTAATTTAGATTCATCAGTTAAGAGAAATTTGATATAGATAAGCATCCTCATTTTTCAGTGCCACTTTAGCAGACACTTTGTTTAATGTCCTACTCCTGCTTATCTCCCTGCATATTTATAGAATTTCCATCAGTTCAAGGAATCTGCAGTATTTTCGTAGGTGTCGGTTTGGCAAACGGCATGTTTTTCCAAAGCTCTGAGGCAGATATTGAGATTAGGATATTCCAGATTCCAAGGTTGTGGATTTGAGAGCAAACCAAGAGCGGCGGCTGCAGAGTAAATCATATTTTTTGTCCGTAGCTGTGTGTGTCTGCTTGTGCGTGTTGGCAACGTGTTTGCTTTAGCTGGTCAGGCCCTGTTGTTTTAAGCAGGAGGTGTGAAAAAGAAGGCCGCTCTGCTAAAGACCACCACGCTCGTAAAAAGCAGCACTCGGGGTAAATTTGTCCCTACCTGCTGAAAGGCTCCTTGTTTATTGTTGCCGGGGTGTTGGTTAGTTTGGACTGTGGGGCGATGGAGAGTGACGTGAACTCAGATGAACTGTTTTTTTTAATTTCACCCTTGATTTCTCTAATTATGTAACCTGGATGAAAGTTGTAATAATAAACAGTATTTGTTGAGGTGTTTCTTCTGTTAACTCTTGCCTCAGTGTGTTTATGTGTGTGTATTTAGATAGATATAGATATTCTAATGCACTGCAGCAACAATGACAGACATATGTCTTCTTATAGGCCTACATCTTTGCTTGGTTAAATGGTTCCATATTGTGCAGACTTTATTGAAATTAATCAAAGTCTCAAATATCCTCACAGTGTCTCTTTCAATTTTTCAGCTCAAAATACTGCATAGATGTTAGGGCTGTACTAAAGGAGCTGCTTCACTCAACACACTCCTCTCCCTGCCCCATTCAGGAAGAAGGCATCTGTGATTAACACATCAGAGAGTGAATATTGGATTATTTTCCAATATTTTTTTGATTGGATTCAATATTTAGCATTTTTCCAATTACCATACTGTTATATATTTTTAAACAATTGTTAATAAATAAATGCATTCAAAAATGTCTTACTTTGGCTCTGATACAGCTGCCTCTCTGTGTCTGTAATCACAACTCTGTGGTCTCAAGCAATATCTGACTGGCCAGAAGTATAGCCTGTCAACGCTCAAAGATAAGTGCAGTTTCTTTAAATATAACATAAGTAGAATCTAAATAAACAAAGGCATTGGTACAAAGTTTTGTATTGGAGTTTGTGTTACTCAAAATGTTGACACCAGATGGTAATTTCTATTGCAAATGTATATAGCTTTCAGATACTGGCTGTCTGTCTCCTTAATTACTAGTAGCCTACTTGTAGATTAAAAAAAATAAATATACAGTATATTGGTCAAGCTCAAGTTGTGTCCGTATGTGTTAACTTCTGAGTAGGCTTATTACAATATGGACCCAGAATTGACTTTTTTCCTCCAGTTTGTGTCCTCTGCTGCATCTGCAGATTTCCTTCTATACATTTATTTTTCCAGGAATGAGGTTTGAGCCTTGCATATTATATTTCACAGCTCAGTAGTGCTCTGTAGCTCGGCTCTCAGGTGGAGCGCAGGAAGCCCTCGGTGAGTGGGGTGATTGATTATTTCATTTATTCAGGAGGGGAACTCTTGGTTTTACTCACACCTTAATGACTGTAGCTGGTCTCTCCTGCTTCTCTGTGAACTGGAGCCTCAAGTTCAGGATTCAACAGCCAACATCTGGAAAAGAGTCTAAAGGGGCTGTAAACTGGGAAACTGCAAAGAAACTGATGAAATTTCCAGGTCACATCCTAATGTGGTGTTTTAAGGTTTGTTGCTTTGTAACTGCTTACTTCTGCTCAGGCACATACACAAACATAAATGTCTGTGTTCTGACACAGTCATGTACGACTGGCAAAGATGATAATGTACACCTCCTGCTCCACTTATAGCTGAAGTCATGGAAAGCTCTGCTGGACACAGGAGCTCTCATGCAACCAAACACTTGAACATGGCTTGTTGTGAAGTTGATTCACCGTATAAATATCTGTGGTCGAGTCTAAATGCAGTCGCCCCCTCTGTTCCCATCTGTACCACCACTGGGGGATTTGGTTAGTCACTGACCTGATGCCTTTTGAACTCACATGGACATACTGATTCCCTCGAGGCTTGATAAACATGTGGCTCAACCTACAGCTCTTGCAGGGAGATTACACTGAAAGCCTTGAGTCAGCATGTACACGTGAGTGCACAACCAGGTGTGGGTCTACATAGACACTCAGTTACACACAGCAGTGGTCACTTTGTCATCTTCATCCCCCACACAGCTTGTAAGGAGGTGAAGTTGTGGCCAGACCTTCCACGGTGAGAACTAACAGCGAGTGTGTGAGCATTGTTCCTGGGGTTTTCTCACGATTTAATGACATTATTGACAATAAAGGTCTTGAATCTTGAATCTTCTCACAATTTAAGGGTGTATTTTTATAGTAAAATCGAGTATATAGATAGGAAGAATCATAAGTATTACTTTGAAAGAACCTGAGTAAATGAATGAACACCTGTTAGTGGCTTTCTTGAGCAAAGGCTACATGTGTTATTACAGCGATATCTGCTCCAGTATCTACTAATTTATTCAATTCAATTCAATTTTATTTGTATAGCGCATATTTACAACACATGCCATCACATAGCGCTTTACATAGCAGGAAGAACAGAAAACAGAAAACCTAACAATCCGTAGTTGCATTTGGATTCCCTATGAGCAAGCAGTCAGCGATGGTGGGAAACAAAGCTTTCAGTTGAATCATAGATTTTCATTTTTTCTGAATATTTGATTTGTTAGAGTAACTGTTCTGGCCGTCATCACTAATACATCAAACAGCTTTGACTAGCCGTCAGCACTGAGCTGTCTGGAAGCAAAACTGGGGCCTCACACTGTTAAATTCATTACCTGGAGTTTAAGAAGCCTCTGTAGGTCATGCTGAGATTCACATCATTTCTTTTGTTGAAGGAGACCATGACATTACCTTTGACCTTTCAGTGACCGTGCATCATCATCAAAGCTCCGTTCCTGCAGACTGTATTTACTGCACGTTCATCTGCAAACTGAATTAAGGCTGCCTCTGCTTTTGTCGACAGGAGGATTAGGGCTTAATTACATCTGGGCAGAGACGGCCTTATAGTCAGAGAAACAACTGTACAATGGGAGAGCAGTGTGGTGCATTAGGGAGGTGTTGAGGAGCGGGATATAAGCCTGTGTAATATGCCAGGTGCGTTCAGGGTATTAGCAAACACTGGCACGGCACTGTGCGCCTGCCAAGACAAGGGATCAAAACAAGCTTACCCCTTTTGAGTCCCTGCTTTCATTCCATCTTGAAGGCCAACAGTCGCCTGTGTCAGACTTTGTTAAGAGGACGAAAACAGTGGAACATTCTGTCTCAAATCTGCGCGCATATTAGCATATGAAATTTGTGAAAATACACATGCTGAAACCACACAGACACACACAGACTGATCTGTGAGACACTGTGGTGGTTGATCTGTTGTCTGTCCTTGTGGTATCAAGCTACACAGGTAGTTTTGATTTCATGATGTTTGACTTTGAGATTTCTGCCTGCCTCCCAAGGGGTTATGTTTGTGGTGGAAACAGTGTTGGAAAAAAAAACTCTAGAAAAAAAAGTGACTACCAACATCTTTAGAATTAATGTCGCTTTTATTTTGAAAAATGCATAGGCCCCACTGTGAACAGTTTCTTACTGAGAGAGCTTTTAATCTAGGGAAATTCAATTAAAGTGTACTTGTGGTTTGATACTACTGGAAAGAAGTCAGAAAAAAACTTTTTTTTAATTTGATCTTTTAGGAGCTTGCAGCTTATTCAATGGAATAATGGAAGGAAAAGGATGAATGACAATCATTTTAATTGATACAGTGGAAACCCTGTCAAGTCTTCATACTACGACTTGTGCAGAAAATGCTATTGTATGCACAGACATCATTAGTTCTAAAGACACATGCTACCAGAACAGTGAAAGGGGCCAGGAAAAGTCTTTGAAATGTCACAATAGCTGCATAGGGGGATATTATATATACAACATTTGCTCCTTTTTTCCATAAAAACATACTAGGAATAAAAAATCAATTAAATTAAAGCATGACGAATAAGTAACTGACTCTGTTCCTTTCACCTTTGGGCATACTGACTGCCTCTATGCTTATATCTAAGGTGGCTGATATCATATTCACTGATTAAAATGCAGGACTTGAGATGTCAATCCTGTATAATGGCAAATTCAAGTTCTAGATGTGTTATTTAACAGAGTTATCAATAATTAGCCATGCTAGATGTTTCTCCCTGTCTCTAGTCTTATAATCAGCAAGTAAACAGAATTTTAAAAAATAAAAAGTCCTATTGCCTTATGGACAGCATGACTAGAGACTCCACCTTTCACCAGCATTCTTGCTTGTCTTCACAAATAGTTTTTTCATTTGAGCCCTGATCAGCCAAAACTCGTCACCACTCCTCCGTGTACCTCATGAAAACTCCGGCCTACTGTTCCAGAAATGTTACCTCATAAAGACGAATCTGTTTTGTTATTTCTGGCCCAAGAAGTTGTCTTATCCCATTTTTCCAGAAAACCAGATTTTGAACAACTGCATCAACAGGGAAAGCTCTACGAAGAACACCACAGCTCAAGTCTTTCTCATCAAGTTAAATGAGTGACGTCTTCCAGTAATAGTCAGAGAGCAGTGTTTGCCCGCTGTAGCGTGACCTCTTAGGAACTAGTTAGTGGCAGGCTTAGTGTATTACTTTTGCAGGCAGATAGAGCAGTCTAATTCTGTTCCAATCATCGCCTTCATGTTAATGCTGGTATTGAGAGAGGTTTTTAATTAGCTAAATGGACTTGCAGAGACATTGAGTATAAATATTCATTATGACTGCTGTTGTTTCACAGATAGAGCTGAGTTTTAATCCTCATAGTTTAAACATCTTGAAAGGAAAGTAATTGTTTCAAGCAGACCTCATGAAATGTTCTTTTTTTTCCGTGACAGATAATTGAAATCATAAGCATTATGAGGTAATTTCATAGTCAGTGACTACATTATCTCCAATATTATAGACTCAAATATCATCCTGTGGGCTTACTGGAAGAGAACTGTGGATCCTTGAGGATATGCTTTGAATGCATTTTCTTTCTTAGAAAAGATTTCAAAACCAGTTTTTACATCCTTGCTTGCTAACTAGCAGCTTTTGTCTTTCCTATGATTATTTATGCATTGCTGCATTTCTTATGATTAATTCTTATGCAGGAATTTGCATTGAGTGGCACTGCATGCTTGTGCATATAGGTGACATACTAACAAAATGGGGAATCATTCATTAAAACATGGTCAACTCCGCTGCTAAAAGGTGTGAGTACAATTTAAGTGAGAGCAAAAAGTGGATTAATATTTATAGATGCCTTTTAAATAAAAAAGAAGTCAGAATTTTTGGTGATCAAGCTTCTTGCAAAGAGACTTCAGCAAATCAAAAGAAACAAATGCCAGTGTTACCCCTCATAGCTGCGATTACTGCACATACCACACACTCGTTCATTAGGAAATGAGCATATAAGAGTGCAGCAGCCTGAAATGTGTGCATGAGTAAGGATTTTTTAGTGTGTTTTCACAGGGTAGTGCACATAAAGTACGTCCGTGTTTCTTTGCTTCATTTCCTGCTAATTGATCTCCACCATGCAGAGCAAGAGGCCGATAGCGATCTGCATGTGTGTTTGTGTAACTCCCACCAACAGTGAGCAAGCTATATTGGACCGCAGTACAGCTGGTGGTGTTGAGTCAGCATGCTGAGGTCACAGCACTGGTGCTGGTACCAGACCTCCATCTGGGTTGTGCCCGCACAGAGCCAATCTCTCACTGCATCTGATTCTATCTTGGCCCTCCGGATTGGATTTGGCTTCGCTGCAGCCTGCCCACATTGAGAACACATTGTTTTTGCACGTCATGCGTTTCTCATTAAGTGTTTGGCAGATTAAGTAGAAACCGAGCAAAGCAAAGTATTTTGGCGGATGCGTCTCCTGTGCACTGACTTGGGATCTGCCCAGACCCTAACCTGGGTGGCACTGCAGCTGAATGTGTAACAGCATGATCTCACCAGCAGATGGCACAAACTACACATGTGAGCAGCTATATGCTTCCTGTGCAGATGCTGGCAGGGTTGTTGATTTGTAGTTACTGCATGAATTAGGATAGATGGGGATGGATTGCTTCGTGAGAAATTGATGTTTGGCTCCACATCTGACAGCTGTGTGTGTCTGATTTTTATAGATGTGTTTTTGCTCCAACGAGGTTGATCAGACACAATGCTTCTTATTTTAGGTGTTTATACCATAATAGAAAAATAGATCGGTGGACTATAAAATATAAATTTCAGAGCTGGCTTTTAAAATTATGCTGCTTTGTGTCTATTCGTCTCTGTTGAATTCAGAATTGTGTCTTTCTGCTGTGTAGAAAAATTCTCCAAGACAACAGAGGAGCACCATCTCTCCGGCACTTGAAAGGATTTGGTGCTGATGTGCTGCGGTGCTCTCCCTCATCTCTAGCTTTCTCTACCAGTATGACTCATCTAAGCTATGCACTCTGCTTCTGTTCTGTGCATTTCTATGAAGTGGATCATATAGTCCTCACATACCAGCATGCCAACATGCCTTTTATATATATATCATATATATTTCACAGAAGCGATCACATATGGCTCGGATTGACAGAAATAAGTATCAGTGGAAACTCTGCACACTAGTGTGGCATGGATTATTGATAGAACCACTTTGAAATGTGTTGATTTTTAGTTGTTTAACAGCTTCCAGTGACCACAATGATCCACTGGGACAGCCGAGACAGACTCGCCCGTTGTTTTTCCCATTAGCCTGCACCAGTTGTTGATTAAGTTTCAATAGACTCTTACTAGTTAGTTTCCTCCGGTTAGCCTCCTAATGAATGCCAGGGATGATTTGGCTGCGATTGTCTTTCCTCATCACTGCAAATGACCGTTGAATGCTGCTGCATTGTAAAATCAATAGCCTTGGACTATCAGAGCCTCGAACACTCGCAGATTACTGATGAGGGTGATTTGAGGTGTTTAGCTGCGAATGCGAGTGTGTTTTGGCTGTATGTGTGTGGGAGACAGAGGGAAATTAAGAAAGACAAAGTGGTTGTCTGTGTGCGGGAAGGGAGAGGAACAGAAGAAAGACGAAAACAAGAAATAATGAGTGTTTGCATTTTTGTTTACACACAGGACTGTTTCCTCCAAGATAATGCTTCACATCCCCTAGAAAATCTCTCTATACAAACGACCGAAATTTCCTCTTCCCACTTTAGCGACGGCTAAAATCAATGCCATCCAGCAGTCTGTGGCTAATCAAAGTGAAGAGTTGGCCCCTTGTTGCAGCTGAGAGCTTTACTCTTTGTTGTTTTTAGGCCTGTGTAATTGACATGAGGTGATACATGCTGGAATGAAAGGAGACACAATGCTTTTTTTTGTCTGTAATTCAGTGTTGCTTTGTGGTACATAAAATTCAGCAGGCCAGTGGCAGATGTGGATGTCAGCGGAGATAATAAGACTTTATTTGTCACCTTCATTCACGGGTGTATTGAGTGATTCTATAATTTGGTATTCTCTTTGTCTTGAGTCAGCTGCCTATGGATGGAAAGTTGCCGTGCATTGCGAGGCAGAGGCAGCGTGATTCATCATTTTGGTGGGGTGCTTTAGAATTTTTATTCCAGTTTCACCCTCTATCTCTTTTTTTCCTGCTTTACAAAGCTACATTATTTCAAGGGTCTTTCCATCTTATCAATGCGTATGTTTGTACACAACCAAAGACCATAAATCAGACCTACATTTGCACTCTGCATAATGTAGCTCGTGTTTCGATGAGAAAATGTGGGTGATCTTATGAATAATACAAGCTGCTCAGTCTTCGATGCCAGTGCAGATAATAATAAAGAAGGCTTCTATCAATGTGGGCCAACCATGAGAGCCAGAGAGCCTGGTACATTAGCTGTGGATGGCTGGTGATAAATCAGACATTCAGAGAGAGGATTGCTTGGCACAGGGAGCTCCCTCCGGAGGCCTCCCGGAGCTGTGGCATACGGAGAGGCGAGGCATTCAGAATGCCCTCCTTACCCGGTACCACAGGTCTCCAGGGTGGCTTTTAATCGCCACAAATGGGTGGCAATAACAACTGGCTGTATTTCACGTTCTGTCCGCTAGTTATTGCCTCCTGTAGCTTTTACGACGAGGAGATGTCAGGTTCCCGCCATAATTGGCTCTTCTATGGGGATTTTATGAGTCTGTTTACTCTGTGAGGAGTACTTGTCTCTGGGATGCGATGCTGTCCTAAGGGCCTGCTGGGTAGGCTGGATGATATACTTTCAGCTTGTCTCCACGTAGGGTGAGGGTGTCTAATGATCAGATACTGTAGTGCTTACTGATTGATGTGCCTAGGGCCAAAGCCAGGGGTAGTTGGAGTTATCAGAGCCCAGATCTGACCATCTTAATTCACACGCTCAGAATGGGGGACAATAGAGTGGGAGACTCGCCTCTGTCACTGTGCTGATGGATGGCTGCTGTCGGAGCCAATCCAAGACTAGTTTTCATACATTTCCATACAGTCGTAGTAGGTGGGGGAGGGGTTCTCTTCCCTGTCTTGGAGTAAAGCACCCTGGTAGAGTGAGTGAAGTGTAAATAACCTCTTTTCTCGTCTTTAACCGGGCGAGCTTGTAGTTTATCCTCGCAGCACATGTTTCTGTCACATTGCAAAGCTTCAACAACCCAAAGCAATGCGCGCTCACGTCTCCTGGTGTGTTGTAATAATTCATATAGCCAGCATTGACCTGCTGCGCATGGAAAGATGATGTTCTCATCAACAGATGAGAAACCATTAAACATAATTTGCCCGTGTGGAGAAAATTGCGGAGCATCTTTCAACCCAATGAGCCGTGACAGAATTAGCCCTATCTTCGCTTTTGCGTTTCTTGTTTGATGTTAGAGCATGATGATGTGATAAGAGGATGTCCTCAAATGTAGATTGCAGCACCAGCCCTGCACATTAAGTCTCAGAAGTAAGCCTGGTTATTATCTTGTATTTCCTTTAATCTCACATCTTGTCAGTTAGAGTGTTTTGGCTCAGAGTGATGCCTCAGCGTTGGTCACATGGAAAAACTAGACGCTGCAGTGAGGATTGAATGCATCGAATGACTGCAGTGAAAGTTATGCTGTTACACTTCCTGCAAGTATGCGATGGTTCACTAGGTTCGATAGGATGTACATTTCATCGTCTCCCCAAGTTCGCATTTTTGCATTTTAGCAGGATGGCTACGCTACAAGGGCACATGCTTGGCAGCGGTGTGCGTGTGCAGAATGTATGGAACAGAGACTCCTGTGCATGTACAATCAAAGCATCTTCAAAGTCCGGTAGTGACTACTACAACTACAACGCTTTTAGTGATGAATTATAAAGGTGTGGGAGACTGAAATTCTCCTCGTACTGTCTCTTCTCATACCAAACATTTGTTTTCAGCACAACTTGTTTTCCTTGCAGCAGGTCGGTGCAGTTGCTCTGCAAATTTTGGGGCTGCACACGGATGTCCACATGCCCCTTGTGTATTTGGGTGAATGACAGAATTTACGTGATGCATACCCTTGGAGACGTGCATGTAGAAAGCATGAATTGACCTTAAGTTGAACTCCCTGCCAGGCCTAAGCATCAGGGAACATGTTTTTTTACAGGTACAGTGAGGCAGCTCACTTAGAAACAGATAAAATGGATGTAAAGCTAATCTGTGGGATCTGACATTCCACTGAGTCAACAGGGTGATGGAGTGCAGCCAGCGATCACCTTGTTTTCAGTAAGTTATCACAGAAACTCTGTGATCCTAACTTAATGTTGCCACCAGCCTGTCACTGGCACGTTGTCAAAAAAAAAACAAAACAACAAACACTCAGCTGCAGTAGTGTTCTGATCAACTGCTGGGCTTAACAACTTCAGTATATTAAAGCGGCATATTGAATAATGCAGTGTTGTGGTTGTAATTCACTCAAATTACAAAAAGACACAAAGAGTACCTCAGTTGTCTCGTTGTTGGTTGCCTAAAACAAACACAAGCTAAAAATAAGATCTGATGTCTTAATAAGAATCATTTAATAACTGTGCAGTTCATAATCTGAGTAGACAATTATCCACTTTAATAACTGTTATATTATTGCAGCTGTAGTGACAGTGCTTGGACTGGCAAAACCTTTAGCCTGCAAAGTAGCTACCTATAAGGAAGAGATCAGCAATTTTCTGGCAGAATGAATTCAAAAATTAAAAATGAGATGATGTCGCCTCACTCTGTGTATTTGTCTGTTCTCATGGATTAGTGAAAAGTCAGTTATGGTCCAAGAAATATCCCTTTCCAGAGTCTGCATCTAGAAGAGGACGGTTCAGAGAGATTGCATTGGGCGCTGACTTATGTGTTATTTTGGGAAAGACAAGTATTTGGGTAAGTGAACCAGCAGAGATGGCAAAGGACAGTAAGAGGTTTAATTCTATACAAAAACTCGAATTTTAAATATGTGGTCAATATATCAAAAATAATAATAATTCAAAAAATTTCAGATTTAGAAATTTGCTCCAGGGTTTTCCAACCTCCACAAACACTTGGGCCTAGTGTACTTTGTGGTTCGAGAGGCGTGGACAGATGAGGTTTAAATTTGATGGAAAAGAACAAAAAATAGAACTAAGGAGTAGAACTGTAAAAACAAGAGGGTGCACTAAAGTTTATGGAGACTTTTGGGTTGAAATGGGCCACCTTATTGTAGTTCATGTAATTATGAGGGTGTTTTCATTCATACAGTCCACTGTAATTGTGAACAGGAGATGATTAGACTAATATGAATAATGTATGAATAAATATGTGTGGCATGGTGGTGAAATGTCGCCTCACAGCAAGAAGGATCTGGGTTTGAACTTGAACCTGTAGGGGTCTTTTTGTGGAGTTTGTATGTTTTCCCTGTGCCTGCATGGGTTTTCTCTGGGTGCCTTGGCATCCTCTTACAGTTCAAAGACATGCAATGGATTATTCTGAATTAGCCATAAAGTGTGAGCATGGATGGTTGTTTGTCTCTTTGTGTTAGCCCTGAGATGGGCTGACCAGCTGTTCAGGGTGTAACCTGCCTCTTGCCCATTGTCAGCTCAGAAAGGTGCCAGCCCCTTACAATTCTCCTAACAATAAAGCAGGTATAACTAATGGATTGTTGATTTTTGCACAGTGAGACCTACATTTTTACATAAAAAACCAAAACATTCCTGAGGTCTGCCACTGTGTCTTGTTTGGCACTACCACTAGGGGGCACTAAAATCATGAATGTTCAAGTTCAGCACATAGTGGCTTTAATTTTCTCATATTTTTCCTCTGCTTTAAAAAAAAAAAATGAATTAAAGGGCTGTTATCCAATTACTGTATTATCTGTTACAGCTATCGGTGCTTGATAATGGGAATAATTGACAGTCACAGTATCAGTCCCTGAGGCAGACAGTTGGTTTTTCCTTGTTGGAGTGTTTCCTTGCTGTTGGTGCTCTCTGACCACTTGTACTAATGAGCTGGTTCAATACCCATCCAAAGTAATTTCCCTTTTCTTTCCTTTTCCCTACTTTTCTGTTGTCTTGCCTCAGCGAGTCTTCACCCGAACATGGCTCTGCACTTCCCTCTAATCTCCAGCCTGGTAGTGCTTTTGTAACCGCACAAGTCCCACAACGCCACATTCATTATTTATGGTGATAAATATCCATGATGTTAGAAGAAAGGAGTGTACGTGTGTGTCTGAGTGTATCTGTGTGTTTGTGTAGGTGTACGTGTGTGTGTTGTTGGAGGTGACGGTATGTTCTTGGCTTGACAACAAGAGCAGAAAGCACCAAATAACAGTGTAAAAACGAGCAACAGCAGTCACCCTATTGTCTTCTCAGTTCCTCACACTTGCTTCCCCCATGACGCCATCAAATAGAGACACTCTGTTGTGCTTTATAACACACAGTTGGCCATCAGTGACATGTGCATGTATTTACCCTCGTGTGTGTCTGTGTGTGGCCTCATGCTGTGCTGTGCTGCCGCTGCACCTGTTTCATGTGTCTTATCGTACTCATCATTTCAGGAAACCTTATAGGCCTCAGTGCCCCAGACATACACACACACACACACACACACACACACAATCCCACACCTTGATGAATAATTAAGAAGGTGCCATGTAGATAAGAGGCCAGTGTACCTCGAGAACCGTCTCACCCACAGCCTTCATGTCAAACATGCTTGGATTAAACGTTCTTTGTTTCCTCAGTCATGCGTTTGACTTTGCATCTGTCAGTCTTGTCAAGGTTCAGGAAGAGTGACATATTTTTACACACAAATGCACACACACACACACACACACACACACACACACACACACACACACACGCAATCTATCTTAAGTCAGTTGAAATGAGTGACAGGATGCTCTTGTTTATAGGCAAACAGTGCAAATTTAAAGGCTTGGTTCACAGATCATTTTTGGTTTTATTTGCTTTTGAGAAATCCTTCTGAGACATCTCCTCTCACCCAGTCAAGGTGAATGTTATTTTTGGGGTTCTCGATGTATTAAAAAAAAACTCTAAAAAATTCAACAGGAACACCTCTTGCCAGAAACGGTGTCCTGGCTACTGTGGATAATCCACAGGCCTCACTGTCAACAGCTTTTACTGTAACTTCTTGTCAAAAAACAGTCTTTCTGGAAAACAAGCTGAATTTTTAAAATGTCATTTTCCAATGCTGTGAGCACCACAAACAACACGTTTTGTTGTGGTGGTGGCTCAAAAAAAATTACATTATTGTCTTAAAATCTAGACAAATGCAATGAAAACTATCTGCATCCTATAGGGGCATATAGGGAAATATGTTTTGTAGTAGTTTTGGGTGAACTGACACTATAACTGTAATTTTTTTAATTAAAAGACTTAATAAGACTCCTTCCCAAAATCCCATACCATAAAATGCATAATTACAATAACTAATAAATGCAAAGCTGCTGTGCTGAGGCGGCAAACATTTCAAAGGAAATATCTGGGTGTTTGCATATCTAGTTGTAGCATGTCGTCAGTGTGTAATTGAGGATGCTGTTATCGTGGCAGTCAGAGCACTGAGAGCCATTAACAGGCCAGTCTTTTATGACATTTTGTATTATGGATGCCTTGTGCGTGCAGTTTCATCAGAGGCCATAAACATTGGCCCAGTCAGCAAACTCCACTCATTAAGAGACATTTAAATGTAATTATTTATTGATGCCTCTCATGATCTATTGTCCTGGCTGCACCGGTGTGGGTTTTTATTTTTCATGCCGTGAAGCCTGGTCTCTGAGATTTGCCCAGGTTAACAGCTTGTCTTTACTGTTGCAATGCTAATTAATGCCCTTTTGGTAATCTGAGACAGGGTGAAAAGGGAGAGGAGAAAAACATTTTCCCGACTCTGATAATAAGCTTTGAGCTACTCTAACAAGCTTGACCCTGCTTTGAAAACCTCTACTGCTCAAGTTTTGTGGAGGTTTTGTGCTGTTTATCTATCTGACCTTGAACGGCTCAACTGATCCAGTGAAAAACGGGCTGCATGTCTTAAACAAGCGAGAGCTGAGGTTTAAATATTCTGTGTGTTGCTCAGTAATTCATGACGGGTTTAAGAAATCAACACACATTTGACTAATGTGACTACATTCGTAATAAATAGATGATTTCATGGACCATGTAAAGTTTTATTGGCCGTTTTACGAGAGACTTTCATAGAGTGCCAATGAAACTCTCCGCTTTGACATTTGCTATGGCCAGGATGATAAAGCTGTTGAACCGACACATTTTATGAAAGACGTTTTTGCTCACTTAAGGTTTTATTAGACTACAGAAAGCCACAGACTGGCTCTCACAGCCACGAAGGGCTGTGAACTAGAGCTGAGGAAAAGTCATTTAGAGTTCAAGAACTATCCAGGGGATAAATTAGACCGTTTTCTGAGAAGTGCTCATATTCCCACAGAACTGTCACACTTGCTGTCATGCCAGACCTTACCCTTGACATTTCAGCTGGCACTACGTGTGGACTGAGATATTCTTGCTGGAAGCGACGTGTCTGCAGATAGCTCAGTGAGATTGAGTTTTATGGGTAGACTTTTGGCTCTATTTTCCAACATTATTAAATGATTGTCTAAAAATCCAGCTCAATTTGGTGGACAAAACGCCAAAATCGAGAGTGATAAGTCATAAATTAGGGTGGATGTGTTAGGATTGGTTGCATGGCATTAACATGATTCCAAACAGATACTTCATGGAGAATCACACTCGCTCACTCACTCAACTTATTTGCCCTCCAAGGAAATGAAGATAGCTGAAGCTATGACATCATTAAATAAGCAAACTTCACTTAAAGAGACAGTAGCTGGAAACAACAGGGTGAAGTGTAACTTGTAATTGCTGATTAATGTGGTGAAATACATAGATTGGAGAGAAGTGCATTAAATATCCAAAACAATATGAGGGGAGAAAAAAGGCAAATCACACATTCATGTTGGTAGTGGAACAAACAACCCCAGGGACACATGAAAACCACCAGTGAGTGGTGTTTTTTTTAATTGCAGTAAAATGTGTTCAGGGAAGCAACATAAAACCGCTTGTTTTAGGATTAGCAAAGTTTTTTTATTGCTCAGTAGCACAATTAACAAACAGAAAGTAAAACAGGGCCTGTGGGTGTTGCTAAACCCATAAAACAAAGTCAAAAGACAGTTTTCCAACTTGCTAAATGAACTGTAAAATACAACAAAAGAAAACAACTAAACTCCACACATGAACTGAAATAGTAAGGCAGCAGCAGTCCTGCTCCCAGTGTAGCCAACTAAGAATAGCTGACGAGTGTGTGCAGGTGTGTGGAATTCATTAAGCCTGATCCAGTTTCCTAGAAGTGGAACAAGTGCCTCAGTACAACAAATGACAAAGCTCTGAGGTACGAGTAACCACTTTCCAGTGGCTACAAAACGAAAAACAACTTGTAGCCACTGGTTGCAGAATTCATAAAGAAACCAAGTGATCACCACAAAGCAGGGAAACACAAGGCTGCTAGAACCACAAAGACTCTACCAGGACAACAAGACGTACCAAGATGAGCTGCTCACGTTAAATCCCAGCCTGACTGAACAGTTAGGTGCACACTTATAGGAGCAGTGATCGGTGTAGCTTGATTGGGCCATGGGACTGGGCAGTGGTCCAATCTTTCACAAGCACAGGCAGGGAGAAAAACAGGAGCTGGTGTACAGGACTGGATCTTCAGGTCAATGGATGATGCCTGATGACGGACAGGCTGTAGAGAATGCACAGGAACAAGTCCTAGTAAGAAGTCGCACCAACCAATTACACACTAAAAAAGCCAGAAAGATTTCATCACAAGGAAATTAATAAGAACTGAAAATGTTTGATTTTAGTAAATATATTAGTTACTTCTTATATATGTATTTTTATATATGTATATAAATGGATAAAGCCTACAAGTTGCCAACACATAGGTTTTTTTTACACTTGTATTCTTTGCAACAGCCAGCAGTGGGCGACTCCTCTGATTGTAAAAAGAAGGCAGATTGTATAGAGGTCTATGAGTAAAACCTCTCACTTAAATTGGTGACTCAGTTAACAATTTCCTAATAGGTTTATGGTCTCAGTTGCTAGTTTGAACAATTTTAAAATACAGCATGATGTTCATTTGGTAAACTGTAGTTCTGTTTAGAGACAGTAAAGCAGGGTATGTTTTAGGGCGGGACTACCTTGTGCCAGACACGTTCCTACCTTATCACTGTGCGCGGTGCCCCAGAACGCTCAGATCCAGGCCTCACTTGTTACGTCTGGTTTTTAAAACACCACGATGACAACGAACAAATGCCAAACTCAAGACTTTGAAGTGTTAGGTCCACAAACCAATAGGTGATGACACAATTGCTACATCCATCTTTCTATATACAGTCTATGGTTGTTTACCATTTTAGAAAAAAAAAGATCTTTACTTGGGACACAAAAGGTTCCAAATACACTGAGAACATGTTTGAATTATTGTTTGCTGTTGTTTGGTATTTATAGTGTTTGCCATTGTTCACCATTTTAATTTCGTGTTTTAACATTTGCTAATTAGCAATTACAGCTAAGGCTGATCAAAAACAAAAGTGCCAAACATAGCGAAAATATGACTTGGTGTTGGCACTTGATATAAGGCTAAGGGATTATCAAAGTTTGTATAGTTAAACCTGAGGGGGACATAAATGTCTGCACAAATTACATTGTACATTGCACTCAGAAGCATGAATCTGTCTCATGGTGGCAATAGAGGAAGTGTCTTAGGATCACTGTAATCATTAGGATTGAGATGTGTTGTCTGTACAACAAATCTCAAGACAATCTGTGCTAAAGTCATCAAGTTAAGACGGTTTTGGACTGAACTGTTGGACACACAGATTGGCATCCTGAGAGCCACGCTGCTTATATATCTAAATACTTTAATAAATACAAAAGATAGGACCAAAACGGAGCAGATTTAGGAATTCCTGTGAGTGCAGATCTCATAAGTGGCTAATTCCAGTATCAGCAGTGACAGTTGTGGCCTATTTAAGCTGCTGTCAGCAGAAGTCCCCTGTTGTTTCCTAAGGTGCTGGAGGGTTAGATCGACTAGGACCAAATAACAAAGACCTGCTGGATGTGAAATTAGATAAAGTCCTGCTGGAAGATGCATTCCCCGCTCTCCATTCCGAGATGTATGACCACACCATGCTATCACAGGAAAGTCAAGCACAGGTAATCAGAAACACAGTAGGAGGGGTGGCACCTCGGTGTGTATAAATGCACAGTAGTAGATGGTGGAATATGCTAAAAAAAAAAAACAAGCACTTCTCCAATAAATAATACTTGGTCTTCCATGCAGAGTGATTTTGAGGTCATGTTGGTCCTCAAGAGGATCTGGACACAAAAGTATGTTTTGATTTCATATCTCCCACACGCTCCCCCACCTCCACTTCATATGTCATATAGTATCATCAACTGTGGCAAGTCTATTTTTAGCCATTTCCAGCTCAATATTTCTGTGCTGTCTCCATCAAGGTTAAATAAGCAATCAAATCAATCAGAAAGCTATCTAAGAAAAAAATGGTAGAAGAACACACTGGGTCTGATTGGAGACCTGCAATTTTTCAAAAGCGCTTCACATACACAGGCTATATATTGCACAAACAATTTCTTATCTGACATTAAGCATGAATAGATGTGGGGTTGGGGTTCTTGTCGAGGATCAGAAGGGGTCTAACTGATTATAGGTGGATCCAGAGGGATTGGCCTGCCTCAGCAGATAAAAGAGGTTGGCAGTACAGAGACAGGCTCCATCCATCAGACACAAAGGTGGCACGTCAGCCACTTTTACACAGTAGTGCAGGCTGACGGATGGCTCTGCTGCTGACATGAAGACATCTGAGGGACTGTCATTACCCACGTCCCCCTGTAGCCAGCTGAGAGGACAGTGGCTAATCAAAATCAATGGGAGCATGTAGCCAGAGAGAAGCTGGGCAGACAGGCACTGACGCTAACCTTGATGTGCCAGGCAGTTACTCTAAAGTTTTTAGTTGGAGTTGTCTTTGCAAACTGCGCAGAGAGCGCTAAAACTGTACATTTCTGTAACAGCTTGTCAATGCGGGAAATCAGGACTGCAGAAATCCTCAGAGACATTCCCCCTTACACCGTTACAGAGCCAAGTCTGTGGATTATCATGATTATATAGATGCTGCTGTGCATGCTTAGCTCGATGGAAGTGAAATAATGGAAAATAATATGAATGTTATGTTAGAATTCTTTTTAATTAGGCAATCAGTGGCAGTGTGTGCCCATTTGCCATCTGTGGAGTCTGTGGATCATTACCTTACTGTGCCAGGTTTTGTCATAAGTCTGAATAGAGATGTAGCCGTGCAAAATTCCTCACATGGGATAGTCTTAATGCACTATCTAATAGAGATGGATATGTTTTTAATGACTGGCATTGTTTGGTGGTTGGCTCAAGTGATATTATGCAGGGAGAGACAGGCAGAGAGGGGGAGAGCATGCAGCGCTAATAAGGATACTGTGGCCAAAGGTTACCGTTAAAGCTCATATTTGTATTTCATTTGATTTCTGCGGCTGAGTCAGAGACCATTTTTTTCCTTCTTTTTAATGGGGGTGGTAGTAATTGCGAGTCTAATGGAGGTTCACTCTCCCGCTAGTTAGCTTGGCAGCAGTGGCTTGCTGCTCATTTATAGAGTGAAGGGAGGGCAAGGGTGTCCACAGTTAGAGAGCGGTGACATTAGCAGCAATTTTTACTGTATGCTGTTTGACAGCGGGCTCACCCTTCTTGTTATTGACAGAACTGGAAGCCCAGGAGTATTGCTGCTGCGTATTTAGGAGCATGCACACGACTCCATTTGAGGATTAAAAGATAAACATAATGAATCCTCTTTGGTTCGATAAATTGCAATATTAATGTTGATAGCATCTCACCCAGTCTGAGGCCCCAACACTTCGCCATCATTATAGAGTCTGAGCTGATGTATGATCAATGTGTTGTTCAGAGCTGCTTGCCATAGAATAGGTTTGATTATTTTTTTATTATTATTTTATTCTTGTGCCATAAGTGTGACCTGAAGAGAAATGGTGAACCCAGAACATATGGCTGTGCTCTGACCGATGGACCAAAGCATCAAGTATGTCACAGGGCCTCATGTACCACAAGAGATATGAGGGTGTGACGGCTGCAGATCATTAGGATCCCACAGCTGGGAGAATAGCCTTCAGTCAAGCATTTATCTCTGGTCGTAGTCACCACAGCTGAAAAGTCTTTGTTCGCCCTTAGTACCACTGATGGAAGCCATTTCTTTTCCATGTCCTCTGAAATCAATGTAAAGAATGATTCTGTCATCCCTCCTTCGTCTTGTACCATGGTGGAGAAAAAAAAGGAGAATGCAGTTTCACCTTGTCCTTTTTAAAATGATCCAATTTCCCTTAAAAAACATTCCACCTCAGCCTCATTACGGATGCACATATCCTGTCACTTCATTTCGGAGCCATCAGATCTCCCTCCTCTTTCCCGCAAACTACCCCTCAATTAGCTCTGTTATCAGGAGTCTGGGGCTTAACCTGAGATAGTGAGCAGACGGAGCTCGGCCATCATTTCACCTTGTTGCATCTGAGAGGATCTCCTCCCCTCATCTGAGCTGACAGAAGTGACAGTAGGAAACGTTGGATTTAATTTGGGACAAGACTGTATTACTTTGAAGTCCTTGAAGAAATAATAGTTGTCTGCAATGGAAATGTCATCGGCTTGCCCTTTATGTATATGAATGGTAGACTATGTTGCACAGAGTTACTAATTGTAAGAGACGGCAAATAGCAAGTGTGTTGTCCTTTTTAGGGGGGTACACAGTGAACAGGCCCCATTATTAAGTTCCAGTGACTCTGTAAAGTAACAAAGAAATATGCTTCTGTTTTGAAATGGTATATATTTACAGGGTTTTATTATTCCCATTAAAGTTGTATATGGCTTGGTCTTTTTAAACACTGCAGATAAGTAGGTATCAGGTAAGATAAGGTAAGGCTGCACTGAGACAAGCTGCAGCACTGCATTTAAATTGTCAACCTGTTTACGGGTTTCAGTGATGCCACAGTGTTGGCACAGCAGAGTTGCCAATGCATTTTAATAAAATATTGCCAAAAAATAAAACAAAAATGACCTTCATGTTTGTGCATGTGTTCATCTGTGCAGCAGTACCCGGTCAGTGTTGTGTCTTTTTGTGTGAAGTTGCCAAACTATCAGTAATTCTGACGCTTGAACAAAAGTAATAGTACAAAATATGATGATTGATGATTTGCACATATCTGACTCGCTCTCATAGTCACTAATAGTATCTAAACTATCCCTTCATGTGAGATTGCAAAATCTGCATCCACGGTCCACCTGCCCCTTGATTTATTTAATTTTAAATCTCATTTTCATGAGTAGGCTGGTTTGGAGGGTGGGTATCATTAGATATAAATTAGATTGCTGTGGGTTGCCATGGAGGAGACCTATCTGTGGGGTTACCAGGCAGGGGGAGCAGTGTGTGGTGGTGCCGAATGGGAGGAGTGGGTGGATGAGTGGGAAGGTTAGAGGATATGGAGTTGATTACTTTGGGTTGCCATGGTGGAGGAGACTAATATGGCAATATCCAGCTGGCTTCCTTTGGCTGCCGTATGAATGGAAGGGTGACGAGAATCTTGAAATGAACACGAGATTGGTTTAATTTTCCAGTAGTGCAAAACCATCTGCTAGCATGTGAGCACAGTTAATAAGCAGGCTTTTTGCTTGTTTGGGTTTTCCTCCTTGATTTTAAATTGACCCCCTAGTTAGATACATATTCGTACAGTAATCTATCCAGCTAAATGAGGTTCTTTCCCAGTCTCTCATTTCCTCCTTTTTTGATTTCCTCTCTCCGTCAAATACCTAATTTCTCACTGTTCCCCCCTCCCACGCCTATTCCCTCTGCCTCTTTATGTTTACCTATGGTGCTGTTCCCTCTGATTGTCTCTCCCAGCGGTTGATGAGAGTGTTGATTGGCTGAAGGTGGTCTCTGGGGTGGGGTCAGGAGGGCTGGAACTGAGCCGTCCTGCCTCACTGTCACAGCAGCGGGCAATCAGGCGAGCAGGATTAGACGCTGCCTCTGTAGATGCTCACTGCTGTTAAGTACCCACAAAAACACACACACACATACACACACACACACAGACACACGCACACACACTGTCTTTTATTACCGTGCTGCTCGAACACACTGAAAAGTGGAATTGAGTTGAAAAGAGGGAACAAGGAGCGAGAGGAGTCAGACGCAGTGAGAGAGGTAGAAAGAAAAAGTCGTAAACAAGCACTTTAATTGAACATGATAGTACTGAAAAAATGCAGTCAGACAATGAAAGAAAGGGAGCAGTAGAAAGCGTGAAATATTAAAGGAAATGGAGTGTGTGTGTGGAGTGCAGAAATATGAAATATTTGCCCATCTTTTGAATAATATCCTACCTCATTGATGCTCAGTGAGATAATAGCTGCCAGGCAGGAGCAACAAAAGACAGATGATAGCGTCTCTTGTCCACAGCTGTGTAATTAAGCGATATCAGTGACAGATATGTATATAATAATATTACCGACAGCGGAGGCTTCATTTCCCTGATACACATAGGAAGAGAAACAAACATCAACCATCTTTTGATTTCCCTTTTTTTCTGATTGACTGCAATCCTATCGCAGAAAGAAAAGCAAGAGATAGAGCTCTTTATTAATCGTCAGCCCAGGGAGGGAGTGCATTTACATAAAAAACACTGGGTTATCTTGTAGAGTTTAGTTAATTGAAGTTAATCAGAGGCAGTGTTTCTGCATGTCGCGGTTGTTGTTGAGGTGGATTGGTCTTTGTTCTCTTCAGACACCTTTAAGGTCCTTAATGAACCGTCCTGACGCTGTGACATGGGACCTCTCCCCAACGTCGGCCTTGACAGTTAATTACAGTCCGAGGGAGGGAAGAGTCTGTGAGGCGGCTGCACCACGCTGGCATCCCCCTGATCTGATAACACACCTCCAAAAGAATGAAAATACTGTGGCAGGGAGACTGTTTGTTCTGTATCTCTTTGATGAACTCGAGTGAAGTCGTACAAGGAGAATATGAGAATATGAGTACATACGGCACAGTGTCCTGCAGCAGCTCCTGTGCTTTTTCTGACTTGGGAGAAATCAGACTTTGCCACATGAAACGATCACTGTGCTGGTTGGTGCCAGTTGGATTCTGTACAGATTACGCAGCTTTTGAACTCCCAAATTTTATCATGAGGCTGGATTTTTGCCAGATGGGTTGTTGACGTTCAGCTAGAGGGGGGTCATGAAGCCTGATTAGTTGTAGTGATCTGGCTGTTAGACCATCAGATAGATTTTCTGGCACATAATAAAGTTTGGTGGGCAGTCGTTTGGTTACACTTTGAGTTCTAACGACAGATTTGCCACTTGGCTGCTGTCAAAAGATCCGTTATAAACTGTATTGAGCTTTTTGCAGTATTACTAATGTATTATTTTACATGTCATGGCTGCTGCAGTCTTGACTGTGCTTTGATAGAAACAAAAGCTGAACTGACTCACACTTCTGACTTGTTTTCCTAAATTATCTGCAATTCCATGCAGTGCTTGCAGGTCATAGTGAAGTAATGCACCTTTCTCTTTTTTTTAACAACCCTTTTGATCTGGATTCTTAGTCATGCTTGAATTAACTTTATTAGAACTGGCAAAGGACAGAGTTGACCTGTGGGCAGCTGTGACAGAGTAGGTTGTCCACTCATCACAGGTTTGGTGGTTCAATCTCCAGCCGCGCCACATGCCAAACTGTTCTTGTGCAAGACACTGAACCCAAAGTTGCTCCAGACGGCAGGCGAGCACCTTGTGTGACAGCTCAGCCACCATTGGTGTGTGACGCACTGTAAAGCAGTGAAGTGCAGACCATTTATCATTTACCTGAAGGTCCGTGTTTACATTCAGCACGAGCATCCACATTGCACATTGTGAGCATGAAGGAAGAACACTTGGTTGTGCAAAACACAGATCAAAATGCATAGTGCTGGTTAAAATACACACAAGCTATACAAGGTTAATGTGTACAAATGTGTAGTGTCTTCACAGAGTTATTGGTCTTGGCTAATTGTTTTATTTTTGATATTTATATAGTATGCCTGTGTTGGAAGCACCTTGGTTGTGTTTTATAGAGAGCTAAGTCTCAGTGCTGAAGTCCTGTGCTACAGATGTATGTCCCCATGGATCTGATGTGAAATCTTTCCTGTCTCCTGCATGCGTCCCCTCTGCTGCTTCTCATGCAACTCTTTTCTATTGCACATATATCCCAGTGGAGTTTCTGGGACGTCACAGAATTCCCTGGTATGTGCTTCAAAAGGTAAAGTCAGGGAATTTAAATAGAATATCTACATAAGTCAGAAAATGGAACATACATTTATAAATTGGGCATCTTTTCAGAAATAGTACACTTTGTAGTACTGTATATATAACACCATTATTGTGAGAGCAACACGTTTCAACTTGTGGATTTAAAGATCATAAGCCTCCAAACGCTGTACAATTACATTTTCTACATTAACTGTGTGGTGCCTCCTATAACACGTTCGGTAGCACATCAAAAGTAATGACAGGTGACCTTCAGGAACTAGTAGGACATTAGTTGTTGAATGTCAGCTCCCAAATTATGTTTAATTGTGGTTGTAATTTCTGTTTCATTGATTCTATGGCAGGTATGAAAACTCTTTTAAACCTTATGCAAAAATTAGGCGGGTCGGTTCATTCTGTAGATCTACATGACAGCAATTATTTTAAGTGAAAAGTGGTGGTGTTTGCAGACCTCCTCAAGTGAAAATCAGTTATATTACCTCTTTAAAATGTCTATATGGTGTTAGAAGACACATCGTAAGCAAAATACCATTACTGATAATTTCCACCTTGAGACTGCAAAGTAACAATGACAGTCTTAAAACCACTTATTTTGACTTTTTGGGTTTTATATATAACAAAAATAATGAGCCAAGCGTGTCAACGTGCTGTAGGGCTTTCTGTGTAAATATTCTTCTTCAGAATTGGTTTCTGGTTCAAACATGTATGGCTAAATTACTCCAATATTACAACTTGCCATTGCATATCACAGAGCAGTTTCACAGTCTTTAAGAAGAGTCATCGGTGAGCTTGTGTGTTTGAGCTGCAGCACATGGGGAGGGCTGGGGTAAGAGAGAGGCAGATCTGCATATTCAAGAGGAGGCAATAGTGTAGAGTTCCGTCAGAGCCATTTAAAGACAGGAACTGATCATTTTCAGTGGAAGAAACTTCTAAATATGTGACTTTAATATGCAGAGATGACTTTTGGGAGTTAAATCAACAAACAGTTAGAAATTGGTAAATATTGTACACATACAGTTTAATTACTGCAATTAAAGATGAAAAACATGCTTAGTGTTTTCCAAGCAGGGCCCTACTTATGGAAAATTATGTTTAATCCCTGCTGTGCCTTTTCTTTACACCAGGAAGTATTTCAGTCTCTAGGTAATGCAAAAGCACTGACTTGCATCTGGAAGTTTTATACATGTATGCGTGAGCCCAAGCAGGACACCTAGCTGTCTCATTCATTCAATGATTTAGTTGCTTTCATGTTAAAATAAATAAATAAATAAGAGAATCAAAGACTGACTGTTATTGCTTAGACACTTTGATTGAGTTAAGATTCCTTGGCTAATTTTCCCATGCAGTTTATTCAGTGGCTGCTGTTAAAAACTGCGTTGTATGCTTAATAAACCATGGACGCCATGTTTTATTACAGCAGGCTAGAGCTGCAGGTCAGCAAATAGACCTAATGGTGCAAAAAATCAACATAAAACAAGGACCATATGTAGTGTCCCGTGCCTGGATGTTTATGAGCTCTGAGCTAGGCATACAGTAAATCACCTCTTATAATCAGGGCCATTGCCATTGGTCGTGTATAAGATGAGTAATATGAGTTATATTCCTCATATTGCTTGGCTGTCATCCCCTTCATTCAGTCGCCCCCCCCTCACAAACCAGTGTGAGGCTATCAGCGACGACCTTGCCACTGCACCACAGCTCCAGCTGGAAGTGATAGATACTCACTCTCTGTGACAGCCGGGCCTTTTTGTATAAGAAAAGCCATATTGATTCATGGACCAATAAATACGCACACAAGCGGTTCTACCTCAGCTGCTCCTCCCCCTCTATTTGGGTGCCTCTGTTTCAATCTCTTTTTTTTTCTTTGTGTCCACTCGTTGAGAAAAACAGCAGTAAAGTTCTGGCCTTATCAGTGGATCAGCGCCGTGCCAGGCTCAATGGCAGAAACAATGGAGGGTCCGTGGGAGGTTGCGCATCAGATTCTGCAGCTCTATCACTGCTATCCTTCATCAGCGGCTGCCAATCAAGTGACTCTCAGGCCACCCGCAGAAAGAATGGCCACAGCCTTGTGTTTCTGAGATAACCTCCTCCATCCTGAAGGCTCCCTCTGCTCAGTGGATTAAGTATCGATCATAACAACACTGAAAATGGAGTTATTATTTTCTGCATGTGTCATTACAGAAGTGTCTTCTAGCTCTTATGTGGTGGATGGGCACTTGTGGCGAATTTATATTAGTGTCATAAGTCAAAATGAAAGAAGAAATGTAGCTGCTTCACCTACAGGCCGTCTTCATTTTATATTAAAGTGTCATTGATTAGCGTGAAAGTAAGTCATTTATTTATGGTTCAACCAGTATACTTTATTGCAACCATTTGTACTAATAATATTTGAAAAGTCTGACTTTCCATCCCTCTTTAAACTTGTTATGAAACAAGTGGCAACAAGTCATGGCGTCACTCAGCAGCCTTGCTGGTGTCCATTATCAAACCAATCCTTCCTGCGCTTCAGAACATAGATAGAAGGTGTAATTAAGTGACAACAAGACCAATTTACACCCCTCACACACTGAAAACATTCACACCTTTGTTAGCAAGAGACTGTATGTATGATCATTCTTCAGCCACATATGGTGCCGTTAGGTTTTAACACTTCACCAGCTAGCTTAAGTATGTCATTACCATAGCAACCGATATAGATTCCCCAGCTTAACCAAGCATTGCTCTGATACAGGCAAGGTTCTAGTCATACATTTAAAAATAATATATAAATCTGGATTTGGAACAGTCTCGCCAATTTACAGCCAAAACATTCCATCTTTCTGCTTGTAACCAAGCAGAAAGATGGAAATTGCATTCTTCAATGGAATGTGCCTTTGGGCTCGCATTTTCCTGGTTAGCATACAATCTCCGTCTGAAATGCCATGCAGAGTTTCGGGGGTGCATTAATTGCACCACAGTCCTGGACATACTATTGATTTCTAGAACATTTCTCATCAAATCATAAAATATGCCTGGTGTGCCATACATTACATTTCACATGTCCTTATAGTGACCTTTGATTGCCAACACGATAGCTGAGACCGGCTGTATATGAATGTCACATTGATTAGGACTGGATGCCGTTGTTTAGCATGTTTTTCTCAATGCACTTTACTGGTGAAATAAGATGCTGTCACTGGCGGGGGGCAGCCGTCCATCATGATTAGTGCTCTTGCACTTTCGTAGCGACGGGATGGAAGCATGCTAAACTAAAATACGTGCCTGGCCAATTCATAACCAGCTGAGTAAGAAATATCACAGGTGTCATTTCCTTCAACCTTGAGCTAGTTAATGCATGATGTCAATGTGCAGGCCATGACTAAATACGGGCCTCTAATATGTGATTTATCGCTGTTTATTGCCAGTGATTTGTGTTTTTATGGTGTTTTAGTGGCACTTTTCACGGTGCAAATGTTAATATAAAAGCAGTGTTTGTTAATTTCTTGCATGAAATTTGGTTTTATTGGACTAGCTGTTGCCTCAATGATACGGTCAGACTGTTGATTCAGTCTAGTTTATTTAAGAGCAAACCACTTTTCATTGGAAAAATTGAATATTTTTTCCTGCAGTGGAATTATTCACCAGTTTATCCTAATGATATCACTTGACATTATCTTAACCGGGTGACTGCAACATTCCATGTCTGCGGTAGTTTCAGAATCGAATTATGGCTTAACTGTAGCTAACCTCAACACAATAGAAGCATATCCAATCACATTTGTGTGAAAAATGAGACAGGCCATATTTTCAATTACATTTCGGCATAAAGGGATTGTTAATCCTGTCTCCCGTGCTGCCAGAAGCGGTTAATGAATTTGCTTATCCTCCAAGATACTGATGTGACTTGCCTCCGCTTGGGAAGAACACAGAAAGCAGTCCCTGTCTTTGTCCTCCTCACACAATAACTGTGTCTGATTGTAATGGATGCAAATCTATTCACAGCAAGGTTAAACAGTTTGTTTTGCACAAGCTGCTGCTCTGTTTATGTACAAAGTTGTATGAGATGATCTCATATGCTGAAGCCCCGAGCCATGATTTGCAGAGTGCTGTAGCCTCCTCTGCCTGCTTTGTCTGCTTAGTGATTTATTGGATTGTAGACATTTTCTCATTCACAAATATATTTTCACAGCTTGGAACATGAGGCACTAAAGCTGTGACAGCTACATAGAGTTTATCTATATGTATTTGTGGGCTGATAAGACTGTTCCCTGCCATTTGTTGTGGTTGTCCATAGAGTCATTTATTAGTAGTATTTACAGTTATGCTGAACTTAAAAACTTTCCTTAAAAAAGTGGTGTCTTCAACAGGAGGAAAATTTATTGGTTGACTCCCGTTCTGGTGAAAAGCTTCAAAGCCAGGCAGTTGAAAGCAGGCATTACATGCTCAAATTGCTGTTGAAAGAAAAAAAATCTCCACATAGACCCAGACATAATTTCACTACTGCCAGACTGTCCAGCACACTAACATTTGCTAAATAGAACTCAGCAGAAAGTGCAGCTCAGGCTGATGGAAATGTCATCAGTTTTTCAAAGATCCCCAAAGTTATTACAGTTCATCAAGCCCAACAGTGCTGGCTGGCAAAATGGCCAGACTACTGCAGGATTATGTAACTGGGACTTCTGCTAATGATTAGTTTCATTATTAATTAATCTGCCAGTTAGTTTCAGTGTTAAACCATTTATTAATGTCAAACAAATAGTTTCCCTCAGCCTTGATCCATTTAGATGACTTGACTTACCCAATCATATGCAGTAATAAAAGGGAACAAATCCTTACATTTAAGAAGCTGGAACCAGCAAATGTGTCTTGAAAAACACATTTGCTGGGTAGCACGGCCCAGCACCCCTTATTTTCCCACATACGCAATAATTAGAATCGGAGAATCTGTAAAGTGCTTTTACAGGGCTTCGCAAAAGTCTTGGTGTTATCAGAAATCTTCTGATTTGGTCCAATAGCATATGTCATTAAAAATGTATTTCAATGCAGGTTATCCAATGGATCCTAAGAGGTTTCATTCTGACCAGAGTGGTGAACCTGCGCACTGATAACTAGAACCACACCACTAGTGGTAAATGGCAAATGGTAAATGGTCTGCACTTATATAGCACCTTTCCCTACCTTAGTGGTATCCAAAGTGCTATCCAAAGGGATTGAACCGCCAACTTTGCGATCAATGGACAACCCGCTCTACCACCTGAACCACAGCCGAAGCGGGTAAAGGGGTAAAAATCGTTTAGTTGGGAGTAAATTTTCCCTGCCATTACTCAGACTCTTCAGGAACATAACACCCAAATGGAAAATAAAACAGCTGCCTTGGTCTTTAATTTGCGTCAGGGCCAGATGATGCACACACTGCTTGGATGCACCAGGTCTGGTACACATTAGGAGGCAGGTCTGGCCCTCCGAGGTCTGAATCAGTCAACAGTTAGCCTGATGATGGATGGTGTATTAATGCTCTCAGTCCCTTTCTATTGTCGCTGTGCATTACACAAATTAGAGCAAACAAATGCCCACCCCCCCTCAATCTTCCTACCTCCCACACACACGTTCACACGTTTTCTTTGCACCACGTTGCTTCTGCTTGTGCTAATACTACTAATAGGCTTTATATGTGTGCGAGTGAGTTATGGCGTTACCTTGATGATGAGTTAAGTTCCATTGAATTAACTCCGATGGATCAACAGATGCATGACATCATCACATCTGGCTTACATCACCAGCCCTTCACATTTCTCTAAAATGATGTTCTTTCACTGACAGTCCCGTTCATTCCACTTTCCTCCTTTGTTCTCTTCTCTGCACAACAGTAACTACTCTTAAGTCTGTGAAATCGATAAATGAGATGACTCGTATATATGCTAAAGGTTGTGCTCCGTGGGCGTTTTTTTCACAGTCTGGTGTGCAGTTTGTGCGGGCGTTTGTGTGGGATGCCTGTCTGAGACGTTTGTGTTACATGTATGCACCATGCATGTTCATACATACACACACACACACACACACGTAGAGGTGACACGGTCACCGTCATTAGACCTTCACAGGCATCTGCTCTTGCCTGCGACGTGACGTGATCCTTCACCTTCTACATGACAGTTGCCCATTTAGCACTAAATTTATGCCGCCCATGCCCTTTATCAATGCATTCTGGGGGTGGGGTGGCGGGGGGGACAGATAGAGGGCGTCACTCAGCATCCCAGCTTTGATTTGTGTCACTGCTTTTACTCAGCCAGACATCGCAATGACATGTTGGGCTTTTGAGAAGCTCTGATGGATGCTCAAGTTATGCAGATTCTATGTGTACATTAGATAAAATCTGAATACATCTCAGTGGAGCGACTCTGTCTGCAGTATAATAGCCATGTTCGTTATTTTTCAGATAAAGCAAAATCCAACTGCAGTAATTGAGTCTTATTTTTTATTTTTGTTCATAAAATATGGCCTGGCAGATACTGGATTGTTGAACCCAATACAAATACTAAAATATAATAGTTCTAAAAATTGCCTTTTCGTATTTTTACATAGTCATAACATGTATGCCTGTATAAACAATTATAAATCCTATACAGTAGTTTTCTAAAGAGTTTTGAATAATATGAGCCTCTGTTTTTACTTACAGCCACCACATATGTCAGTAACAGTAAGGACTGAACAATTTGGAGAAAATATCTAATTGTAATTTTTCTTACAGATATTGCAGTTACAATTTGATTAATGGCATATTTCAGTTAAGTCCTGTTTCAGTTCAATATTCACAGTGTAACAGATATAAAACGTATGTTGGAGCATTGCTTCATAAGATAACATCGGAAGTTCGACTGTCACAGAAGAAGGATGGCATGAGTTTGTAAAATTGACACAACTGTTTAAGCCATAGGTTGTTCTGCATAAAATATGTCCTGAACTGCAGCCTTTGCAATTTGTTAATTGCATTTTTTCAGATTGTGATTTTCATTTGAACTCAATCAATTAATCAAGTTGAGCCCCAGTACTAAGATAAACCGATCAGCCACAACATTCTGACCACTGACGGGTGAAGTGAAAAACATTGATCATTTTGGTACTATGTGGTGTTTTGATGGAAAAACCTTGGATTTTAACATCCATGTTGATGAGACTTAGACACCCAAACAAACATTGTCCCACAACAAGCACACTCCCTCATGCAAATGGAAATCCCAAATGTCACTGTCCTACCCCCACAGGAAAATGCACCCCACCACATGGCAAAAACATGAAACAATCAGGAACATGTTGAGGAACATGACAATGGTCCAACATGTTGATTTGACCTCCAAACTTCCTACACCCCATTCTGATCAAGCATCAACAGGATGCAGTGGAACAAGTTGGATTGACAGAGGCCCCACTGCACAAGCCAGAGTACCCAAAGGATCCAGTGTCAACGTCCTGGTTCCAGACCCTATAGGACACCCTGAGAGGTCCTCTTGTCCATGTTCAATGGTTCAGAGCATGTTTTGACCACATAAAGGAGACCAACACAATATTAGGCAGGTGGTCATAATGTTACGCCTGATCTGTGTATGTAAAATCAGCTATTATCAGAGATAGATGAGTCAGTCGCCACCACCCTCATGTCTCAGCGTTAGGTATAGGAGAACTGTGGAGTAATTCATTGGAATAACACAGTATGTGGCTGGATAATGCTGCATTGTGATGTGTCAAAAGTTGAGCCAGAGCCAGCTGTTCTGCTGGACATTAATTTATTTTTCCAGATGTTGTCTGTATGGGGTGAGCATGAAATCACAGCAGTGCTGACATCAATGTGAACATAGTAGTAGTAGTAAAAGTTCAGCAGAGTTTCAGGGTCCCTGTGCTTGTTAGGTTTGTTCCCTACTAGCACTCAACCAATTATCTGATCTGATATTCAGCATGTTTGTAATAGAATGTTCTACTTTGCTCGTATGCAGCCACATCCCTCTGTCTATTGTCACTTTGTAGTCTAAAGGAATGTTCCAATCAAAGCACTATCTGAATGGGGATATGTCACAAGTAAGAGTCCATCAACACTATAGAATAAATGTTAAAAAGTTCTGTTTTAATTAAACACATGCAAATCATACAACACAGGCATTTCAACAAAGTTTTGTGTTGAAGTTTATTTTTGTGTTACGAATAATTAATATCAGCACTGAAAGAAACACATCAGTCGACCCCCTGTTCCTCACCTGTCATTGTTTATATGTATTTCAGCAATATTTCTTATGCATGGTAACTGGGGTGAAACCCATCTCATGAAATGATGACGAGAAGTTATCATTATGGATGAGTTTGTTTGGATTTGTTTTGCTTCGTCGGGAATTAAAAATCTGATCATTATTCGGGAAACGTGCTGGTCTGATAGGATTTGGAGATGAAAAGTAAAAAGGAAAACAAACACCTGGCAAGGACTTATTATTTTGTTATCAGTGCTGCATGAAGTCTGTGGAGATTCATTCAAAGCTCTGCATTTCACTCACAGACTTTGCAAGTGCTGAACAGACACTTTTTATATTTCCCTGGTGAGCGAAGAATCTTCCAAACGTTTAAGAGGAAGCTGTGAATAATTGAACAGGCTGCCTAAGGAGAAGGTCATCTCTCTTTAATGACCTGTGAACTCTTCACCTCACTTAACCTTCAACGCTCAGTTCCCCCAAATTCAAAACACAGTCCTTTATTATGTGTTCCCACTTAACTCCTGTGTTATCTAGGAATACAGTTTACAATTACAGTGTTATTGGGAACAACTTCCTGCCTTGTTTAGCCAGTCCTCCCTCAAGGCACTCCAGCAGAATCTCATTCATAGAACTGATCGATTTCCAAAATCTGATATTGATCAAAATATGCTACTATGCTATGAGGGAAACTGTCAGTGGAAGTGGGATATTTTTTTCCAGCGGTGTTACTGTTTGTAGCTTTCTATTTGCATTAATTAATTCCTTAAACATCAAATTTGTAATGCTATGATAATGTGTTCTAATTAACCAAGGCACATAAAAGCTGTACTGTCGTATGGTAATGAGCTCCATCTTGCGTGTGTATTGCCACAAAATAATAACTAGAATTAAGCTCTAGTGGACTGAAACACTTGATTCTGCATGCATTTTTCATAAAGTTTTGTTTATTAGCCATCCTAAGTTTATGGCATTTTAGACGTAATATTTTATCTCTCCAAAGCTTTGACCAGCTCATGTCGAAAATCACGGCTGACTTTCAAAGGCAGACATTAAAGGTCGAGCGGGTTAGCGTCACGTAAACCCATCCTTCCTTTTCTTTTCCTCTGCTCCATCTGTTTGGAGCCCTCTTCACCTCTTGTCTGAGGGGGAGAAAGCGTGAACGGTAATAGAGACTGACAATCATTGCAGGCTACCGCTGCCATTACCCCACCTTTGATAGAGGAAGCATTTGGAGGGTGTTATCAGAGCCAGCTGTGAGGGCTGAGGTATGCATTATACATGGGCAGTAACCCTGACACAATGTGGAGACATGCAGGGTAACAGAAATGTGTGGCACACAGACTGTCGGGTCAGTTAATTATGTGCAGAATCAAACACTGAGCTTATCTTAAATCCTTGACACTGTGACTCAGAGGCAAATGTAGCACAAAGATGGAATGAAGAGGTTGTTTGACCAAATACAACTGAACATCCTGAGCAGATCATACAGTATTGCATATGTTAACATTGACATTTTTTCTAAACTGGGTTCAAGACTCCACCTTGTTACAATGCAAAGAAGAAGTATTTGACAGGTTTCACATGAAAATTGTGTTTATTGAAGCAAAAGGTTATGTAAATCAACATTGTCACAAAGTAGTCGTGCACCTGAACCTAATACCCAGTTGTGCCACCGTTAGCAGTAACAACTTCAACCGAATGCTTCCATTAACTGAAAATCAGTGCCTGACATTGCTGTGGTGGGACGTTGGCTCACTGTTTTTATGCAGAGCTGCTTTAGTGCAGCATTGTTTTGTGAGTATAAACAAATCTTCCAAGGTGCTACCACAACATCACAATGGGGTTCGGGTCCTGACTTTAACTAGGTTAAAACTTATTTTATTCCTTGCGAGCCATTCAGAGGTGGACTTACTCGCATGACTGGACTCATTGCGTTGCTGCAAATATCAATTGTGCTTGAGTTTTGGCTCACAGACTGACAACCTTACATTCTTCTTTAGGTTATTTCTCTTTTCAGTTTCCTGCAAAATGTCCCCTCATCATCACACTGCCACCTTCATGCTTTATGGTAGGTGTGTTGTTCTTTTTGTGGTATTGTGTGTTTGGGTTACACCTGATCTCACAGGTCCATTGTCTTTCAACCTGGTCAGCTTTCAACTCATCAGTAAATAGAACATTCTCCTTAAAAGTTTTCAGGTCATCCAAGTGTGTTGTGACAAATCTCAGACAAGCCTTAATGTTGTAATGGAGAAGATGTGGAAGAACCGTGAACCCTTAGGGAAGTGGACGACCTTCCAAACTTTCTCCAAGAGCACAACAACTCCTAAAGGAAGTCACCAAAGATCCGAGGAAAGCATCCAAGGAACTACAGTCCCATCTTATAGCAGTGTTCATGACTCCTCTCTCCAATGGATGCCATTTTTGCCCAGTGACTTTCAGGTAGTGGAGTCATGAACACTGCGATAAGACGGGACTGTAGTAGTAAAAAAAAAAAAAGCTGTGTATCCCCACCCAAACTGACCCAGACCCTCTACCTCATCTCTTCTGGAAATTCTTTTAATTTTGACAGTGTGCTGCTGGTGAGACCTTTGAGACAACTTCATGCTTCTGAAAATGCTTTTCACAGCTTCTAGACAGGGTTGTGGGACATTGTTTTTTATTGTACTACGTCCTGAGTTAACAGCAAACACAAGGCATTCAGTGTGAGAACACAGAGCCTATATACTTGGTCCATGTCATAAACAATTGAGGAACATCAGTGATGTATTCATAAGAAGTCAGAGATCTAAAAACTGGCTGGAGGCAAGAGAAGACTGAGAAATTCCATACTACAGTACGTTGAATTTTAAAACACAGGCAGAGAGCTGATGTGCTGATGGGAAAAAAACCCTCAGCATCTAATTTATAAGTGAGGTTTATAGGAGTGGAAGCACTGACTTGGCAACATCTTTTTCCGAGGACAAATTACCACAGTGGTGCCGCACAGGAACCTTTAATAACAATGAGCTTCACAAAGTATCATTGGCTCTCTTTATTTAAACAGAAGACCAGAAGAAAGGTCTGTTACCACTCAGTGATAATGTATATATAATTATTGGACTATAATTATTGATGTATTAATGTGTACTTCACTTTAATGATGCAGCTGGTAATACTTTGTCTACTGCTTGGTACCTTGTTTATTTCTCCCATGGCATCAATAAAGTTCTAACTTTCTGATTCTCTTTGTTTTGCTGGTGGTCAGCAGCAGTTGGCAATCAGCATTAATGCTACTCTTATCTTAACCTATAATAATGATACATCATGATGTACACATTGAAGATGCATTTATTATTTAATAACTTAAATCTACAAAGTAACCTCGGTAAAGTAATCAAGTGAATGTGGAAGAATTTAAGGTATTTGTACTTGAATTGCACTTATAGGTAAAAAGTAAAGTAGAAATACAGAAAATGCAAGTCTCAAAACAGTACTTAAGTACAGTCTGCAGGAAGTTACTTTCCACGACTGACAACAACTAAGAATTTTTAAAGTAAAGGACTCTGTACAGTGATCTTGCTTCATTGCTGCCAGCAGTCTAATGCAGGAAACAGTCAGTTTTAGTGAAAGCCCATAATTTAAATATTAAAGATCCTACACACCCTCAGTACTTTCAGCTGTTTTAACTTATTGTGCCTAATTAGGCTAGATCGAGTATCTTCTTGTACTTAAAGTGTTTGCACTGGCTACACCCGTTATAATAGAGAATTTACACCTTTGTCATGCATCTTGGTTCCCAGAATTTGCTGTCCCATTCCTATATAGCTCGATCCAGCTGTACAGAAAATATACACCACTGTCTGTATAATAGACAAAAGGAAGGTTAGACAATAGAGAACTGTCAAAACATGTGTAATCCGGTTCCTGCTGTTGATAGTGTTGTGTCTCCTGACTCACAACAGCTACTGCTAACACGTGTTGCATGCACAATACTTTAACACGCTCCATACAAGAGAACAATGAACAGTCTCTATACTTTTTAATCAGGTCCTGTGTGTGATATTGTTTCTAAATGATTGTACTTCCAGGAAAGCTTTGCTGGTTTTGCAGTGCAATTTCTTAATGTTGTCGTCTTGCCGATAAGTCAGATGGCCCCGTAGTGGCTGATGTCACCAGAGCTTAAAAAGGAAAGATGAATCTCTGTATTATCACATCTTACACTGACTTTTTATCGACTGGGCATCTTTTGCCAAATAGATGCATGAAGAGTTGTGCACTGGTCTGCATTTTTCCTAAAAGCAGGATCAAACAAATGAGATTCCTCTAAGATAAAGTTGTGCAGTTTTTAGAACTCATCATATAGTGTTTTAATATTCCTTGTTGTAAATATACCATGAAGAATTCAGACAGGGAGGCAATAATGTGGTCTTTCCTCTCATTGGCTGGTTGTAACTGATAAATTTCACAGACTCTCTGGTAAATTGGGTGCTGGGTGCTTTGATGAGCCTCTCCTGGACGTATCCACATCTTTGCCAACGCCTATTACGATTTCATGTACGTGCAAGCACACAAGTTATATACGTGCACATACTGAAAGTTCAATTTTACTATGGATATGCTGTTTTTTTTATCAAAAATATATATATTTACTTATCAGAAAAATCAGTTTTCATGGACAAATCATTAAAGAGGGCCCTCACATTACGAGCTGGAATGTCAGAATTTCCTGCGTGTGAAAAATTTACACACTCAGTTTTCCATCTCAACGTTCTGAGTGCCCCCCACTGAGAGCTCTCAACCTCCAATCCTGCTTCTAAAGGCTGGAGTGGTGAACTGGGACGAGTGATATTCAAATCAAAGCTGCCTGAGCGCAAAATGGAAATGAGGTCTAGTCATTGACAGGAATTCATAACCAGGCTGACGTATCACACAGTCAGTGATAGCCAGCAAATCTCGCAACATGTGAACACATGGGCGTTGGATGATTAGGAATAGTCAATCAGATGTAACAATATGCCTACAGTACATGCAAATATGGGAATTACTGGAACTCATGCTTTTCTTTTACAATATGGTGCATTCTGATCATACACGTATTTATTATTGATCATAATTTTATCAGAAATAACATAAACTTATAATGATATAAAGATATTTGATCACCACCTGCTGTGTGTACGAACAAATATCCACGCATGTTTGACTTGGTTATCAGAGAGTTTGTAGATGACTGATGACATGAGACGTTTTGGTACATTGATAGTCTCTGTGCAATCATCTCACATCCAGTTCAGAATCATAATAAACAGTGTCTTTAGTCAATCATGTGGTTTATAACTGTCTTTTCTCAGACTTGTTATTTAACTCCTGTTCCTAAAAACGTCCTATCTCAATCATCCTTCCTTTGTTCTACACACTTGCATGCATACATCAGAGGTATACTGATGAACTGGTGTGAACGAGGCTGTCCGAGCACAGTGGAAGGCCAGCATGTTTTTAGCTTTGAACGACTACACTCAGAGATGAATGCTGCCATAGAGATGGGTGTGAAGCAACAATCACTTATGTGATAAGTGCAGAGAGAATGCTTAGTGAGCTGCTGGGTGAAGTGGGTGTGATTGTCAGACTTTTGGTTTCAGAAAGTTTTAGAAATTGTTGGAACTTTTGAAAAGTGTGTGGCTGTTACTTGATGATTCCTGGAAAGTCTGATCCAAGAAGTATCTGCTTAAAGCAACATGCAGAGAAGTCTCCCGTTGAACCTTTTCCTTTTTCGTAAAGTATATATCTGAGAAATTTGTACCAAAAACTCCTTCAGCGTTGGATGTTCTGTGATTCACTTCCCCACCAGTGCTCTCCTGTCTGGAAAATGTTCTGCTAACGTAATATTTCAGCAACACCAACAGTGTTGTACCCAGCTTCACTCCACCATGCTCGAGGAAAACTCGAGCACGGTGGGACATCACATCAGGTTTCAGCAGGATTTAAAAGGTGAATTTGTTATCATTGTTGGCCATTGTGAAAATGAGTCTCTCGCTGAAGGCTGCCACATTTAGGCTCTTTCAGGGAAACCATTCAACAGTGAAACTGTGCAGCAGACTGAAGAAAAAGACTCTTCAGAAGGAAATGTCACACGAAATGTGTGAAAATCTTCTTTCCAGACGAGAAAGAGAGAGGAAGATTGACAGAGAAAGTGAAAGGTGTGCAGGCTTTTCTCTGAATACGATGCTCAATACTCCATCGGACCCACAGGCCAGGGTCATGCGTCACTAGATAAGAGGGTCATGTTTAGTTGAAGTTAACCCTGGAGTGAAATGGACCAGATGGACTGCCCCAAAACTCCCTTTACCTTTAGAGTATCAATTAGCTGGCATTAACACTCCAGTGCCCAGCCTAAAGACAAGTCTGGTGGAGATTTATAGAGCTTCTGCCTGCACTGATTGATTCCAGATTTGTGCTCACCCAAATACATGTACTTTACTTGTATTGCTTAACAGTTAGGCTGTGCCTAATGACTTTCATCATCAAATAATTTGTCACATATATTTTCCTTAATTGTTTAATCTATAAAATGCCAGAAGATTGTAAAAAAAAAAAAAGATCTTTACATTTCCCAGAGTCCAAGGTGATCTTCAAATTCTGAATTTGCAGCTTAAAACCCAAAGTTACTTAAAATATAAGCTTATGAGTCTGATCAGCTGGAACCAGTGAATGTTCCACTGGAACATTTATTTCTGATCAGTGATTTAAATGATTAATTGATCATCAGAATTGTCTTTTGACAACACAGTGTAACAGTGGTACCTTTACTTCTAGATGCAAATCAACATTCTCCAACTTTGAAAGCCAGATTTGTTAGTGCTTGTAGACATGAACATGTCAGCAAAACTTAAAATACAGAGCATGTTGCTTCTTTTGTCAGCCACAAGAAATAAAACCACTGACAAATAAAGTGAATAACATTGATTATGTGGTTGTAATGGCACCTGTTAAGGGGCGGGATACATTAGGGAGCAGATAATAAATGGTAAGTTCTTGAAGAAACATGAAAAATGCGGAATTGTAAGGACCTGACTGACTTTGACAAGGCCCAAATTGTGATGACTAGACCATCTGGGTCAGAACATTTACAAAACAGCAGGCCTTAAGGAGTGCTCTTGTTATGCAGTGGTTAGTACTGACCAAAAGTGGTCAAAAGAAGAGCAACCCTTGAATCAACGACAGGGTCATGGACGCCCTAAGGTTCACTGATGTGCATGTGGAGAAAAGACTGTCATTCTGGTGTGGTCTGATCCCACGTAAGAGCTTCTGCACAAACTGCTGAAAACCTGAATGCTGGCTGTGACATAAAGATGTCACAATACAAAGTGAAGCCTTTTAAGCAGCTTGCTGTCCAGCTTGATAGCTGCAGACCAGTCAGAGTGCCCATGCTGACCTCTGTCTACCACTGAAAGCACCTACAATGGGCATGTGAGCGTCAGAACAGGACCATGGAGAAATAACAGAAGGCTGATTCTTAGTCATGTACCACCTACCTAAACATTGTTGCTGTATTGTTCCACATACACTCCTACATATTCTCTGATGGTAGTGGCCCTCGGCGATGTCTTCAGATTGCTTATTTGCAATTTAAAAATCCAAGATATTGAAAGTACCAAATCCCCACACAAGCTGGAACCAGATAATATTTAATATTTTTGCTAAAAATTAATTAAATGATAAATTGATCATCAGATTTGTTTTTGCATACTTAACACACACTTTCACAATTGGATCTTCAACTCTAGGTATAAATCAACATTCTGCAACTATTAAAAAGAGATTTGATGGAGTGTTTGTCGACAGCACACCATAAAATACACT
This sequence comes from Dascyllus trimaculatus, assembly GCA_024666655.1. Taxonomy (NCBI): domain Eukaryota; kingdom Metazoa; phylum Chordata; class Actinopteri; family Pomacentridae; genus Dascyllus; species Dascyllus trimaculatus. The sequence goes on from CM045448.1 coordinate 24,794,745, forward strand.
ACTATCAGCATGTGTATCTTACATATCTGTCACTCAATTAAAAAGTCAAAAATCTTATGATGTTATTGGTTCACACACTAAAGAATTTTAAAACATTAAATCTTGAGCCTTGTACAATAATCTAGAAAATTATTAGATCTTTCACCAGCATCTTTACTGAGCTCACAAATGTTATTGAAGTAATAATACACGGTTCTGCATGTTATTGATCCACAAATGTGACTGAAGGGTCACTGAAATGGCGGTGAAGAGGATCCATTCCCACATGGAAGGTCACCAGGTGGAGGAAAACGACCCGGAATGGCTGCAGCCTGTAATCATCTGTTTTAATTCAGCACGAGCTGTTACCAGAGAAAACACATCTGTCCAAAGTGACTTATTGATTTCATAAGACAGCCAGTAAAGCCTGCGTCGAAGCGCAGCAGCAGTAACAACCTGCAGGTCCTGTGACCACCGCGATAAGCTGTCATCTAGTAGAAAAGGACCTGAGCAGACGCGTGAAGCCTTTCAGCAGCTCTCAGTCCCCTAATGCTCCAAGGAAATGCAATTTCACATGGCTGTAATTGAAATATTTTTTGTCATCACAATGGCGAGTCAACATCACTCACTGAGGTCTGTCTTACCTGTACCTGGGGATATATTTCACACCTCTATGATAATAATGATAAAAGTGTATTTTAGCATTTTCATGGAAATTGCAGATTAATTATTCAGATGGCAGCTGATATGTTGGACTACAAAATATCTGCAGCCGTGATAAATTCATTGGGTTTTGCTGTGCTGGAGCTTGAAATGTAGATATTGCATTTATTTATTGAACACTTGCTTGGTTTTCTGATTCCTGAACTGCTGCATAAAACTCAAAATGACCAAAGTTCAAAGTCTGATACAACCATCACAGTCTGTCTTGATAAATCAACATTAGGCCGCTGTGGCCTTACTCTCTGTGGATCCCAGAGTGTGATGTAGAGGCAGCCATACGATCGCCCTTCATTCCTTGCAGCCATGCTAGGAATGCACTGCATGAAGAGGTTCATTACCTCTACACCATCCCTCCCCCTCCTCCACCTCCCCTACACACAGCTCTAAGACACACCAGCAGAAATAACATGAAAAACCTGACAAGCTCCCAACCTTTGCTAAAAACCAAACCCAGACTCACAGGGCTGCGTTTGAATTATGCTGCAGATTAAAAAGTGAATGAATCATATTTGGAGCGTATGGCAGTTCAGCAAAAGCAATCAATCACATTAGGGGTGAGATGCTTTTTCACAGGGGTTATCACTTATTCTGAAATAGACATTTCCAGTCAGTAATTGGATGACTTTGTTAGCATGCTTGGCATGAAAGGAATGTTTTATTCGTGTATATGGATGTGGTTGTGTTTGTGTGTGTGTCATCCAACTTATTAAAAATGTTTAGACTGTTAACCTCACAACAGCCCCACCTTTAATTAGAGCTGTTCTTTAAGGGTTCAGTGGCAGCGTTAGCTCCAAATGCTCTCTTTCCTTGGTCTAATTGAGAGTTAGGGCTCCTGTGTGCATTCAGTGAATCTGTAGAAAGGCATGTGGTACTTGACAGGTGGGCTCATAATGTCTGGCCCCTCAGGGGATACAGAGACATGTGAAGTTGTTGCTGTAATTGCTCATGCAGTGCGGTGGCCTTCCCTTTTGTCTGCACAGGTCCATCAGCGACAGTGGGGGGCCTCCCTTCTTTGTCTGTGGTGATAACTTGATGGTGAAGTAGTCGTCCTTTGTTTTCTGCTGCCTGGTGCTACATGTGTGGTTTAGTTCTTTTAAAATGGTCCCAGCAAGCCTGTTTCAGTTGCCGGAATTTCGAGTTGATCGGTTTCCTCCAAAAATTCTGCCCTTGTGAAGGAACAGTCAAACATATGGGATTTTGCTCATGCATCTCCTATACATCCAGCTTCATTGTGAATAACAATGGCATGTTTCTGCATGTGTTGAGTTGTTTGTCTGTGTGTGATTTATGTTTGTGTACGTGGGCGCCTGTGTGTGTTTGTGTGCAGTGCTTTAGCTCTAACATCTGGCACTAGTGTGATTGGTGTGGTGAGCCCTCAGGCCTTTTCATAGGTGATAGATGACACCTATCACAACCTGTCAGCAGGGACCCAGCCAGCCAACTAGCCAGCCAACCAGCAGCCTGCCCTCCTTTATCTTCACCCCCAGTTTTTACTGCAGAGAGAGATGGAGAGATGGCGGGAGCAAAGAGAGTGACTCATTGCCATTTATGAATATAAAGATGTGTGCAATGTTGTGCGACGTGGCAGCCTTAAAACCCTGACATGATATAAAAAATGTGCCTTTATTCTCAACTAACTTGTCAGTTAGTAATACAGTTGGTTTACCGAACAAAGCAGCAAATCCAAAAAAGCAATATTGTCAAGAATGGTTAATTTTGAGCAGAGGACCCGGCAGTTTGCATGCCTTCTGAAGCTGTTGCATGTAAATCAGCATCACAGTGAATGTGAATGAGGAATCCAGATAAAGAACATTCTTCGTTCTCCAGATGAGGTGTTTCATTGGTGTCCAGGAACAGGCTGTGTTTTAGCACCGTCAGAAAACCTGCCAACCAGCTTCTCTCCTGACTCTGCAGGCTGAGATGGTCATTAGAACCGATCTGTTGTATCCCTTTACTTGCTTTAATTCTTTGTCTTTCAACTATAATTTCTCCAGTATCATTGCTACAGCAGAGGTGCTTATGGTGAGATGGAACTGAGTCACGTTGTGTTATGGTCTCCCTCCTGGTGAAGTCATTCACTGCCAAATTTGCCTTAGTTGGAATGTGATTATTAGTGGTTGTTAAGTTGGGTTTATAGTTATGTGTTCAGTGGTTGGTACCACACCACTGTTGACATGTGCCTAAGATGACTAGAGAGACATCACCTGGTCAGCTTTAGATGCTGCTTTGGGTTAGTCCAGCACTGGAACTACCTTTGGCCAAACCAACAGACACTTTGATGTAAAAATATAACTCCCCATTTAATTCCAGTTACTTGCAGTAAATGTGAACAACTGACATCTATGATGTTTGTGGTTCATCTCTATTTGTTACTGCCTGTGGAGATTCTTACTCTTCCACATTATGTTACATCAAGATGCACGGGGTCAATTGATCTACACTGTTGACCATAAAGTTGGAATAATTCCGTTTTCAGACACATTCCTCTTTTATTCTTATTTATACACATCAGTATTCACTTTTGTCCAGGTTCAATGATTACATACTGAGTCCATGGCTGTGTTGTCTTTTTCCTGCTTCAAAACTGTGTGCAGGAAGTCCATGTTTTCAGAATTGGCTGCATAACTTTAAACCAAATTTGACACAGAAGTTCCCTAGGCCGTATGCGTCAAATGACAATACACCAAAGAGTGCTTGCACTCCGACAGGATGGACACAAACAAGCCACCATTGCTGATTTCCTTGGAATATTGCAGACTGTAGTCTATAAAATCCTTAAACATCATCGAGAGGAGGGTCACTGAGGCCACAAAAATTTTCAGGACGATCACGACAAACTACCAGACGAGATGACCGGCAACCGTTCAATCTGTTCCGTAGAAATTGAAAAATGCCAGTGAGCCGCCTTCGTTGTTTGTGGAGAAGACACAGAGGTAAAAAATATTTTATTTCAACTTTATGGGCAACAGTGTACTACTAGCATCAATTACTATTATCTGTTGTATAGATTGTGTATGATATTAGTATGTGGGTATAATATAAAGTACACTCCAACAAGTTCCACTTTACTGACTTTATCAAAACCTGAACAGTGATCTTACATCACCTGTAACATCACTACACCAGACAGTGAGCTTTTGTTGAAGGATTGTTGAGTCTTTGGTTTTGGGACACATCACAGGACTGTTTTTCACTGAGTTTGTGTAATATGATTCACTTAACATCTACAGTACTGTAGGTTCTTTAATGGATAAAGTCACTAAACCAACTGTTAGCTGCTGGCCAATAAATTCTACAGTGTTGATCAAGACTCTGAAGTGGCATACCTGTAGTCATTTCCTATATACATATTGCTACAGTAGTGGCAGTAAAGGAAGGTAATTTACAAAATATTAAAAACAGAATAAATCTCAACATTTATCCAACATGTAGTATTACCCTGTTGTCATTTGCAGGCATTAAATACTACCATTTTGTCAAAGCTGCTGGTGTCTTGGAGACATGCATAGGGTGTCCTTTAGTGTCAGTACTACAAATGACAATGTCTCCCTTGTCGGACCAGTGTTTTTTTTTAATTTTGTTGTGTTTTATTTTGAATCTTAATCCACTGCACACCAAAATCCACCGGTGGGTTTAAAGGCATGCTGTTAAAAAATAAAATGTTTTTTTCAGCCAAAATTATATTATTCATCAGAGTCATAAACTGTAAAAACAAAGCAAATTGGCAGAATTTCAATCGTCCAACAGTCCTTAAACTCCTTATGTATGACTGTCAGTTCCATCTGGAAAATTTTACAGCATCTAAGTTTTTTTCTCACCAGATTTGGTTAAAAAAAAACACTAAAACTTGACAGTCACGTGACAACAATTCTGGAATTAAACTGCATGGCGTGTTTACACAGAGCAGATAAGACACATTCGGGAGCAATTTCAAAATATAAGGAATGAAATACCTACAGTATGTGGATCTACCATTTTCATTCTAGTGTTGGTAACACCTGTGTAAATGTGTACATTTGATTTCAGGGTATTTCTCATAGCTGTACAGAAGACATTTTTAAACTTTGTTTACTTCTCGCTATGGTTGAGCTGCTTCCATAGAGGTGCAGGATTTCATTTTGTGAAAAATGAGCCCATTGTAAGTTAAAAAGTGAAAAGTTTCAGAGGAAGTCGAAATAATGGCTACATTTACAAGTGATCAGCACAAAGGCACTTTACGGATGTTTAAAAGCCTTCTCTCTCTCTCTATAGATGCAAGCTCACTACACACATTTGAATGTTATATATCTTACTGAAGCACATACACACTCAAACCACTGTGCACAGTAAAGTACATCCACTTGGTTGAAGCTCACACATGTTAATGCATTAACCAGGGAGCCCTGGATGAGGTTTGACAAAGTGCCGGCTCAGGGCCGCTGTGGCTTTCCTTGTGCCTGATAATAATTGATGGATGACTGTGGTGCAGGACACTGACAGCCTGGTTGCCTGGCCTTTACCCTCTGCCAACTCAACCCTTACATGTGTGAAATAGCCAATTACTCTGACGCCTATTGAAAGTAATAGGTTGATGAGCAAATGGCTACTGTGGGACATTGGAGAACCTTGTAGATGGAGGAAGAGTGAGATAAAGTTCTAGCAGGAACAGCTGCCACCACCCCAGCTGGGACCACTGGCTACTGTGCACACAGGAGAAGAAAGGGTCAGCTAAGTACTTTCTCCCTCTAACCACGGTATCCCTGTGCTGTATTGACTTAAAGTTTATGATCCATGATACAGTCGTGTTATACAGGAGCTAATTTACAGAAATAAATCCTCCTTTTAGAGGCTGTTAAATGGATAATGGAAACAGCAGCAGCTATACATTCTCAAGGAGGCATTAAACACCATTTTTGCTGGGGTATGGAAAGTCATATGTTGCGTGGCGAGCTAACGCTAGCCAGCCATAGAATATTGACAGAACAATCCATCTTTATAAAAGACAGTGAACAATTCCAATCTATTTTCTGAAATCACATTATCAGAGGCAATATATGACCGCATCTAAATATATACAGGAGATGTATATATGAGGGGAATCAGATGGGGTGTTCGTGTACAGTAAAGCATCCCGGATAGAAAGGTGAACGGTCGCTCTTCATAATTGGACAGGTTATTTTTACACAATGCTGACGTCTCAGGCTGCATGCTGACACGTGTAGTTGTATATCTCTCAAATATTCTCTGTAATTCGCTTTCACCGTCTCTACACGCCGCCTCCACTGCCTCTCTGCAGCTCTGCCCTCCCTCCGTCACCGTCTTACCCCCATTCATCCTCACTCTCTCTTCCGTTCAATTTTACTCTCTCTATCTTTCCTGTAGTTCAGCTTCATCTATTGTTTTTTTTCCTCTGCAGCATTTTTCAGTCTCCCACTATTCAAACAAAGCGTAATTGACTGATGTTTTGGAGCGTCTCACTTTGAAAAGAGACACTGATTGGACACGGCTTGTTCTCCATGTAACGAAAGCCATTCATTTTGTGCTAATTCAATTCCAGCTAGACTTCCACCCTAATCTATTCGCGCTTCAGTTGGAGGCAAAAAGAAAATTGGATCCGGACATAGATATAATGCAGCTTCTTTAACATTTCTTATTTACTTGTCTTGCAATTATTTCATCATCAAACAAACTCCACATGACAAGATTTCTGTTGCCTCTTGACATCTCGCCATCTCTTGGGTCTGATGCAGCAGACTTACATCTACTTTGGACAAAATAACCTTTTTAACTTTCTTTCCCAAGTGCACAAACTCTTGAAGGCATTTCAAGTCTAATCCAATCAAACCAGTATGAGCTCTGTTACCTCCACTTAAGAGTTCAAAGACGAACCTCGCCTGCCCTTGGCGTTCGTCTGACACATGAGTGTATCAGGCCCTCCCCTGCCTCACGCAAGCCAATGGTGATGGATGATCTGTAATACATCACTAAACTGGAGCTGGGTGGGCGGTAGACCTGACTGTCAAGGCTGTTCTCAACTGCTGGCCTTCCTAGAAGTAAAATAAAGTTTTAAACAAATGAGCTCATCATCAATGCAACTACCTAAAGGTCCTGCATGATGAGTTGTAGCCAAATAATGAAGAAAGTGTAGGTGAAGTAAATCTGTGTCCAAGTAAAGTAAAAGTAAAGAATTAACAGTCCATGTAGTCCTTTCAGTTTCATCTGGGAAATTTAACCAAATTTAAGCCTAAAATCTTGATATTTCAGCAAAATCACTTTATTTTGCATGTCTCATTAAAAAAAAAACTGCCAGAACTAAACTCTTTTCTCCGGCAAGATTGAGTTAAAAAGATAAAAAATAAATTTTGCAATCCTCGACACAAATGGGAAGACTTAGGAGACTTCACTGTGACCAGCAGTCACATAATTACAGTTATGGGATTGAACTGCAGGAAGTTTTTACACAGAGAAATATGGGAACAAGTTGTAATTGTGAGGAGTGAATTATCTTTAGTTTGTAGATCAACCATTTTCTTACCAGTGTTAGTAGCATCTGTGTACAAGTAAAGGAAAGAATAAAAAAAGTGAGTGATATCACCTGAAAACTTTGATAAATTTAACGTTTTATATTGGTGTGGCTTTTAGCCATGCTGCCAGCTTGATTTGAAGGGTGGCAATGAAACGGATTCACAGGATATAATTTCCAGACACTCACAGGGTAACTTTGGTGATCTCCTGACTTTTCATCTAGCACCACCATGAGGTTGGTATTTGTGGTTTCCAGTCACCTGTTGGATGGAATCCCATGAATTTTTTCACAGAGATTCATTTTTTCCATCATGACAAAGATGACTGACTTTTCATCCAGAGCTATTATCATATCATATGATGACAGTTATGACAGATTTCCTGCAAAAATATGACCATTAACTTCAGCTGCACTTTAGTGTTAATTTTAAATGCTAGAAAAGCTAATATGATGAACAATGTAAACATTTCACCTGGTAATCAAGCATTGTGAGCTTTTATCTTAAAGCACTGGTCGTACTGTACACTCCTAGTCTTGTTTTATTTTTGATAGCATGGCCAGTGAAAACTTCTGGACTTCAGCAGGCCTGATTGGTTACATTTCTTTGATGGTCATTGGTAAATACAGCAGTCCAGAGTTTAATTTTGTAGCATTCAGGCTATTCATTTATTGTAAACAAAAGCAGAGGTCCATACTGTAATCACATTTGGTTTATAGTCTGGCACTGTTCTGTGTTATCCAGACTAATACATCTGACTGACAGTCAGGTAAACAACATGATACAATGCATTAGTTGAAGCATTATCTCAGTGGCCAGAGTACTGTATATTTTGATGGCTTTTAGGCCTCCTGGCAGTGTAAGGCTCTGCAGCATATCTATTACTGATGCTTTGATTGACATGGGCAATGGGGCCTGGGATTGGAGATGGCTGTGCGGAGTATTGGTGTGAGGGAGAGTTGTGTTCCCTTCATTAGACAGGCCGGGGGAATGCCCTGTTGACCCCACACTGACCCCTCCAACACAATTACGAACCACAGGCCTGGCGCCGGTTATTGATGCCCATTACTGACATGAGCAGCTGCACAGGGTTACGTTCTCACTAATGTGAGCTGCAGTCTGTCCGACTCACTGAACTATGGAAACACACATTAAAAGGGAAAACAGGAGTACACGTCCTCTGTGACTCATGATTTGTTTTTGGCTTTGGGGAAAAGAGGCAAACATTATCAGGAAGAGACATTATCTTCCTGCTAATGTCTTATCAGGAAGAAAAATGAGGAGCCTGACATTTGCTGGATTATTAGGACAATAAATATATCAATATTTGTGCAATAAAGGCTAATGACAACAGGAAATGTTACCAGTACTTAAACAAAAGCATAATACAAATCCCAAAAAGTGAAGTCAAAGCTGCAGTGAGGACATAAACATATTAATGTCCTTTTTGCAGCTTTAACATCACTTTAAATGTTAAAGCTACAATAAGGACATTAATATATCTATTAAGATTTCAGCCTATCTGGATTAAGAATAATAAAAAATAAACTATGCTAAACTATAATAAACACCAAATAGTTCATGCAAACTGGTGCTGATAAAAATATCCTGCCACCAGTCATTTTTATATATTCATTTATCATTTGTTTACCACTGAACCCAGACTAATATACCTTTGGAATTTCTGTATTGCAGTTTTGACCCACATTGATCCTGATATGTCTCTTAAGCTAAAATCTATGAAGAATATTGGTTCATATGTTTGGATCAGGAAAAATCAGTATCATAGAGCCCGAGGTGACTTCCTTAAATTGCTTGTTTTGTCTTTTCAGCGAACCAAAACCCAAAGATATACAATTTCTGATCAAATAAAGCAAAGAAAAGTAACATCTGACAAGCTGAAAGCAGTAGCCGAACCATCAGAAGTTGTCAGTTTTCAGTAAATGACTAATTTACCTAGTCATTGCTTGAAACTTTTATGTGATCTATTAACAAAATCAGAGGTGCCTTTGGAAATTGGATTGCTCTAGACCTTGAGATATGGGAGGATATTACGGCATGATTGGAACAAATACCTGTGATATGGCAGAGGATTCTCTAAAACTAGAAAAAAAGTGCTATTTGTTGAATCCCGCGGCTCTGATATGAGTTTCTCTGTCTCTCCCAAGCAGCTATAGATGTGTGTGTGTGTTGCTTAACTGTTCCTCTCTGTTGTATTTGTGATGTAATATCCTGGGCTGCGAGTGTGGTGTAAGGGAAAAAAAACACCTTGCTGCTTTTGGTTATCTTCTCATTTTTCCCTCAGCAAGTTGGCAATAAGCCAACATTCAGCCTATCGATTTTCTCCACCTCTTCTCGTAAAATGAAAACTGAAATTGTTTCCCCTCCTCCTCCTTCTTCTCCTCCTCCTCCTCCTCCTCCTCCTCCTCCTCCTTCTCTCACTTCTCAGGTTGTAGCTCTCGACAAACTTTGCAGCCCGCGATTTTATATAATACTTCTGTTTTGGAGCCTTAGGAAAAGCCGACGGGCTATTTTCACCACACAGTCTTGTATTTTACGTTGTCGTATCTGGCGCGGTGCCCTTATACCTGCCTGGAGTGCAGGTTGGCAGCAACTCTGCATTTCTTATGGCACTTGATCCCAAATTGACGTGAGGAATCCCTATATTGTACCTCTCAGTGGTAATGGTAGGGAGGCCCCGTTAATGAGCCTTTGTCCCTGCTCACTGATGGAGGACACAGCTCTGGGAAAGTGGCCTGTATGATTAGTAAATTGTGGTTAATTAGATAGATGGAGGGGTCACCGGTGGTGATAAAGTCGAGGGAACCACTGACTGATGGAGGTGTCAGCTGATGTTAATAAAGGGAGAGTGCTCAGAATAGCACGGAGTCTGTAGTGGCCTTTAATAGATAGTGATTAAGAGCTATTAAAAATGACCAGACAAGGCAAAACTGTGCTTAGCTGCCATCTAATCTGCAGAAGCACTCCAGTCTGTGCAGTAAATGGTGAGGAGTGGACTGATCTGTTAACTCCTCGGTGTCAATAAGAGGAGTCAATGAGGTGGACAACTCGATCTAATCATACCTGTGTGATCTCCTGGAAATGTTAATGTGAGGGGAGGATTAAGTGGCAGCACTGAATGATCCAGTGTTATAACTCAGACTGGTTTCATGGTCGGGGCGTCACTCTAATCCATTCAATCAGGAGGAGATTGGTAGGGGGTTATGTTGGAAGACAAGATAATGTGGGTGGAGGAGAAGGAGAAGATGAATCATAAATAGGATCCAAAGTGAAAAGATTAGATCCATATCGAAGAAAGCATGCAGGCGATCTATCTTCACCATCAGACATCCACCACATATCTGACTTTGATTTATGTTCTAGCAACATACAGTCAGTTGGGGGAAAAAAGTATCTGGTACTTGTTTATCTCCTAACAACGGAGCACAATGTGAGCAATTACATCCAGCAGACTTTACTGTAGACAACTCAAGGAGACTCCTGGTGTGGCGCGTCCTGCTGTTGCAGGAGTTTGCCCTTTTGCCTGGCGTGGCTTGTAGCAGGTGTGTGAGCTGCCAGCTCCCTGTGTTGTCTACGGCTGACCTCCCTGCACTTGGACTGGGCAATTAGTACACAAAATGGCTGACTGTAAATCTCCTCCGGGAAGGGTTTGGCAGGGCCACCCCGAGGTGAGCTCCACAATGAGGAATTAAACACACAGTATTAGCTAACAGCAGTTTTATGATGTGAGGAGCAGAACAGGGTGAGGAAAGGGGCAAGGATGCTCCCATACAGTATCATCGAGGGAGCTGTGTTGTGTACTGTTGTGCTTTTCAGGATCCAAGTCCTTGTGATTTATATGAGAAATGCACCATATAATGAGGTTCATTATAAGAGTCAGCAGAGAACGGGATGCAATTTGCTGAGCCAAGGTAAGAAAAAGCACAATAAGTCTTTTCAGAATAACTGTGAAGTACTGTGTGACTCAACATTTCATGCCACTATAGAACAATTATTCTAGGCAGCTCACATTTGTATTGTTTGACATATTTGCTGTTTTTCATTCCATTTTTTACACATGCAGTGTACACATTCAAACTGGTACTGCTAATTTACTCAAAGTTGTCTTATAAACTGAGGTTATTGACCCTATAAGATGGACACCAATCAGCCACAACATTAAAACCATCTGCTTAATATTGTGTGGACCCCTTTGTGGTGCCAAAGCAGCTCTGACCTATGAGGCCACTGAGCTCTGGGATGTTCTGTGGTTTCTGGCACCAGATCGTTTGGTTCCTGTCGGCTGTAGGGTGAGGACTCTGGCTGCTCAATCAAACTGGGGAGTTTAGAGGCTGGGTCAATGCTTTGGGCCCCTTGTAGTGTTCCTCAAGTTGTTCCTGAGCAGTTTTTGTGATGTTACAGGGTCTGTTGTCTAACTGATGGAGGCCCCTGGTGTTTCAGAGTGCTATTGCCGTGTTTTCTTTACATCTTTTGCTCTGCACCAATGTTTAGGTGGATGGTACATGTCAAACTAACATCCAAATGAATGCTCGAGGTTTCCCTGCAGAATACTGCATTGTAACAACATGATCAATGTTATTTCCGTCACCTGTCAGTGGTTTTAATGTTGTAGGTATTCGGTTTGTATTTAAATGTGGACCCCTCATTTGCAAAATGTGCATCTAAAGATGAGAATTTCTTTATTTTTAGGCCTCCTGAGTTTTTTTAAAAAGACAACAAAAGTAAACAATCTACACATTAATTTTTAGAGAAAGTGATAAAAAACAATCTCTTATTGGTAGACACTACCAGAGCAAGCTATTACAAGTAGAAACGAAGTTTATTTTAAACCATTTCATCATGATTGCTTACATACAAAAATAAGTATAGTTCTCATGAAAATGTATTTCTGCGTCACTGTAACAATCTTTAATCCACATCCATTCTATTCATCAGTGGGTGCTCCAAAGTAAACTTTCCAACTCTATTCTCTGATGGCTAAAACACCCACAGCATTCAGTGCTCTGTGTTAGGCTGTTATTACAGACGTGTCTGAGGTACCCATGGCTCATGAACCTGCCCATAGACTTGTCAAGCTGTGGCGTTTAGCCTGTGATGGTGGAGTTCTTATGGAAGTCGGCGTTCATTAAATGCCACTGAACAGCAGATGTATTTAATCTACGGTGATCTTGGATTTAAAAAAAAATATTTTTATCTCAGTGAACAAAACATATTTAAATTGCAGCTGTGGTCCAGGGGTAGTGTAGTACTAGTGTTTGTGGGATTTTAAATGAGGTTTTGTTAACGTCAAGAGCAGAAAATAAAGATTTTGGTTTTGATTTAGCTTTTCTCCCTCTCAAAGATAATCTGTATGATCCAGTGGAACTCTGCAGTAGTTTCTAAAGTTTTCACCTCAGTAATGACTCTGCATGCCCATGACACTGCTATACTTGGTGGCACCCCACTAAATATAGCAGTGTTTAGGGTAGCAGATGGATTTTTAACTCTAAAGGCAAACTGAAGGTCTTCTGCATGAAGCCTTTTCAGCTTTTGAGTGCAATTTGTAAGAAAAATCCAGTCACATAGCTACTCTCAGGTCAACCTTTTAAAAGTTTCAAGAAGTTTTTCACTCACTATCGGCATTTTTCTTTTTGGGTTCACCTCCTGCTAACATTCCATGACACTACATTTCCTTGTGGCTTGACAGATAAATCTTCGTCCATCTGTCCTTGTCTCTGCTTGTCACTTTCTATTGAAAACTGCCAGTAGATTCTTTACATTCTTTTTGGAGGCTGCCAGACACACAAAATGAGTCAGCAGAAATTTCCTGTGGATTAAACTGCCCTTCGTGGGTGTAGAAACCAGCCAAGTTGATATTAACTAGAAAAAACACTATCCTAATAAAAAACTAAGCTCTAATCTGCCTTTTGGAAATACAGCGCACACCCAGTTTTTTCAAATGTTTCATATTTGATGCCAATTTGAACAAACAATAATCTGAAATTCAAATGGTGCAACAATGATGAATACACTGAATATACACAGCAGCATTATAATAATTTAATGGACAAATGGAACAAAACATTTCAACAGAACACTTGCATTATGCATTAGTGTGTATTGGTGGTATACAATCTCCCTTCGCTTGATTTTTCAAGTGGGGAAATGGAAAAAATGAATCTGGGCCCTCGCAGCTCATCCAGTGGACAAAGTCTAGATGGACCAGTGTGTGTGCTGTGAGCTCATTGGGGGAGTGAGGCTCTGACAGATAGTGTTGCCTCTTTCCTCATAACCATTGGCTGATTTGTGAATATTGTTCCCCTTTGGTTTAATCTGCTGTGTGCTGTGAGGCGGAAACTATTCCCAGAAGGCTGCCAGAGGGGGCTGCTAATTTATCTCCTGTGTATTAACGGTGTCTTGGCAGGAGAGCGCGCCCCGACCTTCTTTTCGCCAAAGTAAACAGGGGAAATGCTGACCTGTGTTGACCCACAACCCTGAGATGGGACTCCATTCAGCGGCGTGCGAGGCGATCTGGGGGCACGTTTGATTTTTTTATGATTCACCCCTCTTGCACCTCCCCACTCACACCCTGACAGACATTTATTCAGGGATACACACTCAGTTATTGCCTTGTGTGTTGCTGTAGGTGCACACAGATGGGGTGACCCCTGTAGGTTCGATACTATAATATCTGATCAACAACAGACTGAGCTGATTTCTCAAGGGTGCGCCACTGGACAAAAGACATATTTGTATGAGGGTGTTCGGTGCTGTGATACGGCAGATTTGTTGTCCCACATGAGTGGTGAGGCCTGCAGCTATTCGAGGTCCATCAACCATAACAGACAAATCAATGAAGCACTGCGTCCAAGATGTATAATCTCATTAGATGGCTGCTACAAAGAAATACGACCTTATATGATTATGCAGTAGCTTTTGTCCGCAGCGTAGATTCAGGGCTCTGATTTTATTGCTTGTTGACCATGGTTTGTCCACGCTGATCGATGCTTTTGTGTATGCGAGATGTTTTGATGCTTCAGCAGTTGTTCCGTATATGTCGCTACAAATCTTTTCCAAAGATTTCAATTTTTGTTTTCTTCTGAAGCTTTCTTTGCAGGGTTCAGTCAAGTACTGAAAACCTCCCTGAAAGGTTCAGTAGTATGTGTGTGTGTTGACTGGGTGGGTTACCTTGTCTTGCTCTTCAGTGGAGAAGGTCCCATTTTTAAGATGAATCTCTGCAGGAGAGTTCTCTGTCATAAGCTCTGTCAAACAGCTGGGGTTGCTATGGTGATGTGACAAGGTTCAGAAAACCCACCGGAGAAGTGCCTGAGGACCCCAACACTTCATCAAGTGACATTCAATAATTTGATGTTGATTGTAAGTTGAAAATCATCGGCTCTGCTTCAGGATGTGGAAAGCTGCAGAATCAGGCAGTGACAGGGAAGATAAAGCTCTTTATTTGTCTGTATCTGTGCTCAAGAGTGCAAAGCAACAGGGACATTTATATTTTATATATATTTATAACATCCATGATCTGGAGCAGGTGAGGACACTCACTGCCAAGCTCAAGAATAATATCTGACACAATCTAATGTAGATTTTCACAGCATTCACATTCGAGAAGAAGGTGTCAGGTCTCAATTTCATATTCTGATTGTGAATCTCATACCAATGTGAAATATTTACCTCATCTGGTGTTCTTTGATCAAGATCAAATCCTCCTACACTTAGATTTGTAGACATTACTCTTTGTTCTGTCAGAGGTAACCGAAGGGGGAGACGATCGAAAATTTCAGCGGCTTCTGAAGAAGTTTTTTTCTGTTAAAAAATACATCTACTCTCTTTTGATCAAGTTGTTATTCTCCTCAGGTGAACCACATTAAGTTTAGCAGGCAGAAGAGAATGGAAGTGTACAGGAGTGTTCATTGTTTGGTTATTAGATGACAGGATCTGTCCAGCACTACAGTCTCTGCCTATCGATTATTTTTAATCAATCAAACATCCAGCCCTTAAAAAGTCAGAAAAAGGTGAAAAGTCAGTGTTAATGGCAGAACAAGCAATTTGTAGCTTGGTCTGTCTATACAACTGTTAAAAGCTAAAAAAGAAATAGGAAATCCACATATTTGTTCAGCATGTTAACTCAGAGAGTCGCTAAAACTATAAAGCTGTAAAGCTGTAAATTCCTCTTGATTCAGTAACTATTTTAAACTAAGCTCATATTTTACTAAGAGTGTATCAATTAACTTTTAAAACTATTTAGGTGGAAGAGGTTGCTTATACTGATGAGCACATAGAAACTATCGGTTTGCTACTGTGTTGGTTCACCCTCATTGCTCTCTTCTGCAAAAAAAGCCCAAAAACCCCACTATACATGGTGCCATCAATTATTTTTGAGCTTGTACCCATAAAAGGCAAAATACCTGATTAAAACTTGGCCAGCAAAGTGGTGTCCTTCTGCAGCAACACGCTGGTCTCAGCTCTCCTGACATGCTTGGAATACTACCTGGAAGCCCCACTCTGTAAACATGTCAAGCACCATCTGCAGCCCAGACTGAACAGCAACCCCTCAACCTGAATTTTATTTCTGGAGTAGAGGAAGAAGTCACAGGGAGCCAGATCTAGTGAGTTGGCTGAATTGTAGATAAACAATTGTGTTGTTGCGGCCAAAAAAGTTGCGCGTAATCAATGTGCTGTGAACAGGTGGACCCAAATGGCGTCACACTCGGTTTGGTTCATTTGTACCAAATGTCCTCCCTCAGATGCTACAGGTCGTTACTGCAGAACTCAGTACTAACAGTCTGATCCTGGGAGGCAAATTCACAGTGCACAGCTGTGTACATGAAATTGATGAGCATGCTTTTGGTGCACTCCTGACCCAAAATGCCTTCACACTGCTGTTATTCTCTGGGTTGTAGCCAAAGACACGCCTCTCGTCACCAGTGATGACGCCTGACATAGAGCTTGGCTCATCCTGGGCTGGTGACTGAGAGAAACTGATGTGTGATCTCTGTTTTATTTTGACAACCATGCAAAAAATGACAAATGCACACCAGCCAGTGTTCCTAAAATTGGTCCCAATGTTGATTGCGTAATGTCCTGTGCAATCCTTACTCATGATAGTTACTGCTTGCACTTGTTGCATGCCTGTCACCATGTCAGTGTGTGCAGTCATGGAGTTTCATAAACTACCTGCTCAACACCAGTGACTGTAGAAACCCACAATGTAATAATGGCTCATTATGTAATAATTATGCACAACTAATTACTCTCTGTGAATAAAGTAACATTTCTATTTTATCGGTGTTGATACATTAAGTTGCAGCATTGTTGCTAAATGTTTATTATCTCATCATATATTGTAATAACAGTAAAATCTGATGGATTACTTTTCTGCATGTGCATCATGTATACTGTTGTTTCTATCCTAACCATCATATCCCACCCTACGTGATCCATATTTTAATTGGTTCCCATGTGTTTTCTGGTATATTTTTGTCATTCAATTGCAAACCACATACAGGTGTTGATTGTTTCTTTATGTGCATTCCTGGTGGTTTATGTACTGAAATATAGCAGACTTCCCCAGAATCCGCCTCATAAACAGACCAAGCCAAGATCATAAACAAGGCTGTGGCAAACACACATCAACCCATAAATGCATAGAAAATATATAGAAACATATATATATGGAGAGAGAAATCTAAATCTTCCAACTGTAATTCTGCTCGTAAGCAGTGATGGATAATTTCAAAAACAAGGTGATTATGTAATACATGTTGCAATATGAGCACAAACCTCACAGTTACTTGATAATGTGTAAAGAAAGAAACTGCGTGGTAACAAATTCCCCACATCACCATAAACAATATGTTTGAAATACATGGACAACTTGTTTCCACAACCCACCTACAGTACAGTACAGATTTCACTGTGTCAGTCTTGCTTTTATTCTCTCTGAGCCTCTCTCTTGCTCGTGGTAATGAGAACACATACACAAGCAGGTGTGATATGAATGTAAAGAGCTTTTCGATAGCAGCACATGTAATTAAACATGGTTTTATGAATTGCGAAATGGATGCTACAGGACATGAAGCTTCATTTGTTGTTGCCAGTACTGAAACATTACCCATCAGACTCTATCTGATCCAGGCCCCTAAACTGGAGTGCCAACACACCAGCATGCAGCACAGCATGTTAAATCACACACATCTCCCTCTTCCTCTCTTCCCATTTGGTTGCGGTCTGCTCTTGTTTTCTTATCAGGAGTACAGAAAATAAGATTCCTGCCCCCTGGGTATCATCATAATTCCAGACTAATCTGTGCGCTGAAAAACAAGCATGTTATCCATCTGCAGGTCTGTTATTACCACTGGATCTGTAGCCATTCTAATTCTGGAGCATTGCAGGTTAGGCGAAGGGTTTTAAGCTGATCCTCAGGCACACTGATGACTTTCACCCACCTGGCACGACAAGAAATGGAAGTCACCAAAAAAAAAAAAGCGTAAAGGAAATGAAGGTGTGTTTGTGCAGCCACCAGGCCAGCTGAAGCGCTTGGAGGAGCACGACGAACAAGCCCATCACAATACAAATTATAGAGAACATGAAGGGCGCTGGTGCGGGCCTGCTGCTGCACTGATGTAAAGCAAACACAAATTACTTTAATGCTGCCAGAATTTCACTATATTCAGATATAGTTAGTTTTTCAACTTTTCTAAATCTTATTAATTTTTTTGCCTCCCTTCCTCGGAGCAACTGGGAAAAAACAGATCAGTTGAATTAGTAAACCTTAATATCAAGGTGATATTACCGGCACTGCAAATTGTAGTAATGCTTTAAAACTACATATTGAAACTAAAATGACAGCAGAAGATGTCTCTGTCAATTTCCTTCCTATCTATTCCATGAGCACGTAACTTTTATGAATCAGTCTTGCTGCCAGAAGCTCCTGAAACACAAATTAGATTTCAATTTCATTGTCAGCTTGGAAATGTCGCTAAAATCAAGCTGTAAAAGTGCGAAAGTGGAAGAGATGCAGGAATAGTTGAAACCATTTACACCCTATACATTAGCTGGGTAATAGAATACCCGTTAAAGTCGCATTAATGGATTTTTTGCCACTTGGATGCAGCAACAATCAGAAAACACGACATCTAACATATGACTAATCTGTTTACACATGCAGCAGATACAGAGCAACATCAGAGTTCATTTGTATGTGTGTGTCCAATATTTACTCTACTTTTAGCTCTGTTTTGGTCTCTACCAACACCTAAGAATATCCGTCTGCTTGTTTCAAGATATTTAATTTATTTTACTACCTAGTTGCAACTAACTTTGGGTGCTGTTGAGTGACTGGCAGAAAGCACACAGTTTAAGAAAGCAGTTTATCAGAGTAGAGCACCCATTTCGGATGTTATCAGCCCATTACAAGGCCACCAGGGACCTCCTCCACCTTCTACGAGGCCCAGTTGGCACGTTATTTAATCGAGTTCTGTTATCACCTTATTTAATGGTTGTGGGACTGCAATTTTGCACTTACAAAGTGGTGCAAAAGTCCACATCTGTAATTTGCAGGGGTTCATGGAGGCATAATTATGCAGAATGTCACCCACGTGACTTGTGTTTTTATTTCATTCAACTCTTGTTTTGATTTCTGATTTTACTCTGTGTTTGCTTTTAGTTGGTCATTAAGTTTAGGCAATAAAACGTCTTGGTAAGGTTTAGAAAAGAACCATGTCGCTTTGTTTACCACATGTTACAGAACTCTGTTTAGTATGTTTATATATTCACGTGATCGCAACAGGTCACACATGGTATCAGGGTTATTTTCTCCTTATCACTGATCAGAATGGATGATAACGTGCCAACTGAGCTTACTAGAAGGTGGAAAACATCCCTCCTGGCCTATATGTGTAAAGATGATCTGCAGTGATGATCTGAATTGGAAGAGCAAGAGTATGGGGGGTCACAAAGACAGAAAAGCAAGGAAGCTAAAAGCTTAGTGGAGCCACACAGAACTGCAAATTTAGGTGCTACTTTTAGAGAAAGAGATTTCTTGGTTGGCTTCTTACTGTGAGTGACCACTTTCACATTGCAAATAGCTGTTTGATCCATTGTCAATGTAAAAATAACGATTAGTGCGGCCTTAAGGTTACACAAAAGCAAACTTGAGCACCCTTTGTTCAATATTTGTGTCTGAAATTAACAGGAACTTGGAATTCAGATTGATCCAACAGCTGCTACATGTTTGACTTTGTTTGACTTTGTCTCAACATGACATTCGGAACGAATCTCACTATGCTGCCATTGTGTCCCTAAAATGAGATGACCTGTCGGTGACATTGCCTCTAAAGGCATTGGAGAGGACACAATAAGATGTTGCGGGTTTTCTGTTTATGCAGGAATCAGCATAAGACTTGAATAGATGGAGCTGAACAGGTTGGTACGGAGTCTAACCCGTTTGCCCTCTGAGCTGATTGTCTGTATAGATCGCTGTTCCCTCTTCAGAAGCACAAAACTCTCATCCACAATCAAAGGTGTATTGACTGTTTATTGACGAGTACTCAGCCAGCAGTGCTCACCGTCTGAAATCAATGACATGCCTGTTGTACACGTTTGCTACTTGTTGTCAATGAGAATTGCCACCTTGAGCTTCTGTGACGATACACAAACTTATCAACCTGCTTCATGTGCTCTTAATATGCTTCTTAAACTTTAAACATGACAGGATTTATATTGTTAATTCCAGCATCCACCAGTTATTGGCATTTAAAATGGCGATAAGTTGGGTTTATAACAAATCTGTATCATACAGACTGTTGTTATTCAGGGTGATGGAAAGCTCCCTGTTCTTGCACACCACCAAAGCCATTTTTTTCTGAACTCCAAGAAGATGTAAAACATCTGATACACCGCCTGCTACATTCCTGTTTGCCTTCAACACTACAATCCAAGATTAGATTTTCTATCTTTGTAGGTCTATCTGAAATCCCAGAAACACCTTGGAACTATGAATTGATTGCAGTATGTCCTTGGTCGTAATATTTATTTTAATTGAAGATGTCCTTTCTTTCATGATTCTACATTATCTTACAATCAGGAGGTTTTGCAGTTCATTTTTTATACCAGCCCAGTACAGGATTATACAGTGCGGCTGAGGGTCTCTTTGGTCTTGTTACCGTATGTCAGATAATATAATGAAAAGAGTGCACACCCAGCACACACAGGGATTGTATCTAAACCACAAATATCATTATACATCTCATGCAACAAGAGCAGGCAGACCTTATGGACCTCTACTCTGTCTGCTATATCAACACATACTTTACTGCTAAGCTTTATTTATGCTTGAGCGCTTAATGCATTTGGAATTATTACCATTCATCACGGCGTGGCAGGCGGAACTTTAACAACCATCAAGGCTAAACAAAAGTGAACAAACACTCACCTTCCTTCCTCTGGAGCTGCAGGGAGGCTGGTGCAGATACAGTGCAGGATGTCCTGAGGGTGTGCTGCTACACGGGTGGTGTCGGGGTCAGGGTGTCGTCTAGTAGTGTCGTGTTTTCATGGCAGCAGTTGGTGTGGGCCACACGTTCCGCAGCCTGGGGATGAGTGAAGATGAAAACAGATTGGAGCATCCAGCAGAGAAGGTAGTGGAAGCGTCATGTGTTTCCCTCGTCTCCTGCAGCTGAATGCGTCAAACTGAAGGTTTCCTCTCTGAAAAGGTCACCACTCTTACACGTGTTAAACTGATGTAACATTCACAGCTCATACCTGGTTCACACATGACGTATTTCTAACATGTTGTTGATGTTGGATGTCTTGAATGTCCTAGATGAAGGTTAGTGCAAAGCGAAAGGGTGATGAAAATAGAATTCAAATGAGCGGTTGGTGCAATGGATAACATTTCAATGAAGCTATTTGCAATTCTTTATTTTTTAATCTATATTAGTCATCTGGAAATTTTAATTACAATACCTCTCCAGTCATTGATTAAACCGCTAAAACCAAGTTTTTTCCATGAAAGTATTCCCTTTCTACCTTAAAATGGCTTAAATGTAACTGTACACCATTTCTTCATTTGAATATACAGATCTATCTGTATCTCTATATACACCCAGCCCTGTCACTGCAACTCAAGCACACAAGCTCTCATATGGTTCTGCTGAAACACTGTAATATTACTCTACACTAAACATTGTCAAGTCTAATAGAAAAGATCTTATAGATATATATTGTTGCATGATGGGAAATGTAGAATCCTGTGTTTTTGGACCCATACTGTGATGCTTCCATTCTGACCATTTTTATTCAATCTGCCTCCGTCTCTCAGCTCACAACTTCATAAAAGTTTAATACAAATTGATGGACTACACAATTAAGTCAAGAGATAAAGCACACAGATCAAAATGCCTGTTCCTGTCAATCAAAATACTCAAAAGTGAAAGAGATCTCTAGCACAGTGATCTCTTTTGTTATTGTCTCACAGTATTGTTCTCGCAGCCCCAAATTCAGATCATGTATATTTCACCTCAACACCAGACTACACCTCTCAGTTGTGATATTGAAGGTGTAGGCAGAAATCACAGCTGCAGCACTAACACTTTCATTTCAACCTGATCCCACGGACAGACATTTTCATTCCACCCTGCTCCCCCCCCCTTCCAAGTTAACCGATGCTTGGCACGCGTCGCCTCCTCAGAAGTTTTAAAGTCTGAAAGCTTGAGCCTCCCGTCTGATTAGCACTTCATTTGATCTTCATGCAGACGGGGGACATCAGGGTTAAAGTCTTTATCGTGTTCGACGTCTGTGTTGTGTGTTACAGTATCTCATGAGCTGCTTTGTGTAGGAGCTAAAGGGAGAACTTGGAGGTGGGTTGAAGTCTCAGGGAAAGAGGCTCATTATCAGGAAAACAAAGTTGAAGAGTCAAGCAAGAGGCTATTACCGACTCTTTCTTTATTGCTTGTTAAGTTTTGTTAGAAATTACCTCTGCACAACGCCAGCAAAAAGATTCTGTGCTTTGCTCATAAGTAACATCTCATTACACATTATTAGTGCAGTAAATACATTGTGATTATTAGCTAAACATTCTAGTCACAGGGGCAATTCATAATTAATCAGTGTAAATTGCTGGGTTTTAAAATAAAGTCATGGACGCTTTGTGTGGGCAGAAATATGAGAGTAAATTGCTTTTCAGGCTATGAATTAGATGGCCATTATGCTGATTGCTTCAAACGGAACGCATCACGTGTTATCATGCGAGGAAGCCTACAGTGTCCTATTTTTATCCATGGTCATGTTCCCACGTGAATTAAAGATTCAAGCCTTTTTAATAATTTAGTGTCATTGAGAAAGATGTTTTGGTTGGCTTCCCACAGTCTGGCTCCGCTGGCTTTGAAGAACCCCACCTGTGCGTTTTGTGTGTGTGCGCATGCTGGACCAATTCCTGTCAAAGCTGTCATGAGAGAAGCGGGCTGCGGCGATGATTCATTCATAAAAGGCCCCTCATTTAATTACTCTCAAACCGGGTCACATGGATACCCGGGAGAAGCGGCTGCTTTACGGTGGCGGCGGGCGATCGGATCTGAGCCACGCATCAAATCACAAACCACTCTCAGATCCCCACGGCTCTCAGTTCACGTGAACAGGATTTCAATCTTCAGTGCTCACACCAGAGAGATTTCCACCCACCTGGTGAGTCGGGGCTGGCCTAATAAACCTGTTTATGTATTAAACACTGTGGGGACACTTGGTATTCCTGACAGACATTGCCATAGACAAGTAATCACAGCAATAACTCCGTATTAAATCTCCGGCTCTTTTAAGATGTTCTCTAGTTTGTTGTCAAGGTTACCATAAAGGAGTACTGGAATACAGATCTCTCTTTCACTAGCTTGGGATGATCCCTATTTTTCTGTCCCAGCTACACCTAAGCCTTGTGTCTTTTAAGGTTTAATAATACTCAATGTTAAATATCAGCTTCTATGATGGGCCTCTTCTGTCACCTAAGCTGCTGCCGGTAGCTTTCCTCACAATAGAAGTGATTGGCAGCCACAATTGTCTAGAAAAGTTGTTGCCGGACTGGAAAATAAATGTTAGTACTTTAAAAGTCATTCAGATGCGATGCATGCAGTAGAATATTGAATTGATCCAACTTTTGTGCTCTGAGTGATGGTCTGCTGTATTTGTACCCAGACATGAAATCAATACAAATACAGTTAGTGGCAGAGCACTGATTATGATTTCACATTCCACTCTAGCAGCATTCTGATCAGTTGTGTTTTTGTTAATTCAGTTCAGTGTTTGTGTGTATATATGTGTGCACCATTGTGTGGGAGAAGACAGACAGAGAAAAAGCCTGTGTTTGCATTAGACAGGAATGTCTGAGGGCACAAGGGTTTACAAGCAGGCCATATACCTGCATTACACACATGGCTGAAGGCTATACCTCCAGGTTTAAGTGCGCTCAAATATCAGTTTTGTGAGAAATGCAGTTAAAGAAACCTCAAAATACACCCATCACAGTAAGGATAAAACGCTTCTCCATTCGCCTCGATGTGAGGCCCATTAAATGAGAGAATGAACAGGACTGAGGACCCGTTTCTACCCGAGCAGGCAAAGGGCAGACTGGATGATAAACGACAGCCGGACAAGAGGGAAGGACGGTTGGGAGAGGACACAAGAAGGAGACGGAATCACTGTTCATCAATGTGAAATACAGGCTTTATACACAATAACTGCTTTCATTTTCCATATAAATGTTAAACAATAAATTGTATTAAGTTTCCCATATTTTTAACATTAATCACAACTTCCACAGTCTTCAAGGGACACACAGGAAGACAAACCGCACATCCCGTAGAGATTCACCTTGTTAGAAAGTAAATGGTTTCACTAAATGTAACTATAATGTGAAGATGTTGCCCTCAGGTTGCGTTGGAAATGCAGTCTCAGGTAAATTCACCCTGTCACACTGTAAAACCCATGACCATAAAGCACGTCAGAAGAGCTTTTATCGGTCTTAATGCACTCTTCGAAGAGCATCCTTCAATCTGCATGGGCCATCCAGAGGTGCTGCTTGACCGCAGGCTGAGGCTACTGTATCGGTCTCGCTTCACAGATGATGGGAGAGACCATTTGGGTGAACGATGAGCATCTTAACCTTTAGGGGTCACTGAGTGCACCATCTCAGACTGATGGTCACCCAGGCCCGCACCCTGAAAACATATACTAATATTCAATACTGTCAGCAGGTTCTCTGTAAATTTGTGCTTCCATGCAGGGAAGACAGTGATGGTTTTAGATTTTCAATCTCTGCTGACTAAAGGCAACAGCCGGTGCTTCTTGCTCACAAGCACTTCATAGCTTTGGTCCTTGATATACAATTTCACTAGACTGCCTCTGACTCACACTTTCTGCACAGTCCATTGTACCACAAGCAAACACTGCACCTCTGTTCGTCAAATGCAGTATTCAATTCCCGCTCCCAAGTCTCCCAACAAGATTCTTTGATGTCAAATTGACACTTTAGTGAACAGCACTTCATGGATTTTTATATTGCCTGGCAACGGTAGAAAAACCCGCTCCTTGTGGCTTCTTCAGTCTGAGGAGCGGCTGGTTGGGCGAACAGTTTGGATGGTCGAGATGAAGAGGTAGGATTGCGGATGGTATTAATCATAATGGTGATGTAGCTTTCTGTTTGGCTTGCCTCCAGGCAGTGGAGCAAAATTAAAGCCCGGAAAATCGGATTACGGAGTCCCCAGGGGTGGGATGCCCAGTAGCCAGCTGATGAGCGCTCATCTACTCTTAGCTGTACTCTGCACAGGGAGCTCCGCTGTTGGCTGGGAGGCCAATTTGTTAACAGTTATTGCTTGTTAGTCTAGCTTCCTCATAGTGGAAGGAGGTTCCATAGCTGAGACAATAGCCAGCGTCTATTGTCTTGCAATTATCGCAGTCTGAGAGAAGGCACCGGTTGATATATTGTCTCTGAAGTCTCCGGGTTTGCTGATTGCCAATTTGCTGTGGAGACCCCCATTATCAGCAACACCTGTAGTGCCTGAGTTCTAAATATGCAGTACATTGTTTTTGACTTCTCGTCACTTGTTGTCTGTGTCAGTTCATATTTCACATTGAAGAAAGTGCAGTCCATTAACTGCATGTACTCCTGAAACACTGCATGAGGTGTGGTAATGATGTGGAAGAGTCATTCATAATGATGAATTTCTCATCTCATCATTATAAGGAGGGCTATAGCTAGCAGTTATTTTCTTTATTGATTCAGTGGCAGATTATTTTCTCATTTAGCCATCAATACTTGGGTCAATACAAAGATAGAAAATGGTGAAACATGGGCGATTTTGAGAAAATTACATACAGTGCTTAAAAAATATAGTCTCCAACTAAAAGATAATAAAGTAATAAAAATTAAAGATATTTTTTTATATATTGATTAATAAAAACAGCGAGGATGCTGCTAACAAGCAAAAGTTAACCATTTTTCATTTTTTTAATTGATTACCAAAATTGTTGTTTATTAAATTTCTGATGAAGTAACAAATTATCAATTAACTACTTAATTTCCATATTCAACCTGTTACAACTGTGTGCTATTACGGCATTTCCTGCTTGATTCCTCCTTAACCAGTGTGAGTCTAAATATTCAGCAGATATAAACACTAAATTTCCTCCTCTCATGAAGCAGATAAACTCTCAATGAACAGCCATACGTTCAGGTCGGTTACATTTTAGCCTCAGAAAGCCTCCTCTGCAGTGTGCCGTCTCGGTGCAGGCAGCCCTGCCCAAGCTTCTCACCGGAGCTGCTCACACAAAGGAGCTTATTGTGTAACTGTGCCTCAGTTTTAATGAAGCGGTGCTCCAGCTCCATCACACTCCTCCCTCTCCGTCAGTCCCCTCCCCTTCTCCCACCTTCCTCATGAATATCACAGCACTCTCCCTCATTATTCATGAGCTGGTGTCGGCGTAGTCATGTGCGCCGAGAGCGAGGAAGAAAAAGGGGGGAGTGTCTCAGCGAGCGAGAGTCACAACTCTGGTGTGTGAGCGTGTGCAAGTGTGTGTGAGTCTGAAACAGAGGCAGAGAGGAGAGAGGAGACACCCCCGGCTGATGCTGAAACGGCTGCTGCTACTTGTGCCACTGCTGAAGCTGCTGTTCACATCTGAACCTTCTTCTGTTCCACTCAGCTGGAGCTCTCTGTTCCTCTGAACCGGGCTTATTTGTGACTGTCTGAATGTGTGAATGGGCTGCCTGAAAGAGAGATGCTTGCTTAAGGAGTGACTGATGAGAACCAGCGCTCCGGTGTGGAGGGTGACCCCCTGTGTCCGAACCACCACTGCTCGGGGAGAATTGGACGCCTGGCGTTTCCACGACGACTATAATGGGCTGCAATCTGTGCACTTTACAGAAGCGAGAGGAACACTACAAGCTGCTGTATGAGATTGCACAGGTGAGCACAGGCACGGCTGACTCTGGCATCGATTGTGCGCGTGGTTGTGTGTGATTCATTATGCGCGCTGTGAAGAGAGCAGTTCTAGTCCAGGAGCCTTGTTGGGAGTATTTTCGGCAGCAGATGGGAAAAGTATGAATGAAGGATTAATGTATAAAATGAAAGTGAGGCACCGTAATGGAGAGAGGTGCTTCCTACTCGCCAGCAGATGTGTTCTGAGTAATGAGCAGTTGCTTAGAGAGCAGCTAGTGTGCAGCCCATTCATCCTGCTGGAGGAGCTGTGCTGAGGGAGCAAGTTTTTTT
Source organism: Dascyllus trimaculatus (assembly GCA_024666655.1). NCBI lineage: Eukaryota > Metazoa > Chordata > Actinopteri > Pomacentridae > Dascyllus > Dascyllus trimaculatus. The sequence goes on from CM045448.1 coordinate 24,821,713, forward strand.
AGGGAATAGTAGTGCCCAAGTGCTACTACAAGGTGTTTTTGTGCCAGTTTCTTCCGCGGGTGATGTTCAGAATGTGTCGTTGAGCATGATTTGTCTGGGAAAGTTTTCTTTTTGGCACTTTTGGTGTCGTCACACTTCAGTGAGCAGGTTTTTAAGAGAACGCTTTATTTAATGTTCTATATTTTTGCACAAATGCACTAATAATGAATACGAATGTTGGAGCATCTGACTGCACCATTTATGCCAGTTCCATTAAAAAGCTTTAGTAGACAGACGGTGCTGCAGAAGGGGGTTTTACTTTGATATACTTTGGTAATAACCACCTGTGTGGATACAGGGTTTTTACACAATTAACGGTGGTCATTTAGTCAGATAGCAAGCAAATAGGCAGAGGACACTTTCTTAGACTATGGGGAAGCCAAACCGATAAACAATCTTCCACCTAACCACCTCCACTCTCCCCACCAGCCCCCGTCTCATGACAGGCTAATAACTGTGAAGCTCCGTGTCTCCTGGAAGTGGAGTAGTGCTCATCCCCTCCCCTGCAGTAACGCCTGCCTTCACGCCACTGTGATCACAGCCTCATTAGTCGTTTTATACAACCATCCTGTGCATTAATTAGACGTGAAATGTCTCTCTTTACCCTTGTGAAGTGACGGAGGGGGAGAGAAGAAGACACGGGGGAGGTAAACTAGCTTTGGGTTAACCAGCGCTGCCTGTAGTTTTCAGCTCGCGTGCAACTTGAGATGCTGCCAAACTCTGGTGACGGACGGTGTCAGCGAGATCCCGAACCGCATTAATGATTGGGAATAGGTGCTACACTGGACGTGTGCTGCAAGCTTGTAGATCAGCAGCGAAGGAGGTTCGCTAATGGTCTGTTTAATATTAGCAAACAGACGGAACTGTCAGGGGACCCTGAAGGATGAGTGGGGAGCCGCTGCCTCTCCACAGAAGGATCATAAAAATAGTGCTGTCTTGGTGCTTATCTTGGCTTTTGCACCTCTCTCTCTGCACCGGTTGTGAAGAAATTGTGTAGACTCCTTTTCTCGTGGTTAAGCAGAGAGGATCAGTATCCGCCAAGTGGGCCAGTCTCCAGGGCACCGTCGCCGTTGACAGGAGCTCTCTGGCGTGTCTGTCCACCCACTGATATACTGAGCTGGTTCAGGCACGAGCTGCAACATCAGCACCTACTGTCTGATCACCACTGTGGGAGGGAGGATGTAGAGTATGAGGATAAAGACTGGGATGGGAATACGGAGTAAGCTGTTGAAGGGTAGAAAGGAGATTAAGGGAAGGAAGCAGGGGCAGGTGAAACATCATTAACACAGGGACAGGGAAGAAAGAGAGGAAAAAAGAGGAGAAAGAAGTGGGCTAATACGTAACCATAGATCTCATAATAAACCGCCTCTTCTCACAATCTTGCATCTGTGCACATGCTCACATATGTCCTTTCAGACAACAAAACAAGCAGCAGATTCTCAGCAGCAGCACAGCAAATACCGAAAAAACATCAACATAGAAGAGAAGAGGAAGAGGGACAGGGAGGAGAGTCTCCTCAGGTAGTGGAGCTCTCTTTGCAGCTACACAACTATGTCACCGTGTCTTTGTGGTCAGGAGAAGAGTGTTGTGACAGTGGGGAGCTTTACTCACCGCTCACACCACCAGGAACCTAATCCTCTTTCTTACATATCGTCTGTCTAGCTTGCTCAGCTTTCACCCTCGCTGCATGTTTTTTTCCTATCATCCTCGCTCAGTTTGGTCTGTCTTTTTGTTCAGAAACACACACACACACACACACACTCTCTACTGTGATTATGCAGAGTCGACGAATATGCGTATGCAAATGAGGTAGAAGTGGCTTGCCGGCGCCACAGCGTGACTGACCAGCCTTGTGGCAGGTTGATTTGAAGAGCAGGAGTCAGTCGCAGGGGTTGGTTAGCCACCTTCCTCCCCTTCCCTTCACACCCCGAAACAATTTTGACACTCTCTCCGTCTGCCTGACCCCACAAGCTGTGGGAGATTTATGACTAGCAGGCTCCCTCACTCTCTCTCGCGTTCCCTTCTTTCCTCTGTTCTCATGCTGCCAGTGTTCTGCATGGAAATGTGTTCACCTTTCTCAGCTGGCCTGCGAAGCTATCTCACCGAGCTGACATTTTTTATTTATTGAATCAGCTCTCTTGCCTGGGCAAGAGGACACAGGACTACTTCTCGTAGCCCTTGTTCTTTTTCTCACTTTCCAAAGTTCAAATTTATTTTTCTACCTACCACTGATGAACACTCCATCCATATGTCTCTCTTTGTCTTTTTATCTATATTCTGGCCCTTTTTGCTCTTCTTCTTTGATTGCATTTCTTTTGGCCTTTGCTCCTGCTGCTCTCTGCTAGATTCCACTCCACTTAACCTTCCAGTGACTGTCTTAAGTATGAAGTTTTACTCTCGTCTTTGGTCAAGGATGGTGGAACCCTGTTGAACCTACTGGCCTAAGGTTGAGCATCTTTCACACTCTGGTCAGCGAGACTCCTGCAGTTTGAATTCTGCACCAGGCGGCTGCTCAGGCCATTTTATTTTCTGCACACAATAACATACTGTCGTTGATTCGCTCTGTGATCTGGCATGGCTTTGTAATTCCCATTGTGTCCGCGAGCTCCCCTCGTGAGTGTCACACATTGTCTGTGCACCACTAAAACCCAGTGATGTGTGGCTTTTTGGAGCCTAATTAGCAAGATGGCAGATGTTGATGAGAAGAGCAATGCAGCGTACAGTGGATAAGAGTTGGGATGGGACTTTTGCAGTGTGCCGAAGCATTAATGGGCTGTGCTGTCTCTTGACAAAAGCTTTCTGTTTGCAGTGGGGTTGTGATTAAAAACAAAGGTCTGAGGATGCCTGCAGTGGATGTCAAAACTTAGCCACTAGGATACAGTAGCACCCAGCTGCTCTTAATGCTGCTGGGTAATGAATTTCACCCTTCGCAGCGCCGAGCACAGAACCTCCATATTTCATTATCCTGTTTTGTAATTTTCCAATGAGCCTGGCTTTCTTTTTTTGAAGTTTTGAAAGCAGCACAGCCAGTTTTCTAAGTTTTATTAGGCAAGAGAAGAATCACTCTCCACTGCGTTTGAGAAATAAATGGAAGGCAGCTTCTCAGCTCAATGAGGCACAGCAGTCCCTGATAACTTGCTGATGCATATGAATGAGAATGAGGCACCCGCAGCACACACACACACACACGATTCTCCAGGAAACAAAAACACAGTCTTAGTGAATATTCTAACTATAAGACCAGAAACCATGAATTTTAGAGTGCGACTGCGCTCAGGAGGCCAACTGTAATGTAATGGAATCCCAGAGTTTAGCGGTGTCACGTTGAGCTGTGTCACCAGGCTGACAGGACGGGACACGCGGACGTGAAATAAAGCGCATCTCGAATTAATTTGTTTCCTGAGCTGAAAGGCAATTCCCAGGACGCTGGTCCTGCAAAGGGGGTGGATATTCTGTTTTGTATACCAGCACCAGATGCGAAACCTGTGGACCGGAGAAGGTCTAAGGAGGACACAGCTGACTTGCTGCTGCCTCTGCAACACCACTGGCCATGTGTATAATGGATATGCATTCTATAAAAGGTTGAGGAGCTATCACAACAGCCAGACTTGCTGAGAAAAAGGTTGGCAAGCTGCACCGAGCTGCCTGGATCATCACACGCAGAAAGCCAGCACCAGAATTTACATGTGTGTTATCTGCTGGAGCAAAGCCATTACTTTGCATGTAGTGTACAGAGCTGCAAGTTATTTCAGTGGTCCAGGGTTCTGAAAGTAAAAGTTTCTTTTTCTGCTTAGAGTTCACTTAAACATTCAAAGCTTTAGTTGCAAAAAACTTTCTCTTCTCTCTCGCTTCTCTAATAAAAAGTGAAAGTTGTGCCTAATTAGCTTTACTTTTACTTGTCAGGAAGAAAGCCCTTCGTTAGTTTAGGGGAATTTGTTGTCACAGACGTTTAGTCTTGATAATGGTGTTCTTCAAGGAAACACTCTGGGCCCAATTATGTTTTCTGCATGCACCTTTGACTTTCAGTTTATTGATACTATTATAATTACTAAAAGTTCAAGCCTGTGTGCATGAAAATATAAAGAGAGAGGTGACCTTGTCAGTAATTATTTGATAATAGATTCAGGCGAATGCATAATTTTCCAGGTTTCAGTTGAAGTGTGAGGATCATGTTCTTCTTTTACGGTTTTATCTTTTAAATATTTGCATATTTTGAGGTTTTGGACTGTTTGGATTGCTTTTAAGAAATTATAATGTGCATTTTTTACTTTTTGTAACATTTTCATAGACCGATGACTTGAATGATAGAGAAAATAATCAGCATTCCGAAGGCTACTGTAAAATGGGAATACACATTGAATCAAGATACTTCCAGAGCCAACAGCCTTCCCACTTCCCTGCTTTATGCCTGTATTTTGCACCTGTGATGGTACATTAAGGCTGTTGAACCTTGCTCTCACCTCCCCACCACATCTTCAGCACTATCTCCAGACAGTTAGCTACAAATGTTCTCATCCATCTTCTTGTCCCATTATGTTTTTTTGAAAGATGTCCCTCAACCATTAAAATTGATAGGAGTGGGGAGAGAGGGGGAGGAGAGAAAAATGTGCAGCCTGATTGATCTCATGTCCACCCTGGAAAGATTAGCCTGAAATATAATCTGGGCTTTCAGCGCAGCTTTTTACAATTCCCAAACAATACGAAGGTCCATATTTTTTCAGCTGTCATCGGGTTTATAGGCAGACAGAAGGACGGATGCACACACACAAATCCCTCTCACGCCTCACCAATATAAAGAACCATATTTCTGAGTCAGCCCCGCCATCGGCTCCAGCGCTCTTTCTGTGCTTCATTCTGCAGCATCTAACCAGATGCCTGATCTGTCAGCCAACCGTGTTTGATTACAACACAAAGGGACGTCTGCTAGCTTTGCTGCTGTCTGTCTCGGGGTTTCCAGGGGCTGAAATTGAGATCTAAATACGCTGAAATGATCTTTTTCTACTCAGGCTGTTTACAAAGGAGCATTATTTACCTCCTCACTCTATAGGTCCCCTTTCAGTGTCTAGTGCTATTCCCATACTTATCAGGTTGAAGACATTGCAAAGAGTGTTGTGTAACCTCTGCCTCTCCAGCAACGCTGACTTTGTAATTGGAAATTTAATGGTCTGATTTTGTGTGAATCGCACATTCAGTTGCTCGACTGACTCTGTGTATCAGATTTCAGTGGGTCGAACTGTTTTTTTAAGCACAGTGTTTTTCACTGAGGTGAAATGTTTGGCGTGGAGATGTGTGGCGTACTCCTCGGCTACAGATGATGTCACATTTGCCACGAGACATGAAGTCAATGGGCTTTATCAGTCAGTCCACTAAATCTCACCACGGAGGAGCAGAAGGGATTTAAAGAGGGAGCTGATGAACTGACCTTTTCCTTTTCATCTGTTTCTTATCTCAATAAGAACCCAGCTGACCTTTTCAGCCACATATCAGGCCTCTGGACCCTCTCATCACCAAGCGGCTCTCCAACCCAACGTGGCTCTTCAAAATTAGTTTTATCTCCTGTTTGTGCCTCTGTCGGTACCGATTTCTTTCATCTCGCTCACAGCTACCGCCAAGCAAGAGCCGCACAAACAAGCCATGACATACCGTTTTCCTCGGGGAGCTAAAGCTGTTTATCTGAGAACAAATTTCTCTGCATCTCACCGCTGGGTGTCAGGTGTGGAGGAACTTGTTTTGGCTGCTTGCTGTTTTAAAGGATATCCAGACAAGGGTTGAGATAGGAAGGGATCATCTAATGTAAGAGCGCAGAAACAACAAGAAACCAATTATGGATACAAACAAAGCCCTGGAGGTCATTCTACTTGTTCACCTTCCTTTTGTTGTTTCCGTCACCTCATTAATTCTCCGGGATTAAACGTAATCTCGCTCTCTTCCTGAGTAACTCTCACTTTGGAGGATGAGCATGACATCAGCTTGGCGTCATCGCTGAGCAATACTTGTCTTAGCGGATGTTTAACTTTCACATTTTCATCAAGATCAAAGGCTGTCAACTTCAGTCAGACAGGAGGGCCAGCCTGAGAAAATGAACTACATGTCTGAGTATCTCGATGTCAATCCCCAGTGAACCAGAGCATCTATTTAATGAATTGAGCCCAGTGTAAGATGACTCAGTTGCTATGTGTGTGTGTGTGTGTAAAGTGCAGGGAGGCTGTATGTTACTGTGGCTTGGGGGAAATAAAATATTTTCCTGCTCTTTCCTTTTTCTGTTTGTTACTATATTCCTGCCAGTAAGCAAAGGACAAAGGAGGCATAATTTCCTGCCCCCTATTATTATTACTACCCATGACATGGAAACTCAGAATATGACATTATGCATTTCAAAGCAGCATTTTTTTTTTCTTTGCACACATGTAACTCTACTGTGTGAAAGCATTACTGTTTATGGAAATATCAGCATCTGTGTGTGTTTGTGTGTATAGGAATGTGTGTGTGTGCGCTCAGAATGATTTGTGTCTGTCTAAATAGGTTTGTGTCTGTTCCTGATTGCTGCATGTATGTGTGTGTGTGTGTGTGTGTTGTATGCTAATGTGTGTCTGTATTTGTGTTTTGGCTTTTACGCGAGACTTTGGACTGTTAAATTATGCTCTCAACTTCTGTGTGTGTGTGTGTGTCTGTGTATTATGTGTAGAGTGCGAACAGACCTGACAGCTTGTGCTTTTCACTACAAACATTGGGGAAAACAAAGAGCTAAGGGATACACATAGGGGGCTGTGCATCTGCATCCAGGGTGCCTCTTAGCTGATTATCTGTGTTTAAGCAGACAGAAGGGCCCTCATTAATTTATTGCCATTCATGAGGATGAATCTTCTGCTCTCCTTCCAATTAGTGAGGATTGTATGCTGGGATGGATTCCAGCTTGAAACACAGTCTATACATGCACATTCTGGGCACAAATCTGAATTTAGAAATCTCTGAATTGGAAAATCAGTTGACACTTGTATGGGTGTATGAATTTATTTATAGTGTCGGCACATGTAGTGTTGGAGTGATGGGTTTTGCTCCATCTAGGGAAACTAATACCACACAGGAGTCTTTACTAGGAGCCCACATGCTGGTGTTAGTTCCCAGCGTCCAGGCCCTGGTGTGTTTGCCGTCACCACTGATATTGTTCTCAGAGCTCTGCATTTATTTCAGTTCATTAAGGTGAGCAAATACATCCCAGACAGACAGAAAGGGGCACTTCAGGGATGTAATTAAGAGATTTCTCCATCTTCTATTGTTGTGTTCGGCAACTAGTCAATAAAAATAAAATGACAACCCCCAGGGAGGAGCCACTGTCAGTCAAATCTGATCAAACCACACCCAGACAGACCAGATGAAAATCAGTAAATGTTTAAAAAACTTGAAGATTTTTTTCTAAATTTAGCTTGGATTGCTCTTCATTTTCCATATGGTTTCAATTGATCATGCCTTCAATTTCTTGAATATAACTTAGTGTCGAAATAATGTCATGTACTAGAGCTGGCTTAAGGCTGGGCAAAATAAAGGAAAAATGGAATGGAAAACAATTAAATCAACGCTGATTGCAATTAACAGTGTTCATCTGTTACATTATGTTCTACATCAGACAAAATGTGTGAAAGAAACCCTTCAGCAACTCATTTTGTCACACAAGATGTTCCTATCATCATCATACTATACCACTGAGAGTCAGTATTGGCTGATGTAGAATTATCAGAGCTCTAGATGACTTCATCAAAGAATTGAAAATGGCACACTGGATTGTGTTCATTAAATTTAATGTGAATCATCTGTATTTCTCTGAGTGTGTTCAGTGCTGCTGATTCTGGATGGTGACAAAATCGAAGTCCTCTTTTTGCTGCTGGTGAAATAAGAGGACCTGACAGTATACACATGCTTTCTCTTATCTATATCATATAATGCGTTCAGCGTCCAGTGGTTCCCCTCCAGTCATAAAGTATCAGCTGCAACATCGCTGGTGACATTTGGAGAAATCAGAAGGTGTCAGGGCAGAGGCTGCCTGCGTCATCTGTAGTCGATAAAAAAGAAGCAACAAAGCCTTGAATTCTTGTGATGGATGCTTTCATTGATGGACCTTTTTCACACTTTGTTATCCTTTTACTCTCCTGCTCTCCTTTTCTATCATTGCTCTTACTTTTATTTTTCAACCTCTGCGTGACTCCTGTGAGTCTGAAGGTGTGGATTGTCTGTGACAGCTGTGTTTGTGTGTGTGGACGTGCCTGCAAATACTCGTGCATGTGTGAGAGAACGGCTGATGCCGGCAGAGGTCAGGCGATCAGTATGTGTATGTGTGTTGGTGGGGGGGAAGAGAAGGGGTGGGGTGTCAGGGTGACACGAAGCCCTCCGGGTGAGGCGACCATGCTGGGTGTCACACCACAGGTCAGCGGGCACCCCCTGCAGCTCCCATGATAAGCCCGGCCTGACAGCCATTTGATGGGAAGGGTGACACACACTCACACCTTCCTGCTCCGCAGCTCGCATGGCCAGGCTCTGGGGAGCAAAGCGATAAAAAGCTCCATAAATGCATCCAACAGCCATTCTTAAAGACTCAAATCTGAAGAAGACTTGCAATACAAGGAGCCAGTCATATCTGTTATTATTAGCCATAGCACAAAAGCCAAAAACAAGCCCAGCTGTGTGTGTCTTTTAATAAAGGTGAGGTGGTCTGTTTTCAGATTGCAGTGTGGCTCATGTGGTGAGTGTTTAAGTCCACTGTGGCAGGCCATGCCGTGGCTTTATTGTTGCTGCCGCTGTCACACTGACACACTGACACAGTTACAAAGGCCTCGCTTTTAATGAGCTGCATTTGCAATGAGAACATCGCCGGCTTTGTGAAAACTCAAGCCTTCCTCGAATGAAATCAATGTCTGATCAATGTGTGGTGAGTGAAAATGCCATTTAATTGGATTGTAAAATCTATTTAAAAGTCCACTTGCATTAGAAATTTACGTAAGAAGGATAATTGATTTACATGAAATGTCTCATATGGAAGAGGCACTTAAATGCTAATCTCCATATGATGCCATATGAAGCCCAAAAAAGTGCCATATTAGAATTCGAGCACACTTCATTTTATATGTGCCAATATGAGCATGTGAGAGAGAGAAAACTATTTTTGCAACATAACACATTGTTGTGAAACAGCAGCTAGCAGAAGTTCACAGTAGGAAGTAGATGCAATCTTTGTGAGGTTGGAATGGCGACCGTGTTTTCTCCCCCGCAGCACTGCAGTCAACCCAGCACCTCCTACACAACCCAGATCCTCTCACACTCAGGCCTACTTTCTCACAGTCTCAACACTAGCAGGCAAACTGACAGAAGGGAGAATTGAAGGGGGGCAGGCACCTGCGTTATCCATTTCCTTGTTGTGCAGAAACAAAGTTGTTTTCAAAGATTAATTTAATAAAGGCTGGAACTATTGTAACCTCACTGTAGAACTTTAGATTGGATTGCATGGATGCTATCCAGATTTACGAATGTGTTTTGTTGTTAATTATAACTGGCAATGATTCAATTTATGAAGAAAGTGCTTGCCAAGAGCAAATTTCTTACTTGGCGGGATAGTTCATAGGCAAATTTCAGCATTTGCTAGAAACACAGCGGACCCTGACATATTGTATTTGGCCCTGCGTTATCCTTTTGGGTTAAGCCTGATCCAGACTACTATGTAGGCTCAGTTTTGTCCTGGGAGGGAGCCTGGTTTCCCTTCTTGGTGTCAAGTTACTCTCCTATCTTGGCAAACTCAGTTAGAATCACTCTTAACCATCTAAACCCCCAAAGCAGTTTTAATGGTATTTTTTGTTATTGTTAAAATAAAACGCCCAAATAACACCATTTGTCAGAGCCAGAAATGGTAAAGAAAAGGAACAATAACCTAGTTTTCAGCTTTCTTGCTGTCCTGGAAGTAATCCTCTGTGATGTGCTGTTGTGTCAGAAAATGTAAATTTATATTTAAAATTGTGATATATTGTCAATAACACTTTATTCTACGTGTCTCATTACTAAAATTACCAGAAAAGTCACAAAAAATACTATATAAGTTGGAAAATATCTATATTATGTTAAAAAATATATTGAAAATATATACAGCCATGGTTGTGCTGTTTCCATAGAGGTGCAGGACTTCATATTGCAGTAAAAACTGTGCCCACCTTGAGTAAAAATGTTATAGGAACAAAGAAACAGCCCGAAACTGCTCGGGGTTCAGCGGGTTAATATGAATTTCTTATGTGAAACCAGTTTTTCCATTCACTACGATTCTCAATCCACATTGTGCCTCCAAGTGAGACAGACAGAGTGTGAGATTGACAGGTGGTTTGCTGTAGTATCAGGTCTTCCACTGGACTGTCAAAGCTCTAATCTATACATGCATCTACCAACTTCTTAGCTGTGATGATGAGCTCTAAGTCGTGACCAGCGGGATCAGATCACACAAAAAACCAGCTGCAATGAGACATTTTTACAGGAAGGTGGTGTCATCATTTGGCAAAGGGTAGGGAAGTTGAATGTGCAGTAAAAGTTTGGTGAAGAACCACTTCTTGGCTGCATTGGAAGGAGGAGGCTGACATGGTTCATGTGTCTGATCCAGATGTGTCAGAAATACCTCCTACTAGAGGTATTCCAGGCACGTCCTGGGTAGAGACAGTGGGCAGATCCAGAGCATGCTGGAGAGACTCCTGTACATATCCGGTGTGCTTTGGGAACATCTCAAAATCTCCCAGAAAGAGTTTTATGACAGGGTTGTAAAGAAGAATACCTTGCCACCACAACCGAGACAGAATTCGGCAGTGGAGAATGAAGGGATGTACAAGCTTACATAAATACATCATGATGATGTTGAAGAATTTGTTGACACAAAAATAACTTTGTGTGAAGTCAAGAAAGACTCAGACTAACTGCAGACAAAGTCCTTTGAGTCTATACGTGGATGTGATTGTTCTCTGGGGTGAGCTGTGTGTGCTAGAGAGATGGGGATCAAGAAAGACGAGACAGGAACTGGATAATGTCAGGGGGTGCGGATTGGTAGTCCATTAGTGTCATCGGCATGTCACTAACTCTGAGTGTCATCGGTTTCTGTCAGGTTCCCTTCACCGCTTGTCAAATGTGAAGTGGGAGTGGTTGCTGCCATCGCGCAGACATGCTAGGAATTTCCTAAGACAGTGACTGATCGGTGCTAGAAGATTACAATGACGTCCCAAAGCTTGTTCGGGCCAAACATAGTTAGCAGCAAAAGTGATGCTTCATTTAGTGGTAAACAAGGTCTGCAATACAAAGGTCTGATATCGACTCAAAATTGCCACCATTTATAGTAAAAGCAGTTTAACAAAGAGTTTGATTTGAAAATAGTTTTCCTTAGAGGCGTGCACTGAAATTGAAAGAGCTTGAGGGAATTGCACAGAAGTAATCAATATGGGAATGTCTGTTTTTAGATACTGAGCGCATTTCAGACTGTTTGTGAATTAATCAATAGCGGAATATGTTTTGAGAGAGAGAGAGAGAGAGAGAGAGAGAGAGAGAGAGAAGGGGGTGGGATGAGGATGGGCTACTTCCTCCACCCGAGGGCTGCAATTCATCAGGGAGCTGACAATACACAGTGAAAAAGGACAAAGAGTACTTGACATGGTGCTTCTGTGTGTTTGTCTGCTCTGGATGTAGGTGTGTGTGTGTGCGAGTGTGTGTGTGAAGGGGGTGTTATGCAAGTGTGCGAGTGTGTATGTGTGTTTGCACGCCAAAACATCATATCATGGTTTTTTTCAGCTCTCCACTAGATTTCCCTGCTCTAGGGAGAGAGTTGTATTTCAGGAAACACGGAGTCTGGAAATATCCCGGTTGCTTGGGGAAAATCTATCACGCTTGCTTGTTCTTTGTACGGGAGTGAATTTGGCAGTCACACAACTGAGGGAGTTCCGTTTTCCTCTCCGTCTTTGTCTGACAAGTCTACGCTGCGGCCCGCACCTCAGTGATGGCCCCCGGTGAATCTAAGATATATAGGTCTTCCTGTGTCAGAAAATGGCCACTCAGGGTTCAAGGCTGCACCAGAGGAGAAGTTCTTTGTCTCGTGTAGGAAACATTATTGAATATAAATGTTGCTTGGAGATGTGATTTACTGAAAACGATCCAAAACGCATGTTTTTTTAACCAGAAGCAGTGTATATAAATGTTTAATATTAATACACAATGACGTCTTGGATAAAGGTGAAATTTATGCTCAGAATGCGGGTCGCTTAGGTTGTAAATAAAAACCAGTAGAGGGACTTGTATTCATTTCCTAAAGCAAACCAAAGGATACTTTGTAAAGTGAAAACTGATCAAAATGTGTGATTAGAACAGCTGATAACTGTTCAAAGTTACTTCCTGTAACTGAACCAGGTTTGCTGTTTCCTCGCTGTTTACACTGTTCTTTAAAAAAGCTTCAAATGTTCAGTAGCAGCTAAACAAGTGAGAAAACTGCTGCGATGTTGTTATAACACAATGAATGTGAGGATGTGGAGACTGGTGCAGTGTTCGACTTCGACTGGGGTTCACATCCCATCTCCTACGAGCAGGCAGCATCTGTAAAGCATGACAGTAATGTTTCCATAATCAAAGCCATGAAGAAATTTTAGTAGTAAGCGTGTAAAATGTTTAATCTGAGTCGAGATCGATAATTATTGTTAACTTTATTGATCTGTTTTAAAAAGGTTTCACTTGAATCGAAGCACCTTTACTACTATAGCCTGTTTATCAAGGTACACGGGTAATAATGTTGTTGTTAACACAACAGTGAAAAATACTCAAGTAAATACGTTCCCACAAATAAATGCAGACAAGGATAAAGGAATCATTTCGCCTTGACACACTGAACAAAGAAAGAAAGTATAACCCAGAGCACACAGAGGGCGACCAGGGTGAAGCTGTCATGCAAGTGCATTCTGTAGAACATAATAATCTGGCTGCACCATAGTATCATTCTGCTATCATTGTGGGATATGATGTTATGAGTCTGGGATGGAGCACACTTGGGGTTCGTTCATGCAGCTGAACTTGTTATTTGCTTTCATGGCACTTTGCATCTAATGTACTTAAGTGAAAATGATTATTATTGCTATTGATGAAGTGTCTCTCACTGGTACGTATTGCTATCATTTTCTCACCCATGCAGGTTTACCATAACTATGACAGCGAGATTCTTAGAAGATGCTCCAACTTCTTTAGGTGCATGAAAAAATGACCTAATATTCCTGCTATTTGCAAACGTCATGGTGTCTGTTAAAGACAAGGACAATATGTATGCATGCCAGTGGAACAGACCTTACTTAAATGCACATTTTGAGTGATGCAAGCATTTCCAATAATCCAGAGGTGGGGCTCTTTGTTGATACCACATCCACATGTCTGCACCCACAAAGCTGTTATCCTCCTGCACCAAGTGTTGGTGTTAGGCAGAGATTTAAATGTGAGAAACAGAGTGAGAGAGAATAAACCAAAAGTGCCAGATGCGAACAGGCTTGAACAGGTTGCCATACTGCTGCTTGGGACCAATTAGCATTTGTCATAACCAACTTCCACCCTGCCACCAGTCTGTATGTTTTGAACACATACTTCGTTTACTTGCAATATGGTTCATATTTTATTAGCATCACTAATTATCTACATTTCCAGCCCTCCATCACCTGTTTCCAAGTCATAGAATTGTTATCTGAAAATCACAGTGGAACAGACGCTTTGCTCCCAAGCAGTTGTGCTTATCTAATTATAAAACACTAGGTAAATGTTGAGCAGATGCCCTCCACCAACCCCCCTACCCTCCTCCTTTCTGCCTTCCAATTGAGAGAGCCATTTGGTCTCATTCTAGTGTTACATTGGCTCCACATGGAGTGGTGATCCTTGCCAAGTGGCTGCTATGGCATAAATGAACCTAATCGCTCGCCAACTCTGCATCCTGTCCGGTAGACAAGAACAAAAGAAGTTCTACTTCAGTTAAAGTGGTGTCGTACCCTGCTGTGGTGCCTGAGTCCTCAGCCTGTGCTGTCTGCTTTAGGAGTGTGTGTCTGCAGTGAGGACGAGTGAGTGTGATGGTGTCAGAGGACGCTGCACTGCCGTCTCAGTGACAAGCACTGCACTTCTGAATAACTAATAGCTTTAGTGTCCTTGCACCTTGTATTTGGCAGAGTCATGCCATAATTAGGCTGTTAGTGGTGGAAAGACAAAGAAAATGAAGGCAAATTGACAGTATGGGAACACAGAGAGAGAAAATTGGTGCTTTTGCATTGTAGGAGCTTGGCACAGGCTCAAGGTGGTGCGAATGTTAACAGGCATGGCTCCGTAATTGGACCTTTTAGCCTTTTTGTTTCCAATGAGGTGTAGGATCCAACAGCGTCAACCACAACAAGTGCACCAAAAGAACAGCAAAATGTAGTTACTGGACGTAACTCCTTCTATGAGCACACAGGAAACAGAACAGAGGGTTAGTAGAGGGTTTGTTATGTTTATATGCTATTTGGTGAATTTTACGTTGTTGATAGTGATGGAAGAAAACAGGACAAAACTGCTACTGCTCAACGACGACATCGAAAGGGCAGAGAAAATAGCGCGTCGTCTTTTTCAGGTTTAATAAGCATTGAGACCTGATCACCAGTTTCTCAGGGCTTCTCAGGGGTACCCACCCCAGAGTATGTAATTTTTCCCCCCGAATACATGTGATTCCTGAGGTCAGAATATGCCCAAAGGTTCCGTCTTCCCTAAAACAGCTTATTGGAACTTTTCCACATTACTGTAGCAACTTGTGAGCAACCTAATAGGCCTTGTTGTGATGAGACGGTACATTTACCCGACCAATCATGATAAACACCACTGACAGCAGCACCTGAAAGTACCTGGAACTCGGGTAGGGTGTTATCTCCCAGAAGCATCAGACTTTAATGCCAGAAACTTCACTTTAAATCATGCAGAGAATAATGATAATCCAAGCAGAACACATGATGATGGCTACATTATGTTGCATTAAGCTACTATCACGGAAAAACGGCGGTTATTTATTAAGACTAATTTGGACCCCTGCTGTCTTTTCCTCTCCTCCTCCAGTGTTCACATGCTTCTCCTGACTTCATTGCCCTTCATAGCACACACTCTGTGCTGGGGAGGCAGAGCAGCTGTCATTTCTGTCTGGCAGGAGTGTGTCTTCACTCCAACACAGCCACAAGTGACCTGTTCCTGTCTCTGAGCCAGGACTGATGACAGCCCCGCTGCAGCCTGTTTAGTCCAGGTGTGGGCTGCGAGTATAAGCTTCATTGGTATCCAAATCATGGCTGTGTTTTCACTTAACACCCGATTAAAATTTAATCTTGGCCTTGCAGTTGTAGGGATAAAGACTTGTGAAGCAGTACTGAATTTCTGTGCAGGTAGGATGAGTCTGAAGTACACACACACATGGGAGCAATCATATGCGGGTGCACACGAGCATCCATTACACAGTCGGACTATAAATCTGCTTTGGAATTAACAAGTGAGTGGAGGCTGATTGCTGTTGCAGTTCCTTCACAGTCTCAGGAATGAGAATAAATGAGCGGATGGTGGCATGAACAATCCTTTATTACAGCCATTAGCCAGAGGAGCTGGAGCCTTATGAAACATGGGACACCAAACACGCAGCCCAGTCGTCACATTCGCGGCCTGCTTATGGTTTCCATGACAGTGTGAAGACCCCCACCACCACCACACATGCATACCATTACCACATTATCCCCTCTGTTCACACAGTCGGCTGATTCGGTACGTTCGCTTGCTCCCTGCTTGTAACGTCAAAATATTTCTGAAGTGCCAGCTAATAAGTGCAGCTCTGGAGTGCCTCCATGAGCTCAATATGTTCATCAACACTTTTTTTTTTCTTTTGGAGAAACTTCAAGATGTGGCAGAATCATTAATCAGGAAATTCGCAGTGTACTGCTTGTAAATCACACAACTCTTCCCTGGATGCACTCCTCAAACAACAATGATGCCAGGTGTTCTTAATCAAGATTGGTTTGTTTGCTTGTTTTTTTGTTGTTGCATATATTAGAACTGCCAGGTGGACTATTTCTTCATTAATGTATTCTCCATCAAGAGCAAAGTAATGTTACAGCTCATTTACTGTGCAGAGCTTCAGGTCATATAAACATGTTTTGACAGATGTTTCATTACAGTCAGAATATACTGGCTGACATTGCTGTACTTACTAATCCCTGCTGCTACACAGTAATGAGGAGGCTCCTTGGTCACTGTTTCATAGTGAAGCAGTCAACCTCTAGTTTTCCAATGCAATTAAACGGACCACAACCAGCAATACTGATGAGCCTTTATTTGTTCACTGTCAGTCACTTGACAGCTTTCTTAAAGGAAATCATAACACAATGCTTGGCTCTGAAGAACGGGACAGGGTTCGTACATGTCTAGCCCAGTCTTGACAACATTTCAGACCAATGTTGACACAATCTTTCAGGCTCACCATCATGATGAAGTAACAGTGGTACTGTAGCTCTCAACCCAGCAGTTGCGAGGCAGCCAGAATAATAAAGCAGCTAAGACCTGCATAATAAAACAAAACTGAACCACTGCTGTGTTTATGAGATTAGCACAATGACCCAAAGCAAATGTTCTCTCTTCGCCAAATTGCAAGAGAGTAAATTCAACAAAATTTCCAGAGCTTGACACATTGAAGACTGCCAAGTGTTCTGCTTTACACACACAAACAAAGCAGTTAGCAAAACACTTGATTGGACTGATCAGTCACGACCTGTTGTACACAGATGTGTAAATGTGCAGCAGGAAGGTGACAAATGATTCTGTAGCAGATTAGTGCATACAGATGGGAAAAACAACATAAAGTGCCGTAGTAAGGTGATGGGCCACCAGAACAGCTTCAGTCCACCTTGGCATCGATTATTTAAGTCTCTGGAACTCTACTGGAACATTAAAGGCCATTATTTCAACAGATATTCCCTTATTTGGTGTTCTGATGATGTGGTGGAAAGCACTGTCTAACAAGCAGGTCAAAGTCTCCTACAGTCAATTAGTTGGGTTAAGATCTGGTGAATGTGAAGGACATAGAACATGATTCACAACATTTTTATCAAACCATTCAATGACCTCTTGTGTCCTATGGATTTGGACATAGCCATTATGAAAGACACCAATCCTGTCAAGACAGAAATTTTTCATCATAGGAAAAAAGTGGTCCCCTTGAACAACTTAGTTCTAATTTGCAGTGACACTTCCCTCTAAGGGGATGAGCGGACCCAAACCATACCCCCTCCAGTGGCCAACACCAACAGTTCTCTTGGTGTTGGCCACAAATATGATGAAGGATGATTCATCTGTCACTCTTTTTTCTCTCTCTGTAGACTAGTGTCTGTGGTTTTTGCACCACTGAACACTCAAATGTGCATTTATCTTTACAATGACACATTTATACACTGCGACTGCACTATCATATCCCTCTCTGTGTAACTGTCAATGGACTGATCTTGTTGACCGTCTCATCACATCCTGCATTGACATTCTAAGTCACTTGAGGAAGAGCTGCTCTTCTGTTTTCCCTACATATCGCACTATTACACTACAGTCAATCAATTGTGCACTGACAACGACAACTTCCAACCCTATTTATTGATGTCTTTCCTGTAGATGTGAAGGCAGATGACATTTTAGTCCCTGTTCCTATTGAAACATTAGCCAGCTGGGCCGTCTTTGTGACTGAAGCCTCTGCCCCCCTAACAAAAACTCTTTTTCATAGTCACTTAAATTGTTGACTCTTGCCATCTTGATACAAAATCAAAATCATCTGGGCCTGTTAAGCATTTTTATACATGACACAGAGCACGATTGGAGGTTAACTGCTTAATTATACCATGTAGTGCAACTGTGTAGAAGCTTCTGCATTTGATAAGTTTCTCCTTTTCTTCATTCCAGTTTTTTAATTCATAACCAGTCTGAGTGTGATCATGCCAAACAACAAAACCATCTGTTTGCATATAATTATAGTCATTTTCATTCTCAGAATATTGGATTTGAAAATACCCATAGACATACTTAACATATTACTCTAACATCAGGATAACATCACATATTTGTATCTGTGAAAAATAACCAGAACTTTAGATGTTTCTTTTGAGTCGGACATACTGCAAGTGCTATTTTGTGCCATCCGCACACATCTTAGATTGGTGAATAAAATCTCAAAATGAACCGTAATATTCCTTCAACCATATTTCTTACTTAAAACTGTAAAATAAAAGGTGATCTGCATCAGAGTTCATGTTCTCAGGTACAGTATTTATCAGGCATACAGTAGCTCTTCTGAGCATCATTTGTCGTTCAAACTGTGTAATCAGGACACAGTGGGAAACACTGAATTGCATCCAATTTCCTCTCACTTCCCTTTGCTTATTGACTTGGGGACCTGACAAGGAGTGAGACTCGAGTGGGTTGAGAAAAAAACCACAGACACTAACTCTCCTAACCTCTCGCTGGCACTTTTGCTGTGCCACGAACAACACAGCAGGGAGTCGTGAAGTAGATTGATTACACTTGTGATCACTCTTCTAAGATAATGTCCTTCCTTTTAATCATGCATTGTGCCGCTGCTCTTTACAAGGATAAGATTATCATCAGCAGCTTCATCACTGTCTCATTGTAAATGCCATCCTAATTGGACAGCTCTGCTTTTCCGTTGGAAGTTTTGATCCTGTTTGCCGCTGTGTCCTTCAGCTGAAATGGGATCACTTTCGGATGCTGTGCCTTTGCCGTCTGCCGTCCATGTGTTGTCTTCTCCCTCTCGTGTGAGTAGGTTGTCAGTTTCCAGGTGAATGTAATTACCCTACAAAACTCCCTAGGACTTCTGCAACTGGTCTTTGTGAAATCAAAGAGTTGGTAGTATTTGCAGTATGTTAGCTTGATCCCTAAGGTGTTGAGCTTTGCTGAGTACTCCGAAGTCAATAGCCTCGTATTTACTCATTGGGTACCAGTGAGGCCTTCTAATCCTGCGACTTCATAAACCTGACATTTTATCGGCTCACCACCCATTTATCTGCCAGACATCTCCTGGCTTTGCTTTCTGTGAGACATTCCTATTGTTTGAATTAAGATGTGAAGACGAGTTTGGTGAAAGAAAGCTCGAATGAGAGATGAGGCCTCGCCGCCTCAGGCTATCAACAGTAATTCAGGCCTATTATTCTCTTTGGTATTCACAGAATTGACCAGACCTGCTGGCTGTCAGTCCATGGGGCAGTCTCAATTTCACCGGTCTTTTCAAGTCCTTTGTGGTGGTTGACGTTTTTGATGGGATGCTAATTACTCTATTTGACTATGGGGAAAGTGTTACCAACAGCAGCGTCAGATACAAGATAGCAGCAGTCGCACAAAATATGCACACAATGAACTGTTTTATGGATTGACTTTTTCTTCCTAAGCATGCAGGCATGAATTTTAAACACTTAGTTGTTTGCGATTTCTCCCCATCGTCTTTCTCGCCATGTTTCTTCTTCCTTACTTTCTTACTTGCCTTCCCTTCTTGGTGCCCCACCTGAAGTGGCTCTGAGTTAATGGCTAACAGGCAGATCAGTGGTCAGCCACGGGGGTCCGGACTGACCTTTCAAACTCTCACAGTTTATTATTTGCACTGTCAACGCCCCACGTGCCACCGTCTGACCTCCAATCTCATTCTCAAACCAGCCACCGTGTGACAGCCTCGCAGACAAAGAGCCAGTTGGAGAGAGAGAGGGAGAGAGGATGCAGGCGAGAATGATGAGATGCCTTTGTTGTGATCATGAGTGTGTCTGGCATTATGTAAATAGTGCTTATCCGCTCTTAATTGCCTCTGCTGCTAGGATGAGCATATCAAACGTGAAGGAAACAATTTACTGCATTCAAAGTCTCTCCAGGCCACGGTGAATAAGACTGGACCTGGCATTTGATGGCATCGCTAGTGCCATCTGTTACCTGTGCCATCTCATCTGCACTCTGAAACTCCTTGTGAAACAGCAGATAATGAGGAATAAATCTGGTCCATTACAATTTGGGTTTTATTGTTCTTGGTTTTGCATTTATTTGTGTCTGTGAAAAAAAAACCCCATCATGCATAATCAAGTTAATTGCTAAGATGTGGGAGGAAAAAAGTGAGGTGGAGCAAGAATTGTAAATAAAACACGGAGACCAGTTGGAATACTAATTGTCAAATTCCATTTCACTTAACAGACCAACTTCTTGGTTCATCTGTGACTTACCTACCACGGATGTACGTTCCTGTGCAAAAAGGAATTATCACTTACACTACGGAAAGACATCTATCCGGAATTGATTGACTAGTCAGAATATTAAACCAAGATGACAGTTAGGGGTATCTGTTTTCAGTTTTGAGAAGTAAAAATAATAATTACAGACATCCCAAATAGTAATGTTAAAATTACTAGTCTGAAGTGTTGTGTATGAGGAGGCATCCCATTGGGTGATGGTGAAGTAAAGCATTTAAAGAGTGTTATAAGTAGTAACATCAGTTGCTATGATGAACGAGATCCAAAATACCATTAAATAGAAAAAAAACATTTCAGAAAGAAGTTTGTGGACAACAAGAGCTGCAATCATTAGAGACCTGCAGTCGAATTTTACCAGAACTCGGTCCTCAGGCTGCTCTTACATGCTCCTCCTGACTTAACTACGATATCTGCGACCCTCATGTCACCTAGTCAGAACTCAAATCGCAGAAATCTGTAATTACATTTTGACGAGACAGAATTCCAATTTGAGATATATTAAACATAATTTTTTAAAGTTCAAACTTAAAGTATCTAAAAAGGAAAATGGAGATATGTTGAATTGAGGGCAATAAAAATGATCAGTCAGAATTAAACTGCAGATATCTGACACTGATATTATAACTAGTCATAACTCAGCTGCAGATGCTTGGAGTGAATTGCTGAAGAAATCTCATACACATGAATGTTAGAAGGGATGTTATTTGTCCAGCAATGAATGATAGTGTGGATACCTGAAATGACAACTGTGCATGGCAAGCTGTTATATTATTGATAGCAAGACTGGATATGTATTGCAGATGTTTGTAATTCTTTTCAATCTAGTCAAAAGAACATTCTAAATATTCAAATGCATATGCAGTCTCGTTGTTAAAGGTAAAGAGGCTTGTCATGGCCACCTTCTGTTTTATCTGGCTTTGCCTAAAGGTCACAAGATCTGCCAACCAACACCTATAAACAGTATCTGTACAACGAACAGCCAGCACTGTAACAAGCCAACATGTTCTGTTAACCTTTTCACGGGCTCCCTTCCCTCTTCTACAGGTGTAGAAGTACTGTTCAAGGGAAAACAACATAAACAAGCTACAGACAAACAGAAGTGAGGGGATGGCATCCTCCTGCTTTGCACCTTCATTTGCCGCACCTCCCCTCTGCCTGACTCTCGGCACAGAAAGAAGTGTTCCATGTCAGTACCCGCTTGATTTTTCTTCAGTCAGCATATGGATGGCACCATTACTCCTTACAACATCTTTTCACGCCAGCCAAGCCATTTTGCTGATCTGCACAGCGCATAGCATCATCCAGCTACCCCCTACCTCCCACTTCTTTCCCACCTCCCCCCCAAACCAATTACCAGTTATCACCAAGGAGGAGGCTGTTCATCCATTAGTTATTCATCCACCCAAGTGCCGCTTTTACTCTAATTCGATTTTCTCCCTCCATTTTACATTAAAACTCACTCCAAGATGGCAAGATCTTAAAAGTTAAGCACAGAGATTAACTGTGCATCTCTAAATCTCTTTAACAAATATACCCTGCATGTACCATTAACCTTGAACAAGCTGATTAACTCAGCACTCCGTTTCCCTCAGCAGTCCCAAATCGTATTTAGAATTTGCAGCAGAGTTTCATAATACAGCCAAAATAGGACGGCACAATTATCTCACTTTCAGCCGTAATCTGTTAGTGATGAAGATGGAACGCTGTATTGATCTAATTTCAAGGAAGGTGGTCATAAGCTGAGCAGGAGGAAGTCGGGGATATTATTGCGCCATCATCTCACAAATAGAGCTATGTATGGCCATCTGTGTGTTTATCCAACAAACTTTTTTTGTGCAGCAGTGTGTGATTTTGTGTGCCTCTCAGTGTCAGTGTGCACAGCTATGTCTGGTTTGGTCATAGTGTGTGTAACGGCAGGCTGCCTGTTTATGGCTGAACCTGGAGAGACTCTTGCAACATTAATACAAGCACAATGACCCACAACTGGAATTCAACAAGTAATTTGAAAAATGCGATCAATTACTCATTATATATATATGACTGAAAGTTCGTCAATAAGCATTCATGAGCGCTCTCTTCAACTGTTTTGCTGTGCCACACTTCTGACATTGAGTATTGCGAGAGTTCATGCCTCTTCTCCCTTTGTCCTTTTAAAACAGTTGTCCTTGCGAAGAGCGATTACGGCAAGAGATTGGATAATAAACATATGTAAAAAGGTGCCCAATGAATTTTAGAGCAGATTGAAAGAGGTGATACACTTTCAACGAGTTGTGCAATAAAGGGAGTACTCCACACAAGATTGGTGCTCAGAGAAGAAAATTGGCAGAATTCATCAAATGTTCCGCGGGCATAAAACCTCGGCAGCAGTGCGTAGGGCCTTTAATGTGAAAAATAGCCCAGGGGCCTTGTGGAGTGTGTTTTATGTGGTTGGAGGGGTTAAAGGAGGGCTGTACATTGGTTCATGTAGAGATGTTGAGGGGATTGTCAGATTTCCCCAGTGGCATCCTTGCTCTCTCTCTCTCTCTCTCTCTTTCTCTCTGTTTCATGTCATCGGAGCGTTGCTTGAGTCGCTGAGACAGTAGCGCTGACTGTCTGGGAGTGATTTATGCAGTCATGAGGGCTGCACTGTAGCAGACCTTGGCCCGTATTTTATTCTGACACTTATTATTGAAATGAGACATTTGGGTGTAAAGAGAAACCCAATCCGTTTTTTTCAGTGAGAGGATGAGGCAGCAGTCATGTTCACATCAAATCCCAGTCTTCCAGCATTTGGAAAGTCCTCAGGGAGAATTTAATTCCACTTCTTTACATTCTCACTTGTACATAGTCTTTTTTTATTTATGAAAATTCAGATTCAGTTTCGCATGTTGAAAGACAGAATTGCAACAAGCTGAAGCAATAGTTGAAGCTGCAGTGCAGCTGTTCAGATGGTTGGAGAAGAGACAGACAATAGTAGTCAGTCAGCAGTGTGTCCTCCGCTCCGTTGTTGCATTGAATTTGTCGGAAAAATAAACAAACAGTGTAGTACCCATTATTTTTGCTAAAAGTTCAGTATTTTTTGCATATACTTGTAATGCTTATTGGGAGCATTACTGAGACCTGAATAGCCATAAATCATCAGTAAAAAGGTTGAGCAAAAGTGCTTGCCTAGACATTTCTGTCATCTCTTTGCTGTCGTCTCCATAATGAAAGGCACAGAATGCCAGAAGCTACTTTAAAACTCTCAAATTTTAGGGTACATTATGACATGAAATATCCAGTCAGGCCTGCAAAACTGTGTTGTTTGCAGATAGAAGCGATAGTTCATAAATAGTTCAACATTTTGGGAAATATGCTGATTGATATTATTGATAATAGATTCTACCTTCATATACAGTAATCAGTCACTGACAGGTGAAGTATACAATACTGACAATCTTGTTACAATGCAGTGTTCTACTGAGAAACCTTGGGTCCTGGCATTTATGTGGATGGTACTTAGATATGTACCACCCACCCAACATGGCAACAGTCTTCCCCGGCAGCAGCAGCCTTCTCAAGCAGGACTATGCACTCCGCAACACGACAAAAACTGCTCAGTTACAGCTCAAGAAACTTCCCCAAACGTCAAGGCGTTGACCTGGCCTCCAAACTCCATAGATCCCAATCTGATCGAGTATCAGCATAATGAGCCAGAACAACCCTGATCCATGGAGTACTTATCACACAACCCACAGGATCCAAAGGATTTCATGCCAGTGCCAGACACTACAGGACACCCCCAGAGTTCCTAAGTTTATTCCCCAGATCAGAGCTGTTATGGCAGCATGATGGGGACCTAAATTAAGCAGGGCGATGTATGCTACTCATAAACTAGCTTATTAAGCAAAAAGACTGTCAATAGAGAAAAGAGGTGAGCTTAAGGTTAGCAAAATCCACCAGAAGTTCACAAGTTAGTATGTTCCAAAGTGTAAAAACATCTGGTTTTGCTGTATGCAGAAGACTTCTGTGTTCTATGTTGAGATACACCGATGATTAAGCGAAAACTTCACATAGGGAGTAATATTGGTGCACCTTTTCACTTTGATAGAAGAAGAGTGGTTTTCACTGTTGACATACAGTTGAGACAACTGATAAGTGTCTTCCTCTGTCCCTAGACAATAAACCTAGAGGTGACACTGACTACACTTATGTTGTGCACATCTACTGTACCTCCTCTTCTTCTTCATCCAGCACTATCACTAGTACGGGGTTCAACAACATTTCATTGAACCCATTTTAAATTTTACACAGCACGGAAACAAAACAACCTTTAAGTTATTTGTAACAAAAGATATAACTCAATATTCTATCACACTAATAACACAACTGATTTTGTTACCTGAATGCAGTATTATCTCTATGCACTGTTTTGCTTTGCCAATGTCTTTAGTGAACTGTAGTGTCCAAGAGCAAGAGGCAAAGATCTACAATCAGGTAAATCCAGGTATTTTACCAACTTGGAACCTGATCCATAATGAAACTGACTATCAGAACCCCCCATCCTCCGGTCTCCTCTAACTCTTATCTGAGGGCTCCACACAGCTGACTGGACCCTAACGACGAGGGGTCATATTGCCTTTTCCCCAAAGATGAGAAGATGGAACAGGCGTGTAATCGACGGCCGTAAGCGCTACACTCCCGGGGCTGGATGACCTACATGTTACACTTTCCCCATCTGCCTGCATACACTTAACACCCCACAGGCTGCCACTCAAACCAGCAGGTGATGGCGTGCAGGAGATACAGACGGTGTGTAACAGAGGCTTACTGCATGTACAGATGTTAAGCACAACACCCAAGGTTACACAGTTAAACCTTGGGTGCTGCTCAAAACCTTGTTTACTTGTCAGCATAGTTGAGGTAGAAAGGATGACCTTGTGTCATTCATTTCATTGCACTTCCAGTTCACGGAGACAAACACTTTCTCCTTGTTCACAGCATAAACTCCATAAAATTGAAAACAAAAACATTTCATTAAAATTCAAAGTGCTACATGCAAGCCATAAAGCAATGTATGCAGTTAATTCAAAGGCATAAAAAAGCTAATGGACTATTAGAGTCTATTGCCTGAGGCTGCCTTTTCTCCTTGCAGAAGAAGTGCATCAATCACTTCTATCAGTAATCCCTTGCAAGCTGCCGCCAGGGTCTGTCCCTCCTGCCACAGAATCGGTCCCTCAGCAAAGGCAGCCTCAGATGTGGCTGAAGTTGACATGTTAACAGATAAACTGGCCGCACTTTTGCACCACTATCACTACATTCTGCCCCCAGTCTTTGGGGATATTGATGGGAGGCAGCAGTCGATGAGACAAAAGCGGTGACAGAGGAGACGCCTGAGGAGTCTAAGCTAAGCTGCTGCGTGTTTGTTCTTCCTCCCTTGTCCTCTTACCTGGAGGATAAACGATAAGATGGGACACAGATGAGAGCACCTTCAGGATTATGCTCCGCTGTAGGCGACTACGAGCCCATAATTGTAAAAAAAAAATAAAAAATTGCGACTTTAGCTGAAGTTTTCAAGTAAGTCTGTTTGTTTGTTAGTAACAGCTCAGAACAGCTTAAAGCGACGTGAGATATTTACTGAAGCGGACACTCAGCCGCGTCACAAGTACACAATTTTGGAACGTCATTTGTCAATATGGGACTCTGCCACAGAGAAAATGAAAGAAAAGAAAAGAAAAGTGGCTTCATTCTTTTGTAACACTCCACTAAGCTGCTTTACTGCGTTTGTTGTTGGAAAGCTGGTGGTCGTCTCGGGGGGCTCAGAATGAAAACACATTTCTTTTCTGGCTACAGCTGCCGCATATCCATGTGCAAACAGCCAACAGATGTGTCTCGATTCCAGCTACTCCATCCCGGCGCCCATTTCCTTCCAACTTCACGTTTACCTGATCATCTCCTGTCCAAACCGTAGAGCAAATGATCTCTCATGAGTAATCACTGTTGTTTTGTCCTAGACCAATAAGATAATTCATGTTGACTCTGTGCGTATGGGGCAGTTTTAGCGATGAAGCACTTGCAGAGCTGCTTCGGGCTCCGTAAACACTACAGCTGCTAAATAATTTGTTGCAAGCAGATTTTGTTTACCAGCATGTGTTTATGAATGAATATGAATTTGCATACTTTGCATGCACACTTGAGAAAGATAGTGTACTACATTGAAATGTGTGATGAAACTTTTAACAGGCTGCAGTTTGTACTGAGCATCGGCAGTCACAGTGGGGAAAAAGATAGTTCTTGAGATTCGGGGATTCAGCTGATTGCTAAAATTTCACTGTGTAAACTTACCTTCAGCATTTAGGCATGCTGATGTGTGTTGCATTTTTGTAGAGTAGAAAGCTGGGCTGAAGACAGATTTTCAGTATGCAAATATCTGAGAATATCTAGAAAGCTGCAGCCAGGATTGTAGAAACCCTTCCCATCTGTCAGATCCACACAACTAACACACTGCTAACTAAGACAGTGTGTTTAGCTGGATAGCCATCAGTCAAGGGGACACAACAATGATGGCGAAGTCCCTCACGCAAGAGTTAAGACTAATTAATATTCTTGTGTTTATTAGGGATTAATTGTTCCATCTGGCTCTCATGAAAACCCGTGAAGAAAATAAAAACAGCAACACTCCCTCCTTTTTATCCTGACGCGTTTTCTCGCCTCATTGTGGCTCGTAAGCGGTGAGGCTTGGAGGAGGAGCCTGGACTGGACAGTCAGTACCAGAGGGAGAGCTGGGAAATTTGATCATTTTTCTTCGGGTCTGTCATACGCCATAGGCTGCCTCATTTGTCTGCTCCAACTCCTTTGTTTCCACCCGGCTCGCTGTTCTACGATCAGGCTGCAGAGCGACCAGCAGGAAAAGAAGACAGAAAGAAAGAGAAATACAGTCCAAGGAACTATATAAGCTAATTATTATAGTGCTTCATGTTTCTTTAATACAGTACTTACCTCTAATGTATGTGTTGCAGTGTTTAATGCATGCTGAGTGGCCAAAAAAAAAGAGAATGAAAGCAGGTTTGGAGAGTGAGGCAAGGAGGGATGAGGGAGGCTACACGACTGCACATTTCTTTTTCTTTTTTTCCACTCCAAATTGCCCCGTGGTTCCACAGGAGTGATGTTGACCCAGTTTATCTCCCACTCAGGTGATTAATGCAACATCGCTCCAAACAAAGGTCACATCAGGAGGCAGGGGAGCAGGCGAGAGCACAACAAGAGCTAAGGGAGTTATATATGGCTACTGTTATGGCTGAGAAAATAAGTTGTTTGTTTTTTGTAGGGCATCACTCAGTCCCTAGAGACCTACGTGGAGAAGGGAAAGAGAAAATGATAGAAGACACACTCCAACACTCGCATACAGACACTGGAATGAGGCAGGAATGAAAGTAATACACTGCTGCTACTATAACAATTATTATATTATCATTATTATTACCCTATGAATATTTTTTACATTTTATGTTGGCTGATAATAATGTTAGCTATGTAGGTGTCAGATGGAATACATTAAAGTGGTGCTCCACTGATATATACAAAGATTATTTTTCTTAAAGGTGCAGTATGTAGGATTTCAAACACTAAGATACCATTAAGATAGCAGCAAACATCTGCTGGGCATCTGGACGTGCTGGCAAACAGAGAGAATTGTAGGAGCTTAACTAGCTATGGGCCACCATGAGAGACATGACATGTTGCGATTTCCAGCCAGTGCTGTTGTAAAAAAAAAGTGATAGTTGTACAACGTTCTTGTGGCTAATTAAATCCAGTTGATTATGCAGTTAATGTTAAGTGTTTGTGGTCAAAAATGGCATCATTAGCATATCGACAAATATCCATATTGCTTACAAGATTTATCCTATTATTGATAGATAATGTGGCCAGCCTTCGGTTAAGAAAATTGTTTAACATTTGCATCCATATCTGCTCTGTAAAGATATAACAGAATAATGACGTTTTTAGCAGAAACTAAAATTACATATATGATAAAATACAAATTTCTCGGTTCTGGCAGCCTGTCCAGCCACACATGCATATGAAAGAAAGTTAGCACATGTGACTCCCTCTCTTTGAAACTGTTGTCCTCCCCTCACTTAAAAACAATGTGAATGACCAAGCAAAAGTGCAGTCCAACTCAAAATCCAAAGAATTTAAAAACAAAGCATTTTATTTTTGGTTGTTTACCTAATGCATGTGCACTTGTTTGGTTTCAGCTCAATATGAGAGTCTTTACTACTGTTTTACGGCTCTCCTCTGCTTGTGTCTGTTCCACACCACTGTGAAAACAGACACATACAGAGCAGAACACACAAGAAGAAGAAACAGATATGTGAATGTAATGTCCATTTAGTGTGTTTTTACAACATCAGCATGGTCTGCTGGTTGTGGTTAGATCAGGTTTTGTTGCCTCTTATGCACACAGCTTTCTGGTTATAAATGATAGTGAAGGGAGAGGACGTGTCACCGATGTGTCTCTTTGTTTTGGTCTGAGATGCTGGTGCTCTAGCAACATCCAATAGTTTTAAAAGTTGCTCACAGAACTTTTAACAGATGTTTTCTGGAGGTTTCTAAAGTGACTTTAAAAAAATAACCCCTGACGATGTCAGTGAGAGAGTTGCATTATAGGAAGTGTTTTGTTTTTTCATAAAGTCTCTCTCTTGTGAGACTATTAACATTATAGAAGAGCAGTACCACTGGAGAGCAATGTTAGGACACCACCTGTGTAATACTGAGATCCAGATGATGGTTGTGTGTGTATGTGTAACACAACATGGAAATAGAGACTAATTTGGAGATGTCTTTAGATCGCATTTGCTTTTCATTTGTTCACATAATAGAGAAGAGCCCACAGTGAGGGTCGGGTTCCCCTTAAAGGGTTGCAAAGTCAATCAGAGGAGTTAATAATGGATTAATGTCTGCATGTTTTTTCCCCCTGATTGCTTCATTTTAGTCATTGTTAGCTGGACAGTTTCACCTTTTTCTGGTTTGTAAAAAAGATTTCACTTCAACAATATGAGTACAACTTTTTTCAAGGAAAAACTGTGAAAAATGCCAGTCATTCTTTTTTTGTTTTTACATTTCATAGCCAAATAAATAATTAAGTAATAATAAGAACAATTAGAAAGTAATCCTTTGCTGCTTCCTTAGTCAGAAGCCAAAACAGCTGGGAACCTCCTTCAAATGGGACCAAATCAGGAAGTGTTTCATGTAGCGATGTAGACATTTTTATTAGAGAAAATACAAAATCCATTCTGAGCCGGGCTTTACAGACGATTTGTGCTGTCAGGTCCTATCAGTACCTCACTGCTGTTTAAAACATGTTCAATCATTTTCCAAAATACGCTTTGCCAAATTCACTGAGATGTTTAACAGAACACGCATGAGTGAAAAATTAGTGTTGGAATATCAAGGGTTGAGAATATAAGCCTTCTCTGTAGACTCCCTGGTGGTTTCTGTGTCTTTTAATGTTCATTTAGAGGCAGCACATACACGCCAGGCAGTTACTTGAAACTGTGGACAGCTCATGAATTTAGGTCATTTTGTTAGAGTCAGAACTAGGCTATGTGTTTTTATTTCTACCACTGTGCTGCATTTTTAAGAGAGTTTGTAATTCAGGCCTTGAAACAGCTGCTTTTCAGTTTCACAGCCTTCCACAGCTGACACTTGAGGATATAAATGCTTTTATAGTTATCATTTTAACCAATTTCAGTTTGCTGTGTGAGCAAAAGGCTCCACTCCAAAGCCGTATTTAAATAAAACAGGAGGTATAATTGCGCTCCTGTGCCTACCTTATTTTCTTTTCTTATTTTTGCGGTTATCTAAATTATAATCTCTGGTTTCAGCGCTTATACCAAAGCACATTCTCTGAGGTATTCTACAGCCGTGGTTTCTCGTCCAGAGAAATTACTGGTGCTAAATGAAGCAATGATTTTCTTTATATGTGCCAGCTGTAGTGCAAATGGTTTTCAATCTGCCAGAAAATCCAGTTCATTCTGTGGAGATGAGGTTGAAGATGGAATGAGTGAACAGGGGCCATTTGGGCTTTGATCAAACATTCTGATAATGTTGCATCAAACTGTGCTTTGTATGTATGTTTTCCAGTGCTGAATTCATGAAAATTTCTTTTTGATCATCTGTCGAGAGGACATTTAGGGAAAAATAAAGTAAAATTAAATTTTTTATCTGAATGCATCCATCCTCAGTGCAACTGTAAAGTTATAGTAGGTATATGGGAGGATGGCCTTAAGGACACAACAGTGTCTTTACAGAATATGTTGGATTTACAAAGACACGACTATAAAAAAGGCAATGGTGGGATCTGATGCTTCTCAGTAAACCTTTAAGCCAATGTATAGCAGCTTGTGTACAGTTCAGTGAGGACATTCATGCCATTATTTGAACCACTTATTGTAATAATGTGTACTTTAGTTTGTCAATCTGGCTCTGCTCATGTAACCTGATGGTTTGTGCACAGAGCCAGTCGTCCATGGAAGGGCAGACACTTTCAAAAAATACGTGGGAGGTGATTGGATAAACAATCTGTTGATCAGGGCATATCATGGGCTAACTTCACCTGTAGCCACCCCTAAAACACACCCGCAAGTGCCAGTCGTTCCTCATAAGATGCCAATTGGTCCAAACCATTGTAGTCAGCGCATAGCTTGAAGGTGGGCAAAATGAACTATTATCTTGTGAATCTCATGAGAGTCTAGCTGTCTTACAAGGTAAGTTCTCATGTGATGGTCTGGAACAAATGTAAGGAAGTGTGACATTGATTTTGAGTTTACAACCCTGCTGTCAGGGCCTAATGAATATGAGTACATTGAAAGACTCAGTGCTCCAGCTTTCACTTTGTCCAAAAAGCACAGTAGAAGACAGAAGATAGAAAACTCCAAACACTGAGGTTTAGCAGAACTAGCTCAATTATGTCAATTCCACTACTACAGCTCTGCTTCCATGAAATGTTTCTGTAGCAAAAGTCACAAAAAAGGCACAAAAGGCAAAATAAAACACAGTTTTCTCACTGTAGACAAAATGCTTACTGTTTCTCCTTCATCCTCAGGTGAATGGGAAGGAATTGTCCAAGTCCAGCCATGATGAAACTGTGGAGGCCTTTCGCGCTGCCAAGGATCCCGTCGTGGTGCAGGTCATCAGGCGGACCCCCAGCGGCCGCCCCCATGGCCCTCCTCAGGAAATCCATGTGGTGGATGTGTGCACTCAGACCGACATCACCTTTGAACACATCATGGCGCTGGCAAAGCTCCGGCCTTCAACCCCTCCTGTGCCTGACGTCTGTCCCTTCCTGCTCTCTGACAGGTGAGAACAACAGAAAGTAGTTGTTTGTTTAACATGTCTGCAAGTCCTTTTAGTCCCTTTTATTTCCTTGTGTTGCATCAGCGTAGTCGCTCTCTTAGCCCAATGAAACATAATAATAATAATGCATTGGTTTTATGTAGCGCTTTTCAAAGCACTCAAAGACACTTTACATTTCATTATTCATTCACTCCATACTCGGTGGTGGTAAACTATGTATGCCCTGGGGTAGACTGACGGAGGCAAGGCTACCAGTCTGTGCCATCAACCCCTCTGACCACCACCAACCACTCACTCTCACACTGCATTCACCCAGGCTTCCTGGTGTTCTCTCACGGTCTCCCATCCAGGTACTGACCAGGCTCCACCTCGCTTAGCTTCCGAGATCTGACGGGATCGGGCATCCACAAGGCGGTATGACCAGAATATCGCCTAGCAGATGCCCAATGCCCGACATGATAAATAGTGTTTAAAAACAGGAAACACAGTTTTAAGCAGATCAGTGATTTCATATAATTTCTTACTTTCTCATTTCACTTTATATGATATCATTAGACAGATTTCGGTTCGCTGCCAGTGAGGAAACACAGAGCTTGTTGTTGTGTCCTTGTTTTGACTTTGGCTGGTAATTAAGAAGGAGAAAAAAAAAGTAAGTAGTGAGAAATGTTATTGAGCTCTGAAGCAGAAATATCATTGTTTGCAGGATTAGCATTACAAGTATTAAGGACGCCTGTGAAATATAAGTGAATTGTGCAACCAGCTGCATAGTTTTCTGACAAATATAGATTTGTTTGATGAATGAGCTTCTCAGTGTCCTTCATGTCGTCTTTCACCAACAGGACACACCTAATGAAAAACAAAAGGCAAATAGAGAACAGGCTTAAGTGGTACTAATTGGCCATTAATACTGAATGTATGTGTGAAGTGCATCAATAAGTAGTTGGGGGAAAAAATGAGAATCAATATGAAAAATCAAATTCCACCAAAAATGTTGACACATATTTAACATACTAACGCTGAACCTTCCAACCTCTCGAGTCAATTACATTTGTTACTCCTATAGCACTTGAACACGTCACAAGGGGGATAGTTGCTGCTGAGTGACAGATGCAAAGCAGCATTACCAGATAAGTCAATACTCAGAGTTTGCCTATTGAATCAGGTTTGTCTGCTCAGTATGAAGCTCTCTCAGTCTGTTAACTGTCCTTTACAATTTTTACTTTCTGAATGCTGCTGCACTACCTTTTATATTTCCCCCGTCTGCTTAAAAAAAACACGCAGCGAACTCGACTGTCAGATTAAATGTGCTAGTTTGCCTTACATGCCTACACATTTAGCTGAGATTAAAAGAAGAAGACTGTCACTTTGTGTGCAACAGCACACAAGTGGTATAATGAGTAGAATTCTAATCATATCTCAGCTGAATGCCGTATACGTCGAATCCAAGTTTTTTTTTTATTATGGTTTATGTGAGACGAAAGCATAAAAATGAAAAGATCTTGAGAGTTTAAAGTATCAACAAGAGGTTTTCCTGGGAAACAACAAAGGAAACATGTTTGTTATTTCATCTTCTGGCATTTTAGTTTATATTTCGTTCTTCCCAGAGGAGAAGTAAACTGTGAACAAGAAAAGTTTTGCATATCTGGGTTTCACCTCTGGGGAGCGGAACAATAACAGTGCAGGAGTTTTATAGCACAGAATTGGGAAATCAGGACCGTCTTGGTGTTTGGTACAGTAGATAATTAATTCCAATAACAATAAACATTGTAAATTCTGTATCTGTTGTCATTTGCTGTTGGACAGTTGGTCTTTGTTACAAACACCTTTAAAAAAGTGTTGTTATTTTCAGTGTTGCACATTAGTTACAAAGAACTACACATGGCCAGACCAAAATCATTACACACATGTATAAATGTCTACAAATATATATCTGTCACCATACATATCCCCACAGGGACTTCTTGCCATAATTGGAGCTGCTTCATGTATCCATTTTCTCATAGAGGGTTTACAAGGTGATTAAAGGAAATGGGCTAATAAAAAACTAGGCAACACTAAGCAACGTATACTTACAGCCCCAGGCTGGGTCCAAATGTAATCAATGTGTTCCATAAAACTCACATTTTCTTCTCTACATCTGAGATCAGGTGCACAACCCAATATACTGCAGTTTTTATAGATATAAGAAATGTTGGCATCTCATATTTGAGGCAAGATTGTAAATGTGTAATTGTGTTCTTTTGCGCAGACTGCCAAATGTTGTTATTCCAGTAATATTGAGGCATCAAGCATTCTGACATTTACAAGTCTGTTTTTATCACTGAAAGGTTGTTTTGAGACAGTTTTATAGTGCTGGGTAATCTAAGAGTCAGGCAGCCCCTGAACGCATCACTCAACATGTACAACACAGTGTCTTTTTGAAGTTTTTGTCCACCATGATTATCTTGTGTGGCACCGAAGCTGCTCATCTTGTTAGGCCCTCACAATGCTGTTTTGTTCAGTGACTGAGGGAGGCATAATAGAATTACACTGTACAATGTGGGGGGCTTTGTCTGTCAAGAGCAGGAAGCAAATTACAGTATGTGGATATGCTGTTATTAACAAGGGGCTGCACTTTTATCACATACACACACACTCCAGCGGCAGTTAAAGCCCTTGACAAATCCTTTATTCTTCAGATTCCAGAAAAGACAAAAGCAACAAAACCCTGTCACTTTGAGATTTTGAACGGTTTGAAAGAAGATGATAAAAAGTATCTTTCTTACACCCAAATCTCCGCCTCTTTCTGCTTCCCTGTCTGTCTTTCCTCCTCTTCCTTCCTCTGTCTGCCTCTCCTGACAGCTGTCATTCTCTTCACACAATGGACCAGGATTACTATGAAGGGACAGACTACTTCTCCCCTGTTCCAGCTGATGGAGAGAGGGCAGAGGAGTTTGAATACGAGGTAAGAATTACACTTGATATCACTGTTAATCAGCAGCCAATGACTGTATAAAAAAAACAGAGGTAGCCATCATGACTTCACCCGTTGGTTTGTGGACAAACGTTTCTAAACCTTGAGTTTGGCATTCGCCATCTTGATTATTTTAAAGACAAGTGTAGGGTGGATCGACGGAGAACTCGAGGACACAACACACATCCATATGTTAGCAACTTGTTAATCACAATGTAGCATATTGTGCTTTATTGTCTGTTATACTCTAACATCATGCTGTATTCCAAAAGTTTTCAAACTAGTGACCGAGACCATAAACTCATTAGGAAAATGTTTACTGAGATAATAAATCAAATGAGAAGTAGGGTCATTTTCTCATACATTTCTGAACAATCAGACTTCTTATCAGAGAAGTTGCCCACTGCTGGTCACTACTGAGAATGCAAGTTTAAGTCACTTTTGCATTGGCTTTGCTTTTCACTGCCAAAGGCTACGATCTTTTGTTTGCAATCTCAGATCAGATTGAATCAGATTGATTCATCAACATGGCCTACATTATGTTGGCAGGTAACTAACATAAAACTGCAGTAGAGAAGGGCCACACATTAAAAACACAAGAAGAGTGTTGCCATTACAAGGTCTGTATACTCCAAAACACTCAAAAAGTGATTTTTCAAATGTAAAATACTAGGTTTGTACGTACAGTATCACACACTGTCCAGATCAGCCAAAATATTGTCTTTATAATTATTGATATATAAAACCACTCATAAGTTCACTATTACAAGGGTTTTACTGCTAAAAAAATAAAACCAAGCTAAGTCCTGAGAATTCCCTCAACACTTCATATTTAATGCTGCTCCCTAATTGGTGGAGGGGTGCAAACACTACTTGACTCTATGGAAAGGTCCCAAGGGGATAGTAGAGACAGATAATCAGCCACACTGCAGACGCTCGAAAAATATGCCTTGCTTTCATTAAAAATGATACGCATCCATCTTTTTGTTTCTTTCCCCCAACAAGGTGAACAGAGAAAGTAGAAAACTTCCAAACAGCTGCAGTGTTGACTAGGACTTGCTAATTGTTTTCATAACTCTGAAAGAAACACCTAGCAAGGTGGTCGACTCTGAGCTCGATCAAACCCAATTAAAGTGAGTTGTGTGTGGCAGGTGCTAGTGTGAAAAAAAGAGATAGAAACACATCGCTTCGCTTCTGCATCTTTACTGGAGTGTAAGTAATGGGATCAATATAAAGGTGACATTTCTAAGGCTGTTGGCCTCTGACACATGCAGATAAACATACAGATACATGGATTCCACCGTGACAGGAGGAGATAAACAGAATCTGTTCTGCTCTCCGTTTTGGTCCAATATTCTTTATTTCCGAGTCATTGAAGTGCGAATATATCGCACAGACTGGTCTGATGTATGATGATTGCTCACCCCTCCTTCTTCCTATTTGTTTCATTTGAATTTGTTCTGAATGCTTCCACCCACTGAGCTTAAGCTGTTTCTTCATATCCTAAAGAGATTTGTGCACCCACTTGGATCGCAGAGGCCCCAGTGTCAAATCAGAACAAATATTATATATTAGAGCATCTCTTTACGCCTCATTGCTATTAGCAAATCCTATTATTCTGTGTATGCTTTGCAGCCTGCACCAGATTTTTTTTTTTATTTCAAGCTCAGGGAGTTTTATACCACCCTAATGCTGTTCCACTTACTGTATGTCAACTGAAAAACGCTGTGAGGGGGATACAGGCAGAAGCTGAAAAGCTACTTTCAGAGTCGACCTGATCCCTCACTCCCTGCTGACGGAGAGAAATGAGAGTGAAGGAAAGACAGGTCTTTAAATTACCTTTCTTTGATGAAAAGGCACAGTAGGAGAGAACAGTTTGTCATCATGTAACAGCGAATACATTTAAACCAAATTCACCTCCTTAATACACCAGCACATTGATGCTGATGAGGCGGAGAGATGACTACTGAAGCACACATTCACAGTATGCTATATATCTGATAACTGTACGGATTAATGTGAACAGTCAGCTTGAAGTTTGAGTTTTGACTTCATAGATAAATGTCCAGAGGGTACACCGCATACATCTGCATCTGTTGTCTCGACTATATTCACCGCACTGTTGTTTTTACAAACACCTGTAGAGTTCTTCATCACCGGCGGCGTGTTTACATGCATTTACAGCTTGCCAAATCAATACTTTTATATTAACAATCAGTCAAGTGACTATGTATCAAGTGGAGGTGTTGCTCTTAGTAATGAACCCTCAGAGAATTATTACCCGTAATTGTTTTGGTTTTACAGCTGCTGCTGTAGCAAGCAATCAGTAACAAAACAGCTCTGCATTAAAACAGTGTAAGAGGCTGTGTTGGTGTGGGCATGTTGGATGAATTACAATCCAAGAAGACCGGCTGAGTAAGAAGCTTATCAGACACTAAAACGTTACAGCACTGTTTAGTATTGCTGCTAAATACTGCTTTGGAAAGTTAACATGGCTGCAACCGTTTCGCTTCTCATCATGTCAGCTAAGACCTGAACAGTAGAGATACATTCATAAAGAATGAGGACTGGTGCACGTATTACATCGGCCTTGTTACATAATCCAAGGCTCATAGATGTGCATGGGGAGTGAAGGCTTGACGTATATGCGGCTATATAGCTACAGAGTGCCCATGCTGACCCCTACCAACAGCACCCACAGTGAGCATGTGAATGTCAGACCTGCACCAGGGAGCAAAGAAAGTAGGTAACCTGTTCTGATAAATCATGTGAGTGTCATTTAGCTGGGGAAGAAATCGAGCAGGATGCACTATGGGAAGAAAGCCAGCTGACAAAGGCAGTGTGATGCTCTGGACAATGTTCTGCTGGGAAAACCAAGGGTCCTGGCTTTCATGTGGATGTTACTTTGACACATACCACCCACCTAATGTTGTTTCAGACCACGTACACCCTTTCAAAGCAACAGTATTCCCTGATGACAGTGGCCCCTTTCAGCAGGATAATGCACCCTGTCACACTGCAAAAATACTCCAGAAATAGTTGGAGGAACACGACAAAGTTCAAGGTACTGCCTTTGCCTCCAAATTCCCCAGATCTCAATCTGTTGGCGTATCTGACAAAACAGGTCCAATGCCTGGAGGCCCTACCTCACAACGTCCAGGCCTTCAAAGAACTGCTGCAAATGTCTTAGTGCCTGATACAACAAGACACCTGCAGAGGTCTTGTGGAGTCCATGCCTCGAAGGGTCAGAGCTGTTTTGGCAGCACAATACTGACCCACACAATATTAGGCAGACAGTTTTTAAGATTGTGGCTGAGTAACACAAATGCATTAACTGGGGTTTTACAACAGCACATGTTCATAAAATGTGGCCATACCGCCTTGTGGATGCCCGATCCCGTCAGATCTCGGAAGCTAAGCGAGGTTGGGCCTGGTCAGTACCTGGATGGGAGACCGTGAGGGAACACCAGGAAGCCTGGGTGAATGCAGTGTGAAAGTGAGTGATTGGTGGTGGTCGTAGGGGCCGATGGCACAGACTGGCAGCCTCTCCTCCGTCAGTCTACCCCAGGGGCAGCTGTGGCTACATACATAGCTTACCACCACTGAGTATGGAGTGAATGAATAATGCAATGTAAAGCGTCTAAGTGTCTAGAAAAGCGCCATATAAAACCAATGCAATATTATTATTATTAAAAGCCTGAAGACTGAAAGAGAAGTGCTATCTTTTCCATTTAGCTGGATAAAAAAGAAACTGAATGTTTGAATCTAAAGTAATTAAATCCAGGTCATTCTGACTATAATGTAAACAGACTGAAATAAAGAAAAGTTGCTTCTACACGGATATTCTCTGGAAAAGTTAAGACACATTCTCTTTTCACTACAAAGCCCACTATAGTTAAAATAAACCAGCACCGATCCAAAACATGTTCATTGGTAGACAGTAGAGCAATCTGACTACTGACTGGTTTAAAGGGACCAGCTGACTAGTTAAATTAATTCTCCAATTTCCTTCTAAAAGCCAATTTCTCTGCACTCTATCTCCTTAATTAGTACTTGCTCCAAGTTTAGATATCTCAAAAACCTTGAGGTGGGACTTCAAAATAAATCCTTTCATGTAATAAGAAAAGGAAAAGGGGGCTCTGGGAGTGAACGTATACAGAATGTAGCTCTAGTTTTATTGTGTATTCTGTAGACCACCAGTCTGCAGACCTCTGGTCTACAGTCTGTAACATCTTTGTGCTCTCTGATGTCTGCTTGTTTAAATGGATGGAACATGCAGGACATGTCTCATAGCTAGAATTTCACACAGAAACATCATGCATTTCCCAGGATTAGTTTCGGTGACTTTTGAGGACGCGAACTACACTCCAAGCTCAGAGATAGTCCTCCCTCTCTTTCTGCCAAGTCGTAGCCATCCATGCATTTGCCGCTGCTTTTTCAATTACAGGTAATCAAAGGCGCGATTATTATGACAGCATCCAATGTGCTTTGATGGTGGGCGGCAATCTTCCTCTTAATCACGCCATAGCAGTCATTAATTTACTGTCAGAGCCCTCGTCCATGTGCCACGCTGCAATCTCCTGCCTGAGAGGCAGAGAGCTCGCCTGGAAAACAGAGACCAAAAAAAAGAAATCAAAAGGCAGAGGAAAGACAGAGATTGGGGAGTGTGTTTGATGGTTCGGGAGACAACCATCTTTTTACTGAGGCATCTGAGCGAGTGGGTGTTTCTGTTTTTTTTTTTTACACAATATTGTCTTAAAACAAGAAAGCAAAGGAACATCTGATGAGGAAAAAAGGTCACATCGTTAAACGCGCGCATAATTGATGCTTCATCCAACATGTAGTAATTGCAGCAATCTATTCTCTCTGATCATTTCGGGTTTCCAGCGCTATATATAGCCGTTAATTAGTCAGAAGTAACTTAAGGCTTATTTCACGGAATCTCCTAGGGATGATGCATTACCTGCTCACACCTCTGCTTTGCCTCAGTCTCTTCAATTAATTTGCGTGGTTTATTTTAGACAGATGTCTCCGAGACATTGCTAGTGATTTCAATATTTCCCACAGATATCCCACAACTTCACACATTGTATTAGCATGCGAGATGTGCGCTGTCTCTGTAGCTCCCATTACCTCCATGACTGCTTCGTTGCATCGAGAGGTGTGCCGCTTTAATAATGTCTCTACCAACAATAATGGCGGTAGCTCATTAGAAACACATTCAATATAGTTAATGACTGATTTCTGCAGCTGACTTTGTTCGGCAGTCGGCACCAAAGCCTCCCTCGTTCACGTTATTTTCTCACACATCAGCGGGGATTCAAAGTTGTCATCGCTTCTGAGGCAGTCAATTAAAGATCTGAGCTCCCCATCAGGTGGAGGCTGTTGAAAAAGATAAAACGACAAAGCTCAGGTGATTCAGTTCTTTTAAAGCCCCTTTTTTC
Source organism: Dascyllus trimaculatus (assembly GCA_024666655.1). Lineage (NCBI taxonomy): Eukaryota > Metazoa > Chordata > Actinopteri > Pomacentridae > Dascyllus > Dascyllus trimaculatus. The sequence goes on from CM045448.1 coordinate 24,861,768, forward strand.
TCTGTGCAAATGTGCGTGCTCTGTTGGGTATACTCGTATGTGCAAGCAGAGGGTTTGTGCAGGAATTACCATGGTGTGTATGAGTGTGTGTAGCTCGGCAGCAGCAGCAGTAGGCCCCAGGTCCAAAAAACACCTCAATGATCTGTCAATGTGTGTGTGAAAAGTCAAAGCACAGACGTGTAGGAAGAAATGAGTGACAGGGGAGAAGCAGAAAATGGGAATTCAGCCTAAAAGTGTGTTTGGGTGTGTATGTGAGGGAATGGGGGGGGGTCATAAACAGCTTAGGAGGGGCAGCCAGAGGCACTAGGGATTGGTCTTTTTCTTTCCGTCATCTCATCCCAGCATGGTCAGACATCCCCCTCCCTCCCCCCACCTCCCTCCTAAAGCCCCGCCACATGTGACACATGTAACCAGCCAACCCGCACTTGTCACGGAGGAAATGAATCTCTCTGTTTCTGTGCGGGACCCCTGTGAGCCCCACCAGAGCCCTCGCCGCCACCTCATTTCTCGCTGCCCCCTCCATCCTCCTCTCCACTCAACCACCTCGCTCCTGCTGCTGAGAGACCGCGTGTTTCTGTTCTAATGAAGACCTTGGGAGGAGAGGCCATTTCACACTTGATTCCCTCCAACACCCTTGATATGTTTCAGCATTTGGAGATGGAGCACAGGCTCTTGCTGTTTGGCGTTCGGTTGCACCTTCTTTGTGGGAAACTGAGTGTGTGAAGCTGAAGCAAAGAGGTTTGTGTACATTACCTAGATGGAAGCTTGGGAGAAAACACACCAGAACACGTAGATATAGAATGAAGCAGAATTCTAGCTGCAACTAATCAAGTCTCATTTCTTATGCCTTGCATTTATGAACTTAAATGAAGAACTGATGTAGACACCAGGGTACTACACTACGTTTCAAGAGGCTTGTGGAAAATTTGACAACCGCTGATTTGTTAGTCAATAGCTTGTTGATCTCTCCCCACAGGAAGACGAGGAATGCTTCAGCGCTGGAGCAAATATGTATTTCTGATAGCATTAGCATAATTATAGTTTATTTATAGTCTAACATTCTATAACTTGGCAACAACTTGAAAAGAAATACACTTGAGGTCCTCTGACATTTATCAAAGCCCCTCCGATCGCACTTTCCAAGCTGAGAATGTCTTTCATGATCAAACACTTTGAAACTCAGAAAACCTTGGATGGGAGTTGGCCATAAATGGCTCAAAAACAAGCAGGAGTTTTGCACTGGAACTTAAGTAACCTGGTTGTTTGATCTTCAGTAGAGGGACTCCTTCGTGTTTGTGAAGTCATTGAAGCCATTGTTATGCATCGGAAAATGCTAGATGTGTAGGATATATTTGGATTAGTTTCTGTTTGTTCTTTAAAGGTTACAATAGTATTCTGTGTCAGCAATATGAAATTATAACAAGGTAACTTTTGCAGCTCTTCTGAAGCCTTCAGTCATATCACTCGATCTCTATCTCAGCCAGATGGAGTCTTGGTTTTACATTTTAGTATTTCCTTTTATCTACATAGGAGGTAGAACTGTGTCGACTCAGCAGCCAGGAGAAGTTGGGGCTGACTCTGTGCTACAGGACGGATGAAGAGGAGGATGTGGCCATCTATGTTAGTGAGGTGAGTAGATGACTTCCCCTTTAAGATATTAGATTTGAATGTCTGGAGTTGAGATGATTTATTTCTTTCATACAAGCCAGTGTACATCTTCCAGTTTAGTTTGCCATTAAGAAGCACTGATACCACTCTAAATGTCGGAAATCCTTCTCTATTTATTATATAGTGGTCTACCTTTATTATTTTGAGTGCATAATTTTATCCACTATGTAGTGCCCTCAAAAGTATAATAAATATAGTATATAAAATAGAGCTAACAATTGTACAGTTCATAACACTGCATTCCAGTGACACTAAAGTGGCCACTGTGCCACTCAAAAGCAGATGCTTACATTATAAAATGATGAGTCAGTGTCTAGAATTTCAATTAACTGCACACTGTTTAAAGAAACATGAGTAAAATTGAGCATCCATTAGACTCATCAGCCACAACATTCTGACCACTGACAGGTGAAGTGAATAACATTGATCATATTGGTATTATGTGTTTTTCTGATGGAAAACCTTGGATTTTAACATCCATGTTGATGAGACTTAGACACCCAAATAAACATTGTCCCAGAACAAGCACACTCCTTCATGCAAATGGAAATCCAAATGTCACTGGCCTACCCCCACAGGAAAATGCACCCCACCACATGGAAAAAACATCAAACAATCAGGAACATGTTGAGGAACATGACAATGGCCAAACATGTTGATTTGACCTCCAAACTTCCTACACCTCATTGTGATCAAGCATCAACAGGATGCAGTGGAACAAGTTTGATTGACAGAGGCCCCACTGCACATCCAGAGTACCCAAAGGATCCAGTGTCAAGGTCCTGGTTCCAGACCCCATAGGACACCCTGAGAGGTCCTCTTGTCCATTCCCAATGGTTCAGAGCATTTTTGAGCACATAAGGGGGACCAACACAATATTATGCAGGTAGTTATAATGTTATGCCTGATCGGTCTTTATCAGAAGTAGGAAATAAGTGCAAAAGTTGGTGATTTCACACAAAACCTGAGCCTTCTCTTATCTTTTCCCACTCAGCCTTGCTCCTAAATACAGGAAAAAAAACATGCATCATACATGTATCCTCCTCCTGCCAGCTATTTTTACATCAACCACCACAGTTAGGACTGCTAGTGGTTTGAAAAATGAAAATATTAATACTCTTGGGGCAAAAGGTATATGCATATTCTGCAGATATTTCAGTTCTTTGAAGTCTCCCATTTACATATCATACTGTGTTGTTGAAACCGACAGTCATCGTCTTGCTAGATCAGAGTGCCTGAGTAAAACGTCCAAACAACTGAGAAATCTCAGTCTCTCAGACTAAATCAACTGTGACATTTAATATTCATCTTCCAATTTGTGATTTACTTCACTATTCATGTGAGCAAAGCAGGATTCTCTACTGGGTGCAGTAATTTTAAAATTGAACTCTTTTATCAACCATAAATGACATTGTTGAACATTCTGGCAAGGATCTAACGGCATGATTACACTGTCAGCTGCCAAAATGAAATGACTGCCAAGACAGAAAAAACAAAAAGCCAAACAAAAATGCTTTTGGGTGTTGTCTGCGTTCATCACCCAGTCTCAGTGTAGCTGACAACAAGCAATGAGATACATGTTAGGAACAAGACTCTTGCCCTTTATTTTTCTCCCACTTGTTGGAAGCATAGAAGATTCTGTTCTCCACTCTGCTCAACTTTCTCTAATATTCGTTCGAAGTTGACTCGGACCATGTAAGGTGTTCGCTTTGAGGGCTGAGCTGAATATAAATCACCATGGTCGGGGACTCCTGGCAGCATCCTTAAGTGTTTGCTTTGTGGGGAAAAAATAGAGCTAAGAGGAGTGTGCAGCATTTAGATGAGGTGACTGAATGTCACTGTGTACAACAGGAGTGGGAATCGCTTGGTACCTCATGATAGGATATGATACGAGATACAGGGCTCACGATACAGCAATACTGCGATAATCAATATATTGCAAGGCAATCACATAATGATTCATCAGGATCTTCATTTTCGACCACACTGCACGGGCGGAGGTCCTTGCAAATGAACTCAATGATAGATGTTGTAATGCTGGCGGCCCCTGCGGACGAGAGAGAGAAAGCTTTGCTTTAAACGCAGGCTGACTTGAAACGTTCGCTGCATCAGCCGCTTTCTCAGCGAGGAGTTCAGGATGGTGGGTTGAAGGTGGGTTTGCATGTTGGTGTGTCCTTTTTATTTTTGCGAAGCAGTTCTTGCACATAACATAGTCTTTGTCCAGCTTGCTTTTCCTCAATGTTGGGAAAGCCAAAATGGGTCCACACTGTGGACTTAAACGTGGATTGGGCGTCTCTTACGGTAGCGTTGCTGTCCGCCATTATACCTGTACAAACTCTTCTTCAGTCAAATCATTTCCACTCAAATCTCCCTGATTCATGTGATCAACGCCACCATGTGGAGTCAATAAGTAGTGATGCTAGGGAAATGGCAGCTGGCAGGGGAATCTGGCAGGGTTTAGAGCGCCTTATTATATTAATTAAAGTATCAATATTTGGAGCCAGTGTATCGATACTCATATCGCACGAGAAAGGGCGATGATATATCGCTGTATTGATATGCTGCTGTCCCACCCCTAGTGTACAGGATGTGTCAGAGGAACTGCTGCATACTCCGATCTAGAGGAAACATAACATGGAGTAAAGAACAATGTTTTCTTTTAAAACAAGCTGAATTCACCAACTTTATAGCTCTTGTTGAACGGCCACATGTTCCCATTCTCCCTCTTGTTATTTAATTTCCCTTTGTTGTCTCATACAATCAATCAGCCTCTACCTTAAAGCGCAGATGCACTAAGGTAGAGGCCTTGTTTACAACATCGCTGAGCAAAGACCCAAACAAGCAGAAGATGTAAAATTACAAATAAAAAGAATACATTTAAATAGCAACAAAAATATTAAGAAGGCAAATTAGTACAATAATAAAACGTATAAGAGTAAATAGAGAAATTATGAGTCAAGACAAGGCGAATCGACTGGAACGAGAGCAGCTGGAAGTAAGATGAGATAAAGTTGAAAACCTGAATTGTCATACATATGCAAAATGAGTAAAGCTTTAGATTGTTGTGCGTGTTATTGCAGGTTGCAGGTGCACAGTAAGTAAAACTGGATTTCCCAGTTTCAGTAAAAACACCTGCAATGTAATCCAATCATCTGAGCCTGTTTGATAATGGCCTGCATTTAAAGACAGTGGCTAAGTAATGTGAGGGAATGAAAAAATAAAACAGTAACGACCTTAGAAATAAATAAAACCCAGAGTGTTACAGAGAGGAGCATACAGCTCACGATGATAATTATTATAATTATCACTGGTGATAAATCTCAGAGCAGAGTTATAAACAGTGATAAACAAGAGTGGCAGCAGTAACAGTGCTGTGCTACTCTCTAAAGCCTGACTGATGCATGCTTAAAGCAGTGTATTAAAAGGAATGGTTTTAGTTGATTATTTACTGGAGATTCTAAGTTTTTTGGCAGGCATAACAATTTAGAAATGTGTATTCATGTGAGAGTGTTACATAAGAGGCCTCCCAGACTTTAAGAACTTTAAACAGTAGGGATCAAGATTTTCCTCACCAAGTGAAGCCTTTCAAACTACAGCTATCAGTGTTGGTTATTGCTCCAGAAGACAACAGCTGTATGGTGAAACAAGGTCTTTGCAATATGCGGATATCACGATCAGTAGCGTGCAGCCTAATATGGGTTTCATCTGAGTACATACAGTGGTTAAATATTCAGAGGGCAGAAAATTTTATCCACTGGTCCATCTTTTTTCTAAACCTGTTTATTTGGGCTCTGTGCCAGTGTGTATAAGGCCATAAGGCAGGGACTATCCTGCACAGGTCATCAGTTTAATGCAGGGCCACCAGACTTGCTGAGTCTCACCAGTGGGCAATTTAGAGTTTTCAGTCCACCTACCACCTCTTTGTTTATTTTATTTTTTTTTACTGCAGATCCATTTCTCCTATTTTCTACCCACAGTTTAAACACAGTGAAAAAAGTAAACTGCAGACAGAAAAGGACTAAAGCTTAGAGGAAAACCCAATACAGTCATTTCACCTCCTACAATATTCCTCAACAGTTAATATATTCCTATATTTTCCTATATTACCATTTTCAGTTGTAGATTATTCATGGCTAGAAGCTCTCTCCTTTCAACTGCAGAGAGATTACCCTCAGTTTTCTCAGGTCCTTTCAGTCCTTCATCCATTCCTGTCTAGGGACCTTCCTCCCAGTTCAATGAGTAGTCCTCTGTGTAGGAGTGGACCATCATGAAGATGGAGCACCACAGCACCTCGCCGTCTTCAGAGATCTCGCCTGATAGGAGAAAGTGAAACGAACGGCCCCAGACGCCAATTGATTGGTCTATGAAAGAGTGTCCTGCCCTCTTGTTGACTAGCTATAGTGACCGGAGGAGCAGGTGCATCATGTACTGGGGTTGACTTAAAGGCTGGAGATGCTTTATGCAGGGACTTGTGCTATATCAACTTGCCAGAAAATAATAACAGAGGCAGGTACAAATGACAGCTTGAATGATTAAGCCTTCGCTCAGCTTCCAGAATAGAGGCTAAAATGGCTTTAAAAATTCACCTGGCAGCTCTGAGAAAGCACACTGTCATCGAAGGTCTTCTTTTGGCAACCCACATTGTTAATAACAGTCTAGACATGTCTACTGCAGTGATGTCTTCTAAATGAGTTAAGATATTTTCAGGCACTTCTTGATTCTCCACAATGAAGACTGAAAGTGTTTTAAAGGCATTATTTTGTTCCCTCTACCTCCACAGATCAGTCCAAACAGCATCGCCGCCCGTGATGGACGTATCCGAGAGGGGGATCGCATTTTACAGGTGCTGTAAGACACACTCACTGGCCACCTCGACACCACCTCTCATTAGGTTCGACATAAAAACCTGCTTTTATTTTGTCGCACTCAACCGCTGTCTCCCAGCACGAAAGCCCATTCATTTTTAATGGCCGCACATTAAAGGGGGAACTCGCCCCCGCTGTGACTGTTAAAGGGGGAGAAATGTCCCCCTGGCTGCTTTAGTTACCGACTCAGCACCAACAGGGGGTTTTAAGAGTACTGGTTCAGGATGGGACTGTGCCGCAGCTAAGGGATAGCTCAGAGGCTATGACTGTTATTAGCCACTAGCTTCATCTGCAGGCCTGAGATCTGGAGGAACTGTGCTACTAACAAGGAGCCCTATCAGAGCTGATAGAGTTGCCTCTGAGGTTTAGGTGGGTGAGAACTGTTTTTGTGCATCTTGGTGTCAAAATTTAAAACAAAACAATCTATCACAAACCTTCATTGAAATGCCTTTGATTATTAACGTTTCACATCTGTAAAATAGAACTTTTCAACATTACGTTTTAGCATTGACAGGCTATATCTCATGACTTGACAACAATCAGATGCAGTGTGAGAGCAGTAACTACAGACATAGAGGGATAGCTGCAACCAATCAAAGTAGCACATTCATTATTTAATTTATCTATCTTACTGTGAAGCGGCAAAAAGGACAAATCGTACTGATAAATGGAAAAATGCTGAATACTGGATCTGATAATCAGCCAGGTCAACTGTGTAGGCCGGCACACCACATTTTTTCAGCACACAGAATGGACAGCTAGCAGACCAGGAGGAGACACTCTCTGAACTGGACATAAACCGTTTTGGATTAGATTTGCTGGCCTTACTTTCACCTCTTGGGGGAAGTTAAATTAGCTGAAAAAAACATCTGATAGTACTACTTTATGGGATTGTAATGGCAATTACCTTTTTACACTCTCAGCTGATACAACATTAGCCATTAAGCCATGTCTAGACAAAAAAATTGTTCTATCTCTGGTTTTCAGTCGTCTGCCTTAGATGTCTGATGGAGCAGATATGTCTGTTCTTCTGTTTTTTATGCGCATAACAATAAGTGACTGAGTAGTGAACTCTGGGCGCTTCCAAAATGCAGGTGACCTGTAGCTTGGTACTGTGCCTGAACAGCTCCTGGGTAGACCCAGAAGGAGCATTGTCAGTTTTGAGCCACCTTTAGGTCTTTTGGTCACAACCAGCTCTTGGAGGAAACTCTCCAACTCATTAAACATTCACTGCGTTTACCTCCTCCTCTTTGTCACAACAACCAACCTCTTTCAGATTATATATGAGCCTGTGATACATTGGTAATATGAAACATGCCTCTATTCATTAGTCCGGCTTTAAGTTAAGAAGTAGTGTCCAGGGAGGGTAACCTGTCTCCCAGAAGATAATAAGATGATGTACAAGAGGCATCATTGTGGAAGAAAATATTTCTCAGCTTTTATTTACATTTGAACAGAAAGTGGCATGTCAAAATTTGCTAGGGGTATGAATAATTTCGGGCTTGACTGTACATTCACTAAGTGTATATAGTTGAGTATTTTGAGAGGAAAATGGGAAAAATGTCAAGGGTAAGTAGTCTGTCTGGCAGATTAGATGTGGGGAATGGATACATAAGCAGCAATGGTCTAATTGTACATTGGTGTCTACGTGTACCATGTGTTGTCTACTGATTTGAGCCAGGAGAGTGCGTGTGTGTGTGTGTGTGTGTGTGTGTGTGTGTGTGTGTGTGTGTGTGCGTGTGTGTGTGTGTGCGTGCGTGTGTGTGCGTGCGTGTACATGTGTGTGTACATGTGTGTGTATTTGTGAGGCAGACCAGTACTCTGGCACTATTATCCACCAGTGACAGGGCCATTACTCTGCCTGCAAAAAGATGGACGCCACCTGTCAGTGGCCAGTTAATTGTACGACTAGATGTATGTACGCTGCCGGATACTTGGTGAACACAACAGCTCTGTCGGCCCACGGCCACTGTCTCATTCATAATCACTGCTGGGTCCCGATTCATATTAGAGAGCAGCATAGAGTGTTTACAATTTCCTCGGGAACAAAAAGGAATTATTGTGCAGTACCACTTTTATTGTGGCACTTTGTTTTTCTTAAGGGCTCTTGCATTGGAGAGGATAAAACTTGGTCATAGTGTGTGTTTGTGTCTCTGCCTGTGTTGAAATGTTTGCTCGCTTGTGTTTGACTTGTGAATGTTGTAATCATGTTTGTCACCTTCAGATTAATGGCCAAGATGTACAAGACAGAGAAGAAGCAATGGCAGCACTCTCCAGTGATGAGCGTAGGAACATCGTACTGCTGGTTGCCAGACCTGAGCTGCAGGTTAGAAATGACACACATGTACCTCCCTCTGCTACTGGCTGAAGCACCTACTATGGGCCTTACAATTAACAAATTACAGTCCTGATGCCATTTACAGTATATTTGCTGAGAGTAAACCTCAGCAGTGTGGGGTAGCCAACCAACCCCCACCTCTCACCGCACACAACCACTCCTAGTAGAAGCCACCACTGAGACACCTCATCATGTTTTATTTTTATGTAGCGCCACTGTAATTGACTTCCAACGGTAAGCCATAAAAGCTAATGGCATGCTAATGTGGAGTGAGTTCAGGCCCAAGGCCTATGGCAAATAAGCGGAAGGACTCTGCCGCAGTGCAGATGAGCAGGAAGCAATGGTAGACTCTTTATAATTAAATGCGTCTCTCGGTAGTAAATCTGAAGTCATCAGATATGGATGCCATTTGGTTCACATCAAGCGCACAAATAGATGATGGATGATGTGGTGCTAACGGGTCAAAGGTGCTACTTTTTATGTCCATCAGAGTGTATTGGCCTGATTTTAAGATTACAAGGCATGTTTAAAAGATGAGGGGTGTTTTGTTGGTAGAGAAGGGGGCTGCATATCAGTGAAACCCCACGTCATGTTGATGCTTGCAGTTTCTTATTTCAAAACGGTGCTGGGGTGTTTTTTTCAGAAAATCCCATTTGGCCATCCATTTGGAACATCCAGCTATTTGTTTTGAGACACTGTGTCGCCACAAGCTTTAGGCCTTGACAAATAACAGTTGCCCCTTTGCTTCTCTCTCTCTCCCTCCCTTCTCCATATGCTTTTCCTCCTCATTCACCCTCAGCTGGAAGAGGCCTGGCTGGATGATGAACATAGTGAGTTCCTGGAGCAGCTGAAGATGGAAATGCTGGAGGAGCAGCAAAGAGAAGAGATGGAATTAGCTGCCTTACAGGAGGAGCAGGAGAACGAACAGGTCAGATAGCAGCAAAACATGTTGACTGTGCAAACAATTAGCAAACCTTAAGAAACTCTGAACTCTTTATTTCTTGGTTCAATAGAATAAAGCCTCTAAAACTACAGGGAAAAGCCATCAGGCAGACAGACCATATTGCCAAGAGTGTTATTAACATCAAACATCACAATGACCAATAACCGCTTTTCCTGTATTGGGTCATTATTCACAGTCAATATTAACCTTGTCTTTGAAATAACAAGAGATCTATCTGGTGGCAGAGATGGAATCAAACTCTTCATCGACTTTCTTGGCAAAATTGACTAAAAAAACAAGCTTTGCCCTTTGAAACGTGAATACAAAATAATGATTATGAATATTTATGGAAGGGGACCATTGAACCATTTAAATTCCAAACATTAGTAATCATAATTTAAAATTCTGTTTTGTTGGGAGGATAGCACACTACAAAAATCCATATAAATGGAACTTCAAAGACATGGCAGAGACGAGACAATCCCTGAAGTAACAGAGCTGTATAACAGAGTTATGCACAACAGCATATGTATTCCTTCAGGAGAATACAGAATAGGGTTGCACTTCTTGAACTCTTGAGAAGTTCTTGTGACTTTGTTGCCTTATTTTCTTCATTTTATAGAGGAAGTAAATTTGAAGACTCCAGAGCTAGTACAGTATGTTTTTAAGTGTAAAGTCTAAGTATAAAATACAATACTGTGTGTTCAATTACCATACTCATAAATGACAATTTAGTTCAAACTTATTTATACATGTTAATTATTGAAACACACTCATGTATGGGACGTACAAGGTTCCAGTAGGTGCTATACATGTTCATAAAAAATAGTCCTTATTAGAATTGTTAAAAGAAATGGCCATGTATGTCTAAAATATTTATAGTTTTTTGTTAACTTTATTGATTTCAGAGAGCAGAAGATGACAAGCCCACCTGCTCCACACTCTCTCATCATAAGGACAGTGTATTGAGTATAAAAGACAGAATGGAGAGCTCAGAGCATAATGTCTTGGCACACATCCAGAGACGTCTGTCTCAGTGCCTCAGAGACAATCGGGACACACGCTGTACCAGCAGCTCCTCAAGGCTGGAGGACAGAGAGGATGAGGATGATGATGAGACAGAGGGCGATCGTTTCCAGCAGCTTTTGGAGCTAAAGTGTCAGATACGCAACAGTGGTGAGTACGACCTGTTCTACAGTCGTCGGAGCACCATTGAGTGCAGTGTGGGGGAGCAGGGCGGCGTACAGCATGAGCTACGGATGCTCAATGAGGAGCTACGAAGCATCGAGCTTGAATGTCAAAACATCATGCAAGCCCATAAGCTTCGCAAGGGTCAGCAGTCTCCCTCAACAGGCCGTTCCATGCCGTCCACCAAAAATCCAAACTTCCACCATGGAGAGCCTACGAGGGGGAAGCTGACCGATATAAACGAGAGGCTAGAGAAATCGGACAAGGATAGCTCCAGTGCCTATAACACAGCAGAGAGTTCACGGAGCACCCCTCTGGCGATGGACCGCTCCCCGGAGCACTCACTCCAGAGGATGGTTAGTCTCACCAACCAGAGGAACCTCTACAGTGGTCTTGCTACTGGCCCCTCTCTAAGCCCCAGTCCCATCCCAGCATGCCGTGCTCCAGTCCTTGGCAAGAGCAGCAGCCCTGACCACAGCAATCCATCTGAGTCGGACCAGACACCTCAGGCTGAGGAGGAGAGCAGTGGGAAACTAAAGCAATGTGCTTCCCGGATTCCTTACTTCTCTCCTTCCCACAGCTCCCAGCAGAGGCAGGCCAATATTCCAGCTCATGCCCGCCACTACCAGAGCTACATGCAGCTGATCCAGCAACGCTCTGCTGTTGAGTACGCTCAAAGCCAGCTCAGCCTGCTTAGTGTCTGCAAAGAGCCTCAGAGGCCCATTAATGAGCCCAAGATGGAGTGGAAGGTCAAGATCCGCAGCGACGGCACCCGCTACATCACCAAAAGGCCTGTGAGAGACAAGATCCTGAGGGAGCGAGCCCTAAAGATTAAAGAAGAGCGTAGTGGAGGAATGACCACGGATGATGATGCAATGAGTGAAATGAAGATGGGGAGGTACTGGAGTAAGGAGGAAAGAAAGCAGCATTTGGTTCGGGCAAAAGAACAGAGGAAAAGACGAGAATTCATGCAGCGCAGTCGGCTCGAAAGTTTGAAGGAGAATCCTCAGAGCAGCAGCGAGGGTCGCAAGGAAGTCAGCATTATCGAGCTCAGCCACAAGAAGATGATGAAGAAACGCAACAAGAAGATCTTGGATAACTGGATGACAATCCAGGAGCTGATGACTCATGGTACTAAGGCCCCTGAGGGGGCCAAAGTGCACAATGCCTTCCTTTCAGTCACAACTGTCTAAAAAAACCAACAAAACACACATTCTACCCCATGTGGTATAACATACTTGCCTCGTTAAATGTGGCATTTTTATGAGGACAATAGGAATATTTTTCACGCTTTGTAACCCAAAAAGCATTTTGTAAAGGATTTATCAGTGCCGTCATTACATTTTCTTGATGTTTTTCAAAATTGTTTTTCACATCACTCTGCGGGAAAAACATTTTTCTATGAAACTATGACAATACAATTATTTTATTACTTCACTCTAGACATGATTATCTTTTCAATTCTATTTTCGTATTTATGTTGTAACCATATAACTCAAGACAGTTGTATGAAAATCCTAAGTTTTTTCTTTTGTGTATTATGTACACTTGACAGATCAGTGGGTCACCTGCCTTTCACTTTCTTTTTACTGCTCCTTTAATTAACAGATCTACCTGGCCTTCAAAGCTGAAATCAGTACGTTTGTCATAGTTGATGAGCGTTAGTTAAATTTACGTGTCCGACTATCAGTGCTTGGACATGGCCTAAAATTCAAATTTATGATATAAGGCTGAAGCCACACCACTTACTTCACCTGTGCATGACTGGCTGAAAACCTCTTTCTCTCAACGTATATGTTAACAGATTAGAGCAGCCATGCAACCTCAATGAGGCACACATCTAAGGTGTGGGTCTGCAACACATCATCTCTGGTTTACTTTTAATTTACACATGAGATCCATGGTTGGTTCTAAACAAAAAATAGGCAGTAGAAAGATCTTTTGATTGTCATATTGGCATCATACCAGCAACATTTCACTACAATTTTAGTATCTATAACTGTGGAATATGTCAGACATGAAAAAAAAACTTTTTGATTTTAACCAACTCATCTATTTTTAACTCAGTCTTCCATCCATTTCAAAAGGATGGATGGTTGAGTAATGAAAAAATAATGAAAGCCCTGTTGTAGACAGAATTCCTTAACCTGTTAATCGTATTGTATTTATTTAAGTCAAATTCAATGTAGAAACACTACAGTAGCAGCATGCAGCAGCAAACACTCTGTGTGGAAACACACATGCAGCGCTGCAGCAGCTGAGTAAGTCAGCCATCACCTACAGGTAGAGGTAGGCAGTGTGGTCCAAGCCTACAGTTAACCATAGAGATATCTTATGACAACTTACGTGTTTTTTTCAAAGTAATGTAAGATACAAACTTCAGCTTTAAAGGCACATGGCACACATTCCAGTTATGGTACTGTATAATTTGTTTCTAATGAGGACGGTGAGTATAATTATGGCAAAGTGTAATAAATTCGAAATAAACCGTCACTTGGAGTGCAGTTTCATGGGTCAAATGTTTTATGTAAACAAACTTGGTTACTGCAATTACGAAAATGTTGATGTATTTCAGCAGCTAATTATTACTCTGTTGTTACTACTACATGCAAAAACAAAAATGTATTCTATACGTCCCAGTTAAAGCAAGGAAGACACCGACTAACTCCATTCCTCTCCACTGACCTGAAAGGAAGAAAACCCCCAAAAATGTTTGTTTCAGCTAAAAATGTCCTATTTGTTACAGGAGGGGAGTCCAAGAGATTACAGACTGCTGAACATTGTAAATTGTCAATGAGTAGAGGTTTGTGGTCAGTGATTAACTTTTGTAAACATCGATTTTCTCAGCAATTTTGTAAAAGTGTCTTTAAAAAGTTGGATACCTCATTTTACAATGAAACTCTTCACATGTTCTTTTTGCAATTTGTGAACTTGGGGACTTAAACAACAAAGCTACAAACAAAGAAACAGCACACACAGAGCTGCTACACTCACAGGTCAAAGCCTTTGTGCACACAGAGAATCCTATGTCATTTTATCAAAGTATTTTTGGACATTCTTGGAGTACAGGACATCCAAAAAGATGTGACTCATTGCCAGTGCTGCTGCTTTGTTTGTCTGGTTTGCAGCTTTGGGTAAAATTATTTTGTATTGAATTTTATTTTGATCTGATATTGAGTTTTTTCTACATAATCATCAACAGATGGACCTGCCCGTAGCTTTTCATACCGGTATTTTCTACATTATTTTTACTCTCCATGTACACCTTTACTCTGCATAGCCTTAACAACAAAACCTGCATCAGTAACATGTTGGTGTGGCAACCTGATTTCATACACAAACTGTCTGTATATCTCTGTGCAACAGAGACATTTTATTCAGCCTTATTCATACATTGAGTTTTTCGTAAATGGAAGCATTCATAGATATTGTATAGTTGTTGCTGAAATATGTTTGCTGTCACATTAAACTGGTGTTGGGATGATTGCCACTGAGCAGGACTCAGAACACAGCATTTTAAAACAGGTGATACGAATGGGTCGCTATTTATCAGAAGCCTTTAGAGTTCAGTTACATGTACAGTATACTCATTCCAAATGCCTCATTTTTAACTCAAGTATTGTAAATTTTAAACTTTAAACCAAGTCCTGTATGTTTTGAGTCAATGTCTGATGCTCTAATTTCGAGTAATGCGTAGGTGGCGCATTTGTTGCCAGGTAAACTATGTGATGATGGTGATCTTTGCAAAAGAAATGATAATAAATTATTGTTTTTTGGTATCACAGTGGGCCATGTTTTTTTTCCCCCCGACAGCTGTGAAGGAACAAAATCCTACTGCTACTTTTTAATAAGTGCCAAGTGTTTGAACTGTGGCCAAAAAAAAATTGTGATGATACTGAACTCAGAAAGGCTCAATCACACATTTATATTGGAATGAAGTTTTTCTTTTATTCGTTTTACAAATCCAATTAAAATGTTACTTTTCTGTGAAGTGGCTCGTGTGAACTGTGTGAAAGTGAGCAACAGCAACAATCTGTGCTGTTCCTTTAGTCATCTGTGACAGTGGATAAAGGAGAGAAGGTGGAGGCAGTTAGGAAATGGTGTCATGTAAGAAAAGTAAATGTGGGCACTAAGAGCAGCAAGAAAGACCACAGCAAGTCACCCCGGGGTAAAGACCAGTCTTGTGAAGTGAAACAGAATTACTTGTTCAGTGAACACACGTTCACCTCAGATATCTCCTGAAGAGTGGCTCACTGTGAATATGTTAAGTTATTAAAGAGAAGGAGGTTTCAATTAAAATCTCCTTCCACTTGGATGACTTTGTGTTCATTAAAATGTACCAACCACTTAATCATCACTATGGCCTTGTCACATGCAGGGGAGAGCTACTGGGATTCCCTGGTCTCTGTATTATCTTAAGCTGTCAATGTGCTATAGCTGAAATTGAAGTGTCACGGATATCGTATTGCCAGAAGACTGTTCTGTACTTCCTTGTTTCCCTTTAACTGAGAACTTGTTCTATTTTCAGGAACTAGTGAAATAGAGAAGCAACAAAGATATTCTTCATTTTTTTAGCATTACTTTCTTTTGCCAGCACACTTAAAATTCCATATTTCCCAACACTTAACATGTGCAAACTAGCCCGTGAATACCTCCATCCAGTTCATTACAAGACAAACATGCCATTGTTCAAAATGTGTATCACTATGGAAGCACCTCCTAATGGTGTACTCTAATTTACATACAATTCTCTTTTATAATTCCAAGGCAGCACATCCTGTGACATTAGGCTGTACTCCATGTCCATTGCCTTTCATTTTCATAAAAGTCTGTGGCACTTAAAAGCATCCCCACTTACACACCAACCAAACATCTCCATCTAAGGTGGTATTGAAGAGTAGTATCCTGCCATCCCTCGAGTCCATTTGCTCTCCCCTCATTTGTTAATTCCCTCAGTCTGTATAGACGGAGACCATTAAAATGCCAATGAAAAGCCACAGAAGAAGCTGTGTAGTTTGTACCAACCAACGCCAGAACTAGGCCTAGTGCTTGCCAGCTAATTAAGTTCATCCGTGCGCCCCTGAAAGACCCAGTCAGGTGTAATTAAAATGGAGCCTGTGACAGCCATGGCATTTGTCAGAGCTACCCAGCAGTTCAAATACCGGTACTGACAGAAATGTCAAGCAGATAGCAGTAGCTCATCTCCTCTTCAGCGCTCTCCTCACACACACACACAAAGCCATCGCCTCCATTATGAATGTTTGTTGATAACCTTTAGGATTCCCTGAACAGCAAAAACTACAAATTCTCTCTCATTATTCATCCAGGGAGGCCCATATTTATTGACGTACAGATCCACTTGACACATGATGGTGCAATGTACTTTATAGTGCCCCCTCTACCTACTAATCTCAGAGGCAAGCAAAAAACTGGTAATTGCCTCGGTTCATGCGTCTCTCGATGTCACTTTAGAAATTGATGGCAGCTTTGATCTTTGATATCATAAATGTTATGTTGTAGTAATTGGCCCCATCATGCCAGGTGTAGCAGCGTGTATGCAGGTGCTCTGGACAGACTGCTAGTGCTAAACCAGCTGCTGTGAATTTATATGCCTTAATCAGGCAGAAGACAATAGTGGGTCTGTTGATGGAGGATTATGGTTCATGAGATCACTTAAAGCTACAGAAGGATGCAAACTGGGAATGGGGGGAAGGAAGGGAGGATGCAAGACTTTGAAAATAAAACCCTCCACCTGCAGCTCTCTCAGAGATTCAAGTTCTGCTCTCCTGTGAGAAAGTCCATTGCTTAACCTATTGCACCCAAACATTACACCCTCACGAATCACGATGAACTTTGTTGCTCATTATAATCTTTTACCTGATCTTGGTGAAAAGACAGGTAATTGGCTAAAGTCTCTCGTCATGAGCTACATTTTCTAAAGCCTGAAAAAAGGCTCAAGAGGTGGCGCAGAAGTACAGAATTTATGCCCAGTAACGTCAAAAAAATACTGCCTTCCTCAGCTTTAAAATATCCTCTAAGATTCTTAAAACTGGAAATGTGTATTAAAGTTTTTTTTTTTAAATCTGCCGAAGAGTTGTCTTTTTCCACTCCCATAACACAACAAAATGAAAGGGGTACAGCCATGCTAGCTGCTCTGTGAGGCTGTACTAAGACACAACAGTGCTTTTAGTTATATGCTAATGTCAGCATGCTAACATGATGGCAGTGACAGAGCTGTTGTATAACAGGCATAACGTTTACCATGATCACCATTTAGTTTAGCATGTTAGCATGCTAACATTTGCAAAGACTGATGGGAAAGTCAGTTTTGCAGGTATTTTTCTATAAACCAAAATTTAAAAATTTGAAGATGGCTGAATAAAAAGTCAGCACTAGTCTCCAAAGATTTCCAATCATCCAGAGAGGAATATAAAATATTAGGTTATGTGACAAATTTCCCTAACCCTAACTACTGATACTAATAATAAAAAGACTGGATTTATTGATGTGATTGATTGATTTAATGAATGACAAATGGAGCTAAAGTTTAGTTTGTTGCTTCCAGCAGTTTATAGTCTTTCCTCTGAGGTTATTAAAGACCTGCACCATCAAACAGCAGCAAGATCCACATGAGGGTATCCAAAGATAAATACGCATTATCCCCAATATAAAGACAGGATCAGTTTGGGTCAAATTCTTGCGGTAAATCACACTTTGTACTTTCCTTCACTTCAGACAGGTGAGCTTCACACGCAGAGTCACAGTATATAAGCTCTAGTTAAATCATTTGTTACACAGCGGCCGTCCTCAGATTATGTGCTGGGCTCCATCACAGCTGTCAGGGCATTTTTATTTTACTGTTGGTAAAGTAGTAGTTAAGATTCTGACCACATATGAATGGAAGTTTGAATGTATGGCCAAATGAAAAGAGAGAAAAGAGGCTATTAGTTATTTGAACAGTTTGATATGCTTGCTATTAGTTCACATTCAGTCTTTTTGTTTAATGGTGTATTATTTTGCATTATGGCTTATAGATTAAGGTTTCATCCCTGCAGTGTCTGCATGAAACCGTGAGGAACATTATTTAAAAAATGACCCATGTCCGAGTGACACCGTGGCATCACCTGACAGATTGATGATGCAAAGTTACATATCCCATGTCTAAAATTACCATTAGAGTTAGAAGAGTTAAGATGTGAAAGCTCACCTTTTGGACAAGGAGGGTATTTTTATGCCTTTCTCTTATGTAACACGGTCAGTATCAATGTATATGAGAAATGCCACTGGATGATTCACCTCTTAAATGCAGTG
Source organism: Dascyllus trimaculatus (assembly GCA_024666655.1). Lineage (NCBI taxonomy): Eukaryota > Metazoa > Chordata > Actinopteri > Pomacentridae > Dascyllus > Dascyllus trimaculatus. Next base: position 24,880,081 of record CM045448.1, read on the forward strand.
CCATCATTGGTTTGGGTCTGAATACACCTTTGTTCAGCTATCCATTTTTCAAGCTTTATACTATCATTGCTGCTTCTTTAACAGCTTCACACCAATATGTGATATTCAAATTGAAAATATTTCAGTGGGGGACCAACAAATTAACTAACCGACCAGCACTGTCATCCATCCAGTCGCGCCACAAGCACTAAAAACATGACAACGCTGAAAAGCCTGTTGTTTTTGTGTTGAGCGAGACCTTTTAACTAGAACGTTAAACACAGTAAAACACTCAGTGCTGTCACTTTTTTCAGATATTCCTTCTGTAAATGTACAGTGAACTTCAGTGGTTGATTCTGGGCTGCAGAAAAGTGGAAAGCTGTGATGCATGTTGATCACTTCAGACTACAGTAAGTTGACTCATACTGCAGTACTTGAAAACATTTATGAATGCCTAGAGCTGCTGTTTGAATCAGTGCGTTTCCAGTATCACAACACCATGCAGAAAACCTGGTGTCTAGCCAAGAGTTTGCAGCCAACTGTGAATATAATACAAAAGTTACACAAGTTAATAGTTTTAAGGATTAGTCGAAAAGTCCAATCTTCTGTTGTCTCACTCTCTTCCTCATCACAGCTCTGTGTATTCAAAGTCTCTGCTGGATATGGTTGTGTGTCATTATTGGCAGAGATCTTTTATTGCTTCTGAGAACCATTTGGACTTTTTTTTTCCTTCCTACACCCCCGGTTTTATGTGTCATTTGTTGTTTCATTTTCACCCCAGCCAAAAGCATTTGGGGACCTATTAAGCAAAAACCTGTGAATATTTCAGAGCATAATTAGAGCTCTAATTACAATTCATTATTCATAAAATGGGTGAACCAAACTGCAATACATACTGCAGAGGTCTCAAACATGTACTATTTGGATTGCAATTAGAATATGTATAATACTCCCTAAAACATACTGTAATACTGTTAGCCCTACACAGATATGTGCTGGTATATTATTCATAGACACATATTGCAGATTTTAAGAGCTGGATAATGCCCGCTGGTGGAAACATAATCTCTCTGCAACAATCAGCTCACATTACTACTGCAGTTATACAGCTGGTTTTCTCCAGTGTTTTTAAACAGCCAAATGCTGCAAGAATTCAAAGCACTTTTTATTTTACCAACTCATCTATGCAGTATTCAGTCATGCCTTTAAGTTGGGATCAAAGACTATCACTACTCACCGACTCAGTCCTACATACAACATACCAGCTCTTAGATACTAGTATTTAATCAAAAATCAAACCAAGATCCTCCAAGATAGCTGTAAGAAGCCCTGAATGAATTAGACCTCCCCAGGCTGAAGGTGCAAGTGTCTCACCCCGGTGTTTTCGCCAGCCTCCAAGGTGGAAAAGATTGACATGTGTGGTCAACTGTGCGACCTCTACTCTGTATACAAATGTAATACTTTCTGTAACCTTTTTACATGCATCGTCTCCAAGAATCCCATTAACATTCCTGTAAAGTTTTGCTTTTCCTTATTCATGAGCTGCGGGTCAGAGTCCGTATCCAATAGAAATTACTATTATAATTCTGAGTCTGTGATTGCCTCGCTGAGCTTGAGAATTAATAAATAATGTCTGGCAGCTGGTGCATAGGGTGTGTTTCCCATTTATTACACAATGTAAACACTGGTCCCCTCCCCCTTTCACGTCAGCATCATGGCAAAGAAGTGGACCGTTTTATCAACTATGGTGAGCTCATCAGGCATCATTTCATATTCATGTGCATTACACTATATAGTCCTGTCGTGAAGGAATTTCATAACTGGACTTGTCTTCACATTGATTTAATTGGCTCCTAGTGTGATTTCTAATGAAACTGTACCATGTCGAGGGAAAAGTTAACTGATATTTCTGCATTTCAGCCACTGTATGGGCTGATACAGCACTGCTGCGTCAAGCAGCAGGGGATTCTGCCTATTCAGTTGCATTCTGGGTAGCGGGACACCTTCACTGTGAGTAATGAGAATGTTGCCAGGAGGCCTTGCCGGTCAGAGCTCAGCGCTGTAGTGCTTGCAGGGTTTGCCACAGGCGAGTGAAGCTGGGAACGATCCACAGTGCATCTGCAAAGAACATGTCAGTGAGTAATGACCGAACTATAATGTAGACGGTGCTTCTTTTGGATCACAGGCTTACTGCATATAAGTCAGCTAACTTAAAGTTGTATTGACTAACTTTGCACATTTACAGCTCCCCAAGTGGCAGTGAGAGGACACTCACCGTAAGATTTAAACCCCAATATCCTCCAGTTCCATTACATGACATCAGTACACTGCACAAAGCAGCCAGATTTTCACCAACCCATCTGTTGTTGATCATTTTTTAATCAAAGAGCAGAGCTAATTTCACTGTCACATTCTCAGGGAATGGTATGAGCTTCTCTTCTGTTGCACCACTTTGTAATTAAGGATAAATGACATAATTTTTTACGGAGGAAAGAAATCATACCTAGCACAGCTTGATTTGTTGTTGTGATTAAGAATACATTTTGGCTGCAGGAAATGCCATTATTGTCAGACATTACCTGCTACATTTACAAGTCTGCAAATGATGGTCTTTTTCTAATGTAGAATACTAATGGCCCCATCTTATCTGGTGCTTTGTTTGGAGACAGCCTGGGAAAATAGCACACATCAAAGCCCAACAGTGCCTTTTCCCAATTAACCACTTAAATCAGCCCTGCAACTCAAAACATCCTCTCTATTTTAGTCATTAATGCATGCACCTTTCTCCTCCGCTATGATGTGCATTTACTATTTTATCATTTTAAATCCTTTGAAGTATCACTGGTGGCTACACAAGAAAAGGCTGATTTCATCTCTAAAGATGATGATCTGCATTGCCTTTGAAGTAAGCTGAACAAGGTGTGCTGCTGTCCAAAGGAGGTTGTTGAACAACTCAAGGATTAAGTGAATGCAGACGGGAGGCTGATGCACTTGACTGCACAGCAGAGTCTTTCTCATAGTGACTGACCTTGAGGCTGGACTACACCATTATACTTTATTACAGTAGGTTACAGAAGTCTGTGCAGGATTTATGATTCATGGCTACTGATTTCATAGTGCTTTGCAGACCATTTGACAATGCTGAGTTCTATAATGAAAAAAGACTACAACATAGGAGCGGCTATAGCCACAGACCATAACTGCTTTTGCTTCAAATGGCCTTTGGTGTCAAAAAGTAAAGTTAGATGTGATTTGAGCAAGTCAGGTGAGCAACACCATCACCTTACAATGTCACAAAATGGGTCACAATCCCATAACACAGCATGCTATAACTATATCTCTGCCCCTCTGCCCTGTCTTTTACTTTTTTCTCTCCATTAGTAGAAAAAAAGTTACAGCTATTAAGATATCCCCTGGTACATTTAAGAGAAGGTCACACTTTGAGCAAATGTGGAATCACATACACATCATAGTTAGGCTGCTGCTGAAACACTGCTATTAGTTTTAATATCAATCCTTGCAGTGTCACTAATAGTGCAGAATCAGAAAGTAGAGCATCAGAATACCCACTGGGAACAACACACACCACAAAACGTAGGCTATACATCACTGTCATCCTGATCTTCCTTTTTTGAATTTCCTATCTGCATGACACACTAGTTCAAAGAATACGTCTCCGGTGGTTTATGGTCACTGGGTAGCTGCAATGCGCATTGACACCAATGACTACATGAGCTATATGTGACTTTGCTGATACTGAAACCCGGTCATGCATTCGAATTATATCATTACACAATGTGAGAGCATTGTGGAAGGAATTAGTTATCTCTGTGCATGAACAATAAGCGCTTTAGGAATTTAAGCTTTTTTTGGATGCGATATGTAAATCTCCCTTTGAATCATTGACTTTTGGGGCATTCTGCTGCAGTTTCTGCTTTGAGAATACCCTTGGGCTAAAACTCCTCAGGTACACCCTCTGCTCTTTAGGCACCTGGGGATTTGAGCATGGAGAGAACAAAGACATCTCATAAAGTATGTAAAGTTATGAGCATCCACTGCTGTGCTGCAGTGTAATCAATTAAAATTGCTTCTGCAGGGCAGTATTAGTCATGTTTTAAGGAGATTGGTGTACACAGCCATTACAGAGTCGAGTATTTTCATTATCTTAAGTGCATGAGATTTTGTTTAGGCCAGCATTTTTAGGAAACAACTATTATGAGCAAATCTGCCCATATGAGCATCTGAATAGATAAGCAGGCATCTCTGGTGAGGAAATGAGGCGATTAGTCACAGTTACAGAGCAAACTACCAGCCAAGATAACAGTCTGTTGTCCTTGTATTATCTACAAGCCTAATATTAAGATTCTCCATTATTGATATTGCCTTCAGTTCACTTTCTCTTAGAGGGTGAATTTGTTTTGCTTCAATCTATATAAATTAGGTGTCCGTCTTCTCTGTTGTAATTTGAAGATGACACTGAAGCTGTATTAGCAAACAGTCAGTAAATAGTAATACTGAGTGGACATGTCGTTCCACATACAGCTCGCTAAAACAGAGAGAGCAATGCTGAAGCAAAGACTTCTTTACAGTGCAGAGTGCTGTTGAAGTGCTTGATCAGATTTTAAAGGTGGTCCCAGAATTGACCCCATTTTCATCTGGATTTGTCTCGGTCTCAAACTAAGAAGCCTCAGGATTTTATTTCAAGAACAACTGCAGGAAAATCACTAACTTGCCTACACACTGTCTGATTTAATTAACATAAATAATGTGACTGGATGTTCAACTCACTTCTAATTAGAATTTTTTGCTAATGTTAATGGCTGTCAACCTCCCCGCTCACCTTCATACACACTGCAAGTCGTGAATGCAAGAAACAGGAGAAGAAGCTGCGGCTCTCTGGCAGACAATAACAGCTAGATCTCATGTAAAATCTTGCATCTGAAAAATGGTGTTCAAAAGAAAACACACAGCTGTATGTTAATTCTGCAAAACAGCACTTACTGAGATGGATGAGACCACGTCAAACTTTGAGCGGCTCTTAGAGAGGCAGCATAATGAAATGTAAGCTCATTGTGAGTGACGTGACCAATCAGCTAGCAAACATTATAAATCTGTGCAGTGCCAAAACTCTTGAGAAATCTCCTCACCCTTAAGCAAAGAGATTTAGCAAATATTAGCTACTTGTGTACACACTGTATATTTCAGGGCACTAGATTCAGTGCAGAATGGTTTTTATGTTCTATGTTTTATCATTCATCAAGCAGTGTTAAACTTGTACGGGTCTGTTTCTGTTCTTAACACCATCTTGCCCTGTCTTGGCCCGGATCTTGACTTGGTATCAGCCCCTCAAAGACTTGGTCTTGTCTCTGTCTCAGTAATGACTAAATCTTGGTAGTCTTCACTAAATGCATACACACCTATGCCATTTGACAACAGTAAGCAGCTAATCTGACAGTCTGTTGTGCTTCATACTAGCTGTTCTATTAAAACAGCTAAGTCAACCAAAGAAACTCTGGATGAACTGAAATCACACCTATTCTTTAACCAATCAATTTTAATCAAAATCTGCCACAGTACATTGAGTACCCTCTACCTGTTTGACATATTAACCTGCATTAATTTAGTTAAACATAAACGCCAAGTATTTGCACCACATTAAATCATTCCAACCTATTTATTCTACACTTAAATGATAACAGACTCAGAGCGGACCACTGTGCACCTGCTTATATTCACATGATTGTAACCCCAACACATGAACTACTGAGGACTATAATGCAGACAGGTTTTAGATGATATGCCGTGTTGGTTGTAATATGCCAACTGCTGTTTGCAGAGTTTACACTTGACTTCGTGGCCATCTCTTTTAACAAAATGCACCCATATTGACAACTTCTTTGATATGCTGTCAATTACTTTGAAGCTGACTAATGTAAACATTAAATAAGTTATGCTTAACAGTCTCCATGAGGTTGTATGGGTTGAAAGTTGTGAAAACAGAAAAAATGAAACATTTTTCCACAGATAGTCTGTTCCTCCCACCACCAAAAATTAATGGAATAATCCTGGGAAGGTACTGATGTAGCGCCTTACTCCTGCCATTGTCCAACCAATGACAATTGTGTCAGTGAGAGCATACCAACCATCAAGTCAACCTGGAGACTGCAGCCCTAGCCAGTACTTCCTTTCTTTTATATCCAACTGTAAAAATTAGTTTGCTTGCTAAACATGTCAGTAAAAAATAAATGCTTTACCATCTGATAGAAACTGAGTGGATTAAGTCACCATTAAGACCCAGGCTTTCCAGTGTTGGTTGAAATGTTGTTTATGTTTCATCTTTCATAGTAGCCCTCAGTGTGAAGAATACAATAAAGATTTTCTTTCCTGTTATGTGTGTGTGCATGCGGGTTCACTGTAAGCTGGACAAAGCATTTTGTTCTCAATGAAACCAATAAGAAACATTTTAATGTTTTGCAGGTCACCATTCAACATTTACACAGCATGCTACTACTCAGACAAAAGACAAGCGGGTATACCATTGCATGTTTTATGACATAGACTGGCTTTGTTCCCAGCTCAATATCCTATCACATAAAAAAACAGCATTCTATGCTGTATTAGTGCATATGAATGGTAGCTCTTTCCAATATCGTCTCCTTTTCCATTGCATATTCCATCTGTCCCTCACACATGCACATGCTCACCTCATTTTACTATAAAAAGGTCTTGTAGGCATATTGTAAATGAGATTTCATTCAACAGTGGAAGCTGAATAGCTTGGTTAATATTTCTTTTGATGATCAGAAACACAGAGGGACCTGATAGCCACTCATGTGTGGTCATATTGTTGAACTATGGCATTACATTAATTCTACCAATGATCCAAAGAGCTCAATATTTCTTTCAAATATGAACATCCCATTTAATTTCCTGTGTTTTTGATGAGACTTGAGGGTGCGCACAATTTCAGCATATAAAGGTATACGTGAAGGAAATATGAGCTATAAATGTAAGAGATATAAAGCAAATTACAGATGTTCACAGTTAATAGAACAATTAATCAGAATACTATTTAATAAAATGTAAAAGACACAGACCAAATAACTAACATCCACAGTTTGATTCCCAGCCAGTGGACTCTTGTTGCATGTAACATAATAGGTGTATAATGAGCCATCATGAGAGCAGAAGCACCATTTTAATTTTTCATAGCAGCATTTCAAAGAACAGGTGTTTCAAATAACATTAAAGATGGCCGCACGAATTACTGTCATCAGTGAGGCAGAATGTACATTAGGATTAAGTGCTTCTCTGGCAATGGAACGTCTAAATGGAATGTAGCCATTGAGTGCATTTACACAGACATTAGTATCTAGGTTATGATGTTTATCCCAGTTTTGACCATATTTATCACAGGACGTTTACAAGCAACACAGCACATACACCCCGTAGGTTGTTTGTGCAAAGAACTCATTACAACCAATAGTAATTTCATTTTGACCTCACCTCTTAGAGGCTGTAGTTATTATGACTAGAACAGAGGTGTCATACTCAGTGCTGCTAATTACTTTCAGTGGAAAGTAGCTAAAGTCTAAATAGAGTCTTCAGTCTAAATTCCTAATAAAGCAGTTCTCAATTACATATTTTTCTGTGTCTGACATTTGACAATGGAAAGAGTATGAAATAGGGACTGAAATGTTTATTAAAACCATTTAAGACTACATGTTAACCAGCAGTCACTTCATAGCCATTTCCAGGCTAAAACCCTGATTTCATTAGCGGGATGTCATCTCACAAGATCATTACACACATAAGTTAAAGCCGATGGCTGTGCTGTAAATACGTCTGTATTTGTATTTTTTAAAGTCTTGTATCTTTAGAAACTTTTACACTGAACTGAGTTGGACTCTGCTGCTGCTGCTGCCATTGTCTGAAACTGTGAAACTGACTGCAGGTGACCAGTGACGGGTCCAAAAATGATTGACATCAAGATGCAGCAGTGATATTGTAGAAAAAAGATGTATTGCTTTGAACTATTTATGTCAACACATTGTCAGGGTCAATGTTATCAATTATGATGACCAACTGCAGCTCCAGACAAAGCATTTTAATTGAACACAAGAGACTGCTCTTTGTTAAAATGGCTTTACTAATTTTGTTACCACTGTGTTTTAACCATGACTGTTCCATAATTTAAGCCTTGTGTTTATTAACCATGATGACAAATGTCCTTTGTCTATGGCTGCTGACCTCATTTTTTCCTATTGTACTGTACTGTAAGGAAACCAGCATGTAACCTGTGTTCTAAAGACTTAAACAGGTAAGCATTCTGATACTTTGCCCCATCTGAATTACTGAGTGTATTTAACTTCCTCATTGCAGGAAAAAGAAGATAAAAATTATTTTTCTTCCCCACACCAGAAATCCGAAAATTTCACTGTTATCACTTATTTGTGTTTCTGTGATACTACTTGAGTGAAGCTGCACCTGTGCAGGTAGTCTACAGCTTTCACAAACCTGGATAACATACATACATGCAGCAGCATCCTGCTTTCCTAATACTCATGAAGAAGTGCTGTTGCTATGGTTGCCTGCAGTTTAAATGAATGCCCACTGAGTTAGAGCAGTGCGTGTTTGAGGCAACCTGTTCTGTGATTTCCACAGGCATATGCCAGCCCATCATAGAAATAATCCACAGGAGCCGGAGTATGTTTTTAAAGTAAACATTATACTACTTTGTATTTAGCTTAAATCATGACCACTTATCAACACAGTTTCCCCTATAACAGAAAAGAAAAGGGGCACTACAGTGCTTTCTGCAATATGCCTTAAATTTAATGAGTGCAGAAACACATTTAGGCGATATATCAGATAAATGTAAAACAAACAGGGAAAGTTTGTACGCACTGATGAAAATAAAAAAATAAAAAATGGAAAGGCAGCTTGATCTCAAACACAAAGGTGAGCTAGAAACAGGAATGGCCTGTCAATCAGCAATCAGTGTTTGGAAGAATGTTTGAGTGACTGGTGTGTGATAGATGCTCACCGCCGAGCTAATCAAACAGCTGATTTAATAGTTCCCTGTACCTTCAGCTCTGGATGGTAGTTTATGGTAATCATTAAAATGCAAACCATCGATAAGATAGGCCTCAACAAAGAACAAATGTAGTAAACTTTCTGTAAGAGAGTAATTCCTGTGGATGTCAACAAAAACACTAGCAGAAGAGAAGACTATGCACTGAATTATGATTTCTGGAGAAGCTAGTTGATGGTACATAAAGGCACCTCAGCAGAAATAATGGTAGTAACGTGGCTTGGTAGCTAAACAAGATCAGACTGTGTTTGTATCTTTTTTCATATAAACATCAATGGTCAAACATTTTCTGTTATATACAGGCATATAAAAACCCTCTGCCAATATGCAATTGGTCTTCAAATTTAACTTATAGTACTGTTAAGAAACTGGTCAGTTTGGCTAGTGACTGAAATAAATGGTAAATGGTCTGCACTTATATAGCACTTTATGTGTTATATAATGTGTTTAGTGCTTTACAATGTGTTTCGGATTCACCCATTCACACACTCATTCACACTCCAATGGCGACAGAGCTGCCATGCAAGGTGCTAGCCTGCCATTGGGAGCAACTTCGAGTTCAGTGTCTTGCCCAAGGACACTTCGGCATGCGGAGGGGCCAGGGATTGAACCGCCAACCTTGTGATCAGTGGACAACCTACTCTACCACATGAGCCACAGCCGCCCACAAACACACAAACACCAACCACAAACTCTCAGGAGATGTCTAATTTTACTCCACAAATGACATGTTTATTGTTCCCAAAGGTATCATTAAGGTAATCCACATCTATCTTTATTAAATCTCCAACACATTATTTGGTGAATTTAGCACTTGCGACTAAGTATAAAAAGTGTTTGTTGTCTGCTTCCTTTCACAATTATAGTAAGGATTTGATTAAAAACTATGTGAAAAGAAACTTAAGTATTTGACAATGTTCTTTGAATAATTTCACCCCTCCAACCACCTCCTAAAACATAGACCCTAAGCCCTCTGAAACAACAAAATGCACTAAACATAATGTATTAGTTGATCATCTACACACACCCAACACATTTTGATCTCACTTTTCTGTTTTCAACATCTGAAAATAAAGATTCAGAGCCTTTCTGTTGTTTCTATTAACAGGCAGTAAATGGAAAAGGATTCCCAAGGTGAAGCTCGGTTTCCTCATTTTTTTTGTTTCACAGAGAAGGGGAAATTTTATTGTCAACCTCAAGAATAGAGAAAATCGCCACATTCTGCCACATGACATTAATAAAGCCATCTTTCCAGTAGAGATAACATTACAAAACACTCTTTTTATCTCTCCCTTCACTCTGCCACAGAAAAAAAAAGTCATGTTGTGGTGTTAATTCAATACCGATATGTTTTTTGCTCTCCTCTGTTTTCCCTCAGATACAGGCCACCACCTGCATCATGGTGAGTTTTATGAAAGTCCAACACTGTCATTACCTACGTTGAAATACTGGCTTATCGATTCAAAACTGTAAACACACACAGAAGTCTTGAACTGTCAAAAAGTAAATCCACACATTCCAACCTATCAGATTCCCAAGTTTTAAGTGGTGATGTTTTGATCAGAATTACCCAGTCTAAAGTAAAATTCATGGTTAGCCACATCTCAGACAATCCCCAAAATGGGAACAGACGTAATCAAAGCAAAGTGGTGGCAAACTGCTGTGATAAGGCTGATAACGCTTAAAAGTATTCACTGAATTTGACAAAAAATATAATGGATTAGAATTGCATATTCCACCTTGGAGAAGCTAGCTTTTCTATCATTGCTGATGATCGCTGTCACCAAGCCAATTCTGCTGTAAAGATCCTAAACGTCCTAAACAAAAACACATATTTCCAGGGTTTATCCTGCAGGAAAAATTAACAATAACATTTTTTAACCAGTTTTGTTAATTGGAGTTTATTTCATATAGACAAAATACCATTCAGAGGCAAGAAAATCCCTTATTTCCTCCTAATTCTGGGAACATCTTGTTTGGTGCAATAATACTTCAAACTCTCTGCCACATCCCATTTACACTATGATGCTGCATTGCTCTGTGCATTCTCGAGTTCATAGTGCGGTGAAATGAAATGCACTTTGCAAATAGAAAGCAATGAATTCTATCTCTCATCGTGACAATGCGCACACGCTGGGTGATGAACCCTTCTTGCAAAGCTGAATGACCTTCGGCTACACTTACATGGAGCCTGACATAACCGTGTATCACCACGCGTCACCAGCTATTTGCATTTGGCCTCATGTTCAAATGCCAGGGAGGCTATGGGACTCTAATGGCTTACATTTCACCAGCCCTGTCACAGGAAATTTCCACATCTGCTAAAGAGGCAGTTATTTTTCGGTGGTGACTGTTTAGCCAGTAATGCCGGTGTGTAGCATGTCAAACACACATCCTATCCCCTAAGGTGGGGGAAACAAACATGTTATCCCGCTCTACAATGACACCTTTCAGGCTTTGCTTAAACAAATGCATTGTCTGTTTCAGGGGATGGGATAAAACGGTTCTATGAGATGTCTATCAGGAGCAAGATCCCCCCTTTTTGATGGGACTGAAACAGGGTATGGCTGCTGATGTGTCTGTCAGATATCAGAATCAACACTCAGAGCTAAATGAGGAGGAAAAACTTGCAAATTAAATTCACCTGTCAATCCACATCTGTTTGATCCTGTCTCACTGTCAGTCTGCATCAAGATTCCTCTCTACAACATCATTTGAAGACTCTAAAAGGGGCATGCTAACCGTGTTCAGAGGTGTTGTTCTACCGTCAGCCAGCTGTAACAGACAAAAAGTATGCATTTCCCCTATTAAAAAGGATGCAGCACAATTTGCAACTGCCTCTAAAGGTTTTTCTGAATTGTATAAGCGCTTATTATAAACTTTGTGAAATATCTTTATTAGCATTCCTGACCTCCACTTGCCCTTTCCCATCTTCTCCTGGCTCCCTAGATGTTGCTGCCTTGACTTGTTTGCTTCCTTTGGCAATCCCTGTGTTCCATGTGATTAACGGAACAATAGGCTCAGGCAGTAAGATTTTGAAAAACAATATAACTCTTTGCATCTTTCATGAATTATTTCGTAGCCTCTCCCTTCAGGGTACAATTCATCTCACTGTATTGCAACAATGATAATCGTCACATATTTTCAATTCACGGACACCCCAGTCTTGTCGATAAAGTCAACCACATCGTAAGTAGCAAGATTCCTCTTTGCGGTCTTTGATGGAAGGCCATAAAATATTAATTTCACAACAGCTGTCTGGGGCTCTCCCTTATTTGACGTGGGCTGTCAGCCTTCTAATAATCTTCCTGGGTTTTGTCTCATTTGTGTGTCCCCATCGAGGTGCCTGTAATCTCCTTCATTATTAATCTCACAGAGCAGAAATGTCATGCCGGCAGCCTCGGTGCACACTCGGCATCATTTAATTCTTGTTTACCAGCCTTCCTCTTTTGCCCCAGCGAAGCCGCCCGCTACTGCCACAGCGGCAGGCTTTCCCCTAAAGAATAGTCTTTTCATTCTGTCAGGAAACAGAGAATTTGCATTGAGATCTATAGTCTTCTTCCTGCCACACGTCCCTCTTATCATTCCTCTACTAGATCACAACAGCCATTGTGCCTTGTGTGTGTGTGTGTGTGTGGGCTTGTGTGTGGGCATGTGTGTGGCAATTGTGTGAAGATACCTTCAGAGCCCCCTGAGGAAAATTTCTAAGCTGATTTTACCCTCTTGTTGCATGTCCTACTTCCTGCTCCCTCGTCTCTTTTTCAGATCCCCAGACTCTTGCAGCTTTAATGTGACATCACAGGGTTGTGTACCTGGCCGGGACCCTCAGTTGGAGTGAAAACAGATGGAGCTTGGCAGTTTGTCAGTGGTTTTTGTGCGATTTATCTGGGTATTGTGGATTAAGGCTAGGAAAAACTGGAGCAGGAGGTGACTGATGGAGATATAAGATTTAAACATGCATTGGCAGTGTGCAGCTGGCTTAAAACTTAATTTTACCAAGATTTAATCTCCAGTAAACTTCTTGGATTTACGCATGCACAGATTTCCTTAGGTGTAAATTATATATATTATGTTTAAAACTGCCTTAAGTATTTTTAACGTGAAAATTACATAAATGACTATGTAAGTTATGAAGAGGTCTGCTTACAGTGACAAATCCATTGAGAACTATCTTCTGAACCTGAGGTTTCCCTTTAGCTTCAATTAAGTGTTTTAGCATTTTGATTTTATATTAAGCTTTTTTTTTTTGTTCATTCTCAGGCCTTTCATAAAGTCAAATCAAGTTAGCTCCATTTCTAAAGCACATGTAAAGCAACAGAATGAACCAAAGTCATTGCCATTTTAAATAAAGGACGAACAGTATAAAGAGAAAAAAAACCACAGAGGTTAGCAATACAAAGACCTATGTCCCCTACAAAGTACGAGGTACCCGCTAATGAAGTAACCGAGAATAGCCTCATCAGATCCAAGTCTCTGCAAGTAAAGTCAAGGTTAAAAGAAATCATCTCTTGTATTCTCCGCCATCAATTTAAAAATACTGGTCATAAATCCCATTATGTTCTTTTCCCTTTCTAGGACAGCAACCAAACCATTTCAGGGACAGTTTTTCACAGTTTCTATTCATTATTTTTTCAACTTCTTTATTCAACCTCGTAAGATCTAGAAAACGTTAGCTTGTAGTGACCACTGTCACCTTGTTCTCTCATTTCTAAAAATGTGTACAACACATTCTTGCCTCACACTGCCCATCAACATCAAATTACATGCTGGCTGTAGTTGTATGTTTGGCCTGTAGCTGTATGTTTTGCCTAAATTAGCGACGCAGGTGGTGGTGGTATGAAGCCAGGTTTAGGATTAAGACGGCAATGCTGTCTGGAAGTCCTAGGGAGCAAAATCTGAGGTAAAGTGTGTCTCTGAGGGTACATATGTGTACCACGGAGGCCTTGGTCGTTCAGTGGGCCTGCATATTAGCACTCACCAGCTGTTCCTTCTTATATGCCAACTCCTCCTTTGTTTGCTGACAGGCTCATTGGCAGCTGCATGTGGGATGGGGAAAGGCACCTGTCAGAATTATACATAGGGCCTCAGCAGCTCCACAAACAACCTCACAACAGATGGAGAATGTTGGAGATGTGGCCTGGGTGTATGCAAGCTCTTATTTTGAAATTTATTGTGCACACAAAGTATTGGCACGTGCCACATGGATGTGGGAAATGAAATTTGCACAATGGGTCAAAGTGATTGTGGACCTGAGGCTGATCTTTACGGTTAAGCATCTGTTTTAACACACCTTTTATGGAGTATACTAATTTCATTGTGAGCCATTACTGATGCTCACAAATTTCCCAGTGACGTTTTTCCCACAACAAGGGGACATGTCACATTTTGTATTCACAAATTGTTGCAATACAAGCAGAAAAAGTGAGAGAAAATAAACTAAAATTAAACACCAAATAAAACAATAGTTAAGTAAAATACATCCGGTGACTATCAACTGGCCCAAACAACCTTCAGTCATATTTAAAACCATGACGTTTTAAAATATGCTGTTGCCAACTGCCTGCTACAGCTACACACTGCCGTTATTGGTTTTGCTGCTTACATTTACACCCATATACAGTCTATTCACTGATTTCTCCCTCTAGCAACAGCCTCAATTCTACTCCTGTCTGGTTTCTTATTAATCACACAATTGCAGCATCTCCTCAGCAGCATGTATATTCTGTATCTCAATGATATGTGCCTTCAGGATTCTGTTCTAAGGAATTCAGGAAGTCATTTTCACTGAATCTGTAAATGTTTGATGGTTTAGAACAAAACTGAGAATCCGACCCATGCACAAATGAAACTGTATTAGCATTTATACTTAGTGGTTACATCTTGGCAGGAGGGTTTCTGACAGCTTATTTTTTATTTGGTAAAGCACTGAATATTAGTCAAAAATGCAGATCAAATTTGAAATTCGAATCAAGCTAATCTGGTAATTTGTGCACGCAAGTCTATAATTTGTTGAAAATAATAATTAATACAAGTCCACAATTTAATAAAATGTATTTGAAGCAAGGTCTTGATTTAGGCGACATGTTGATGATTGCAACTACATGTCAATAGATGAATTTTCTGCATTGTATTTATTATTTTTGTTGATAATTAGCCTGCTATTTTGTTGAATAAATTCACAATTAAATCAAGCTTTTGAAAAGGTATAATGAATCGAGATTTCCTAATCAAGCGTTACTTCAGTGAAAAAGCTCAGGGGAGGAGTTATTAAGGCATCGCCTGCTGACAGGACTTGTGATGTAAAGTGTTACTGTCAGTACAAAACAGTACACAAGAATAATCAGCGCTCCCATCAATATGCAGATTTGTGTGATGTTAGACTCTGAAGACAGCTTTCCAGTGCTATTACTCAGGAAAAATAGGTAAGATTGAAAACATATTTACATATTTTTTTCACATGAAGCAATGCAGCTTGGTGTATGCATAGAATAATATGTTGGTCATGCTTAGTTAATATAAAACTGTTCCTTAAGTGTACGTAATAATGAGTGATACTGGGGGGTATTATTGTAATAAAATTTTGATTTGTAACCTGTAATCAGAATTACAGAAAATGTGCCCCTTTCTTACAATTTACATCATAAATATCTTGGGGTGATTTACAATTAGGCTTTATAAATAGCTTTACACATTATTCTTTCAATGCAGCTGACAAATAAGAAAGCAGGGTCGTAGCTGCAGAGAAAAAAGAGTGTCTAGTTACCCATCACTACATAACTTCACAAAATAACTGGCAAGCTTGTATTAACTTCTCTCTTACTGAATTCCTTTCCAGATATAGATAACAGACTGCGCTTTCATGTGTATTTACAGCACATTTTGTTGCTCTTCCAGAGCTCAGTAATGGCACTTATGCACATTTGGGCTTCTTAGGGTTTTTGAAAACAAGCACGGCTTGCATGGAGCATCGATAATGAACTCCTCATAGATGCTCACTCCTCACATTGTTATTCAACTTCCATAAGAATGATACCGAGAAACTACTGTGTGGGTGGGCCTTATTACAACACCATTATACCATTAGCAAGCCTCTGAACTGGGTTTGTTGACTGTGGATGAAAGAGAAATTTTAAGGCGCTCATGAATAGATCTGCTTCTTTTAAAACTGACTGCAAGCCAACCAAACGATACCCTTTACACACTGAATAAGCTGGGGAATGAAGAAATGCTCCCAATAATGAATGTATTGAAACAGTCTGGAATAATGAGCCTTTTGATGGCGGGGATACGCTATCATTTGTTGTCAGCCGTGGCCCTCAGACACAGGCACTATTTGCAGATATCATCATTTCATTCAACCTGTCTTTTCAAATTCAGAAGACCGAAGAGACGAAAAGGCCAGAGAACACGTGTATGAAGTAGAATATGCAGGAGTGCCATTGTCTACGAAGCAAATCTTTCCAAATGCATTCTCTGTCAAATTACTGCAATATTAGTATGTAATGAGACAGATAGGCAGTGCAATAAAGCTCGGACAATATACAAGTCACATCTGACATCAAGGTAGGTATGATGAGTAAATGTGGTAATGTGAAGGCTTTGATAATCCTCACACAACAACAAACTCTCCCTGTTTGATATCTGTGCACATTCAAAGAGCCACGCATCAGATAAAATGAGCAGAGCAGAAAAGAGCACAGTGATCGGCTACATAGTAAGTGGTAATCATTTGAAAGGTAGCACTGATGGTTCTTGCTGTGAACCTCATAGATGGTCCAAACTTCTCCATCACCATGACACCTAAAGAAATACGAGCAGCTAATGAAAATGCAGGGCCAGGTCCGTTCAACTTGATTGTCAGAGATGATTTCATCCACACACCTAATAAAAGGAGTCACACCTCATATTGGGACAGAAGGGATTCACGGTATCACACAGTGAAAGAGTTTTTAACTTCTCTGCAGCATGATGGTCCACTACTGTTTTCAGACCCAGTGAAGTAGTTCATCGAATTTAAAGCAGCATGAGTCATGAAGTAGAAGAGCATAATGAAATACAGGGTGGGCTGAATCATTAAAAATGCTTCAAATTTCACATTTTTAATCACTAAAATTTCCTTTACTTTCAGCTACAGTAAAACAATTGCTATATGTGTCTTTTATACCCAGTAGCAAATCTTAGGACATATTCATTAGGTTAATTTAAGAAAATTTTGCATCTATTGCTGTACCTATGGTGGATCAGTGCAGGGATTCCTCTCCTTAGAAGAAGGGATCAGTGCAAAATAATACAAAGTTGTTCTGCACTGAAACAATTTGAGTGGCATGTGGGGGCCATTAATTTGTCACCAGTTGTGTTAAATACAGACACTGATATTAGCAATTCTGACTAAATCAGTATTCCGTTACCAGGTAACCAAGTCAGCAGTGGTTCATTGAGCATGTGCACTGCAGGAAAGGAAAACTTTCTACCTAATTTTCATGTAAGGTTGAAATCGCAAATGAAATGTCCTTTCTAAAATGCAAGTCATGTCAATTGTTGATGTCATTACAGTACAGCACATAAGAAAAATCCTGACATACTGTTTTTTACGGAATATTTAATGACATGGGACTGATTAGTATCATTATCAGACTGAAACTTGAAACCTGGCCAAAGTGTATCCACAGAGTTGATTATATTTTAATTATTCTAATATAAAAATTAAACAGGAAATTAACTCTTAGGGATCTGTCCAGATGTCTATCTGGCATTACTTCTATCTGTTACCTTTAAAACCACAAACAAATTAAATCAATGATGTCTGAGACACGGGCACCAACCGGCAAAAATCCTAAATTAACAACAAGTCTTTGGTGACCAGGGGACAAAATGATTACTTGGTGACATTAATTTTTTTTAATGCAAAGAAAAAGAAAAAAAAAGCTTTAAAGGAGACTTTTACTGTGCTAGACTATGGGAGTTAATTTTACCACCTGATGAGATGAAAGAGCGGTATCTCTCTGCAAGCACTTTAGTCTAAATTTGTAGCTCATCAGGGTGACTTGGAGAAGCTGCTCCGGGGAGCTGCTGTAGTCAGAAAATACTGGATAACTGTTACACCTGCATGAGAAAAACAGATGACTTCCCACTGAGATAACCTGCTGAGGCTAGAGTGAGGTTTTGAGCCCAGAGACGCATATTTATTCAAAAGAACTTATTGTCAAATGGAAAAACCATAACACCTTTGTAATATATTCATGTTTGGTTATATGTTTGTTCATTATGTACAGTTTTTCTCACGTAACATAAAGCTCTATAAAAATAAGCTTCTTGTCTCATCTGAGCATAATTATTGTAAGGGTACTGCTCATTCAAGTTAATTACCTTTCTAATCAATGCAAGGCTTTAACCTTTTGTGACCTCTGTGTTGTTGTGATTTCATTTGAGGTAAACTCTTGGGAATATAAGCTTATCTAAGGGTAATTACTGTTCACAATATGGAGAAAATTGATTTCCTCTACTGCTGAAATGCCCATTTTAAATTAATTCACAACATATGCCAAAGACTAAACATTCAACAATAACTGTATGGCATTTGCTGAATAAAGTAACAGTATCAGCAGCATCTAATGAACAAAAATTTCCACTTGTCACCTTCTCAGAATCTGTTAAAGAGTAAACAAACAGTTCAACCGTTTTCACAGTCACACAGCTTAAGATTAATCTCAGTGTAGTCTCAGGCTCAGTTCTGAAAGTTTGGTGATACATCTTCTCTGATTAATTCCTACTTCAAGTCCCCCTACAATAATTATTCTCAGATCATGTGGAAATGAGCACTAGGAAACTGATTATTATAGTTGGGACTGAAGAGGAAAGTGTGTATTCTGTTGAGAGAAAGGATTACTACTACAATGAAAAAGAGAAGTGGAAACAATTGCATTTGCGTTTAGTGTTGAAGAAAACAGACTTAATTGTTGAAGAACTGACCAAGAACTAACAAAAGCGAGGAAAAAATTGGATACGGTTGTTATGTCTGTGATTTTCTTGGTTGAAGATGACGTCTTCAAATGTCTTGCTTTGTCCACAACCCAAAGATATTCAGCTTACTGTGACAGGTGACTAAAGAAATCCAAAATATTCCATGTTGAGACGCTGGAATCAGATAATCTAGTTTTTTTTCTCAAATAATTACTAAAACTCAATTACCAATCATCACATCAGTTGATGATTATTTTAATGGTTGACAGCTAATCAGCTAATTGCTGCAGCTCTACAGTAGACGGGTTCACAAGCCAAGACAGACAGGTCATCTCAAGGACGTTGTGTGTAAAACTGGGACTTTATCAGATTTGAGCAACAGAACTCTGAGTTGTGGTAGATTCCATTGTGGCAAAAGGGGGAAAAACATTACTCACAACCCACAACAGATGCTTGTTCACCACGAAAAATAATGCACACATTAAAGAAACATGACTTGACCGGTCACAGGACACAACTACAAATGTTAATGCATTTCCTTAGCATGCAAAAAAAAAAACAAAATTATGCTGCTCACCAGTTATAAATCAATGCTGAAAACACTCAACACTACATATTCACAAATATAAAAATCTGTGTACATACTGAAGAGCATCAATGCACATATCTAAAACATGACTTGCTACTAGCCTAGCTTTTAGGTATTCTATAGTCATTAAATCATATATCTCAAAATGCAGGTGTAACCCGGGGGAAAAGCCGCTATCAAGGCGTCGTTGCGTCACGCGGTCACATGACCGAGCGCGGCCAATCCGGTTTATTCAAGTTGAATTTATATATAATGACCTGTTGTATTGTATTGAACTTTGAAGCACTGCTACTTATAAAGCAGCACTAGTCCTTCTGAATCCTTTTGATAATGTGTGCACACTAGATGTTAACTGGACCTGTTTTTTATACAGGCCAGGTTTGGATGGCGAGCTAGACCTAGTCTGGGCCCCAAAGCCCAAAGATTTTTGCCTGGGATCGAGCGAGCTGAACCTCCACTGCTCTGGTCGGGCTGGTAGGAGGCTGTCTTTATGCAGCATCCCCTTTCTTATATTGCCCCCGCAACTCATTCACGGGCCGCACACACAACACACTCCCCCTTCTCCACACTTGGACTCTACCCCCCTGGACACTCAAAAGTGGGGCCTATTGAACTGCGTTGTGCCAACCCCATTATGGGCAAACCCTTGAACTCTTTCAGTGTTCATGTGCAACGGATATTGCTGCAACATTTATGTTTATTCATGTTGATGATGAAATGCATTGTGTGTATATATATATATATATATATGAATGGCCATTCTCAGTATATTAGTAAATGTTGTTAATGTTGTTTGTCCTGTTAAATCCATAATATAAGGTACCAACAAAGCTTGACCAGCGTGTTCAGTGTTTTTACTCTCCACTCCGAGAGCCGAATCCGACCTTCTGAGTCTAGCCCAAATCATATCACATTGTACTTTGTAGAAGATACCATACATGTTACACAGTGAGCCTTAAAAAAGAAGAATATTATCTCAAAAGCAGCTATCAGGCCTTCAGCACAGGCTCATTAACAAACACCACACAGTCAACAGGTGACTGAACCACCAACAAATGCTAAACTGGATGAATTTCAAATTATCCAAAGCCCTGCTGGATGTGTCCCTGAAGCTTTATCTGTGTCGACAACAAGCTAGCAACAGGTTCAGAGGCTAACAAGCTAACCTCCACAACAAAAACACAGCATGTTAAATACCACAGTTATGAAAAACCAGGCAGCAAGCTGGGAGAAACACAGAAACAGAAGCATGGAGACATAATGTGTAGGCTATGCGACTCACATTATTTGACGTCAAAGTCTTTTCTTCTTGTCTATATGAAGCGTCCCTGTCATAAGTTCCACTACACTTTTGACGCTGTGGTGGCCATTTTGTTTGATCCTTTTCTTCTTCAGCTCTCCATGGCTGTTATGAAACTAATGGAGAACATTTCTGTATTGTTCAAATTAAGCTGTTAACTTTCTGTTGTTTGTTGTGAGGCAGAGTATGAGACATTTCACTGCCTCTCCACTGACACTGACCGCCGACCTGTTAGACCATTTTTAACTAGCTTCACCTGTCCTCCTGTCAGTACAGGTTGGTGAGGGTGCAGTACCCGGTTTAACCACTTATACATATTAATATAAACAGAGGGGGCGCTGTTTCACCAAATTAAGGAAACTCCATTAAAAGTCGGCTGATAGAAAAAATACATATTTTTATTATTATTGTGCCATAAATCATAAGACGGCTGTTATTTTAACTTACAAACTGTACGAACCAGCAACTAGTCAAGTCAATGAAGAGAGAATCAGTGAGAGGCAGGTTGTTGGAAGGTGTTTTCAGTGGGCTCATCCATAATGTGTGTTTGTGTGTGACAGGCTGTCTGATTAGATATGTAAACGGTACAATCACAGGTAGATCACAATTAGAATCAGCTTTATTGGTCAAGTATATGTACACACACAAGGAATCTGGCTCTGTTTTTTTCTTTTACAAAATACAAAAAACACACATACATATATATTTATACAAAGGCAGCAGGTAAAAGGATGGAAAATAATTCTCTAATGTACATCTACAGATTTGTGTATAAAAGCATGGTTTAAAGCAGAACAAAACTTGAGTCAAAATAGTGCAGATTTTGCTAATATAAAAATGAAATATAGTTGTTTAATCCAGAGCAATTAGCTCTTGTGGAGCAGAGAGCCACATTGCTGAAGTAAAAACATTAATAGGTATATAATGTACGGTATGGTCCAGGGTTAAGGAAGCTACAGAGTGGTGGCCTGTGCGTAAGAGACAGTTTCTCTGTCTGGTTGTTTTGGTATTCAGTGCTCTATAGCACCTACCAGAGGTGAGGAGATGGAACAGGATTTGACAGTTGTGTCAAATAGAACCCAAAAAGTGAATATCCTCCTGTTTGGACTTTATGTGTAAATCCCCATGTAAAAAAGCCATGCTGATGCTGTGTTCTCTGTGAAACCTTAAGAGATGTTCCTAAAGCATAACATTAATATAAATACTCAGGAAAGAAAACAAAAGTGTGTTTCTGCAAACTAGATCGTTATTACCCTAAATATGTGTTTGATAAGATAAGTGAGCACCACATAGATTTCAATTGGTGAACCCTCAATCTCAAAGTCACACATATGAAATAAAGTCCAGAGAGGAAGAAAAGCAAGTTGTAACGATTAAGATGCAACTAAACAGTTTAAAATTAAAAATAAAAAATACCTTTGTGGGTATGGACCATTGCTAAGCTCTTACAAGTGTTACTGAATGTGGAAGTTCGCCCATGAACAGCTTCGGGTATGTTCTCATTTGGTTATTAATGACTCAGCAGGCATTCGGGGTGTCAGAAACACAGACTGTGTGAGTTGTTTTGTCATGTTCAGAAGTCTCACTGTGAGGCTCGCCTTGTTTCACTGTGTGTTTTGTGGAAATCAAGCTGTTTTTGAATGGAGTTTAGTTCATGCAACACTTTTCTGTTAATGAGCCATTTTCTTATAAAATGTACTGCGAAATATTTCACTATTGTAAGTATTTAACTTGGTCCATAAGCTTAGAAAAAGTTCAATTAATGTACAGAAGTCTGAATAGAGTCTGGTATTCAAGTCATCCATTCACTTGCTTTCCTTTTCTTCTATAACATGAGCTGTAGGATTTTCAGTAGCTCAGTTTGCTGTATATTCATTGCCAAGGGCATTGACAGTCAGTTATGTGTGCTAAATGTTGTAGAGAAGACAGCTGTGTAAGGAGGTCCCTCTGCATTACACTCAGCTCTGGCTGCTGTAGTCTTTTTGAGGAGACCCATTTGCTCCCAGCTTCATTGTTTTATGCACATCCTCCCCAGATATTCCAACAGCCGTTAAACGCTCACCATCTTTAATATGTCAGTTTTGTCTCCGGTTGAGCTTTTTTAAAATTCATTCACCACACTTCTATCCCCACTGGAGCATGACTGGGAGAGAGCAACACAGAGAGTGCAAAAGAAGTACAAAAGGTTTTCAGGCTTGGAGGCATTTGTACAGAGATAACTATTTCCTATCTCGTCTTTGAATGTTTGCAGCACTCGCTGAATACATCTACAAGGGGAAAAGGGCATTTTACAAGGTAGTCAGGAGTTTAGTGCTTGTGCTTGACTTTGCTTTCTGCTGCAAGGCACTATTTTTATTGATTAATACTGTGCTAAATAGACGGGGAGGAGAAAGGGTCTCAAGGCAGCAACGTGGTTGTTCCTGAAATGTTGGACATTTCTGTGAAGGACAAAGAACTATAGCGGATGTCATTGTAAAATACCATGCAGATCAGGGCAAAATGAGCTGGAAGCAGACTATTGTGCCAGATTTTTTGACTTATGCAAAAACATTTGTGGATGTCTTCTGCTCTTCACGTAGACTTCATCTAAAAGTGCAAATTCACACAGATCACACAGACCAGGGACTATTTCTAAAAAAAGTGTTTGTGTGCCTATTGAGGTTAATCCTTTGACTGATCTATCCAAGGGGTTTTCGCAGTTATACCTAATACATTTGATGTCATACATTCCATTAAACAGCCAAAACCAACAATGAATTAGTGCTTTTTAACAAGTATTGTCTGCATATTCAAAGCATGATGTAACATATTAAATTTTATTACCCTAGCCATAATATAATCACATATTTGAGATGTGTGTTAACGCTGCCATTGACAATTCAATCTGATGACTCAAACAGATTTGCTACCCACAGACTGTCATTCCACAATAAAAAAAGGAGATTTCTGTTTAAGAACTATGCATGTTGTTGTCACAGACTGCAGGAGTAGCCAGAAACAAAACAGACAGAGAGTGTTTGTTATCTGAATTCACTGTATAATGGAGGAGTGTGTGGGAAAAGGAGGAGAAGCAGCCTCCGAATGCAGAATTTCTCTTGGGACACCAACACCTGAATAATAATGACACAGCCTGACAATCGAGAGGAGAGGAGTGGTTTCTGAAAACCAAACCCTGTCACAACAGAGACAACAACACTGGTGTTTTAAGCAAAGGGATCATAGCTTTTAGTCATTGTGGCAAGATTGGTAAATTCCCAGACGGTAACATGAGCAGGACCGAGGTCTTACAGTTTGTGGATCTTTTTCCCTCCACAATAAAAATCCCACAAATTGAGTGGACGGACGGAGACAACTGTATCGCCTCTCTTTATGCAAGGTTGTGTTCTCAAGCTAGTCATTTGTGGTCTCATGAATAATTCAAGTGCAAAAAAAATCTAAATGCAATGCGAGAAAGAAATATATGTCACACAAGGTTTAACATAATAATAAAGCCTCCGCTGTTGATTACCGCCTAACTCTGTCTGCTGCTGGCTTCATTTCAGCCGTGTGTTCTTGCTATTTCACACCTTTAGCCTCGCTGATGGAAGAAACAATCATATTATATCAGCTCAATCATTGCTCTTAACTTGCATGGAGCTCCGTTGCAGCTATCACTTGGTGTCAGGGAACTAACGACAATGT
Source organism: Dascyllus trimaculatus (assembly GCA_024666655.1). Lineage (NCBI taxonomy): Eukaryota > Metazoa > Chordata > Actinopteri > Pomacentridae > Dascyllus > Dascyllus trimaculatus. The sequence continues at coordinate 24,904,684 of CM045448.1, forward strand.
GCTGTGAGAAGATTAAATGGGACACTGCCCTTTGTGGACAAGCCACATAAATGCCAGACCATATAATTATGATTAGGAGTAGGCCACTCCATGAAATGTTAATTGAATTATGAGTTTGGTTCGAACTGCGCCCAGCTTGAGATAAATGTGTGATGATTTGGACTTGTGTCTTTTGCTGAGGGGGGCACATGCTGGTTTTCACTGGATGAAAAGCACAAGGATGTTAAATAGATCATCCTGCTGAGCTGTTCCACTCTAATCTCCACACATTTATACATTTTCTAATGAAATTAAAGGAAAGTGCAGTGGCGTGAAAGGTTGTTCAAAGCAGTGGCATGAAGCTGCTTTTATCACTTTCTGCTCCGGTGCTTAAAAGTACTGTTCATTAGAAAGTAGAGCAGGAGAGACTGCAGCAGGAGATGCTGTGATATTATACTTAATCAGTGATAGTGCCATCATTTTATAATGGCTGACAAGCCAATCACCTTCCAGGTGCCTGATTACAACTTTACATCTTTAATCTGAATCTCCATGAATGAGCACTTAATTTCTAAAGGCACAGTCAGGACTTCTCCCATAATTGGGAATTCTTTTTCACCAGAAAGCTATTGGTCTGTTATATATGTGATCATATGGCTACACAAGGATCTGCAGCTGGTTCTCAAACAATATTTACAAGGCGAGATCAGCTGTTTACTCCTCATTTCAATGCAAATAGCAGCATGCTCGTAACACTGAACATTGCTAAATGCCTGTGTGTGCCCTAATCATCTTTGCACAAATAAACCACCTCACAATAGTGTCACTGAAGCTGCTGCCAAACACACTCCAGACAATTTACCTTTCTAATTTTCCTTCTGTGCAAAGAATGACAAGGCTGTTTACTGGGGCGTCATATTGTGTGAGTGATGTTAGATGAAGAACGCTTGTCCTTCTCTGAGCAATTTTAAAAGACGATAACTTTTTCATTATATAAAAATATAGAGCAAGTAGATAGGCAAGAGAAAATCGATACAAGGCTCTAACCCTTTAAAACTTTTAAAAGAAGGCATTATGAGGTGTTCACCTAAAATCAGGGAGATATAGATGAAGGTCAGGATGCAATTTGAGCCTTTCTGCAGGCTGCTCAGGAGCATAATTAGATGAGGAGGATCAGAAGAAAGGTCTTTCCAGCAGAATTGGTTTTGCTGCTGCTGAACCATTAGTGTCACTACTATGAGAAAGCTGCTGCCGACAGGTGTCCACTTTTGTCCAGCATATTTCCAACAATGCAAGCATTTTAGTTTTGTCTTATAGTATTTTATTAGCTAGTTCATTTTTTTTAAATAAAAAAATGACCCTATTTCATCTGTGCCTGTTAGGATCACAGTAACAATGATGTCAGAAATCCTAAATAAAATACAGATTAAAACAGCTCCATCCACTGAGCACTTCTCTTTCTATGCCGTCTTATTTTCCACAGTTGTTGGAAAACATAACAGAACCTGAACAGTATCAGGCTGAGTCATAGTCTCTGGATTTATAATGCTAATAATCAGCTGAAAAGTTAAGTCTAAAAAGTTTTGAGCCTGTATATGTATCATGGTGCGTTCAGGTCCTCCAGAGGTGGGAATAAAAGCCCGAAAACTTCCTCCGAGAGCTTAAAAGTTTGCTGCTCAAGTTTCTCCAACCTTACTCAGACCTGTGTACATTTATATTGTGGTGTAACCTCATGACATTTTTCTAGCTAGCAGGGTCAAAACTTTAGACAAAAACATCAACTGCCAGGAGGCCAGTATGTACAGGACGTGTGTTTTATTTATTTATTTTTGAAAAGTTTCGCTAAGTTCACACCTGGAGGCTCAGGCCAGCACAATTGCATTTGAGCAGGTATTCAAGAACACCTTGAGCAATGCCCACTGCTGCTCTTTCACTTTCCCCACCCAGATTTATCCTGCTAGTTTTGTTAGCAGGAAATCTGAGAAACATTTTGTCCAACAGTTCTAATAATTCTGCACATTTATTTGAATTCATATTTTTATTTGGATGCAGGCGTTGAATTAACCACATCCTACACTCTCGGCCTTAAAAAATGTTGATTTGGTGAATGACAGTGTGGCTCGTGACACCCAGTAGCTCTTGCAAAACTTGTCCTATTAGTGTATAAATTAATATTTAAACCTCACTATAAATTTGCAGCCACACAAATGACCCAGAGGATTATTACATCAGCATGCATGCCATGATAAGATAATTGACTGAGAAGCCTCCTGGATTGCCGTCCAATGTCACACCGTAAACCTCGGTGATCTTCAACGGGATTATAACGTAATCTTCTTATTAAATTGTCATTCATGTGTAAAATAAAGTTGCAGCCCTTCTGCAAAAAAAAAAAATCCAATCTTTATTAGAAATGTCAAATGTCACCTGCATCCTTTCATTTATGGATTATGCATCGCTTGAATGAAACCAAGCACGAATAACTGATTGAGATGTTTCATGCGTTTTATGACATTCTGCATGCACCAGTGGCACGGCAACAAAAGTAATCACTTAATAAAATCTCGGAGTGTAAATGTTTCACTCAGTGTAACACTTTAGAATTGACTGTTCATCAGAGCCTTCAATTGATTTTCTTTGAACACCTCTATAGGTAGAATATTGAGTGAATGGCACATTGAGTGGCTGCTGGCTACAGGTAAAAGGAAATCCATGCATGCAGGAGGGAGATAATGAAATAGAGTGAAGTTGGACCCTTAAGGCACTGAGCAGTGACTCGCTCTTGGTCCCATGACAATAAAGATTTTCCCCTCTAATTGAAATCTGGTTATTCTGCGGTCATGATGGACAACTTTTGAAATAAAGGCAGTGTCTCCTCTCCTCCTGTTAATTTCCCTGACATAGAAACAGCTGCACCATTTTAAAGTGCTCTGACTTTTCTGTAATGTCTGCTTCTGTGAAACTAACCCTTCACTCTTAATATTATTATTGACTTTATGTCACACAGACAACAAGCAAGTGTATTATGAAACTGCAAAGTACTGAGAGGAAGCCAGTTGAGTTCAGCTGCCCTGTCAGTAACAGGATAACTAATGAACATGGTGACTTTGGGGGGGAAACATGCTGATTAGTGAAAGTAGCCACCAATAACGTAATAACGGCCAATAATGCATTTGAGCATCTAAAAATCCTTTGAAAATGTAATAACTGCAGCTGATAATATAAAATTACATCAATAGGACTGCATTGCTTGGAAATAAAAGATTTTTTTTGCAGTTTTGTGCAGTTTGCTCATCAAAAATAGGCCTAGTGGATGGCATAGTCATCATATTCATCCATCAAGGATATGTTCCATGTAGCTCTGGCTCTCCTTAATTATGGTTGTAAGAGCCAATTTGAGAATTACTTGTTATACAAAATCTTTATTTAGAATATTGTTTATTTGCTTAGATGTGTAAATTCATCATTTGGTGCCAGTGCTTCTGTTGGATGTTGCATTGTCACATGAATTTACCACATTTTTTTCTTGTAAAACTTTTTTCAAACATTTCTCAAGGAAAAACAATTCTGTCCTCACTTACAACTGTATTTAAATAACTGGACTGGCTCTATAATGGCACTTAACTCCAATACACAACATAGAACATGAACACTCATTTACAAATGTAAAAAAACAGCATTATGTATGTTATTGGATCAAAAACTTTATTACATTATTGGCAAGTTATTACATTATTGGCTTTAAGTACATTAAAAATGACCAAAATTATTGCATTACTGGCCGTTATTATGTTATTGATTGTTACAGTGGAGGAAGACTTTAACATACTTTCCTTTAGGGGAGGATATGAGATTCTAAGATTATTTGAAAGCAACTAACCCAGAAAACTAAAGTTTTCTAAAGACTCTGCCATTGTTGGCCTTATTACCAATGGGGACAACAGGGAGTACAGAGAGCTGACCCAGGCAGTCTGGTGCCAGAGGAACCACCTCCAGCTCAATGCAGGAAAGACCGAAGACACAAGCTCCCTCCTCCCACACCAGTGAACATCCAGGGAACAGACACCGAGATTGTGGAATCTTATTAGTATACCTGGGTGTCCACCTGAACAATAAACTGGACTGCTCAGATAACTCAAGCGCCCTCCGTAAGAAGGGACAAAGTAGACTCTATCTGCTCAGGAGACTCAGGCATTTTGCAGTGGAGGGGGCTCTTGTGAAGTCCTTCTTTGACTCAGTGGTGGCATCAGCCATCTTTCTTGGAGTAGTCTGCTGGGGCAGCAGCATCTCTGCTGCTGACAGGAAGAGACTGAACGGGCTGATGAAGAAGGCCAGCTCTGTCCTGGGTTGCCCTTTTGGCCCTGTGGAGGTGGCAGGACATTGATTGGCCAAGCTGTCGTCTCAGATGGACAACACATCCCACGCCTTACAGGAGACTCTAACAACACTGGGAAGCTCGCTCAGTGACAGGCTCCTTCACCTGCGGTGTCTCACAGAGAGATACCGCAGGTCTTTTCTACCTGCCGTGGTCAGACTCTAAAACCAACAGTAAACTCCAAAACAGTCACAAAGTGCAATAATATCCCTGTTAAGAATGCTGCTACTCTCTCTAATCTACATGTGCAATAATTATTTTTCTCATCACATAAAGTGTGAAAGATCACTTCATGTCACTACTCAACATGTGAAGTATCTCTTTACTTGTTTTTACTAGTCTGGGCATATCTCTGACTCATATTGTTGGTTCTGTACAGCTTTTTTTTTTTAAAACTTTTTTGTACATATTTTTCTTATGATACTTCTTTTACTTACTTAGTATTTCATATGCTTTTTACCTGCACTATCCACTTTGCTACTGTAACAATGTAAATTTCCCCGCTGTTTGACAAATGAAGGATTGTCTTATCTTAAAAATAATAAGTAAATAAATAATAAGTCCTTGCATTTCTACAAAATGCTGATTTAAATTTGATTTCAGATGGAAATAGTTTTACTTTTCTCCTCTACTACTGCTACTTAGTTAAAGAGAACTACTATGTCTCTTTTCATTTTTCTCAAGATACTACTTCGTAGGACCACACACTGTCAGCCGTATAAAAGCTCACAATCCAAGTGAAATGTCCTCCTGGATGAGGTGAGGAATTGCCTTTCGATGCGCCTCACTAAGTCCCATCTGCTTGAGTCAGAATAAGGTTTTCCTGAGAAATATTCCATCAAATTCTTCATGTCTTCATCTTATCTACCTCCGCCTACTATCAGTCATATCACTGAGAAATTAGGCCGGCCAGTCCTCCAAGCATGCATAAATAATGATAATGACTTACAGGAGCTTTGATGAGGAACCATCTCTGTGTTTTTTGCGGTCAAAGTGCCCTTGAAATATAATAAGGGGGTCTGAAAAATGTCTTTCTTGGAGCAATTTGTGCTCTATTCCTTAGTTGAAACTACACAGCTCATTATGCATTTTGCAGCTTGGTAACCTTAAATTGCATTGTTGCTGTAATGTGTCTGATTAATCTATTTCAGTGTTGCGAATGCCTTAGAGTGCAAGAAATAGAATGCTAAATTAGTTTGAGATTAGGTTTTTACAATAGGTTTCACATGAGGGGCATGTCTACGTCTGTTCCTTGAAACCTCAGCTCATTTAACACTTCCATCACAGCCAACAGTTCATGAGCTGTAGAGAGATTTGTGGCAAATAGTGGAGTTTGTGGAACAGTAGCCCAAGGGATTTGCTTTGAATGTGCTCCAAATGAGACACTTCTCTGGTCTAAAACCAAGCTTGGCAACGCAGCCATTAAAAAGAAAAGAAAAAAAACAGTTTGCATGGACTTAGCTTTTTTTTTTTAAAGTTCTCATTTGACCAAGGATGTTTTTGAAGGTATACACAGATTGTCCTTTTTCCGTGTCAGAGATAAGCGTTCTGGCAAATCCATCATGTGTCTTCTGCTGTCAGACTCTGGGAAAAACAATTAAAGGTTCCACACATAGGTCGAGCTGCTCCGATAGTCAATGAAGCAACCGCCGTGTGTGGGCCTAGGAGAGATGGATTCATTAGGAAATGCCAGTGGAGGAGGGATGCATGCGCAGGAGAATTAAATGACCTACAGTATATGAGACTGAGGGCTCGAGGGGTTGAAAAGATGAAAGAAGAAGACAACCGCTATTTAAAAGGCGAGTTCACAGAACAAAGTTCGCACAGCACACTGCAATTATTAAGCAATTAGAACAATTTAGGTCAAAAAAAGAAAATGACACGCTGAAACCGAGGTCGCCGTGGTGAGAAAAAGGCTCATAGGCTACAGGAGGTTCAGGAGAACTTCAGTAAACAAAACCGCCACGTCTTCGGCATGCCTCCAAAAAGTCAAGAACATACACACAGACACAATTACATTATTCGGCATGCAAACAGACAGCACAAACACATTCTTGGCATTCAGTCAAGTCATACGGCCACTGATGCTGCCGTCACGCTGGTGCATGAAAACGGACACCCCTTAACAGTCCGTGCACTCAATCAGTTACCATGAATCAAATGCTCAGTTCATTAATGCTGCTTGTCAGTGGTGTCTACAATGCAATTAAGAAAGTGTGGAGTATTGAATCATGAGGCATACTGTTCACTAACAATACTTGGCATGGCATTGATTTCAACAAATAGTCCTTTAGCCCTCAGGCAACAGGATGTAGCTCATTGATGAGACATTTTATCAGGGGAAGAAAGGTCAGCCGGTGTGATTGATATGCTCTTTTATGAGCAGTAATACAGATGGTATTACTTGTGCATTTTGAATGCTCACTCTCAATGACATTTGCTCCAACTGGGCCATAAAAAGCCAATATATGAGTGAGACTGAGTAATAACATCCTTATTTTTGTGTGTTTGAATGGTATGCATCTATAAAACATGCCGTGCTATCCTGCACGCGGTGGCAGCGGAGGCGAGAGCCCTTGGGGTCTCCACGGAAGCTCTTTGACTTGTTGTTTATGGCCGCTGAGCAAGAGGAGACGAGCCGCCATCCTCCTCGGGTAGCCGGGAGCATCGATTATTTGTTGAAACATCGATCCACACGGTGTAGCATGAAGCAATGTGCCATTAATCTAGTCAACCTTTTATTCATGGAGGAATAAATTTGAAGAATTTGCAAGAGCTCAATTTGGACTGCAGGTTTAGAGAAGTAAATCCAGGAATAATCTTTAGCTAGCCAGGATCTGGGCGGCAGTGTCAGTGTGTCAGCTGGCCGTCCAACCAACACGCTGGACTGTAATATCCCGACAACTATGGGATGGATTGCCATAAACACTTGTAGACATTCATGGTCACCAGAAGGCCCGTATACTGACTTTGGTGATGCTCTAAAATTTGTGGTTTTTAATTAAATGTATTGACGACAATTGGATAGATTTTCATGAAATTTGGCACATATATTATGTCCCGCTCAAGATGAATTCTAGTAAATTTGGTGATTCCAAGTACATTTACTTGAGTACTCTCACTTGTACATGACTTGAGTATTTTTTTGTATGCCACCTTATACTTCTGCTGCACTATATCACAGACATAAATACGACACTTTTCACTCCAGCTTTTGTTACTAGTTACTCTCCAGATTACAACTTCACATACCCTCCTCTTAAGTAGAAACTACATATCTCCAAGTTTAGTGATTTTGAATGAATAAACTGAAGGATCAAGTGTTCCTTTATGGGTTGAGAAAATTCTCCTGCTTCTTATGCAAATTAAACTATTTAAACACGTTCCTAGATTAGCTCGAAATGTGGTGTCACAAAGCTGACAAAAGGGCTGTTTTTCAAAACTTGTGAAAATTTTTTTTTCAGACATGTGGTTGTCTGAGGACATCGATGCTGCAAACATATGGTGATCTTGTTTGATGACAATCTTAATCGCCAAATTTGCCAAATTTTGTACTTAGTTTATAGTTGACACAACTAATAGAATATATACACCAATCAGACATAACATTATGACCACCTGCCTAATATTGTGTTGGCCCCCCTTATGTGCTCAAAAATGCTCTGAACCATTGGACATGGACAAGAGGACCTCTCAGGGTGTTCTATGGGATCTGGAACCAGGACGTTGGCACTGGATCCTTTGGGTACTCTGGCTTGCGCAGTGGGGCCTCTGTCAATCAAACTTGTTCCACTGCATCCTGTTGATGCTTGATCAGAATGGGGTGTAGGAAGTTTGGGGGTCAAATCAACATGTTGGGACATTGTCATGTTCTTCAACACGATTTTTTGATGTTTTGCCATGTGGTGGGGTGCATCTTCCTGCGGGGATAGGCAAGCGACATTTGGGATTTCCATTTGCATGAGGGAGTTTGCTTGTTCTGGGACAATGTTTATTTAGGTGTCTAATTCTCATCAACATGGATGTTAAAATCCAAGGTTTTCCAGCAGAACACATAGTACAGAAGTGATTCATGTTATTCACTTCACCTGTCAGTGGTCAGAATGTTGTGGCTGATAAGTGTGTGTGTCTGTGTGTTTTTTACACACACACATATACACAAACACACACACACACACACACACACACACACACATATATATATATATATATATATATTTGAATGCCAGTAGTTTAGGGTACAGTAAATCTGTACTTTTAAAGTGACTTTATGCTAAATGATGCAAAAAAAGACTAAATCAGCATCCAAACCATTTTCAGATAACTTGTCATAAAAAGGTTAAAATGAACTTCATTTCATTGCAAAATGATATCCATACTTTCCAACTGTAGGCACTCAACTAGCAATGTAATTTTATTTGCATATGCCTATTTCTCATCGTGTTCTGCTTACAGTGGCAAATTCTCATCTCAGCATGATACTGAAGGATCCATGCATAGCTAATGCTCAACGGTAAATTACATTAATTGTTTTAAAACTTGACATACAGCACAATTATACCTGTCTCAGCAGCACAGGCAAATGTACTATTGATCAAAATGTTCACTAGTTAAATGATATCCTTCTGCAGAGGGAAAGGTAGGGAGCAGGGAGATGGATGCGTGGGGAAGAAACAGATTTTTCTACCTGGTCCGTTCAGCGGTGATAAACTTCTTACTTTCCTCTCATCCCCGCTCTGGGTTGTCCCTTTGTTCAGTTTATCAAACTGGCAGGATACATGACTGACTGTCAGGCTCTTGTCTTGACTAATTGGAGTCCTATCCTCAATCAGAAGTGCTGTGTTGCAAACTGAGCAGACCAGCCATTCTTTAGAAATAAACTCAATGAGTGATACTCACAGACTGAGTATGTGTAAAAGCCAAAACAGCCCCCCCTTGGATGTGATCTTAAGGGTCCTCCTGCTTTGAACCCATATTAAAAATGAAATTAAAAAACTCTGTAATGCATGTGTTTGGTCATTCCAAATGACGGCTCATTGTTTTGGTGTAATGCATTCTTGTATGTAGTAAATATATATACATATATACAATAAATTTAAGAAGTGTCCAGACCCCTTCTCATTTTGCACAGTGGACACACTATATTGGGTTGTAGTAGCCATTGTTGCCCATCAAACTACAATGAATAACCTATTATAACAAAGTCAGAACATTTTTTGCAACTTTAAAAAAAAACACAAGCCAACAAAAAATCTTCCATTCACAAAAGTACTAAGACCCTTTGCTGTGGCTCTCAAAAAGCTGCATCCTGGTTGTTTTAATTATCCTTGAGATGTTTCTAGAGTCTGATGGAAACCCACCTGTGTGTGCCAAACTGATTGAATATAGTTCTGAAAGGTTAATAATTCATTTTACAAGGTCCCATAATGTCAGGACAAAAACTAATCCATGAAGTCCAACAAACTCTCTGTACACAAGCAATGGTAGGAAACCTGTTGCTAGAGTAATTAAGGAAGAAGGGCCTTAATCTTGCAGAGCCAGACCTATCCTCACAGTGCTGTGTCAGTGCTGGAGAACGGTCTGACTCCACCTCATTTTTGTTGTTTGTATTTAGCAGTCATTTTGGGCGGTGTTAAACCCAGGATGCAGCAATGGTTTCCCTGCAAAATACTGATGGGGAAATTGTGGAAATTTTGGTGGAACATTTGCATGCAGGGAGGCTAGCACTGTCACTATAATGGTTAATTCACACAAAAAAGGAAAGAAAACAAGGCTGCCTTATTGTATAAAATACAAATCCGGAAAGCTTTTTTTTTTTTTGCCAGAAAAGGCGATTTAAAAAACTGTAACACACAGCAGAAGGAGAGAAGAAAGCCTTGTGCAATGTGCAGTGGAAATGATAGACTTAAACCCAAAGTCTACATCTGATATTCAGACTCAGCAGCAGTAATCCATCAATCAAGCCTTTTTTGGTACAGCGGCCAGAAGAAAAGTCACTTGAAATAAAAGACACATGGTATGATAAGACAAAAATTAAACTCCAAGAAGTGTGTCTGGTAAACACCAGGCACTGCTCATCCCCTAGTTCATACCATCCCTAAGGTGAAACGTGATGCAAGGACAATGCTTAAAGTGGAGTTTCTGTGCAGCAGTGACATGAAGGCTGCTGCTCCACTGTGCACATGGCCATACAGCACAACAACGTGCCACATCGTACAGTCAGGACAATGCTGGAACTGCTTCAGGACAATTCTCTGACTGTCCTTAAGTGACCCAGCCAAAGCCATTGCTACATCTGTGGAGAGACCTGAAGACGGCAGTTCACGGACGCTTCCCATCCAGTCTGCCAGAGCCTGAGAGGATCTGCCAGGAGGATTCTGATAAACTGCACAAATCCATGTGTGCAAGGTTTGTTTTAGAGACTTACCCAAGAAAAAAGTGGAAAGAAAATGACTGCAGAAGGGCCTCCTACAGCATACTGAACTGAGGTCTGAATACTTCTGTAAAAAGGAGATTATGAACACTGTAGGTCACTGAGTGTAGAGAAACACTGTAACTGTATTCATTAAAAATAAAATATACAATCCAGCAAAGTGTGCAAAAAAGTGAAGGCCTGAATACTTTCTTAATACACTTAAACTTGATTAATAAAATGTAAAACTGCCTTGATAAATGAATTTTGGCCAAGAAAAATTACATTCCAATTATGGCTCCAAATATATTGCACTTTCCTCTCTTCTTCCATCATGACGTGCTACAAATCATATAAACTTTCCACAGCTGACATTTAAAGAGCAGCTGTGCAATACTTTTGAGAAAACCCTGCCCATGGAATGCACACACATTTTTTAGTGGACATTCTGCTGAGTTGTACACTGTAAACCCATTTAAGCTGACTCTACTTAAAAAAATCTGAGGAAACCGGTTGCCTTAAAAAAGAAAGTGTAATAGACTTAAAGCTTGAGTGCATTTAACTTAAAAGCTTGAGTACAATACATTGAATGCCAAGTTGATTAAACGTAAAATCATCTGTAGTATCAGTTGCTTTGCACAGTGATTACACTTAAAGCCTTAAAGTACATTTTTTTTGTTTGTTTAATTAACCCAGAAAACTACATAAAGAAAACATCAAAACACTAAATACAAAAGCACATTCTTTTTATTTCCATTCTTTAAACAGTGGGAAAAAAAATGTAATTTGCAACAGGAGAATGTTTTTCAAAAACCTGAACACTGAAACCCTGTTTTGACAAGTGCACTTCAGCATGTGAGCAGTAATAGTCAGTACTAAATAAAACTTCCCAGCACTGGGTTTTACTTCACATAAAAAACTTTAAAAGGTAAAACAAGATACGTCACATCATTTTTTTAATGGGTTAATCACTACCAACCTGTCTGGGGCTGTAATTTTTCAGTGGATTTGTGAAGACATTTGTTAAGACATAGTATTGTGTGTAACGGCTTTCCATTCAAGCAGAAACTAGACATTTTGAACAAGTATAAATGATGGGACCTGCCCTTCTGATGCCACTGTGACAAAACTGTAAAACTTACAATGCAAACAGTGCACAACAGCAAACAGAAAAATGTAACAAAATGCCCACCTGGAACTCAGAGGGTAAGCAGATTTTTCAGTGTTTTCGGTGCCAGCTCACTTTTACCCAGGTTGAGTAGCACTTGCTGGACAAAGTGGAAAGTGTACCTCATGGACTTTGGGTAGTCCAGGTGAAGAGCATAAATCAGTCCAAAAAGGATGCAGAAGGCCTGAGGCAGGTTGGACAGTTCATTCATGGCAACATTTCCTTCCAAGATTATGCCCACTCTGGATGGGTTCAGCTGATGATTTTCCCTCATCTATGCACAGGATTCCCACTGCAGTTTGACTGAATGATTCCTTGTCAGCATCGGCATAGCAAAGAGAGAGATGGACAAGGAGTGGACATAATCATTAAGCATCATACTATATAAACTGCACTTTAAGTAATTATTCCCCCTCCCAGTCTTTTCAAAATAACTGGGACTGTCCCTATAGCTACCAAACACGCAAACCATATTGTATACAATTTAAAATGTAAAATTAAGTTACTTACTGTGTTGGTTACACAGTAAGTAACTTAATTTTACACACACAGAGACACTTGAGACACATATGTCAGTGTATTTATTTGTATATATCTTATTCTACTTCTTTTGTTTTTTATATTCTTAATATTATTTTATTTCTTGCTATCTGTTTTTAAAAAAAAAACAACTTTTTTAGCTGTTTGCACCAACAGACCAAGACAAATTCCTTGTAATGTAAAAATTACTTGGCAATAAACATGATTCTGATTCGGATTCTGATGTTAATGTGAAAATACTTGATAATATGATTTTTTAAAACTTGTATTTGGCAGTTGATAAAGCATAAATTAACAAGCAACAACAGAACACAGGTTTAAAGTTTCAGTAAATTTCATGAGGCCTTTAAGTTGTGGTTAAGGCTAAAACTTAACTATTTGAATGCATTAAACTTAAAGTTATTCACACAATCAACTATGTCTGCAGATCAGTAGAACATACTTACATTTTTTTTAGTAATGACACAAAACTTACAAATTTAAGTACATTGTACTTAATTATTTTTTTAGATTTACATCCGGGCTTAGTGCACATCATTTTCACATCAACAACAGATGTAATGGACTCTGAGCTGTGAAAAACACACACTGTCATCTTGAAACTCAACACGTCCTTTGCACATAACTGTTGTGGATGTAAGCTGCACACTTTCCTCAGGTAAAAAGGAAGCTGATGACTTTGCACTGCCTAATATTTCACAATCCTCACTTTGTAAACCTTCTTGCTCTGTTGTTGTGGGGCATTTTGCCTCAGATTGTTCTAATTTATGCCTGCGCTTTAAATCACGACTGAACATCGCAGAGACCAAGTGGTGCAAGCAATAACATGAATAATCCATTGGCAGTTCCTGTTAGATCGAAAGAGAATGAGATCTCAATCACCATTATACTCAGGGGGAGTGAAACCAGGCTGTAGCAGCATTAGCCTTTCCCACTAAAAACCGAATATGCTTTGCACTTTGGAATTGTAAACATCCATCTTACTAAGGCTTGCTCTAAGGTATTCAGTAGCACTGAATATTTCTCTGTAAATGCATAATTACTCCTTGGGAGAAATAAATCGACCTCTTGTGATTTATTTATTTTTTTGTGTGGAACCAAGAACAATAACCCTTTAAAGGTTCTTTTGTGAGTGGAGGTCAGTGCTGTTGAGACTGTATCATACAAGTTCTTCATTAAAATGATGAACCAGTGCCAGTTTACAAGCCTTCCTTATAATCTGTAGCGTGTCAAACAATCCTGAATAGGAGTAACATGCCCTAAGGTTTGGAGTGATATACCATTCTGACAAGTTTTTCTGGTGAAATAAACAAATCCTTCAACTTTGTTACTCTTCATTAGCTCACACTGCAATACATTAATTAGTTGCTTTTTATGGTAATCTTTTGGAATCACTGCTGTGCTGTGTGTCTCCTGACTTCACATTATGAAATTAAGCTTTAGAGATAACTAGTAAAACATGTGAGGAGGTCATTCTTTCTTAAAACACAAAAAATACTTTACTCACCCACTGCCATTTAACAATTCCTTGACAAGAAAATGGATATATCTAGCAGCTTAGCACAGAAACCATTTTAAATTCATCACACAGACCTATTGCCTATTCCAGGCACGTGTGTCAATCTGCCTGTGAAATGAAGAGCCAGAGGCTACTGACCCAGACACATCAGCTCCTTTTTGGCCATCTAGCAACACTTTCTGAAGTCTTTCACATTCACACATTGATTTCTTATTTTCAGCTCGCTGCTGCTTTCTAGGACATGGCTCACGCTCAGTCTTTGTGTGGAGTGAGTGGGCAACAAGTAGGCTTTATGCAAAGCGACTATGAGGGTTGATGCAAAAGACTTCATACGAATACAAAATTAAAAGTAAGAAAGTGAGAAACAGAATGTGCCAAATTAAACCTTCAGGAATTCTAATCAGGCATGAAAATAATCTCATTACACTGGAATTAATATGTCATATTACAAATACATTACTGTTGAAAGTCCTTCATTTTCTGCAATACTTCAAAAGGTTATTTTAGAAATACTATACATTCGCTTTGAAAGCAACAACAGGAACTCTCAAACCACATCACACACTGTAGAACTGTGTCACGTTTAAAATGGCATGACATTCTCCATACAGCATGCACTGCATCTTAGGTACCATTATAAATGTTTTATTAATAAAATATGTCCCATACATTTAAATGTTTATCCCATCTTTACAGTAAAACACTCAAATCATAGGTATGATTTTGTGTCCTCACAATCCTCAAATCAGTTGTGCAAATGTTTTGATACACATCTCAAAGAGCAGATATTGTGATACTAGCTGGCTTGATTAGAAAATAACTGCTCTCTATGACATTCTACCAGAATAAGAAAATGTGTTTTTTATTGGTAAAGTTAACAAAATGATTGATATACTACACCAAGGTACAGTAAACAATGCATTGCTATTTCCATCTTGCAGTTTATGAAATGATAGCCTCAAGCTTTATTCTTAAGTTAAGACATAAAAAGTGCTTCTCATCACAGATGTCCCACAATAATAAATACTGATTAGATTCTATATGTTGTATAGACATATAGACATGTCAATGAGCACACGTCTTGTTAAATAAAACAGTAACATTTTACGTACCTAATAAGTACCTAAAAATAATGACAACCCTTTGCTGTGATATACTGCAGGGAAACAACATGAACAACACAGACTGCAGAATTATATTAAACCTCTGACAAAATACTCTTCATAAGTCTGCTTTTTCCTCCCACAAAATCCTTAGACAACTGTACAAAGTGATTGCAGATTACGTCTCACAACAAAAAATAATACCACCTGATTGTCTGGAATAAAAGAAATGCTCTGTCTTATCAGCTATCAAGTCCAAAAAGTGGATTCAGTGCATTTTACACAATTGTTAGAAATCATTAGGGACCGGATTGTGAGTTCACTGGACAGATATGTTTAAACATTGGCTTTACTTAAAAATGAAAACATAAAACCTGATCCACAGGTTGCCCTTCTCCATTTCCAGTGTCTTAATATGAAGTTTGTAAACAAACGATGGTTCAGTGTTGACCTGAGTCAGTTTGTCATCCAGCTCATCGTCTCCACAGGAGTAACTTGAATCCAAGTCTCTGCTAACAGAGAGACATTAGGCACTATTCATGGAATGGCATTTGCATGTCGGCCCCGTCATCTTCTTTGTGTGACGTCCCGTTGAACAGATGTGATGCTCTCTTTCAGCCTCTTGGTAAACAGGTGGCTGGCTCGGCCACAGTAGGTATGTGTGGTTGTCTGCAGCGACGCCTCCAGCGGCTGAAGCAGCGAAGCCTCCATGCTCTCACCGAATGGGTACTGGGATGAAGAGAAACATATTATATTTCTGATATCAGAGATCGACTAATAAAGATCAGACTTTATCACATTGTTGTGCCTCTGCGAGCTGCACCCACTTTAAATTCAGCTCCTCTTTTGTTACTGGCATTACACAGAAAAGATTGAAAACATGTTTTTGTAAAAAAAATAAATAAAGCACAAGCATGTGCACTACACCTGTTGCCTCCTGTGACAACTACAACGGGACAACGAGAACAGCATTCAAATTGCATGAATTAAGTACCCCATTTGTCACTGTCAGTTCAAGACAATAACATTCTGCATTTGATTCGTATCTGTCAATTCAGAGTGGGTTTGGATGATGAATATCTATGACCACAACTACACACAAACAGGCTTAGTAAGGCGTGACAGCATTGGTAAAAGCCACAGCTGCAGCATTCCAGATATGCTTCATTATTACATGCTTTTGTGTCACCAAGTAAACAGCAAAGAAAAAAAACTTCCAGCTCTTCAGTCAGTTAATATTTGCAGCCAAGGCTTTTGTCACGTACAGTATGCAAATAAAGCTGTGGGTCTTTCATTTTTATATTGAGATAGACCAATTTTTTATTGCTCTATTAAATAAAAGAAATCACTATTTTACAGCACCTTATTTGACATCAGTTCGGCAAAGCATTATGTTACTCAAAGCACGCGTTCTTTATTATCTTTCATATACTGCAGCAGGCAATAAAGCACCATTAACAGCCTCCTATCGATTTTTATGTGGATGTGGCTTGTGCGTTGTCCACACAGCCATCATGATGTCTCAAACTAGCATCAGCACTAAAAATTTTACAACTCTTCTGTGGGCTTGGCTGGATAATGGTAGTGCCCTTTATTGCAAGTTCCTCTGCTGGCTGAGAGAGCCTGCCTTGGGAGCGGGGCTGACTAAGGATCTCTTGGTTGGATGGAAATGAGAGTTTCTCCCAGAACTGCCAGCTCCAGGTTTTAGGATGCTGTCCTCAAAGGACTGAGTGGGAACAAAGTGGGAGGGGATCAAGGGGGTTGAAGCAACAGGAAGAGCTGATAAAATCTTCCAATGAAACATAACCTAAAAAAACAAAGGATGAAACACCCTTCAGTTTTCTCCACTATTAAGCCAACTGTACAATAAAGCCATTCATCTAGATGATAGGGGATATGTGTTGTGCTTACTAATGACAAACAGCAGCACTCCTCTTCCTCCTAAAATCGGGTGAGTCTGGTATATGTGCTGTATGTGTGTTTGTTCTGTCGGAGAGACTGATGGAGGCATGAGGACCGAGTGCCCCATAATGAAGCCTGCTCGTTTACTTAATGGCTGAGAACATTGCCCGTACTGATAGTGGCCAGGCTAGGCCCTGTGGCGGTAATGGATGGAGACCAGCTAATGAAGCTTCCCTTGCTCCCCCGATTGCAGCCTGCATGTTGACCGTTGTGCTGAAATCAACAAGAGAAGATCGAAGGCAAGCCACGAGCGAGACAGCGAGAGAGCTCTCTAGCTGATTTTCTTTCTTACTGATGAAGAAAGTGTTATGAGCTTTAAAACTCTACAAGCTGAAACACATTTAAAGTAACTCTGACAGATGCCACACTTTCATAAGCCAAGTTCTGCCCTCATTTTAAAAGCCAGCAATGCCCCATATCTTACAAACTTAAAGAAGCTACAATTTTTACAGAAGGTTGCAAGACCCAGTCAAACCTCATCAGCTGTTTTAAACAGGTAAATAGAGGCCTGCACAGACCCAAGAGAACATCACCTCAAAAAAACAAAATCAACAATGAATTAAACCTACTAACATCTATTATTCTCTGTAATCAAAATCTGAAATATGTGAAACTGGGTGATGGGTGTGCCTTCACTGCAATAAAA
This sequence comes from Dascyllus trimaculatus, assembly GCA_024666655.1. Taxonomy (NCBI): domain Eukaryota; kingdom Metazoa; phylum Chordata; class Actinopteri; family Pomacentridae; genus Dascyllus; species Dascyllus trimaculatus. Next base: position 24,922,388 of record CM045448.1, read on the forward strand.
CATGGGCAATGTAGGTTATTTAGAGTCCATCCTGCAAAGACCATCACGCAGCTGTAAATACTGACTCAAAAAATCTACACTGTCTGTGTTTTAAGAAATCATTTACTTTAAAAATTCAAAGCATGTAGTCATTAAGCTGTTTTTAAAGATTAACATGTTCAGTAGGAAGGAACAAGCAAGGATTGAGTGCCAATGACAAGCTTGATAAGTTGGAAAGTACTGAGAGATCGACTAATGAATTACAGGTTTTGGGCTTTTCATGGGATTTGTTCCTTGAAATCAAGAAGTTGTGTGATTTAAATGTTCAGATTTATATATGAAGGCAGCTATATTCAATAGTAAACATTTCCAAATTACCCCTTAAAATTCAGTTTTGAAAGGATACATTTCTGTCATGTATTTTGACTTCATGGTGGAATTCACTGAGCTACAAATAACTTTAAGTTTCCCTGCCAATGCCCTCTTTTAACCCCATCCAAAATACCAACAGAAATTTCTGAACAATACTATAAAGGCAAAAAATGTCCACAATTTCAGCCTTACAGCCGACACAACTAAAAGCAAGTATTCCACTGGGTGAAATCAGGTGGGGCTGGTTGCCCGGTTTGGGAGACCAGGACAAGATGACGGAAATGTTTAACAGGCTATTGATTAAGCACTGGTGGACAGAAGCATCCATAAGAGAAAAGCAATGACCTGGAGTACCCATTGATAATGTAATGACTAGTAAATGTTTCTCCAAATAATCTAGTCTGCCTACACAACAGCCCTCTTAAGAGGCAGAAGCACCGGAAACAAAGTCTATAAAATGACCCCTCATCTCTGGAATAAACAAAGCCTTTCACACTTTACTTCTTCCTGCATTAATTGTTCCAGTCAGCTGTGTCTGGAATATCTCACTGAAAACTTTTGGAGGGATAAATGTATCCAGTCTTTTTCAGAAATATTTAGCAAAACATAGTGTTTCGTAGCTTATAAGAACAACTGAATAAAGGCAATTTTTTAATGTTAGTGTATTGTAGGAAAACCACTTATTTCTGTGAGGCTGTCAGTACCTTCTGTATGGCTTCATAGACTGCTCGAAATGCTGGCTGCTTGTCATCATGATAAACTCCTCTGTTACCATGGAGAATGAAGACACCTTCTTGTTCAGCCTGTTTACAGTTGCTGCCATAGATACAGTGGTCTGGACGGTAGTTCCACTGGCAGGGGAACACATATAAGCTTTCTGTAACACAGCAAGAGATGCAACTTGGTTGATAAGGATTGCAAATAATTGGGTTTATTCAATAAGACTCTATTAAAATGCCTCAAATATGTATTTAATAGTAAATGCCAAAACAATAAACATCTTTAGTGAAGCATTGTTTGTGACCTGAATTAATGTTTCATTTGTGACTCAAAAATAATGCTGTGAGTGTGTCTGCACAAACCTGGGTTATGGTGAAATATGATGTTAAGAAGATCCTGGTCACCCCAAGTGATGTTGAGTTTATACTTCTGGAGAAGGGGCATCAGAATTTCCTCCCACTGCAGTGCAGCTGCTGTCATGTCATTCTGCAATCAGGCAGCAATCAGAGAGCATTCGTGTCACTTTGCATCAAGAAACCATAAACCTGCAATTCTGGACAATGAACCCTTTGGTAAACACTTCACACCAACTCAAAGGAAATGCTTTATCTGTCAAACAAATAAGCTCACTGGGAAGATGAGAAGGGAATTACAAGAGTGACATCAGCTGGTTGATGTTGGTAGTGCAGTGCAGCTTCTCCCTCAACATGTTTAATTCCTCAGTGTCAAAATAACGTCAAAATCTCTAGACGTTTTGGTCATTAACTACATATAATGTGTGGAGTTGTGAAATTTTCATAACAGCTGGGAATAATATTCAGATTGTATTTTAGATGTTCCACAACTGTCATGTACCATTCATTTCTAAAATTGTGTAGCTATTTGTTGCGCTGTATATTGAATGAATGAACATCATGAAACCATAACAAAAACATTACATTGTTGTTCATTCTGCCAACTTTTCATGTATGATGACATAATGAAGTGCAAACCTTAGGAAATAGTAACAGTCAATAGTGGTTAACAAACAACAAAACTACCTTAAAAAATTTCTCCCTGAGGCGTGTCATGTTCATGAGCATGACCCCTGAGTTGATGCCTGTCTTGCCATAGTACGGGTGACGGGCAAAACGGTTGTACCAGCCGATACGTGGCTCCTCGTGCTCTGGAGCCATGGCAGCTAACTGGCTTGAATTGAACTGAGAGAGCAGGGCCCAGATGTCCTCTACTGGTTGCAGAAAAAGAATATCTGTGTCGACATAAAGCAAGGAGTCCACCTCTTTCAGGATCAGCTGAAAAACAAACATCAAAAAACCTATCAGCATGTTGTACAGAGGTGTGCTTGTTACAAAACTTAGGACTGAAGGCTGACTCTAGACCTACCGGCAGGAAGAGCCTCTGAGAGGCACAAGGTTTGAAGAGCTTCTTCCATTCTTTTGCATTCTCCTTGGGAAAAGTGATGGGGTAGATGGTGAAGTTGAACTTGGCCTGAACCGTTCTAGGCCACAATCCCAGCTTCAAGAAAAGACAGGCACAAGAAAAAAAGTATCACAACAGTAATGATGGATCTTTGGGTGAAAAAGTTACAACACCCATGAAAAAAGACTTAAAACCAATGGATGAATTACTGGTGTGTCTATGTGCATGCAGAATGGCAACTTGTTCAACTGGTGCAATGGCTGTCATCATATTTTCTTCATGGGATTTTGTGCATGTCAGTTGTAAGTGAAATGAGAAAACATTTACACAACTGTTCATATCAGCAAATTAATACAGAACATAAAAGGTGTTGTTGGGGAGCACACGTACAGCATCTCTGAAGCTGTCATGTAGTTCCTCCTCGGCAAAGATGTAAAAATGCAGAGGCTTTTTGCTGAAGAGAATGGCAGACTTCAGCATAGTGAGAGTTTCCTCCAGCCTAGGGCCACAAGCCACCACAGCGAGATGACTCCTCTCATCACTATGCTTCTTGACGAAAGAGCCTGACCTCTCACTAAGAGCCAAGACAAAGTTGAATGAATCAGTATTTAACCCTGACATTTATGCTTACAGCAGCATGGATCTACTGACAAGTGCAGAAGACAACAAAGTAATGAAAAAATCAGCAGTGTCAGCTGACTGGTACTCAGCGCTGTAGGGTTGAAAGTGTCATTAGACTTAATAGAGGAATGCAGAACAGAACTATCACTCAGGTTTTGTGCTGCCTCCAAGCGCTCCTTGTGACTACCGCTTTCAAGTTTGGAAATCATAAATGGAACGTGTCAAATTTTTCAAAGACCACGTAGCCAACTTCCAATCATGTCTCTGTATATGTGCCATAGAATTGAAAGCCTGCATACACAAACATAAGTGGCATCAATGCAAGCCTTAAGACCTCCATGGTCAACCTCTTCAGGACTTAAGACTCTGATTAAAGAGTAACTAATGCCACTTCTACATCAATGAAGGCATTAGGGATTACAAATAGGATTACAGTTGACAAAAAAGAGTAAGCTGATAAGATACTACTGTCGTTAATGGTGCATATAGGTGAGTGTCATCATGAGATGGCACTTACGACTTCACAAACTCGAGAGCTGTCACAAGGAACAATGTGAAAGCAGGAACAGGCCAGCTTTAACTCTGAACTGTGTACCTGGGACATATGTGAAAGTTATAAGGCTGTTGATTATTGATATTGATCAAAGATTCACAAAATCAGTCATACCTAAGTGATGATTCCAATAAGCAGTTCACTCCACAAACATCAGCAGGCAGCCTCCAATATGGATTCCAGTAAGAAACTGACAGTGATTTACACCTGACAGAATAAAAACATGATCTTTTGGATCCTCAACGTTGAGTTAATCTTTCGGACATCAGAACTGTATGTTTTGAGATTAGATCTTTCCTGAAGAACCTTCTAGATTTGTTAAAACAGGTGGTGGTCCTTTAAATCCAGCCTAAAGCTAACGTTAATGAGGCACAGAGTTAGTTGGCAGTAAGGTTAAGCTGATCAATGACCTAGCTGGCTAACAGGTGGCACAAGTAAACACATAAGTATGTTACAGCCTGGGGGAAACAGCACAATAAATATAAACATTTTCAGCGTGTCCAGCTCAGGTTAAATTACTATGAGTCCGGTAGCTAGCGTAAAGTAGGCTCTACCATTTGTGTCCGTAGGGTTTCCAAACATTAGCTACAAAGAGTCAACTAACGTTAATTCTTGAATAGTAGCTAACATAGCTACAGCAGGTTCAGCTAACAGCTCAAGCTAACTACTGCTTGTACTCTCAGGTGGGAGACAAAAATTAGGCGACATAGCCCGCTAAGCTACCTGTCGAGCCCTTCTTCGCGGTCTCGGAGGCCTGCCAGTCCCGGTAATTTCCTGAGAAGATGCCCGCTCTCATGACCGCTCCTGTCGGGTATCCCGTGTTCTCTCGCACCCCAGCCGTCTGTGTCCTCCAGGGTGGAGGCGAGCTGACTGAACACATACAGCAGAGAGAGGAAGCTGAGGACCATGCACAGGAGAAATGCGTGAAGATAGCATCGCATTTTGTGCTTCAGGTTTGATGCGTTAAAGAAACATTTCGGTTTATCTTAGCCGGGTACCATCTGATGTACTAGCAGCTAACTACTCTATCCCATAAATCAAGTCACAAGGTAAGCCGAGTAGCACAGTTGGTGTTTACAGTTTTCCGCCCCACCCACTTGTATTACACGTGTTCCATCTGATCAGCCATCTGCCACAGTGTGTGTGTGTACAGTAAGTAGCTGAATTTTGACTTCTGCGCTACAATAATTATAACACACAAGGTGGAAACCATTGTGAAGGGAACACCCAGGCAAACATTACAAAAGAAACACGATCCCTAACAGTATTGACCCCAGTTAAACCAAATTTAAGGAAAGTACTATAATAAAAGTAAGGATTGCAGAAGTAATGTGATTATTGAATGCAGCAGTTAGATCTACATATTGTGAAAACACAGTTCATGCAGTATTACAAGTACTCAGATCCTTTAATTAAGTACTAATATAAAGTAAAAATACCTTCCCACATTGTTCTACATTCAAATTTTTACTGAAGTACAAAAGTATTATTAACCATATACACTGATCAGGTATAACATTATGACCACCTGCCTAATATTGTGTTGGTCCCCCTTCTGTGCTCAAAAATGCTCTGAACCATTGGACATGGACAAGAGGACCTCTCAGGGTGTCCTATGGGGTCTGGAACCAGGTCATTGGCAGTGGATCCTTTGGGTACTCTGGTTTGTGCAGTGGGGCCTCTGTCAATCAAACTTGTTCCACTGCATCCTGTTGATGCTTGATCACAATGGGGTGTAGGAAGTTTGGAGTTCAAATCAACATGTTGGGCCATTGTCATGTTCCTCAAGTTGTTCCTGACTGTTTGATTTTTTTTCCATGTGGTGGGTGCATTTTCCAGTGGGGGTAGGACAGTGACATTTGGGATTTCCATTTGCATGAGGGAGTGTGCTTGTTCTGGGACAATGTTTATTTAGGTGTCTAATTCTCATCAACATGGATGTTAAAATCCAAGGTTTTCCATCAGAACAGCACATCGTACCAATATGATCAATGTTATTCACTTCACCTGTCAGGGGTCATAATGTTGTGGCTGATCGGTATATATACTACTGTAATTATCAAAAGTAAATGTATTACTTGATAGTAATTAGTGCAGCATTTTAATGTGTTAATGAATCATATTTTAATACAAAAATCATGTTTTGTTTGTAAAATCCTAATATGCAACAACCTTATGAAATAAATGGGGTGAATTCAGGCTTACTTGCATGCAGACAGATGAAAGTGGAAACTAGTGGGTCCAGGTATTAATGTACCTCAAAGGCTGTGCGTAAACAGTAGAAAAAGTAGTAGAAAAAGAAAGCCATGTTCAATTATCTACATCATCATCTTATTTTATTCAACATTATTTTACAATATAAACCATTCTATAGATTAAATCATGCTCAACTCTACCAAGTGAAAGAGAAGCATACTTAGAATAAATGTTCAATATTTGTACTCAAATGTTAGACAGTAAAACAATTATTGCATCCAATGGCGTAAAATGAGAGCTGGATAAGGCTAGTAACCGACAGTGTTAAAATTACTGATAATGGCAAAAGTGGAAATAATGCTAAAACAATGTTACGGTGAACACAGGATGCCATTAAGTGCAAATAATGAATTCAAGGATAAACTACAATTCTGAGATGACTTCTTCACATTTCTTTCATAATGCATCGTGTATTCTGAGCAGCAACGACCAACTGAACGTGATGCTGAACGTAACACTGAGGTGTTGAAACACAAGTTACCACAACACGCCACATCCAGGATTTAATGCTACTGTTCCTTTTTTCAGTTCATGACAGATTAGCTGCATCAGTTCTCTGAGTATTGAGGAGTGTACAGCATACATCCTGACTCCTGAATTCCTTATCATCAAGGGAAGGCTGTGAAAAATACAACCCCAAATGGAAGTAAATGCTATCATATTGGCATTTATAGTATTATTAACAAAAAACGTGCATTTTGAAGTTTAATCTCTGGTTGAGGCTGTTGAGAGTGCAGAAGACGGGGTTGTGCTGACTGGGAGTGTGAAGGTTTGAAGGTTAGTGAGTCTCTCCATTAACTGGCGAGCCTTCACCGCGGGGCGAAGAGCATCTGGAGACGCCTCGTTCAGTGTTATCAGAGCTTGAGCCACTTTGACTGTGTTGGTCTGCTGAGGCAGCACTTGTTGAAGTGGATGTGGGTTTGGCTTTCTCCTTAAAGTCTGTGATTATTACAGTCAAGTCTCCAACTGTGACCTCAAGGTGCTGGGCGCTGCTCCTGTCTATGTTTTTTAACCTCGGCCTGGTGATGAGACAAACAGAAACAGGATCTGAAAACTGTGTAGAGGAAACTACAGTGTTTCACTGGTGGCAGAAAACAAACAAGATCTATTCAGTAACTTCTTTTGAAAACAAGAATCAATTACCTCATCTTTTTATGGCTTTTCTTTTTCAGTGTCAGTTCTTTGTCACTTTTGTCTTTCTCTGATTTCTCTTTCTTCTCCTTTTTGGGATGTGTTGGTGGTGCAAACTGCTGATTTACTTGCTGTGCCACCAGCTGAGAAACAGGCCGTGGTTTTCTGGAAAAAAAAAAAAGAAAAACAACATGTGTTGGCTTTGTAGTTACATTTATGTCACTGAACCTACAAGTAGGGTGAGAATGTGGTCTGCAATGAGGAACTGTGCTCTTTCTGGTCACAGCGAATGCATACAGAGAGCTTAGGCCAATGACTTGAAATGCAGAGAGAGAAAAATCTGATTGACTTTCACCAAAATCCTTAAAAAGTTACAAATGGAGTCTGACTGTGGAGAGAGATTGATGATATTTAGCTAGTTAGCATGTTTGGATCAAGAATATGTGCCAGATTTACCATCCCTCTTACTCCCACTGGCCTCTATTTCCCCTTAAGCACAATCTCAAATGTGCATCATAAACTCTGGAGCAACGTTGGCTCGATTGGTCAAAAAACTAATTTTTTTTAATCATTTACAGAGCTAGAGTTGTGTAGGAAAGCCAGAATTTTTTGAATACACACACAGAATGGATGGCTAGCAGACCATGAGGAGATACTCGCTGGATTTGAATACGTATTGATTTAGAATTGCTGACTTTTGAATTGCCTTTAAATAGTCTTGTGTGAGGTAGCTCTGGAGAATGGTCTGGCTACACCTCATTATCATCCCGCTGGGTTGTTTGTAATTCTTTACACCGATCACAATCATCCTCTATGGGGCTTACACCTAATTTCAAAACAGTTCTGTGTTTTTACACAAATCAGCCGAAACTCCATTCATGCCGATGTGAACCTCCATGACCTCCGATGTGTCTGTGAAACACCTCATCCATTTTGTCTCAAATACATTGAAAATTTTTAACTTTTGCTGTAGGTAACGGCAAGACCGGACTGAGTGCACCAGGAAGTTGGAAAAATGAACTGGCTAACAGTTGTTTGACTGTGGACAGATACATCATGTAAATGCGTAATTAGACATGAAACTTTATTTAGCGAGTTTAACAAATGCTAGCTGTGTAGGATACAGACTCACTTAACTCACATACTGTAGTGGTTCATACACCCAATAACAGAACATTTTACTAAACCGGCTCCGCATGTGGCAGGACAACCTCGTCGCTTATTTCTCCCCTGTTTCAGTAACAGTAATGCTTCATGCACATATTCTATAAAACTGGACAGCATAAACTGTTCGCCTCTAATTAGTCTTTCTTAAATGGCTGTGGTGATGAATCCATCCATCCGTAATGAAATGCATTTCCTTGTGTTAAATACCAAGGGACACAGTCAATATCTCATAAGAATTTATGGACATGTGGAAATGAGGTCTATGCTCAGGATGCATCGATGGTGCCTGTGTAAAACAGTGTCGAGGGGAACTTAATTTGATGGAAAATTTGCATGCTAGGAAGCGAGCACTCATTAAAAAGGCAAATTGACCAAAGGAACTAAGCAAGCCTGCCTTATGGCACCATCCAAATCTTCATCAAAACTTGCCATTTTCAATGTGTAGGCTGTTACTCGGAGGTTGTTGCTGTTTCACATAGTAAAAGGGTACTGAAAACATTAACACATCGAAAGGGGAAGAGAAATCCATGTGGAATGCACGACAAAAATGGCAGGTTTATACCTGCATTAGTCTGAGTAAGTGGGCACATGCAAAAGTTTCAGTCTTCAACATTTAATTCCTCTTTCTGTTGTCCTGAACAGTGTTTCCTTTTTGAGCCACAAGTAAGATACAGTAACATAAAGATAGAATTTCACACAAAAGGACCAACTCTGAAATGAAAGTCTAATTAAATTACCTTTGACTGTCAAAACCTCACTTTATTTTTCTGATAAACTTAAGACTGCATACTCCACACAACTAGGACTGTGGATGTTGTCTCCCATTCTTCTTTGAATGAAAATCTAATAGGAAAGGTTTCCGTCATGGCCATTGCAAAAACGAACTGTTTTAAAGACAGACATTGAAAATGTGTGAACCCATCCTCTTAAGTGTGGTGTAGGAAGACATGCATAATTTCCACTGCATTCTGCCATCTGACACTGCACGAAACAAGCCCACAATGGGATGAGCAGGTAATGCCTCGTTTCCACGTCCTTTTGCCTTGCGTGCAAAAGTTCGTATAACGTATGGAGTGTGCGCCCTGGTGATTAACTTCAGGAAATGCCTTTCATTACAGATTAACAAAAACTTCACTGCAGCCATACAAGACAGGCTACTCAGAGGTTATCAGTTTTTCCCATCCACTTTTATGGAGTATGTGCAATAAGAATTACTGAAACAAAAACAGGACTGATAATGCATACGAACAATAGGCAAGGAGGTTATCCTGCCACCTGTGGAGACAATTTAGGAAAGTATTTAGTGACAGAACGTCTGAACCACTACACGATGTGTGTTCTCTGTATGTTACACAGCTGGCATGTGCTAGCAAAAAAAAAATCCTTTTCTAATTTCACATTTACACAATTTGACTGTAAACACAGTCGAACAACTGCCTCTTAGCTAACTAATTTTTCAAACTTTCTCACACACAATCTGGTCTCTCTGTAATCTACCACAAAAGTTACATTTTTTAGTGAACCTGAGGCAAATTTGAGGATTTTCACAGACACATCAGAGATCATGGAGTCTCTCACAGGAATGAAGTTCTGAATGATTCCTATACGATTACAAAGCTGTGTGGAAAGGAGGAATTAATCTCCAACTTTCTGAGCAACTCTGCAATGATGAGCTTTAATCTGTAATGTAGTGATAAAGAAATGTGTGGGTAGACTTTGGAGTCGACTTTGGGGCAGCTGTGGCTCAGGTGGTAGAGTGGGTTGTCCACTGATCGCAAGGTTGCCGTTTCGATCCCCGGCCCCTCCGCATGCCGAAGTGTCCTTGGGCAAGACATTGAACCCCAAGTTGCTCCCAATGGTAGATTAAAGCCTTGCATGGCAGCTCTGTCGCCATTGGTGTGTGAATGTGTGTGTGAATGGGTGAATGCAAAACACATTGTAAAGCGCTTTGGATACCACTAAGGTAGAGAAAAGCACTATATAAGTGCAGACCATTTACCATTTTACCATTCGATAATCAATTTCACAAGGCCAACAAGTAAAGCAGAAGTAACTCACATTACCTAAGAAATTATACTTCCTTTCATTGTGGTACTTGTAAATGTGGAGATGGGCTCATGTATGTCTTTCAGATAGTTGTGTTCTGAACACACAAAGTACTAGAAATTCAAAGCTCAAAGAAATACTGGATCCTTTATTTTTATTGCGTTAAAACGTATTTTCTGAAATTCCTAGAATAACACTGAGGACATGACTTTCAGTGACAGATAAGGTCCAGATTGAAGTCTCCAATGTGTGCCTAAAGTTGAATGAGTCTGTTTCTACTATACTACAATCCTCATGGAGATAAGATTTATTGCAGGGCTGTTTCTATCGCCTAATAAACCTACAACCCACTGTGCCGTTTTTATTATCGCGCAATTTACATCAATGTCACGCATCTCTGTCAGAGCACGACTCCGTGACTTGCTGTCTGCACACAGCAGACGGCCGTTCTAAACAGTCCCGCGGTCGTTTGATGGTTAAAAATTAACAGCTTTAAGTGTATCTTACCGAGTTGACGTCCCCTTTCTGACATCACACATCATGCACTTGAACGCCTCGGCGCTGTTCCTGAACGTGCAGACGCTACAGTCCCAGTACCCATCGTCGGAGAAGGGCTTGGACTGCCGCTTTGGCCTTCACACAGAAAACAAAACAAAACACAAACGGACAATTTTACAATGTGAACACCGTCTTCCGGCAAGTACCTGCACGGTTGAGAGAGAGAGAAACGACAGTTGAGGAGATATTTCCTGCTCGGGAGCGGGTCAGTGAAGCGGACGGGAGGCTCCGGTTCACACAGGCTCGTTGCCCCACATTACACCAGCAGCCAGCCGCCATGAGCACTTCACTAAAACAGCTTCATCCATTCACCGAGCCGCCTGTTTACCAGCGAGCCGCTAAAGTCCCCCGTTCAAACGTGCGAGCGGAAGTTTTTACCTCGTGGGACTCTTCTTGTCTCCCATTTTACACAACTTGGCCTCACAGAAGTAGAAAAACGGGTCAATGTTACAGGTGAAAAAACGCATTTAGCTGCTACTCAGCTGTCGTGGAAACTCCTGTCGAAGGATGGTCACGTGATCCGGGCTCACCCAATCACTTGTAATGTAATCACAACAGCTATAAATGTGACAGCGGTGATGAAAGGTGCTTTGTAGCCTTCACTGCCTTGTAAACTGTATGAATGGGGAAGTAAAAAAAAGTGTATACTGTTGCATAACTGTTCAAATATGTATATGTGATCTGGTGAAGGGCAGGCAAATTAAACAGTGATCCTTTTGTTTTTGTTTGAAAGATTGAGTAAGTGTATCCAGGTACTTTTACTCAAGTACTATATGTCACAATATTTTATAGATGCCATTTACTTAAGTATTTCCAGGCAATAATATAAAAGCAACCTCATAAGTCTTAGCAAATGCAAGTATGAGAACAGATGCATTGTATTGACCCTGTAAAACTAGAATACTACAATAGGAGCATCTACAATTACAAGTACTATATGTAACAACATTTTTTAGGTGCAATTCACTTGCATGTTTCCATGTAATAAGATAAAAATTAACCCTCTGTTGCATAGTATTAACTGTGATTCGTGACCCTAAACTTCATCTTAAAAATGTGAATGAGCTTGTTTCTCCTTCAGAGTTTCTTGTATTAATGTAAATGTTCCCTAAAGTGATGAATAAGTCTGAGGCCTTTAAAGCATTTTACAAATATAAACAATCCAGTGTGATCACATGTCATCTCGTTTCCATCCAATCAAAACACGTCTTACATGCAGCCATAGAGGACGTCTTTTTCTCTATCTTTCCTCTTTTTCCCCTAAAAGCAAAGACATTACACTTGTTATCTATGATATCTCATGGCATTTTTGCACTGACTGTGTTACATCGGCTTTAGACTAGTGATGGGAACATGTATGAGTTGTCAGTAACCAGAGTGGCCTTAAATAGTTGCCAGTCAGGAACTGGTACTGCAGTTGGAGCAGTTGTTCTGCATGAGCCTGCTCGTCCTGCTCCTCCTTTGTCACAGATCTTCACTGTGGACAGACAACAACACATCGTCAGCAACTTAAATCATTTGCTTTTAAGGAAAAAACAAAAATCCTGATCAAATTAAAACTGAATCTGTCTCAAACACACTTACTCTCTCCCCCAGCAGGCTGTTGACGGCTGTGCTGTCTTTAACCTCCAACTCGGCCACCACATTTGCCTTCTGCTCTTTCATATAGAGCATAAAGGCTTTTTATGATAAGGACGGTTGTCCTGCCTATCTTCACGCTTTCTCTTTCTATAGAGATGAAGCATAAACAGAAAGTGGATGTTACTACTTTGTGGAACTGTGAGGAATTGATAATTACTGATTTTAAAAAAAGCAAATTAACTGGGACTTTCAATACAAACTTGCGATTTATCTTTAGCTTAGCTGTTTGGTTGATTAAACTCTGACTGAAAGATGCTGATTATAATATCATTTATGATAGCAGCAGCTCTGTGAACTTGTGTATTTGTTTGTGTTTTTTACTTACAGGATTCCAATTGGTTGCAGGTGCATGTTTTCTATGATTTTAATCACTGGAACGTTCTGGAGAAACTAATGGACACAGAACAGGTGATTAGACAAGTTGCAGTGGTGCCATCTGTCCACCAGGTGGGACAATTTACCTTCTGTTTTAGACATAATAACCGAAGTGTGAACATGTGGATCATCTTCGACTATCAGGTAGGTACTGCAAGTTTAATGTGTCTGAAGGTTTCCACTGAGGGCCACAGAGTTCTGGAGTTTGTATATATGTGAGGGCCGGTGACCACGAGAAAAATTTATGTCCTAATGCAGCTTTAAATGGGTTCCCCGTTCAATTTTACTTCTAAATCTGATTTGCTATTAAAAGTTATCAACCTTTTTGGTGAATAGTGTCCACCATTAAACTGTAGGTTCAAAATCTGCACTACAGATGTGTAGCTGTGGGTCTGTTCCAGCATTGAGAATCATTCTCCCACAGTGATTAAACCATTAAACTTACTCCAACCCAACAGTGGAGGCATTCAGAATGGTGTGGTCAACCAAGGGTATTACTGGGTCAAGACAAGGAGCAGCAGCAGAGACATTGTGTGTCCCAGGCCACCGATACAACACTTCCTGTGAAGGAAGAGGGAGGGTGAAGCACCTGGAATACACACACTCAGTACAGCATTTCAAACCAACACTCATCTTTTTTTCAGTCTTGGTTTTCATAACATTTACTTGACAGCTTCAAGACAGCAAGTTCTTGTCAATAATTGCTTTTTAAACTTACGCTAGTATGACTAATTAGCATTATGTTTACTAATTGGCAGAGCTTCACAGTGCTGTTGTACAACAAAATACATGGAATGTGACAAGACAGTGAGCCAAGTCAAAACAAATCATTTCTCTTGTCTTCTTGGCCTGCAGTACCTAATAATGTGAAGTATCTTTCTATATAAACTCTAGTAACATCTATTCCTAGTCTTTACTTAGTGTTCTACATGTCACTGGCTGACTGCCCCTACCTGACTGTACTAGTGACCTGGCTGTGTGCTGGTGGGAGCAGCTGTCAGTGGAGCTTCCTCCCACAGCACCTCATTTATTAAGAGGTCCGGAGTGGGATCCACCATTGCTTCCTCCTGCAGCACCTCACAGTGTCCCTTTTACTAAAGTCAGCTGACTAAAGGACATTAAAGTGGGCCTGTTGAAAAGATCACAGAGTTTAGAAATTCCCTAAGTTGCCCATATCCAAAAACCAGTGTCTTTTACACCTGGCAAGAAATCAGGATTATCAAATATTGGAGTGAAGACAAAAGTGACGCGAGGTCTACCCTCCAGGCTTCATGTAGACTGCCATGCTTTAATGGTGCAAACTGTAATTGGATTGCTGCAGGCCAGTTTCAAGGATTTAAGTTTTCTAAGAAATAATAAGTTAATTAAAGGAAATTTGAATGTGGGGCTTTCAATATCTAGCCATAAAGATGCAGAATTGTTATGCAACTAGTTAGATATAAGGCACAGATGAGCAGATAGCAGATACTTTCCAATGTCAGACAGGTCTGGATCACCCTCTAACGATGAGAGATGTAATGCTGCCATTTTAAGCTGTGGCCTCTTTTTTAGCCCATATGAAGGAGCTAAACCAGCTGTTCAAATTATTTATAATTTTGTGGGAGAAAAGGACTGGGATCATCTGCATTGGGTACAGCAGCCTAGGTAGGATATTCATCTTTAACAGAGCAACCTGACCCAAACAGGAAACAGGAATTCCACCTTTGTAGATCTAATGAGGGAGTAAAATTTGATTTGTCCATTTGGGCAAAAGCAGCAGTTATATTCATTCCTAAATATACAAACCAAGCAGGAGACCATTTAAAGGGGAAGGGGGATGGAATGTGAGGTTTTTGCTTTAAACCACCGAGTGGCATTACTACTGAATTATTAAAGTTTATTCTGTATTCTGAGAAGACACTAAATTTGTTGGACAAAACTGAATTGCATGCAACAACCTGCGCGTGTTGTTGATTGGGCTGTGTAACTTAATAAAGCCTGTTTGGTCTTCTTTTATGAGAAGCTGAGCTAAGTCCTCCGTCTGTAGGGCAAGGATCTTTGAGAGGAGCTTCAGATCAACGTTTAATAATGAAATTGGCCTGTAGGAGGCACAGTCCTCAGGCTATTTGCCTTTCTTCAGAATCAGGGAGATATTAGCTTCCCTTAGAGACATGGGTAGTGAGCCTTTTTCAAAAGAGTCGTTAAACATGTTTAGCAGAGGATTGATCCTTGATACAGTTAAGAAGTTGAAATGGCAAGTTTTTTTTAAATTAAGATTGCTACACCCCTACTTCTTACCATAAGTGGAGAAAAAAAGATTCCTGTACAAACCCCCCTTGTTGTAATTTTTTTTTGAATTTGACATTCAAATGAGTCTCCTGCAGCAATGCAACCTCAACCCCCTCTCTTTTAAGATAAGTCAGAATCTTTCTCTATTTAACAGATGTGTGCAGACCAGGAACACAGATTCAAAGTTGCTGTAGTCATGAAATAAAAAGTAAAATATTCCCTGAGTACCTCATTCTCTTATAAATTACCACTTTAAGAAATAAGGAGTGAGCTAAGAAGCAACAAACTACAGAACAGATAACAAAGAGGTTTACACTTGAGGTGTAACTTGCCAAACTTTAAAAATAAAACACTGTCCTCTTCTCTGTGTAGAATAGAAAAACGGTACTAAAGGGCCCTCTGACAGCAGAAAAACAAGCCATCAGGAAAAGACAAGAGGTATCACCATAAATTGTGCCTACAGTGTCACACCAAATCTGTTGAACTCCAAGAGCACGTAGCCCATACAGACAGGTAGTCACACTGCATTTCCTATAATGAACAAATCACAAAGAATAATAACAAAAAATACAGCACAAGTCCAAACCTTGAGTCAGTCCCATATTCACCCATTATCAACAACAGTGGGCTCCAGCGACTCAATATAATTCTTAATTTCAATATTGAATCATCCAAAATGTAGCTTAGACTGACTTTTTAGATGACAGTTGAATCAACACTGATTCAGTGTCAGTTACGGTTGAAAATCTGATGTTTATTCGACATCAGCGATGTGCTTTCAGTTTGGGTTCAATGTCAGGAATCAACGTACATTTAGTATTTCAGCCTCACAATCATCTTGAGCCACACACACACAAAAAATTACGGACAAAAATTAAAATTTTCAGTATGACAAGTTGTTAGCTCAGAGGTTGTTGTTACTTGTAGTGAAGGGAAAATGGCAACAGAATAGGAGAAAGTCATATGAAATGTGAGCCAAATTATGGTTTACGCTGATAATCTACATCTGGTGAGTCAGACTAATCTCCATAGTCCCTCATGTTCAAATGTTCACTTTTGCAGCAGAAATAAAGACAGCTTGGTACAAAAAAACTGTTTTGATCTCTCGAGTTAATTTCCCTAACCAACTAACTAACTGACTGACCCCTTTAAATTTATATTAAGGCTTAAAGTTGTTTGTTTGTTTGTTTTGTAAGTGTGCAAACTCACAGGCCAGAATTCTTGAATTCTTTATAACCTTAAAGTCTAATGGCATTTAATAAAGCAGTGAGTATAAAATTAGAGAAGCAGGTTTACCTCCACATCTTACCAGTAACTGGGGATTTTTATAACAATATGAGTAATTCCCAGTGGGGATCCTTGGTGTTCATCCACTGCGGCTGAACTTGGAATCTCCAGTGTGAGTAACTGTATACATTTGTGCTGAAAAATAGATTAGTAAGTTTGGTGGTGACGTCTGGAAATTTTGCATTATAAAATTACTGCAATGACTAATTTGTTAACAACTGGTTGTTTTAGTTTCAGCTTCAGATCAATACTCAGGTTTGAGGATTTCAGCCCAAAGCTTTCATTTGAGGTTTGGTGTCTGTGGATATGAAAACCTGATGGACACACCAGAGTTATCACATATTTCATGATTGTGTCATATGACCAGTGTTCACCCCTTAGTTCCCTTAAGGCTTCTGTCAGATAGCCCTTCACCCTAATCCCCATGCTACCACCACCCAACGCAACAGTCTGATCCACACCACCTCTGTCTCTAAGAAAGTTGAGGTTAAGGACACTTTGATGGAAAACTGTGCTCTGCTCTCATGTATCTATTTGCTCCAACTTTTCAGTCTTCTCTCTCATACAGCTTTTCTCTGTCTTCCTCTCTCTATCTCTATTTTGGTCTCTCTCAGGCCTGACCACATAATGACAGACCTGCTCTGTATTAAAGGACCCTGCCCATGCGTCCTCTCCCTGTCACCTCCCTCCTCATGGGCCTTTATAAGCCTCTCACACAGGGGGGGCACTACTTTCAAAAAAGAGGCCGAGCATCTTGAAGGCTAGCAAGTTCACATAGCCGCCTATTTACACAGCGACATCGATCTGCTCTCTAAACGCCAACCATGGACAACCATTCATACAACTTCCCTTCTGACTGCACCCCACTCACCAACTGCAAGTCTGCACGTAAGCCAGCTGGATCCACCGTGGTGAACATGGGCAACACCGGCAAGAATCCTCCCCGGGACTATCTAGTCTGGTCGCTGTGCAACACCTTGTACGTTAACTTCTGCTGCCTGGGTTTCATGGCGCTCATCTACTCCATCAAGGTGAGACCTTGTGGTCTTTTTTAAAAAAAAATATGTTACACCTTTTACTTGTGTCAGTTTAGACCATTTCTAAGAAATATACAACTTCCCGGAAATAAACTGAAGTATGAAAACAAGTCAGAATGGATTGATGCGCTCAGAAGCATCCAGACAACACAAGGGCCAATTCATTGTTCACTGTCCTTGAAAATGGTTTTATCTGACACGGTTTTTGGTTAACTTTTTCCTTTACAACTAGTCTTTATCAGTGGTTGTACCTTGAAATCAGTTTTATTAACAGTTGTTAATATACCATGTCAATAAATGAGTAATTTTGGACATATGAAAGGTAGAAACAATGGAACAGTTTTTCCAGTATGCAATATATTATTAGATTGTATTAACGTTGGTGTTGCACAACCTAGTACCTAACAAGAACATTGCTATAATCACCTAAAGCCTTATGCAAAGCAAGCTGCCAGTAATAGACAAAAGATTGGTTGAGTTGCCAAGCACAACTGTCAAACAACAGGCATGTTGTGGCAAATCCCACACTGGGAATGAAATTCAGATGCATGTCAGCACAGCAATATAATTTCTAAAAGAATAAGAAGGACCCAGCCATTACTTCTTAGTCAAAGTCAGAGAAAAAAATTGGGATTCAAAATGCCAGACTTGTGCAACAGCCATAAAAATAGACTTTTTCCATTGTGTAAAGGCCTGTTGGGAAAATCTTTGGGTTGCCGATGCATAGAAAATGGAACAAACCAAAACATTACAAACATTGCAGAACTGTTATTGTCCCTGGGCAGATGGCACATACAGTAAGAAAGTTGCTGTGCCCTTTACCACAGGAATGGGGCTGCAAAGACACACGAATAAAAACCAAAACAGAACTTTTACTCCCTAAAACAACAGCTAAAAGATCCTTTAAAATGCCATGTGCAAAGCAGGATTGGAAACACTGTTTGACTACCTGAATAAAGTCCCCACAAAAGGGTGTGTATGCCCTCTATTTAAGTCCTTTTTTCTGCCTACATAGACTGCAGCCCTGAATCACAGGCCCACTACTTGCTCAGCACTCAAATTAAAGACAGTGACTGGCTGCTTGTATGAGGAGTTAAAAATGGCGTAATTGGCATCTTCTTAATGGGCAAGTACTCATGGGAAATTAGAGAGTGCTGGGGAAAGACACTGCCCCGACCTTTCCAAAATACATAGATAGACTTAGAAGCAGCTCAAGGACTCGTATCACTCTGGCCTTGGTCAGCCTTGAATCTGAATTGTAGGACAACCTGCAATGAACTGTCTGTAAACAAAACCATAATAGAACATTACACCGTGCCTTTGTTTGCTTTTCTTCCTCTTAGCATTTACAGACTGCTGGTTTTTTCATTTTAATGGAGTAGAGGCAAAGTTGTATTGTGTCCAACTTTCTTGCACCTATTATGCAAATTCAGTGATTCTTCATATGTTTGTAGGCCAGAGACCAGAAGACTCAGGGCAACCTGCAGCTGGCCCAGGAGTGTTCAGACAAAGCCAAATGGTACAACATCCTGGCAGCTGGCTGGAACCTGCTGATTCCACTCCTGGCCGTCGTCCTGCTCGTCCTCCTGCTCGTCCACCTCGGCTCTTCTGAGGGCTCCTTTGACTTCTTTGGAGAAGATGGCTTCCAAAACTTCATGAAGCTGTTCAGCTGGTAGATGAAGGCAAACAGATATCAAATTCAGTGCATTCACACCAGGGCATTTGATTAGATTCAGAAGATGAAGTCTTAGTGCTCCATTTTTTACGTGGGGGTTAGGACTCTGCTCAGTACTAAGGTACTACTAATTGGTGAGAAGAAAAGTAAGCCATGCTTTTTGTATTACAAGAATGTCCTCTGAGGAATGCGACGTCAAATATTCGACCAAGACGAGACTAAAAGAGGAAATTCAACCAGTATTTGAGAGTTATGCATAAAAAGCAATGATTTTGAGGTCGAAAACTATTAACAAATGTCTATATTATTCAATAAAAGCAATATGACAATTTGGTACTTGGGATCTGACGTGACAGTATCGATACCTTTCTAATTCTAATGACAGCATTAGTGGGAAATGGTCATTGAGATGTGAAGTTAATTAAAGACTGAACATGCCTATAAATAGAAAATATGTGATATAATAATGATGGGGAAAACTAGAGGTGAGTCGAGGATGGGAGACTGAGCAAGCAGCTACTCTGCTTCATTTATGTTGCTATTTATTGTATTTATGTTGAGTGGAATTTGAGTGACAGCTATCTTAAGTCATGGTAGAAAGAGAAAGAACAGAGAGAACAGAAAACTGTGGAGCCAAAGTCTGAATGCCGCAATGACGAGAAGCCACTTTACAAAGGACAATCAACATTCACCTCCCAGTGATAGTCATTTATTTCACCTTTTAGCGGTTTTAAATGTTATTACTGTTACAGCATACATCTATTTTTGTCATTATTCATGTATTTTTTTCTAATATTTTGTTAAGTTTCTTGAGTTTTCATTATCTTATTGTCAACCTCTTGCAAGTGAGCTAAATAAACCAGATACTGTTAACTCAGTACTACACTGAAAAAGCAATCAGCCTAAATTTTTTCCTTCACAAAATTCTTACTTTTTCAAAAATCTACTAACAGCTTTCAGGGTTTTTCCTCAGATTGCCTCGCAGCTAATGTGCACGAGGATGGAGAGACGTTCCTTCAGATGGCTCATGTGGTTCTGCTGCTGCACCTACACCCAACTTTAAAGTGATCATTTTGGGCTTCATAGGTCTGATTCTGGGGCGGGTCTGAGGGAACGGGCAAGGCATGGTTGGTTTCATCCCAGCTGTGAGCCTGCTGCTCTGCCAGCTATATACAGAACAGCCCGTTTTAGGAAACTGTGCAAATGTGCCCTCCAGTTGTGAGGCAGGGCCGCCCAGGCAGACCACTACAGAGGAGTCACGTGCAGCAGGACGACATGTCCCATTTCCACTTAGTCTCAGTCCAGGAATTATTACAGATTGAAGGGCAAATGTTTTGGGAAGACAGACAAGAAAACGTTTTTCATATGTTGTAATGTTGCATGTTTTTTTCAGGAATGGAACAAGCACTATAGATACAGATATAGCATTTAATGACATATAATGGTTTAAACAGGGTTCCTGTCCAAAAGTCATTTACTGTGAACAGTGTGTTCAAGTGCTGTGGTTCAGAGAAGTTTTAGTTACCCTTTACAATCCCTAAAGAAATAACATTTCTGAATGTGACCTGCGTGCATTATTTGTTTTAACTAATGTCAGTTTCACCTCATACAGCTAATCGTGATGCAAATTACCAAGGGTGTCATCAAGCTTGCACTTGCATATATGAAATACACCCACTCCAGCAATTCAAACATTAGTTCTACATAAAACGTCTGACACTCCCCATTTGTCCTCCTACTCCTCACTTTGATGCGTTTGGATGTCCCGCTCCTGCCGACCTCCCACCTTCTGGATTCCCATTAGCAGCTTCTCCTTTGCTCGCAACTTTATTTATACACACCCAAATCACAGCCTCTAGCTTCCAGCTTTCTATTTTCCTCTTGTGGTCTGAGAGAAATGCTTACAGATGTCTGAGCCGCGGAGAATTATAGGATAGGAGCCTGCCCTGCAGAGGGAGGGGGGCGCTAACTTCTCCCTGCTCTCTCTGAGAGCTGCTCGCTGTAGCTGAAGGCCTGTGGAAGCACGAGGTAGATAGATCCATCATGGCAGGTGTAGAGGCTGCAAGCTGCACCCACACTCAGCCTGTGGGGATTTGTGTGCTCTCCGTGTAGCTGACACTGTATTGTGTATATTTGTTTGCATTTTGAGCGGCTATTGTAGGGGTTCAAACTCCCTGAGAGATTATCCTTTTTGAAAAGTTAATCTAGTGAGTTTGCCCTAACTTTTCTATAGGTAGAAAAGCTGAAAAGAGGTAGATCACTGTTAGATGGTGCAGATCCATATAATGTATTAATCAAGCATTAACAATGATCAGTGTCACATCACACCATATCTGCAACAGTGCTGTTATTTTGTTGTTGTTTTTTTACAAGTAGAGCACTGCTGTTTAATTTAGTATAGCATCAGGTATTTTAGTCCTTATTTAGTTTACTTTTTTAATTGTTCATTGCTGAAATGATTTGAAATAGTGTTATATACAGTCTGTATTGTCTCTCTGGAGTCATGAGTGTGATCAGTTTGTCCAGACTTCACTCACTTTTGTTGGTGATATGGTTTGTGGTGCTGCAGTATTAGTGTGGTGTTTCATTTGAAGTGTGTTTTAGTTGATCTTACATTTTTCACAGGTCTCACAGGGACTCCAGCTGGTGGTGGGTTTCCCAGCTGTGGTACAACTGTCTGTCTTTCTTCCCCCTTCCATAGTTCAAGTAAAGGATTTAATAGTCACATATGGCAGGTAACCAACACTGACTCTTCACTGAAGCTACTGCGACTCAGTTCGGCAACCACAGACGCTTTCAGTTTATGGTCAAAAGGTAATGTCGGAACTAGTAGATCACATAGATAAACCTTAGGCGTGTTCTGTGGGATGCTTTAGTTTGAGACGGTTGAACAAGTTTCTAGTGTTGCATCCAGCATCCCAAACAGTTTCCCTGCAAACTTTGTAGATAGCAATCATTTGTGAACATCTGATCGGGAGAAAACCAAACCATTTTCTGAGACATTTCTCAGCACCAAGTTTTCTTCACCTGCCACGCTTTTCTTGTGTTTACAAAATAAGAGCCTTTGAGTAATCCAGGATGTCTATTGCATCGTATGAGAGTTGTCCTAATCATGCCACAACCAATCACGTTTTGGCTGAGTCCACGTGGAGTCGGAAAGGTTGGACAGTGCAGTTATTTATCTACTAATGCGGGCTGTACGATTCCTCTGACAATCTGCTTTTCAGGGCTATACCAAATGAAAATTCTCCACAATATAAAATCATCAAATCAACCAAAAGCACTCCTTACCCTTTAAGCCCAGCTATTACAACATTCAGCCTTACACAGAACTAATGATTAAAGGAAGTTTTTAATATATTAATTAGCCAGTTAGATTTCTTCTGGTCAGCGTACACCAAGTACAACGGTTAATGGTTAATGGTTAATATCAATACATAATCAATCAAAGTACTCTAGGGATTTGAATATCATTTAATTTTTTTTTTTAAATCAAATTTAAGATAAACTTAACTTTCACACGAGGAATCACTTTAATTGCCCAAATGTTGAAACACTTCAGAAATGACTACCAACATTATGTTGATCAACTTCTTGCCTCAATTATGACAGCAGCTGCTCTTGTATGTGTGTCACAGCTTTTTTGACATTTTGAACTACATGTCATGTGGGCTTGTTCTTATATGTAGAGTCAAGTGGAGAGTAAACTTTGAGGGGAAGCTTTTCTTTCTGTAGTGCTACAGTCTGTTGCTTTACAAATGAAATGGAAGAAACATCGCAAAAACACAAGACATTTAATTATACAAAAAAACCCCAAATATATTTAAGACCCACAAAAGAAATACTATAAATAACACGAGAACACATTAAACTTTACAGAAAGGAAGCTCTACAGACTGCTACACGCCTGTGTATACACACATGTGGACAGAATTGTTGGCATCCTTCCTTTTTTTGTTTTTTTTTAATATTTAGTGCATGTTGGTACCCTTCCGTTAAAGAAAGAAAAACCCACAGTGGTCACCGAAGTAACTTGAAACTGACAAAAGTAATAATAAATACAAATTTATTCAAAATTAACTAATGAAAATCAGACATTGCTTTTGAATTGTGGTTCAACATAATCATTTAAAAAAAACAAACTAATGAAACTGGCCTGGTCAAAAATGATGGTACCTAAAACATAATATTTTGTTGCACAACCTTTTGGGGTAATCACTGCAATCGAGCGGTTTCTGGAACTCTCAATGAGATTTCTGCACCTGTCGACAGGTCTTTCAGCCCACTCCTCGTGAGCAAACTGCTCTGGCTGTCTCAAGTTTGAAGGGTTCCTTCTCCGGACTGCATGTTTCAGCTCCTTCCACAGATGTTCAAAAGGATTTAGATCAGGGCTCATAGAAGGCCACTTCAGAATAGTCCAATGTTTTGTTCTTAGCCGTCTTTGGGTGTTTTTAGCTGTGTGTTTTCAGTCATTTTCCTGTTGGAGGACCCATGACCTGCGACTGGGACCAAGCTTTCTGACACTGTGCAGCACATTTCGGTTCCAAATGCATTCTTGAAATTTCATCGTACCCTGCACAGATTAAAGACACCCTGTGCCAGATGCAGCAAAGCAGACCCAGAACATAACCCAGCCTCCTCCATGTTTCTCAGTAGGTACAGTGTTCTTTTCTTTGCATGCTTCATTTTTGCATTTGTAAACATAGAGCTGATGTGACTTGCCAAAAAGCTCCAGTTTTGTCTCGTCTGTCCATAGGACATTCTCCCAGAAGAAGATTGTGGCTTGTCAATATGCATTCTGGCAAATTCCAGTGGTGTCCTCCTCAGTCGTCTTCCATTAAGTCCCCTTTGGCTCAAACAGCAACGGATGGAGCAATCTGACACTGATGTACCATAACCATGGACTTCACCTCGAATCTCTTTGGAAGTTGTTCTGGGCTCGTTGGTTACCATTTGTATCATCTGTCTCTTCAATTTGTCATCAGTTTTCCTTTTGCAGCCACGTCCAGGGAGGTTAGCCACAGCCCTGTGGACCTATGTGCAATTGTAGTCACAGGAACATGGAGATAGAGATGGTCTTATAGCCTTTAATATGCTTGTCTGTGATTTTATTTCTAATCTCTTGAGCTTAGTTTAACATGTCCCTATATTCAAATTATTCCATCTTTTCTAGGGGTACCACTATTTTTGTCCAGGCCACTTTTATTAGTTTGTTTTTGTAAAATGATTCTGTTGAACCACAATTCAAAAGCAATGTCTGATTTACATTAATTAATTTTCAGTATTTTTTAAATCAATTATTACTTTTGTCAGTTTCAAGTTATTTCAGTGACCACTGTGGGTTTTTCTTTCTTTAACGGAAGGGTACAATTTTGTCCACGCGTGTATTAAGCATTGCTTTACTGCATAGACTCTATTGCACTAGTCTTTAGTATTGGTCTTGATGGAAGCTGGAATAAATAGTTTCAAGTGGTTTGATTTGCACCTCGAGTCCTTTCCTGATGGCAGAGGTTTGTTTTCAGAGAAGAGGGGAGTCTACAGTCATCTTTGTTGTCTGTTTTCTGACTGCATCCTAATATTGGCTCCGTTTGGGCTCGTATTTTTTTCATGCATATCACCTTAACACCTGGTTTGTGTATGCTGGCAAGCTCACACAGGAATTTCTGCCCATTATCCATCTACAGCACAAAAAGGGAAAAGCTTGGAAGATGCCAAGGCTGCAAAGTCCATAACATCAGCGCACTGTATCCCAAGTGCAAAGTTGCTCTTTGGAAAAGGCCTTCATGCAATCTTCTCATTAGAGTTTGATGTCATTGTGTAGAAGATAAATGTTGCAACAGGAAAGAACATTAGGAGAGAACTTTTTTATGATTTATATAAGGTCAAAGCTGCCTGTAATATTATATCCCTCATAGATTTTAAATTATAGTGCACATAAAATAACCACATTATAGCCGGGGTCGTTCTGTTATTTTATGATCATAAATTCGTTGTATTGTAGTTCAACTGGTTTCCACACCCTTTGTTGTTGTAACAATGCCTCAGTTTTAAGGGCAAGTAAAGACATTATTAAAGACAGGCCAACATCTTAGCACTCGAGAAAACCAAGACACAATAAGCTCCATTGCCACAGTAACAGCTATTATTTTTTCTTTTCACTGTGGACATTCAGAGCTTTATTTGTGCAATTAAAGCAGGTTAATGCATATTTTTTGGCTACCAGTTAAACTGCAGAGAAAATGAGGCCGAAGTATCTCAAGATCTCAAGCATTAAGTCAGTTCACTCAACATCAAATTATAGCAACTTTGGTGCCAAGTTTGTGCTTGCACAGCACTGTAGAGATGCATTACGTTGTGTTACGTAAGCTAAAGTGTGTGTTGCTGTGTGCATCTAACTCACTCCTGATCCAGTGAGTGTCTGACCCCTTGTGGCCTGCTGGACTTCCCTGGCTGTGTTCCTTTCTTCCTTTCCTTTTTAAACCTCTCTGACCTAAAAATAATCACCTATGCTAAATAAAAATATACAAAAATATACACAATTGTTATTATTATTATTATTGATTTATTGGCCTAACTCTAAATAAAAACAAATAAACCACACATAAATGGTAAATGGTCTCACTTATATAGCACCTTTTCTACCTTAGTGGTATTCAAAGCACTTTACATTCACACACCAGTGGCGATAGAGCTGCCACACAAGGCACTAACCTGTCATTGGTAGCAATTTGGGGTTCAGTGTCTTGTCCAAGGAGACTTCAGCATGCGGAGGGGCCCGGGATCGAACCACCAACCTTGCAATCAGTGGACAACCTGCTGTACCACCAGAGCCACAGCCAACCCTATTATATATTAGGACAATTATTCTTGTAAGGCTTTAGATAATAAAAACATACATAATCTGCATTTTGAAATCAGAAGAATCAGGTTAGACATTTCTGTATCCTGCCTGCTGCATCTAAAATAGTGCCAAAGTGCTTCTCTGTTCTCTGGTGAAAATCAACTTGTCCATATGATGTTTTTTTATATGGTAGGAAAAGCATTATGTGCTAAACAATTAACACCATGGCTGAGCATTTACACCCTGAAACTACAGTGTACTGATGACACAAGGTTTCATACATAATAAACTTGGAACCAATCCTAACAACTTGCAAGTTGGGCTTTTCATATCATTATTCTTCAGAATCGGTTACTGATTTTAGCTTAAATTGCTCAATTATTTCAACATAACTGGCTGTGGTGCAGCCTTGAACAGTTTTTCATTGTCTGAGCAGAGTCATGGGTAAGCAGAGGGAGAAGGAGGGAGGGACTTGATAGATCTCCACATCCTAGACTTGCAGTTACATCTAAACCATTTTAAGAAGGAATGGATGAGATTTAATGGGGAAAAAACTTCTTACCATGTAACTTTGATACACTGAGATGAGTTTAAGGGTTTGATCAATGACCAGAGAGGGACTTGTGCAGAGATCAGGTCTGCACACCGCTAGCTGTCACTTCAGCATCATATATAATTTGGCCACGTCGCTGGCAAACAAGAAGAGACAAAAACCTCACCACTTCGAATGTCCTCTCTGGATTGCTGCTTGGTTCAAGCCCAATTCATTGCTCAGTTCCCCACAAACATTTGTTTGTTAAGTGTAAACAGCCAGGCAACTCCCACAGTCAGCATCAGCACAAAGTGTACAGGACATTTAATCAGAGGCAGATGCTAAAGGCAAGAAGGAACAAGCTGGTTGTAAAAATCATACTTTTTGCTTCTCCTTTCCTAACCATACTGGTTCGATAGCCTCTATACTGTATAGCTTATGTAATCTACTGAGCCTAAAGCTGCTCCAGTTGGTTACATAAACCTGTGACTTTTAGACGCTTCTCAAACATACTGTGACAGACTGAAAGGATCCAAAACTAACAACAGAGCTTCAGTCACACATTCACATTGAAATTAAAGTTTCTTTTCTGATACTTTCTGCAGCCAGCATCACTTGGTTGGAGTTTTTATGTATATATTTATTTTCAAAGACTTTTCAAAGCATATGAATATTGTTAACTTGTGGATGAGCCCTGCAGGTATTAGAATTGTTGGATAATTTGTGCAAAAATAATTAATTGTTCTGCAGGATTTTATTTTGGAAGCCAGTCTATAAATTTCCCGGCGTCTACACGAGAACAGGGGCACAGGTGAGTGATCAGTGGGATTTGTTTGCCTGTGTGTTTGTCAGCAAGATTAAGCAACAACTACAAAGCCGAATTCCGTGAAACTTGACAGAGAAGTGGAGCACGAGAACAGAAAGAACGCAGTAAATTTTTGTGCAAATCCAAACTACTTTCTTTAAAACTTCCAGATGGGACATTGGCCTTGGCGGATGGTGCGCTCTCCAAGTGTCCCTCCGGTGCTTAATAACCTTAGTAGCCTATTGGTCATTGTAAGAGTCATGTTTTGGGGAAGCATTACGTGCAAGAACAACATGTCCTCTGTGAGGGATAGACTCTCTCTCATATCAAACGCTGCAGCAGTGAAGCGCAGTGCGCCTGGAGCCACATACCTTGCCAAACCACATCGGGCCTGTGTGACGAGACAAAGCCTCTCCTCCAACACACCCACAGACACAGACAGGATACCTGACAGCGATGGGCGTATCCCAACACTGCTGGGCTTAAAGAGCAAGTTCGTGGGCCACAGACATCACCAGATCACTGGCATCCCCAGAGCCAAGAGAAACAAGCCCGATAGAGCGCACAGCAGGACGGTCACCATGAGCAGGTAAGGGCTTCCAATTAAAGATCCAGGACAGTGCAGTCGATTACCACAGAGCTGACGTGCAGGACAAGCTGCTGAGAACTGTTTGAGAGTTTGCATGACAGGAATACTTGTAATTCTTTTGCAATTTTATCCCACAACATTTATAACAGCCATGTAGAAAACTCATGATCAGTAAGTAGGAGGGCTGCAGCAGAGGGTCAGGGAGGGTAAAGGTCAGAAACTGTGCTTAATGTATGTGCTAAAGTGGAGAAAAACTCATTTAAGCAAGAAAGAGTTCCAGATTCATCAGACAGAGAAAACATGTTCTTCCTCTACATGAATAGACAGCTGAAATTTAAATAAAGTCAGACTGATATTGCAGTATATTTCCTAGTGAGGTCTTAATTTGAAGCTTAATCTTCTGCTCAAAATGCACCTAAAAACTAGTCTCCTTTTAAAAGTGACAGTAAGACATTTTGGGACTTGAAAGGAAGATTTCCAACAGTTTCCCATGTGTCTACAAGCACCTCCCCTGTATTATCTAGTTTATCTAATCTCTACAGTAACTGCAAAGTTCCCAGTTATGGAGTGATGCATGCCAGACTTTTTTTTTTAATTAAAACCAGTCACTAGGCAATGAGCCAAGACTCCTGCAACTTACTTTTCTCTTACTGACAAGCAATAGAAATAGTGACATGCAAATGCAAAAGAAATAGTAACATGCAAATTTTCATTTTTACACAGCTTAAAACACAGGGTTCTGTTACAGAGATGATCTGAGCATTGAACGCTTCATTTCCTGCATTCTGCTCTCAAATATTTAGTCTTGTGCAGAGCAACTTTTCTCATTCAGTCTTTTTCCCTTTGAGTCAACACACATCCAAGTTGTTCTTCTGTACTATTATGTGTCTTTGCTTGATGAAATAACCTCTTTAAACATGCATGTGGCATGTATTTGTGTCACTGACAAAGGAAATAATCAGGACATGAGAAGAAACCAGTATAACCACTTTCAGCAAAACACAAGTATACCACACATACTTGTGCTTTGTGTTGATTTTTTAGGAATCATGCACATCTCGGCTATGTCACTGCAGCTGACTGAAAACCATGATGAACACAGTACATTTTGGCCATAGCTGAAATAAATCATTGATCAAAAAGCCTCTAAATAATTCTGGAAAACAAACTTGGGCTTTAAAAGTCTGCAGCTATCCACAAGACACGACAGTGAAAATCACAGGTTACTTGTTATGGGGATTTTTGAGATTACAACGCTGTGTATGAGCTCATGATTCATCATCATGTCGTTATATTTTGGGAGTTAAAAACCTTAACGCTTAAGAAAAAAGACCTGTCTCTGTAGGAGGCATTTTTGCATTTATGAGTAAAATTACAGTGGTGTTTCCAAAAAAAAAAATCCTCTGCTTCTTTCATGTTTTTATTTGGGGCACAAATGCACATGTTCTCAATTTTGAGACGGATGTTTCCCCCTGTGTCTCACCATGAAATCCACACAGATTGATTCAACAGAAAAAAAACTTTTGAAGTGATACTGGCTGCCTGTTTTCCCATGTTTCCAGTCTTTATGCTAAGCTAGGCTAACCGATAGTGAGTTGTATCAATATTTATGAGGGTATCTGTGTCCAGCTGCAACTTGTTTGGTGAAAAACAGACATTTCACAAAGTAATCTCAACGCATTTTCAGTCAGGGTGCACCTAAATGTTGGAAATGTCGAAATCTCAAATATAAATACGCGTCAAGAATTAAAAAATGTTGCTCGTAAGATTTCAGTTATAATCTTCATCTAACCAGATGCAGCTCTGTGCACTGGAAAATATGATGACGTGTATCAGTTCTTTGTTTTGCGCTAAACAGAACCGACTGTTCTTTTGCAGAGGATCTGCCAAACATACAGTCGCATAAAAACTTGCACGCTGCTCAAATCTGGACGCAATTAGTGTGCATTCCAAAATTTACGACTTCTGTCTTTCCTTCGCCAACCGCTGAGTGCCAGAAAGTTAAAATGTACCGAACCAGAGAAGAAGATGAAGGAAATAAGAAAGGAAGAGAAGAAGTAGAGCACACTGTTCAGGACACGAAGCGACTCGCCTGCTTCTTATTAGTTGTCCGAACTTTTAGTATCACAGCGAGGCGTGACATCGAGTGACGAAAATTATTCTGCACATCTGTGTTAAACATCTTTTTGGGTCAAAGTTTTGATCTCTTCTGCTGAGGAACTGTGCTGTTGAAGTTTTCTCCCTAAAATAATCACTCTTATCATTTTGATCGATCATTCAAACTGTCGCCTCGTCGTACTCGGTGCCCTGATTACTCCACTTAGGTTCACTGTGTAATAGGTCAAGAGAAAGTCTGTTTACAGTGGTTGTGTTATCAGAATTTCTCTGCCAAGCTTGATTTGCCGTCACAATTTCATGTCATGATCTGTCAGTGGCCTGCATCATCTATAGGGTTACAGCTTGAGCAACGTCTGCAAAGATGAACTTCAGACTTTAAATTCCAGTGGAACTGTCCATTCGGTCAAACCCTACAAAAATCAGAGCAAAAAAGGGACTTTGGTGTTGGACGTAACCGTTTTGTTCATATTTGCTTAAATTTTCTGACCCTGAAACCAACATTTTTGCGGGAGAGAGAGAGAGAACACCAGTCTGATTGCCACAGTAACGTTGGACCCGAACATTCAAAAGGTCAAAAGATTATCGACTTTGGAGATTAAAAGTGAGCATACAACACATTGTCATACTCATTAACCAGCTTAAACAAACAGAAATGTACCTATAGATGCGTCACTACACTGCAACTATGGAATGAATCCAAGTAGAGTTTCTTTTCAAACCAAGCAATTCCTTATTTCCCTCAAAAGCAACTGTGTTTGATGACTATTTTTCAAAATCACTAAGCTTAGGAAGGTCCATCCTTTCATAGTATCAGTGTCAAAGTGTGTTGTTTGCTGACAGTTTTGTGGTTTAAAGATTTAGAAAAATCTGTTATCACTTTCTTAACTGCTTCTTGTAATTTTTGCAATTTGGTAACATGGATTTAAACCTCACATACTCACCTGAATCTTCAAAATGAACTCTTCTGATTGGCATCATCTTACAAAAAGAGGGTTGTCATCAAGATCTGATGTGTTCCTGAAATCTGTTTCAAAATGAAAAACCCAACCTTTAAAAAGATAATGTCAAAACAAGATTGTCGTGTTTCTTTTACGTAAACCAGGGACGACGGCTACATCGTGATCGTCATCCGTACTTTTTAAAATGATTGCTGATCTAGCATCTACTGTTGCTCTGCAGATGTCTGATCAGCCAGGCGGAGGTGCAGGGATTCATTGAGAGGTGTATGATGGCTGTGGGCACCAAACCGCATCATGCCCGCAGTCTGGCCGAGGTGTTGGTGGAAGGAGACCACAGAGGCCACTACAGCCACGGACTCAACAGAATGGGTCAGTGGGATGCTGGAAGTTTATCACTTTATCTGAGTTTGGATTAATGTTAATTCTTCATTCTTCAGAGTGATTATCAGATTTTGACACGGGAGCTTATGTTGCGCATACTTAAGCACACTGAGAACACTGCAACACTGAGAATGGCCCTTCAAAGATGTGGGAAAACATCCTGTATCCAAACTAAACTCTTGCTGATGCCATTTGTACTTACTGTCTCTATATTTTTGGGCAGACATGTATGTAAAAGACATCAAGTCAGGAATCTGTGCAAAGGATGGCGAGCCAGTGGTGGAGAAGGACAGTGCAGCCACAGCGCTGGTGGATGGGAAGAACCTGTTGGGCCCAGTGGTGGGAAACTTCTGCATGAATCTGGCCATAAAGAAGGCCAAAGAAGTCGGCATTGGCTGGGTGGTAGCACACGGTGAGTCCCGTTATTCTGTGAACCCCAAAGGAAAAGATAGATGCCGATGCTGAACTATATGTATGTCTCTTCTTTCGTTTTCAGACCACGGTTTCTCATTGCTTGTGTCATTTTGACAAAGAAATGATGTCTTTTTACATGGGAATGCCAAAGTTAGGACAATATGTGTATGTAACTTCTGTACCACTGGGTTTACTGTATATTTTGGCATTGTAATGCAGTTGGTGTAATTGTATATAATACATATATACAATTACACATATGTACATACATACGTATATATGATAGCAAATATTTTAAGAAGCTTGAAAGGCTGTCACTGCTGCACTGGTTCAGCTCAAAGAAACTGAAATGGATAAATGTTTTTGTTCTTTTCTTCTTAACTGATGTTTCACATTGACATGCACAGGCCTGTTGAGCATTCAGAGGGATTGTTTAACCTGTTTTAATATATAAGCTGAGTGTTTGCCCTATGTAACAGGCAATTAAATGTGTATAGGGAGAAAGTAAAACCACCGCATTGCTTATAACGTAATCATTCAGTGAATCACATTTAATTAAATGTTAAGAATTTATGAACAAGTTCTGATTAATCAGGTTTTAGCCAAAAGTCCCCCTTGATTTTATCAATGACCCAGTTACTTTGTCACTTTACTGTAGTGGAGAAGTGGTAAGCAAATCTGATAAATCAAACTAAGGCAATACATAACCTTTGCTGTTAAGTCATAACATTTTTATGGCACTTTTCTTCCTTTCAGGTTCCAACCACTATGGTATTGCTGGATACTATGCAATGCAGGCACTGAAGGAAAACATGATCGTGAGTTAAACCTTTATCTTCCCCCTTGAGTTTCATTTCAGTTTCAGGGCAGCTTTTTCCAGAAAGTAGTTATTTTATTTGCTTTTATTAACAACAATGGGAGTAAATGTGCTGTATTTTTTTAAGATTTTTTCTCTCATTTTGATCTGACCCCTTACAGGGCATGTCATTTACCAACACATCCCCACTGGTGGTTCCCACTCGTGGTAAAGAGGTAAATGTATTATTTATTCAATTGAATTGGCTGCACTGCATACCACGAGTGACGCTAGGTCTTGTGTTTACACAAAGGATATAGCATAGATGTCAGCATGAATGACATGCTGAGTGAATGACTGTACATTGATCCAAGGTGTTGCTGAAATAAGTGAACAAGAATATTGAATGTAAGAATGTTCCTCATCCTGACTCTGTGAACCTGTCTGCAGTGCACTTTGGGCACCAACCCCCTCAGTGTGGCAGCTCCTGCTAAAGATGGAGACAGCTTTGTTCTAGATATGGCCACTTCAGCAGTAGCACTTGGAAAGGTAAGGCCAAAATGACTTTGTGTCAGTATATACACCGCTCAGCCACAACATTCTGACCACTGACAGGTGAAGTGAATAACACTGATCATATTGGTACTTTGTGCTGTTCTGCTGGAAAACCTTGGATTTTGACATCCCTGTTGATGAAACTTAGACTCTCAAATAAACATTGTCCCAGAACAAGCACACTCCCTCATGCAAATGGAAATCCCAAATGTCACTGGTCTACCCCTGCAGGAAAATGCACCCCACCACATGGAAAAAACATCCAACAATCAGGAACATGTTGAGGAGCATGACAATGGCCCAAGATGTTGATTTGTTCCTCAGTGAAACAAGTTTGATGGACAGAGGCCCCACTGCACAACCCAGAATACCCAAAGGATCCAGTGCCAACATCCTGGTTCCAGACCCCATAGGACACCCTGAGAGGTCCTCTTGTCCATGCCCAATGGTTCAGAGCAGTTTTGAGCACATAAGGGAGACCAGCACAATTTTAGGCAGGTGGTCATAATGTTCTGCCTGATCGGTGTATAATATATCATATAACTTCTGAATGGATTCATGTAAGGGTGTCACATTCCTATCAGCTAGAAGAGGTCAAGTCAAACATTATTAATGAAGAAATCAAATAACACAAAGAGGGTTCTAAGACATAGTGTGTCCTCCTCAATTACTTTTTTTGTAAAGTAATACATATACAGTGTGTCAAGCTTATACTCTCGTACTTTATGTAATATGCACAGATCGAGCTCCATGAGCGTCGTGGAGACCCCATTCCTGAAGGCTGGGGCTGTGACCCTAAGGGAAAACTGACAACAGACCCCAAGAGAGTCCTGAATGGAGGAGGACTGGTGCCCATTGGTGGCAATGAAGACACAGGTAAGAAGCCAGCAGATAAAACTGTTCAGTCAGGCAGCAAGAAATTCTGTTGTCATTCTGTTAGCATGTCATTGTGAAATAATACTGAAGTTTTCCCCTTCGGTATTACAGTTATAATTTGAGATTCTGCTCACATTCAGATATCATATGTTAAAATAATCATCTTGTCCTACTACTTCAGCACATATAATTTCTTCATCAATCAGACAAACATTGCACAGTCTGTAATTTAAACACTGCTCTGATTTCCCACTACTTGACTGATTGTCTATTATATGCAGTATATACACCAAGAGTCCAGTCTTTAAAAAATGACACTCTACTTTTACTCATTAAAAGTTGCAGGACGAAACCCCAAAATAAGTAAACCTCGTTATTTTTAAGTGAGTGGTTCTCAGTCCCAAATGTTTTTCTCCTTCCACTTCACCAATCTGTGCATTTTTTTGTACACAAATGTTCACATTAACTCACAGTTTTCATGGTGTGATGATTTTTCACTTAACAGTTGGAAGAATAAAATGTTCTTTTTCCAGGTTGGGATGACGATGATGTAGGGCCTAATTGTAAAATGCAGTATGACAGATAAGATAAGTTTTTATTATTATCAGAGAAGGGAAGCTGCAGAAATGTTAGGACTTCAGTAGAAAAATAAACAAGAATATCCAGAAGCACCGTTGATGTTGTTCAGAAATAGTACATTTATTGCATCATTTATCCTGATTATATTGCCGCCCTGCAGGAGGGTACAAAGGCTACGGTCTGGGAATGATGGTGGAGGTGTTCTGTGGCATCCTGGCTGGTGCCCAGTACAGCAAACACATCCGCACATGGAAAGTGACGGACCGTGTTGCCGACCTGGTACGTTTTGTTTTGGTGCTCTTTTGTGATTGACAGAGGACATTTTGTGCCCATTTTAACGAGACTGACCCCCAGAGGAACTTGTAGCTGTATTCATGTTGACCTGCTTGTCCTCTCCTTTTGTTTTCTACCAAATAAAATGGACTTAGAAACAATTTGAAAATGACTTACCTGTAGCTCATAGCTAATCACTGCCGAAACCTTTTTTTCATCAAAATAGGAAAATGCATCTTTGAAATGTATTCAAGTAGTGTGTAGAGTTGTATTTAACCTTTGTTTTAAAAAAAGAACAACTTCAGCCCACTCTTTAAAAACGTAGCTACAGTATGTAATTTTCCTCCATTTAAAGTAAAATAGGGGGCAGTTACCCTAAAGAAGCTGATCACTTCTGAAATTTTAGAATAATGAAGTTCCCATACTAATGGTGAGATACAGTTCTCAATAGATTGAGATAAGTAATAGAAAATAGAGATGCTGTTACAGTGTGATGATTCTTAGCGCATCTAGGACAAATTTCGTAAAATGATCAGTTCTTACTAAAGAAAAGCAAAGAAGTCACCCATTTCACAAGTTTTACGTATTTGACGGCTGTTATCTAAAAGATAAGCACCGTGACTGACTCTAGGCCATATTACGTCATGTCAGGGCTCGCTTTAATGTTTGCACTGGTTCAGTTCACAGTGTTACCCGTTTTGTGTCTGCAGGGTCAATGTTTTGTGGCAATCAACCCAGAGAACTTTGCTCCTGGGTTCAATAACAGAATGTCAGACCTGCTGTCCATCCAGAGGAGCATGGATCCTGTGAGTACAACTGATGGAGTATTGATATATATATTGGTTGAAGCAAGTGTAGCCACTGTGAATGTGATGCTCTGAAGCCAAGACGTGTCAACGAGGTGAGGGTGAGGGTGAGGAAGGGGTGACACAGTCATGCCATTCTGTGACCCTGCAGCATTATGGGAGTGAGAGGAAGGCAAAGACAGAAAGAAAGAAGCAAATTAGCGAGTCATGTGAAACAATAAAGAGAGTATTTTGCTGTATTGATGTATTTGAAAGAATATAATACATTTGATCCTCTTTGGAAATATTCATACAGTAAAAGTACTTAAACAACCAAAAGCAAAATTCGTTTTTTTTTTAAATAATTTATTCAACAAAGCTATCAATAGATGTCTTCTGTAAGAAAAAGTGGTCTCAGCTAATATTGCCCTCTTGAGCAGGCATTTTACATAATTATAACCTCTTTTCTTACAAAAATCCCTCAAAGATTTAGAAACTTTTCTTGCATTTGTTGCCCATTTAAATTCCCTCTACAACATTTGCACTATTGCACACGCAATGACAATAAAGTGAAATCTAATCTAATCTAATCTAAACATTTAAATGGGATTCAAATTTAGACTTTTTAGAGTCACTCTCCATTTCTTCTTTTTGAGTTATTCCTTGGAGAATTTCAAAGTGTGCTTAGGATCAACAACATGCTGAAAGGTACACTTCTGGTTTGACTTTGACTTTAGCTTTTGGGTAGATAGTCTCACATTATTTTCAAACACTCTCCAAAATGATGCAGAATTCATAGTTGAATGCAAGCAGGCCAGTCGCTGAGCCAGTGAAGCAACCCCATACCATTTCTACCATCAAGCGTCACAGTTGGTACGAGGCTCTTTTCCTGAAAAGCTGGTTTTGGTCCACACCAAATATGTGAACTCGTCTGTCGAGAGCACATTGCTCCAGAAGGCCTCCTCTTTGCCTTTATGTTCACTGACAAACTACAGTTTTGCTATAAGTTTTGGACAGCAAATGCAATTTCCTAGAAAAGCCTCTAATGCCGGTCAGTACGCTTTCTGATTGTAGACACATGAACTTTGACTATCTTGGAAACTTTTCTTTGCATCAAACTGTCTGATCTTGGACTTAATTTACTGGGAAGGTCAGTCCTGGACAAATAGGCATGATGACACCAAACCCTTGATGTTAGCAGTTCCTCCTGTCAGTCTCTAATCCTAAAACCCCTGATTGTGTACTTGTGTTTTACTGTTGCTGTTGTGCTGCAGGCTGACCCCGATGTTCCTGTCTTGGCTGCTGGAGATCCAGAGAGGATGAACATGAAGAAATGTAAGGAGATAGGTGGGATTTCCTACCACATCAATGTGGTCAACTACATGGTAAGAGCTGGGAGGTGGTGTTGTTCTCACACTAGTCCAAATGAAGGTTTTATTAAGTGATTTTTTTGCACTGTCCTGACTCATAGCTGTTGTTATTTAGCAGAAAATGAAGGAACAGGTGTGGTATTTTTATGGGTAAACCATCGCTTGTATTTTTTTAAGTGCAAAGCTCTAATACACTTTCTTGCAGAGAATTAGATGAGAGGATTGATACCACACTCTTGTAAGGATACAGCCTGAATATGAAATTTCTGTTAGCTAGTTAGGATTTACCATTTAAAAAACTGGAACCAGAAGAAAACAATCTGCTGAGCTCTGTCCAAAATGACCATAAACCACCGACCAACTCCTCTGAAGCTTATTAACTTGTGCAAGGATAATAACAATATGTTATTTGTTGAGTACTGTCCACACCAAATAATCCAAATGTGATGAAAGCCATTTTCTGAATTTCCTGGTGTTGGGTGCCAAGCTCTTCTATAGCCACACACAGTCATTTAATTACTTGGTACTAGACTTAAAGAGATAGTAAATACTCAACAAGCAATAGCCGGCCATATGATCCTCGAAAGACCACAACTCTGCACCTCTTTTACAGAATAAATAATTAAGACATATCCGTAGTGAGTCATTTAAAGGGTTTTAGAGGCACTTCTTCTGTACAGACATCGGTGGTGTCGATCCTCTCAGCAAGAATGCTCAAGTATATTTACCAAAATGTGTAAATTTTGCTTACATAAAAAGGCTTTGAAGATAATTTAACTCTCAATCTGCTTTTTGTTTCTGCAGAATGACTGTGCTAAGAAAGTTGGTGTCAGCCAGCTGCTGCCATGTGACAGGCTCGTCAATTAGATGCTTCAATCAGGATTTTCAGCTCTGAGTATCTGCCATTGATCTCACTCATCTTGAAGGTCACATGAGAGCAATTAAATTGCTGTTCTGTTTACGCATAATATGCATGCTGAAAGTAGGACTTTATTCATTTTTAAACCAGCACTTTTCAATTATTGAAATCTTCAAAATTTTACAAAAGGCTGAATTAAAATACATTATTCAATTTTAAAAGTTGTGGCATAAAAAGTAAAGTATAAAATATTTTTCTTTATTTAAAGAACTCTGGACTTGGTATCTCCAGATATCCAAATCCAAA
Source organism: Dascyllus trimaculatus (assembly GCA_024666655.1). Lineage (NCBI taxonomy): Eukaryota > Metazoa > Chordata > Actinopteri > Pomacentridae > Dascyllus > Dascyllus trimaculatus. The sequence goes on from CM045448.1 coordinate 24,960,531, forward strand.
CTTAAACATGTGTATAAGATGCTGTGAAACATGTACATTGTTTGTCTAAAGCTGTTGTAAAGCCTTGCTTTGGGCCTGATGGTTGGATGGGAATGCTTTTAGAATGGCTGAGTGATGCGACTGAAAGATGAAATGAAGTTGTTGTGGTTTGGTATCATCGCCTGAACAGATTGTTTTGGATGCAGTATTGTAACCATACAGCTGTCACTACAGTATGATGCACAAATTCATTTTTTCTAAGACTAATAAGCATTTTAAGTTTACAGTGAGAATGTTTTACTACTTTTATAATGTTCATATAATCTTTTCACTGTAAGCTTATCATCATTTCTATGTGCACTATTCAATAAAAACCACAATGCAAACTTTCTTTTCTAAGCATTATTGCACTGCTGTTTATTTATGTTTGTCTCAGTGAACCACCAGATGGCGATGTGAGCTTCACCATTTTTATTGTAGCTCCACCTGTGTCAGTTCGTGGTCTGATATTTAATAAGTTTATAAATGAAAGACGAGCACTAAAACTAGAGCAGAAATGTATGTCTATGCAACAGTCATAATTAGATTTTTGATCTTGGAAAAAGATATCTAAGTTTTAATATCATCTATACTAAATATTATGGATAATTTTGCCAAGTTACCGGTCATGCGGTTTCACTTGTTCATGTTGAGTTCCTTATCAAGAATTAACACAAATACAAAGGTCCAGTTGGTGTGTCAAAATCTCCTCTGTACTTAGATTTCAAATTCAGCCTTGCTTTAAGAAAGTCCTATATTATAATTTACATGTCAGATTTGTCTCCACTAGATGGAGACATAGCATAGCTAAAATCCTGGGTCACTTTGTCTACTCGTGAGTCTTCCATCTGTTCTGTGATGTTACAGTTTATTTGGAAGCTTTATTAAATTCCACAATAGTGCTTGTTACCTAAGTCTTCCATCAAATATAAAGTGCATGGCTTTGGTATATAATTGCATAAATATATCTTCTCACAAATTTGGAGATTATCATCACCACACCAAAATATGGACACATCTAACTGCTGTTCTTATGTGAAGCAGTGAATTGAAGTAAACTGATATTATGTACAAGATTATAGATGTGCCTACAGCAAGATATGACACTGATCTGTCGCCATGCATCATGCTCATTTATTTGTCTCCCTGTCTTTATTTTCATACGCACACAAAGCCATTCAATCCAATACAACTTCAATTATTACCATATTAATTTCAAAAATTATCAAAATTATGAACAATTAAGGAATGACAACCTCAAAACAACAGGAAACAACACTGGTCTCCATTTGGAATGTACACCATAAACAGTCCTAACACCATTGAAAAAACAAACTTCATCAGTGCACAGAAGTCCCATCCAGACACTTATTACCAATACCTGCTACATGCAGTGTCTTTTCGCTCAAAATTGAGTATCCTTCAGCCATGTTTCTACTACTACATTTAAAGTGTTGATGACCAAAATGTAGTCCTCTCTCGTGGTGCTTCTTGTTAATCTGGAGCCAACGGTTGATCTTGTTCCAAACCATTTAAGAGGCTTCAGTGATATATTGTAAATGTTCTTGTACATTAAACCAACATTAGCCATAAACACACATTTTACAAATGTCAAAAGATTATGCTTTTTAAAGTGCTTGCTTTCGCAGACTGTGAAGTGGTTGTATAGATGATCTGTTTGTCTGAGAACATTTGAACCGATGAGTTTTCTTTTCCTCCTGGGCAAAGATCAGTTTGAGGCTTGAACAGCTCATTTATTCTGAAAATAATTCAAGAAAAGGGCTCTCTCACAGCCACAAGGGAGAAGAGGGGCTGGACATTGACAGATGCCCAGATTAGGACCTTAATCGCCCATGCCAAAAGTCCTGGCACCGTGCTCTGGACCCTGGATGTCCCGTTAACACTCGGCCGGCCGCAGACAAAAGAGGAGAAATCAACAAATCAATGGGCTTTCAGCCCCACGGGGGGAGGGAAGGGAGGTGGGGGTGGAGTGGGGTGGGAGGTGGGGTAAGTGAGCATTGGGCTGGGCCAGGTCTGTGAGTGGGTATGAAGGGGATGCATGAAGATTAGGTTTGGGCTGTGTGGAGGGCTCCTCCGAGTCCAAGGATTAAGAGGCCGATTCAAACACTTGTTAGAGGGGGTAGACTCAGAGGTGTGTGTGCATGGATGGATTGATGGATGGTGGGGGTCTAATCTGCCCTGGCCTTGGCCCGGTGCCCTTGTGTGGATTAGACTGGGCCCCCAAGAGCCCAGAGAGCAGGGCCGCTGGCTAGGATTAAGCAGATTCTAACAGGTGTTTTCTTTTGTGGTGCTGAGGGGGGATCTGCCCATCACTCACTGAATGAGAAAATCATGAAGTGATTGACTATTACTGATGGGGCCAGTGATGCCAAAAGGCCATGACATCTGTGTACGAGTTGGCCAGTGTTTGTTTTTGGACTTGTCGGTGCTATTAGACACAACTGGTTACTTACTGGTGCATGGTGATGTGTTTTCCATTGAGCAGCGTCATATCTGCAGGAAAATGAGTCAGATGATGGGAGAAGAGGAAAAAATAACCTAAGATACAATAAACTGTGAGATTAGTCACAGGGACAAACACTCTTTGAGAAGGTGATGTCTCAGTGCAGCTGATCGGTTGTTGTGACTGTGAGGCAGCAGCAGCTCTGCAGAGATCCACTGTGGAGGAGATTAGGGCGACTCATACTGGAGAAAAGCACTTTCTCACTGTAGGAGGATCAGATCAGAGAAGCTTAGAGGTCCCAGAGCTTGTCACTACCCTCTTTGGCTAAGATTTAGAAACACACCCAAACACAGAGAAAGGTTTGTTGCGCGCTACGCTGCAGATAGGACAGGGGTGAGATGAGGTAGATGATGTGACATTTGGTTTATTAGATCTTTATTTTACTGATGCTCAGAATCAGCCTTTGGATTTGTTTTTTTACAGGCAGCTGAAAACAAAAAAATGAGAAAAAACACTCCCGCTTCGTGTACAAAGTCCTGACTGTGATGGAAATAGTCTCCTCATATTTTCATCCAATGCTACTGACCAACACTGGTGAATGATGGCGTGTGTATGAGTGTAACTACAGACTAGAGGGAGGAGTGGAGTGATCGAGAGCGTGGAGAGAGCTAAAAAGGCCGTGCCGTTCTCATGCTGAGTTTTTAATGAAGTGAAACAACTTCCTGGTCTGTTGCACCCAGCTGTTGTCCCCGCAAAGCCAAGATATTTGGCCTTGGCTCTTTGTCCTGCTCGGGCTGCCATACCTCCAAATGACCGAGGAAACACGTAAAAATAAAAGCAAAGCATCTGCTGTCTTGTTCACTCCAACTGCTCGGGAATGCAAACGTGTCTCCATCTGTTGTTTCCCTTATTAGGGTTCAAGATTGGTGTCGGTTGGCGCAGACGGGTAAAGTGCCAAGAAAATGTCGGGGACTGAACCCCAGACAAGAATATTGGAGTACTGCAAATTTGCATAAACGTCTGCCTTCCACCAATCGCACTGTGATAAATACACTGTCTAGAATTATGCTGTAGCACCATAAGCGAGACACTGCATTTTCACATTCACAAACCCAGAGCACACCAGGCGAATTCTGGAAAAAACACACAATATAAAATCCTTAAAGGTCCAGTGTGTAGGATTTCGTAGTGTCTTGAGGTAACGTTGCAGACTGCTGGATGCCTTTCCCCTCATCTTTCTTTTCCGAGTCTGCATGAAAGCCTACATTATCCACTAAAATCTCACAAAAAACACGAATGGCCCTCTCTAGAGCCGGTGTTTGGTTTGTATGTTCTGGCTGACTGCTCCCTCTGTAGATAGAATCTGTAAAAATATATCTAATATTCAGGTGAATACACACAATAAAAACATGTTTATGAGTACTATATTCAGTTTCTGGTGATACATCCCTCTAAGTCCCACATACTCCACCTTTGATTTAATAGGCAGTTGCAAAATAAAAGTTGCAAATTATGTTTTTCACCTGTTTTGTTTTATCATTCAAGGATACTTATACTCAATATCATGAATAGATGGTTTAGTAGATGTTGTTCAGGATTGTTTTCATTTACAAAACTGGAACTCTTGAACATTTGAACAGAATTTCCCTTTAGATAACATAGAATCTGACTTATTACCCCCAAAAAAGCCATTTCCGCTCAAGTCCACATTGATTTCTGAATGTTACCATGGCAATATGCTGGCATATCATCTTGCAGGCACCTTGTAAGATGTGTGTTGTGGAAAGTGTTTTGTTGTTAATTGAGTAAATCTTATGTCAGCTATAAAGACAGTGGGTGCATGTGCAAGTTAGCCGTGCTGTACACAATCCCAGGGCGTCCTGATGTGGTGCATTTATATCAAACTTCAGCACAAAGCTCAGGCTGACCAATCTGAATATAACATAAATGAAACTTAATTTTCATACTTCAAAAGAAGAAACGATGACACCTTCTGTGGACTACTGTCACTACAACATGCTGTGGGAACCTGTCATGCAGTTTTTAGTGTGAACTGCCAGAAAAGTATCCTTCCTATGAGCTCTATTTGTGAAAGGCACTTCTCCTTCCTCATGTGAACCAGGTGCTTCTTGTGTTACTCGTTTGGTCGAACCAAAATGAGAGAGGAACAAATAAAACTGCGACAGGAGGATGCCATCTAACACCCTCTCTTTCCTCGGGTCACCTTGTGGCGACGGGAGGATTTAATTTCCCCTGTGTGGTTTGCACACCTCTGGATATCGTGACCACTAATGCCTGCTTCTGACACCCACATGACAACAGACAGCTGAGGCACTGGATGGCCTCTGTCTGTGTGTGAGGTCCTAATGACACTTTAACAGTTGTCTCCATGTGTTTCTCCACTCGGGGTAATTGTGAGCCTATTTAGCTCTGTCACTTTCTATTAACTTCCTGTTATCACCTTCATTTAGAATACGCATCTTTTCCTAAGTGACTGTCTTCATGCTCTCCGCCATAAGTGGCAATTAGTTGTAGCATAATCTGTCCCTTTGTTGTGTTGCATGCAGCATTTTAACATCAATACATCATCAGCATATTCATTTAGCAGTCAACAGATAATGAACCATCTTTAATGCCTGTGCCAGATTGCAACGTAAAGCCTTTATTCCTTATGCGATAAAGAGATTTTAAAAAATTCAAGGGGAAATATATGTAAAAGACAGTAAAAGAAACACTGTAACAGCTAAAGTGTTGGCTAGAAAAAAAGGGGTTACAAAATGGTTTATAAGAACAGAAACACCAGATGAAGTCCTGCAGCAGAAATTGATGTAAAATGTCTTCAATTACACAAACTAAAAAATGCTCTTGATGTTCTTTTTGCTGCCTTTTCATTTTATATTTGGACTTTTAATAATGTTTTTTGTGGGTGATTCTTTTTATATTACCGTTGGTGATCACTGACAAGTTTGTGCTCACAATTCATTACGCTCCTTCTGTGTCATTGGTGCTAAATCAAGACAACACAGTTTGAAAATGCTTTACTTCTTAACATGGCTTTCTGTCAGTATTCCATTTTTATAAACTGTGATATATCTGGAATCGACCACTTCTGTTAGGTCTTGTCAGTTTCTCACAAGCTGCTGCAGAGTTAAAGGGCTCTGCAGGAACCTCCTGTGGATCATCAGCTCCTGTGAGCGGTGAAGATTTTGTCGCTCTCTGGTGCAAAGACCGACTTCAGCACCATCTGACAGCCGTGGGAGGTGACATCTCTAGCGGCAGCATCACAGGGCAGCATGTCTCTATGACTTTACACTACATATTGTGATCTCCTTGAAGACCGTCAACAGGATCCTGCTGTGTCCTCTTATGAGGCGACGGGTTTGGCACCCGTCGACAAATAGTCACAGTCTGATTCCTTCGACTGCAGGTATCACTCAGCAGATTTCTCATCTGGGGCAGCACAGCAGGTTCAAGATCAGGAATCTATTTGCTACCCAGCTGGGGATTGATTGAGAAAATTTAAAGTCATAGATAATCTCAACTAATCTCTGGACCACAACTGACAAGAGTGGAGGATTAAAAGGAGTTATACTGTATTAGGACTTCAGATTTTGCTTTGAGGCCCCACTGCCCCCCAGTGGCAAATTGATAACTGCTGTTCCAAAACAGCATATTATCAATGGAATTGTCATATCATCCGACAAAGTTAAAGTAATGCCATGAGAAAGTTTCACCTCAGCCGTAGAACAGCTGCCTGCAAATTCTAAAATCAGTGCATAATTTCAAAAAGGCACTTCAGTTTGGTACAGCAGTACTACATAGCCTTTGCAGAAACGTTTGCGAAGAGAGTTTTACAAAGTTAGAAAACATAACCCAAAGATGTCATTAGGGTTATCTTTAACCTTTCTTGACTTATATGTAGTATTGTGTTTGAATGGAGAAATGCAGAATTAAATGTACATTGTTTTAACATCTTAATTTTACATTTTGTGTAGTAATTTATGTGGAAATGTAGGAGGCAGGGGAACTCTTCACCATGAAGTTGCATTATAAGAAAGTGTACAGTATTTGGGTTAAGTGTTAAGGATATCCCTATTTTGTTCTGTCTCTTTTGAGTTTTGCTCAGCAAGTCAGTGGAGAGGTCTGCTCAGAGTGTGCAATATATTAGGACAAGAAAGCTGACTTAAAGACACAATAATTGGCGTAAGCGTACAGCTGTTGTAGAAGTGGATCACTGGGGTAACTTCAAAGCATGAAAAGCTTTTGATCATCGGCTCTGGACCAAACAAAGACTCATATTGCTGCCCCTTCCTACCAAATGACGACCATTTTCCTTTTTGCTTTGAGGTCTGTGAGGCTCTCTTCTCCTTGATAAAGGTGTTTCATGTTCATTTGATCTAAATCTTCCCTCTAGGCGAAAGAAGCCTTCATCTACAGTAGAGGGGATTAGAAACCAACCCTGAACACACTCGCTGAGGCAACCCCCAACCCACAGAGCATGCTCTGCTGGGGCCAGCTGCTGTCCTGTTTGTAGCCAGAGGAGTCGGAGGGCTGCTAATGTGTGACGACAATAACAGGTGACAGGTGAAGGAGGGAGGGACGGGGACAGCAGCTCACCTTTCTCTGTGGCCAGTCAGTCGGTGTTGGTTTAGGGGCTCCCAGTCCAGTGCCTGGGGCCTCTGTGATGGATGGCTACAGCTGAGGTGGTGCTGGCTGAGGGGAAACTGATCTAATGGCGACCTGACCCTGAGGACACTCTGACCCCAAACAGCCTTTTATAAATTCTGCCTTTATTGTGTTCACTCACTGAGAAGCACGATTAGAGCAATGTATCACTTTGCTAACAGTTTACAGGCTTTTTATTAGACATGTGATATCAACAAGTGAGTGTTTTAATAGAGGCTTCTTCCTTTGACATAAACACAGTGTGAGTAGTGTGTAAGAGAAGCAGTGAAATCCGATTTTCTTGTTTTCCATTTTAAATTCTCGACTTACATGTATTTACTTAGATCATCTAGTGTCATACCTGTCAGAGCATTTTCAGCCTTGAAATCACAGTTTAAATCACTTTAAATCTCTAATGGGAAGTCAGTCTGATTATGAAGTAGGAGTGTCTCTGTCCAAGTAACTTAACTGAAAAAGTTGAACTCATCATGATTGTTTTTGGTGGAATGTTTTTTGCATCCTAAAGCATCTTGCTTTAAAATACTCCTCCGGTTAAAACCAAGTTTTTAATGTTTTAACATGTTCACATGTTGTATTTTATGTGCTGGAAGAAACATCATGAGCAAAATAAACAGTGTTTGCTATTGCTGAGTATTTTTAACTTGACACTGCAGTGTACCTTTGACGTAGCATTTACAGATTAAGACTTGCAGGGTTTTATGTGTAACAAACTTAAGGAACCAGTCCTCTTCAGATCATGTGTGGCTGAATCCAGTATTACAACTTGCCATTGTGTAGTTTGTAGTTTTACAGCATCTGAGGAGAGTCATAGGTGAGCTGGGGTGCTTGAGCTTCCTTCAATGAAATCATTAATATGTGTTAACATCTCAGCAGAAAACTTAGCATTCTGGTTTTAGATTTCAAAATGTCTGTCTTGCTCAACTACCGGATTAATTTAGATATTTGTAGAATTTCAATTCCCATTTAGAAACCTTGATAACATGAAGTTAAGATGTGAATATGTTTTATGCCCGTGATGATGAGATGAGAAGTTGCAGGGTGATATAACGATATTAAGTTTAAATTATTTAGTGCTGGTCAGAAAGTAGACTAAGACCAGTGTTTAGCCTTAATACACCCCCTTGCAGATGGACACCACAGACGCATAGTTGTTGTAGTTATTAGACTACTTTCTAGTCCTCTTGACTTGGAGGACTCCGTGCCATAAATCTGCAGTGTGACAGCTTGCAGAGTGACTACACTAAAAGGGCAGTGGTGCTCAACAGTAGTGTGCATCCACGGAATATATCGACCTACTGTGCATGTATGGAACATGTCCTCCAAGTGGAAGCTAAATGAAGTAGAGTGTAATATAATACCAACAACAGAGCGTCCATGGTGTCTGCAGCTGTCTATGTGTTCGTCCACAAGGGAGTGTAATCAAGGCTTTAGAGTTAATGATGTTTAAATAGAAAACTGAATTTTGATTAACCATCTAATTTTATTAAGTAAAATCAGACTCCTTCATTACATGACATTACAACATAATGTAATTTAGTGTCAGCTGGGTAGATGGCCACACCAACAGCTTTGATCCTCGGTCTGCCACCAGTGGCATGTTTCCTTGTTCCATAAGCCCACTTCCCATCCATCATCCATCTGGGGCCCCCACCTCCCTCCATCACACACACACACACACACACACACACACACACACACACACTGCTTATTCATCCAATCAATCCCTGCACCCCCTCCTCCTTCCCACTCACATAAACACATGCCTCAAGAAACACACACACAATCTTCAGTTTGCTTTTATGTCAACGTATTTAATCAGTGATGCTAATAAAAGCGTACTTAACTACTGCTGCAAAAAACGATATATTCATCATATAGTAGTACATTCATGCATGTACAGTCATGAACAAAAGTTTCCATACTCTTGTATGTATCATGGCAGTCTTGACTTTCTAATGAATCCTTTAACTCTGAATTGTCTCTGATAGAATCATTGAAACCCACACGTTTTTGCAAAAAAAAGAAAAAAAAGAAAAAGAAACATGTATGCGTTCTGGGTCTTTCAAGATTTGCTAAAGGTCTTCTGGAAGTATGACAAAATCTGTCAGGTCAAAAATATACATAGAGAAATACTAATATTTGGTTAAACGTCCGTCGGCCATTTTCACCTCAACTAGGCACTTTTAGTAGCCATTTACAAGCGTTTGGCAAGTTTGTATCTTTGACCACCCCTCTTGACAGAGCAGGCACAGTTTAAGTGAATTTGATGAGTTTCTGACACAGACTTGTTTCTTCAGCACAGTCTACAGGTTCTTGATGAGGTTTAGGTCATGACTTTGGGGAGACCAGTCTAAAACCTTAATTCTCGCTTAATTTAGCCATTTCTTTACCATTTTTGATGTGTTTGGCGTCACTGACCTGCTGGAACACCCAACTGCATCCAAGATTCAACTTTCTGGTTGATGGTTTTAGTTTTTCCTGAAGAGTGGGGAGGTAATCCTCCTTTTTCATGAATCAATTTACTTTATGTAAAGCACTAGTTCCACTGGCACCAAAACAGCCCAGAGCATCAAACCACTGACAGTAGGTTTGTTCTTGAGGTTAAGGGCCTCACCTCTCCTCGCCAAACATATTTCTGGTTGTGTGGCCACATAGCGCAATTTTTGTTTCATCTGACCACAGAACTTACCTCCAGAAGACCTTTTCTTTGCCCATGTGACCAGCAACAAACTTCACTCGAGCTTTAAGGTGCTGTTTCTGAAGAAAGGGCTTCCTTCTTGCATAGCAGCCTCTCAGCTCATGGTGATGTAAAACATGGTTAACTGTGCAGCTTCTAATTCATCACAGACCTGCTTTTTGGTAATTCTTGGGTGACTCTTGACCATCCTGACCAATTGTCTCTCATCAGCAGGTGATAGCCTGTGTTTTCTTCTTGATCATGGCAGTGATAAAATTGCACCATGCATTTTATACTTACAAAAAATGGTTTGCACAGTTGATTTTAAGAACTGTAACTGCTTTTAAATGGTCCCAAGTAACTTTCTTGACATGTTCAAGTCAGTGATTTGCTTTCTCAGATCTTTGCTGAGCTCTTCAGACTTTCAGTTGTAGTGTTTGTTTATGGCTGAGTCTAATGAGTGAATCAAATGGGCCTTTTTTAAACTGCCTCAGAGTCAGCAGCTGTAGTCAATCATAATCACTCACGAGACGTTAAGAGGCCATGCCACTATGAATATTAACACAACTTTCTACATCACTAAAACTGATATTTCAAGTTACAGTGTGACCCAGCAGATTTTTCTCAGATTTCCAGAAGACATAATAAATCTATAATGCAAAACATGTGTTATAGTGATTCCATCATAGAAAACTCAGAGTTATAGGTTTCATTGGAAACTCAAGACTGCCATGATATGCAATGTCTATACAAGTGTATTCAGACTTCTGTTCGTGACTGTACTTGTACAGATAGTGGTCACAATAACATCACATCATGCACAATTTAAAGCAGATGTCTACGAAACCTCTTTTCAGTGCTATTAAACTTAAGTGGCGCTCAATAATAGTTTAATTTTTTCCATCTACAATACAAACAATAAGCTTAAGTATGGTTATATGCTGTGAAAAATGATATAAACATTGACTGAACCTATTCTGAGGCGAATAAAACCTAAAATAAATCAGGCAGTGAGACAAGACTCACATCTCTGCACGCTGATATATTAGTCTTGATACTTGAGATCTGTTTATCCAGCTGTGCTAATGGACTCATTAAGTGGAATTCAAGTAGATGTGACCATAGTCAAGGTCAGGCTGAGGAACGAGTAGCTCCTTTTACAGACATAATCTACTTTCTCCATCCAGCGCTTAGTTTTTTCATGTCCTAAAATAGCAAATCCAAGTAGAGCAAGAAACCAAAGTTATCAAGTGGGGTCCAACTCATCCCTAGAATGTCCAATGGCAAAATGGTTTATTAAATATCTTCAAATGTTACAATCATTAACAACTGAATATGTTAACCTAGTGGTTTTAGTCACAATCTTGCAGTTTGAATGGTGCTTCACTTATGTATTCAACAGTTTTGTTGCTTGAGAAGACACCTAATGTACATTATATAGATTCATCTTGAGTCTTGTTAATGTCTACTGATGGGAGAAATTGCTCTAACTGATTGCTGAAAGCATAAACAAATGTGCTCATCTTCCACTGCTAAACTTTCACATTGAGCTTGTGTTGAAGACAGAGATCTTGCAAAAAAAAACTTAGTTTCGTATTTTAATTACATCTTAGAAACGCAAAGTAATTGTCAGTGGGGTTGTTGCACACGTTAATGCTGATGATGTAAATGTGAATCTAACAGGGTTTCCATAAAGTCATACTTGACTGTTCCAGTAACTCAGTGAGTCCCAAACCCTAATACACTTTGTCTAAGCAGGATATGTTTGACCATTGAGATACTAATAATTAAAAGTGCACAAGAAACAGTTACATATATAGTGATGTTATACGTAAAAAACAATACAACAATATGAATAGTAAAATCTCGCAGAAAAACAGCAGAGATTTATTTGGTGCATTATGCACACTATATGAAAAAACTGTAAAAATAACAGAAAGTACAGGCAGCTAATTACCGGGACTTTGTCATGTAATTAAAAAAACTGATTTTTTTTAAATTGACAGTGTTTATAATATATATATATATAAACACACACACACACGTTTGTGTGTAATAACTGTGAACACCAGCTCACTACGTCAGTTAACAAAATTCCTAATTGTATATCAAACATGACAAACCCTTAATAGAATATCCAACTACTAATACTAAAGATAAGCCACTTTCTAATTTTTCCATAAAATTACTTCCTGCTGAAATGCAAAGTTGGTTTTAAATTTCTTTAGCACACCTTGTGCATAAATAGCACAGAGAATAAGGTTCCATAAGGTAATTTGAAAATGTAAACAAGTTGAACGACACCTAGGGACAATGTCTGTTACAATATACAGCCATACAACTGCTAATACACAGATATTTTTGAAGTACAAGCAAAAAGGTATAAATTGACAGTTAGGATGCGATTTAAAAGCTGAGATGGTGTCAGTAAACATTGGAGTTGAAAATGTGAGGCATTGTACAGTAGGATTACCAAAAGTAGTGTTTATGCTAGAACATTATTGGTTTCATTTCACTGTGGGAATTTTTAAGGACATTATGTAGAACACACTGATCTCAGCGCTTACTAATGTTACTTGAAATATCGACAGAAAATAATAGTATCACGTTAAGCTTTTTGCAGAGGTTGATGTAGGAAATCTCTGTATATGCACTGTCTAAACAAACCTGATAGAAAAGACACTACATTGACAGATAAAATGACTTCTCTATAGTTTAAAGACCTCAAACGCAGTGACTGCTGAGCAGCTTCTGAAACCTTCTATTCTCAGGTGGAAACAAAAGGTGCTACATCTGATTTTTTTTTCAAAACAGTACATTTTACACAGTCAGATGATGGCTGCGTGCTTTCTGCTTCATTTTTTTTTGCCCATTCAGTGTGGTTTTAAATGATTATGACGTGTTTGGACAATACTTTGAACAGCCTGGTTTGTTTGAACTACAGTGAAGCCTTTTGTGTAGATGTTTTGCAGTGATTTGTTTCCTTATGAGTGTAAATATCTACTGGTCATTATCTGATTTTCAGCACATCAGTTTAGCCATTGTAAGCATCACTGTGTGCGAGCCAGTGGTCAGAGGTCAAAGAGGTCATTGTGCATTTCCACGCATGTTTTGTCTGAGATGGTTTTGGCCTGGAGTAGTGGTGGGGGGATGTTCAGATGGTGTCAGCTGGTCCATACAGTGAGACTACACTACACCACCTCCACCCTGTCCTCAGCCAACCACCACAGTGAGGAAGTCCCTGGTCTGCTTGGTGCGATCATCAGGACAGCTGGTGCCTGGGCAGCTGCACGGCTGCGGGGTGGCTGGGAAAGAGCCCGTCCTCAGCAAACCCAGGAGGGGCTAATGCATCTGCTCAGCTGTTACTCACCCACCCCCACCCCCTCTTCCTTCATATTCTCCCAGGTCCCCCCTGTTCCATCAGCTGAAAGCAGCAGGAGAGACAGCTGGCTGGTGCTGCCAGAGAGAGGAGGGTGAGGGTCTGTTTATTTTTGTGCATTGCACGGACTGGGGGTAGAGAACGCAACAATGACATCACTACCATAGTGATGCATTTAAATCAGTTCACATATTAACTCACTGTTTTGATCCTCTTTGCTGGCGGCAGTCCTGTGGTGCTGCAACAAGATTCTATATTGTTCTTGTTGTCAACAAAGTCCATGAAAAAATAAATAAATCAATGACTAGACCCTATCGAAGACATTGTGCACACCACATGCACGAGAAAAGCCAGTTGGACTAGTTTGTTTTGTATGTATACTTCATCCATGTCCTTGTTTTCTGATTGTTTTTTCATTGGCTCTCTGCAGCTGCAAATGTCTGTATCTATACAATATTGTTGAATACTGAATATTGTATCTTCAGAGTAGCAGAAACCTGATACATCTCTTTCCTCTGTTTCATAGACAGCAAAGAATGACACTGTTGCACTGAATGATATGTTCCTTTATTACCATAAACATTGTAAACGTGTGTTAATCCACAGCTAAGACAATTCCCAACAAATTAAGTCTTTTATCTCTATTTAAGTGATGTTTGCAACTAAAAATTTTCATCTTCATTTGGTACCCGTTGGCTCAGGACTGAGTGCCATGGACAAGATGGGGAAGTATGAAATAATATGAACAGAGTCAATAATACAATGCAGATTTTGACTTTTTGGCAAAGGATGTATTGCAAATCAGAAAAAATATTTTGAAAATGCCATCCTTATCCTATTATTTTGTTTCAGTGAAGACATTTTAACTTTATCACTATAGCCATGTTTCCATTTTTTACTTTTTTTATACTTCCATTTTTATATATATTTTTATACGTATTTTGAAGCATCATATAAGAAAAAGTTCATGGAAATAGCAAAAAAAAAAAAAAAAATAATAATTTTAAAACCCTGAATTTAGCAAAACCGTGGAAAACAGGTTAATGCACATTTTTAAACCTCTTAGATCTCCACGGTAACTGATGCTGTGGAGCTAGCCTGGTCCAGAGCACGCTATGGATTCAGAGTTTTGGATTCAGTTAGGCTGTGAGAATCATCTTTCTATAACCAAATAGTTTTCTGATGATTGCTTATGAGCGGTACAGATTCTTAGCTGAGAGAAAATGTTTTATCTGCAAACCTGCTGAAATGTGCGTTACTAAAACTATTGCATGGAGTTGTGTAATTACGGTCGTAGGCACTGTATATATCATGGTACCATGGAACCCAACATGTATTTAGCTGGTGATGCACAAATCGTGTAAATATGTTTTCATGTTTTGTTCTGATTTGCTTCCAAGACTGTTTACACTGCTGGTACTGCAGCTGAGAGTATGGAAGCCCTGAACGGCCATTGTCCAACTTATTTTTTCCGCACCGTTTTTCTTGAGAAAACAAGATAATTCTCCTCTGTTGTCTCATTATAACGAGATAACAAAATCCGTTATGTCATGATAACATAATTTGATGTAATTTAGCTTTTGAGTAAATATTAATATGTATTGTCCTTTCTGCTGTGTTTTCATGCTCAACTAAGCAAACAACTGACTTAGGATGTAATAAACTGAACTGTTCGATGGTATAACTCATCTTGCAAGTCAAAAAGGACAAAACTTTTTCTCTCTCTCTCTAGTATGTACACCAAGGTTTGACATCCATATCTATTTATAATGATCAGACATTGTATTGGACGTGCTGGGTGCGTGTATGGGGGTGGTGGGAGTTGTGTTGTTGTGTGTGACGGGGGGATGGGAAGTCTGGGGAGTTTAAATGAGCAGAAGTCGAAGTGGAGTAGGGGAGGAGGGAGGTGGATGTACTAGAAAGCAGAGTTCCTTTGTCCTTAAAAAGTCTGGCCGTACAGGGGTCAGGAGCAAACTCAGTTCAGGAGAGAGGTAAAGAAAGGAGGCGAGGGTACGTCCTACTGAGTGCAGCTGCCTTGTGGTTAGAGAGAAAAAAATCACCATCAGTATAACAACAAACTTTTTGTGTGATCAAATATAAACAGTAATTTCATGTTTCAGAGAACAGACAGGAACTGTAACAACTTACACATGATAAGTGCTGTTTTTTTGGATTGTGTATGATTTAAGCTTTCAAAATATGTGTTTATAACAATTCAGCGTTTAGAATTAGATCACAAGTGATAAGTTGATGATTCCATTAGTCACATTTCGAGGAAAAAATCAGAAATTTTTATTCTACAGGCTTCCTAAAAGCAAACATTTACTGTTTTCTGCTGTTTTATATCATTATAATCTGAATATTTTTCAATTTTCTGTTGGACAAAAACAAGAATTTTAAGCATGTCAACTTTAACTCAGATTTAACAACCTAGTTATATAGAAAATGATAAGTGACAATGATTGAAAGTTGCAGCCCCAAATAATAACAAATAAGTGCTATGTAAATTCTTCAGTCAACACGAGATCCATTTTTACTTGCAGTGTATTAGGAGAAATCCCCCGTCTTAGGCTCTCAAGCTTAACTTCACTGTGTCCTCAGGGTTAAAAAATAAAACCTTTGCTCTGGGGGAGAGTTGAGGATGAGCAGGGAGGACGAGGCGGGGGATGGGGGCTATACATATCCATCTGTCTGGGAAATAAAGCACGATCAGTTCATCTCCACTGTCATCCAATTACGGTTTCATCTAAGTGACCACAGCCCATCTGCTCCGAGCAAGAAAGGTCGCTGGTGATCATTGATCCCTTATTGATTCCATGAATTGTTTAATGACCTCCAAGATCAATTCATTAACCATTTGCTGGGTGTTTTAATTGCCCTGGGCTAATTTAAGTCCGCTGATTAATTCTGGGTCCCCAATGGTGGAAATGAACCTCACTGTCAATGGTGGGATTAAGGGCACAACAATGGATGACAGATGACTGACACAGCACTGAGTGGCTTTGGAAAGCTGTGCTGATGTTTGTGTTGTAGATTTTAATGAGCATATTGTGTTAATAGACTCCAAAGATGAACTCACCATATTGCTGCAATTTATTCCAGACTGACAATGGAACATATTGTACAATTTCTTGTTATTTTTGTGAGGTCAACCCTGCAACAAAATGAAGGCTGAGTGGCTGTATGCTTTATTATTCATTCCACAGAGATGTGAGATTCTTTCAAATCTAAAGCCAATTAGCAAATCAGGGCACAAGGTTGGAGTGTCAGAAAAGAAGCTGGCAATTATGATACAACTGCACTCAGCAAACTAAATCTTGAGATCTGGGAACGTGGTGGTTCAATATAAATGAAGTCATGGTGATCAAAATACTCACAACTAAATGAATGCAGACCTCATACCTGGAGATCCTATATAGAGGGAGGACAGGGCTCGTGAAAGTGATTGTCTCTTAATTAATGTAACTGGGTGCTTGGATCTGCGCTGAAACACAAAGCAAGATGTTGTGTTGTTTCAGGTGCCAATGAGATCATGCAATAGAATCCAGGGAGGCTGACGTGAGCCGCATGTTAATATATGTGAAAGATTATTTCAGAATACTGCACGTTGGTTTGTAATTGCAGAAGAAAAATGATCTACAAACATCTTTTTTGTAAAGAGTCCAAATGCAACATTCCCATTATAAAGCAGTCTATTATGAATGTGCACTTGACATGTGTTCGATGACCACTGCCGTGCTTTGCTGCATGACGCTGCGTTGTTCTGCACGTCCTTGTGTCAGTCAAATTGCCATCATTGCAGTCATCATTAACCTTGACAGGCACTAAAAAGTTAAAGAACGGAAAGGTAAGATTAGATGGTTAGCTAGCAGATCATTTTAATAGTTTTTATCTCAGGCTTGACTCAGATGCTTTTAGAGAGAAAGTAGATCAGATAAGGTTCGAAACTGCCACAGAGCCTACTTTTAATCTTTATGTTGAGGATGTAAGGACTGTATTCAGTAAAACCAAAACCAACAAAAGCCCAGGCCCTGATAACATCTCTAGCCAGCTCCTCAGACACTGTTCAGATCAACTGTCTTTTGTTTTCCATCACATATGTAAGCAGTCTTTCAAGCAGCAGACGGTCCCCGAACTGTGAAAAAAAGTCAGTAGTTGTGCCTGTGGCTAAAGTAAAATCTCCAAAGTCTATTAATGATTACAGACCTATAGCCCCGACCTCACTAGTAATGAAAGCTTTTGAAAATCTAATCAAGAGAGAGCTGGTGGAGGCTGTGGAGGAGTAAAAGAGGTGTGGATGATACGGTTTTAACTCTTCTTAACTTTGTTTTTAAACACCTTGAAGGTCCGGCCACCCACGCACATCTACTGTTTTTAGATTTTATTTCTGCTTTTGACACAGTCTAGTCCCATATTTTAGCCTTTAAACTATTATCAAATTTTAAGTTGTGTCCTTGTATTGTTGGATGGATTTTAGATTTTTTAATAAACAGACCACAACATGTCAGAGTCAGTGGTGCTCTGTCGGACATCCTCCTCTCCTCCACTGGTTCTCCACAGGGCTGTCTCCTCTCACCCATTTTACATAGCCTGTACACTGATGACTGTAGAAGTTTACACCCAGGAAGACATACTGAAGTTTACTGATGACATAGTCATAGAGAGTTTGTTGCAGAGAGAGGACACAGCCCCGGGGCCAGTGGTGGATGATTTTATTCATTGGTGTGACAACTCATTTTAAACTTAAATATGACAAAAACCAAGGGCATGTGTATAGATTATAGAAGGAAATCAAACCCACCACTTCTAACAGTGATTAAGGGCGAGACAGTGGAACACGTCACCAGTTACCTCGGTGTCGTCGTAGACAGTAAACTTTCTTTTAATGGAATTACAAATGTTGTGTGTAAAAAATCACAGCAGCAGCTGCACTTCCTCCGGATGCTTAACCGATTCGGGGTGTGCAGCAAACTAAAGGCCATGTTTTACCACTCCATGGTTGAATCTGTCCTGGCCTTTGCCATCATCACAGGGTTCGGCAGCCTTTCATTAGCAGATAAAAAAAGGTTAGAACATATTGTTAAAGTTGCAAGTAAAATTATAGGTCTCCCATTATCCGACCTGTCAACAACGTTTTGTAGGAGGGTAAACTCTAAGGCTCAGGACATACAGTGTCCTGATCATCCTCACTACACTGAGTGTGAGCTCCTCACCTCAGGCAGGAGATTTAGAGTGCCAAAGGCTAAATCAAACAGAATGAGAAATTCATTCGTAACTCAAACCATCACACAACTAAATATGAATTTTAAAAAGTGAATAGTTATGATATGCTGTGATGGTCCTGCCTTCAGTTGTCCTTCATGGTCGATGGTTTATTGTTACTTGTCCTTGTCAGTGTTGTTCTGAATCTATGTGATGGTGCTCCCATGCTTTTATGGTTTTTACCCGCCTGCAAAGCAAATTTCCCTCAAGGGACAAAAAAGTTGAAAGTTAAAGTTGAAGTTGACCCAAATAAACACTGTCACAGAACAAACACACTCCCTCATGCAAATGGAAATCCCAGATGTCACTGTCCTGCCCTCGCAGGATAATGCACCCCACCACATGACAGAACATCAAACAATCAGGAACATGTTGAGGAACATGACAATGGCCCAACATGTTGATTTGACCTCCAAACTTCCTAGACCCCATTCTGATCAAGCATCAACAGGATGCAGTGGAACAAGTTTGACTGACAAAGGCTCCACTGCACAAGTCAGAGTATCCAAAGGATCCACTGCCAACATCCTGGTTCCAGACCCCATAGGACACCCTGAGAGGTCCTCTTGTCCATGCCCAATGGTTCAGAGCATTTTTGAGCACATATATGGTAAATGGTAAATGGTCTGCACTTATGTAGCGCTTTTCTCTACCTTAGTGGTATCCAAAGCGCTTTACAATGTGTTTCTCATTCACCCATTCACACACACATTCACACTCCAGTGGCGACAGAGCTGCCATGCAAGGCGCTAACATAAGAGGACCAACACAATATTAGGCAGGTGGTCATAGTGTGACGCCTGATCGGTGTATCCTTCAACAACTTACTGGGAGATTGCTCCTTGTGATTTTGAGCCATGCTTCATTTATTTGATTGTTCAAATAAATGAATGTTTACTTTGATCTCAATCTCAAAATGTATTCCCCATACTTGTCAACTCTCTGTGTGAACACATCCTGCAGTTCAGCCCGAAATTTTTATCATCCCTTTTAGTTGAATTCTTACTTTCATACAATCTCTGTGTGGTTGTTTTTTGAATTAAACTCGACCACACACTAACTCATTCCCACCTGTGTCTCCTTTCTATTTGTCAGGTGTTTCCTGTCAAATGCTGCTTAATCTCCATTCTTGGTGACATCGGTGTCACTTTGTGTTTGTTATCAAATACAGGCCTTCTCTATCAGCCCTCCTGGTCTGCGAGAAAGTCCATCAGTCCACAAACACACTAGATTGCATTGGGGCTGTGCCAAGATAAAATCAGTAATCTGCAAGTGGTGAACTTAATCACTTTCTAACTACAGGCGAAGCTTATCAGGATTTCCTGTGTTTGATTAAACACAGAATCTGTCAGGCCTATTTTAGGTCTAAAAACTACAAACATTAGTTGTATCTGAAATACTGTGTCAGACCTCATTACACTAAATATAAAACAACATCAAAACAATAGACACTTAGCTGATTTGGCAGTTTTTTCCTCTAGTGGATGTTTTAAACCTTTGTCAGACAAGGACTCATTTCCATTAATCTGACAGTGTGTGAACCTGTCAGCTTCATGTCTTTACCTTTCTGTCAAAGTCGCAACGCTAATTGTACGAGGACTTTTATGTATCACTTTCAACACGGCACAAGACTGAACTACAAGCAGTCTAGGAAATGACGCTGTAAAAGCTGCAGCTGAATCCCATCATTGTTCTGGAGAATGCCCTAAACATCAACAACATAAGAAAAGAATCTCTTCAAACATACTCAGCTGTCTCAGTCTTTATTTGCTTATTTGCTTATTTAACCTTTATTCAACCAGGTAGGTCAATTCACAACCAGTTCTCATTTACAATGATGACCTGGCCAAGAGGCAGCATAAAAGGTGAATACAAAACAGAGAGGACATAAAGACAGAGAAACAAACAAAAATTTAGAAACAGATAATTTAGTTAGAAACAGTGACAGGTAAATGGCTAAAAACAAATGCAATGGTCTTGTACCGTTGATTAAATTGAATTCATAAATGAAGAGAGGGGAATGAATGAGCTAAGCTTTAAGGTCTGTTGCAGATGATCCCAGTCATCTGCAGCAACAAACGGAAAAGAGAAGCAGCCAAAGGAGGTACGGGCTTTGGGTATGAGAAGGCTGATGAAGCTACTGGAGCGCAAACTGTAATTTGCATTGTGAATATTAAGAAGTGACTGCAGATATGATGGGGTTTTCCCAAATGAGAGTTTTGTAAATGAAGGGAAATCAGTGAGTTTGTCTGCAAGAGTGGAGTGAGGGCCAGTTCAACAGACAATACAGGCAGCAGTGCTGAGTGTTAAATGAAGCTCCAGTCATGAAGTGGATAGCAGTGTGATAAATAACATCCAGTTAGTGAAGGAGAGTTTTTGAGGCAGACCTGCAGGCTACATCACCATAATGCAATCTCATATGTGTGGCAAATGTTGCTCACATGCCTTGGCTCTCTCAGTCACTGTCCTGGTAATGTAAACGTGACCTGTGCATGAAAGACAGATTGATGAAGCCAGAAATGTTACATAATCTATGACTGAACAGGGTTTTATTGTAGAGTAAATCATTGCCTCAGCAGAGAGCTGTGTGAGTAATGCTTTAGATTTTAATCCTTCATTTGTTACTGAACCATTTCTTCATCACATGAGGAGTGACTCACCGTTTCTGAGAGAAGTCATGATTAACAGGTTGAAAAGGTTTTCACTGCAAGTATAATGAGTTACTGACCACAAATTACCTTCTTGAAGCTGCAGTATCGTTAGCAGAACCAACAATGATCCACATCTGTAATCTGGTTGCTTTCTGCGGCTTCTTCCTAACACGTTTTCATTTTAAAGCAGTGTTTTAAAATACAAACAATATCTGTCCAGACTAATGTTTTGGCAGCATCTCATGAATTATCTCTGTGCACAATAACATGTCTGAAAAAGCACATCATATGACCCCATGCTTGTACACTGATCATGTGGATGCCGGTCAAGGCACAAGTCAAGGCTTATGTCTTTGTTTTGCTCACATGATGGAAGCGAGATGAATCAGATAATTAACTTAGTGACAGTTAAGCATTAAACTACAAAGCAACCCCGGAGTTTTCAGGCTATGTGGATCAGCAGCGTTTCAAAAAATCTTTGTCTTAGAAGTCCTAACAGTGTGGATGTAGCTTCAATTACTGCAGCACCTGAATCTGTAGAATATATTTTGGATAATGTATCAACACGTTGTCATTTTTCTGTGTGATTTTGTTTTTTTCAACTGAACCACAGACAAAAATATAAAAATATTAACTCATACATTTAGAGGCATAGGAAAATTGCAGTTGCTACACTCTAAGTGGACTTTTTTATATGCATTTACCTTTTGATTTCAACCTTAAATGTCGCTTTTATTCATTCATTATTCTTTGTTCCTGTGGTAAACCAGGTCTCTTTTTAGGATCAATGAAGCTCAAATAATTCCATATTTTTTTCTCTCTAATAAAGCAATAACCCATTTGCTTGAAACAGTTTCAAACTTAAAATCTCACTTTTTCTGATTACTGTCATCCCTTTCCATAGCAGCGATGAATGTGGTTGGATAAGGTTTGGGTGTGTTGACCAGTCTCACCAGCAGGAGACGGTGTTAGTCTGCAGAAGGCTCTGCTGCAATTAAACACTCTTCTCTCCAGCATGTCATGCACTTAACACAAGCCTGTCCAAGGTGTTATTACCTTTATGTAGTTTTAGTGTGTGGCAGCAGATCTGTTTGTATTGTATTGAAGTACTAAATAAGTGATCACAGATAGAGATGGAGGTGAAAGGAACCTGACAGGGCTACAAAGTGTGTCTGTGAAACTTACTTTTTTATGTTGTTTTTTTCCTTTTTTTGAAAAGCGTCATTCCAGTCTTGTGATACAAGTGTGTGTGTTTTTAATTCAGTTGCTTTACACAGGCTGAGTGTGTGGAGGAGACACACACCCAAACACACAGGTCTACCTCAGTCCAGCAGCCCACCTCTGGTCAGCCACGTCCTTGTTAGAGAGAGCTGCTTCTTTGTTTGGGTGTATGCATGCGTGTGTGTGTGTGTGCGTGCGTGCGTGTGTGTGAGCGTGTGCATGGATTGCGTGTGAAAGGCCACACTGTGTAAAGTGGTGACTATGCTGTTTTGGTAGCACTTTTCGTACTCGATGTGAAGGTAATGGGGTTCATTTCCTGAAGTGTGGAGGTGTGCATGCAGCATGTATGTATGTAGGTTACACACAGGCATGTGTATTTGTATGTGTGTGTGTGTGTGTGTGTGTGTCTGTGTGAGATGTGATTACTAAGAGCACTATTCACACTATTATACAGTCAGAAGTGAGCGAACAGTGTTAGCATCATGAGCCAGAGCTTTTTGACAGAAGCTTGGCTGCTTAACAGGTAAGCAAACAGACCAAGCTCATTGTGTGTGTGTGTGTGTGTGTGTGCGTGTGCGTGCGTGCATGCATGTGTGTGTGTGTGTGTGTGTGTGTGTTTCCTTCTTTATGAGGACCAGTGTGGTTTTAGACAGAGTCAGAACATTATGGGAACACTTGGGGTCCTCACATTTACAAAAGGCTGCTTGTGAGTTTCCCCCCGATTTCAGGGTTTAGCTTTAAATTATGATTTGCTTAAGGATTAATAATAGACAGGTAGTTTTCTGTTTTCATAAAGGATATAATTTTCCCTTTCCCTTCCCTTCAAAGCACCACCTAATCTTTCTGCAAACCATATCCCTATTTGTCTGGAAAACCCAAAGAACACTGCCAACAGCTTTTGTTGGAACTAGTTTCTACTGAATCAAATGTTGCTATCAAAACTGCTGACAGTGTTTATCCAGAAAAATGCAGACAACTTTTTCATAAGCTGTTTCTTTACAAAAAAAGGCAAGATTTGACTGTTTTGACCCCCACAGCCAAAATTCCATAAAATGCCACCAGTTTAAAAATGTATAATAATATAATAATAACCTCAGAATCAAAGCAAATGAAGCAAAAACTTCGTTTTTATATATAAATTAAATTTGTTGACTTTTTTAGTTTGTCCATGGCAACTTCTGCTATTTTTGCTTTCCTGAACAACTTCATCATCACAGTTGGACTTAAGTCATTTAAATTGGCTTTGCTAACTAAAAAAACAGTCTAAATCCTAAAATCTAATTAACTCTGTAAATATTATTTCATTGCAACTGATTTATGACTTAATCAAATAACAGTTGTTTCCTCTCTTGAGTCATAGTTTATATGAGCTTCACAAAACTGGGCAAAGAATATCGGACCTATACTTGCTTGGGCGTTTTAGATATCAGAAGGGGGCAGTAGAGATCTATTTTTTCCCTCTCTTGGTGAGAGGCGCTTGTGCTGAAATACTTAAAGATTAAATGTTTTCTCCCTCTCTTTTTTCCTCTCTGTCTGTCTCACACACACACACAGGGAGCGCAAAGGTTTGTGAGAAATCCCTGAAATCGCATCACTCCTCTTCAACATGAGATTCAGGTGTGTGTGTGTGTGTGTGTGCGCATCACTGCAACCTAGGAGGTCACAGGAGGAGCTGTCATTGTTACTTATGGCAGATTAAGGGCACACTTGGGTTTGCAGTGGTCACTCATTCCTCTCCCCTTCCACCTATTGTTTCCACCTTAGGTCAAACAAACAAACAAACAAACAAACAATTCTCAATGAACAATGCCTCCATCATGTGGACCGTTGCCATGGATATATCCAAAACTAAAGGTACGTTTATTATGTGTGTGCGCGCGCGTGTGTGTGTGTGTGTGTTCACCAGATGCAGATTCCTGAAGGGGGCTGCAGCTTCACAGATCTGTGCACTTTCCCATTAACGAGCTAAAGGTCAAATGCTTCCTCATATTGTGTCACAGCTGCGCTCATGGCACGCTCACACATAAACCAGTACCGCAACGTGTGTGCATGTGTGTGTGTGTGTGTGTGTGTGTGTGTGGTAGAGGAAAGAATGAGTGCACTTTAACACACAAGTAAAAAAGGTGAAAAGAGGCAAAGGCAAGTATGGGTAAAAGTTGAGAGTAAAAATAGCCCAAAGGCAGTCATTGCTCAAGAGAATGATAAATAATATGCAGGGGGCGTGTCCAAGAGGTGACAGGTGAGACCTGAGGCCCATAAATGATAACCCATAACACAACGATAACCCCAAGAGTGGATTATATTTTAACTGTGGACATGCATTTTTAAATAATACACTTCAACACTTTAATAGAAGAGCAGAGATCTGGTTGAAAAAGTGGGACACACAATCACACACAGATGTGCGTATTAGTTGACCTCTTTGACCTGAAGTTTACAGGCCACACCTGTTAGTGGAGTCATGGAAGTTTTTAGCACTTCAGCCCACACAAAATGATTTTTTGACAACGCTCAAGACCTGAACTTGCTGGTACTTAAATTGGTGAAGTGATATTTTAAACTAAAAGCCTGATCCACCTCAAAAAAGAAAAAGGGATACTTCTTTTCTTTGTTAGCATACAATGTGCTGATCAGTGTATTTTTCATAGATGCACTCATTCCCCTCACTGCCCACTACTTTTAACTATGAAAGTGCTCCCTTGGTGGCTTTTAATATGACATGACCTTAACAACGAAGCTGCTGCCAAACTTCAGCATCAGAGGGTTAACAATATAAAGTCGCTCTGGCCTTGTAGGCAAATTCTCATCATATCTGTGTAAATACATCACATGTAACACAAACTGAATGGTAAAATAAAACCATTCATATTGAAGTAACACTCTCATAAGCATACAAAGTGCAAAAATTAAAAAGCTAAGAGACTGTACATATAGAAAATCATACCGTAAACTTGGCTGTCATCCTCTTCAACATAGAGTCCTTGCGCAGTGATTCAGCACTCCCAGAGCTTCTGCAACACTTGTAGCCCTCCCTGGAAGCCCTGTTATGTAAACATGTCAAGCACTATCTGCAATGAGTACTGGATCTCCTCCACTGGGTCAAAATGGTGACCCTTCAACTTTAATTTCATTTTGGGAAAGACCAAGAAGCCACAGGGAGTAAAATCTAACAAGCAGGGCGAGTGGGGAGTGATCATTGCGTTGTAGAAGTCAAAAAACCAGTGCATAATGACCGCACATTGGATCACCCACATGCCCTCTCACTATAGTTTAGGTCATTCGTGCTGAATGTTCTCATTCATTTTCTGACTGTAGACCTCTGCCTTTACAGTGTGACACTGGGGGATGGATTTCTGAAAACAAGAAGCTTGCTCCAGCTCCTTCTTTTCTTGACGGTAGCTGCAGACTCACCTCTAATCTCCACTAATGATCCTCGACATGACGTTTGGCTCTTCCTGGGCTGCTGACTGACACCAAATTTGATGTTTTCTTCTCGGTTCCAGTTTGTTCCAGCACTTACTTACTAGTAGTTACAAAGACATGTGTAACACAGTCCCATCTTCACATGATGTCTTTGTGATAGTGAGAGCTCGCTGTTTCATGTGCACCCCAGACAGTCCTGGAACTTTCTGATCACTCTTCATATGAGATGAGCAAAGAAGGAAGTAAGCCAACAGTAACAAAGTCAACCTAGGGAGGAGGTCAGGGTGTATGGACAGGTCAACATAACATCAGACTCTTCAATTCACATGTACAACATCACAACAATCGCTCCTTAACAAAAGCCATGGGAATATTGCTGTCACCATTAAAATGAAGCTGCCTTAAAGTAACCTTAGCCAAGTAGCCATTTTAACCAAAATGATGACATTTACCCAAACTTAAAACCCTTCCTTACATTCTGGGCAAATTACTGACATTAAAGTGAAGTGTCTCATTACCCTGATGTAGTGTCTGTGTGGGACTTGCAAACCATCTTGAATCAACCACAGCACATCTGGGGACTTTTTGCTGGGACGAGACTGGGTTGTTGTACATATGATGTCATAAATCTCAGTCATAATTTTGCTTTAATTGCACACTATGTGTTGTTGAAATTCTACATGCACTTCATCCAGCCATGCAACTGTAAATCATGGCTGCTTTTTGTCCCATTAAAAAAATGTCAGTAAATGAAATTTCACCACTATTAATGACTTTGATATAACACAATACATAGCCTATAAAACTACAGATTTGTTCTTTATATAGTCTTAATTCCCAGTTAACTTTCACAACGTACTGTACATCCTGTTTTCGATGTTGCCCATGGGAGTAACATTACATTTTTACTGATCATCAGCTATAAAGTCACCCTGGCAGCTGGGAGCCTCTGATGCAACCATTCTGTTAATCAAAAACAGGCAGCAAATCAGAAGCCAATTTGATACAGAGCAATTGCTTGGAGATAATTGGGTGTTGATGTTAGAGAGTATATGGTGGTTTTCTTGTCTGAAGAAATTACCATCCTTGGTAGGTGGCTCTAAGCAACACATTCTCATTGCAGCAAAGATAGTTATTCACACGTCTATGTTCTCCTCCTTATCTGGGTCGAGCTGATAGTGGAGTTGCAAGGCTGCCCAAACATCCTTCATCCAAGTTCTGTGTGCAAAATAAAACATCAATCCCACCAGGATGATTTAGGTCAATGGTCAAAGGAAGTTTGATATAGCTGTTAGCTGGCTTGACAAAACCTAAAACCCCAATTAGAGGTCACTAGTATCACTATGGTGATGGTCAACTTCAGCCTCTTGTGCTTCCATGTAAGGGGGTGTTTGACGCGTCATTTAACTCTTATACTGCGCAAAATGGAATAGTTGCTTGTTGTGCACTTCAGTATAGAGGAACAGGTTGTCATAATGGAGACCTATGAAGAATGGAAACATTGATTACAGTAAAAAGTGTTGTTATTGCAAATTATACAAGTAAGCAATGTATGAGTTAGTATATATTTATTTTAATTTCTATTAACTCAATAACTGAAGTGCACTCAATACAGCAGCTTATTTCTAACATGAAAGCTGCACATTGGAGCTCTTAAACTTTCAACTTTATACATTTAAACTTGATACTAAAGTAGTCTATTTAGGTCTGACATTGTCCCATAATAAAGAATACATGGAATTATTTTACTTTTTAGCCAAGCCAAAATGAAAATAATGTTTTTGACTGAATTGTCTCTGTGATAATTACCAATAGACTAATCAGTTTTCTAATCTGACTTATATATCAGATTATATATCTGCAGTAACAGCAGTGTGAAACAAGCTGGGCAGCAAATAAGGAGCAAGTATAAAAACTAGAAGATATAACGTATTGATACTTCTTAGAGCTGATTCAAACCCCAAACTGTGAACATTATCTCCTGCAGAGCAGGCTAGCTGCACAGCATTAGTTACCATGGTGACCCATCCAGGATAATGGTAAGTCACCATCGTCACACTGAAAAGTCTGGCTTTAGGCTCAACATACCTGCTAACCCATTAATGTCGCTTCGTAGTACCACCCTCTGGGATCTCCTACTCCAGGATGTACCCAGGAATTATCTCAATTAGGTGTGCATCCCTGCTGCTGAACTCCTTCTTCCCAGAAACCAAAACCACACTCCCTTTGTTTATTCACTACTACACTGTACAAACACTCACAGATTGTTCTGTTCTGTTGTCATGTAGATGTTTTTTTCTTCTTGAGAACAGCAGCTCAAGCTTTAGACTCTCCTCATAGTACAGAAACACATATTCACTCAAATACAGAGCATTGTTGTACATTACTTGCACACACTTGTATGTACAAGTGTCAAATATCCCACCTGTCTTCCACGTCTCCTGCTCGCCACTGTGTGTGATTGTGTGTGTACCTCAGTGCACCTGCGTTGGCATCGGGCTACAAGTCTGATCAGCGGCTGCCTCGCTGCCTGGCAGGGTCCCACAGAGACCCCGCTGGCATCACGGCCTCCTGCCACATCCGCGCGGGCCCAGTGCCACTCTGCTTCTGCCCCCTTTTCGCAGAACGGCCCACTCTATGAGGGCTTTCATGTCTACTGGGCCATGTCATGGGTTTAGCTATGAGTTCATTTCCCAGGCTGAGGTCCAGGGGATGTTTAATTTGGCCCCTGACTCTAATCGTTTCACTGAAGTGGAGGTGATGGCAGTGTGTTTATACACTGCTCATTTCAAGGAAGTGTGCAGACTCTAAATGCGCACAAATTTGCCAGAGTAGCTAATATGTATGTGATCAGCAGAGTTTGCACACTTTTGGGTACCTGCAGAGAAAGCTGTTACTGGTTCTGTGTGCTTTCTGTGTGCAACACGGAGGGGAGGCGTTTGTGCTTCTTTCAGTTAGCACAGTATGAACTGGGTGTGTGTCTAATTAAAGGCTTAAAGGGTGATGTAATGTGCATGTGTAGTAAACGTGTGAATGACAGGGGACAAAAGTTGTGTTTTGCTTCTTGCGAACACATAAACGTGCAGTCGTGTTTCCATCACTTCAGAGGACACTGGATTGACTTAAGTTTGTTTCATGGAGACTCACTCTGACCCATAACCACTACCTGCCTAAATCTAACCCTTATCCTAACCACAAATTAAGTATTTACCCTAATAATGATTTATGTTACAGGGACTTGCTTTTAATCCCCATTTGATCCCCTACAATATGACAGCTTTATGCCCTAACAACATTCATAATACACAAAAACACAAACACACTTAAGTTTCCCTCCAGTTTTCCCTCCTCCTTACTCTCTGTTCTGTTTTGTTCAAACGGCTCAGAGAGGATTAGTCAGTGATAAGTGACATCAGGCTGAAAATGTGGACCTTGACCTCATGACTCAACTTTACACACACACACACACACACACACGCACACACACACACACACACACACACTCATACACACTCGCACACACACACACACTCGCACACACACACACAAAATGTTGAGTCATGCATCTGTAGCAATGCCACTGAGGCAAAGAGAGATGACATCATCTCAAAGACTGTGTGCATAAGGGGGGGCAACAGCAAGGGGTGCAACCATTGTTTGGTGTGTAGGCTGCTAAGGTGTGGGGGGTTTGTGTATCTGAGATTGTGGATGTATGTGTGTGCGTGTGTGTGTGCATGCCTTTACATCTGAGCTCTGCTTGTGTATGAGCATGTGAGTGTGATTCAGGGTGTTCGGCTGATTCAGACTCTGACTCACCGTCTGACTGCAAGAGGTGACTTTCCAGGTCTGTCTCAATCTTCCCGCCAAAATTCCCCCCCTCATTGTTTGTTCCTCCCCCACCCCTACCGGTGTACCGCACTCCTCCTCTCCTCCTCCCACCATCGTCCTTTTCCCTCCTTGGGCTTCATTCTATCTCTTCTGACCTCTGACCTATTGGCCCTGTTGACTCAAGAGGCCAGCAGAAGCTCCGCATGCCTCTGGCCAGAAATAGAGCTGGTAGAAAGTGTGTGTGTGCATTTGTGTGTAAAAGTGTAATAAAACAATGAGTTTATTCAGTTTTTTTTATTTTGGGGAGAGGGCACCTCAAAAACAAATAAAAGTTATAGGACACTGTATAAAAGGGTGAATTTTTCAAGCCTTTAAAACACTGTTTTTGAACTCATTTTAAAGGGTGTGTGCCTTCTTACTTTTGCATTGTGAACTGTGGTGTCTGTGATCTTAACAGAAGGAATTCAACAACTGTTGGAAGGAAATCAGTTTAAACTGATGTGTTGCCTGTCAAATATTACACCATACAGCTCATTTCCTGGCTGTGTTGGAAACTGTTTTTGTGACTCAGTCAGAATGATTTTGCAAAAACCTAAAGGGGTCAGCAGACATGGTGTGAAGATGGGAACACGGCAGAACCTGACAGCATGACGGAGAAATCAGGAATGGAAAAAATGGACATTTGAAATTGCCAGAACATGTAAATCTTATTTTTCCAGGCATTTTCCAGGTATCAGTGTTTGCTCTAAGAGATGCACAAGTTGCATTATCAGTTGTTACATAATTATTTGATGACACACACCTCTCCTCCTCTTTGACTGCTGAATGAACTTGTTTGAACAGATTTGAACTGCAGGTGTGAAGAGACTTCTGAGAAGGCGATTATGTGAGTAATAAATACGAGGGAGAAAAATGAGGAGATGTTAAGAACAGGAAACAAATTTACTGGATCACTAACAAGCCCGTGTTCGCACACAGCACGGCTGGTTTTCATTTGCATTTGTTTGAGTTCTCACAGTCTTATGTTCAGCAGCAGCAACAACAACAACAGCAGGGTGTTGTGTTTCCAGGTCAGGAGTCACATATGCAGCATAAGTATAGTGTGTTTCACTTATGCAACATAAATGCTGTCGGACAAAAGATGAGATTTGGTTGGAGGGTTTGTGTGCTGTAACAGTCTCCAGTCATTTTGAAGGCATATAAGCTGCCAGATTTTTGTGTCAAAACATGGCATGTCATGTCAAAGGACAAACAGGAACATATCTAATTCCTGGTCAGAGCTTTACTGTCAGATGGGTTTTCAGTGGATGTTGTCATATGACTGTCTCTGTCCTGCTTTTGTAAAGAAACTTCAAGCATTTTGGTGTTATGTAGCCTAGAACACTTAGTATCAGTACTAGTGTATTTTTTATTTTTATTTTCTACTGATGTTCCCTACATGTTTGCAGTATCCTCTTTGCTGTTGTAACACTGTAAATTTCCCCCACTACAGACTAAAGGCTTATCTTATCTTCTTTTTGTTATTTTTGTTATTATTATATTGAACCATATGGAAGGTAAAGACAGCTAACAGATTTTAACTCCCACACTTCTTGACACACTTCATACCGCTTTAGTGCAATTTTCAGTGTGCACATGCACAGTTATACACTATTTTGTAGTCTGCTTAAAGTCTGTATGGTGGACTCCATTCGATTCACGCACAACAGGTTGGGGTCAGTGCATTTTGCGTACCGACACTACTTCCGCATGTGTGTACAAGCATCCTCGTAGCACAGTCACAGCATGGACACCATGTGGACACTAATTTTGTACTGCACGTGGACGTCCATGGAGGGATCCACACAGACTTTGGTACATTTGGGTAGATGATGATATTTCTGCAATGTGGACCCTTATGTTTGTGTATAACAGTGGTCTTACAGAGGATGATGGGTGGTGGTATAGTAGGCCGACCACAGGACTTACACCCAGGAGAACAGGGTTTGTGCCCCATACCGGATTCATTTTTTGTTTTCAGTTGTTGTTTAGTTAGGTTTAGACACCAAAAATACTTGGGTAGGTTTAGGAAAGGATGGTGGTTTCACAACGTTAACCACATTTTAGAAAGCAAACCTCTCCTATCTCCAACAATCATCTCCTCTGTTTCCTTGGTTACCTTGGTGATGAGCCCCACCCCATCTAATGTACGATTTGTCGCCTTAAAAGCAGCAGTGGAGAATATTTGGTTGTGGTCTCATGACATCTATTTTAGATGTTGAGGAAGTTCTATAGAAGTCTATCTGACGACCATTCATTTGGGGAAATCATGAAAGAGGTATCCAGTGTGTTAAAATGTGACGTCAAGGGATCTTGGAAAAAGCTTTCACATGTGACACATTGACAGTGTGGGTGAACAGCTTCAGGCTACATCAGTCAATGTATGGTACCAGTCTTTGGCAAAGCAACCATGGAATAAATAAAGATGATGTCTGTGGTTCTTCCTGCACCAGTATGAATTTTTTCTTTTGAACTTACCCTCATGACATGCAACATTTTCTAATCTATATGTCACAGTTATGCACTAAAACACCAAGTCAAATTCCTTGTATGTGAAAACCTACTTGGCAAAAAACAATGGAGTTATTGCAGTACAATGTTAAATCTCCTCAATACTCCTCTTAATGCTTGAGCTGAAAATTTTTCTAATATGTGTTTTGTTGGACGCGTGTTTCAAACTGTAAAATAAAAAGGAAGGACAAACAATGAAAGGACAAATGGTAAGAGAAGGAGATGATGGAGTGAAGAGAGGAGAGTCACTCTGTTACGATATAAAAGTCAGCTATAAACAGAGTAAATAACCTTGTCAAATGATGTCACGGCCGACGGATGCAGTTCTACTTATTTGTCATTTTAAGTGTTTTGAATAACATATTTGTCACTGTAACAAGTTGTGAGTTAATCAGGACAATATAACAGCGGATGACCTCAATAACTGACCAAATGTTGTCAATGTCATTGATTAAAAAAAAAAGACAGACAGCTGCAGAGTTTTCAAGACTACATTTGAGTAATACAATATTGCATAGACATATTGCAACATACAGTCCTTTTTTGTTTTTACACCCACTCACTGACTCATGCAAAGTCAATAACTTTGGCCACACATACACACAGAGAGCAGCGCCTCACGGAGCAAACACACATAATTGTCAAAGCCTCTCGCTCCTCGACACTTACTCTCCACTTGTTTGAAAGTCCACTGAATAATCTTGACCTCCCCGGTTCAAGAAAGACGCACGGAAGCCAGTCATATGATGTCATCGGGGTCAGAGGGCAGGATTGTGATGCCTACACACCCAGAGGGGCCGCGGTCTTCGAACAAACCCCAACTTTATTCGTCCTGACCGACTTGAGCGGTTACAGGATCATGGAGACACAAAGAAGCTAGAAACACTGAATGGATTATCTTCTATTCATCTGTCAAATAAAGTTTTGAAATGCAGCAGGATTTGATTCATGAAAAAACTGTTGTCCACAAGCATGTTTCCACTGCAATGAAATAAAACTCATTTAGTTTTTAATTATGTTGAGTTATTATGTGGCTTTGTGTTTCCAACAGTATTTATTAGTTTCTTTTTATAGCAACAAATTAAAGCGCATTTGTAATACTAGTTTTTAAGAAATACGTCCTTTCTCTGTCTCTCTCTTGCTCTGTGTGCGTGTGTGTGTGTGTGTGTGTGTGTGTGTGCGTGCGTGAGTTAGCAAGCAGAGCATTTTTTATTAAAGAACCAGGAAAGAGTAGGGGAAGGCAAATAAAGAAAACCAGAAACAAACAAGGGGGAAAAAAAGCCACAGTGAACCTGAAAGAGAAACAGAAGCATTATAAAATCCCCCTAAAAATCCTGTTTGCACCAGCGTCTGAAAACGGCTACATTTTGCATCAGAAAGGAACTGTAGCATTCAGTGGGTTTCCTTAAGGAGGCAAAGTAAATCTTCCCCTGACATGCCTTTGTATCAAGTTCAACATTGGTGAACTTGGATTTGCACCACTGAATAGAAGGTTGTCTTGATATGCAGACATTTCAAGGAATGGAGAGTCCAAAATTTGATTTAACTCTTTTGTCGGGGTATAAGTTGTTCTAAAAAGAGGAATGTTTTGTAAACTTTTCTGAGATGAGCTCATGGTACAAACGAGCCCTGTCAACCAAAATGTTTCTTTCTATCCAACTCGAGTTCATCCTGAATTTCAAAACACATATTTCCCAGTATTTAGTCCCTGTTTACATTTTTTTGTGACATGTCACGAATATGTTTCTAATGGTATAGTTTTCTAAATGCTGCTTCATCTCAGCCAACCAAAGTAATAGCTGATGGGATGTTACTCGTCTCCCTGGTAACCCCAAAAATGGAGGAGGAGTTTAAATCATATAGAGAAAGGGTCGTACTTTAACCCAAGCTATATTTTCCTTAAATAACCATATAGATTTGGCTCGTAAACGTAAATACCAAGTAAAAATGAAACTTAAGTTTAAGATAATAGTCCCACATGGGACACAAACAACAGTCCTGGACGAAATCTTGTGTTGCACCATCTCTTCACACTCCTAACATGAACCTTGTGGCTCTTTGAAAGTGGAAGCTTGTCTGTTACCAGAACAGGGGAAAATACTTTCTTTTAAAATAGTTGCACAGGAACATATTTCATGGGACACAGGCCTATACAAGAATAGCATTTGAATCAGTTGTCAAAACTTATCGTACTGTTTGCAGCTGAGCTAAAAAGCAAGCTAGTTGTCAGTCAATTGGCCCTGCAAGCAGTGCCGAAATCACAAACCCCGCAGCACCACCTATTTAACACACAAGTTGATGAATTTCTCAGTTTTTTCTTGTGATCAGCATTTTTTTTTTAATTTTTCACTTTTGTATAAGGCCATCATTTTTTTAAATGTTATTCTGCATTGCTGCTAAAAACAGACACTCAAGGACAAAAAAAAGAATCCAAATCTGAGATCACTTTAACATGAAAAATCAAATGAAGAAGACAGAGCTGTGGAGCAATGTGATAGTAAGACAGATAAGAGGTAGAGATATGGGAGGAGGAGGGTGTGCCCCGGCTCCCTCCTCACACAAAGTGCTATTGTCCTCTGAGCCCTGCACATGTCAACAATGGCTTTGAGTGACAGACGGCTCCCAAAAAACCTGAGGGTCGGCAATGGCGTCTTTGTTTCCCCGGCTCACATTGTGGTGGACAAAGAGTGCTCTGCAACTGGTAGAGTGGGGGGAGGCTACTTTGAAAGTGTAGTTTTACAAGCAGCCACTTCACGCTGGAAGAAGTTGGTCAACAGGGGGGGGAATAAATGCAAAAAGTTACACTGATTAGACACACTGGAACTGGAGCTCCACACCTAAATGTGTTTTGCATTTGAGTGAATGTGGCCTTGACTGGGAGGAGATACAAACAAGAACGTTACTTTTTGTGTGGGATGATCTCTTTATGCTAATATTGCATTATTACTTGTATTCTTTCAATTTTGTACTATTAAATTACAGATTAGTATTGAAATCATTTAATTAACACAGCTAATATATTTAATACCTGTAGTAATCTTAAAAAAGTCATGAGATGCAAAGTGTGTGGCAAAGAACTGAAGATCTGACATATGTGCTGCTTGATTTTGCTGTTATTTTCATTATTTATTGGCTTTATAAGCAAGTAATGTTTAGCTGTGTGTATTAAGAACACACTGTGACGCCTACCTGTCAGAAAGTAAAATGAGGATAAGGATAGCCACCGGTAAGAATTGTCCCTGCAGTCGATTAGGGACTTGACAGGACTTGATTTTCAAAGAGCAGCTCCACCAAGCACCTTCAGATGTTTTCACTTTTCAGCCTGATAAGATCTCCTCGACCGAGAGGGTGTGTGCTCATTTGATTGATGTGTGACTCACCTGTCAGGCTAGGACACTTTATTATTTCTTATTAGCACATTAGCCTATCCAACCAGAATAAAAATAAGGAACAGTTCGAACGAGAACATTTGACAGCATCCCAGGAGCCTTATTTTAGGTGATGTAAGGTGGAATTAATAGGATATTAATGACATGTAACCTAAAACCAAGCGAACGGTAATTTAAAACCTGTACTAAGGTAGGTTGCCGATAAACCCATTACTAATTATGTAGGAAAACAAAATTGCTATGGTTTTAATGTAGCATAACATAACATAGCAATAAAACTGCAAGGTTAAATCCTTCAAATTCAAATTTCCACACACAGTCGTGATGTGAATGCAGTTTGAAGTGTCAGCAGCTGGTCAGGGAACATGACATATTGTTTGCTGAAACAATGAATTGGACACCACCGGCACTGCTGATCAGACAGGTGCAACTTGACAAACCTGATCAACTTTTCTCAACATACAAAGGGAGGACGGCACATCCAACCATTGCAAACGTGTTCAGCATTTCATCATTAATGAGATGGACATAATACGGAAGTTGGAGTGCAGGACTTCTCCAATAGAAATGAATGTCATCAATGAGTTCACACAGTGCTCATTAGGCCTATCAGCACCAAGTTAATCTCTGTGTGTTTCACAGTAAATCCTAGTTTTAAATCTGCTTTCTGTGGCGACATTCCCACGCTGGCGCACTGCTAACGATGCATTTTATGTGAATCAGCAGTGATTGGTTTACCAGAGCTGAAGAAGACAGCAACTGGAAAAGAACTGGATTAAAAAGAAAATACATTCAGGAAGAAGGATTACAGTCCAAAAATAACACAACCAACAAAGACTCATATGACATAAGGACATGTCAACAATGTTTGTGTAATTACACTGAATGCCAGAAGGGAAGATGGAAGTTCCACACTGCAGGTTTAATAGATGTATGATATTCATATCACTGACTTCAGCTTTCAAGAGGTGATTTATGAGTCTGCTTTTGCCACAGTAGCTGATTCTAGATGATTAAACAAGCTGTTCTAGAGGCTGAGAGCTTACATTCCAGTGCTGCTGAGCTATGTGATTCTGATATTTCTTCACAGCTCCCCACGTGATTTCATGTGATGTCACCATGATGACAGATGACTTGTGTAAAGTCATGGTTTGATGATTTAGCATGATGCAGGAACGCCTCTGAGTGCAGTCATCAAAAGAGAAAGGGGCGTCCGGTCTGTGAGGGTACAAATTTGTGTCAACCATCTGCCAACAAGGTTCACATAACGCAGCAGCGAATCACATCCCTGTCACCCTCACACACACACACACACACACACACAGTGACACTATATGTGCATGAGTGAAATCACCAAAAGGTGCATCTGTTTGTGTGTGAGGCACAATTTGGTTACACCAGAGCACGTCTTTTGATAGCAGTCACTAAACCATGACACAGCTGGCCTGTGAAATCCACTCCCCTCCTTCTCCCCACTATCCTAACCCTCCCTCCACCTCTGTCTCGCTCATCTCGCTGATCCTGCAGACTTCGCCTGGGCAAACTCCCCCCGTCAGATGTGGCCCAGCCGAGTGTGGTGGAGCTTGCCTGGTTTAACGCAGCGGGGACCAGCGGAGGCTATTGTGCATAATCTTGCAGCACAGCAGGTAGCCGGCAGAAGCCGCATGTCGGGAGCCTTTGAAGAGAAGTCGACAGGGGCCAAGTTTGTGGGGATAGTTGGGGTGTACAGAGGAGAAAAGGAGGAGGCAGGGGGCTGAGTGGGAGCCCCCAAAGCAGCAGTTTAATAAAGATATTTAATACCTCAGAGAGGCCCTGCTTTGACTCTTTTCAAGGAACATGGAGATAAAAAGGGGGCCAGACCTCTGATTGTACACCGCGAACCAAGAGGAGAGGGGAGGAAAAAGAGGAGGGGAGAGGAAGCTAAGAGTGAGGGGAGGGAGGGAAGACAAATGGCAGCAGTGACTGTATTACACAAGCAGTGTGTATTTTTATGCACATTTTGAGGTTTTGCATCAGAAAAAGTTAATGAAAACGGCAAATTTTGAGAAAACATCCACAAGTTTGCTTGCTTAAAAGAGTTTTTTACTTTTTTAAAAAGGGAGTTAAAGGGCACAATGAGTAGTAGAGGCACCTTTTGGAATAAGTTCTGACGTAGCAAACGAAAAAAATCTCATATGACTGGTCAGCTGTTTCTTCTTCTTTCGTTGTCTCCCCCGTGGACAGCACAAATTTTAACTATTAACAACTGACATGTAAGAACAATTAAAACTTTCTTGACTGAATACAATTCCTAAAGACTTCTCTCAGCTTTTGTCCTAGAGAGGGCGAAAGGTTTATTTCTTTCTTCTTTGAGATTCTTAGTGCTTTGCAAACCACTGGTTTTGTTTGCCACAAACTGAAGGGTACGTTTAAAGGTAAACAAGACTGAAAAGATTACAGAGAGGGTAATTAAATTCACTGCATTGGATGAAGAGCCCATTGCTGTGGTAGAAAACACTGTCATCTTTTGGAGCCACACTGGATAGTTTTCAGTAACTTTAACATACTTGAACTGTGTATTTTCTAGGAAAACAGTATCAGATTGGGACTGAGGAAAATCAAAAAGCAACAACTTGAGGAAAACTAAATTTGTCAGTTGCTAAACTGTCCCATCAGTTTTGCAGAATGTCTGTATTGCATCTGGAAAGAAATGCTGATCATGATTAAATCACACTTGACCGACTGCCTGGTGTTCCCAGGAGAGCTGTACACACAAATACACAAACTTGTGCTACAATGCCAGAGTCTGGGCTGCCACGCCAGCTCAAAGAACCTTGTTGTCTCATGTAGTGGCCGTGGGCAGAATTTTCGATCCATGACCAAGCTTGATGCACAGTCTAGGACAGGAGTGAGGCATTGTGCCCCCAGCGCCGGCCCTCCTCCATATTCATACAACCAGGGTGGAATCTAATAAACGTGGGCTTAGGGGAATCAGTTGTCTCACATGGGAAAAGCAGCTAATTGTCCAGCATCATAGGCAAACAATGCCTCAGCTATGAGAGCGTGGAAACTGGATGTTGAGATTCTCAACTGTGATGTGTTCACTGTTGAGAACGTAAAGAACGCAGACAGGAGTTGATACATCCGTGTGAAAGTGCATGTAGGCTGGGCAGCGCCTGAGGGTGGACATTTCTGCATCTTCAAGTCTGTCTTTTCTCACGTTTCCCTCAACAACATTAATAATGGTCTTTTGAATCACACAGAATTATATTAAAAATGACCCTGAAGATGGTTTGTGAATTAGCCTATTGCAACCCATAGAGTTACAGTTTATTACATGATCTTGACCAGTCATGTGAGGCTCAGTCTTTCCAAGAAAAGACCCAAAATATTATAACAAAGCATAGGGAGGAGGTTGGGGTGGATGGATGGGTCTAAAACCTTAATATAAATAACCACAGTTTTTTTTCACAGTTCAGTACCTTCAACCATGACCTTTCCTTAACTGTTTATTATTGTAACCAGTCAATAAATGTCCTCTAACCTTAACAAATTATGTATTTTGACTTAAACCATCATATTTCCCTAAACCTAGCCTAGTTGTGTTTGCGTGTAAACCTTTACGAATGCATTGTCTGCGGCACGTCTCCTGCTGCTGGTATGCTGTTGGGTCAGAGGACAAAGGGTGAGGACAAACCTACAGGGTCATTTAGGTTGGGGGATGATTTGTTTTTCTCTCCAGTCTTCCAGAAACCGCACACATGATTTATACTCAGGTATGAATCACATAAATGGAAACCTTTCATTTGGCTCCTAAAAGCATTGGTGAGCTTGTGAAAAGAACTTGGAATTGTGCAAGAAGCATTCTGTGTAATCCAAACGACACTAGAAATTTATCTCAGCTTGTCCTGTGCAGAGCTGTGTTGCTTTTACAAGCGTCGCCCTTGAGCACAACTTTGAGTGATGTTGTGCTGTTGGTCCATGTAGCTGAGGTTTAATTGAATCTTTTTTTAATGTCACAGCTTCTTTGTTCTTTCAGAATGAAAATGAATACTGGTTTTATGAAATTACACAAACTAAACAATATAAAGGGGGAAAGTAGAAAAACACATTTACATGGACACCGACAGCTTTCTTCACTTCTTTCCACTTTCAGAGCAAAATACTTGTACTACTTGTACTTTATACTCCTTTATTTAATGGTGGATTGCATTTCATATTGTATAATAACATTTTGATGCTTTACATATGTAGAGATGTACATAGAGTTTGTGGTGAGGTTGAATGTACTTAGTGTATGTTGCTTCAGAAAAAAAGTGTTAAAATGTATTTTGGGTGTAAAATAAATTTTGCTACACAAACAAACTGCTCCTGGAGGTTGTCGTTGTTTCAAGAGAATACGGCCGTATTTTCACTAAAAGCTAAAACTTTGACAGAGAGATGATGATGAACAGCATGAATAATATGTAACAATACCCATCTTTTCTTTGTTATATGTTTTTTCTGTATTTTGCACATCTGTGTTTTATCTATGTGGTTGTTGAACAAAAACAGTAAAGCAAACATGAGTCACCGAAATTACAGGCATGCGATGAATAACAAATCCATAATCATGTTATACGAAACCTCATACAAAAAGAGAAAAATAAAATAATTCTAACTATGTTATTGTAGTTATGGGCAGAAATCATGTCAGCGCTGGCATTTAAAAGGCATTGCACAACAGCGAACATAATAAAAATCCACATAAATAGCAGCCTGATGTAAAGTGACATAGAATATGTTACACAACCAAGTGTTCAGCTTCCTCCTTGCAACTTTCTGCTCACTAAACTCTGCCCCTCGGTTGCACGCACAACCTATTTATCACCTTGAGGATCTAAATGGCCTAGTTAACTGAGGATCCCATTACTGGAGCTGCTGCAACTCTCACTTTTCTCCCCTGTCGAGCCTTGATTTGTTACCTGGTAATCTGTCTCCCCAAGGCGAGCATTAACCTCCTATCATATCTCCTGTGGTATCGTGACAATATGTGATATGTTTGCAGTGTTAAAGGTTTGACACTGCTCTGTAGCTGAACCAAGGGATCAGTCGGCTACAGTTTGCCGGGATCGAGTTGGTCTTTTGGAACACTCACATAAAAAAGAAGCAGCGTTTAGAAATGCCAGTGTAGAAGTCACAAGATAAATATGGCGGGTTTCACGCTCATTAACAAGGCAGGTTCTGCTACAAAGAAGCCTCGCCTGTTTTTCTTTCCACCAGTGTTTGCATTTGCTTGTGAAACGTGGGTTAGGTTTTACCTCTTTAGGTCTAAAATGTGAAAAGGAGAAAGAAAAAGAGAAAAAATACCTTTATAGTGCAGCTGATTACCACCAGTAAGACATACTATTGGTAATAACGGATCACAGATACTCCAGTGCCAAAAAATATCACAAAATTTCATTGTCAAGGTCTCCAGCCTGACCGACACACCTACACTTCCAACATATCCTAGCCCTGGTTACAAAGTGTGCATTTTCTGCCGAAGCAGCACACAACAAACAGGTAGAAGCCCCCACATAAAATGCCCTGATTATCACCAAAATGCCTCCCTCTAACTCGTCAAGATGCAGCCGAGA
This sequence comes from Dascyllus trimaculatus, assembly GCA_024666655.1. NCBI lineage: Eukaryota > Metazoa > Chordata > Actinopteri > Pomacentridae > Dascyllus > Dascyllus trimaculatus. The sequence goes on from CM045448.1 coordinate 25,001,676, forward strand.
TACAGCAACCTGAATGGCCCTGTGTCCACTGTGATTTTGGCTGCTGAATTCTCTCATTGTAGGACTAATGGAGGAAGAGATAAGATTTTTTTGGTACTGTTTAACACCGCAGTCCCCTTGGCTCCAGCACTTGCGGCCGGCCAATGGGCTGTCTGGCTGGAGGCAGGGAGGTGTAGGGTTACCAGACGGGGAGAACAATGGGCCAAGTGCCTGAGTCAGCACTATCTCTCTGCTACTCACCCGTTTTTTTTTCTTCCCTCCAACAAATCTGGCCAACCAATGGCAGCTTTGTGCTGTGGAGGGAGAATACACGCACTTTACAAACACACACACACACACACACACACACACACACACACACACACACACACTGGAAGAAAGAACAAAGTCAGTGGTGGGGGTTGGGTGGATTGTGAGTCAGAAAAAAAAAGGCAAAGCAGGGACCACTACTGTCTGTGCAGATGTGAAAACTTTTCATTGTAAATCCAAACTGCTCCAATTCCCAAAGGAGAAATTGTGTTACATAAATCAAAATATTCAGCTTTTCATTTCATTTTTCAGCTGTCTGGAATGAGTAATGATCATTTAATCTAGACGCTAGAGATGTGGTTTTCTGTTTTGCAATTTAGTCATAAAACATTTTCGGTACAAGCAGAAAATAAAATCTGTGGGTAGTGTTGCACCCATTAATATCCAGACAGTAATTATGAAATTTATTTTTTTTTAATTTAATGTTTCTATTAAAAGTGTTTGTGGTTTAATTGTCACACAAAGAGTTGATTTGTAGAGATGACCACGTTGAACTGAGCAAGCCAAAGGTCTTATTCTTAAAGTAACAAGTGGAAAATTCCAATTATAAGCATTTACAAAAGAGCTTTATTGTCAAAGTATGGAAAGTAACTAAGTATATTTACTCAAGTACTATGTTTAAGTACCATTGTGAGGTACTTGTCCATGAGTATTTTTATTTTATCCTACTTTATACTTCCTCTCCACTATATTTCTGTATTTTCTCACTTCGTTTATTTGACAGCTTCAGTTACTTTAAGATAAATATCTTACACAATGGATAATACAGCCAGCTTTTAAAACACAACCCATTGTTAAAGATTAAATTAGTGTTTCATTTTATTTTTGACATCTTACAAAAAGCAGTGTGTGGTCAGGATCACATCTCAGCTTCACCAAATACTGGTTCTTTTTCCTCTAAACTTCTCACAATTCATTTCATCAAGCAAAAATGTCCAAAAACTGAAAACGGATTTGGGCATCAGAACTTTTTCCTTCCTCTCACATTAATCATCTCACAAACCCTCAGAGTTATCTGCTGTCTATTTGTATAAAACTGCATTTAACCCTATAGTACTGTGGGTATCATATTTGATACATGCATTTCTGACTTTATTGCGTCACCATATGGTAAAAACTTTGCATAATGACGTATAAAGATACAAATTTAAGTTTTTGTTATTGCCTGAGCTGCATATAATGTCCGGTGTCAAATATGATACAAACAAAAAAAACATATATGCAAATATCAATTATTTTTTATTTATTTATTTTTTACATTTTGTTAAAGGGCCAAATAAAGACTTTAGATTCCAAAGATTATAATTTTCTGTCAATTATTTCTTGGGTCAGGTGTTACAAGGTTAAAGTAGTTCAAACTAGTTTCACCTGCAGCAGCTACAATAGTAAAATGATGTTTGCACACTGATGTGTCCTGATCTAATGATATCATGTATTATGAGTTATCAGTCAGAAGGACCAAACCAGAACTTTTTTAAATACTTTAACTTCATTTTCTGCTTGTTCCAGTCTACCTTTACTTAGGTAGGATTCTCAATGCAGAACATTTACTTGTAGTACAGTGTTTTAACACAACAGTATACGATTACTTAAGTAAAGGATCTGAATACTTGTTTCACCAATGATTGCATCGGATGGAAAAAAATCCTTCTGTTATCATAATGCAACGTAGCTGCCACATGGTGTTTTGCCAGAGTAATTTGGATTTTATGGTTATAACTGGTTTATTTCCAGCTGCACCTCAGCTGTATTTGATCAGAGCAGTGCTACGAAAAACCTACGGTGGGAATGTCAAATAATGAGGGCTGAGGAGCAACAGACCAGTTTAAGGAAATTTTAGAAGAGCAACGTGAAGGTCAAACTTATATGAGGAAATAGCTGGTGGAACCAATGCATTGTAAATGGAAACATCCTAATGTAAACATCCCAGCTATAGCACCAGCTTTCATCTGGTAGCTGCTGACTGGAGCAATCTGCCGGTCAGATGTGTCAAACCCAAAGTACCTGGAAGGAATCAGGTCACGTTGCTGCAGTGCAGAAATCTGCTGCTCCATGACAATAACAGAGGACCATTTTAACCAGATAAGTGCAGTTATTTCAAGGTTCACCAGATATTTTGAAACCGTATCTGTCCCTGCATGTGGTTTTGCTGTATAGGGTTACATGTTTAAAGGCATCTTCCCAACTCTGTGCACACCATCTGCTCCTCAATGTAAACCAAACCCTGATACATATCCAGGGTCTTTTGAAGGTAAGAAGAGCCAGAAGAGGTTAACAAAACAAATCTGAACTTTCTCTACAAAGGTTTAATGTTGCACTATATGTTAATATTTTCTTACATCTCACGCCAGCTGCTCTTTTATTCTTTGAATTGGTTTATGTAAAAAATTGTGTAATAGCAAAATAAGGACTACTGCTGCAAAGTTATACAGAATTAGTTTATTCAGTGACTGTATTCTGAGTCTATCCCTACAACAATAAAAGTAATTGCTTAAATTCTTTGTCAGGAATCTTACTGGTAAAAGTTCTCTGCTGTATTTTGAATATTTAAATCGTTTTGAGTCATATTTTGAAGTCTCACAAGTCAAACAGTGTAAACAATGTGAAGACGCCAGTACCAGTAACATTAGCAGGAGTAATAGTTCCTTACTTTGTATTAAGAGAACATATTAAAATGCTGTGTACTTTTTCTATCAACTATTGGACATATGATGGCTCATTACTGTGAATATTTTCTTGTTTGAGTAAAAATGGAGATTGGTATTAAGGGGTAACAGGAGGGACGTAAAGTAAAGTTAATGTGAGCAACATGAAAAAGAAGGCTATGGGTTCAAACCTGCTGGTCGGTTGTAGCCTTTCTATGTGAAGTTTGCATGTTCTCCCTGTTGATTTTCTTCATATGGGCTCCGTCTTCCTCCCACAGTCCAAAGACATGCATGCTAAGTTAATTGGTGATTCTAAATGGGCTGTAGGTGCTAGTGTGGGTGTTGTCTGTCTCTTTGTGTTGGCCCTGTGATGGATTAGCGACGTATCCAGGGTCTACTCTTTCAGCTGGGATGGACTCCAGCTCCTCATGACTCTCAACATGACATGGGTATAGATGATAATTGATCTGCGTGTGGAACCATATGAAAACAAATGCAGCTCCTAAAGAATAGAACTAATAGAACTAACTAGTTACATATGACAGGTTTTAACTATAGTGTTAAAACCTGTCATATGTAAGCCCACATAAAGGCTTTCTGTCAGGAGAAAAGCAAACAGGAGAGCAACAAGGGTGACTTTAGACTGACTATTTTTGTGTCTGCACATGTCCACATTCTGCAGATTTCCGCTTTAAATGTTATTTTGTTGTGCCAACTGGCCTTTGACCTTAACTAAAATTCAGATGCTGACTTTTGAGTGATACGTTCAAGAACCTTTGCAACTTATCTACACAGTGACGTTGTGACGAACTTTCTCCCTTTCACGCACACATACACAACCAGTGTCCACTCACGGCAAAGTCTTGACATCCTCTTTCCTGTCCTGAGCTCCAGTTAGTTTCCTCTCCCCGACAGATGTCCCCTGCTGAGTGTGTAACAAATTTACAACAATTCTTCCTTCCTACAAGGCAGCACAGAGTGTATTGTGTTTAAGTGTGTGTGTCTAATCTTTTAGCATTATTTAATAAACAGCTCCTCCTTGTTAAAAGATAATACTGCTTTTACTGGCTGCCTCAACTTCAGTGAAAAGATAATCACTGATCATGAACATTTACGCCAGGGGTCATAAAAATGATGTATTGGACGTTATAGTACAAAACTGTCCAAAACAGCTTAATTTTACCAATACATATTCCATGTGTGATTTTAGAAATACCACATTGCTTGAATCATATCAATTTGGTGGATCTGTTTATCCGTCTGTCTGTCTGTCTGTTTATCCAACCGTCTCTGACTGTCTGTCTCAGTCAGGACTCATTAGTTGATGGTTAGCTAGCCGTGGAGCCAGCTGGATTCCACCACTGGTGTACTCTCATTGCCTCCAGCCCTAAATCAGCGCTTACAGACACGCACACACACACACACACACACACACACACACACACACACACACGCATTTATGTAGACACTATCATCACACACACACAAAGTCATCAAACCCATTACTCTGCCTTCCTAAATGAACACCATAAAGCAGAGAGGGGGTCGGCTCCAACCCTCCCTGAGAGCCGCTGTTGCCTCCTGATACAGATTGTTGCCTCACCCCGACTAAGAATGCCTTGTTCAAACGCTGGGCATTTATGGCAGGTGATACCAAGGGGAAAGGTCAGAGGCCAGGTCAGAGGGACAGACTGTGTTGGTCAGTAGGAAGTAAAGGACGGACGGGTGGGTAAACACTGTGAGACGGATGCAGAGGATTGCATGCGCTCAAATAAGCCCACTTCTATCTGCGGTTGATTTTGGGTCACTCAGATGTAGACTTGGAACTTAAAAACTAGATTTTCGTCATTAGAGCTAAATGTGCATATCATTTTGCAAGACATGTAGATTCAGCTTACACTTCTTCATCGCATACTAATTATAAACAACTATTCTTCCATTTTCAGCACCATTTTTACCATAACTGAGCATGAAGTTCATTCTTGACCTTGGAAATAGTAATGAAAGAACTTCACTCTTTTCTGTTACTTGCAGCTACATTCTCCATCAACAAAAGGAAAGCCTTCTGTAGTGATGAAGACTTGATTGTATTTTCTACAGTTCAATTACTAAGCAGCTTCTGTAATTCTTGTCTTTAATGTAGCTATATCTTCAGTTTGAGTTGCTGGTAGGAATATTGAAAAAAGTATAATGTACATAAAAGACATTTACTGTAGAAGAAAAGTTGTGTAAGTACAAGAAAACGCATTAAAGTGAGTAGATCATTGTGAGTTTTGCACTTTTTCAAGAAAAAAAGCATTTTTTTCCTCCAAGAATATTTTGTAGTTCTTATGGGTTTTTCATCTGAGTGTGTTCTCTTTGTCTCAAAGGTGTAATGTGTAACAATTCCACATTAAGATGTTTAAAATCAACTAGACCAATGTCATATGCTTTGTTGACCTGTGTACATACATTATCTTAAAGGTTTCCAACAACGTTCAAACCCAGAGAAAACTGTAATTCTGTGCAAACATTTCATTTTTGTTGCCTGTCAGTGGCATATCCCCTTTAGATGGGAAAAACCTGGTAAACACCAGATGATACTGCAGAGAGTGCTGAAGAAAAAGTAGTTGAACTTGTCTGCCACTCTGTTGTTTTTTTATTCTGCTGCTTCAATCAATCACTTGTGATGAAGAATAGTTACTTTAATATGGTTTTTACCATGGATAACAGTGCTGTGCTACAACACAACTGAATACAGCACATATTGTTGACTACAGTAGCTGTGTAGGTAGATCTAAAGGTAAGTTAGCAATTAACATTACATACAACATCCCTACAACATACCAACATTGTCAAAATATAATTTTTCTTATTTTCTTACAGAAATCAGATACTGTGCGTTTAAGAGGAAGGACAACAAAGAAATAGCAGGTATTTGTGTAAAGCCAGGAGTTACAGATGGTATGTTCCTTGGAATTCACCACGAGATGATAATGTACAGTCAAACATCCTGGACAAGTTAGGTAACAGTCTGTGCACAGCATCCTCCTGCAGGGAACAGTGCTACATTTGTTAGAGTCTAAACTCTTGAAGGTTAAATCACAGTCGGATTTATTGGCAAAATAAGTTCTGCATGTTACACTGTGTACACTACACTGAATATACAGTGCAACTGTAGCTGTAGGGGATTTGGCTGAAGGACTCCATTAAACATGCTGTTGCTGCCCTGACAGATACATAATAAATGTCAGCTTTTAATGAGCTAAGAAAAACAGTCATCATTTCTGCAGTTTGTAGCCAATCCAGTCAGTTTTTAATGAGTTTATTTAGATGAAGAAAAGGGAAAAACTTACTCAGCCTACAAAGAAACACTTTTAATTTTCAGTTTATTTAAAAGAGGTTTGCTGTACAATATTACTGCAACTATTTACAGTATTTCTTTCCTTTGCTACTGAAACATCTGGTGACTTTTTCAGCCAAAAGGAGCAACATGAAAAAGTAGCTGCTGCTGCCGCCGGTCTTCCAAACTCAAAATGTAATGAATAAAAACCAAATGTGTTGACCTTTCTTGAATCTGCTGTGTTTGCAAATGGTGTGTCATGTCACCTGTGTGGTGTGGACTGATGTTGGTTCGATGTTGAGTGAGATGTCGACCACAACACAAGGCCTTTAGTTTAGTTTGTCATGGTTGCGTCGCTCTTCAGACGTTTGCTCAGGGGTGTGTAAACAGAGGAGGTGGTGTGTGCTGTGTGTGCTCTGTGTGTGTGTGTGTGTGTGTGTGTGTTAAAGATCACGCAGCTCTTTCCTTCCCTTCGCAGCTGCCCAGCTGTGTGGATACAACACTGTGTCCAACAGGATGCTGGTTAATTGTGTTTTTCATTTGTTTGACTCTTCAGCTTTAAGAGTATATTGTGGATGATTAAACACAACACACAACTCACCATAACAGTGGAGTCAGCCAGATTTCTACAATGATTGACAATGACCATGATCCTAAACATACATATTTGGTTACTTGGTGTTTTTAAGGCCAAGCAGTGAAAGTTTCTTGACTGAGTAAGTCACTTACCTCGCCACATTTCAACCCAACATGTTTTTGACTTCCACTGAAGGTAAAGATTCCTCAGACAAGCAAGAAATAAAGCTACCTGCAGCACTGTATACTATGGCAAATAAATTTTGAAGGAAATGTAATTGCTGTCTTGACTACCTTCCCTGGCAACATTTTTTCCTATCCGGGAAGAGTGACGTCCTTATGCTGCTCAGAAGTCAGATGGAGGAGGTAAGCATGGATGGCTGTGTGCACAAAGATTACCACTGTGGCTCTCGAGACCTTATTTCACATCTCATGTGTTGTATAGGACATGAATAAATGTAATCAATTTTCACCAGATATATTCATCAAAATTAATATGAAGAATGCATTATTTGAATTTATACCTGCAGTATCTAACATGGAAAGTGGTTGTGAAGACAACACTGACACATAGTATCATTACTTAAAAGGCTGATATGGTGACCTGAATGGCAAATGCTTGTTTTTCCAGCTATTGAGGAGGAAACTATCAATCATTTAGAATCTTCTTTATGATCACCTGATTAAGTTATGACAAAAGTTAATTGTCTTTTAGTTCTGCCTTGGTCTCTAGCAGTACTTGTAATAAAATACCTGCTTTACTGTACGGTCAACAGCTTGTTGCTGTGAGCTTTTTCACTGTGATCAGCTGCTTTCTGTGGCTGAAAATGAGCGCTTGAAGAGCAAATCAAAACAGTGAAGTCCCCAGCTGGACAGCTAAACAATAAACTGAAACCTGCTTAAAAAGCTCCAAGGACAGCTGCACTCCTTTACATTAACGTGACGGCATGTGAACCTGCTGACTGTCTGTCTGAATGAAAACTCTTGTAACTTTTCAATAAAAGTCATGAGAGTAAAGTCACCATGTCTGACCTGGTAACATTTCTGTATCACTTTCACAAAGGCAGTAGTCTGAAAGACATGCAGGCACATGAATGGATGGGTATGCACAGGTGATGTACTTCAACCCGCTACTCAGTACCAATAAGGGTCTGAAAACATCATAAATAGTTCCAAAGACACAGTTTGAGTGCAAAAATCTTTAGCCTATAAATTCACATCTATAACAAACTGAAATGTCCATAAAATAAAAGTTCAGTGTGATGACACTCAGGAATACAGAATGCAATCCAGGCTTTGACAAAATGTTAACAGTAGCTGAGTTTATAGTTGGATACATGCTGTATCAGACAGCAGCAGGATCCTCACAAGCATCTTTGCATCTGCGAACAACAGAGCTAACTTTATTAATTATTCATTTTGAGAAATTATAATTGACATTAAGACAGGCATAAAGACACACTGTGGACTTTCCATCACTTCAGACAGATAAGCTGTCACACACAGAGACACAGTATAGCCCCTTGACGCCTGAATTTAATTACAATTATATAAAAACAATAATTTTATGTGTTTTTGATTTCAAGTTGATGTTAAATTAAGTGGAGATTGTTAATTTGTCTATAGCACATATAATAGATATAAAGGTGTAATGCAACAGGCATTAATGGTAAAAATTTTTTTATTTATGCTGCAAATGCCATTCAAACCGGTGCTAAGAGAAACCAGTGCTTGCAAAAGGTTCCTAGGTATGTACTGAATATGCACGAACCAGCACTGGGGGAATGCACACGCTATCTTGGCTGCAGCAGTACGTTGCAAATTTGTGACAACCGGCGTTAAAGGGTTAAACGCTACAGTTAAATAATTTTTTACACAGCAGATTTTGATTTAATCTTTTGTTTATCTGTGCATTGTTCATCATTATGTCACATGGTGAAGTGTTCAGTCTCATGTGAATGACAAATATTGCATGCATACCATGGCTCTCTACGTCAGTTTTATGGATATGACAGAATGCCTTTAAATAACAGACTGATGAAGCTGCAGTCTTACGTGTCCCATATCTGAAAAGAACTATTCTCATATGGTTATATCCCTAAATTAAAATCTGAGGACCACATAAGGGCATAAACATCTTTAAATGAATGCAAAAATTCATGCTTCACAGCCATAGCTTGAAATCTTTTTAGCCATCAATCCAGAACATGTCACGTCCTCGTATTTTCTGTGTCTACCACATGTGTGCTTTCATGTTGTATTCATATGTGTGTGTTTGTTGTCTGTCTGCCAGTCCCAAAGCGCTGAAGCATTACACTTGGGTACACACTGACCAAGTGCCCAGCAGCTAACGCCCTGGAGAACAGACCGGGCAGTGTGTGAGCCCACAGGAAATGTGTGTGTGTGTGTGACTTGGAGGGAGGAAGTCGGATGGAGAGTTTGCACAGGTGTGTGAGGGTTGTGTGTGTGAGTGCGTTTGAGGTCTTGCAGCCAAGGTTGCCCTTTGAAACTGTCATGTAATGCTCTTTCTCCTTCCATCTTTGAACATATCCCGTGCAGAGGACCAGTGTGTTCAACATAGCGTTACAAAGAAGGGACTCTTTGTGTGTTTTCAGCAGCTGCAGGAGTCTCATAGAGCTCTGGTTACTGCTGGACTGTCATGCTAAAGTCAAAATCAAGGTGAGGGTTAAGAAAGTGAACAGGAAATATTCTCCTTTTCCTTAGAGCTCTTACTAAGGTACACACACACACACACACACACACATATATGTATATATATATATATATATATATATATATATATATTTGTGTCAGTGGAAAATCTTGCCTGGATGTTACTTCAAGTGTTGGAGCTGGAAAAGAAAGGTCATGCATTTTTAGAGTTCCTATCCAGAGAATCTCACAATGTTTTTTAATGATGACTTTTTTTATTCCAAATATATTAAATCCATGTAATTTTTACACAACGATTAGTTGACGTCACTGACTATCAATGTTCAAACTGTTAAAGATATTGTACTTATTTAACCTACAATTGTAAATCTTTGAATCTATGGCTACGCTGATGTTAAGTTTCCACCACTGTGGCCCTGCTTCCACACCATGCTGCTGATTCATCATTCATTTGCACACAGATCAAACAAACTCACTGTGAAAGGCCTTCACTCTCTTGTCAGTAAATTGAGCATGGATAATCATTTGTTAAGAGCCTTAAAGGACTCCAGTCTTAAATACTTAAAGAGCTTTTAAAGTTTTTTAGGGTCAAACATCGTGTGTGAGCATTTCCATACTTAATTGTAGCTGAAATTAAGACCAAGGATTCAGAAATTTAGTTTTTTTATTTGTTCACCCCAGTATGGTAGCATTTTCTTTTTTCACATATACATATTAATTTACCATCCTGTGCACACCTTCACCATCTCTGGCTTTTAAAGTGGATTTACAGTTAAGTAATAGGCATCTCTCCTGATAACTGATTTATTTTTCAAAATAAAACACAAAACATTCCCAGACCTCGATTTCTGCTGTCATGTGTGATAGATAACATCTTTGAAGATTTTGAATGTTGGTTGAACACTATTGGTTTTTGGAATTTTTTTTTGGATAAATCAATTAATCAGCTGAAAAAACGAGCAGCAAATTAATTATTCATGATCAAAGACAACAACATCAAATGAGACAAAAATGAGTTGTTAATTGAAGATGGATCCAGCAAATGATGTGGGTGGACAGGATGATAGTTGTAGTTAGGGGAAAGGTTGAGGATGGATTTATCATGACTTCCGTGCTCAGTAGACCCTAGACGGGTCTACCAGAGATAATAGTGGAATGAATAAAGAAGGAAGGCAGATGGAGCATGGAAAATGTGAACAAGCAGGTGTGCAGGGCAAGAACGCATTTATAGATATATGAGGAGATGGAGCGTTGTCCTGCTCCTGAACTTCGGCTAACATTATCTCTGAAATAAACCCAGTGATAATCATTTGTTGCAGCCTTTCATAAGTGTGGGTGAACTCGGGTTAATCAGAGGACACACTGGCTGACCAGACGGCACTTGGGTCAGCTGTAGATCCATTTGATCCAATGTCTTCAGGCCAACCAGAGGGCATGTGGGCCCCTCAAGTGTCATTAGGGCAGAAAAGAAGCAAGTGTCACATCAGGGCACAGACGTGACCTGGTTAAGGCCAATAAAAGGACTGACACTTTTCTTTTTCCAGTTTTATATTATCTTAATCTAATTTTATCCTGATGAAATATATTTTCTGACATTTGCTCCTTTCATTTTGAGTGTTGTGTGTTGCCTTGGAGATATAATAAACTCTCCTGGTCCTCCTCTCCCAGAGGGGATGTTGTCTTAGAAGCATAAATGGACAGACTAGAGTGGAAAGATAACACACAACACAATGCCAGTCTGCAGGCCACACACACACCAACACATGCATACACACACACACACACACACACACACAATCAAACATCTGGGTGGTCCTTCAAGAGCTACAAGGGTTAATGACAGTCTTGTTTTGAAGGATTGACTCCTAAGCCACAAACACACACATCCATATACACACATTAACACACAGACACACACACACACACACATTTTTTCTCGCTCACACACAAATCATGACTGACAGCGACTGTGACGTGCTGCCATTTGGTTGGCCTGTCGGCATGTGTGGATGACTGTGTTGGGATTCTGTGTTATTGTTCTCAGGCCTAAAGGGGTAAGTTGTGGTGTCAAACAGTGTATTTACCATGAAATATAAAATGGATTTAAACACACTTGATGAAAACTTCATGTAAAAAAGAGATGTTTTCAAGCCATCAAGCAAAGATCAAACAGAAGGATTTAGGATGGTGGGGAAGGACAACTTTAAAGTTTGCCGTTCTTTCTTTCCTTTTGATAAGAACATTAGCATGGAAACAATGGTAAACATATGAAAAGTTCTGCTCCAGTCATTTATTAAACCCCTTAGAACTCATCCCTGTACATCAAAGTTACGTGTTATGAATTATTTCCTAAGACAATAAACCCCTTGTAACTTAAAATAGCTTAGATGTAACTCTACACTGTTGTAGGTCTAGGTAGTCCCCGCTTCTTTCTTCATCAGCTGCAGCTCCAGCACACCAGCTCACCTATGTCTCTGCTGAAACTCTGCAAAATGAATCTCCACTACACAATGGTAAGTTTTAATATTGAAGTGATCCAGCCATTCATGTCTGAACTTGAAACCAATTCAGAAGAAGCATTATGATACAGAAATTCCCATCCCACGACAAGACCATTGAGTCAACCTTAATTCACCAGATGTTTTAAAAAGTTCATGCCTAACCATCTCATATTTGTCTTTTTTTTCTTCTGTGCATTCGTATGTCATTAGGTAAAACACGTGTAACATTTTTGGTTTGCGTAAAAAGCCTTTTCTTTCTGCCATTCTGTGGAGCAATGTTTGAAGTGCCATAACTTGTGAAATAATGTATCTAGAGTCCCTGTGATTGTTTATGGTACCACTTTTCATAAAATTATTTGAAGCCTTATGTTGAAAAAACATGATTTTTCTTTTACTTCAGAAACAATATTATGTAACTCTTCCAGTTGGTGGTTCAATGCATGTTCAAATATTGTCCATAAATGCGGAAAAATGTCATTTTGATATTTTTTTCTCATAAGGTGTGGTTCTGACTGACATCATACTCTACATTTTTAAAGCTCCTATTGGTGCCAATCACAGGAAAAAAAACATCAGCCTCCGAGGTGTGAATTAAACAAAGCAAATATCGGCATGACTCCAACCTTTTTCAGAATACTAATGCTACCTATCTGATCCCAGGTATAACACATGGTCAACTCAATCAAAATTCACCACTTTGATTTTGCAGCTCCAGCATGTGGTATTGACAAAAACTAAACCTCTTGAAATCGTCAAAGTCACACTTTTTCCAACACTCCTCCTGCTTTCCAGATTAATGGCACATCTGAGCTTGTCAGTACTGGATGACCAAATGCTGTTATACAACTGGAAGTTTTAGTCAATCTGATTGGTCACAGATGTGGTACCAGCTGTAAACCTCAGCGAGCTGTGCTCCAGTGGTTGCTATGCCAATGCTTGCTGTCACCATGACTTTTCTCCTTTCTTATATTCTCACATATGTACAGTAAAATTTAGCATGGATGTTTTAGCTGCATTTATTGATATACTGCGCAGAACAATACTTCATCAGGAATTGTTTCTACAACGAAAATTTCTTATGCTGATTTATCTGAAAGCGTAAAGAAACGGCGTAAAAGAAAAGGCGCAGGGGCTCTAAAATGACAACAGATGAATAGTTTTGTGTGCGAGCCTGTAAAAACAGCTGCTGGTTTTGTTTTGGGAGCCAACATCATCACCAAACACACACAAGCACTCGAGCGCTAACACCCTGACCGAGCCAAGTTACCCAAAAGGAGAAAAGCACTCTTGTCACACACCTTCCCCACCCACTCCTTTGAGAAACAAAAGCCAATCACTTCGGGTTTGCTTTCACACTGAGGTACGCACACAAACACACCAAATGCTTACGGCCCTCTTGTTCCCCCACTCAAACACTGCGACATATTCCTTTTCTTTGTCTGTAATGCGTACAAATACACACTTGCGCACATACAAACTCAAGCACCCCCACTCTCACAAACACACAAGAAAATCCACAAATAAACACTTACTCTTTCACTCGCTGACTCATTACAAATAAAAGGCAGAAATGTTGGAGGAAGCTGTGAGTATGCAAACCTGCTCGCTTGAATCCCATCTTATATGTTGGCATTTTTGTGTTGTCAAAATGCATTGTTTGCTCTTTAATTTGTTTATTTGCAGTGCATTGTGCATGGATTTACTCACTTTTCTGACCAAAGTTTCAATTATATTATGCATGCTGTGTGTGTGTGTGTGTGTGTGTGTGTGTGTGTGTGTGTGTGTGTGTGTGTGTTCATGTCTGGAGGTGCCAAGGGCTGGACCAGGACTTGGTGCCAGCGTGGATAAAGAGCAGATGGCGGCCCTGACAGGGTAGAAAACCTCCAGTTCCCACATTCTCCCGTTCTATTCAGCCTTCACTCCTATACTTCCAATTGCTGCATGGCATGTGTGACAGGGATCGTTTAGATTTATACTTGAATGCATGTTTGGAAGAAAAAGGGAACAAAAGCCTCCCCTCTCGTGTGCATGCTACGTCTTTTCATGGGGTAATCATACAAGTAATGGGAACGGAGCAGTCCTGTCTCATCTGTAACTGGAAAACACACCATTTAGTCAGTGCCAGTTGATTTAATGTCATGGTTGAAGTTATTGAATCAGTCTGATGACTTTGGGACTATTATGCACTTGTGCAACTGTTACATTATAATTCATTATGTCAAGGATGAACTTTTTTTTTTTTAAAAAGAATGTGACTGTAAAACAAAAAGCAAACAGTGCCTTGCTTAAAGCCCCTAAAGTGAGCTTCAAGTAAATTTTAAGATATGCAAAGACATTCAGTGTGCCTTTACATCATGAATATGACTTGGCTTGGGTCTACAGAGGCCGTTATTTTTTTTTGTTTAAAAAAGGTTCATATGTGTAAAGTACATCAAATAGATACATCACAAGGACATTGTTGGCAGCACATTTGAACAAGCAAGCACTTGATCCTCTTTGAAACAGTGCCTACAGATAAAGGTGATATACTCAAACGACCTATAAAAAAAGGAAAGCAACAGAGATCACGTGGGACCCTTAAAACAAACCCATAAAATTTGAATCAGAGTTGACAGTGTCTCCAGCGTCACACCTTCCTTAAGGAGACAGGTGAAACTGGTCTCATTTAAACTTCTGACTTCTAGGCCTAAAATGTGTGGTGTCATCATAACAAGATCTTTCACATGCTTCAGAAAAAAGAGGTTGTGGATGCCTGTGAGTGAGGCAAGCGATTAAAACACATCTCCAGATTATTTGAAATTAATCATTACACTGTAAGGAAACCCTCTGCAAATGGTGTAAATTACAATCAACTCCAAGTTTGTCCAGAACTGAATGCCTCAGCAAATTCAGCCCAAGAGCAGACTACTTATTGTACTGACAAATTCCCAAGAACCCAAACTTTCATCACAGGATCTTCAGGTAACTCTGCAACACCAAAAAACAAAACAACTATAATTTTCCAATGAATATACAGACAAAGAACGGGGGTTTTGGAATAATGTGCTCCAGACAGATGACTCAAAGACAGATTTGTTTGGCCACAGAAACAGTACACAAGCTTGGTACAGACCAAAGACAGCTTTCCAGGGAAGAACCCCAACCAGCTATGAAGTGCGGTGGTGGAAATGTTGTGGTTTGAGGATTGTTTCGCTGCCTCAGGGACCAGGCAAGTTGCAGTCATCGATTCAACAATAAATTCCATATTACATCAAAGAGTGCTTGAAAAGAACATGAGGCCTTCTGTCATGAGGGTGATGGCCCAGTCAAGAAAATAAAATGCCCAGATTGAAATTCCCGTCACAATGGAGGGGTTAGATTTAAAACAGGCAGTATATGCAAAAAAATGATGAAACATCTTACAACAGAAGGGAAATTAATAGGAGGAGCAGTCAAAAATGTCAAAAAAACAATGTTAGAGACTGGTGGACAAATACACAAATCAAGAAATTGTCTTTACCAAAGGGGGGCAATACTAGCTCCAAGGTGTAATTAGATTATACTTAGTTTACTTAGTTTGTTTTTACATGGCAGGCTCACAAATTTAAGAGTTGTAATATGTAAATAATAACTAATATAAAGTCATGGCTCTGTAGAGACAGTTTTTCAGAAAACTGAATGATCCCTGTGAAATAATGAGAAATATAAAGGCAGCAATTTCCCTCAAAATGTCTTTACAGCTTATATAGCATTAAGGAAAGGCATGTTTCATATTTACCGGTAAGTGGATCATTTATCCGACTGATCCACAGACATTTCTTCACATCCGTTTTCTTGAAAAGACGAGGGGGGATGCAAGTGAGGAGGACAAGAGAGATACTCATACAAGAGAGGAAATTAGAAATACAAGAGAAATCTGGCTGAAGGAGAAGCAGGATGTTGTTGAATCTTTTCCCTCTTTGTGCGGGTGGATCTCCGGAGCACAGTTCAGCTTCTGCTAATACTAGTTTCAGACACTGTGACATTTACCTGTAACTGAACTGCAGACTTGAGTCATGGTAGAGGAATAACCTGTAAAAACTCTGAAGTGGAAATACATACATGTGATACTGAAAATGTTTTGTGTGGTTAATGTGAAAGTGCTTCATGGCCTTCTCTGTCTCTGTCTCAAAATACTCCAGACCACAGTGTAGTAGACTGAAAGGACAACTGCCACTGATGTGTGACTATACACCGATCAGACATAACATTATGACCACCTGCCTAATATTGTGTTGGTCCCCCTTATGTCGTCAAAATTGCTCCTAACCATTGGGCATGGACAAAAGGACCTCTCAGGGTGTCCTATGGGGTCTGGAACCAGGACGTTGGCACTGGATCCTTTGGGTACTCTGGCTTGTGCAGTGGGGCCTCTGTCAATCAAACTTGTTCCACTGCATCCTGCTGATGTTTGATCACAATGGGGTGTAGGAAGTTTGGAGGTCAAGTCAACATGTTGGACCATTGTCATGTTCCTCAACATGTTCCTGATTGTTTGATGTTGTTGCCATGTGGTGGGGTGCATTATCCTGCAGGGGTAGGCCAGTGATGTTTGGGATTTCCATTTGCATGAGGGAGTGTGCTTGTTGTGAGACAATGTTTATTTGGGTGTCTAAGTCTCATCAGCATGGATGTTAAAATCCAAGGTTTTCCATCAGAACACCACATAGTACCAATATGATCAATGTTATTCACTTCACCTGTCAGTGGTCAGAATGTTGTGGCTGATCATTGTATTTCCCTAATACTAAAGAGTATAAATGAAACTGTCTTTTTAAAAACGTTTCTTCTCACAGCACGCTTCTTAACAGAGACTCTAAATAAATTCTAACTATAAGATGCGTGATGTTGTAGTTCCCATGCTTTACTAATTCTTGCTGTAATTTCAGATTAGTATGTTGACACTGACAAAAATGACAAAGTGTGTATTTAAAATTGGCAACAAAAATTCTAAAAGGACTTGCTTTTGGCTGTATTGGTGAATTGGTGTATTGGGTCCTAAATGGGAGAAAAACATCGGTGAAATCTCAAAAATACTAAAAGGTACTTTTAAACCACTGTTTCTTGAGGTTTTTACTATGACTTTCCCAAAACACTGTCCTCCAATTTGATTGTATATTTTCCCAACAGTTATCAATCACAGTACATTCACCCTCCATAAATGAAATTTAAAAATTCCTCTAAAGTTCTATTTATGTTTGTCCTGTTTTTTGCAGGCTACCTTTAAAAAATCTTCCTATTGGAGGAAACATCTTCATAGATGAGCTACGGTACACTCAAAATCTATCTTGTCAGTCTTACAATTGAAAGATTTCATAAAATGATAATCATTTCATTTAGACAACTGTAAAGTAATTAAAAGGCCTTCTAGTTATTTATTGTATATAACTCTAGCTGATGCCCATGAATACAACTGCAGCTTTGCATCATAGATTTATTTTTCAAGAAACTATCAAAAGATTGAGCCACAAAAGAGTCAAAGAACTAGAGACCAAAAGATTAAAAAGGAATGACAGATGGTCATGTACTGTATTACCAACACAAACACTGATTAACAATAAAACCATAGGCTCTTGGCATCAAGCATACCTAAAGAATTTGATTTGATGTCCCTGCTTTGGTCGGCATTTTGTTCCTTCCTCCACCCTTTGCTCCCCATCTGGCCTCTATTGTCTGGTAGCCCTGAGCGACAGGTGGTATTGTTCCCACGGAGACAGTTGCCGTGGTGGCACACTCCTGAGGGTGTAGCCTGTCCACACACACGCACACACACCAGTCACTTTGCTAACCTGTTTCCTGTGTGTGCCCCTGCCAGACGGGCGGTGTCGCGCCAGGAAACGCGTCGTCTCATCAGGTCACGTTACTACGACGGCTCAGGCTGGCAGGTGTCTCACGTAGTCGACTTCCCATGTGAAGCAGACACTGCAGAATTTGCCCTCAGTGTTTTATAGTGACATTTAGGTAAGGATTGTAGCGGGACAGTGAATCAGATCTCACTAAGACTAGCAAGTACACTCACTTAAGATTACATTAAATAGATCAAATCCTCACATTTA
Source organism: Dascyllus trimaculatus (assembly GCA_024666655.1). Lineage (NCBI taxonomy): Eukaryota > Metazoa > Chordata > Actinopteri > Pomacentridae > Dascyllus > Dascyllus trimaculatus. Next base: position 25,019,776 of record CM045448.1, read on the forward strand.
TTAGTTGAATTTTTTTGGAGCCAAAAAAAGCCCCATGTCGGCCTCTTCCAAATATAAAATTCTACAACATAACAACAAGAGGAAACAAAGGATTTTATGATTTGCTACAGCCTACCTCTCCTCTTTCTGTCTTCATTTAAATGAGTCAACTTTGATCTTGTTAGGGGACTGTTTGGGACATGAAGTCACGTTAACATTACCTAAAAGGGTGTGAAAGTTCAAAAATAGAGATGTGTTTCTTCTGCTTTATGACTTTCTGTATGCCCATTGCTGCCTGTGCTTCCGAAGTCAGTCAGACCCTGGTTGCTGTTTAGAAATATCATTTTTGTCATTCTGTCATCTCCTATCACCACCTCAACTTCCAGAACATACATTGAGTTTCAGCTGAAATCTTCTGTCATTCATCTGCTACCACCACCAGTGCAGACTTGATCTTTTCTTCTTTGAGTTCAGTGTAGCAGTGAGCTTTTTGGATAAGTTTCATGTTTTTCTTATGGTTGACAACAAACCAAACTAGTAAAAACCAACAGAGCATGAGTACATCTCTCAGTACTGTCTGACTTTCCAATCACTTCTGTCTCAATCAAGTATTTTTATTCATATTTAGAAGTAGCGCATTGGAAAATATGGGCGAAAAAACTTTCCCTATTTTGGGAAAAGGTTTTTCCGTTTGCTTGAGGAGGTTTTTGAGACTTAAAAGGTGATGAAAACATTTTTTTTTCTGCTGTAACGAACATTTCACTCATATTATCTTCATCTGTTTCTGCTTTTTTCATTGTCTTCTTCTCCATACAGCCTGAAACATTACGGATACCAGCTGACATGAGGTGAATTACCACAACTAGCAAGATTGCTGAAGATCTCTCCATTTATCTCTTGTGATAGACAAAGTTTTGTTTGTTTCTTCTGCTTTCTCAAAGTCGTGAACACAAGTCCTGACACCAACAACTAGTTTTGTTTCAGGCTTCCTCGACTCTGTTAGTTAGCCTGTATCAAAGCATTTAATGCAAAGAAGTCTAATTCACATTTTCTTTTAAAAAATCTTTTGCAGCCTGTCAAAAGTTCACTTGAAATTCACTTGACAATTATGTGGAAGCATAACTTGGTGTCTCTCTGCCTTCTGGCTATTTGCTCCTTTTAAGGATATAATTCCTTAATAACAGGTTACTATTTGTGTAGTTTAATATGAACAAAGGCTCAGTGGTTTCCAAAGCAGCTGGTGTCAAATTTGAGTAAATATTTGCCTCGGCCTTTTTTTCCACCAATAATGCACGTTTAGTGCTCTGGTGTGTATTTACAGAAAAATCCAGGTATCTAGAAAATGTGTGTCTATGTATGTGTGTTGCAGCCAGACTGACTTTAGGCTGTCAGTGCTCATTAGGATAATGACTGTGGGACCTGGCAGGTGCCCAAACTTTAAGAGTGTGATGGTTGGAGGAGGGAGGGGGAGAATGAGCGAGGAGAGCTATAATGGCTGAGGAGGAGGGGGGCTGCTGCTTAATGGGATCACATTACATCCACTTGCACTCCCATCCCCTCCACAGACACCCACACATGCACACTCCATTTTGTCTGCTACAAACGCACACTGATCAGCATAAATTGTGCAGAAACAAAAGACAAATGTACCATAGAGTTTAAGACTGGTTTCGCCCTCCTCATATCATCCAACTTCCACCTACAGACTCATGGTCTCATGTTACAGGTCCTGTGTTTTTGAAAGATGGCATAGCTGCGTCTACAAGCCAAAAAATGGTTTCTGATTGTTGATTCTGGCTTTCTGCAAGTGTGTCGCCAAAAGTTTACCAAATCCGCTTGTACTTTGCATTTGACACAAATCTGATAGTTTTTTAATCTCAGAGAAAAGCTAATGGCTGTATTTAATTGATATTATTTAATTCCAAAGTATATGAATTCCTGGTTTCATGTGTGGTAAAAGTCACTCTTTTGATGTTCACATTGGTTTGGTGAAGTTACAGTTTGTATGTTCCGTACATGTCATTTACATGTTATGATCAAAAAGTTCTAAGTACGAGCCTACTAAAAACTGAAGCCTAACATCCTGAGGCCTCTGACTGAAAACATTCGATCTGAACGGTGGCACATACCAACACATGCCTGCTCACAATTCACTGAATTGAAAATACACACATTTTTCGCCACACCAGCTCAACCATTGTTCTCCACCAGCCCTGCTCTCCAAATCTGGCTCCCTTTGACTTCTTCCTCTTCCTCGAAATGAAGTTAAAGTTGAAGGCTCGCTGTTTTGACAGAGTGGAGGAGATCCAGTGCAGGTCACAGATGGTGCTTGGCTGCAAGTGTGGCAGGAGCAAAGGGAGTGGTGTATGGCTGTGCAAGAAGATTACTCTGAAAAAAAGATGGCAAGCCAAATTTACATCAGCCACAGTTTTTTAAAGCAACAGATATCTTGATCGCACCTTGTATTACATTGTGCAACAGCCTAGCTGAGGTCTCCTGCTTATATCATTGTCACTTACTAACTATGGATTAAGGATTCAGATTATTAGCCTCATTTTAAAATCATTTTTTTTTAAAAAAAAGAAGAGTGATTGTACTGATTTCCATCAAATCACAAAGAAGTCAAACTACAAAAAAACTGTCCCTCAAACCTGAAAGGCCATCATGCTTTTCCTTATGCCAACATGAGTGAATCTAGGTCTAGATTTGGGGCTTTGGAATTAAATCTGCCCAGTTCTCTTTAAAGGTTTTCAGTTAATCTGTTACAGTTATTTGCTCAGGTTTGATACTGGTGCAGCGATTTAGAATGGCAAGAATAATTGTTATTATAAGTGACCTACAAAGGTAATGGTGACAAAAAAAGACAACCATCAAGGCCATCATTTAAAAATGTGAGATATATTCAGGCGTCTGGCAGCTAATGTGAAGCTAAGTCTACAACGCTCCCAATAAAATAATCTGGTAGGAAACACCGGCAGTGCAATTGAGCATAAAGACTCTTCAGAGTGAATGGAACCTTGGATGCCAGTGTTTAGACAAGAAATTCCTTCATACATTTACAGTACGTGCCATTACTAATTTTCGGTAAGCGAGTAGGTGAGTGTTCTGTTTCTTGTTCAGGACCGTCCAAACACAGGAGCTGAAGTTTTTCATTGATGCCAATTCAAGGGTCAAACTTGTGAACTTGAAGTTACACGATGAGCTCTGTTAAGCTATTTGCATTCACTGCATGCTTTAAGGCATTTCTGGTCTGCTCACTGACTGGTACAGTAATCATGAGTGGGGACAGACACACACACTCACACAAACACAAACAGTCCTGCTCAAATACATTCAAACACAGACTGGTGGGATGAAGTCCAAACAAGACAGATAAATGTGAAACTCTAGTCATCTCCCTCGTTTCTTTGAAGCGGTTTTGTAGGCTCAGACACCGGTGTGAGGTAGCATGTTTGTCACAAAATCCTTCACCCAAGTGGATCAAGGGCGTTCGTCACACACTCAAACATCGCACATGTCTGCAGACAGAAGGATTATCTGTTCAGAATAGAAAGGTCAGACTGAGGGAGCAGCTCAGATCACCTGAAAGACACGGCAGATAATGAATAGAGATTTACAAAGAAGTTCAAAAGTAACAGATTACTTTTGAAAGGATTAGAGAGACAAAAAATGGCATTGTAAAGGAACAATGCTGGTTTTGGCACACAGCGGAACAATGAAAAGTCATTTTGTACCTTTGCTATTAAATGATTCAAATGAGACTGTACCAACCCAGTGTTATCATGATTTATGAACCCAAACATTTAATGTTATTTTTAACACTTTAACTACCACAGTGCCATATTAAGATCAAACCTGTTACTCAAGCCAACATGGGCTCTGTTTTAACCTGATCCAATCCAATAAAACTTCAGCATCTAACTGGCTTGAATACAAAGAGTTATTAAAATCAAAACCAAAAGAAGTTCAAGGAAATAAACCAGTGCAAACCTGCCAGTTTGGATCAAGGAGAGACCTCATGGCACCAAATGTTAAAGGTTTCTGCTTTAGAATTGATTTTAAGATCATTTTATTGGTGTATAAAACTCCTAATTGTCTTGATCCTCGATTTTTATCTGATATGCTTTTATCTGATAAAATGAATCCCCGTGGGCCTCGGGTAGTGACCTTTAATCATACTCAGAATAAAAGCAGAACAAAAACTCACTGTGAGGAATCATTTTACTACATGTCTGTAAACAAGCAAAGACTGACTGGTTGATTGAAGTGCAAAACAAACCAGATTTTAACTGTGTGGTTTGTGTCTTTGTTGAGTGACTTACTAGAGCTTTTTAACAGGCGTGGCACTTTACCACAACAAATGATTAATCAAACAATCAAACTTCCAACACTGATCACTCCACAACCACAATTGCATTTTATTTTCATAACTGTAAAGGTTGACAAGCATCATCTACTTTAACTCAAACTCTGTTATAGCCCTAAATCTAAACAAGCATCCCTAGATCCAACCAAAAAGAGGTGAACATATGTGCTTTGTAATGCTCCTGTGGGTCGTGTTCAGAGGACAGGGACAAACAATCTATATGGTGGTTCATGGATTGACCCCCTTTACTTGTTGGGAATTTTTGACCGTTTTGTCTCTTTTGCTTTCATGTACCAGATTTGAATCCAAATGCAGATGAAAAATATCATGAAAATTTTATGCATTTACACCAGTTTAGACCATGTTACATCAGTGACTCATGCACTAGACTGTTCATGAGAAGGAAAAGATAAGCAAGACATTTAGGGAATTAGGGATGGGACTGTTGGATTTTTGGTGATACCAAAGCTAATGTTCATGTTTTTTCTACCTAACTGCAATGAACATCAGTCTCTTCTGTAGTCCAGTTATCCATCCATTATCTATACATCTTAATCCTCAGTAGGATTACAGGGGGCTGGAGTGTATTCCAGGCAACTCAGAGTAAAGGCAGGGGACACCCTGGACAGGTTGCCAGTCTAATAATTTAGAATCATCAATTAACCTCAGCATGCTTTTGGACTGGTAGGAAGCCAGAGAACCTGGTGAGAACCCATGCTGCAGGGAGAACAATCAAACTCCACATAGAAAGGTCCCAGGCTGGGACGCAAACCGGAGATCTTCTAGCTGGTGACGTGCTAACATTCGAGCCACCATGCAGCCCTAGTCCAGTTAACATATTACAAAGTCTACAATTATCAGTGATTACTCACTGGCAGATACAGATATAAAATACAATGCTTTTAATAAGTAAACTTTGAATAAGTATACTAATTTAAATGTAAAGCATGTTAAGTTACACCTACAAAAAACATTACATTTAGCCTGACAATGTTCAATTTGGGCTAATCCCATTATTTCTTATTCGAGCCGTTATCAGTAGATTCTGATGATAGTGCCAGTGTAATCCTGCATCCCTAATGTACCAGCCAGAAAATAGTTAATTTTGTTGGTATAAAAGTCTTTTGAATGTGCAGCAGACAAATAATGAAAGAAGCCAAGTGAAACCATGCAAATCACAGCTGCTGTTCCTGTGAGAAACCACAGGCCTATACAGGACAATGTATATGAAATATTGTCGGCCTATTCTTGGACGTTTTGATGGGTGCGTGAGGGAACTCAGCTCACCTGCTGTTCTCCACTCGAGCTGGAAAGTGATCTGTGCCACGAAACAAAGGGGAGAAGGTAGAAGGGGTCAATCCATTAGCAGGTTAATGCAGTGTGTGTGTGTGTGTGTGTGTGAGAGAGAGAGAGAGAGAGAGATGGTACATGTTGTTGTGTGCACGTCTCAGGCAGATTGCAAGGTTATGGGTGGGAGCCTTTTCTTCACTCTAGACCTGAGTAAAAAACTCTTTTCTAACACACCTCACTCTGAGAGAATAGTGGAGAAGCTTCCCAGGAGAGCTGACCTCTCTCTGCCGGTGGGAACCTATTTGTCTCCTTCCCTCTGAAAGGAGGATGCTTTAACCTACGCTACACTAACTAGAGATCGTCTTGTGTTTCACCTTTTACCAGAGTCCCATGAGGATGCGCTCGGCTTTCTCAGGTTGAGGAAAACATGACAACCTTTTCTCAACAAAATGAGCCGGACAGAAAAGACTTTGACATGTCACTGAAAGCAGAGGTACAAAGTATCGAGCATCAAAACACAAAAGCGCCAAACAGTGTTTAGGAGGATTGGATTTAAACATTGGTTTTATCATTCTCGGCATTAAGGAGACATTTCTGCAAACAAAAAAACACTTTTGACGATTCGTAGTAACTTAAACGGAACGACAGAATATATATTTAATATGTTACCTTAATTTTGTTCCTGATCACTCAAACACCATTAACTTTACAGACACCATTAGTACCTACGATTTTGGCATAAGATTTTGAATACTGTAGACTTGAGAAAAATGTCTACATTGTTCAAATGCTTATTTTGTAGGGACTATTCACATGGTTCTCACATGGATGTTTGTAATTTTGCCCTTTTAAAAGACAGCTAGTTGCATATGCAGCACAGTGGGATTATTCCTGAGGTGTGCTGCGTACAGTGATCAGAAATAGCACAGGATCTCTGGAGACATTAGAACTTCCCAGTGTGTTTGGAGACTGTTGATGGAAAGCAACAAAAAATCCAAGCAACTCCAAAGTCTGGCAGTGATTCTATTATTTTTACTCTTTTAAATATGATTTCTAAAACTGTGGATGAGGAACAATTTTACAGTCTTTCCCCGTAGCAAGAAGCTTGTTGACCACACACTTTGGGTTGCATGCAGACATCCACAGAGGGGTCCCCAGAAACTCTAAAGGACTTGGGTGAATAACGAAATTTACACCAGGTATACCCTTGCAGACTCTTGTGGACATGCATTCCTGTGTGCAAAATAATGCAGTCTACGCAAACAGTCACATTTTGCCTCATATCAAACACAAAAAGCCCACAGGGACATAGCAGCTGGTTATAGATAACGTAGGACTACCGAACACAGTAGACAGAAAGCACTGGATTTCTAGAGAATTCAGAACATCCCACTGTGTTTGGTCTCTATCAATGAAAACAACGCGTAAACAAAAGCCTCAGCAGCAACGACTTCCATGACAACTCTTTTCATGATAAATTATAAAGGTGGATTACAGAGAATCACCTCGTACAGTCTCTCCTCATACTACACATCTGTTGTAAGCACCAGTCGTTTTCCAGGCAGATGTGCTGTTTTAGGTGGATAACACCCAAAACTTGTTTTCATGCATAGCAGTCATGGATGCAGAAACCATAAAACTGTCCTTACAGTATGCAGTGTACTTAAAAGAACTTGTCTTAACATGCTTTCATTTACATCGTGATACAGCGAAATGATGCATTGAACAGAGGGTTTGCACTCTGAGCTGCAGTTACACTTAAAGACCAAAGAATAAATTCAAACATACTTATTTTTCTGGTGTTTTTCCACAGTTTCCATCATAATCTCACCAGAAAAGAGTTCATGGTGTCTATTTGCACTTTATAACCTGTGGCTTCTATCTTCCATGATGCAAGATAATGCATGCATGCTTCCCTAAAATATTAATTTTAGGGAAGCATGAAAAAAAAGATCCTAAATAACTAAAGAGTGGAGTTTCAACTTGTTCTGTGAACATTTTTCTTGTATAAGCATTATACTTAGACACACACACCTGCAGATCTCCTTGCCCAAAAAACAGCCAAACACAAGAAAAGAAGGAGAAACCAAAGAAGAGAACAATTGTCATCTCCCCAGAGAGGTTCTCCAGTCATATCCCTGCCACAGACAGGAAGTCACACATAATGTTGGCCAAACGGAAAGGTACCAGGGGTTCCCTGAAGGAAACCTGAGACTGCAGGACACCGGATCACCGAGGGGGCCCAGGCCTCCCTTTCTATACCTGCAGGTACAATAGGACCTGCTGCACTGAGTACTATTCACCACTGGTAAGGGATATAGAGCCGCCATGTATGGTGAATAAAGTAGGAAAGTAAGTATCTGCTGTCCTTGATTTAGAGGGGATTATGTAATGGTACCACAGGAAGAAAAGGCATTATAAAAACAACAGTGTCACTTTCACCTTCAGGTGACATCATTGGACAGTGGATATTCTTAAACGTGGCAAAGGGTGTTGACAGTCATACATCATGTTGCTACATAGAAAGATGTATGATTTATTAGTAAGACGTTCTCCCAACCTAAAAACACTGTAGGTGCTGGATTTATGGTGTTCTCTTCTGAGTTTACACTGGTATAAAATGAAAGTGTATCACCCCTAAAGTGTAGTTGTCATCCAGATGATTAAGTGTATGACGATGTTTCTAAGAAACAAGACTGACACGCATAGGTAATCTTAAACTGCATGAGCTGTTACTTTTAGCGATATAAACACACTCAGTCATGTCTTTCTTGTGTCAGGTTGGTGCCTGGTGACTTTTTCCAATGAACAACTGAAGCAACTTGAAGGCTTGTGATAACATTTCACTCATAAATGTTGTTTGTACCAGAACTGTTGTGCAAAAGTTGCAAATGCTCATTTGAATATTTTGCAACTGTCAAACATGAGTCAGTTATGCCTCGAAGGTCCAATATTGTTTCCCTTTTCAACAAATTAATGATACTCTCATGTGTCCCCAGAACATGTCTGTCAGTTATTCAGCTCCAAATACTGTAAAGATGGTTCCTTTAACCACAAATGTATAACCACTGGTTTTAGTCCTGTTCTAAATGGGAGAATTCAGTGTTTAAAGCCCTAAAACCACTGAGCTGCTGCTGTCCACTCCCCCTTCAGGAAGAAGACTCTCTCTGCATCTGTAATTGACAGAGTGGAGCAAAACAGTTGTCTGTGCAGCAGTTAACACAGACGTGAATGAGTGTGAAAGACCGGGACTTTCTGTGTATGAAGGATGGCAGAACTAAACGTCTTCATACCATAAGGTTTAGTTTACACCTCCAAGTTTATAACAACCACAAAACTTTGACCATACGGGACCATTAACTACTGTATGAATAACTATATTTTGTTTATATTTGTATTTGTGATACGAGGCATCAATGTACCATACCACTGCAAAAGAAAAAAACCTGTTAGTAGTGGAGGGAAAGTAGTTTCTTTGAACAGGAGTGTAGTTTATGCCAGGAAAACATCTACCATTGAAAAACCACTGAGGCTGACCAGATACTGTATGTGTTGGACATGAAACCTGCGCTTTCATTCCAAAGCTGTACAGTTTCAAAAGCACATTAAACCTGGAACAGGAGCAGAGCAGTGAAGCCTGGGTACGCATGTTAAACAAACACAGCTATTTAAACCGACAGGCACTAAACAAATGACTTGCAAAAAGAGAGTTGTTTTTGTTCGTGGGCAGATTTACTGTTAAAGGAAGAATGTTATCAAGAAATGTTTCCTCGCATTTATACCAGTAAATCCGTAGGTTTAATAAGCAAAGCAGTAGACGCGTGTTTTTTCCTCTCTTTCTTCTCTCTGCTGTCTTTGCCCAGTAATCATCAACATTCAGTTGAAAAATCCTTGTAATCATGTTAAAAGTGTGTACACTGGAAGAAAAAGTTAAAAAACTTGAGATAGCAGTTGATACAAATACAAACAACTAGTAAAAATGTATGTTTTTTACTGTACTTGAGTAAATGTATTTTCTTAAATTTCACAATCTGATACAATAAAACCAGAGCAATTTCAAGGAAATGATTTTTTAGTTTCTTAATCTCAAAATTGTGTCATGTTGAAACTTAAAAGGGGACTTTTCTGTAGCAATACAGAAAGAGAAAAAGATGGAATGCAATGGAAACCGAAAGCAAAACTCTGTAAATTGAAAGTACCAGCAGAACAAACTCTCTAACCCTCAGGTTGTGCACATGCACATACTGGTAAGAGACACTGCTGACATTTCATTGGTCCAGTGTTAGAAAAAAACTCTTTTAGACATCAGGCTGAGGGGAATCCCTCAAGTTGTAATGAGAAGGTCTGTCAGATCTTCTCTAATTTCCCTTAAAACACAAGAAACAAAGATGTTTTCCTCCATTTTTATTTAGTAGGTGACATTTGCTCTTTATGCATTTACACTGCTCGATACATAAATACAGGACAAGGACTCTTTTTGTAATAAGTGTGCTTTTAAAATATAACTGCACTTCCTCTTTAACAGCTTAGTGTAGGTCCCCACTAAGCAACATGTCAAACCTCATACACCAGCTGCTCCACATGTGGCTGTCGTTAGTATTGATTAGCATCTGAACGTCGACCGTGTGGCAACAATAACATTTCAATCCACCAAGTATCTCCGCCTGGCTTGTTTCTACTGTGCCAATCAAATAAGCCTGTCAGCTTCACATTCGCCTTCATACTGTAACTTACATTTGTGTCACATTACAGATGAGACCTGACAGAGTAACAAATGAGGTTGTATCACAGCTCAGCTCAAAGCCTTGGTGTAAGGAAACATCAGGAACTGCAGTGTAATTAAGTAAGACAGTGAACCAAACACAATGAGATATGTTATATTTTCTTGACATCCATTTTCAGTAATGAGCATAACGATATTTTTAATTGTATTACCTGTCAGAAAGGCATCTATAGCACATATCTAGCAGGCCACACATGATGGGAAATATCAGGGTATAATGACAGAAAAGTAAAGGCCTCTTTTTAAACTCAACATTTTATGTATAAATCAGTTGCAACATCTCACAAAAAGACACCCAGATATATTGCAAAACTAAAGGAGGCCATACAAATCTCACCTGAAAGTAGCTTCAATAATATGAACATTATGTTTTAGTGAAGAGTGTGGATCTATAGGCCTGTATCTATAATGAAAATTGCAGTAGTTACTTTGCATGATTCTGTGTTTCACTTTCCAGCCACATGGACTGAAGGCATGTCCAGGCTAGTTCTCTGGGATGCAGATGTCTCGGAAAGTTTAATAAAAACATTGTTACGTCTCTTTTTTTTATGGTTATGTGATTTAAGTCATTTATACTTGCCACACTGTCTTTCACAGTTTAAATTAACAACATAGCAAGTGTCACTACCAAGAAAATCCTTTAGATTGATCAGTGCCATCAGAATTGATGTGGGATTGTTGACTTTATGATCTTCTAAACATTTCCATTTACACTGGTGGTTTATCTAACATGTGGCACGGCACAATAAAGTTTGTTTCCGATATTTGGTACTGAACTGGAATCATTAGAGAGGTTGTGTCCTCTATACAGGAAGTGCACCCAGAGGCACAAATATCACTTCCTCAGAACTGTGAAACTTCAAAATTAAGCAGAAACCTCGAAAGGGTCAGGAAAATACTCTCTACTTTCCAGAGCAATGCATCAAACTTCTGCTAACTAGCATTAAATCAGAAATGACAGCTTATCAACTGTGAATCAGCGTGTGATCTGTCTGAAGGTAAAAGCACAGAGTATATTTTTCTCCTCTTAGATCCTGACTGGTCTTGTCTCCATGTCAGAGATTATTAAGCAAATGAAGTCAGGGCTACTGTGCCAGCAACTCTCTGCATCGCGCTTTGGGGACGCTTATATGATGCTGACAGGTGTTTAATGAACTTAGAGGAAAGACTCCATAAAGAGCTGTGAGCAACAAACAAAACTTCAGCTATGATTAACATTTTGTGATACCTGCATTACATTCAGTGGTATGAAGAGACATTATTGATGAATCCTATAAATCTAATCCGGTGTCAGACGGTGACTTACCCGCAGTAAAAGTTGTAATTTTGTCAGTATTTTGATTATTCTTAGACATGAAATTGTGAGCAAAATGAGGGTCAACTAAATTCTAATGTTGTATCTGTGAAATGATGTATTAGTGTTGAAATGAAAGCCCAATGTATGAATGCAGGGGAAGTCTAAATCACAAACTTTTTATTCACAAAAGAAGAGCTTGAAGGCTTTCTCTTATCTGGTGTGAGATTTGTTCATACAGTGTGAGAGCGATAAAGAGATAAAGAGATAAAGCCTGGGAGCGGATGCAGAACAGTTGACAACCCCATTTTAAGTGCATACATTACATTCTGTTGCACCACGTGCATTTTACACCTGCTATGATTCTCATATGAACATTTTGTGTTTTGCCTTTACAGGTTCAACAATTGTGGTTGCAAATTTTGGTTACTTGTTTAATAAACCTTCAGTTTTCCTTTCCTTATTTTGAAAGTTTAATTTAGGTAATTTTACCAAAAGATATGTGCATGTTTATAAGTAAGTCTCTGCAGTTTGTCAAAAAGACTTTAGGCAAATGGAGTAAATCTGTAAGTGCAGTTGACTGAATGTTTAAAACAGGAAAGAGTACAAGAAATAGATCCTGGAATGCTCTAAATAAAACCCAGAACATCTCAGAGTCATTCTCCTTTAAATCAGACCTACTTATATCGATGGTTTATGTTTTTATATATAGTGATCTGGATTGTGCTTCACCCTGACATGATGAATGAGTGAGATGCCAGGTTTGAAGATGCTTGACCTGGATATTCCTGTTGTTGTTCAGTGCTGCCAGATTCCTGCATTCTGACTCAGTGGGTATTACACATCATAAAAGGACACTGAAAGTGACTGTGGACAGGGGGGTTTTCTCTTGTGTTTCAGTTACAGTCGTGTGATCAGGCATGCATGCTCAGATTGTTTCTTTATGACGCACTTCACATTTCTGGTAAAGCCACATTGTGTTGCAATTCACTATTGTTTTTAATGTGTTTATGGGGTAGCAAACATCCTAGACCGTTGGATGATGACAGGGAGGAGCGACTTTCATGATGTCTAGAGGACAAGACAACAAAAGAAATGGTAAACCCGCTTAGTTATGTGGAGAAACCTTTGTGACGTCAGAACTTATTCTAAAAAGGTGTGTCCATCTCCTATCCATCGCTAAACCCTTTTTTGGGAAAGTCAAAAACCACCTCCAATTCATGTGTTTTTAATAGCAGCTTTTTCAAATGAATTACTTCAAAATCCACATAAAATATATGATTGGAAAACAGCTACAGTGAATTCTTACATGCAATCGCCCTTTAAACACGAAACCGCAGTCATACAGTGAATGCAGTTTTCAGAATGTTGAACTATCCCTTAAAGAATAAAAGCCACATCCGCATAATGTGATCGCTCAAAACACTACTGATACTAAACTGCTACCACTTCCTGCTTCTTTGCGTAAACCAAGAATTTTGTACTGCATTTGAGTGATCTATTAATCCTCTCCTCAGCAAACAGTGTTTAGAGGACAAATGTGTTATCTTAATAGGGAATCCAAATAAGTGCTCAGCACAGTACAAAGAAGGTTTTATATACATTTACATTTATAAGAAGGTTTTGTTTCTTCTGATTTCCTCAAAATCCTAATGTAATGGTAAATCAAATGACAAAAGAAAGAAAGTTGATAATCTGGCAACTCATCCATAAATGTTTACACCATCAGATTGTTGGTGCAGGTAAGAGCTGTGGTATTTTAGTTCTTATCACGCTGTGAATCTTTGTGTATCTGAATTATTGACAAAACCTCATTAACGACTGGCAGTACAACTTAGCTAAACCTCATCCCTTGTGCCATCAGACTTTTTGTTGAGTTGTCTGTGTTTACACAACTATGTTTATTAAATAAATAGCAAATTAATTTTCTTATCTTGATCTGACTCTTCTGTCTCATCATGATTTCATCTTTTACTCTTCATCCCTCCTCCTCCTCCTCCTCCTCCTCTTCTTCTTATTCATCTGAAGTCACCTTTCAGCTCCCTGTGTGCTTTGGATGAGATTCAACACCCCGGAGTCAACAGGAGACTGGGACTGTGTTTTTTCTTGTAGAGCCTCGGGTGATACAGCTGTTCTTAATATTAACCGAGAGCTGGATTTAACTGTTTAATGCACCACTTCTGATATTTCTGATGAATACGACCCAGGAGTAAATTCATGGATGAAGGTTTAACATTTGGTAAAATAGTTTTTCCACTTTTTTTGTGTTGATGTTGCTTAGTTTTGTTTCTGGATTCTGGCCTCACTGCTTTAGTGAGTAGCAGCAGTAAAATTTAACAGTACAGTATCATAACCTGAACAAAAATGTCAAAGTGTAGGACCTGCTGTTTAGTAAGTCAATGGCTGCTCACCCTATTTATTTCTACTTTATTGTCTGGAATTTACAATTCCCAGTTCACACATCCTAGAAGAAAAACTCAGTTTTTGTGGTCTTTTGAGAAAAGAAATTTGTTTTTGATTACTATTTTTGTAGTCTCGCATAGTCACACCATTCTCTAGTGCTGCCACAGCACTGTGTAGAATGGTCTGACTGCACCTCATGATCATTCTTCTACAGCCCATAAGAACTTACACATTTTTCTTTAAGGGAAAATTATGCCCAATATAAAAGAGACTAGATTGACTACAGAGAACACATTGGGCATTTAAAGGACATTTATTATAGATTATTATATACGTTATTTGAAAATGACAGTTTCTTCTTTACAAACACAAAGTTGCCTTTTTATTTTCATTTTCACAACATAAATTAAAATTACTTCTTTGTTAATAAGATTTAGCAAAAAAGTTTTGCTCTAATTTGTTTTCCAGCACAAAAAAATGTGCAAACTGAACAATAAAACAACCTCATATTAGAAGTATTGCTGTTGCTGTGGAACACTGAGCAACACATATATACAATAAACATAAGACACAGTGCAAAAACAAAACACTGAACAAAACCTGAACAATTTTATTATCCACACCATGTCATGACTTTATATTTCTTTGTTTATTTTTGTTTCAAATGAACCATAAAAAATACATTGATACAAATTAACTGATTGAGCTTAATTATTTGAGCAACTCAATACTATTTTTCTTATTGTGACACACAAGTCACATGGTATTTCTTAGGCTGAAGGCCCGATGTAACACATATGTCACAGCGATTTTTACTAAACTTGATATATATCTATTTAAGGAACGTGATCAGAACCACTTAAATGTGATCTTGGACATGTTATTGAAAGGTTACAATTGTTACATGGGTTGAAATTTACCTTTACTGTCAAAAACAAGCTTTTTAAATAAGCAAGTTTTCTCCCAGGTGCTCACCACCATTTTTGGAGGTGATGTCATGTTGACAGCAATTCACAGACTGTCACATGACTTCACCAGTATGTTAAGTGCGTGTCACTTTGGGACCTCATCAGATAATTCAAGAATAAATGTCTACTGGGAACTTTCCAGAATATTTAAAGAGTGTGTGACACCAGTGTCACCGTGGGTCCTTATGGGATAGACGGGGGGGGGACCCTTTGCATGTTTGTATTTCTTTAATCAAGCAGGATCCAACAACCGTGTTAAAATAATGTTCAGGGGAATTGTTTTGGTGGAACATTTACATGTAGGGCGGCAAGCACTGCCATTGTAATAGATAATGCACGGGGGGGGGGACTGGCACAGCTGCTTTATTGCACAATAGAAACCTTTGGCAAAACGTTACATTCTCAGTGTGATAGGCTGTTGCCAAGAGATTGTTGTTGCTGTTTCCTGTAGTGATGGGGATTTTGAAAATGAAGACATAATAATACGTAGACAGCAGAGGGGGGAGGGGACGGTCAGGTGAGTTGCCTAACTGCAATCTACACAGGTGAGTCAGACTAGTGTTTTCACCAACAGTATCCAAAAAAATTGCTGCTGTTTATCTGTCATTCAGTAGGTCATGTGCCAAATATGTAGCAGCAATTAATTTTTCTCTTTTATGAACCAAAACAACAGTCCTTGGTTGCATAATTGTCACGCTGACAGTACTTTACCTGCCTTGTCCGTGAATTTTTTCATTGTGTTCTGTGGCAGTCATGTGCAGATGTGGTTGAAAGCCAGAGTTTTTTAAAAGCTGGCAAATTAATTTTTAATACAGTTGTCAAAAAGTTACCTTATTTACTTTTTCCCTTTCCTTTCCTGCCATAACTGTTTAATGAGACATATGACTGCTAACATTTGCTGTCAATGTATAGTGACTACAGGAAGCACGGCTATCTAACATGACTACAAGTGATGGGGGTATGTCTGTGTGCTTCTATTGTTTTTCTCTACCAGTAAGATTATTCATAATACAGTGATTGCTAATAAGATTTATTATATTTATATCATAATGATGACTATTAATATGTTTTTTCAGTGTTTAAAATAATAACACCATGTCATAAAAATAGTATTATCAACCCAGTTTCTTAACAGTGAGTCTGACATGAGCTACTTCTGGCTGCCCTGAAATCTGCTGACTCACTTATTAAATCTGGCTCTTGTAAGTCTGAGGTAACACTGGTTTTTTTTCATGGAAGAAAAGTAAGGATGTTTCACATATGTGTGCCTGTAAACTTTTACAAAGGCATTTTGATAACTGGATCAATTCAATTCAACTGCTTCTGACTCTGCAAACAGACAGTGAACTAGTTGACTGGCATGCAGGAAACGAAGACCACGTCTCATTTACAGAGAAAAGTAAAAGCTTCCATCCTCAGAATCAGCAGACAAGGTCAGCAGGAACCGCAGCAGGTTTAATAAGGCTTTACTGTTTGAGTCCTCATTAGGATTTACTGCAGTCAAACAGAAATGATGAGTTGACTGATTAAAAAATGCAACACCTGCTGAACCGTCCTTTTTTATTACTGTGTTTATGCCAGAAAGTACATTTATATGCACATACTGATTATGGATTTGTTACTTAGGAACTATAAATGTATTCACTAATGAAATGTAAACTGCCTTGAGCATTAACTTGCATGTCGCTTGCAGGAAAGGGAAGATCAAGCTGCTGCATGATCAGATGTCCTTATCAAAAGAGATAAATCAGATTTCTCCTGCTGTCTGTCACAGATTAACATAGGTGTTTCAAGGACACATAAAATGATGGCAGACATATTGCAACACGTCCACTTTGATTGCACACTGAGCACAGACACACGGAGAACTGGAAAATCCCCCATGCAGCCCCCACCTCTAGTCGTAACTCTAATTGAAGCCTCATGCCAGCAATTGCTGCATTTGCTTTTACAGCCCAAATTCAGCAAATGATTTTAATGAGAGGGAGACAGAGGCTATAAGATGCTAACTGTTTAAAACTACTGCATTAGTGCAAGGCCACTTGATTCAAAACAAATGTTTTCTCTCAGTTTATCCCTTAGCAGACAGAAACCCATCAAACAAGGTAAAACTCTACAAGGATACACTATCTAATTTGAACAAGTATAACATGTAAACATACATGTCTGCTTTTCCTGGACCTTTTCAGCACGTCCGAGAAGCACAACTTGTAAATTCTTATTATTCTATTGTGACATGCAGTATTTTGATATTTTTATTGCCATCATGTCAGAGAAAAAGCATTCTGAGCAACTCAAAATGTCCTTTGATACTTCATGGCGAATGTCTTTTCCGTCAGTCTGCCAAAGCAACCTCAAAGAACCAAAATTGCTGTTTTGGGGAGGTTGATGGAACATGAAGCACATTTGCCCCAGGGCAGCTCTGTCTGGGGAGGGCTCCACTCCGGCTCCAGTGGTCTACTCTTAGTCGGGGAGTCTTCAGACAGATGTGGCGAGCTGCATGCGATCAGTGCCACTTTAATTTTAGTTTAGTCATCATGTGGTTGCGAGCACGGCTGACTGATGCCAGTCTGGCTGCAGGAACATGGACGGAGGAGTCCTGCTTAGTCGCCATTCTGCTCGCCATCTTTCTGCTTCAAGGGTTGATCAGGGTTTGACCTCTGACATGTGCTTTTGATCCTTTTGTCAAATTAGGATGCAATATAGTTTGAAATGACTTGATTATCTGGTTACTTTCCAACTGCCTTATCTAATTTATTAAATTGAAATGGTGGATTTGCTCCTGCATGTCAAAGAACATTGGTGTAAATCTGTATGCCTGGCAGCATCTCTCTTATGCTTGTGCTTGGAAATGATTTGTCCAAAAATAAGTTTGGATAGCCGAAAAATATTTCTTTATTAACTGCACTCCCAAAGTTGAGCCAGAAAGTCACATTGCCTATGTTTGATTAACCTCTAGCTTAGCTTAGCTAGATTGCATGTGGCGAAGTAGTTTGTGAAGCAAACCTGTAACCAGTGCCGGTGCCAGTTGCCGGACTGAGCCCCCGGGGAAGAGGAAAGACAAGAGGCAAGAGGTTGAGGTGGGAAAGTGAGAGCGACCGGTTGCCCTGGTCACCACCACTGTAGGCCCTTGAGCAAGGCCCTTAACCTCTGACTGCTCCTTGGCTGCTGCACCTCAGCAGCCCACTGCTCCTAATACGTACAGTTAAGGTTAACTAGAAATAGGATGGGCCAAATGCAGAGAAGGAATTTCCCCAAGAGGATCAATAAAGGTTAGATAATGGTTAAAGATACGTTTGGTCTTTGTAGGCATTTTTATAAAAAATCAAACTACTTGTGGACAGTCATATGCTGTGTATCACATTTCCACCTCACCCATACTCAAATACAGGCACTTCCGCTGTCAGGAGTCGACTGGTTGACGAGTGTCAGAAAACAGTGTGTGGGTGCCTTTGACCCAGAGCGATACTTATATAATGACTACACCCTGCACACTGAGTGGGAGGGCAGCAGTTGACCATGAAGCAGCACTGTCAAGGTCAGTCTATAATTAGCAGCTTTTGGCAGGCCAAAGTGGTGGTGGGGGGGACGGAAGTGTGGCTGCAGTCTAATCAGCTTTACATCAGAGAGTAGGAAGAGGAAGGAGGCGTGCTGAATATATGGACGGTTCAATTAGAAACTGTGGTTACGTTCATGTCACACACGCAGTCGGTTTTCTGTCACTTCAGAGGACATCACGTTGACTTGCATTCGTTTTCTTGGAGACTTAACCTAAACCAAACCTTAAGCACTACTTGCCTCTGCCACAACCCTTACTCGAACCTTAAACCGAGTCTTTAACCTTAAATTTAATGTGTTGCGCTGTGCAGGCTTGTTTTTTGTCCCCAAAAGAGAGGCGGGTCCCCACAGTGTGACTGTGCAAACCGATTTATGTTTCCCCAGCATGAGTAATATAAATACTCATAAACACAATTTCTCCTCTTGGGATCTCTCTGACTTTCTTTCTTTAATTCCAGCTCAAATCCTAATTGAAGTCTTGCAATGTCTAGTGTCTGCCCTCAAAGCGGAACTTAAAGTCTCTGAAACACTCACACTTTCACATGAAACCTCCCAACATCTTTTCAAACTTCAGCCTTCCTTCTTACCACAGTTTGTGTAATTTTCATAACTTCACTGAACAGTTGTTTCACAGGGCTCATTGACTGAAGGCAGTCATTGGTCATTATTTATCTAATATCTTTATCAAATCTAAAAAATCATGAATGGCAGGCGACCAAAAAAATATTGTTTAGGGCTGTTTGTGTCAAACTACAAGCCAATAGCTACCACATTCTTTGATTGCTAACTCTTGTTTCATTTTGAGCTATTGTAAAATGCACATACACATGTTGTGAATGAAAGTACACAGTCATTTGACTTTTCATCTACAAAATGATTACATCAAACTGAGGAGACCTGACTGTGGCCATTGTCTCAGTGGACTTAAGAGAAAGGCTGTCTTAAGGGCAATTCATGCTGCCCACATCCACATGTCCACAAGGTTTCACAGGGGTACGTCTGATGTAAATTTCACCATCCACCCAAGTCTGCAAGAGTCTGCTGGGACTCCTCTGTGGACATCTGCCTGCAGCCAAAAATGTGTGACCACATGGACTGTCTGCACACTGACTATGCATGAGGTAGGAAAACAAATGGCTCTTAATAGGGCCTGTGATCAGGAGGTGCTGTACAAGGAGACTGTCATCATCCACCCCTCCAGAAGTTCTCCAGAAATCCTATGCTATGTCTGATCACTGTGCTGGACATACCCTGAGAATAATTACACTGAAAGAGTGCTACAGCCCAGTTTGTAGCCATCTGCTATTTCCTGTAGAAGGTGTCAAGTCAAAACTAGCCTTTGAGAAACATCCACAGGAGCTTGGTGTGTTTTCCTGTGTTCGACCAAAGCATACATGTTGTAGTATGAGTAGAACTGTCTGCTGTCCGTTTTTAAAGTCTACATCATTCTGCACACGCTGGCATGGAAAGCTTGAATTGATCCTTATACTAGAAAATACATGTTGCCTGTGTTGTGTCAGCATTGTAACGCACACAACCAATGTGAAAAGTTGGTCATTATAAAGAGAAGTGAAGTGTGAAGATCATTTAAATGTGTCAGAACCAACACACATTTTCAGACAGTCTGTCCTCGAAGGTATTCACAGTTTTGCACACAGTTGATCACATGAAACATGACATAGGAATGAAAAACAAAGGGCATACAAGAGAAATCCCAATATCATAGAGGAGTGGTGGGAGTTGGGTTTCACATACGGTTCATTTTTTCAGCAAGCACTTCTGATGAGATAAAATGGCCCCTTTAGGAGTGTGGAGGACAAGGGCTCCACCAGGCTCTTTGCAGGAAGAAGAACAGAATCATGTCTGCTTGTCTGTAAATAATCTGTACATACTCACACATGCTGCGCTCTCATCCATGTCAGAGTTGTCACACAGTAGCAGATAGTGTGGATCCATCAACATGCACAAAGCAGGGTAAAACTAAACGCGATAGTTTCACACAGTACACGTGATGGGTTCTACTTGCTCACAGTTTTCTGCATAAATACATTAGTTATCTGATTGTCTCTGTCTTTAGGAAGTTGTCGGACAAGGAAGCCATATGATTTTGTGCAGCAGCACTGCCAAAGACCTTGACGTTTCAGATTTGGACAGTCATGCACTGGCTCTGCGTGCCAGGTGCAATTAGTTTATTGTGGAGGTTTGCGGGCGCTCGCGTGCGTTTGCGAAGCCCTCCGCAAGAATTGTGCAGCTGGCTTAAAGTGTTGGACTGAATGTTCCTGTTAAAACAAAGAACCCAGGTTCAGGTTCCACCTCATGTCAACATGGCTGAAATTTAAGCTTTCCCTTCTTAACCTCAGCCTTAATCATAGTTGTTTCACTTTTGCAAACCATTACATGTGGCTGACAAGGCAGTGGCATGTCTAACTCGACCTATTGTCACATCATTTGCGGTGGAGGATCATAATCATCACATCATTTGTGCCTGCAACATGTAATCTGCATGTTGCAGTCTGCGCTCATACCATCAACTCTTCGGAGACAGTTGGTTTTGGAGCCACAGCTTGTTGCTTATGTCTTCTCTCTCCCACCATGTCTGTCCTTGGCTCTCAGTCTGTCTGTATCTGTTACAAATAATCCTCTCTTACACTCTATCTGCCCCCGCCCCCACCTCTCCCTGTCCAGCGTAGTGATAGATGTTATCTGGGCTTTTGCAGCAGAAGTGGTGCAGAAGAATCAGCAAAGACAGAAGGTTTGGTTGGCTCAGTGCCCTGTTGTAAGTGTGATTACAACACCCCAGCTCTATGTGTGTGTGTGTGTGTGTGTAATGGGGGTGGGTTGTTGGAGGAGCTGTCTTCTTAATGTTTGCTTGGAGTGCTTGGATGTCAGCCAGGTGCCCTAAAGTTTAGGATTACTGGAGAGCACCCTGACACTGTGAAACACTTCATTGCCTGTGATAGCAGGGTGATATAATAAATGCATGTTATATTCACATGTAGTGTTTTGGAAGTCAGCACTGGGATGGTAATGACCACAAGTTAAGACACATAAATGTCTCTACAATAATGAGCTGCAAAAGGTGTCATCAAGTTGGGAGGAAGATTGAAATAAACACTTTAACAGCAAGTTAAAATGCAAAAATAAGAGAAGCAGCCGTAAGAACAGGACCCCTGTGCGTGTTCTCCTTTATCAGCCTGGAGAAGCCTGGATGCATTAAAGGATTTGGTGTTGGTCACTTGCCCAAAGAATTAAATCAGGGCTTTAGTTGCTTTTGCTGAATGTTGTTGGTCTTGGATGTTTATGAAGCATCCAAGTCCAACACATGATGAGTTGTTCGTGCAGGATGCTTGTTTACTGCTGTTGGGGTTACATAACAAGGTTAATAAGTTCATGGCCACTACACCGTCATCAACTAAGCAATGATGTACGGTGAGGTGTTTCCAAAAAATGTGAAAATGACTTAAAAGTTGGAAGAGAGAGAAAGAGCCACATCATGCTGGAGGGTAGTGTTTCCTCTCCAACATTCTACATCAAGACATCCTAAATTATCAGTCTTTTTGTAATGCTACCGACAAAAGTGCAAAAAACATGCTTGGACACTTTTTGAGTTTGTTATACTCATTTAAGCTCATGACTAATTTTACCAGAGTTAAATTGCGACATACCATGAAGCAGTGGTGTTGTTGCCATGGCTACTTGCAGTTGGAAAGAGCTATTTTTGGGTGCCTCTGGTTCTGGAAGTTAAAGTATTATTCACTGTTTCCATAGAGAATGTTGTGTGACTAACATGACTTGGATGGACACGAACCTCCCCCAGTTTAATCATCAGTACAAAAGATAACTATGTTTGAAAACAAATCAGGTTCTTTGATCAAAAAAAGGTCAAATGCACACAGTAGATGTACATAAAAGATAATGTGAGAAGTTACCCACCAAATCTTTTGCAAGATATTCTGTTACTTGCGACATTTACAACCAGAGCTGAAAGTCTGAGCTGTGAAGAAAACTGTCTGCAGCTAAAATGAATTCACTTTTTGATACTGGGTCAGCTCTGTATGTATTAAGCAACCGCACCTTTTTTTATTCACACAAAGCATTTTGAATTAGCTGCTCTGGTTTGGACCTTTGACAATTTTGCTTTTTTTTTCACAAAAAAGCAGTTGAGGCTCATGACTCTGGTATTTAAGCCATTAGTCATACCAAACTAAAGAAATATGATTTCTGAGAAAGTTGGGATAATTAAAGCTTGTGGCTGTTAAAGAATCCGTAGGACATTTAAATTACTGGGCCCTTGAGCAAGGCCCTTAACCCTTCCTGCTCCATGGGCACCTTACCATGGCTGACCTTGCGCTCTGACACCAACTGGGATATGCGAAAACAACATTTCACAATACTGTAAAAATGTGTGACATTAAAAGTTTCTTCTTCTTCTTCTTCTTCTTCTTCTTCTTCTTCTTCTTCTTCTTCTTCTTCTTCTTCTTCTTCTTCTTCTTCTTCTTCTTCTTCTTCTTCTTCTTCTATGTCACTAGGGATATTACTAAAACTACCCACGTGTCCTGTATGATTTTCAGAGTGATCAGCAAATCTAAATGTATCTACTGAGGCCATGGTGTAAGTAAGGGCCAGGTTATGGTCTCTCACAGCCACTTCGAAAGATATGCTGTCGAATCACGTTGAAAATCAAATGTATTCACAGTAATTCTGATCAGTCACACTGGAGGCAGGATGCCTCGCTACTCTCTCCCCCCTTCACAGTTGACTAATCACAAAATGAAGTGGGTGTCAATGTCAGATTCTTGGTTTTGGAAAGTAACTTCTGATCCACTAAGTGGGTTTCTGATACAATCTGACCTTCTGACAGTGCAGCTGAGACAGAACTTAAATCCTTCTGAGACAACAAAACTCAAAATTGGTGTACTCCTATGTTAAAAAAAATCCTCCAGTGAGTTTGTTATTTTCCATATGGGGACGGTTAAGAGTGATTTATCACACTTGTACCATGGGAGCATGCCAAAGACATAAAGACAGCCTATGTTTCAAGAGTCATGATTGTGGTCAGTTTGTCTAAGGGTTCGGTCTGTTCCACCAGTGAGAAGCAGCTGAATCATAAGTGCTGTTGGTTTCATGAGGTTTAATATGGAACACGGACACCTCACTGCAAATATATGGTCCTCTGTTATCATGTAGTTCCATTTCAAATACATCTGAGCAAACCTTTCCATTGAAGGAGACTGACGACTGTGAGATGCAAATAAAAGACATGGATGAAACTAATAAGTGGATCTTGATTAATCAGATTTGTTTTTATTTCTTTTTTCTTTTCCAAGAGGTCAAAGGTCAATAATAAACTCGGATGAACTCCCATTTAAACATGCTGCACACCTACTTAACTGTCACTAAACTTGTAAGATGAATTAAACACCTCAGCCAATAAGAAACGAATGAATGTACTGTGATTATTGTATATATGACAGTTCAAATGCACATCTTCACAGTCATTTACAAACAATCAGTGACCAACTCATTTGTAAAGATTTAAAAGACCATGTCAAATCTTTATTTAAAGGCCAAGGGGCTTGAATTTGTAAAAGAGTAGGAATTGTGTGGGACTAACTTGAAAAAGTATGATGAAGCTTTTTAATAAATGTATAATTGTCAAAATGCAAAACAATCCTAAAAAAAAAGAAAACATTAAACAAAGTCTCAGACACACATCTGAGTCAGCGCTGACACATGGTTTCTCCCACCGTACCAGCTTCTGACTGACACAGTAGCCGACCCATAATCCTCCACTCACACACCTGCAGACTGACTCCCACAGACACACAAACACACACACAAGCACACACACACACACACACACACACACACACACACACACACACACACACACCTTCATCAGGAGGATGATTTTAAACAGGATTTATGTTCTCTCCAAACTGCATGTCAGATGGCTGGATAAGGTTGGAAAATCCCTCCCCCCTGCACCTTTCCAGTGTCAGATAGTAAGTGTCTGTCCACCATTTGCCTCGAGGCCCTGTGGAGTTGCAGACAGACAGACAGACAGAGGCATGTCCGGATGTCTGGATGTTGATGTGTGATTCACTCATAAAGCTGGCAAGAGGAAAATACTGAGCTGGTTGTCCTCTGACCTCATGTAGAGGTTTATTTTTAGAGCTTAGTGTAGACTGAGATATGTTGTAGAGCAGCAGAGGAACAGATGAAAGAATCAGAGTTAAGTGTCAATGTGGACTATTTGATGGATTGACAGAAAAAAGAAAAGAAAAGAAAACCAAGCCGCATAGTGGGTGAGGCTGGGACAAGGATAAGATGTCTAGGCTTCTTAGCTGTAACACATTTAAAGTGTACTTCTTAAGGTAGCACTTCCATTTCAGCTGCATTTGGTTGTGAACACTGATGTTTTCTTCTTTGATATGTTTTATTTAGAGGCCTGAATTTTCATCATTTCCATACTTACAGTCCTCAGTGTTCACACAACTGTATCTCTAATGTCTCCATACACGACACACAGATTTAGATTTTATAGAAAAAGTAAAAGCATTCAATATTTAAAAGAAAGATCTGAGAAGTAAAGTAATTTCTTTCTTTTTTCTCCTTATCCCTCTAATCATTTGCTGACCACTAGGATTTACCTTTGAAGAAACCCTCCTAGACTGGCAATCTTTGTTTTTTCTGACCTTAAAATCATGTATATTTTGCTTTCTACAAGTTTGTCAGGGACAAAAAATAAATAAAAAAATGAATAAGTTTAATGTGGGTTGTATATAATGAAAATGTAAGAATTGTTTTGTATGATTTGAGATAGTATTTAAGTATTAGGTCATTAAGTTACCATTAAAATATAAATCTATATCATTTAAACAGTTTTTGGAAAGGATCTGCTGCTTATTAGTAAACACAAGCACATAAAGTAGTGGAGCTAAGGCTAACAGGGTGACAAGGTAATCTTTCATTAATTGTTTGGATGTCTTTGCCGCTAGATGGCCAAATACCTCACATTGTACAGACAAAATGTACTGCACATAAATATATATTTCAGACATAACCAACAGACAAACACATGCTGCCATCTGCATATTTAAACATGTGTTGTGTCAAAGGCTGCATTCACTCTCCTGGGCTGCATCACAACATGTTCGACAGCTTTCAGCTGTGTGTCAGGATTCCACATGTTTGTACTCCAAGATAATCAAAAGAACACCATGTGGTTCTTGGAAGCAAAATTCATAGAAAGACTATACCTGCTGGTGAGATACAGTTCTGGGAATGTGTGTAATTTGAGATGGGCTGTATCTCTAAAACACAATTGTAAATGGATTTTTTCAATCTGCATGGCAACATGTGTTTGATATGTTCAGGTCAGCTCTATGCATCAGTTATTTTCAGGTATTGTTTGTGCATTTGTTGCGGTTTGAACTAAGGAAGCCGTTGCTATGGGTACATCCTGCTTACAATCCCTACTGTGTTTCTTTGGCACTTTGACACCTGGATTTTGACCAGGTCAAAGAGTTAATAGAGAAGCTTGTTTTTTAACATAAATATTTCAAGTGTTAATGCCTTTTATTATTCACCCTCAAAACAAAGTTTGCAGCCGACATTTATGTGGCCTTTTGGTGTAACAACGCTTTCAGCAATTGACAGGCTGACAGAATTTGGAAGTTTAGAAGAACTTGAAATTTAAAGCTCTTAAGACTTTGTCTGCTGAAAATCTGGTATTTTTACTTTGCTAACTTGTTCGTATAGTGTTTTGCACATGCTAGAAGACATATAATGAGGAAAATAAGCAGTCAAGATCATCGCTGAGCAACTCCAAATGGAGACTGTGGTGTAATGATGACTGTCTAAAAAACACAGATTCAGACTTCCACATTTTTTTACATAACAAACCTAAGGAAACAATACTGTCTAGTTGCAGAATGGAGGTTTTCTGTAACGTAGAGTACGGTAGTTTTACAGTGTTTGAGCAGAGTTGTATGGGAGCTGATGTGCTCGAGCTGCAGAGGTAGCAGAGGGATGCATGGTGAGAAAGGCAGGGACTTTTAGATCTCTACATTATAAAGGAAGAAACAGTGTAGAGTTGCATGAGGAAATTATGTTGACAGAAAAAAATTCTAAATATGTAATTCTGACACACGGTCTGAGTTTTTAGGGATTTAATCAATGACCAAGGAACCATACTTACAGCACACTTAATGAGAACTTAAGACACAAGTGGAGTAATGAGTAAATTAGAATATTTGAAGCATGATGAACCTCAGCAACTTCATTATGTGCATGAGCCTTATAATTATACTCTGAGAACTTTGATCAAGCACTGGTTAACTTATTACACTGAACACACTTGACAATATTTTAAATTTGTACGAGTAGTGCCATCTGTTTCAGTCAAAATATCATTTGAATTCACCTTAGACATTACTAAACGATGCTGATCATGTGTGGCACTAATCCTACTGTGACTTTTTGAAAGTGCTCATTTTTCTTCTGTGACCTCTGATCTCGTCTGAGAGCAGTGCGTCCAGGTTGCCTTAGTGATGGGTCAAGTCAACAGGATTTTAGAGGCAAATAGAGACTTTATAGGCGGTGAAATCACATTTTTTGACACTTCAGGGGGGGTTCTATTGAGCTGCTACTGCACAGACCGGGTTATAGATTTACCTGATCCCTGATACTGTAACCTCTGAGTGGTATTTTTGAGTAGGTGGGAGATCCCAGGCGACAGGAAGCAGTGTTTTAGTCCACCAAGGAGACGACAGTAGCCACTGGTTTATTGAATGTTACTCATTAGCCTAGTCTTAATCATTAGGCTGGGTTTACTCTTGGCTGGGGGGCTGCATGTGTGTATATGAATCAACAGACTATGGAACAGTGGCAGCCCCGTGGGTAGCTGTCCGCCCACCCGTGGTCGTCTAACTGCTGCTATTTGGGGGTCTCCTGTCTGCTTTGGGAGGTTATTACCGTGGAAGTGGGGTCGAGCCGGAGCTGGGGGCATGTTGCCAGATAATTGAGGTCCTTGTTGGAGTGGTCACATTATACAGAGTGGGTTTTTTTCTCTCTCTAAATCTGGTAGAAAGGAGACCGTGATTGTAATTATTTGATAGTCCACTCATTTAGCTGAGTTACAGCCCTCAATGGAGTTGTATACCTCTGATTCACAGCTGCTCTGGAACACAGTGTCTCATTTGTTTTCACCGTCGTCTGGGGTCATGACATTATTAATGACGCTTGCAAGCCTTTAAGTGACACGGCCTGTATTATACATTCACTGTGTTGAAAAGAAAAAGGTTCCTCTGTGTATAGAAATAGCACTAATAAATAAAAAAAATCACTCATTGCTTAAATGAGCACCCATTTCAGTTAGAAGTGTGGTCAATTAGCAAACAAAACAAATATTATGTAGTCATTTTTGTCCCTATAACACCTTCAAATTAAAGCTAATGTCATTTGTTAACAGTTTTTGGCTGATCCAGTATGTTAACTTAGCACAAGGGCTAAAGTCAGCCTCCAGCAAAATTGAATAAAAACTCAAGTCTCTAAAATGTTGTATTATTTATAGGTTTTATGTTTTCTTAAGTAACATTAGTCGCTTGTAAGCCTACATCAGGAAACACCGAGTTTTATTCATAATTAGAGGGGGTGTGAATTCACTAATTTATTATTGCACTTTGTTGAACTCAATGGACTTTTAAAAGAATCAAAATCAATACAGCAGAATAAGAAATAGTATCTTATTCATGCTATGTAATCCTGTCAAAACCTGGATGCCTGCATTACCCATAGTTTTTCTGTCTGAAATGAAGGCATCTTAATGCTCAAGAGTAGAGATTTCTGTCTTTACACCCTAAGTACAACTGACTTATAAAAGGGAATATGTGATATATGGGTTTGGAGGGTTTGGAGTTGAGAGATTACTTCTGCTGTTGAATAAGGTAGTTAGCATTCTTATCAAAGGGTAATGTGTAAAAAGTAATACATTTTTCAAGTGCTTGCCCAACACTGGTTGTTAGTCTTATTGGCGGCTCTTTTACTCACGCCAGGTCGCTTAGCCTATCAAAATAAAGTAGGCTACTGACACTCCCTGGAGAGTCTCCTGTGGCTGCGGCCCAGGTATTTTAAGGCCCCTAAAAGCACCGTTGAGCTCAGGTAAAAAAAAAAAAAAGTGCTGTTGAGATGGTTATTTTCAGCCACCAGGTGTTTATCAAGTGTAAATATACTTTGTGTGTGCCGCGTGATTCTGTGTGCACCCTTTGGGTTGTGTGTATTTGAACTGTGTGCTTTAGCTGCATACTTCTGCATCGCGGGCAGCTTGTGCACTTATTTTACTGGGCTTCTCAAAATAGCTCTGGCCCCAGTGTGATTGTGTGTTTATGTGTGACGGACACTTCTAAAAGCGGGGGAAAAGCTAGCCTGGCAGCCCGAGTTGTCTCTGAGCCAAACCTCCGCCTCAATGTGTGGTTAGCCTGCACGACTATACTTAGTGTAGCACACCCTGCATGCACTTCTCTGTGTGTATGTGTGTGTATGTGTGTGTGTGTGTGTGTGTGTGTGGGGTCTGCCAGATAGAGACAAGGGGATGCCTGTGTCCACCCCTACCTATTAATTCTCTTGGGGTAGGGGCTGTGGCTAACGGTTAAAGCTAACCACAGCTAAATTGAGCTGTTTGTAAACCCAGGCCTAGAACGTATTAGTGGAAGATATGTGTGTAAAACTGTCAGCTTAGTTCAAAACTGCGTTGAAGTTTTTCAGTCCGTGTGTGTGTTTGTGTGTGTGCACGTATTACTCACATTGCGGGGACAAAAACCTGTTTACAGAATCAAACTGGAGGGACTCGCGTGTCTTTTGGAGGACGACAACCAAGTCCCCATAACATAAGTCCTTCATTTTTTAGGGTAAAGACTTGGTTTCAGGTTAGGGTGACTTTAGGTTAAGGTCAGGGAGAGGGTTAAGTTTAAGGGTGACTGTAAGTCAATGTGATGTCCTGTTAAGTGATGGAAACTTGAGTGTGTGTTTGTGTATGTGAGAGCTTGGGATTGGAATGTACTGTGTTTGTATTTGGGTCCATATTTACAACCCCTTGGGGGAAACTAGAGTGAATATCGGTCTAAGACAGAGTGAAAGAAATTTAAAAGTAAGCAAACAGCAGTACAAGATGAATGAGGAATAAAAATGTCATCAAATATATATGTATGTGCCGGCAAAAGCATTTAGTGACCTCCTGTCCCTTTGGTCAGCGTATATATTGCGAGATAAAAGCAGACATATAAGATAAGATCTGTAATACTCTGTTTACATATTAGGACTAAAACACTGGGGACACTGAGAAATATGCTTCCACTGCACTGCCACATTCAAAAGTTAAACAGCAGCAGGGATTGAAGAACAGGTTTCAATTATGCAAATGTTGTCCGACATGCGGGTGTCACAACCTGGATTGAACTTGTTTTGCGGTGAACATGTAAAAACTGAAGCACTACAAAGAAAAATGATCCCTGCAGTCATCAGCTGTCCATTTCTGTGCCATTTAACTTCCACAAGCTACAAGGCTTTCAGGAGAAAAACATTGCATGGAAGCACATCACTTGTTGGCTCCCTGCCCAAAAGAAGCTGCAAAAGCACAGTGAGTTCCCGGCACATGAAGCTGGCCATCCTTGTCTTTGAAGTGACAGCACATTTAATTGAGCTTTGACTACAACCTCAAGTTACCTGATGTCTGCCAAGACTTGTACCTTGAAGAGCAAAGAAGCTTGAGGTGTGAATCATCTATGAGACAAAACTACACACAGGTTAGATATAAATGGAGACAGTGTGGATACACTGAGTCTTAGTAGGGGTTTAGCACTGTAGAGGTACAGCTGAGGATTTTGTAACCTTGTCTAGGTTTAAAGATTTTGTGAAAGCTCAGGTTTGGTTTCTTTTGGATTTGTTTATAAAGCCCTGATTAACACAGTGAGGAACACGTATGCGTGTGAGTATGTTTGTGTGAGGAAGAATGTATGAGGACAATGACTGTTGCCTGCATGCCCTCACTACTGTACAAAATGTTCTGGGCTAGGAGAGCTGGCACCGGACCAAGTCTCTGGACTTGAATAACCTCGCTCTCACTACTCAACTAACTCCCTCATTCAGACTGTCTTACAATAACTCACAGCCCGAGCTTGGACCCCGTAGAGTTACACAAACACACACACTGTAATGCAAATTTAATCCCCTTTTTTTCTGTCATGTTCTTTTTAACAGTAAACACCTCACCAAACTATCACACAGTTTATCAAAATGTCTAGATATATAATTTGCTGTTGTCTTGTGAACATTTTTCACTCATACTAGTGTGGTAAGAGGGACATTAGAAAGGCAGCACAGAGCAATAATTTCACTTTTGTTTGACAGGTACCTCACAGCCTTTTCTTTGCAGTGGTTACAATTTCTTCCAGGACATTATGTCTTTAATGTTCCTCTTTTAGACCCTCCAGAAATGCTTTCAGAACATTATGGCTCTGACTTTTGACCCATTTGTTATTAGTGCTACTGATGGAGGAAGCAAAGCTTATTGTATTGTTTCATTCATCGTCCTCCTCTAATTTTTCAGCCCAAACAATAGAGTCAAGATCCTTTCCCGTTCCAGCTAGACATGAAAATGAACAGCACTGTTCAAGCACCGGCTTTCACTCTAGCCAGTAATAACATTTGGCTTGCTTTGGGTAGCGCCTTTTCTTCCTGTGTTCCTCATTTGGAGATTGGAATTTTGATTATTTTGTGGGTTACACATACAAAAAGCTCTAGTACCTCATTTTGAAAGGCAAAGGTAGAATACAACATAGCAGTTTAAAGTTTAAGCTATGTTTTGTCTTAGATAATTTATTTTTTATTGGAAAGTAATTTTTACAAATCATGTTAATTGTCACTCTGATGGCTTTTTAAGAACATCTCACACACTAGTCCTTTTATCCTATTACCTCAAGGGCTCTGAATAAGAATTCAGGGCTGTCAAGTTAATCAGACAGAGAGAAATGTTGTCATCTGCCCAAGTCTGGGAGAGTCTACGAGAAATCTTTTGTGGACAGTTATGTGCAGCCCAACATTTGTGTCTACTTGTGTCTATGCTGCAAGGGCAGTAATGTGTGAGCTCGGCAGGAGGTGTAAATGTGCAAAAAAAAATGCAAATGTGAGAGTATGCATCTTTCAACCTGGTTAGAAGATAACATAATTTAATACAAGTATGTGCCTGTGGTGTCTACAGCTGTCTGTGTGTTCACCCACAAGCGAGTATAATTGAGGCTTAACACGAGCTGAAAGGCAGAGCAGTATCAATAAGTTGTCGGTCACTTTCAAAACTTTTTTCTCTCTTCTTACAAGCAAATCACCACTCTTTTTGTGTTCTGTGACATCCTAATTGTCACATTAAACACTAATCATTGGCCTTGGGTGTGCTACAAAAATTGAAATTATACGTTTTCAAGACCTGTCTGGCATGATTTGTGACTCTCCATCCGTCGCTGCCACCATGGGGGGTCGACAGGAACAAGGCAGGGCGTGTGGAACAGCAAAGACAGGCTTGATAGTCACTCATTTACACTGGTGGGATTGTGGGTGATCATTTTATAACTTTAGGTTTGGTGGTTTGACTTGAAGAATTTCTGAATGTTTCTCTTGTTTCAAGCAGAAGAGAGAGAGAGAGAGAGAGAGAGAGAGAGAGAGAGAGAGAGCGAGACCAAGGTGGGGGACAAGGTTTGATTTCAGTGATGGATGGTCTGGAGGGTTCTGTGGTCCAAATAACGCCCTTGCCCCTTCCTCCATTACCTCCTAACTTCAACAGTAAAAATGGGTTTGGTGCATTCTTTGGGCTGAACAACTTTTGGTCACAGGAAACCAAAGAGGCTCCTGACTCTGTGTGGTTCCTACTTATTGTCTCCCCCAACAGGAAAACGTTGACTTTCCCTGATGTTTTCACTTCATCTCCTGCTTTTCTCACTGAGTTAGTGGTGGCTGTGTGCAAGTGGGTGGTTTGTTGATTGTCTCTGTGTGAGTGTGTGTGCATGTCTTTGTGTATGTCTGTGCATATGTGTGTGTTAGGAATGCCTTGTTGCATTTTTTACTGGTGGAAGTGTTAATGCAATGGTCTTCCTTCTAGGGATTAATTGATTATGGACCTGGCTGATTGTTGAGGTCGATTTCTGGCATTTTCCAAATATTAGTATTGTTTTTATTGATAGGTGTTTAGTGACAACTGTCAATAAATTAAATGTACTTTGGCTCTGATTCAGCCTCCTGTCTCTCTGCAGTCACTAGTGGCCTCAAGCAATGTTCTGACCACAGTTCTATCTGATTGGTTGCATCACGAGTAACAGTCAATCACTGAAAGCTATTGTTTACGCTTAGAGACGGAGAGCACATTTTGCAGATCGGAGCAGCTCCAGTGAAAGAGTGGAGTTGTGTTTAGATGGTGAGGAGCAAACACTGCTGAAGTTGTAATAAATGCTGCAGTCTTTCACAAACATGCTTTGTTTTCCCTGTTACACAGAAAAGGCTCCAACAGTTCAATGGCTGGTGTCACTGCACATGGAATTTACTTTGCCAGTGGTGTTAGACTAAGGCTACTGCTAAGAGTTTTGCTGTGCCTCTTGGCCTGCAGCTAACACTATCAGGATCACCTTAACATCTTCTAAAGTCAGAATTACTTAAACACTACAAATCAAGAATTTAGCAACTTTGACAGTGGCTAAGGCTACACTAATGGCTAAGTTAGGAGGCAGCCACAGATTACCCTCAAGCAATGTCTGCAAAACAATAATTATTAATGCTTCAAGATAAAGGCCTTAGTGAGCAATGATAGAAAAAAGATGAACAAAACAGAGAACAACAGCAGACGGAACTGCAGGAGGCAAACTGATCAGTCTCAATCAATTGATCTCACTGTAAACACAGGACAGCATCGTAGCAGCATCACTCCAATTTCCGTTATATATATATATTCAGTTATAGTAACCATTGTTAATGAAGTAAGCTAGTTATAAATGTCAGGTTCCCTGCTATCAAATGCTGTAATTATATAATATTTAATGTATATCAGTCCCAACTATCAGTAACGTGTCTTTCTTGATTACCAATAATGTGATACCATAATAACATTGGCCCTGAAAAAAAAAGCCATATCAGTCGATCTCCACTTCCTTCCAGCCCGGCACCTATTAGAAGTCTGGATATAAGAGATAAGAGTGACAAACAGCAACAGCACTGGAGGTCAGATGCCACTCAGACATTTGTGTTACAGAACTGAGTATTTATTGCAAAAGGCAACACCATTAAAGATACTGATCCAATGCACTCTTTGTCAACAAATATATGTCTGGTCTGTGTGTGAACTGAAAAAGATTTGTTGTTTGTACACGGCCCTGGCTGTGTAAAAGAGGGCAGTGGGAGTTAAAAGGATGGTAAATCAGGCACATGCTGACTATCTAAATATTCTAGTGTCAACAGTCTTTCTCCAGAATCACAGACTCCATCTTTAAACATACCATAAAACACTGTCCTCTTTGGTTATCCAGGGACTCTGCTGAGAACTAAAACACTAAAGTACAGTTTCAGAGACTGATGTAATCATACAAGAAGTTGACAACACCACATGACTCACATATCAGGGAATAGTTATGGTTGTAAACTGCAGGGGCAAACAGTTAAAGTCAGTTGAATGTGTGTGATTGAATTCTAGTATTTAACTGAGAGACAGCTGAAGACAACTCAGTGATTCATCAATAAACCAGCTACACAGATCATGATTAAAGTAGCACACATGAATGTTTATTTTAGTAAGGTTTTATAAGGGTGGCGCCCTTTTTTGTCTGTAATTTCACTGCTGTCAAAAATGAAAATACTTAATATATCAGTAAAAACTGGAAAACAAAGCAGGAAATGGAAGTTTCAAAGCTTAAATCACAATGTGTTATGTTGATCTGCAGTTTTGTAGATAAAGACTTGTTTAGAGTGTCACTTATGGTTTTAAATATCAGTTGTTTTGGCAGCATCTTATGTTATCAAAGTGCCAGGACATCACAGAGTATTGTCCTTGTGATCGTGAGTGGATTATCTTGTTATCTGGTCCTAAAAATATGAGGTTGTTATGGTGAGATAAAAAAAAGCTTTGATCAGACCATAAAACAACTGAGGATAATATTAAAAATAGGTCTCACTCATCCTGGCTCATGTGCCTTTCATAGGTTTAACAAAACAGGATGAACAGTGAAGTTCTTTGTTTACAAAAAGTTACATTTACTGGATTTCTGCATCATAACTTTTAATGTACTTCTAGTTGCCACAACTGAAGAACTAAAAGGAAGATGACTCAAATGGAATAAGCAGCATATGAATTAAGTGTGCAAGCAGAGAGATGAGGATGCATTATCTATCCGTTGTTGCTTCTCCATCGACAGCTTCCACAGCCAGAGAGATCACAAAGGGCCCACCAAGGGTTTTATGCAGGTGGATAAGCCATAGGACTAACTGTTTATCGTTGTGGTGCTCTGTCTTTGCTCAGCAACAGGCTCAGCAGGTAGGTGGGATGCAAGCCGCCCTCCACCGGCCCTCCTGTGCAGACGCACTGCAGCCTCGGCCTGCTGTGCAGCACCAGGCTGCAACGGAATTTTCATTATTTTCAAAGCGGCTGCTCCTTCTTGGGTGGTCCTCGCCATGTGTTGGCCCCCCGTATGTGTAAATAAGTGTGTGTTTGAATGTGTGTGTTTGTTAGGGTTTGTGTCTTGTTGCTTGCTTATTTTGTGAATAAATTTTGTACATGTGGCTTCGCAAGTGTGCGTTTTTCTCCAAAACTGCACAAGTCACGGATTCCCTTCCCAAGTAATTAGCCATGGCTGCCTTTCACGAGGGTGATAATCTAAACTGGGCAGCAGCCAAGTGGTTAGGACACAGCTAAGTACAGCTGTTGTCCACCACTTAATAGGAGATGTCTGCAAACATCTCCGAATCTGACACAAATACAAAATGTAGACAAGTGATTTACGACCTGATGATACGTTCATTTTTTTGTCTAAAATTTTTTAGTCTTAAAAAAATCTGGTTAAACTACATGTTATCTGTTCACAGAGCTACAAACAATACAACGCACACACAGTACAAATACAATGTTTCCACATAGGCTCCAGATCATAATTATTATCTGCTAAAAGTAAGTTGATTTATTGCATTTTCAGGACATTTGGTGATTCTAAAAACAAGATTTGTGGCTGGAAAAACAGATTTGAGAGAAATAGACAAAAAAAAGTCTGGATTATAGCGACATTGAATTGATGAGTGCAGGAGAGGTTTAATTCCAACTCATCTCCTGTACATTTCAAAAGATTGGGGGCAGTCAGAACCAACAATCACCATCCAGCAAGAGCCTGCAAGGGAGCTTCTTTTCACCTTATTTTATGCATTTTCAAAATAAAAATTCCAGTTCCAATAACAAATTATTGAATGTTTTGCTTGGATTTGAACGGATGATTTCATTAAAAAAAAACATGTTTATTTTTCCTATTTTCTTTTTCTCATTTAACTTCACAAGAAGGTAATAGGAAATTACAGATTATAAAATGTGTGCATTTCTTCTCCTTTTTGCTGTCGGCAAGCTAAAAAGTAAAAGCAGCACAGGAAGCTGCACACCATCCGTTATTCTACCACTCTGCACTTGTACATTTTTGTCAGTGCACTGCATTTCCAGATGATGTTGAAACTGAGCTGTGGAATAACATGAACCAGGCTCATTGTTTGTGCAATTCCCTCTTTGTGCAGAATTAATTTTACTGAATGCATGTCCAATGTGCATGCACCACAGCTTGATGCAGGGCACCATCAAACACTCAAATATTTGTGGTTGCTTGAGAAGAAGTCTGCTTGGAAATTTGACTCTTCTCCTCCAAAATGATTTTTCCATTGTTTTGGCCAATTCCGCAGAACTTGGAAATGGAGCCAAGTCCTGAGCCAAAAGGGCCAACTGTAAGTTCCAGAGAAGCAGCACATGTTTTTTTAGCGTATGCACCAGCTGTATGTGCCATCATACCATTATCTCAGTACAAATGTAGCAGACTAATCACACAGAAAAACTGCAACCAATTTTCTTGTCACGGCTCGTCATGTGGCCAGTTCACCAAAAATACTGCACATTCACACTGGGAATAATTCAGAAAATAAAGATGAGTAAGGGAGAGCTGAGGTTGAAACATTCAACACAGATACTATGATTCCGAGTCCCAGAAGTGCATTATAGTTTCCACAAGAGCTTAAAGTAAGAATAGTATCCATATATCTGCCACATAGCATCTTAGCTTTCTTCCTCTACTGCTGCTTAGATCTGGGCCACAGAACTGAATATACTTCCTCTCTGTATTCACCTCGAGTTCTTTTTAGTCTCTGCATTTGCAGTCAGGCTGAACTTGAAATGCTGAGAAAGCTGCACTAATGAAATCACTCTTTCTGTGGTTCTCACAGCTCACTGGTCAGATGCAAAGACAACATTGTGAAGAAAAAATGGATTTTAACAATGTGGGAAAGCAGAAGTAATTCAGAAGTAGCAGGAAATTCAATTATGGATCAGTAAAAAGCAATCATAAAGGAACAGATGATTACTTATCGAACCTCACAATGCTTCATTTTCTAAAAGTAGATGGAAACCAGACACAGCTATTCATTTGATAAAAGGTTGCCCATGCTAGTAAGTCAACTGATTTCAATTCATTGCACGATGTAAAAAAAGAAAAAGAAATAAAAACCAACAAAAACACTTAAACCTTGTGCCCACGTCCAATGACCTAAATACAAATCAGAGACAACAGCTATTTTGTCTGACTGGTAGCAATGTAGAGCTGTCCGGTTCATCGATGTGAAGGAAAGTGGCCTTGTGTTTTTGGAGTTTTTGGGGTTTTTTAAATTTGACCTACAATTAGACTTGTGTATTGCCTTACCTTATATGTCATATGTTTGCTCAAAAGTAACTTGAGACTGTTTGATTCTGACCCAAGACACATCAAGACTGTACATGTTATGACCCATATGTTAAAGGATGTTACATTTGTAGTCTTCAGCAGAATCGACAGGTTTGACCAAACTTTTATTTTAATACACAAGAATTACCACAAAGGCATTTACCAACACAAGTCCTATTGTAATTCTGGGACTTTAACTATGTGCAGCCAGAGGACTGTAAAATGATACATTAAAATATATTGATGGACAGTAAACCCACTCCTAGACTATGAAGAGACTGGAATGAAGAGAGGGGGAGCAGCAGAGACAAAAGTCAGAGAGCAGAGGAAGTCTAGAGTATACTGATGAAGGGTGAAGCCTGCTGAAACCAAGGATTTTCAGATTCATTTTGAAGTGTCACCTTGCATGTTGTAAAATGTGGAAAATGTCTAAAATTTCACAATAAGAGCTTTGACAGTAGTTTGAGGTGGCATATGATTTCTTCAAAAAAGAGCTGATGTGCATAATGGAACACAGAAACAACTTTTTTCTTTTACATAACAAACATTTAAGTCACATGGCTGATCTGCTGTTTCTCTTTCTTTATTGTCTTGACTTCCAGACAGCATGAAGCATGGCCAATGAAATATTAATACTGACTTGTCCAAGTGAAAACAATTCCTGAAGACTTTATATTCCACTCAAAGAAGGCCAGTGTTATGTTTCTTTCTTCCTTCTTCGGGTTCTTTAACAGTTGACAAACAGTGGGTTAGTTTCTGGCTTCTTCTTCTCCGTTTTTTACAGCCATGCCTCATGTAGCCTATATCATAGCTTTCTGTTGACACTGTGTAGCCCAGTTTATTCACTCCAAAGAAATTAGCGGAAATAAAAGCTAAATTTCAATTTTCTTTTTTGACATTTCAAAAACTTGCTTCAGAGTTGCTTGACAATAATCATGTTTCTAAATAATTAAGAAGCCATTCTAAAAGAAAAATTGAATTCAGGAATAATTTGTCATTTCACAAAATTAATCTTCCAGTAGATGGGTTTTATGCTGTTTGAAGACAAAGACAGCAAAAGAAGTGGAAACATAAAATCAGTGATGGCAGTTAAATCATCATTATGTCGGAGTCTTTACAAAAAAAAGGTGCTGAAATTTTTAAAAACCACCAGCCAGTGTAAAAATTTTTGTCTTGTGAAAATTTTTATCAAATTTTGCTGTTTTCATCAACTTTCTGTAATGTGATACTTGTGATGTTTTGGAATCAGAGCTATTAAAGAAAGACAACAGCACACACTATCAGATCAGTGGGCAGAGTCAGTGAAGGTGCTGATGTAT
The DNA here is from genome assembly GCA_024666655.1 of Dascyllus trimaculatus. Classification (NCBI taxonomy): domain Eukaryota; kingdom Metazoa; phylum Chordata; class Actinopteri; family Pomacentridae; genus Dascyllus; species Dascyllus trimaculatus. Next base: position 25,058,725 of record CM045448.1, read on the forward strand.
TGTCTTTAATAAAATATAAACAAGGAGGTGTGTTCTTTGAATCTTGGAAATATTTTTTTGTTTAAAATTTTTCAATGATTCCGAGCATAAAGTGTGCACGTGTGCGTATCAGTCTGAGTTTGTCCTTGTTTGTGTGAACATGCCTCTTTCTCTTCCCCACTGTCAGGAACAATAGCCTGCGGTGAAGTCCTGAGGAGCAGCCAAAACCACAAACAATGAGAGGGGCGTCGCGTGTCTCAGCAGGAGGTGGTTCATGCCCGGGCCATCGTGAGGGGAAAACGTCCAGAGACATGACTAGAACCAGGTGAAATGCCTGGAATGTCAGACTCCCATCTGGCTTCCTGCAATAGAAAATCATGCCAAAGAAACCCTGAATGAGAGAAAGTGAAGGATTATGTTCAGCGTCCAGAGAGGTGGAATGTCAGACCATTCATGCCAACTTGACCGAAGCAACTGACATTGAATGACTGAAGAATCCAGCTCTAATTTTTCTGTCAACTGTATTTCTAAACAAAGAAAATCTCTCTACTATTTGGCACAATGTGACCTTTTGTGACCTTAACGTGTGCCTCGATCATTGATGTGTTCAGTACAAATGAACTACAAAGATGAATAGTTTCTTGGATCAGGGTGTGCCACAGTTATATTTCCAATCATCTCTAACCTGCATTTCCCTCAGAGACACTAAGAACAAGCAGGGCATTCAGTGACAGTTTTGGCTCTTCTACTTGTGGGAGCTTTTCAAAGAAGCAGCAACGAGGATCCTCCTGGAGAGATAATCCCCCAAAATAAACATACATGAACGTAAATCTCGGCTACATCAACAACGCAAAAAAAATCCCACAGCTTGGAGATGTGAAGGGAGAGTTATATCAGCAGAGTAACAGTGACAAGTACGAGCTTATAATGTCTGTGTTATACACCTACATGAATATGACCTTCCTGTTCCAAGCAGCTGTGAATGAGCCACTGAGTGGGAAGCACAGTGGAAACAGCTCATTACCCAATAAAAGTGCAACAGGCTGAAATAACGCTATGCTTCATTTATGTGCATTTTTTTCCTATTTATGCATTAAAAATGAATGGATTGCCAGGTTTTTTTTCTTTTTTTAGAGATTATCTTTATAAAATAAGCTTGCATTGTTGGCTGAGGAGAACAATTTGCAGAGAAGCGGCAAAAAGGTGGATTAAAACCAGGCTAACAACCCATATCTCACTGCCATTTATGGACACATGCTTTTTTCTCCACCAGAAAGTCCAAACAATAAAACTAAAAAAAAAAACAGTCGTGTTTTGTAAGTTGGTGGTCTAGTGCTCAAGTAGAGCTTGCCATGTGACTGCAATATTGTGTTTGGAGTCTACCTGGACAGCTTCTCTCAAACTGTATACTGATTTGTAATGTTTATTTATGAAAAAGACGATAAATCAGAATTACACCACATTTTGGATAATAAAAAATGCAGCTGCTAAAGCTTGTTATCAATTAAAACATCAAGTTAGCGAAACTCCAGTGCAGGTCTGGGCTTGTCTACTCATCTCAGTCTTAAATATTCAGTCAATATTTTTAATGCCCAGAATCACAAATCACATGTGTGTCTCTAGTGTTTTCTGTGAGTGGGGGAAAACTGAGAAAAATAAATGCATCTACAGTATTACAATATGGAGAAACAGAATAATAACACAGGTAAATGACAGACAAGTATTTATAGCATCAGTAATGTGCACCGCGCCTGTTCACAGCTGTTTATTTTCCTTAATTCCTCTCTCTTAAACATCACATTGGAAGACATGCTCCTTCCACTGTCCATTTGTTTCCCTGTAAACATTAACGTATATTGCCAAACAGCCATATGTTGTTAACACACACACTCACAGCACACACACGAACCTCGCCCATTCCCCCGATCGACACTCTGCTGATTTGACATAAACAAGTCAGAGAGGCTGAATAAAGACAAGCCAGGACACATCGCCAGGCTCACTTTCCCTTTTTGGCTCTGCTTTATGTCCCAGATCTTTCAGTCATTTCCACCTACAGGACATGGATGGATTGATAAAAAGAAAACACCATTTTGATCATGATTTTGTGACACGTCGAAGTTTCCAGTCAGCCATGAACTTTAAATCCTGCACAGATAAAAGCAAAAGCAGAGATGTTTTTTTTTTTTTTACTAGTGTTTGCCCTTCTTGCTTTTCCTCTCTGTTTCTGCCTGTCTCCCTCTGTCAGTATCACCCTCCACGTCCTTCCCCGAGGTGCGAATTTTATTAAAACATATGTGCTGCACTATAGCCTTGAGACGTAGCTAGCGTTTTATTTTATATCATTTTTAATTCATAGTCCCTGCAGAGAACACCTGGAAGAGTTTTAAGATAGACATGGTGCACTTTTAGTGTCATGGAAGAATGGAGTTGGAAGGGGGGAGAGTCTCATCTTACCTTTGCACACTTTTGCTGAAATCTTTTGTGAAACACCTCTTTACTCATGCTGTCTGCACACAGATTTGTCAGAATTACCTAAACCTTATTTTTTTTTTGAAAAGCTTAGCACATTTTAAAAAGCCTGCTGATGTAAGAAGCTTCAGCAACAAACAGTGTTAGCTTTAACAGGGATACGGCCCTGAGGTAAAAGAACATAGAAAGCTGTGTTGGTGGAGTCGCACCAGAAAAACAATAAAATATGACCCAATAAATCCAGTTAAAGTAATAGATATGTGTATTTAAAGGATTATTAGACACAAAAGCGCAAATAATTAATCATTTTAGCGATGTGGAAATCTTGTAAAAACCTATTTTCTTTTTCATCACAATGAAATATGTCTACTAGGAGTGAGTGTGCATGTGTGTGATCACCCAAAACACCAAGCTTGTTGGGTGTCAGTGCATTGCATTGCCTTGCAGCAAAAGATGTTTTGGTTCAGTTTTTTTAAAAATTTTGCTGTCATTGCTTTCCCAAAGGCCCTTGCATTGGCCCCCTCGCTGATGGACTTGCTCCATTCAACTTAATGGAATGGCTGAATTTCTTTTTTTTTCCTATTTGGAATTAAACTACAAGATTAACTATGCTAAAGAATGTGAAAAGAAGCCTAGAAATTACCAGGAGCACATTCTTTGGTTTGATGTGACCAATATAAACTGATTCGACTCAGATGCTGTCCTGCATGTTTGTTTGAACCTGGCCATGACTACCACAGTGAATGCATACTCCTGACAGTGAAGTGCAGAGGTGGGAATGGCACGGGGCTGAATGAGTGCAAAAGGAGATGACATTTATAGATGGCACCATAAATGCCTGCAAATTTACCAAAAATACTGGCTGACAAGACAACTCTCAGCCTGTCTGTATTTTAATATAATAAATCCCAGCTGTTAGCTTTTAGTTTAACATAAGAGCAAATACCCCATTGTTCAGCTCAGAAGTACTGCAGTTACTGTAAGGTGGCACAGCTTAGAATCATTTGGCATGTGGCTGATATTGCACAAGAGTGTACTCACTTTTGTTGCATACTGTATAGTGCATTAGTGGAGCTCAGAGGTTTCTTTATTAGGACATAATCCAACACTACTAACAATAAAACCTAACTTCTATTAAACCAAAACAATCATTACAATGTACTTAAATCAGCGAAAACACTTCAAATGTGAATTGTGGTGTTGTTGAAAATAACAGGTGTGCACAGCAAACATATGGAAATTTGACTCTGAGGTTCGACTTCAATGTACTTTAAGTGTCAGGCACTGAAGGTAAATCATTTAAAAAGAATACACAGACATGTTTTACAGAATAACACTTCCAGGTATTGCATCACAGTCAGTGTTACATTTGAATTTCAAAAGAAATACGCAGAAGCTCATTGACTTGCAGAGACTAAAATCCATGTATTCATTAGCAACACCAATGACTTATGCCGAATTAAGTCAAATTATTCTGCATGTCACTGGCAATTCTTTGTTTGAATCCCTGCCAGTGATTTTATGAAAGGCCTCATTTTCACATCAGAGGTCGAGGCGTCTCTGAACAGATCCTAATAGGTGCTTTGGGACATGCGTAGCCCTTCTGTCTCCGCGTCTCCTGGCATCCTGTCTTTTGTGTGAAATATCATTTAATCACTGTTATTGATTGTTCTTAATCACTGCAATTGGTTTCATCTCATTTGGGGACCACATGTGCAGTACTAATGAAATGCCATCTGTTCAGTTTTGAGTCAAATCTAGTTATCTGCCATGTGGCACCTATTCCCAGTAGACCATGCCCATTCGATGCTCAGGCAACCTGGTCGTCCAGAACAGACCTAATCCCACCAGCTCATGACTGTTTCCTACAGGATGCTGGTGTGTGTGTGTGTGTGTGTGTGTGTAGGTGTGCAGGGGGGTGGGCAAGTGCTAAATTCTCAAATTGATCCTTCAAAATTGATCAAAATTGAGCATCTACAAGCATTTTACAAGTGCACACAATTCCACCAGAAGAAAATCCACATTATGTTCTGGATTTTCACGTCTCCATATCATTTGTTGCTGACTTTTTATGGCAAAGTGTGAAGTGATAAAACACAATGACAAAGCACAAAGGGGGGTTGGGCATCCATACTGAAGCATATCACCCAAACAGCTTTCCACAATAGGGACAAAACCAGCAAACAAAAACAAATTGTGGCAACGAGCAACTGAATAGTGACTTGAGGGTTGGTGCTTGGAGCTAGGACACTGAAATGATAATGGGCACTCTGTACTGTGCCTGATGGCCCGCAGTTTTACAGCCCGAAGAGAAGGCTTTTTACTGTCTGGTAACTCAGCACCAACAGATGTGTTTACACAACCTTTATTACCTGTCATTAACGAGCTGTCAGCATGTGTGTGTGGAAACAATTCAAGGTTTACCTCAGAGACATGTGTGCAGAGGATGTGACTGAGAGGTGGTTGGAATCTGTGGATTTGATCTGAAATAGTTTGGAATAAAATCAAGATGCCTTCATGTTGAGGTTATCTCCACATTTGGAGAGATAGCCTTGTCTGCTCTCTAGCCTGTTGGGAAAGACTGATACTAATTTCATATCTGTGCAGACAGCAGAAAGGTGCAGGACATGTTTAGTCTAGCATTAGCTTAGCACAAAGACTAGAAGCAGTCAGGAGGGGCAGTCAGCGTGAGGCAGGTCGATGTTTAAAAAAATCAGTAATTTAAGTAATTGCAGCTCCTGTTGCGCATGACTAATGAGTAAAGTAATGTGATTCCTTCAGGTTATAATTTGTATTGCTGAATGAGAAAAAATCTCTTGTATGACTACATAAAGAAAGATTGAAATCTTATTAAGAAATCCCTAGAGTGTAAACTTAGAAAAGTATAAATTGAGCAACCAGCAAAAAAGACAGCTTATCGATTGACCCGCACATTATTTTCATGTTTTGTGCAAAAGTCATTTCGACCTGTGCATTGTTTTTTCCCCCTCATCTCATCTCTGCCAGAAGCATATTTGTTGCAATAACCTTGCAAAACATTTTTTGTTCCTTTTTTTTTTTTTTTTACAAATGCAGCACGTTGCGACATACGTACGTACTCAGAAAAAACATGTTTTTGATGTAAACATGGTCTAGTTTTTCTGCATACAAAGAGGGCAGATAGTGTGCAAGTGAAACCTTAAAGATGTTGATCAAATGCAGTTCGAAAAGGAATTTCAGTGTGCAGGATGTTTCTCTTTTATTTGAAGCATATACGGAAATTAGAGTATGAGCACAAGCATCGGGTATTTTGTTTTTTATGCGTCCTCTTAGGGCATTATAAGTTTGCTCAACCACTGCCTCAGTGCGGAGATGTCAGAAGTGCAGAGCAGGAACTTGGTATGGATTCAAGCAAGTGTTATACTTTTCACATCACTGAGTACACAAAAGGTCCGTGAGTGTCTGAATGAAGTAAATTTGTCTTCTGCCAAAGCCTGTGAGAGTCTGTGCAAACACCTACGTATGTTGTATGTTGATGTCAATGTCAAGGGCAGTTGTGTGCATGACTGACAGTAGTGTGCAAAGTCCTCTGAGTAGACTAGAACAGTGGACACCAGAGTTATATCATCTGGAGGACTCTGTTTCTTATGTGTCCAGCAGATCAGCAACTACCATCATTCTGGACAGGAACACTGCTGCTGAGCATTACTGCCCTTGTAGACTAGTAGTAGTATCAACAAAACGCAGTGGGCTCCACATGCACTCTTGGACAAAGAATGAAATTTGTCACATATATGGTTTAAAAACAGCAAGATGTAACTTATACACTGGATGTGTCCTTTTTGGAAATAGCAAATTTAATTGTGTGGATTCCATAAGGCATATTTGGTTAATTTTAGAAATGGTTTCCTTAGTTCCTGTCTTCAGTGAGTGCACTTTTACTTAATGAGTTTTTTTTTGTTTGTTTCCTTTTGTTCCATAAAGTGCTTGGTGTTACATTCATTTGTACAAAGGTGCTATACAATTTTGATCTGATTGATAGCCAGTTTTTGCAACTTCTGGCCAGAGCAAAGCTAGTTTTTCCCCCTTTGTTTCTACACTGCATCCATACTAATTTCTTTTAATTTTAAAACAGTATTGTGACGTAAAGACAGTCTGTCCAGACAGGCATTTTAGCACCATTTCAATAATAATCTCCATACATAGTAAGATCCTTAAAGAACATGTCTCTAAGACCAGAGGTTTCCTTAACTGCAAAACAGACATCAAGGTAATTACACTAGGAATTAATTGTCCATGTTGAAATAACTGCTGGTTGTCAGGGCTGATGTCTTCTCAGAAAAATGTCACATGAAAAGAGCCTGATGAAACAGGATACGTATAGCGACAATCAAGACCCAATTAGAAAGCAAACATGAGGGTCTGCTTTATCATTTCAAAAGTCTCTTTTCTAAAATCTAAAATGCAAACATCTTCATTTCACCTGCTGTATAATGTCAGAGTAGTGTGGACTCTAGGCATAAATGGAGCAGATGTTATGTTTATTAACATGAAAACACATTGCTGCGGATGTAGCCTAAATGCTAAGCTAACTGGCCAGTTACTGTAACTTTAGATATACTAGACAGATGTGAGCAGCATGGGTCCTCTCATTTAATTCTCTCCAATAAAATGAATAAGCATGTTTCCCAAAATGTCACAAAATAGGCAAGAAAACATCTTCACAGCCAAAAACGCCAAAAAAATAGCACAGCAAACAGAAAGTAAAGTAAATGACAGCAAAAATTAGGAAGGGGCAAAACCAACTGCGAAAAACAAACATACCAGTGGTAGGCAGGAGTATGAAAATAGCCCTCATGAGGGAAGTGAGAGTTTGACAGTGAATTTATAAAGAAGGAACTTAATGACATTGCTACTACTGCTACCAGTCACAGGACAGTTTCCTGCTCTTGTTGGTACGATAAACTCATGACCCCATCTACGAACCACAGTTTCTCTGTATATGGTTGGAAAAATCTGACAATCCTAAAAAAAAAGTGCAGAGGAAAATGACTGGAGAGGCCATGCAAAAGACTGAAAGTGTCTGTTTATTTTCTGCCTGTCCAGAGTTTGTTGCTGTTTCTGGTTGGCTGCAGGCTGAGCTTTGGAGAGGTCCACAGCTGCAGGCTGTAGTGCACCATACAGACCACTGCAATTATAGTAGAGCATGTCAGCCAAGCAAACAGCTACAGTGGACACTCCAGGGAGTGTGTGTGTGTGTGTGTGTGTGTGTGTGTGTGTGTGTGTTCTGTTACATTGTGTGCTTAGTTATGGACAGCTGCCAGTGGAAGGAGAGAACAGCGAGGGGGGGCTGGTTGGATATCAGTGTTTGCTCTGGCTTGCCACCAAAAGACTCCTATGTTTTTCTCAGCTGGCGATAATAAATGGAGAGGACACAGACGGAGAAAAAAAAAGAGGGAGGCTGACCAAAAAATGGAGGAAAAGAAATGTGGAATGGTAAAATGTGGAACAAGAGGGCAAAGAAGGCAGAAAGCATAAAACATAAAAACTGATATACATATATATATAATGAACACAAAGAAGGGGAACAAGAGACAAAAAAGTGTAAGAAAATAAGAGAGGAAAAGGAGAGAGCTGGAAGAAGGGACGATGGTGAGGTGGAACTGACAGGAAAATGAAGAATAGGAAACAGGAGGAGGAAGAGAAAGGACAAAGGGAACAATAAGGGGAAGCAACGGGGAGAAGAAGAAGGAGGGAAGGGGAGGTATATGGCCAGAAGTGTACTTTAAGTCAGTGTCCTAAAAAGTGATGTTGAAGAAAGCTCCGGGCAAATATCAAAAGGTGTTCAATTCCTTCAAAGCAGACAGTAAATACTGGGGTAAAATAAAATACAAGACATAGGCCATTAAAAGAAATCTGCCTGTGCTCGTCTGATCAGCCAAACCCACTTTTTTTCATTTCATTTCAAATCAAATCAACTGAATTCTTTTACATCAGACAGACATTTGAGGTTCTATAACCAATAAAAAACCCACCACTGTACTGCTTAGACGGACACAATGGTAACTTTGTGTAGTTTGTTCAGTTTTCCCACACCAGAAAGGAATCACCTGTTATAATGGTGTGATGATATGACAGAAGCACTATGCTCAGTCTAGGATTCTGGGTTAAACAGTTGTTTTTAGTCATTATTTACAATGTGTTGTCTAGATAAAAAACTATATTAACAAAAAGAGGAATATAAATATAGGGGGTTTTAATTTTAGTTAGGTTCTACTAAGTGCTTTACACTGCAACTTACATCCGGAGCGACTCGGGTGTTCGGTTTTTTACCCAAGAACACTTTAGCACATATGGAGGCATTGGATTGAAAGGTCAAAACAAAAGAGTTTACTTAGATCTACAACTACTTGCATAAGGTTAAACTCAAACAGTGACCCCTTCATATGACCCTTGTTATACCTTCTCACTTGACTCATGCTATCCTGTGATCTTCTGAGCCTCTGGCAAAGATCAGCCAGGCCCTCATCAGCTTCTGGAGCAACTTTGATTGAGGCAAAGCTTCCCTGAGATTCCATGTACAAGTCAATACTCCCCTGGATTCTCCCCAACTTGTGTAGTCCACTATTCCAGGCCGCAGCATTTATCCAGATCTTGTCCACAGTAGGCATTACAACCTGGAAGAATCCAGGCATGAATGGGATTAGCCAACCAGAACTCATGTTCTGATGATCTGTCTGAAAAGTTGAATTGTTGAAGTGCTGAGTAATTTTGAACCATATACCCTGTTCTGTGCGGAAGCGTTCTCTGCTTCCTCCTAGTTAACTGGTTAAGGGCCTCTTAGACAGAACATCGTTTGCACTGTGGTCACTGCAGGGTTCAGTGCACTGCTTGAGGAGAGTAGTGTAGCAAAGAGCAAAATAGTTGGAGTTTTCACAACTTCCAGCGGGACTATCTCACCTCATCCCTTCAAGTGAACAGTTAAACTTTGAACATTGTGGTATAAACCTTTGGAATGAATGGGTTTTACAGGAAGGGCCATTACTCCATTTATGGAGAGGACTAAGACGTATAGGCACATACTGCAGTCATGACCTCATGCAGCTCCACTCTCCTCATCCTCGTGCTACAGGCTTGGTCAGTACATTCAGTTCAGCTTGACATTAGAAACATTTAGTTACATTACCATCGTTGGCGGTTGATGTGCATTGGCATGTCAGTCCATCCTTCTTCACAATCCACCTCTCAGGGTTGATTAAACATGGATCAGACACTGCACGGATTTGGTGAACGGACAAGTCTTATGAGGATGGGGTTAATTTTTTTACGAAAGGCATACATTTTAAGTTGGATGTTGAATATGTGTTGTCCACGAGTGGCAACTGTAGCATTTACACTCTTCGCAAGAAACACACACCCTTAGACAAACACACACAAGTGCGTCAGAGGGTAGCATGTTAGCGTCATGTTCGCTCATCAAGCTGTACAGCAGCTACAGCCATAAAGAATTACAACGAGGGAACCTATGCATTACCTCCTCTAAGACACACACACTCACCCACATGCAGCCCCAGACCTATCATCCCCATTCGTGGCTTTGATCGCAGCGACCACAAATCCAGCTGGGGCGGTGTTTATAGTGTGTAGTTGTCGCCTCTGTGCGACTTCAGAGTGGAAGAGGTGGGCGTTGCACCAAGCGACATGACTTCCAACTTCATAAAGATCAGCCAAGCGCAATTAGTTGTGTTTTTACACTCCAGCCCAGCTACCCAGCAGCCCCTGGCCTTTTCATGTAGGCTTCTCTGTCTGTCTCGGCTCAAAAGACAAAAAAAGGAAGGAGGGATTGGAGGCGGTGAAGCAGCCATGTTAGCTAATTGGGACCCACATCTGACACAGGCCTCCTCACTGATGTCAGAGCCCAGCCCAGATGTGACGCTGTGGGCAGATGAAAGAGTTTAATAGACGGGATTTTTTTCCATCCAGGGTAGCAAGGAGCGAGTGGTGCTGTGGTAGAAGAAGAGATAAAAGATCTGGGGATAATTTTAAGCATAATGGCTTGATAACGCTGGACTCTCCGTCTCCGAAACACAATCGCAATCACAATGTAAGGAGCGGATGGGAGGGAGGCAGATAAAAGAGGCCTGCTCCTGGGTTCAGATGGCTTTTCGAAATGTTTGTTGTTGTTCGGTTTGAAGTTTTCTGTTGACGATAAGAGCCCCCTCTGATCATAAGGCCCTCTTATTGAACTATTCAGAAGGCAGCTCATTATGGCCATCTGATAAAAAAGAGCCAAACAAAAAGGCTGATTTGTGTTTTCATGACAAAAGGTAAACACACAATATCTCAGTCCCAGCGGGTTTGTTTGCTTACTTTGCTTGCCTCCCCTCCTGGCTGCGCTGCAAGTGTCTCTTAAGGCTGACAGTGTTTTTTGAGGGGCTTTAAAATCTTAACACTCTCCTTCTTTGTTGTGGGACTCTAATCAAAGGGGTGAAAATCCTCTTGGATGCAGTAGAAACAGGGATTGGATCCCTTAGACGAGCAACAAGCCTTTCAGCTGCTCATGAGAGAAACCTTCTGATCCACAGTGAAAAGACTTTATCTGTTCCCCCACTAGTCCACTCACAGGGTGAAATCTTTACTGTGGCTACGACTGAAAGTGCCTAATGTGGGGAATCTCCACTTCTCATCTCTTACTTGCACACCACAAAGTCTTCATTACACATGTGTAGAACCAAAAACTATAAACCCCTTTACTTACACAAGATGTAAAGTTGAGGAACGCATAAGACAAATACACAGAAAAAGAATCAGATGAAAATGTCCTGACTGCTCTTCATATGAGCTAATCTCTCAAAAATGCTTGATCCTGTATATCTAACTTAAAGTAAAACTCAGCAGCATCTTTTCATCAGATGTGAGCTTTTTCTCAACTAGATAAAAATCCTTATCTTGTAAACCAACAATATTTCTCCTTTTGGTGTCCCAGTTCAACCTGAGATAACCCTTTTGATGCTGGCAGTTTTTCAAACTGAAAAGGTCCCACCAAAGCTGCAGAAGATGTTATAAACCACTGTAGACTGTATAGAAAGATGAATGTAACAACCAATGACATCACCCACTGGCTTTAATTGGACTTGAACTGAAGCCCAGAGAATACCTTAAGGCCAACCTGTGCTTTCCACAGCTGCATGTCTGCAAATGTCCTTAAGAGCCCATGTGACGTAAATTTAACCATCTGTCCAAGTCTGCAAGGTGGCATCAGCAAAATCTGTATGTACTGCAAGTGTGTCCACTGCACATATGCAAGGAAAACAAAACAACTGCTTGCCATAAAGCTGTGCAAGGTGACATGCCATTATCAACACCTTTTAAATTCATCATTGAAAGAGTCATAATCGAAGTAGTAGCTGCCAGACTCTGGAGGTGCATTCCTTCAATGGTGCCAAAACACAGTGGGAAGTTTCTAATTCTCCAAAAACTCTGTCATATGTTCACCCACGGCTTGGAACAGGAAGGCAACAAATTGTAGCTGCAGGCTATTCTATAGCCTTGGCACTCTCTAGGATAATCATTGACATAGTCTGTAACTGGCTGCTATGTCCTATAAAACTAATGGAACATCTTTTCTGGATGGAGCCAGGACCTTCCAAATATGGGAAGCAAAGTGGAGCAGGGAGAGCAACACTTAAAACCAATCACGCCCCTAAACCTACTTCTTTTTGAGGTCTAATATGTACTTAATTTTGAATGTATTTTTAAAATGACCACCAGCAAACTGATCAGAAGGAGTGGCTTTAGCTAGTTACATCCTAATTACTTGTGTAAAAAATGCATTGAATTAGTATTTCATGAGAGAATTTAAAGTTTTTTAAATGGGAATTTATTGAACCCAAAGATTTTTTGGAGTCACCTAATGACCAAAGGTAGTATTACACTTTGAAGTACTTTTGCATTGGCTTCAGTTTCAAGCAGTAGATGTTGCCACTTACATACTTTTAAACAGTTTTTAAAAGCTGACTGGTACTCTGATCAACATTCCCATTAGTAAGGATACTTGACTGACAAAGTTAATTGTGGTAATCTTTGTGTGGAGTTCAACAGGGCAGGGACATTATTACTCAGTTTGCTTTATTTGTACCAGAGGTAAAGTCAAATGTAGTTACACGAGAAAGGTTGATGATAATAATGCATCATTGCACAGAGCAGCTCACATGAATCTTCACCTACACTAGCTGAAATCCTCCTAATGAGACACAGAAAGATGAGACCGTGGACAAAGACTCAAGAGAAACATCATGGACCCTGACATTTGCTATAATAAAAGTTTTCAAAAAGCATAAAGTACACTTGATCATATGGAAGTACATAGAAGTCTGTCTTCCTCTGGTTTCGACCCTTTACTTCTCCCAGCGGTCACATGGGGGCATACTTGAACCAATAGACTGCTCTTTCTCACCCACTCTGGCCTGTTCTGACACACACACGCGCGCACACACACACACACACACACACACACACACACACACACACCCTCACTCGCAGAGGGCTCCGACATTCACTCTCACACAGGGTGACACCCCCTCTCTTTTGAAAATACACAATCACCATTCACTCTGCAAAATCCACACACACCACCGTCCTGTCTGCTTGGGTACACTTTGTCAACGCACACACGCTCCCGCACATACACACACACACACTCCACCGAGGGCCCCTCGCCTTATTGCCTCTACATTTGGCTGGTGCCATTTGTTCCACACTTTTTGTTGGTGGCTGACGAAAAGCTGCTCAGAGCTGGTGGTGCTCTGAGGCCACATGATGGAAGTCTTGTCCTGACTTGGTGAAGACTGATGTCACGACCTGAGACTTTAACAAGCATTGAACTATAAAATGTAAAGATATTTCCAGCACCATAGTAGCATTTGGAAGTAGATTTTGTCACTGGTACGCATTGGGTTGATTCAGCTATACTGAAGACAACCAGCTAAGTATACTGCTCTGAAGGCTAATTTGAAATCTGAAGATGTATTACTCAAATAGGTGTTATAAGTCAGATAGCTATTGTTAGTTACAGGTATGCAGGAGTCACATAGAGTTGAACGCTGTCCAGCTAAGGATGTAGCTTCTGCAGAGCTGAGTGCAGTCAGTAAGGCTAAACTAACAGCTGCTGGATAGTCAGTAAGTCCCTCAAAGTAAAGGCCTGTCTCCTTTTAACCACAGTGTCTTGTGCACGTCAGCAAGGAGGATTTAGCGCTGTTTAAAGGCACCATGCAGAACTGGGGTGAAATGAAACTGACAATCCAGCTGCCACATCCAGTTTCATCATGTGTCTCCTGAGGTCTGAGTCCTGCTGGTCTGATTATTAGTGCACTGAAAGTGATGGAGAAGCTGTATGATTCCAGATGATAACCAAAGCTGTGGACACCAGTGCAGAACTGGTCTGATATGTGGGCTCACCTCTCTTAACGATCTAGTATTTAAAACCACAGTGACACATTTCACCCTATTTACTGGCCTTATGTACCAATGACTGCTTCCACTTTCTCATTTCCCCCTAACTGTGCTGACCGAATGCAACTAAAACAAATTATGCAAAGCTAAGATTCGTTTTTTATACAGTGGATCTTCCATTGTGAGAACTGACACTATAGACACAAGTCAGCACTTAATTTCTTTTCCATGGCTGCTGCAAGTGCGTCTCTGCTGAACCAGGACAAAACGAGAACTCGCACACTATTTCCCCACACCTCTCACTTTCATTATCTCTCGCTCTCGCTGCTCGTGAAAAGCTATACAGTATTTATTGTTTTCTCTGTGTGCACATGCAGGCACGCACAAGACCCGTCTGATTATGCTTATATGAACGGGACCACACACCAGCATGCACATGAGCACATGTGGCGAGCACACACACCTGAGCCACACTTGACTCGGTGGGTGGTGGAGAGCTCGCCAGATTTCACTTCTTTAAACAGAGCAGCAATATTCAGCAAGATGGAGAAGGGCGTGCTGCGTAATCAGGGGCTTAAAGGAGTCAGAGTAAAGAGTTGGCATCTTGATGAAGGCAGAGCATGCTGGTGCCTTCGCTGCCCTCTTTAAAGTGGTTTCAAATGTACTTTTGGTTTTTTTAAAAATCTTGACTACTTAAATCTTTGCTCCTTACATGTCTTTCCAGTGAAAATGCTTTATACTTAGCAACTGATAATGAAATCGCCTCACTTATTGGAAAGTGTTTAAAGATTCCCCCAAATCCCATGATTTAAATGTAATAAAATAAAGCTTGTGTTCTTAAAAAATAATAATATCACAGTATTACTCTAAGAGGCCTTTATTTTTTTGTATGAGACGTAGTATATTATGTAATTATATTATTGCATATGAGATCATATGCAACTAATGTGCACGTGTTTCCACAGCGCTTATGCCTGCAAACCAATCGTAGCCATGAGAAGATTCCTGTACAGAAGGTTGTAGAGGTTGGATTATAATGTCTCCTTGTCCTGGGGCATGTGTTTCAGCACTGACTTGCTCCTACAGCATGAAAACAGATATGGTTGGACATGTTTGTGTGGAAAGGAACTTGTGTAATTCGTATGTTTCTCATGCCGAACAAAAACGAAAACTAAGGGCAACAAATAGTTGCGATCAAGTTTTTCCCAAATCTCACCAGACTCATATTTAACCTTAAACTTAAAAGTCCCAAGCCATATGTAGCTATATGATGAATAGAATATGAAAAATCTTTATGGGTTCTGCAGCAGTTCTAGTGACTGATGCACTAATTGAAATAATCAAAGAAATCAGTACTTGTTTCTTTATTTTATAGCTTGTCAAAAAAGATTTGGAAAACACTGATCTACATGTGCGTTGTTAGTATTTTTAGTAAATAACTGAATCAAATATACCACGCCTTTGCCTTGTTTTATTCATTTTGCTCCAACTTCAATAGGCCTGATTGCAAAACTGTTAGAAATAGACAAATGAAACTGATTCTTGTCACGCCCTTGTCCCTTCCTCAGTCACTCTCCAGAAATGGATCAGGGATCATAACTAGGGTTTTGGGGGTTTGGAAGGTGAGAAGGGGGGATGAATTTGGGGGACGTACAGGAAAGGGGGGTGCCCATGGTCTCTGGGAGCAGATGGCGTGCCTCTCCCTCTCTCTCTCTCTTTTTGGTGACGTCCGCTGGGAATTGGAGAGGCCTTTAAGCATTCCTTTAGAGGCCAGAGACAGATAAGTGAGTTATGCAGTTCACCACCATCTGGGCTCAGACAGCGCCTGGCCTGCAGCTGACAAGTGTGTGCATATGTGTATACTATAGTAATAGTAGAGGGGAGGGGCCGGGGCGTGTTTCCATAGCAATAGGTCCTATTCCTGGAGAGAGGTCTGTGCATACACTTGCACGGTGCCCTCCTCCACGGTGCTGTGTCGTTATTGTTAACTCAGGATGCTGACTTTGAGAAGAGTTTTTTTTTGTTTTACTTTTTTTGTCCACCGTCATTGTCGACAAATTTCGGCCCATTCTTGTGCAGCTGACAGTGTCTTCATGGAACATAGCATCTGTTGTGAAACAGAGGGAGGGAGCGAGGGATGATGGCAAGACACCATGTTAGGTTTGCCAATTTCCCTGTTCCCATCGTTCACGGCTTTGTGTGCATTGTAAGACGCTGCGCTGCGCTGCCAATTCTGATCTGCGCTTGACCTGCTGTATATCTGCCTGTTGTTTTCCAGGTCCAGGTCTTTTGTTTTACCTAAGGACAACATTGTGCAAATGCATCTGTGTGCACAATTCTGGGGATTCTTTAAACTCTGCATTTTTTCTTGTCCCTGAAAGCCAGCTCTAAAGGAATCTTATTGTGGTTGTTTTGGTGAAATAACAACACAGCAGCAATCGTTACTACTTGTATCAGCACAACTTCTGCTACCACCATGACTTTCACTACAGCGAGGCCTGCTATTGACGGATCAAGGCCATGATTGCAATGACCTAAGAAATATGAAAAACTGCAGCAATAAAAGACAAGAAAATTCATATTTCACTTCACAATTAGCTATCCCATCTCTAGTGACACTTGTAAGCTGTAAAGAATTTCTCTGCATTCTCTGTAGCCTCCTTCCAGAAGATAAAGGTGTCAAAATGGCTCATGGGAGGTGTCCATTCTAATAAATCAAAGACCTAGACAAAGCAAACTATAATGGTAGAAGATCGACATTTACCAAACAATCTTCGAGTGGACAGTCCAAATGCAATTAAATGGGTGAAGCAGTCTTGGAAGAAGAATATGAGAAAAAGAAAAGATTGTTAACATGTGTTTGTATGACTTTTAGTGCTTTCTTGGAACAATACTAGTAAGAAGTCAACTAACATTTACTTCCATTTCATTGCTACAATATTAGTCGATTTCCAACCCCGCTGAAAGAGTTTATCTCTAAAATCCTAATAGTAAAACCACGTGGTCACATCCTCTAAACAACACTCTGTAATGGATTTGAATTGGAAACATTTCCATCTTTGCCAAGAATCTGTTGGCATTCTGATGCCCTGATGCTGTACAGTGCCATCTCCATGAAGATAAGCTCCTCGATACATTGATTTCCATGTAAACAATGTAACTGAATACCCACTGTGTAAGTACAACCCCCCCAAAACACACTCACAGTGACAGTTTCCTTTTCGCTCAGTCTCCCTCTTGCTTTTTTTTTAGTCGTCTTCAAAGTATCACCTGCTTCTCTTTCTCTCCTCAGCCAACTATTCATCCATCTTTCATCCATCCATCCATCTATCCATACACTTTTATAACTGTGTGTATGCATGCGTGCATATGGGTGCGTGTCTAAGCAGGCCTTTCCTGCTGTGTAATTGCAGGCTGCGTATCAGCCCACTGGCGCTGCCCCGCATGGAGACTAAAAGATGTTGCTAATCCGCCAGGTCAAGCAGCCAGCAGTGACTGAATTCAACCCCAGGACCACAGCCACAAATTAGGACAGGCTGACAAGGCCTCGAGGCATTCTGGGTATTGTTGTGAGCTGCCAACAGGCCTCTAAAGCTTCAGGTCCTGTGTGAAAGAACAGCCAAGGAAAGGTGAAGATTAATAGTGACTTGGTGACCTGGGAGTATGGCTATAGATCTATATCGCCACCAGACACTTTCCATGTGTTACACTCTCTCTCTCTCTCACACACAAACACACACATACACACACACACACGCATATATGCGCACAGTTGCACACACACACATCATCTGCACCACGTGAAAGTTCAGACGAACCTTCAAGAATCAAAACATAAAGAATTTGTGACATTTCAGCTTCTCCTGCTGTTTTTCCCCCCCAAATAAAACAACTGTGAACAAAAGAAGATTTCAGAGAACGATGCCCATGCCTTAACATGATGCTGGCAAAAGCAAGCAGTTATGCGCTACCAGGATGAACCCAAATTCGGCCACTCCTGGGTGCTGGCTGATGAATGATGGTCCTTTGTTGTGTGTCCCATAAAGGCTGCCGTGGCCATCCCTTTTCATAGGACCTGGCGAGCAAATGTGAGGCGTGAATAGCATTAGTCCGAGTCAGTGCACCCATAGCAGTGTAGCCAGCCCTGAAAACACAGCCTGCAAGCCCTCCTCCCCAAGTTTTATGAGCCAAGATGATTGAAGGAGAAGAAAACTGTTCTGCCAATAGAGAAGGACAGGGAGGAGAGAAGTGAGGAGGAGAGGCGTCAGAGATGGATGGATGGACAGATAAAACAGGGACAGCAGCCGCTCAACAGAGGACTCACATCCCATGGAAGAAGGGATGTGAAGGGGAACAGGTTTGCCTCAGAGGGACTGAAAAGGATTTGCACAAAGGCAAAGAGGAAAAGAATGGAGGTGGAGGACTCTGGCTGTCAGGACTGGCGCTGGGATGGAGTTAGATCTCATTTCTCAAGTGTCATCGCACTATCTGTGTCTCCTCCTCTCTCCTCTCTGTCCAATTACTGCCACAATGAGGCCGGCCTCTTCCTGCAGAGCTGCATATGGCTCTCTGGTTGTAAAGCCATCACTCTGGAGCACAGCTATGCAGTTTTTGATAGGTACAGTATGTGTGAAAGTCAAAGGCCCGCAGTAGGTTGTTGTTTGACGGAGTGTGAGCGGCTGCTGCGCCCGCTCGCCTCAACATGATTTCCTCTGAATGCTAACATGCCACCAGCCCCTCAGCTACAGTGTCGGATTAAATCATCTACTGTCAGTTTCAGCACCACCCTCACACATTCACACTTTGTTTTCTCTCTTGCGACTTGCAGAAAGGCAACAGGTTTTAAACAGAGACTTAAAGATCTACTAAGTGATCTGCTAACAGTAAAACAATGCCAGTAATTCGATTTTAATATAAGTCTTAACTGCTATCTAACAACAAAGAGGAGCTCCTAACAGTCCCCACATATCTGTGCTGTGGAGACATTCAATAATCACATAGCATCACTACGTGTAATGATCTTCTGCAGGAATGTTGACGGCAGTCTATTAATGGCGCCACAGAGGCCGGTGTTTTGTGGAACTGCAGCTCGGGGTCAGCTACAGGATCAATCAAACAGGAATCAGTGTCTTTCTCAAGGGCAGTTTGGCAGATTAGACACTCGCTAACTTGAAAGACTCCAACTGATCATGGGTATTGAGTGTTAAGTTGAGTGAGACAAATAGTTTTTGCAAGAAGTTGCTGCTCTACAAGTTGACATGTCAGCACAGACTACAACTTAAATTATGAGCTCTTTCACATATCATGTGGTGCTGTAAAATAGTCATGGGCATACAGTAGGTTCGAAATGACTTTGAAAAGAGTCCAGTAATAGAACTGGGAGGGAATATGTTGTTGTTTTAAATTATTTGAATTTTTGGCACATCCAGTGTGACACAAAGTACAATAGGACAGCAATAACATGACACATGCAGCAAATATAATTTGTTCTTTTTAGCTGTGTCAGTACAAGAACATGAATTGTGTTGATCACTGTGATGGCTTATAGGTAAGTTTAAGCCATTTTAGTCTTATTAGTTAAACCTGCATTTCCTGCTATGACAAGTTACAGTGTTATTTTCTTTTAAGAAAAGTGTAAAAAGAGGCCTGAGACTTGGTATGTACTTTAAATGACTTTTAATTCATAAAGACTATAGTCACATCATTAAAAACACTATTTGAATACATTTCTGGTCTTTCTGTGGTGGAATGATGATGATAAAAATCTAAGCTGTTTTGGCGCCAGACTTGGTTGACCTTTTCACCTTTTCAGGGCAGAGCAGCCGGCCTCTATAGAGAGTGGACATCCTTTGACTGACGCTCTTTATACAGGGATATTTTACCCTTTAAGCCAATTAGTGGAGTGTTGTGTTGTAAAGTGTTATTATGCTTTTAAAAAAGGCAAATTGCAATCCACAGTGAGATCATCCGAGAAGTTTTTTGTGTCATCAAATGTCTTTTTGTTTAGATTCAACGGTTCATTTTAATCTGCCTTGATTAAGATTTTTTTGAATTAAAGAACTAGCAGAAGAATATTTGTGTTAGGGAAATATTTTGCCTTCCTGCAGGATCAAATTGTTTTAAGAATGTGTTGTGTTGACTTGCATGTGCACAGATTTGTCATATTTTTGCAGTTTTTAAGCTGCAGTTTTAAAAATACTGAATTCTTTGTATTTTAAAGCCTGCAAATTGAGTCATGTTGGAATTATGCAATGAGCTGCCTTAAAAACAGTCACAACTGACATAATAAACCCTGTTACTGACCTATATGCTTAAAACAACATTCCAAAGCATTCCCCAGGTCTGAGTTAACCAAAAATAGTTAAAAACAACACTTATATTTTTATATTTACTGTATATTTTCACTTTCTTGGGGTAAAATACGCTTTTTCTGAGCAGCTCCCCAGACTAGTCTCCAGAAACGCAGTGGGTCGCTCGCTCCATCACGTTGTGAAACATTGTAAAGGATCTGCCTTTTCTTGTGCGCAGCATTAAATCCGATCCCCTTGATGCGTGGGGAGAGGAAAGTGAATTAGAGATTGAGGTGGCAGCCTGATTCACTCCCCCTCACCTCCCTCCTCCTCCTCCAACCGAGACCAAAGTCGCGTTGCAAAAAAAAAAAAGAGAGAAGAAGAAAAAAAGAAAAAAGGAGGAGACGCAGAAAGAAGATATTTGAAAAGCTGCCACGAGTTCCCTGTCACACCGCCTCCTGCGTGGATTGAGCCGTGCTCTTTGTTATCCACAGGCATGAATACTGAGTGGATGTAAAGAGAAAAAGGCCCAGGAGAAGAGAGAAAGAGGGAGAGAAAAAAGAAAACACTGGGGCACGTCTGCATCTGGTAGAACCCAAACTAAAAATAACTTGACCTACAAATTTTCTCCAGTAATTCCCTCACTGTGTTTTTTGGAATTTGATGCAAGTTTGCTTTGGTGTCACCATGATATGTATAAAAGTGTTGAACTTGTTGAAGTGTTGTATTGAAACTCTAATGTGGCTTCACGGCACTGTGATATTTAAGATTTGTTAGAAAATCCATTATAGTCATATAGTCTCCTCATGAGAGATGAGTGAGTGATACTCAGGCAACTTTAACTTGACATGTTTACTTTCATTTTAAATGAAAGTAGTTCAATGAAGAAATATTAGAGGCTTTGTTGGCCTTCTGTTATACATCATTATTATTTATTGTTGGTGTAAAAGGTTGGATTTTACTTTGACCATGTTGTTGGGTGATTTCAACATTGCAATTACAACCTCTGTGTGTCTGCTTTGAGAAAACTACAATACTTCTGTGTTTAAAGCTTATTTTGCGCGCATCATATAATTAAGTCACACACGCGCGTGCACACACAGACACACACACACACACACACACACACACACAAATCTCTGTCTGCCACTCCACTCAGTGAAGGGGGACAGGTGTCCAACAATCCAACAGCTATCCATCCCCCCAAAATACGCACACACTCATACACGCAGACACTCGTGCCATTGAAGACCCCAGAACACAAGCGCTAAGGGGAAACAAACAGGAATAATCTAAAGTTTTTCTGCTAATTTTATCAATCAATCCAAATGTTTTTACTTTATTCGTGAAATTAATGCGCAAGAAAAAGCGCTTTACGCACCAAAAATGTCCATTTTGGACACTTATGGTGCGTAAAGGTCCACAGGCCCGTGCGTAAAAAGGTCAGAGCCCAGTTTACAGCAAAACATTACAAAGCTAAGATTCAGTGCGACTCATTTATGTTTTTATACATTAACAGACCTGCAGCTGAAGTCGATGAACCAATGAGCCTCGTTGTGCAGTTAAAATTAGTTTGATTCACACAGTGGAAATCTAAATTTCTCTTTCGCTCTAAAGGTGAGCAGATTTTAAGAGCCTGTATCAATCAGACAGAAATAAACTGTTTGCACTTTGTCAATAATTCCTTTTTTGACAGTTTTGGTCTGCAGCTCCTAAACATACACAGACCTGGATTCAGGCCCCATTCGTCACGCTATAGGTTTAAAAAAAAGGAGTGTTTTTTGCAGAGGGGGGTAAAGGGGGTCAGGGAGCTTTAACTCGGTGACAAAGCCTCATTTGCAGGTCAATGCGATGGCACACTCGCCTCTCCTCTCCATCCAGCTCGCCTTTGTTCCCTGTCGCCTGCGCCGATGCCAGATGGTCATGGAAAATGCTAATTCCCCTTGGCTGATTTTCCTCCTTTTCTATATTTAATTGCAGCCTTTGCAGACTGTTCCGTTAATTGTGTGTTTTGAGTGGAAAATGTGTTCTCTGAAATTATATTTTTGGTCGCTACACTTAGACGGAGCCCGTAAGCTGCTATTTATGTCCAAGAAGCTGCAACTAAATAAAAGAGGAGCGAGATTTTGGAGGAAATGGTGACGCGTTTTATTGGGAGTTTTGTGAGCAATCAGTGATTATTTACTAGAATTAACAGCAGCATCACCTGTATGTCAACACCTTACTTTTACTTCATTTAAAAAACAATTTTATTTGTTTTAAATACAGTAATTAAAATAAGATCAAATCGAGTCACATTTATGAATTATTCGTTGCTTTTGGGCAGTTTAAGTACATTTTCATTGCTCATTTTTCAAGTGTGCATTCCTGTTTCATTTAAGGAGAGAAGAATTCTTTATTGATTAGCACAGTTTGTGATTAAAATATAAAAAGTGACTATAACAAAACAACAAAGGTTTGTGTTAAAAGACGTATTTAAAGTGTTTCTATTTTTAAAGAAATGAACTTTTTTTGAAAAAGCATTGAGACTCGCAGTTTTTCTCATTTCATCACTGACTAAAATGTGAGCTATACATTTTTATTATGCCATTGAAAGCATTACATATGTGATAATAAATAAAACAAATAGGACAGCAGATACATATGTAGAAACCCTGAATCTTTTCTTGTTAAAGCAAATAAATAGTATTTTTGCTGATGACTGAGACAAATGAATGTGAGTTAAAGGTCAGATGGGACACTGTAGGGCCCGTGAGGCTGATCCTCTCCATCAGCAGCTGGTTGTTTAATGATATTCTGCTGTAGCAGGCATGGTAATGAGCTCTATATGTTAGCTTTCATGCCTTTCCTTTATGTCCATCATACATACAACAGGACTGAATTGAGTTATAATTGTCATACATCCCATGGAGCTTATTAAAAACTGAAAGACTCCATCCGCTCACACAGCATTCAGGCCTGGGCACAACAGAGGCTCAGACCAAGTGATGACATTTCTTTAATTTATGCCTAAGTAGTCTTGTAAAAATGTTCAAATCCACGTAGCCTACAGTTTCATTTATTCTGTTTAAAGAGAAGCTTGTTAGACTCTGAGCTGATTCTCAGGCCTTAACCTATGACCTCTCCCAGAATGGCTCAAATTCAATACCTTTTGGAGAAAACGAATGAGATTTAAAGTTCTATTTACTGGGACAAATTTTATATAGTTACACAGCTGTAGAGACAAATAAAGGAAGATGACCCCTTTAGCACTATGAGGGACTGGAGGCCCCTGAATGTGTCCAGTCTCCAACATAGAGGGGACTTCATTAAAGTAACACATAAACAGCTGTTGTCTTTAACATGTAAACTATTGAGAATTTAAAAGTGCACTGAATGGCCCCGCAGCTCCCCGTGGGCATATGGGCGTTAATTAGCTGGATATAGCCATAGATTAATTATAATATTTTTTTTCGCCCATTCGTATCAATAGAGCAGCCAGACAAAGTGTCTTTTGTTCTCTGATGCAGGACATTCTGTGGCTGACTGAATAGGTCTTGGCTATGTCTACATGGATTTGCCATATGGCAACAAAAAGGAAAGAATGGAGCCGGAGAGCGCTTTGTGTTGGAAATCAGAACAAGCTCCGTCAGAGCTTATGGCTGCATGGAACTGACAAAGTCACTCTGGCCATCAAAAGTCTCCATTTTTATCAAAACATTAAACTCAGACAGTTAGAGCTGCGTAGTCCAAGCGGAGAAACTTATGGAAAATGATGAAATGCGTCTTTGTTCGGTGCGCACTGACAGGCAGCAGGCCCGGCGCGCATTCAGACGCTGCTGCTGCTGCTGCTGCTGCATTTGGCTTCTTTCAATTAAGGGTAAACTTGCAAGTATGACCTGTTGAATGGTTTGTTTCAATAGACGAGGACAATTACAAAGACTAGTAGTTTTCTTTTTCCAGCTCTGGCAGGTGGCCTCCACGCCCGGTGTATCTACGGCGGGGTAAACAGTGTGTGTGAGTGGGTCTTTAGAGGGCTTGTTGAGTGCGGGTGGATGTGGGGGTGTCTTCGTGGCGGACAAAGCGGGGATCCAAAGGCAGCTGCTGCTTCTTTAGAGGGGCGAAAGGGCCTTTAAATCCGAGCCTATATCCCGCAGCTGCCGTGCTGCCCGAGGCTGCGCGTCTGAATGCGTTTTCCTTGGATGGGCCAGAGCGCACAGAGGCAGGTACAGGTGGAGAGCAATGGGAAGGAGTGTACCTGCTTCTATTAAATGTCTGATTACACCGATTCCTTTATTGTCTCACTTCAATAAACCACTTTACTGTTATCAAGGCCTACAACTTAACAGCTGCTATTGTATTTCCCCAAGTTATGACGCACATCTCAGCCTCAGTTTCCACATTAACACAGTTCAAATCATCTAAACTGGACAAAGCACACAGACAGATCTGCAGTTGAAGTGAAAGATATTTTTATTCCCATCTTTTGCAAGACATAATTAGGGCACTTGTATGAAAACACACACAAAAAATAACGGCTCAGAGACACAAAGAAACCTATTTTTTTCAAGTGTGGACTACTAATAAGGAAGCTACATGATTGCAAAAAAAATCACAATAACAACAAAAAAAGTAAATAATAAAATAAAATAAAAAATATGCCCTTTGGCTAAATCAACAAGGCATTTAACAAATATAAAGAAACATAAATAAATTATAAGTTAGAATAGACTTAAAAATATACTTTTTACAGGAAACAAAAAAACAGAACAGAAATAAACATTTATAAGCTATTGTCTCTATAAAGCTGTACACTTTTGGCCAGTGTAGACGATTCTTTTAAAGAAATTTAGGATTGCACAGATGTTAAAACATTTAACACTGTCGAGTGGCTGTATGCAAAAGCAACAATGAATGCTACATTTGTACTGGATAGAAGTCATTCGGCGAATATTTCCTCTCCTCTCTTCCTCCCTCCCCAAACCGTTCAGTCCTGAGAGTCTGCTCCGGTGTTCTGGTCCGCTGCGTTCCGCCGAGGCGCACCGAGCCGCAGCCGACCGGTCGTTCGGACTTCTTTGTCCCACACCGTCTCCCGTTTTTTGTTCTCTCTCTCTCTCTTTTTTTGTTGTCTCACCTCCTCCTTAAGTGGTGGGGACGAAGACTTTTTCCCCCTCGAAAAAAAAATGCGCAGGCAAATAGTGCAAAAACCACCTAAAAGGGAAGGAACACACAAAAAAGAGAAAAAAAAAACACGGTAAGTTTTCTGCAGAACTCCGGAGAAAGACGGCGAGTCAGCTTTTCGAGGAAACAGGAGATGCAGCCTCGGCAGCAGGCGTCACCCTTTACCCGAGCCTTTTCCCGCCACATCGTGACGCACATCCCCCTCCCCCACCCACTGGTGTTACTACAGCTACTACTATCACTACTACTGCGATTTCACCACCACCACCAGCTCTCCCCACCCCCACCCTCCAGATAAGGGCTGTCTGCGCTTTTTTGGCTCACGCAATCCTCCGCAATTAATGCGTAAAAACAAACCAGGAATAGCTGCTAATGAGGCAGCGAATACTTTCAACTCAATCCATGTCATTCAACACCGCGGGACAGGGTGAAATACATCTACAATGTCACATTATCAGACTGTGAAATTATTTGAGGAGCAATTTAGGAAATACGATAAATCCTCATACCTTCAACGGATCCTCTTTCGGGGAGTTTGTTCCACCGGGATTGGAGACTTGGAAAGGTGGCAGGCGCTCATATCATTCGTTTTTCTATCAGCAGCCCTCTTTCGTTTCACGAAGAAGTCTGTGGGGAAGAAGGAATACATTTAGGCACATATATTACGCACGGAGGAGAGCGTCAGACAGGGAGGAAATCTGGATGATGCAGCTCTGGAGCCAAGAGCGCACCAAAAAGCTTTAGAGGATTTAAAGTCCTTCTATTTACCTGTGATGTGTGTGTTGTTGTCAGTAGTGTCCGTCCTCTTGCGTCTAACACACGGGACCTGTCTGTGAGTCGGCTTCCCTGAGTTGAGTTTGTCTGTGCGGTTCTCCTGGTTGACCTCCACCGGACAGGGAGTGCTGCTGCTCTCGGGCACGGCCAAGCGCTCCAGTACATCCAAACGAGGGGTCTCCGGGAGCGCAGAGTCCGAGGAGGGCTTCTGCTTGACGGGCGTCTCAGGCACCCGGGTCCTGCCGTTCTGTACAGAGTCCTGATAAAACACCGGGGTTTTATCCGCGGGCACCGTTTCCCACTCGTAATCCCCATCCAGCGGGGTGTTGGCCTCGAAATTAAAGTTCCACCTCTGCTGGTCCCGCTCGGAAATCTCCCGCAGCTTGGATTTCATCTCCCGGCTCAGCTCTTCGTGATCCACCGGTCCGAAGAGGTTGCGGCAGACGCTGGTGCGCCTGTGGAGAGGGAAGGTTCTCCTGGCCACCAGCCTCTCCAGCGCGCTGCTCGATAATTGGACGTGAGACATCTCCGAGAATCTTTCCACGAAGCCCCCAAGATGACAAAATCAGAAAGCTGACTGGTCCCTGATGAGAGAATATCAGGTGTTGTTGTTGTGCTTCAAGTGTTTGCGCGTCTCCTCTCCTCACTCCTGCGTCTCTCTACACCACACCGTTCTGTTTAAATGTACTTTTCATGGTGAGCCTCGGAGTATATAACCTCCCAACAGGTCGCCAGTCAGAGCAGGCACCTCGGACGACTTTCTCATTGGTTGCCGTAAGTCCAACCCTCTCCCAAAACACAGACAACCCCCACCCTGATTTCCCATCGACCCCCTGTGCCCATTTGGCTGTGCGCCGAGCACAGCGCAGCGTTTTGATTTTTCTCCCAGTGTCACCCCTCGGATAGAACCGAGCGGATTTTCCCCATGTCAGTGGGAAGGTGTTGAAGCAGCATTTTAAGTCGCGTTTGGACGCTTGGTTCTATTCTCGGACACGATCTTGTTTTTCTTTCTCTGCGCACGCACTGGTGTGTTTTGCATCCGATCAAATGATTGCTCATATCAAATCGGCCTACATTTAAAGCTCCACGTCTGAACAATCTGTATTCTAACATGCAGCAGAACACACATTTTGGAGAAACTCATTCTAACCCCAGTTAAATCCGCTATCCAATGTTTGACCCTTCGACATGTTCCAACAGTTACGCACAGACCCTGTTTCTGTTTCCACACGCTTTGCACCTTCTCCCTCCGCGTCTCGCCCCAATAACACGACCGATGAGCTGCTCGGATCACACACCGTCCTCACTCAGCAGTCTGCAGGGAGTTTGCACTGAGAGCTGCTTTGGTTTTACGCACAGGAGCAAAGTAAACAGCAGAGAGGAGAGGCATGGTTATACATGAGAGTTGTTTAAATGTTGTCATAAGCACTCAGCAGAGCAAGTTATGGTTTTTAAAAAAGCAAGATATGAACGTTCTTTAAGATCAAACCGTGTTTTTTTCTGACTGATTACATGCTTAAATGTTTTATTAAGAATATCTTCATACATCTAAGTACTGGATTAAATCCCATGTCAGTTTGTTGTTGACAAACGCACAAAATCAATCGGCTTCGAGGAGAAGGCTGTTTAATCAGACTTGGCCAAGCATTATTATTCATTAAGCACATTCGGATCATTGTAGAGCAACTTAATTTATAAATATATATAATTTTCTATAACATCGAACAACAACAAAAACACTGACAGCAGGATGCCTGCAGAGTCTGCTGTCCTCACATCACAACAAACAAGAGTCGACCAACGCCTTTGCACTGGATGACAGGCGCACAGCGACCCTTAGTGGTCAAAACGTGAAACTGCAGCTTGTTGAAAATGAGATGACAGTCAATACAGAAAACATATTTCTTGAAAATGAATGCTCATTTGATCCACATCATGCTATTGTAATGTCAAATGTCAGTGTTCAGAATAAGTAAATTTTTTTGTATATTTCTCGCTACATATTTTTAAATTTGCAAATGAACTAAATTAATTGGGCTTCATATAAAAAATTGTTATCTACAAGCTACTACTCATGAACAGCTTATTTCAGTCACACTTATCCCAACAAAGACTGAGCAGCTGTGAGGGTTTGAACCTGCAGCTTCTTTGTTGTACGTCTCTCAGGTTTTGGCCATCATGCACCAGTGTGACGTTACATGAAGGGTCCCCTAAAGGTCGAGAGGTCACATCATACATGTGAGTGTCATCAGAGTCACATGAAGGAGAAGATGTGTGGAGGGATGTCACTGTAGCAGCAATCTGCCTAAAGGACCCGCTTGTTCCACCAGAGGTCAGCTGCTCTGTTAAAGTAATGTCTCCTCACCAGGTGACTTTGTGCTCCTCAGGCTGGACATGTGATTCATCTGCAGTGTAGATGCAACCAATGTTTCCTGATCTCAAACTCTCACACATCCTTCACATCAAATGAACAAGTGAAGACTGTCAAGATACTGTCACTGGTCTTTCCTTCCATCAGATGTGCTGTTTCTTTATTGTTCACATAAATAACATGTTCTTGATTGTTGCTGTTTATTATGTCAATAAAAACAACAAGATGCATTTTGAGCTTACGTTATGATTAGTGCTACATCTATCTGATGATTATAGACAGGCTTGTGTAGACTCTAATGAGAAACATGAGACAAACCAGTTTATTGACTGTGCTAAAGGCAAGTAGTAATCTCTATGTGTTGTGTGTTGGCTCCCTCTACTGGTAAGAGATACTTAGTAAAATGTGGCCTCAAGTAAAGCAGTGTATGAACAAATGTTCATATGGGTGATTTAAAGGGGGAGTGCGGGCAGATACCATCCTATTTGTTAGCAAATGACCAAAATGCATCCCCTTTTTAACTTGCCATTGCTCCTATGTGTGTTTGCTGGTGTTGTAGCAGAGGGATACCCTCATTAGATAATCAATCCTGTTAAAAGAATAACAAAAGAGCAATTGAGTATATGTGCATCATTGAATATAGCATCCAGCTTAGTTCTATTGTTCTTTATTTGATGAGGTACACCAGTTTAATCATTCTGATCATTTACATAAAACTCTGCTGAGACACAAAATAATATCACCTGTTGCATCTCCTTACTCAGTTTCGAGGTTGTGACAGATTTACTTTGTGAACTGGGAGGAACACTTCTGATCTTCAGGCATGCCATTCAAACAGATTTTATCAGCTGCTGCTTTAAAGGCAAGGGAAACCAAGGAGAAAGTCTGTATTCATTATTTTTCAAAGGAAGGATGACATACACATGCATGCTAACACACACACATACATACTTCAGATGGCTTAACTTGCTCTTTGACAGAAGCAGAAATATCCAGAGGGTTCAGTTCAAGTTAAAAACACCTGCAGGCTCACACTGTCCTCTGAATGTGCTTCAGCTATTGTCAAAGGTTTGATGCATCACTGCAAGACCTTGAAAAAAAGACCAAGATCAAGAAAAGAAAATGTACATAAAACCTTTAAAAAAACATTTAATTTAATGTTTCATTTCCATTGGCCACACTGAAAAGAGATGCATGCTTTCATTTTTAACGTATAACACTAAAAAGAGAAAACCAACACCTACAGTATTCATTCGAGTCTACAAATCACTATTGACCTTATTTACCTGTTTATGACTGACACTAGTTTTTCTTATGTTTCATGGGTTTTGTGCTCTTTTTCCTATCCTTCCTGTTGTTGATTGGGAGTCTTTGTTTTTGACCCATAAAGGCATTAACTAAAAGGCTATTTCCAGGGTGTTGCTGTCCATTCCCACCCCCACATAAACCACTCACCTGAACAGACTGAACCTTGTGATGTTTCAAAAAGGGCTGCAGGCATCACCACTGGGCTTCTTAGAAGTAGAATAAAGAGCCATTTGATCCCATGCCACACCAGTGAAACAGTTTTCTCTGCATGCTGCCTTGTAAGATGACCGACACACCCGTCTGGAGTGATTTCCTGAATGAGTTAGTGACTATTTCCTACCTAATGATACACTCCACCAAACTATATATATATATATGACATGACATATCACAATGACATGACTGTTTCATTGTGTCTTGAAACTTCAGCTTCTAAATGCTTTTGCAGAGACAGTGGACTAAAGTGCACTATGTGCTGCGTGTCCACCTTGTGCAGCCTCTTTCAAGGTAAGACTTTAAAGATGTGTGCTTTTGTCTTGGTGACCCTTGAACTTCTTTTGAACTCTGCCATTCCATTGTTTTAGCTGTAAGAGACTTCTGAAGGGTCTGTGCTGTGTGCCTTCTAGTTTTTAAAGTAATATTATAATTATGGTAACTAAACATTTTTCACGCTGAGTCACAGACGGGCAATATATTAAAAGACTAGTCTTTGTAGGAACAATAACTGTCTTCAAAGAAGCAGCATCACTCAGGGGCCTCTATTTTTGAATGCAAATTGTTTTGTATGGCAGGCAGTCAAACATTAGAAACAGACTTTAGACAAATACTAAAAGCCTTGGGCTGCTCCTGCCATTCATTTACCTTTAAGAAAACAAAACTGCAGTCCTCACAGTTTATGATCTACAGTGGTTGTAAGGGTTGTTAGGCCTCAGTGGGCTTCACCTAGTCTGAGAGAACATTGCCTTTGGCTGTGGCTACTACATGCTAATCACACACACACACACACACACACACACACACAGAGAGAGAGAGAGAGAGAGAGAGAGAGAGAGAGGTGACAATAACACATGTTTAACTTTCTTTTCCTTTACTATTTCCCAACACAAACACAGAAAAAATAGAAAACCACAAATGAGAATTTCGGGAAATTATTAAAAAATAAGTCATCAGGCTAACATGGATGCAACTTTGGGTCGAGGCTATAAAAAGAATGATATAAATGATGTAAAAATTGAATGCTGCATTCAAAACAGCTTGTAAGCATAACTCCATAACTGACCGTTTTTGTGTTAAAGTATTTATATATGAACCCATAAGTGAATGAATGCAGGTACTCACATACAATTTAACTTATAGCCAAGATTATGATGTTTGCTTGTAAAACCTAAGACAAACTTTTTTCTTTCTGTCTCTGGCCTTGAGTCCAAGACTGTGGTTACACAACAGAGGGATAAATGTGGTTCGGCCATGTGCTGTCAGCTGAGGGATTTTCCAGCTGGAAAATTAAGTAACAAGATGAATCTTCTGAATGGATCTTTTACCAGATCAACATGTTGACAAAGTCTTAGTTAGGGTCCTACTGGCTCAGCAGGGAAATGCTCTTAAAAGCCTCTGTAAGAAGAACAGAGAGTTCTTGCATACTTTCACAGGTTTCCAGATCGCTCAGCCGTTCCATCTGTGGGCACATCAAGCTGTTGAGGACTGCTGGGTGAGTTTATACCACTGAGTGGCAGAGATGAGATCATCGGCATCTTACACTAAACGTCTCATTCCTATATTTCCAAAGCAAATATCTTATGTAACTACAGACCTTTAATGCTGTAAACACTAAGTTTCAAGACAGAAGAAAAGCCTTTGCAAATGTTTTTTTAAATGTATTATCTAACTAATTAATGACTATGTTATTGGGCAATAAATAATTGTGAACTTTATGGGTCACTAAGAAAGCTGTAATAAGAACAACATTTAGCTGTCTAGTGTTTGTGCCTCAGAAGCATAGTACTTACTTTATCTTTTCAACTCTTTAATTGATCAGAACATTTTCTCAGTGGTAAATAACTGTTACATCTAGTCTTTAATATTTTATTTTTTCTTTTGCTCATTTCTGTTAAATTTGGTCTCCAGTATTGTTTTATTTGTGTTTTTTGCTGCTTTAAAAAAAACTTTTGTCTATAATACTTTAAATTTCTTTTGCTCATCACTTTAAATTCTGACTCCAGTATTTTTTATTGAATTTCACTCGTTTCTATTAAATTTTAACTCTTGTATTTTTTGCTCACTTCCGATGATTTTTTTTCTCTTTTATTATTTTTCTTTTGCTCATTTCTGTTAAATTTTGTCTGTAGATTTTTATTTTATTGTACTAATTTTAACAATTTTCTATTTCACTCATTTCACTGAAACCTTGTCTTTAGTATTTTTTTTTTAATGCTTACTTTAGTTAAGCTCTAATTCTATTATTTTTTCTCACTAATTTCCGTTCAATTTTGACTGCATTTTTTTCTTACATTGCTAATTTCTGTTAATTTGTGACTAGTATTTTTATTTGCTCGTTTCTGTTAAATATTATATTATATTATATTATATTATATTATATTATATTATATTATATTATATTATATTATGTCGACTCCAGTATTGTTTATTTTTCTCATCTCTGTCGTTACCATGGTTAATGATGGCTCCTGAGGGCGTGGACTAGACGGATGTGACGACATAGAAATTACACAAATAGATCCATTCTTAAAACATGTCATGACTTGGTTTCAAGAACGTGTTTTTACACTTTTGCAGATTAAACAGCGCACAGTTTAATCGCACAGTGGTGGAGTTACTTGCATTAAACTAATGTAACTACAGGATTTCAGGACCATAGCATTTACTCATCAGCAGCGTGTATAAATGGATGATCCTCACTTAAACCCGCCAGACAGGTCAGACTGCAATTTCACCATAATTACGAAGAGTATCAGGGGAAAGACTACCGAGTTAACGTTTTTGATTTCAAAGTACAACAATTTTAATGTATGACCGTTCGAGGGTATTTTATTTTGAAAATCATACACCGGAAGCGGCTTTGTAGCTCAAGCTAACGACATGTCCATGTGATGCGTGCAGACTGTAAGTCGATGGTATGGAGCGGTTTGTCAGTGTGTAGCTATAACCCTGGCAATCTCCGTGTCGAAAACAGTGTCTTTTCTACTCGTAAAGCGGAATTTAAACCTCTGTGCTAATGTAGCGGTAGCATTTCCCGAACTCATCCGGACTGCAGTCAGTAATCCTATAAATTCACCTGGTGAGTAACGTTAGCTTAATTTCAACGTCAACAAATAGCTAGCTAATGTCCAGACAGTTTCTCCGCATAAATAATAAAACACGCGGTCTTTAATGGTAATGTTCTTATTTAAGTGTGTAGGTTGTTTTAAAACATGTGTGTCAGTTAACTTAGCCTTATTGGCAAGGTCAAATAATCAAATAATCTGCTACAGATAGCAGTTAACCGAGCTGTCTGACATCGAGGCTACGCTCCCATCGCAGTGCAGATACTGAGATTTGTTTACCACCTAAGATCCATCAGCTATATCTCCCCACTGTGTCAGAGAGTGGTCGCCATTGCTGACACATGACAGTCTTGTCCTGCCTGTTATTCAGACATGCTTTGACATGAGCAGAGCCACACTTCTCTGTCTGTCCGGGCTGATCGCTGCAGGTCAACAGCTAAAACAACAACCGCATGACGTGCTTTTCAGGTTACTCTCTCCTCCCTAGTAACGTACATTTCCTCCGACCTCCCAGGATGCTGACAGTCACTTGGGTGGGGCTGACGCGGATGACAGTAGACAGGAGCGGAGCTCAGGGATAAAGCCAGACCGCACAGGATCGTTTTAAAACACCGGGGCGGCTGGTCGGTGAAGCCATGACCAAGCCTGAGTCGAAGAAAAGCGGCGTGGCTGCGATTAGCGCAGGCAAGTGCGCCACAGCCGGAACCGACTCCGAGCAGGTCAACAACGGCTCAGTGGATCCTGGCTGTCCGGATCCGAGCACAACCACTAAAGCCAAGGTGATGAAGCAGACCTCCAGGGAGAGTCTGCACCGGAGAAACACGGAGTGCGAAGTCTATGACGACGGAACCAACACCTTTTTCTGGTGAGTGGTTTCTGCCAATATCAGCAATGTAAGTGAATATACAAGAGCAATGCTGATAGTTTACAGTCCCTGTAGAGAGATGCATGTGTAGCTGACAATAGGGCGTATGATATGTCTCAAGGTGAACTGAAAGACAGGCCCCAAGTGACCTCCATTGGACACAACAAATACTGTGACCTTGCTGCAAATCTTTCAAATGTACATTGAGTTATATGATCAGTCTCAGGTAGAGCTGTTTTGGTGGGATTGTATAAATGCCAAAGGACAGCAAGCAATCAACAAGGCTTAGTCCTCAGGGTGTTACTTTTTAAGATGTTGTGCTAATGTTTGTTGTGCTGTCATGGATGCTTACATTGCACATCCAAGCTCAGAGCTTGTTGTCGGGAGATGCCAGCTAATATCCCGCTCTGCACCTTCAGCAGAAAGAGATCCATGACAGACTTAAAGTCAAGATAGATATTACGTCCATGCAGTAAACTGGGGGAGTGCATTTGGTGCGCACCCACTGACACAAATTCACACACACAGAGCGAGTATGTTCACATGTGCAGGTTGCTATGTGAGTCTATGAGGCTAGTCCGGAAAAGTGACATTCCCTTCTATAGCCTTCTTTAATATATAGCCAACATGGCTCTTCAGTCTGTTGCTCTAGGGATATTTAAGCCTGAGTACGTGTCTATGTGTTTCATCTCTGCTTTGTGTGTAATGCAGGGGTCAATAAGAAACAGCTCAGCTATCCAATATCTTTGGCAGCACAAGAGACTGGTCCACCAAGAGAAGGCCTTAATGAGAATTTCTTATTACTGTGTTACAGCCTTGGCATCCAGGTCTCAACAGCAAGGCTTTAACATCAGTAAAGATGATAACATGCTTATGTCTACTCAAGTCATTAAAGAGGGATAGAGGGGGCTCTAGTATATGGCCATCACATTTATATTAATTAGGTTACCTAAATACTAGAAGCCCTTCTCAGTATATACAGTATACATCAATGTCACTACATAATGAGCCTGTTTCAAAATATACTGACCTACACAAAGGTAGAATTTATTGCAGGGTTATTGGATGAGGCTGGTCTACTTTTAACCAGGCTTACCCTATAAACTGGACCTATAAACTAAGTGGAATACGATGTCATCCTGGGTCTTTACAGGGTAATACTGCATGCATGAAAACTGGGGCAAAACACACATTGAAAATATGTAGCATCTGAATCCTCCCTGACAAAGTAGCTTTTTCAAACACACTCATGCAAACCACCACCTCAAATCTCACTATTATGGAACATTTTAAAGAGGCGACCCTTGATAATAGTGCAGATATTTGGTGTTATCCAAACCACACAGCAGCATGGACATACAAGAAGTGGCAGTGAAAGAGGTGGTTGCTCTTAGTGGATTTATGACTGTGGAGTCGGTACAAGAGCACACTGGCTGTGTGTGGGAGTCTTCCAAGTGTTAGAGAGTTAGAAATGAAAACTGTTGGTGGATGACGACAGCTTCCTCTGGTTGTTAAGAAAGATAACCATATGACATGCAGCCTACCTTACTGGCACAGACTGAAGAAATGTCTTTTTTTCTATGAGAATGAGGAACAGCTTGGAGAGACCTTATATAGAACGCAGAGTAATGAAAAACCTTTTTCCTGCTGGCGTACCAATTTTGGTTTTTCCTTAAATAGCTTTGGTGTAGCAAGCCTTTCAGTTAAAAAAACTGACTTAGTTTTGTGCCTTCCAGCTACAGACAATGAAAAATGACTTGTAGAATGCATGAAAGTGCTAATTGAGCATGCTGTATACATTTTTTGTTGTTCCTGTTGTTGGTGCTTAATGAAGTCATAACATTTACTTGTGAAGACTATTTCAACTTCACATTTAGCTTCTAATTTGTCGTGGGATTATCCTAAACCACAAGATCCTTTTTATCTGGATGTCTGGATCTTATGCTTACAGGTACATGTTGTTGTAGGTTTAGCCTGCCTCTCTGTTGCAGTAGACTGGTATTTCCGCTGCATCTTTTTATTCCCAGCGGTGTTGTGTGGTTGTCAAGCAAGAGAGAAGCCAGGCGCTCCCCTGTGTCTCCTGCCAAACAGGTTGGATAAGGGGGTGAAACAGGGAGGAAATGCTAATGACACCTGGCGTCCCATCTTTGTGACTCAGACTCAGAGCCAAAGGGCTGGCAGTGGGGGTTCTA
This sequence comes from Dascyllus trimaculatus, assembly GCA_024666655.1. NCBI lineage: Eukaryota > Metazoa > Chordata > Actinopteri > Pomacentridae > Dascyllus > Dascyllus trimaculatus. The sequence continues at coordinate 25,094,847 of CM045448.1, forward strand.
GAGTTTGACAGATGACAACAATGATGTAAAAACAAAAAAGATTCAAACTTCTGCTGTATTAAAATATCAAGCACCCTGAATTGTAATACTGGTCTTATTGTTTTTTATTAGAAATTCCCCTATCAGACTATTGTTTCTATCGCTACAGGCTTGTATAGCTTTTTATCTCTGTGTCAGCTGCTGCTAATGTTGTTGCAAAACAACACAAAATACATATAAGAGTCATGCTGTTGCAGCTGGTGACACTTTCCTGAAAGTCAATAAACATGGACACGGTATTTGTTCTGAAACAATTCGACGACTGCGCCCTGCAACTACACCCATGCTTGGGAACTCATGTCTTCATGCAGTTTTGTAGTTTGAAGAGCTACTAGGAGCTAACTACAGTTGCCATGTTTGTTGAAAAATAGCTGTATTGATTTTTTTTTTTGGACATTGGGACTGCCAAACAATATAAGCTTATATCAGCAGGTTTTAAAGTTGAGGCTTACTTAATGTTTAATGCTATTTGCAGTCTATGATCAATTGTTAAGACAAGGCCTCCAAGTGTTGTTGTGTTTCTGTGACAAATATAGGTTCAACATTCAGAACGCTTTTACATCCATTTTGGTGTCCACCTATTTCTCAGAAAATAAGTTGGCATCCCCTATTGTCAAATGATTTAATCTTAACACAGATGTGCCTGTGCTTTCGTAAATGTGTTTGTACATGATTGCAGTGTGGATTTTTGAGGTAATTTAGAAGCTACTGTATAATTTGTTCATAAGGGAGCACTGAAACAAATCATTTTCATCTGTGAAAATTCAAAACACACTGTTGGTTGCAATTTTTCACACTAAACTATTGGTTGTTTTTTCAGTATTTAGTTGGCCTAAAAAAGACACACACACGCACACACACAGCTCTGATCTAAAGTCTCTACATGCTCAGTTGCATTCAGCAGCCTTACTTACTGACCATGTGCCCTGTAGTTGAACAAATGACTAAAGTTCTGTAGCAAGAAAGCAAAGTGATGCTGAAATTCACATGTATTTATTTGTAATTGTATTAACCCACTTTCATCAGTCAGTGGTGCACATTGCCATATCATAAGGTTAATAAACACTGTTGCTGCCTGCTGTTTAATTACTTCACACTGAGCTTTCCAATTGACTTACACTTTATTTGCTCACAGTGCTCTTACTACGATCTCTTTGTTTTAAATGAGTGCAGTGGGATGTTTTTTGTCAGCTAGAATACCCTGAAGAAGCAAATGAAGGGTCTGCAGTAAGTCAGTTTTATAAAAAGTCTGGATTGGCTCTAATCTGACATTCCTTCTTGTAATGAATATCGACTGATTCCACCTACCGCCTGATCTTTCTGAGCATCCCAGGAATGATATGAAAACTTAGAACGACAGCTCTTCTTCTAATTCTAATGATGTTCTAATTATGTCCTTGTCAGGTTTTCAAAGAGCATTCAAATATACATACCTGGGGTTATCCGTTATGTACAGTGCACTTTTTTTTACACTTTGCCCCCTTAGCTGAGATAAATCCCACAGATAGCATAGATGTATTTCTGCACTACAGTAGTGTCACACCACAAAGGCCAAGGTTTGTTCGCTGCCCTTGTGTGATATGAGAGATATGAGCCTTTGGCCAACATCATGGCCTTCAAACTCAAGTTCATTTTATCTGTGCAGGCATGGAAATTATGTTATTATTTTAACAGGCCAAATATGAAGATTTTCACAGTCCACATTTCCGCAAGTCACCAGAAAACTGACGCAAAAGCTATTTTTGACTTCTATTCTTTCCATTAAGCTAAAGCAAGGTTTGACTGAAGTTGGCGGCCCAGCCTTTTTGCAACTATTTTCAGCTGCAGTAACCCAGTTTTTAAAATGAAATGTGTTTCAGCTCATCTGTTTTATCTCATCACCGCTGCTTTCATTTCCCCCTCTGTTTACTTCTGGTAGTTAATGCAAACAATTTTTCAAGTCACCCCAGAAGGTTAATGCTTTGTTTAGTAATTACCAGTGTGTTCTTAGCTCAAATTGCGTGTATTAATAATGCTAAAATGTCTCTTGTGGTGATGTCGGATCCCATCAGCACATTTCTTTTAATTCTACCCTCTGGTAGTTTTCTCCCCTACAGAAAGTGTTAATATCCGCCTCGCTGTCCTTTCTCTCCCTCTTTCTTCACAGGCGAGCCCATACTGTGACCGTGCTGTTTATTCTGACCTGTGCTCTGGTCTACGTCACACTGTTGGAAGAGACTCCCCAAGACACGGCTTACAACACTAAGAGGTCAGTAGGCTGCATTCGTCACTTCCTCAGCGTCCGCAAAGCCAAAACCCTGCAGGACCCCAGGAGGCAGGCCAATTATACCACCAGAACCTTTTGAGCTGAAGTGTTATGTTATGTCATCTTTTGGCAGAAGTTTATCCTTAAAGGAAACTTGTTTAATTAGTAATCAGCATCACTAGTCGCTGAATTTGTTCCCTATTCCCTTATAATGTCATGGTGACTTCGTCCTCAGTCGTGTTCTGTTAGTCTGGGGGCTTTTATTGCCTTTTTATGTTTAAAATGAAGTGAATTGTAGATCAGTTGTGTTTGTATTTGTCCGCCTCCTGTGGGTCACGTTGTCATTCACAGCTCAATGAAAGGGGCACGTAATGCAACCAGCATTTTTTTTAATCTCACTTTTAACAATATTTAGCATAAAGCCACACGGACATAACATGGTTGAGGTGCAGAATTTATTCCCAACTGAATCACTTCCTCTTTCAGTGGCATTCACCTTGAGCCCAGCTGGCCCTCGTTCAAGGCCACATGTAGCAAGATGTAGCTTTTCACAGAATATTAAAACCTTGATGACCATGAAAAAGAAAAGCATGAATTCTAGGTCACCATTTAATTAGATTAGGTTATGGCCAGTAGGTTTTACAGTTCGTCCTTTCAACACAACAAAAATATGCCTCCCAGTATATTACATCTGATGAGCCATAGAGACCTAAATAAATGCAAAATGACTGACGTGTGAGTCAGTTTCCTTTGTCGGTGCCAATTCCAGAAAGTGGCACAGCGAAGTTGGTGGTGGAAAGTTAGTGGCAACTGAACTGAACACTCTGTGCTTCCAGAAAGCAGTGAAGGAAACAAGACAGCACTGCAGCAGTCAGAAACAGCAACAGACGCACCATATATTTTACTCTTCTATGTGATTTTTTTAGTTAGTACTGTTCAAAGATTTCTGAAACCAACTAATATTAGGATACTTTCAAAGATAAAGCTGTAAATAGTTTGTATTTATCTATTAGAGTTGTGCTATAGGATATGTTAATATAGAAAAACTGGCCATTGTGAGATCACCAATATGTTCTCGAAGGTGTCCGACACGGTTTGAAAAAAGAATCAGATAGTGGCCGGTCAGTGTTTACTATGCATTGATTTATATGTGGCGGTCTACCACAATATCAACATTGGCCACCACATATTGATTTTTTTCTATTTAAAGTAGATAAAATCTTGTTTTTTGTGTTCCTAATAGAAAGTTTTCCAGATTCATGACTCCTAACTGTGGCATGGAGACCTCTGGTTTTAGGCTAAGTGTCTTTCCTTCTAATCTGGCTTGTAGCTGCTAACTAGACTTTTTTGTCCAGGCCAACTCTTAAGTGATGAGAACAGGTAGTGAGACACCATTGTAACTCTGCATGAACAGGTGCTTTTTTAAGTTATTTTGGCCAATTGCCGTTAGCCAGTATATTCACCCAACTGACCAACATACTATCTATCTATTAATGTCATGCAAAGTGTGGTAAAGAAAAACTAATCAACGTTTGGTGTGACCGCCCCCTTTGCCTTTGAAACAGCACTAATGTTCCCCGATGAACAAATGAGCACAGAGTTTCAATGTACTTGGCAGGTATGTTGTTCCAAATGTCTTGGAGAACTTGTCACAGTTTCTCTGTGGATTTAGGCTGGCTCTGGGTCTTTTCTCACTTCATGCAATCCCACACTAACTCCATGATTTTGAGATTAGGGCTCCGCGGGAGACCCGTAATCTCATGCAGGACTCCTTGTTCTTCTTGTGACTTAAGCTAGTTCTTTTTGACTCTGACTGTTCTGTTTGGTGTAATTGTCTTCATGGAGAATGACTTTGAAGCTTAAAAGTCTCCTTTCTAAAGGATAAGAATTTGAATATTTAAAATGCCTACAACCTTCCGACAGTGTTGTGCATATAGGCTGACCAATCAAAACTGCTTCTAGCTTGTGTAATAGCTACCACTGACTCCAACCTTTGTGTCAGAGTTCACCAAAATTGTACCGAAACTGTGACAAAATGCCAGATTACAAATATTACAATCAACTCATTTTTTTAAAAGTTTATTTTGCTTTTATGCAGTGGCAAATGTGTGTATTGGATTGATTGAGATAGTGAAGGAAGGCATAAGCATGCTTTGTTAATGATGTGTGTGAGAGTGATTGCAGACTGCATTTGTATGTATGGTGGTGTTTGTGAGGGATTGTGGGACGGTTCTTAACAGGATTTGCTGCAGTCAGCGCAGTCGGGCTCGCCAGGCTAAAGACCCTAGAGCCTCTTCCTGGAGTGCACAAACACACAGTCTGACTCCTGCTCACATACTCAATTTTATACTCAAGTCACAGTCAGCAATGTGATCTGGACTCACTTGCACGAGTTCACACACATACCTTCACACTGACCCGCCGTTGTACTATTTGAATCACATACACTTAATTCCCCACCCACACACATTCGCATGCAATCAGTCACTCAATCACACGCCCTCATGGTCCCACACTAATTGGCAGGCACAAGCTGTAATCTCATTGTTATGCCCAGTGTCTTAAGACAACACTGCTTACGTATGAGTTGAGAGTAACATGCTTGTCTGTTCTCCTGGTTTTCAGATCTAAAACAACAACTATCAAAGGCATCACAGCTTGACCTAGATTGGCCTGATCTTTCAGTAAACACAAAGGAAATGCAATAAGGAATGAATCCATGGCCAGCTGCTGAGACAGGCATCCAGACTCGAGTTATATCACATTATACGTCATTACTTTCCCTTTCCTGCTGTGCCTAATTCCCTGACATCACAGGCCTTTGAGAAAGCTCTGGCTTGACAGGGATGAATGCTTTTTTTAAGCTTTGAAGAGTTTCTAGACCACAGTAAAAAGTATTATTTATATGTACAATATTACTTAAACTTTAAATGAATTTTTTATGTTTCTATTTGTGCTCCTGTAGGGGGATTGTGGCTAGCATCCTGGTGTTCCTCTGTTTTGGAGTGACACAGGCCAAAGATGGACCCTTCACCAGACCCCATCCAGGTAGGAAAAGCACATTTATGACCGAAATAAAGCAAATAGTATAGAAATGTGTCTATTTCTACATTATAAGCTGTTGTTGTTCTGTCTTATTCCCCAGACTATGTCAGTGTGACAATGGTTTTTCAATGTTTTACATTTATGCTAAATAAGAAGGTTGAAATGCATCTGATATCAGCCTCCAAAGCATCAAAAGAGACTTGTGTCATTGGGAATACATTTGTCATTACAGTAAATGAGCACTGCGTTCATACAGCATGCCATTATCAGCAGAAGCCTAGGTGTTGAGACTGACTTTTTAAAGTGTGTATTGATTATTTCTCCATTCCCTTTCTCTGTAGAGGGTAAGAGCACCCAAGAGCTATTATCACAACTTCAATCAATAGCAACATTTGAGAATGTCATGTTGGTCTCTAATATGAAATGCGCATCCTCTGAATGCTGGGAATCAATGGCTAAATGTAATCGTCAAATTAAAGGAGACATCTGAGTACATTAAAAATCCTGTTGAAAGCAAGTGGAGTGTTTTTGGTCCGGTCGAAACCCCTTAGAGAACAAGATAAACACCAACAAACAGTCCAGACAGTCCGAATGTTTCTTCTGGCTTAAAGCAGTAATATTTACAGTACTGTAGGGCTCCGCGAGTAATTTAGACTCTCTTCAACAAAGTAAAGATTTGTTCCTTTTGGTCATCATTTTGTTCATCAATTTATCTAAGGGTGGTAAATATGCAGAACACTGAAACAACTAAATGCTATGTCTTTAAGACTGTTGACAATATTCCATGGTCAGTGGAAACTGTTAATTCTGATTGACTCTGAACAGTGTGATTAGACACCGGATAGAGGTGTTTGTTTTGCTGGTATTTAATCTGTAGGTAAGGTCAACACCATTGGGGCTTTGCTCAGTAGCTTGGTGCTTGTGTTATTTGTGCATCTATAAACGATGGATAACTGCTCTGTAAGAGCCTCGCATATTTAATGGTAATTATAATAAATCTGGTCATCCAGATTGTACAATTGAAAGAGAGGACTTTTTAAGTTACATTGCAGCCAAGGTGGTGGGTTTAAGACCATCTGCATGTGAAAGGAGAGATAAAAATAATCAGATAACTTGCTGGGTTTGTTGCCTGGATAAAATTAATAACACATGTTGTGCAGATACAAAGAAATAAACTGTATGGGCCTGACTATAACACAAGTGCTGTGGCAGTTGGATTTGTATCCTTATACTCTTGTAACTTTGAATCATTATAGAAGGTGCATCATTATTTTTACATCTATGATTGGTACTTACTTGTGATATTATGCCTGCTACAATGTTTTTAAAGAGTAATTATTTTCAAATTTTCTCAGACTGTTTAGGTGGCTTCTACTGAAATAACACTGTGCTTGAGAGTAGTAGTCTATCTAGGTTTTTAATGAGAGCAGTCATGCAGAAGATGCATCTTGTCTGTTTTACAACACATAACAACCAACTCCAGAGGGACAGGATGTCAGGAAGGAAGGAAGATAGCAGGGTGTGGAGGGCAGTTACAGACGCATTGAATGTTGTTAGTTTTTGGAGGCGTAAAGTGGCCAGGCAAGAATTTGGGTTGCTGCTGTTGCATTACTTGTGCCTTCTTGCCCCCTCCTTTTGTGAGTTGAAAGACAAGGGGATGTTGTTTGTGTATATGCATGCAGTGATTGCGTCACACTCCCTGACCCGTTGAGCCAGCCAAGTAAGTTCTGGTGTTGTTCACCTTGTTGCAGCACCGTTTACACAGATTTGTATCCTTGGAAAAAGGCCCAGAGGGATTTATAACCTGTAATTCCCACTGGATCAAAGGGAGTGTCACCAGAAACTGAGCTTTTACATATGAATGCACACAATATTGCAATAACAATAACGACTGACTTAAAATACACTTCCTATTGGCAGTTCTAACAACTGGATTCTAATAAAACTGCTCAAGACTTTTATCAAAGTTTTTATCAGTCCTTTCACTTGATTTTTAACTTTAATGAAAATTACATTATCAGCAATGCTTCTGTGATTATAGTACTTGATTGTTACTGAATTTGTCTTTATCCTTGGTAGCTGAAAAAACACACTGTAGTTTATGTTCAGTAAAGCAATTCAGGGAGACATCCTCCAGGGGAACAAAATCACCTCAACTCAGAATTATAATATGACACAAAATCAAATACCTGCACTCCTAACAGCTCATGTATTTATGTGTGTTTATGGGTTCTTTTTAAATGTCTTGCTCCCACACCCACACTTCCCATTCATTTACTGTATACTGGCTGGATAAGAGCACTAGTGGGAGGACCAAATGTCAAACTCAAGAACACAAAAATTGCATAACCTACTGATAAAATATTATACTTCACTGAGTACTGAATGACAAATGCTCCTAACTGAACAGAGGGTATAGTACAGATTGGTGTAGTTAGGCTTTTCAGAACGGTCTGTAAGACTTAATACAAATGCAATTTGTCACCCAACATGTTATAGTGACTAAGCTAGTGTCTGGTGTAACTTGTTTCTCTCTCTCTCTCTCTTTCTCTGTAGCTTACTGGAGGTTCTGGCTTTGTGTCACTGTTGTCTATGAACTGTTCCTCATCTTCATCCTGTTCCAGGTTGGTGGATAATATTGATGCTTAGAATGCCTAAAGCTCTTGCATGCAAAGATGCATGCAAATACTATACCCTATAGCAATCACATAAAGTACGTTAAGTACACAGCAAGACTGAAGACGATTTGGTGGATTTTAACACTGACCACTGGTTTAAATCTTGGATTGTGTAGTCCACAAATCATCTCAAAACAGTGGCCAAAATACAGGATTTTTGTCAGATTTCTGTTCCAATCTCTGGCCCTTTTTCTGCCGTGATCCCTGGAAACCTCTTGTCTCTGTCCCAATTTAATTAAAATTTCCATCACTAAGCTACACTTTGTCTTAATCAGGCTTGAACGCTAAAAAAAAGTTTAGAAACTTAACTACTTTCTAGACTGAAAAGTTAAAGTTGCAGCTTGGTTAAAGCGTTAAAAACTGTATTTTTATAGTTAGAAATGCACAGTCTATTGAAGGAAGTGTTGTGTCGAGGTCCTACTGCCTAATATCTGATGGTTTCTCTTTCTTATCCAGACAGTGCATGATGGACGACAGTTTATGAAGTACATTGACCCCAAATTGGGCGTACCCCTTCCTGAGCGCGACTATGGAGGAAACTGCCTCATGTATGACCCAGGCAACACTACAGACCCCTTCCACAACATCTGGGTGAGAAAATGTGTTTTTCTATATTTTATTTTACTTTCTGACAACCGTACGCTTCAGCTTTGCACAAGTGAATGCTTGGGTGTCTCAGATTTGGTAACATATTTTAAATATACAGCAATATTCTTACTCATTATTGCTGTACTGTAACAGGCCACCTTCCAAGAAGTAAAATTTCTGGCTCAGTCTTGCAGTCCTAATGTTGTATGCCACGTCTTCAATTATTACTAATAAGGATATGACCCGGATCTCACATAATGTGGCAGGCTAAACAAGTTTATACATGGCCCTCTGCATTACTGTGAAACTGAGTAAATCCTCTCTTTTCCTTTTTCTCATTCTCTTTCCCTGATTCATTCATTCACTTCTTCTTTCTTAGTTTTTCTTTGCTGTTTCTTTCTCTTTTGCTTTTTCTCTCTCATACACACACACAGTGAGTGCTCCTGTGTGCTGACTGACTCCTGAGACTTGTGTCTGGTGCAGATTACAGCCCGTCAGTAGAACCAGGCCTTCTTCTCCCTTGGGGAGGCAGTCTGCTGCTGCCGCCATGACCCACACCCCATCTCTACCATTAGCCTCATTTCTTTATGTACTCAGAGTGCGTCAAACCACCATTTTCTTCACTAAATTACTGCAAATCTACCTGACAGGGGTTTTTTCATGTCAAATTATGACCAGATATTAGGAAGAAACTTTAAACAAAACAGATTTCGACTTTTGTTAGTACAAGAATAAGAAACTAAAATGTGCTAAACTAGAACACAGAAGGAACTGAGTCCAAGTACCATTGGGCTGAACTATAGTTTTCAGTGCTTTTTCTTTCAATGATGTTTAATGATGCCCTGTGAAGCTTTGTCCTGTTCAGTGACCCAGTACTCACTGTGCTCATTTCTGTTTGGTACCAATGTGAACTAGATGCGATGCTTTATTAGAACACAGAGGGCCCTATTTTTACCATCCAAGTACAAGTGAAAAGTGGTGGGTCCAGGGTGCACTAACTGAGTGGGCTTCTTGAAGTGCACCTTGCTATTTTGGTTCATGTACGTGCAGCAGTGCAACATGCAAAAGGAGTGAATGAACTAGAACATGAACTGCAGAGTGTGGTGTTATAAAATACACACTTAGCCAGTCACACCACAGGTGTCGTCCCTCTGAAAGCTGAGCTGAGATAGAAAGTTGGAAAGAAGACAATCATACACAGATTGATGAGCCACCGTGGTGCGTCTCTCTCCATTAACTTGAGTTACCTTGTCGTAGCCTGGTGTCACTTGATTTAATGAAGGTAAACACGGCAGGCGATCGTGCACTGCACTCTCGTGTGGCACTTGTCAAATAAGAGGCTGCATATTTATCAGTATGTGTCTGCTGCCTTCGTGTGGCTGCAGAGATAAAATGATTTCACAGAGAAGCTGTGTACAAGAGATCCCAAAAGACTTTTTTGTCCTATAAATAAATGCAGATGTATGCACCTATCAGCAGGGGGAAAAAAATTATTAAAATGGTTAGTAAAATAATAATGGCAAAATGTTTTTTTGCCTTTCAGTTGGATTATTCCTACGCAGTATTTCATTTTCATTTGTTAATAAAATGACCAAAGTGGCAACCAATTTACACAAAAACTTCTGTTCTCAGTGGACAGTCAGTTTGGCACATTTTATGACTGCTTACTCTTTATGCACAGTTTGCTAATGCTCAGTTTTAATCTAGACAGTGAAAAATTATGTTATGTAGACTGTCATTCAGCAGTTGACAAGTAATAATAATAATACATTTTATTTCATAGCGCCTTTCAAGACACTCAAGGACACTTTACAGTGAATTAAAAACACAATAAAAATAAGTAAAAAGAATAGACAAAAGTAACAGCAAATGAGAGGAAACAGTGAGATTACAGTGGATACGCAGATTTAAACAGATGGGTTTTGAGTCTAGATTTGAACTGAGGAAAAGAAACGGTGTTGCGGATGTCAGGTGGGAGTGAGTTCCAGAGTTGGAAGTAGTATACAATTTAATTAATGTGTTTGTTAGGACTGAATTAGACAGATGTAAGCTTAACAATACTTTTGTGAAGAGAACATAGTGTTAAATTAACACATTGGTTTTCCTCCACAGGACAAGATGGATGGCTTTGTTCCTGCCCACTTCCTAGGATGGTATATCAAGGTATGTTCAGAATAGTCTGCCTCACAACTGAACCCATTTCTGTTAGGGTGACCTAGTTGGCTGGCTTCAACTGTACTGTTGTTGTGCAGTGATGAGAATCACCAGTTCAGCTCCATAATTAAAACAAAATCAATTTGCTTCATGAGATCAGTTGAGCATGTGACATAAAAATGATAATTGTGCAAGTGAGTACTGCTGGCATTAAGGGATGACAGAAGTTTTTGAGCCCATGATTACAGATTACACACATTTACGCGAAACTCAGTTGTCATCACTTTATTGTGATAAAAGCTGCAATTTAATTACAAATACAATGTCAAGAATGCATTGTACATATTGTATAGATATACAGCAATAAACAAAGTTACTCTTCCTGGTGTTTTGCTGACCTTCCCTGATTCCACACCACTCTCCTTGTATTCATCCTCCCCTTTTACTCTTTGTTTTCCTTCAGACTCTTATGATTCGGGATTGGTGGATGTGTATGATAATCAGTGTCATGTTTGAATTCCTGGAGTACAGCCTGGAGCACCAGTTGCCCAACTTCTCGGAGTGTTGGTGGGACCACGTGAGTATTTCTGCTCTTTTGTGTGACACGCTTTGACATTATCAAAGACAGTCAACAGTATCAGTAAAAGTCCCCGAGGCATCAATTTCTGCATACTATATTTAAGCAAATAAAATGTAGATGTACTGGAGACAGAAAATTGTACTAAACATCAAGGCACCTGCTCTTAAGGCCCTGACAATGATTACTGCAGACATGGTGCGGTAATCATTGTGCTGACATTCTGCTTTTTCTCAGACTGGTGTTAAATATAAACATGCTGCAGTAAGTAGACATCAATATACTAAAGGTGACTCCAGGTGTGTTTGTTGAAATGTGTCCACATGACAAGAGCTTCTCTGTCTTATAAGCCACCAGGGGTAAAAGACACTGTTTCTCATAACAAGGAGATAACATACTTAAGCAAAATGTAGTATAGCTGTAAAAGTAAACCAGTTTTTTTTCATGAGTAATTTCAGAACAGACTGGTAATTTCACCTTCTGTATATTTGCTCAAGCCTGGGAAGGTCACTTTAACCCTGAGCTGTTACTTTGCAGCGCAGTGAACGGGCAGAATGTGGAGTAATTCAAGCCATTTTCCAAGTCATTTTTACTGTTGAGATTTATGATAGCAATTAAAGTCTCATAGGAATATTCTATATTATATATCTATTATATACCAGCAGTAAGCTGGGAAGCAACGCAACTGTTAGCAAGAAAAGCCACGTGAACATCATTAGGAAGTAATAATGGAACAAAATGGAATGTAAACAGATAATTAGTGCGAGGATAAACAGCTGACTGTAAAAACACATTAAACAGACTGTGTCAAATATCCAGTTGCTTCAGTTATAACACAAAAACTGCTTATTTATAGTAAATATGGATGACATTTTAATACACGTAGAATGTAAATACCGTCTTCATGCCCTAGAAAGAAACAGAGAAACACACACAAACACACACACACACTGGTGTTTTCATTTCATTCTGTCAAACAGGTGAATTAAAGCTGTTTTTTTCTGAGGCCATGAAATCCATAATCTTAAAAAAACAATAAAGTGTGTTTTCCTGCCCCATTGATTGCAACAAAACTAACATGAATGTAGGAGAGATGTTACTCAATCCTGATCTGTTCTCTCCCACACAGGCCTAAGAAAAGGTCTAATCTTAACAAGCTTGTTTAGGTGGATCACGGTTGTGTAGGAGTGTTGCCTCATTTACACCTTGTTAAAATTGTTCTCCTCCTCTAGTGGATCATGGACGTGTTGGTGTGCAACGGTTTGGGGATTTACTGTGGAATGAAAACCCTGGCTTGGTTGTCAATGAAGCCGTACCAGTGGCAGGGCCTCTGGAACATTCCTACATACAAGTACGACTTTATAAACACTGCAGGACACAGACCTCTACTCATGTAGAATGAAAAACCATAACATTTAAACCAACTATTACGATACTCCACGCTTACTGTCTCCATTAACAGTACCAACCAGACTAGACTTTAAAACTTGTTTATATCTAATACTGTCTCTTCTCTGTACCTCCCAGGGGGAAGATAAAGCGTATAGCTTTCCAGTTCACACCATACAGCTGGGTCAAGTTTGAGTGGAAGCCTGCTTCAAACCTTCGTCGCTGGCTTGCTGTGTTAGGCATCATCTTCATGGTAAGAAATGTCCTGTCCCCTTTACTGACATGAACAAGAGGATTTGGGGTCATTATGGCAAAAACAAACAAGATTACAATACAATGAAAACACTGAAAAGTGAACACATACCCTCCTAATGCATGTCTTCAGAAGACATGCAAAGTTATGTGTGCTGTCCTGATTATGCTCTTTATTTATTCTCAATTTTTGCTTTTCTGCCTGACAGCTGAATTAATGTCACGATCTCTTTAGTATAGCTGTAAAACTACTTAGTTATAGGATAGGAAAAAAACATTGACAGAGATAAGATACTATAAAGTTTTTCCCCACTTATTATCGTTCTAGCCTTTCTGTCCTTTTCTGTTTTTCCACAGCTTTTTGTAGTCTCAGTGCTCTTAAATTAAGATATGCATTTTTTTCACCTCCTCCCCTCTTAGTTCCTCTTGGCGGAGCTGAACACCTTCTACCTGAAGTTCGTACTGTGGATGCCTCCTGAACACTACCTGGTGCTGCTCCGCCTCGTCTTTTTTGTCAACGTTGGTGGAGTAGCCATGAGAGAGATCTACGACTTCATGGATGACCCGTGAGTAGAAAGGTGGAGGTGGCTGGCAGGAGGTGCAGGAGGTGGCTTTGGGCAGATGTTGATGATGTGAATTAGTAAAGTGCGCAACGCTCCATGAATCATCTGAATCAGGCAGTCATAGGACAGACTGTCATATCTGCTGACTTGCTAACATCCTACTGTAGCTATTACTCCAGTTTACGCAAGTCTTTATTGTTATCTTTTGAACATGTCACGATGAACCATGTTCACATTTCAAACCAGAAACGTAGATGATAAGCACCGCAGTAATTGGATTGGTCAAAACCCAATCTCCCCATGTATATAATAGCAATAAAAAAACAGTAGCATGCAAACTGATTGGAGAAAAAAAGAACATTTACACCCACCAGCCATAAACAAACCTATGTTTTGTGTCTGTTGGTGTTGAACATTTCTTTTTTAAGTCCCCACACAGGATTATTAGTAACAAAAATATTCATTTATTGTCTGGTATTTATCCAGAGTCAGGTCATAGTGGCACTTTTATAATACAGTGGTGTTGCATGTTGGTATTTTCCACTTCAAAACTTACCTATGAACAGTACAAACATCCTCCTAGTTATATCACTTTTCCACAATAACACATTGTGTTATTTTCCCAACAGGAAGTTCCACAAGAAGCTTGGCCAGCAGGCGTGGCTGGTGGCAGCAATCACAGTGACTGAGTTCCTCATAGTGGTCAAGTATGACCCCAACACCATCATGCTGCCCATCCCCTTTTTCGTCATGCAGTGCTGGTTTTTAGGAATCTTCCTTATACTCATCTGGACCCTGTGGAGGTTTTTCATCCGGTAAGAAGTGGGATGGGTTACTGGGCAATTGGAAAGGGGGTTAGGGCTGTAAACAATGTGGGACGTAGAAGTGTAAAATATACTTAAAATCTCTCCGTCTCGGTGCAGATAAGGCTTTGACAAAATTGCAAATAACCCTCTGAGCCCTGTGCAGCTTCTGAGCATATTTTTTGTGGGCTCATTTTTCACTGCACCTCTATGAGAACAGCATGGACATTTTACAAAAATGATCAGTTATAGATATTTTACTTTACTTCGATACTTTTCTCTAATCTGTTCTATGTAAACACAGCCTGCAGTTCAGCTGAATAGCCCTTTATCGTTTGTCATGCGACTGTTGGTTCCAGCTGAGTCACGAATGACTCCATGGTTGCAACAAGGCATGCAGAAATTTTAGTTTTTGCAGAATCGGGTTTGAGCAAATACATTATTTTGGCATTTTTTAAAATGAGAAATGTAGAATAAAGTGAGTTTGGTAAAATGGCACAATTCTAAGTGTAGATTTGGTTAAGTTTTTTTAATGGAACGCCACATCACAGATGATTAGTTCATGAACTGTTGAAAAGGGGAAGATCTGATGGATAGTTGTCATTCAGACGATTTTTTTCCTTTATGGTAACATTTCCTTTAAGCTTGCTGGTGTAGCTTTGGCAATATGGAATCACATACAGGAAGAGCATAACAATCTGTTTAACATGCTGCTGTTTTGCAGCATGACTGACTTTTGCAGTTTCATAAATTTATTTTGGTGACTGCTACATTGTCAAAAGCACAGTTTAATCCCAGTGGTCAACTGAATTTCGAAAGTGTGACTTCACATGTGAGGGATCCCATCCTATGTGAGTTTTACCAACTGCTCCTGTATTTGATTTAGTTTTTCCTCATGACCTCATGCAGTGATGTGATTTAGGTTACTTCTGGTTTGATTCACCTTCTGTTGAGTAGTGCTCCTGTTAAGTGCAGCCCAGTCCCAGCATGTTAAGCTTCTTGTCTGTTTTCTCCCCCTCCCAGCCTCTCCAGTCCCCCTCCTTTTCTCCTCCCCTCCTTCCCAACTCCTTCCTGCTCATGCTCAGCAGTAATGCAGTAATGTCCTTGTCAAGTGAGGTAGGTATAGGAGAGAGGTGCCTTGCCCCCATCCAATCCCTCCTATCTGCAGTGTTGTTTTTTTTTCTCTAGCACATCACTGTCTGAATCCATTGTTCAGTTCAGTTCAAATGACACGCATTTTGCCCACTCAGAGGATCTTTGGGATCCTCTAGAGATAACACAGATATCACTCCTCATGGATCCATCTCCTGCATGGCAGTTTACAGTTTCTTGCTGTGGTGAATTTTATCATCTTCATTTCCCCTCCTATCATTTTCACATCAGTTGCAGTCAGTTTAGTGATGCGGCAGACATCCAGCTTGTGCTGACACTGCTGAAGCGAAACCCAGAGGAACCGTTAACACTCCTACCCCACACACACCACATGCCAGTCAGCATGTCGGCACCTTCTACTGAACTGCACATGCCGACAGCCGCACAGATCACCTTCACCAGGTCTCATGGTGCACCTCCCTCCAAGTCATGTAGTACAGTGCATCAGGGACACCAGGCACAGAAGCATGCCAATATGTAGTTCCCCGGACCTGGGTGAATCGTATTTGCGAATGGTTTGCAAATACCATTTTACCCAGTTGTGCAGACCCAGGTGTGTCGTGTCCCACTCCTTATCCGATACACTGCATTTAGCATCAGCAGACCCAGGTGAGTTTTGAGGGAGCTCCACCATTAAGTGTCCTCGAGATTCTCATTAGGAGCATTTAAGATAATGCCCCTCTTTTCAGTGTCACTGATTATTATCTGACTAATAATTTCCATCTTAATCTGGGACACGTTAATGGTATACAATCTGTATTTGGTGCTTTTTGTCTTTGCAACCAAATAC
This sequence comes from Dascyllus trimaculatus, assembly GCA_024666655.1. Classification (NCBI taxonomy): domain Eukaryota; kingdom Metazoa; phylum Chordata; class Actinopteri; family Pomacentridae; genus Dascyllus; species Dascyllus trimaculatus. Next base: position 25,111,122 of record CM045448.1, read on the forward strand.
AAAGAAGTATCTAGATTACACACTTTAATACACGACTAATGAGCTATCGAGTATTATGAATTTAGTCAATTTAATATTTAGTTGTGACCTTACACAGCGACTGTCGACACGTGTGTATGATGTATGTTTCGACTGTAATCCATCTCCTAAATGCAGAATTTCTTTTTTACAGTGCTGTGAAAAAAGTATTTGTCCCCCCTACAGATGTTTCAGATCATCAAACTAATTTTAATATGAGACAAAGATAACCAAGGAAACACAAAATGCAGTTTTTACATGATGATTTTATTTATTGTAGGAAATATGCTGTCCAGCCCCACCTTGCCCTGTGGGAAAAAGTAATTGCCTCCCTAAACCTAATAACTGGTTGGGCACCGTTGTCAGCCACAACTGCTGTTAAATGTTTGTGATAACTTGTGATCAGTCTTTTACATGCAGCATTGCATCTGTAGCATCGGAAACTTTTCTTGAACACTTCCTTGTTGTTGTAGCTTTTTCAGTCTTGGCTACAGCTGCTCCATTCTTCAGACAATCATTGCAAGGTTGCGCAAAACGCAAGACACCTGCAGACGCCCAGTCAAAAACTCTAGTAAACTGTAAAATACAGAGACACACACCTGATGCTGGTAGGTTTTATAAGCATTCTGTGAACTCCTTTGGCGAGGGCGTGAATTTAGCAGACATTCATGTATATTTACAGGTCCCACAATGCAGCTTTAACAGTTTTTTCTTGAAGTAGAAAAATAAAGTTCACATAACTATTTGCTAAATAAATAATCACAGTTAACTGACTAAAATGATGAGGTTAAAAAAAAAATCCAGTCTATTATTTGAGCTTCAGGATAAACAGAAAGAGCTAATTAAGGTTTCTATGAGAAATCGCGTGGATGAAATAGAAATTACTGGAACAGAAACCAGCTGGGAGGAAGTGTTCCCAGGGGTGATTTTCTATTAATACTTTGTCTGCTTTCCTTCGATCTTCTCACAGTGACATCACACTCCGCTACAAAGAAACGCGTCGGCGCAAACAGGAAGTCCCCGCTGACTGGGACCGGCCTTTAGGCAACGGCAGCACAGCCACCCCGTCTGGAAGAAGCAAACTGAACGGCAGCTCTGAGACGCTGCGGCAGAGGAGGTCCTGAGAGGAGGTCGGTCAGTCACACTGTCGGAAAGGACGAGGTTTGATGGGGAAAAAACTGAGGAACATGAAGGAGAGTCGTGACACAGAGACAAACTGAGGCAACCAGATGGACACACACGTGCCGTGTAGACTGTTCTTGTGCCTAAATGAACCAAGTAGTCATTCAACAGAGGCAAGGGGTGGAAGGGGCAGTTTTCATTTGGTGCATTGGAGTTACCTCATTCTATTTTTTAAAGACATTTGGGGAATTATACACAGGAAAAGATACATTTTTGTGTCATTAATGCATTGTTTTGAATGTTGGGCAATGAAGGGGGGAACTGAATCAAAGAGAAGTGGAGTAGTGGAAGATGGGATGTAGGTGACCAATAATCACAACACTTTGTTAAAATTGGTGGAACATGTCCACCAATGTAAATATGCTTTGCTCTGTGTTGTGCATCAGTGCAGGTGAGAGTAGGGAGAGTGTTTGGAGCAGTTACAAGTTTCTGTAGGTGTAATGACTGAGTTGGATTACATTTATCTTTCACTGCTATGCAATCTTTAGTATCGGCCTGGGAGTATGGCCACATTATTGCCAAGCTGCTGTTAAAATTAAGCTTGTTTAACAGTAATGACATATTTCTGTTCAGTTCAGTTCAAATGGCATGCATCTTACCCACTCACATGCTTTTTCGACAGTTTAAATAGGTTTGGTCCCAGGCGCACGATACATTGTTTACATGTGGGAGACAATTTAGGCTTTTCATTTACAGTTCAAGGTTAATTCCTGGAAGCCTCGAGGGTCCTCACTGAGGATCTTCCCTCAGTCAGACACAGAGAGGACAACTGGCCAAAGCCTTTCTCTTCTCTCAGGCTTTGTTCTTGAAAAGAACAATGAGTTTGTTTAAAAAAATAAAGTCAAGATGTACCATATTCTAGTTATTTAACTGGTGATATTATACATGATATATGGGATATAGTTTGGGTGTTTTGTAGATGTTTTATTATCACTATTGTTATTTCTTTAGCATAAATCGATTGTGAACACTAGGTTTTGCTCGAGTTACTTTTTGTGAAATGAGATGCTGAGCGTTCTGATGAACACATCCACGACAATCACAGAGACAGAACGCTGTGCTCAAGTTTTCCTCTGGTGGAGATGTGCTGGCTCACAGTAATAAATGGCAGAGATGTGGATGTTCCTTCACTGTAACAGCTTTATAATTAAGGCCGCGATTCAGTCACATCAGAGTGTAAATTAAAATTTACTTTTATGCCAAATCTTTCTTTATTTGAAAATTTGATAAAATTTCAAATGTGTTGCTGAAACGGAATAAGAAACAACTTTTATCGTCAGAGGACAGAATTTGAGGTTTTAGTTGTGTTTGGGGTTGTGTGGAGACAAACCTTTCCAGCTCTGTGGGGTTGCCATATTGCACATGCAATCAGCCAAAGCTTAGATCTCATTCCTGCTAAAGCCATAAATGCCACCCAGAACTGCTTGAGCCTCTAAAACTGCTGTTGAGCTTCATTTTCTATCTTTTTCATTTAAGCAGAGTTTCAGAGCCATCAGGGAAAGTCATGACTGTATACACTTTTTATGTTACAAAAGATTACCTGGACGTCTGGTCACTGAAACCAAATTCAGCTGAACAATGGCAATATGTTCACGTTATCTATATGTGTAAAACTGTCTTTGTTACTCTGTCAGTAACAAAGCTGCTAAATGTAAAGCTGCCATGACTAGTCTACAGATATTTAATTAGCATGATTCAGTTTCTAGCAGTAAACTGTAAATCTTAGCATTTGGGACTGTTGGGTGAACACAAGAAGAAATTTGAGGATTACACATCATAGATTATCAAGCTTACACTTGGCATTTTCATTGTTATGATAATTAGCAGATGAATCTAATAATAATAATAATTATTTGCTATCCATTTAAATGTTCAACAAAACATAGGTTTCATATTGACACTGGTCAAACTGAATACAATTAGTCTTGGTCAGCGTCCACACTGTTACCAAAAGCCTTTGGTGTTCGTCCTGTCCGGCTCAGCTGTAAATTTCTGTGTTACTCGTTGTGCCCCAGTAACTGTATTAAATAGTTGATGGCAAAGTAGATGACATTCAAGAATCTAGCTTCAAATTTTCCTGTCGTAAACTAGGCTGATGTTTAATGACGCTATAGTAAATTTCTTGTGAATGTAATCCAGTAGATCTGCAGTTCAAATCAAAGGAGATTGGCCACCAGTGATTTTACTACAAACACTAAACTGAAGTTTGTTATTCATTCAAATCCAGCTGTTCTCAGATTTGAACCTCAGTGATTGCTGTGCAGATTTGAAGCCCTAAAAAAATGTTTAGCAGATATGTCCAAGTTTGTTCTTGTTGTCCTGTGCTGTGCTCATTCAGTCACTTGAGGACTTTGCTTTTTTTCCTCCTTTCTTAAATGAGAGCTTTGTAGACGTAGGCTAAGATTCACCGTACCTGTGGTCATGCCTCGGATTGGTCGAAGAGCATTTGTCTGAATTAACTGAAGGCTTAAACCAACTCAAGCCACGTATTTGCACATCAGCTCCGATATCACAAAATGGGGATTTCCAAAAAGAACTTGCAAGTGAACTGTGGAACCAAACAGGAACTATTAAAAAGCAAAAATAAAACAACAGGACCTTCTCCTTTGGCGTGTTTGAGGATTCTGTTTAGTTTCACATGCAGCCACATGGGGGCAGCAGATGTTTGGTTATGATCTGCCCCGTGCAGTAGTGTATCCTCGACAATGATGGCTTGCTGTAAATGCCATTTTCAACTTGGTTTGTGTAAATGTGAACATGTTAAAAGAATAGAAAAACTGAAATATGCTGCTGCACCATATAATTTTATAATGTTTTCAATAAAATAAACTGAAAACCTGAATTTAGCAAAGTGTCTGTTTGACAGTATGTGTCGCTGTTGGTACTTCCATACAACATTTGGTCTAATTCTGTTATAGTGACCTCATATCATAGTGACAACTGAAGTTTCAGTTAATTCTTTCACCAAGTGCTCCATACAGACAAAGGTTCAAGGTTTACAGTCGTATCCACGCTGTCAGTTGGTCGTGTACATTTTCTGTCACTATGCAAACAGATACTCCTTTGATAAGGCCAACAGGTTGGACCAGTACATCTACATATGGAGATGTACTGGTCTCCATATGTAGATGTGTGTGCTTCTTTAACTCACTGCAATTTGAAATTAAGTAGCAAATAGTTAGGCCTTTATATCTGTGTTCAAAATTTCCACATACATACATTTTATTGGTCAAATTATTTAATTTATAATGAAGTTACTCATCTTTGCAGTAGTACAGCAGTTTTTTTATGTTATCACCAACTTTATTCCTAATCAGAGTAGCTAATGGCTCAGGAGGTAGAACAGGCTGCCTGCTGATGGTAGGACTGGCGGTTTAATCCCCAGCTTCACCTGACAGCGACCTTAACAAAGACACAGCTTCCAGTGAGAACTTCGCCTTCCGCTGTGTTTCTCTTTAAGAGTTAGTGTAAAATGTCTTTTTCTCTTCTCAGGTTGGTAATACCTAAACCTGCAGGTCCCCATATTCCTAATCATTTGTTTTCTTAAGTTTACTGTAAAGTAATTATATTTCCACATGCAAAAATGTGATACTCCTACAGGCAAGCATTCAATTTAACATATATAAAGATTCAAATTTCTTATATATTAATGAGGAGTGAATATTGAATAAGTTCAAATAGTGCTTCTTTATTTGAAATCTGTCTGGATGCCAAAAACTGTTTCTAAACTCTGCAAAACTAATCTCTTAACTAAATTGTAAGTCTCCTAAGTTCCTGTCCAGAACCTATATAAATAGTACCAAAGTACACTGTGCTTTCCATTACAATTTTAAGAAGGTCTTATAAATAATGTCCCATATAAAAGGTTTCTGTTTTTAAAAAATCGGACTTGTTCTCACTGTGACACAAGAAGATAATAAATAATTAATAATTTGAGCATTCAAGTTCCACTTCTCTTTTATTGCATAGTTCCATCCACCTTTCACTTGGTTTTCTCACCATATATCCCTTTGCAAACACAGTAAACTGATGAGAATAAACTTGCATAGAGCAGTAAATGGTAATGAACCCCAGGAGGAAAATTAATCTCATTGCGAGACGCATTTAATTCCTGTGGTTCATTCATTCATGACATATATACTGCAGTCCTCATACACATCTGCTTGTAGTGCATTGCATTCATCAGTACAGTTAAAACTCTTTCTTTGCTCCCTGAAGCAGCTGGAGTGCATTCAAAGTTCACCCCCCAAAGCATTAGAAAGCATTGTGACAACAGACACAAAGCAGTGCATTGAAGCACAAGAAAGCTACGAGTGTAAAATACATAAAGAAGTGCAGAAGCATTTGAGAGGAATCATTTCATCAAAACAAGAATATAAAATCTGGTGCTCTACAAACCGACTGCTTAAAATATATTTTATGCCTGAGATCTTCCTCTGACAATGTACCTCAATCACTTTGGTTTAAGCTTCAAAAGATCAGTCAAGCGAGTCTGATGTTTAGTGATTGTAAGGTTAAAAGGCACCAGGTGAATGTATGTAAATTCAAGGTGGAATCAGATCTAATGTGTGCAAAATAGTGTCAGTGTGCTCAGTCTGATCCCACATATTGGCATGTATGTGTCCGTTAGGGATGTTAGACAATAATCTCCAAGTCAAATAAAATGCAACATATCTACTTTTAAAGAATATAAAAATGGTGCTTTAAAGACATTTTTAAAAAAATAGCTCCATTAGTAACCAATTAATTTTTAAGTAACTGAACAGGATGCTGATTAGCAAGGAGTTAACGATCCGATAGCTGCCTGTTTTCAGGGTAGAAAAAAAAAAACACAAAACCTCACTCACTTTAAGAAAATATTCTGGTGGAATATAATCTACAAAAAAACAGCCTTTGCCTATATTTCTATGATCTGACCAGTTTGAAGCCTTGCCCAGTGTCCAGTATGGCTGGTGGAAACAAGTTGAGTTTGACTCTCCTGAGACATCGCAGACAGACGCCACAAATCCACAGCAGGTTCAGGCTGCCGCACCACAGCGCCAACTGGACCACCGGGTAGGTCATCCGTGGGAAGTACATGCTCCAGTGATTGGTGACATCACTTCCTGTCGGCAGATGCAGCGTGTAGTCGCTCCAGTGTTTGGAGATGCCATAGTTGGCAGAAACGGCCCTGCCCCTCTCTGACCATTGGATGTCGCTGTTTGAGTTGCAGTTATACTCCACCCACTGAGAGGTGAAGTCTCCGAGCTGCGGAGGGTCCTGCAGCTCAACGTCCGTCACTCTGGCGAGCGTTGCTCCTTGCACTGCCGCATATAGGCCCTCTACCTTCTGAACCTCCTTCACCCATGGCAACGAGTTGTCACAGTCGAGCACCACGATGAGGCGCGAACAGAAGCTGCCATTCTTCTCCCTCCACCAGTCCAAGATCTGATCCAGACGAAGAGTGTCTCCTCCTGATTCAGAACACAGAATCCAAGTTAGATTACACTGAAACAAATTATGCATGAGAAGAACAGGATTCTCAGTTTACAAAATACACTATTGACAGAAAGAAACAATTATTGTACAATTAATTGTGCAGCCCTAACATCTAATTATATCACTGTTAAAATGACTACCTGCTAGCGCCCACTCTCCTGTCCGGTGTGTGTGACCGCTGTAAAAGATCACGTAGGTGTCGTGGCGAGGCCCGTCCGCTGTTCGGAGCTCCAAGAAGGATTTTATCTTGGCCTGCAGAGCCTCCAGAGTCACCCCGCTGGTGGAGTAGTCGCATCCAAAAGTCTCAATCAGGTGGTGGGCGAAGAATCGTTGCACATTGTTCAACATACCTGTGGAGCGCTTGTTGAGCTCATGCACCTGGCCTGGAGGCAGCAGCATAGGCTGACCATCAGGACTACAAGACAAACACAAATAAAACAGAAGAGGGCAATGAAGGAAACTGTGTGTGTGTGAAAACTATAATCATATAATTTTATATTAAAGTAAATAAGGACTGATATTACAGGGCCTCACAGTCTAAACTCACTGAAAGGTGTTTATGTTTTTTACCGATGACTGTTTAATGAACTCACACAAATGCACTGGTTAAAATTTACACTACCTGCAATAGTTGGTGGGGATGACCACTGCATAGCCCACACAGGTTCCTCCCAGGCTGCTCCCAAGCTCATGGAAGAGTCCATGGAAAAGAGACTCCAGAGGCAGAATGAGCAGGAACATGCTCACAAAGATACTGCTGGAGGCCTGCAGAGCAAAAGAGTCACTGAAATACTAAGACGTGTAAAAAAAACTGGTATAAACAAACCCATGAATGAGTGGTCATGATTAGTTAATGCAAGTTGTCTATTTTTAATAAAACTTCTGCAAATTGTATCATTTGCTGGTATGACAGAAACACATTTTTTTTAACAATTGTGCTTTGATCTGACACACTTATCAGGTATTGTAATCAGAATGTACCACTACAGCAAAGTCTGTATAAATTTAGATAGAATATAGAGATAACTATATCCTGCCTACCTGCCAACAAAAAGCAGCAACAGCAACCGTTGACACCAGCGTGAAGAGCACCAGGCGTTCAGAGATGAGGCAGAAATGTCTCATTCCCTTTGAGGCCATAACCTTGTGCAGACTGTTGACCTCTGACCCCTGGGACAAGCACAACCTCTGGCAGTCGCTGAGTTTGGTGTGAAAGCCCCACACAGTAATGACAAACACCATGTGGCAAATGGCCCAGAAGAGCACACACACCACAAAGCCTGGGATCATCACGTACCACTGGTCCAGGTTTGTGAGCTTCCGAGCAGCCAGGATGATGAAGATCACCTCCACCACCAGCAGAGGCAGGAGGGACAGGCGCCGCCAGAAGCCCCTCCAAACCAGGAAAGGCTGCCAGCGCTCGGTCACGGAGAGGCCACTGAAGTAGACATCCAGCAGAGGGTCGCAGATGAGCTGGCTGAAGAAGCAGGCGAGGGCAAACGGGTTGGTGGTGATGTTCAGGGACTTAAAGAACAGCACTGCGGTAATGACAGCAAAGCAGACCAGATTGGGAAGAGCCAGCAAAGCCTTCATCCGGAGAGCAACCATCACAGTACCCAGCGACACCACCAGCACCATCACGCTCAGGGACTTCTGGATGAGCAGCGCCGTACTGGCGGTGGCGAAGCCCACCAGCTCCAGCCGCTCCGCTGAGGTGAGGAAGGCGGGACGGTACCGGGTACATCCGAACAACCGCTCCAGCAGCGCCCACAGCGTCCTCAGAGCCACACTGGCCAGTAGCAGGTAGTTGGCCACCTGCTCCTTGACGTCGCTCTCCAGGGCGGGATTGTTGAGGAAACAAAGCAGACCCAGCAGGAAGCCGAACCACAGGTGCAGGAGGCTGAGGCTCATCCTCTCCATGCTGAAGTAGTAGTACAGTACACTGGCTACTCCGAGGACAACCAGGGCCAGAACAAAAATAACCAGAAGAGTGGACTCCGCGGTCTTCTCCCACCGGGCATACAGACCCAGACACAGGGCAATGAGCAGGTTCAGACCGGACAGGTAGCCCAGCCACCGGACAGACGACCACATGCTCACCTCCCCGTTGACCTCCTCCAGCCGGGTCATGGCTGCGTGAAGGCAGTGGCTGACACAGTAGCGTAGAAAGCGACACATTTTGGTTAAGACGAACTGTCCAAAACCAGAAACAGGCACTTTAAAGAGTTAAACTCGGTCTATCACCCGTTACGACATTTGAAGCCCCACAGTGAGTTCAGCAGCGGGCTAACTTGTTAAAAGTAGCTAGCTTAGCAACCGTTAGCTGTCAACGCTGCGTCTCTGCGCCGGTTAACATTCTTTTACATCCTGAAGGTCGTCGTTTGCCTTCTTTTACCTGCTATCCAGTGCAGGTTTGAAAGGTTGCAAGTGGACTGCTCTGGAACCGGTTGTCAGGATTGTGAAAGACATATCAGTTCAAAAAGTTTGTCACGTCAAAACTTTTGAGTCAGATGACAGCCGCCATGATGCCGCGCCGACTACGGCAAGCGCTCAGGGTCAAAATTAATGCACAGCGTTAAAGGTATTTTAAACGCTCACTCCTTATTTTTAATCGAAGGGCTTCTGCTCATTTCCTCGTAAGTTATTTAGCTTTAAGATATAAATTAAAAATGACTGAAAGAAAAAACTTTAACTGAAGCTTTTCTTATTAGCTGTCTTTCCTTTTTTAGGCTTTCCATGGCAAGATTAACTGCTATGGGTTAAAAACTTTTACATTTTAATGTTTGGGTATAACTCCATGTGATTACTGCTATTTTTATTGGTTCCAGATTTAGGGAGGTTGTGGAGTCTCAGGCAGTCATTTTTGCCTACTGCTGCTACACTTTAGTCATCAAAATGTAAGCAAAGAGTATTAGGATGAGCTCTAGAGGGTGAAAATGCTGAGATCATGAGTCTATTCAATGCAACCACTTGCCTGAGGAGAAAAAGGATGTTTGTGAATCTAGCATTAGTACTTTTCACATGTTTTAGTTTTTCACTTTTTATATTATACATTTATTTTGTTTCCCTTAAGGCAGGTCTATTGGAGTATCAGTAAAACACTAGAATTAGCCTATAAAATACAGATCATGTGCAACGTTAAAGGCTACTACTATAGTATATTACTAGACATACTTACAGTAATCCAACTGCTACTTACAAACAAGTCTGTGTATCCAAAGACCAGTCAATCTATAACCTGCTCTATTTCCTGAGTCACAAACGCCTTCATAACAGCTTAAGTTGTGCACAGTATTTTCAATATTCAAAAGTAAAAGCACAATACACACAAAAAACACACACAAACATCTTACATTTACATTCATTTATAAAAGAGAAATACAACCATACTATAAGCACACATTGTTCTGCATTGTTGAAAATGTTGATAATGAAGATGAACCATCTCATGCAAATGGGCCAAAAGAAACACTGGAAGACAAATCACAAAAACACGCTTCTTCAAAGTCTGAGTATGTGTGGTGCTGTGAAATGTTTTTTTTTTCTGTAAAAACAAAATATCAGTAAAGAGATGTGCATTAACTGGAAAATGATATGGAAATGGTAACAACACACTGCATTACACCAACACTGGAAATTTTTCTTGTTCCATTACTATGACAAAGAAGAACTGGACAGTTTGCGTTTACCGTTTGGCCAAAGAAGCTTGGTATCTGTTTATTGAAAAGGTGATGAATTTAATTACTTCCAGGGGCAAGAACGCCTGTTTGCAACATAAATATGAATAAGGAAGGCACCTTAAACTTACTGGTAATATCTTTTGGGCCCATCGCATTGAATGTAAAACTGGGGGAAAGAACTACATTTCGTGACACACTTTGGAATCAATGATAAAGTGCCACTGAAAAAAAAACCATCAACATATATTCACTCCTTCATTCACACTGACAAACCCAACCATACATGTAGCCTGTTCAGGGACCGGCAGAACACACACTAACATTTCACCTGGTAGTGTCTTGAGCTAAAACCTCCCCATCCAGCAGACAGTATCTTCAAATCTGGCTTCCCTTGCTGCTCAGATCTAGAGCATTTCACCTATTTCAGAGATTCTCTATGACAAAACAGTAAATTAGTGCAAATTTCTTCTGTCAAGGTGAATTTTCTGACTGTGAAGAGCTCAGATCTGGATCTTTTTGGAGGGAGAGTACTTCTTGTATCTTCAAATCAAAGCTATAAAATTGTGTCAAGGGATACTGGTGCTGTAAAGTCCACTTAATGTGTCACTGACTTGCAGTGTTGTACGAGTTCTCGGCTCAAGAAAAAAAAATGTATCGGAAATCTAACAGAAAATAGTTCAGAATTAATCTCTGTGTGGACAACGAGAAGATGACGAAACTGTAATACCTATTTTGCACTCGTACCTTGTTACACAATGAGTAAACACATTTTCACATTAGTAAACCTAGTAATACTCCTACTGTATGGTTCTGAAAATTTTTAAAATGCTACAAATACCACTTTCTTGTAAAAGATACACCATTCACTCAGATGATGCCAAGTTAAAATGGCATTGCCACACTTTACACTGGACAACACCAATGTTTGACTGAGAATATATGTTTCAAAACAATGAACTTCTTTTTTTTGTCTTGGAAAACTAAATGCACATCAAGATTTTTCAGAAAGTCTAGCTGCATGACTGTGACAGAAGCAAGCGTACCAGTCCACTCATTCCATCTCAGTCTCTCCAGTGCAATCAAACTCCTGTCAGACTGCTTGGGTTGCTTTATTTGGCTTTTGTACTAAGCAGCCTGCGACACTAGCTTATTCAAATAGAGACCGAGTATAGAATGTAGACAAGCTGACTTTTGTTATTGAGAGCTGATTGAAAGATGGGGTGGAAATCAAGGAGCGGGGAGTTTAGATATCATAAGGGCATTCAATTTCCAACTCTTAAAAAACCTAGCTATTTATCAAAATATATCCATCTTTGTGTGTGTGTGTGTGTGTATGTGTATTTGTGTTATGTGTGTGTGTCTGTGTTTGTATGTGCTCTTAGAGGAGCGTGGATATGTGAAAATAATCTGTAAACTTCTCTCTTTCACACTGTGCAAACTGCATTGTTTTGAGTAGAGGGAGGAGAAGTGGGAGAAAAATGCAGCAGGTTAAATTTGGCAGCGCAGCAGTTGAAGGGGAGATGACAGTTAGGTGGAGAAAAGGGAAGGGAGGTTGCTGGTTTAGCCTAGCTCTGAAGCAGGATGGGATCCTCTAGCTCATGAAAGCCAGGCACAGAGCTGCTCTGGCTCTCCCCAGAATCTGAATCATAGGGTGTGTCCGGTAGCTCCGTGAAGCCCCAAGCCAGCTGGTCATCCTCAAACTCGGAGCGCACATGCACCGGCATGTCGGCACAGTCTTCCTCCTCATTGGAGTTAAAGTCCTGAGGGATGTAGAGCATCTCGGGGTAATTGCGTGATACCAGGTCGCTGGTGGTGGCCAGAGACACCTTACGAAAGGCGATGAGATGCATGTGGGAATACTTGACATATTTGTAGCGCTTGAAGCCCAGCGACTCCACTGCGACGCGCCAGCTGCGCATCATGAGGGCGTGGCGGTTTTGGTGGGAGGAGTCTGGCGTGATGATGAGCAGCAGGCCGTGCAGCTCCAGCAGCTCGTGGGCTTTCTTGCAGCAGATCCAGCGCTGGTATGGTGAGGGGAAGTAGGAGAGGAGCAGGGAGAAGACCACCACGTGGAAAAGCTGAGCAGGCAGAGCATCGATGGGGTTGTGGAGGTGGCGGAGGAAGGCTTCTACAGCATCGCCTGCCAGCTGAAGAGGTTGCTGGAGCTGAAGGTTAAGGAAGTCACACTTGTACACGCTCTGAAAAGGAAATTCAGACAAATCACAGTTCAAATGTGATCTTCTATACCAATGAACATTGTCATTCCACTCATTTAGTTTCATTAGTTGCAGCTGCAGAATGCAAAGTGCTATTTTTTTTTTTTCTGTTTTCCGATGAGTTTTTTCCTCACAGACTGTCTAACCACAACAGTGACATCCTCCATGAGTCATTTCTAGTGTTGTTTTTGCTTCGTAATGAAAGCACTTAGCACCCAGGCAGAAAAACCTCATGCATTTCATTTGTATCAATGAGGATTTAAAAACATATCGTCAACAAAAGGTGAACAGATGGAATAAGCACATACCTCAACTGCAGGCACTATGTCAATACCAACTGTGAGGAATTCATCAAACCTCAAGAAAGGGTTGAAGCAGCTTCCCACGTCAAGAAGGCGCATTTTCCCCAGCTTAGAGATAGAACTGCAGCACAAAAGTGAGAGAAGTGTCAATGTCTACGTTTTAACATCAAACCAAAATGTAGTACGTGATGATGAATATCAGCAGTGTATCATGAAAAGTCCCTACTACATGCAGGCAGCTGATATACATGTCAGCCTTAAAGCAATTCTCAGTTTATTTCCTACTAACACAAAAATTCAAACACAGAGATATTGTTCTTTTATACATTGACTGATGGGGAGATTATCATGAAGCTTGATACTGATATCCATATGTTTCAGTGACCTGCTTCACCACCTCTGAGGTGACATTTCAGCTTGTATGAATCCAAAAACTTAGTGCAATGCAGTGTTTAAGTGGTATTCCAGACATATAAAGGCATTTAAGATAACTTTTCTTCTGTTCACATTGCATTTACTAAATATTTCTATGCTAACTTGGTGAAACAGGGATGCTCTTCAGTAAGGATGCAAAATAATAATGGGATCATCATCGGTAAAAACATTCCATTAAGGTGGTATGTACTGAATACTTTATACAGTCAGTATGTAGCATTAAATTGAGACATACATTTTAAAAACATACTATACATCTACAACAGAAAACGTTACTCCTGCTTACCTGGGGATGGTGCTGTACGGTTGGGCACTTACAGATGCTGCAGTCAGACCCATGGCAAGTGTGGCACTTTTCTCATCCTTTTCTAACATTCTTTTCATTCCACCGTCCAGAAAATATTCTTGACAGACACTGTAGAAGTGAATTAACATACTGCTTAAACTGTAATGGGAAAGTAACTACAGTGTCACAGAAGCTGAAGCTAAAGGTATAGATTAGTCAGACTTCACCATCATGGGCTTTAGAATCAAAGCTGAAAGATATTTGAACGGATGTGAAATTAGCCGTACCTGCGACACCATTCGATGCGGCCCTCTCCCTCGCAGTTTTTGGTCCAGTGGTTATCAGCAAGATTCTTCATGGCAAGAGCGTACTCACTCAGTGTCTGCTCATCCTCACAGTGCTCCCGCCAGATCTTGTCAAAGTCGCCCACTGAGAAAAAAAAACAACCAAACTTCCAGTCAGGACAGAACAAATGAAAAAGTTCAATAATAAATCAGACCTCACAACTTAAAAGACTCAATTTAGACTTTCAGTGGAAGCTTAAGCAACTCTTAAGCTTCCACTGACTCTTCTTTTAGTCTGACGCATCTATGCAAAGCAAGAAGCAAACATTGACAACCTACTTGCCAGCTATGGTCGTCCACTTTACCACTGAAACATGACTGTGCCTCTTAGAAAAAGTTGCTCAAAAAGCTCAGGCCACTGCTGACCGCTGCTGGTGCTTCAACATTGCCTACATGTTCACTTGTCTCTGCCACCACAGAAGCAGAACAGTTCCTCAAAAAAACAAAAAAATCTACCTCAAACAGTCATTTCACAGTAAGAATAATGTCCACAAAATTCCCGTTAGCACATCTTCACAGCTGCTTAGAACGTGATAGCTTGTGGCATAAGCAAACAAGCTGATAAGGGAGAAATCCCATGACCAGAAGGAAAAACTCCATCTGATTTGCAGAAATGAAAGGGCAACAAGAGGAGTGGTGGTAAACGCTCTGAGAGCATGACCACTGTGATTCAATGCCAAGCCTACCAGATCATGCTTTACTTATTAACCAATCAGGAGGTTTGCTCGCAGGACAACTTCTTTGTGCTATTCCAATCTCCAAAACAACCAACTACTCTCTCTTATGCTGAATATTTCCAGATTTATATTCGCTTTATTAAAAACATGAACTGATCTAAGCTTATTTTAAAACAGTCTATAATGGTTATGTAATGTGGTAGAGTAGGGCAGAGCATACACAAATAACAGCAAAACCTGACCTCTTTGAGCATAGCTTACTGCACAACTCATACCAGAGACTGTGTCCGTATTTTGCTACAGTCCAAGATAAAGTGTTTTAAAACTTTTTAAGTGCTCAGTGTTTTCTTTCTGCTATCTGATTTCAGATTTGGAGGCAGTGAAATGCTCAGCCGTGTGGTTTTGATTCAAAGGCAGTCAACTGAAACAAACCAGCCAGGCATCCATGCAGGAGACAACCTAATTTATGATATTTTGTGTTTCTATGCTTCAAAATCCAAATAAATCCCATAGCCCCCTGCTGTGTTTTTGTTTTGCAACAGTTACAAGATGACTATAACCTAGTTTTCTTCCTCAAGATAAAGATTTTTCACCAGTCATTTTGAATTTGTCTGTTTGTGCTGCCCTCCTACACAGTCTCCAGAAAGACTATGCATTTCCTCAGAAAGAGAAAACGAGAGTGTGTGCAACAGCAACAGCAGCAGCACAAAGCTGTGCACTGGTCGGCATGGTAGCAAGGTTTTAAACCCAGGGTACTTAAAACTACAGTCTTCAGCTGCAAACCCGTGTTGTGCAAACCCCTCTGTCAGCACTGTAAAGTGAAATGTGTTCGAGCACTCTTCACATAAACGTCATACATAAGGGCTGAGGGTTTTTCCACACTTCCCATTTTATATTAGTAAGACAGAGGTTTTTGTTCTCAGGACAGACAGCTGCCTATGAAATGAACCCTGATGCAATCTTTGCTGCCGTTTCAGTCCCTCAAACACAAAATAGAGGATGAAGTTGCATTCAGTTTGAATGTCTACATCACCAACATCCCATGCAAACTTACATTTTGTTAAAAGAAATCACAGTCTCAGTGTTGCACTATTCTTCACTCCCTGAAGGTTTTAATGTTGTTGTTTTTTTTGCTTTTTGTACTTCCCCTAATTGCAAAAGAATAAGGAAATCAACCCTAAGTTGGTATGCAAAGTGTGAGTTTGGATCCTAACTTGAGACCACTAATTGGGGATCATTTCCCTAAAAGTAGAAATGAGATTTAAAACTCACACCTCTATTTCAAAGGATGGTGACTAAAATGGCTTTCTCAAAAATGAGTCAATCATTAACCTCCTACAAACATGTGCAAACTCTTCGCTAACATGATGCCAGACTTCTTCACATACTATGGATTGGGGAAAAAAACAGCAGGAAGCAACAGTAGACAGGGTTTCATTAACCTATTGTGCCATCCTTGTAATATGTACTCAATGGTAAAAGGTCAGAACAAATCCTTTGTGTTTTAATTTTGCATTAAGATCAACTCTCTACCTTAGCTTCCATAATACAAGACCTTCTTTCCCTGTAGTGCAGTTCAACATATAATCAGCCACTGTGATTACATTTACTCACAAAAGTTTTGGTCTCATATGATCAATCAAACTGTGCTTACTGACTGTAAAATCTGCATCAGTGGATCTGTGGTAAACTTTACAACAGTAGCAGCTTTAAGAAATATTTTCTCACTTTGGCTGCCTGCTTCTGCATGACAACAACACTCGGTAATAAACTTAATCTGGTTGTAGAAGTTGCAACAAATGTTTGCTCAGTCTACAGAGTTATCTTTTATTGGCAGTATAAAGGCAATAGAGGGTCATTCATTGTCAGAATAGGCTCCCTAAACGTCTCTCATTAGTAACCTATTAAAGTCTCAGTTGGGTAGAGAGATGATGCATATTTACAGATGAGACTTCTGTAAACTGTCACCAACACATTTTCCTTGTATGTGATGTTATGGAGCTTTAAAGGCCTTGCATGCTGAATGCAACCCTCACTGCTGTCGGCTCCACCATAAGAGCTAACAAGCTTAAAAACATTACCCGTTAGCTTGAAGGGGTAACGTTAGCTAGTACAGTTAGCGGATTTTACTGGGTTAGTTGCTGACGGAAATTTTAAGTTTTTATGGTAAACTGGGTATTTGTGAGCTAACGTCCAGTGTTAGCCACTCGGCTGCAGGGCCACAGAGACACGGGGGCCCAGTGAGGCTGCTTACCCTCCCTGTATTTCCTGCGCAGTTTTCTGTGGACGTTTTTGACGACCCCTGACAGCTT
Organism: Dascyllus trimaculatus; assembly: GCA_024666655.1. Classification (NCBI taxonomy): domain Eukaryota; kingdom Metazoa; phylum Chordata; class Actinopteri; family Pomacentridae; genus Dascyllus; species Dascyllus trimaculatus. Next base: position 25,128,052 of record CM045448.1, read on the forward strand.
CTCCTGCTCTTCCTTGCACGGCGCTTCATCCGGAATCGGCACGTAGAACAGCTCCGGGTAATTTTCCGTCTCCCCTGTCTCGACATTGTCCCTGGGGTCCATAGCACCGCACCGCCGATGCTGCCTCCGCCAGTTGTTCCCCTTTTCCAAGCTGCAACCCGACCGGCGAACCGGTGCACCGGCCAACAACACGCAAGCCCATTGGCTGACTTTGACAGACATGCCTTGGAACTGACAGCGCCTTGTCCAATCACAGGCCAGGAAGGCTGCCTGAGCGAGCGTGCGTGCCGCGATGCGTTCAGGTGCATCAGTAAATCCCACAATCCCTAAAATAATCTTGAATAACATCACAGAAAATATAGGTCAAAAATATATTCCGATGGTTTCTTTCTCTCCCCCATTAAAACAGCTTATTGTATTTCTTCCCTTCCTTTATAGACACTCAAGTGATTCTGGAACAATTGTTGCATAATTTTATACAGAACCTAAAATGATCATTCAATTTTTTAAACAGCTAAATCACAGGCCTACTGTAAATAGTGCTAATTTAACGGTTTAAAATACGTAATTAACACAATCACACTATAAATCACATAAGTCATCAGTTATTTTAAAAGTGTGCTCAAGACTTCAGTACAACCTGCAGTGATTTGGCAGTGATTTAACAGCACAGCAAAGAAGTCTGGCTAACTTCCTCAGCAAGTGAGGTAATCTGATTAGGGCCAGAAATGGGATGTAGTCTGCCCAAAAGATTTGGAGAGTAAGACTGAACGTGATGTTTTGTGCTGTTTAGAAGAAATAGTGTGAGGAGAGGCATTTGGAAGGTTTAGATAAATAATGTTATGATTAACATGACTATAGAGCAGATTATTGAATGGCATTAGACACTGTGAACCTTTGAAGAGAAAATGCAATCTTCTTCAAAATAGGTTGAGAATTTAAAAGCCTGTAGAAATCATATCAGCCAGAGCTTTTTTTCCCCTGGAAAACGCTTTGGGAGAGCCTGATGGAGAGCATTTCAGTCTGGCATGGTAACCTGACTGCAGTTAATAAAAACAATCTACCGTTGTCAAGACAGCTGGGAAAATTGTGGGCTGCCAAGAAAAACACTGCTGCTTACAGCAAAGCTCTGCTATTATTAACTACATATCTTATCATTTCAGAATTTGAGGTTATGCATTCTGGAAGGCAATGAAAAACACAGAGGAAAGATACAGACGAAACCCTGTCCACCGAATAAGCAATACAATGATTAAAGAGTGACAAAATATCTTCATAGTGAAAAGTTCAATTAAAAAAACTATATTAACTTCTTACATAATTTGTGATCCATGTTTTATAATTTTCTTGGTCACACAACGACTAAATCCTCACTCTGACAGAACAATAAAGGGGGACCAACATAATATTAAGGAGGTGGTCATAGTGTCATGCCTGATCGGTGTGTGTGTTCAACACAAAATATGTACCGATAAGTCCAAAGAGAAAATAAAGTAAACATCTTCCATATTTCTTAAGGATACTTTAATATATGATTAAAATGTCATTTTTCATTTCTGTGCACAAGATTTATCTTGGACTAGTTGTGTGTATTTGGGCACACAATGATTTGTGGAACTTACACATACAAAGTCTGTGCTCTAATGTTCTTTTCCTCAACATCGTTGTAGTTGATTAGTTTGGCAGTATTATTGTTTCTGACCATGGATTTCTGTCTAAGTCTAAAGTCTAAGATGACAGAACTGACTAGAAATGAGTTCAGTTATTGCAACAGTGAAAATATGAGAATTTGAAACTGTGAATTAATTTGTAGTTTTTACTCAGTTTTTGTCCTGATTTGAATTTGAATTTAGAGGGACATGAGGACATCTGTAGTTGCATTTAAAATCTTGTTGTCCAAACTGTAGTTATAAATTCTTTTAAACCCCTAGACAGCATGTAACTATTTCCCTCTCCCAAAATAACACGTAGCACATGATTGCTACTGCGCTGTAGCTGCAGATACTCCTGTTGAATGCACTGTGTGGAGGAATGTAAAAACAATCTTACCAGAAAACTCTAGTAGGTTTAGTAAATATTGTGGTGGATCAGCATGTGAAAGCTCATGTAAATGCTCAAGTAGTAAACTGGAAAATAAGTGAGATAATCCTACTAAGTTATAGTGCATTTCATAGTTTCCCAGTTTGTATGATTTTATTGTGTGAACTTGAATTTACACTTGCTTATTAAGTAATATTGCACAATATATGGTGTGGTTTGGATCATAAATCATTCGCACATGTCGTCTGTGCAGATTCATCCAGGTCATGGTAATCCTAGGAGCTTCAGTAAAAAAGCAGCTGGTCTACTTTTTGGTTCTTGAAGATGTTTTACTTTTTCAACTAAGATGCTTCTTCAGGTCAGAACTGAAGTTCAGTTACTTTCTAATGAAGCTCTTGGGACACTTTAGATGTTATTATTTCATTCAATAAACATATAATGTCTTGCATGTGTATATTTGTAAAGGTAGCACTACAAGTTCTTATTAAAATACTTACTGGCTTTAAACACTGATCCATATTCACACAACACATTTGATTTATCGCTGCACTCGAGTAATAAAACACCTAGAAAGAGGTCAGACTGGCATCTGGTTGTGTGGAAATGAAGACAGCTGGCTGGCTGCAGTTGCAGTAGCTATTAAACACTGCAGTCATTAGAATATGTGGTCCAACAGGTGTAAGGTTCAGCGGGCATGCTCTGATGATACGTGGCCAGCATAAGCTCCACCTGCACTAATAAAGATTAATTATTATTGCTCTCATAAGTTCCGTTATGAGGGGCAACACCTATCACTTCAGGTCACATAAAAGGGTGATGTCATGTTTAAAACTGAACAAACCACATGAACATATGGACAAAAGACTAAAATGTCAAACATGATACTCCTATTTAAAACACCCAGTTTAAAATAGGACTATCAGAAGACCAGGATGGGTTGTACCTACAAACCTCAAGTAACAGATTTATAGTTTATAAAAAGATATCTGCCAAAAACTAAATGTTGAACATGAATCGTCCCTAAAGGCTATTATTTGAATGTGTATAATAAGAGGTGTAATAAATCTCATTGCACAAACTGTCTGACTTGTGGAAAATGTTACTGTGTTTCTTTTCAATATAGAGTGGTAATCCTCACAGTGGATTGCCCTGAAGCCTCCTGGCGACTTCATTACTGCAGCTGTGTTCAGCTCACACAGCTAAAAGCCAAAATTGAAAATAGGGAGGAGGAACTACATGCTCAAAGCTACAAGTGGCTTGATGTCACTCTGTGTTCATTCATTCAGAGACAAGAATACCCATCTACTTTGAACAGGCATTAGAAGCTGTTAAAGAGGAGACTGCGTCACTGGGTTCACCATTGTGGACACTGGATGAAAATGGACTTCTCTTGAGGTTTGCTCTTTTTTTGCCAATTTTGACCAGAGAAAAATAAAAAAATAAGGAAGGACCTTTTCTTCTCGTCCTTCTCGGGAGCTGTTTGTTAAAGAGTAAATGATTTGAAGGCTGTGTAGTGAATACAGCAAACACAGGTTGATACACGTGTTAGTAAGCTTGATGCCAAACATATTTTAAAACTGATAACTGGTGATAACGAGATACTTGATTTGACCAGAATTCAGCCCAAGATAAAACAAGCATTTCAACACACCAGAAACACAAATAAGAACCCAAGCAGTCATAATCTGGTTTCTGTGTTCTTGCAGAGTTTCAGTGTACGACCACAGACCACTGACATACCACTGACGACATACATCTTTCTTTTCTAAAGCACCAGTTATCTGACACTGACCTGCAGAGTCTGAGTGAAAAAGTAAATATTCCAAGTTAACTGTTTGTTTGTATCTGAATCAGTGTCAGTGTGGTCCAATTTATTAAAAAAATTCTGTTATGTGCACAGCATCAGCCTGTTTTCAGGTTTTTGTTATTCTTTAACCCTTTTCTAGTGACAAAAAATACCAAAGAGAACGTTAACTAACATACAGTTAAAGTAGCTACAATTAGCATATTTTTTTCTTATGGATGTACATAATATGCACAGTACCTATAAAAAGTATTCACCAGAATGGACCTTTTTGGCCATCAGACTAACACATCATCCCTACTGTGAAGCATGGTAGTGGCAGCATCATGAATGTGGGGATGCTTCATGACATTAGGCTTTGGAAGACTCATAAAGGTGGAGGTGAAATGAATACAGTAATGTACAGGGGAACCTAAAGGACAACCTAATGCTTACTGCAAGAACACTGTGACTTGGGAGAAAATGTGTTTTTAATCAAGACAATGACCAGAAGCATACAGCCAAAGCTACACAGAAATTAGTCAGTGGGAGTGGGAGGAGTGGCTGAGTTATGTTTCGTAGTTTTTATTAATTGACATTACCTTGTGGAAATCTGCTTTCACTTTGACACAAAATATTACCTTTAGTGAATTGTTGTCAAAAAAAGCCAAATTATATTGACTATGATTTAAAGTCAAAAAGCAATGAAAGAGTAAAACGTTTCAGGAAGTCTGAATACTTTTTATAAGCACCATATATGCAGTTATGTAATATATGCAACACATCCCATTGCTATAATCTGCTCCATTAGCTTTTTGCTCTGAGCTGGCTGCTGTTGTTAGCATACTATTAGTACCGTAAACAGTGGAATCAAAACAGACCCACATTTTTTTTAGTTGTATACTTTACTATTTTATTGTAATGAAAATTAGATGTGTCATACACAAATACTATGATGGCATCCATACACACAGCACACTGATAAGTGTTATTTGCACCTCAAATAACTGAGAACTGATCAGCGTGAGCAATTTTTCACAGCCTGTTGGCTGAGGTGACACAAGTTTTATATGTACAGAAAAGCATAAAGAAAATTGGTTCATACTCTTGACAACAGAGAGTTACCATCCTCCCATAGGGAATATACTGAAGAATACTGATATGTGTCAAAATGAATGCCCGTAATTATTTACTCTTGTATGATCTTAAGTTTTCTGTCATTATGAATTAGGAAAACACGTTATGATTGCATGTAGAAAAAAAAAACTAATCTACCTTCTACACTCTGCACCTCAGAAGTCCATTTTTAACATCGCCATTATTGAAACAGGTTTTTTCAATTTAATTCAGCCTATTCTGTTGTTCTTTTTAACTGGTTGCCTTTCTCCTTGACAGCAAAGCCAAACTGCAGATATCAGGTAGAGGCCAAAACAGGCAAGAAAATCATAATGGTATGCCATAACTAAAAATACCACTAACAAGGTGATATATAACAATGTTTTTGAGATATTGCTGCAGGAAAAAGTATCTTTCCACCGCGAAACATTTCTGTTGATGCTTTCCTGTCCACTGGATGCTGACAGAGCAGCGACGGCAGCTGTCTTCTCGTCATTATGATTCTCCTGAAGGTGGCTGAGGGGTTGTTCTTCATCCAGAGATTCACTGATGGACGGCATGGACAGCAGTTTGCCTCTGCTTACGGAAGGCCTTTTGCTCACAGTAAAACCTGAATCTTTGCTCCAGTCTTTATAGGCCTGTGCTCCGGTGTGAACGGCCCTCAGACAGTGCATGTACAGCTCCACCTCGTCGTCTGAGTCTGACTCTGACTCTGATGAAGCACTGTTTTGACTTTCTTGGTCGATTTCAGGTTCATCTGTTAAAATGCACTCAGCTGCCTCTGCAGCAGAGCTTTCCTCCTCGGCGTTTGATCGGTCATGTGTGACAGCCTTTTTGCTTTGAACACCCTCCTTCTTGTAAAGACAGATTTCGGTGTGTATATGTGCATTTTGCTCTTCTTCTTTATTTCCTTTTTCAATTACTCTCTCACTGACACCCTCCTGCTCATTGTTCACCAGAGCAGATAAATCCTCTTCAACCTTGTTTTGGGCAACGTCTAACCTTTCCTTTGACCACAACATTGAATCTTCTCTGTCCTCTATTACTATGCATGAATCTCCAGCCTCGGTCTCCACCTCCACTGCTTTATTAACAGTGTTGTCCTCCTTGGAATCTGGATTTTCCTCCTCTCTGTTTTCCTCCTTTGGTTTTAGCTCATCGTCCATCTCCACACCTGCTTCAACTTTATTGGTCAAGTCTGATTGAATTTTTTCCTTCTCCTCTGACTCCTTTTCTTCTTGCACATTTGACCTTTCAATATTGACCTCACACATCTCTGTAAAGGGTTTCTCTTTCTGCACCTCTGTCTCCTTTGGTCCCTCTGTTCTCTCTTCATCAGCTAGTTCTTCGCCTCCATCTGTCTTTTCCATCTCTGTGACTTGAACATTTTCTAATTCGGTCACAGTCTCCTCAATTTCATCCTCTTTAATCCACTCCTTGTCCTCTGTCACTCCTGCAGCTACGATCACCTCCATAAATTCTTCTTTTTTCTCCTCTGTAGTATCTCTCTCGATTATTTCAGTGTCCGTTTTGAAATGTATTGGCTCATACTCCTCCTCATTTGCTAAAATGCTATTTTCCTCCTCTTCAACCATCATTTCCCAGTTTTTGACCTCAGTAACGTCTGCCAGACAGAAACCCTCATCCTGTTTTGAGACAGAAGCTTCTGTTTCACAGTGCTCTATGTTTTCCAAAGAGTCTTCATCTTTGAGCCCCACAAACGTGTCACCATGTCTGGGATTCTCACTGTTCTTTCCTTTTGTCATGGATTCAGCTTCCCCACCAATGACCTTAATGTCACGGGGCTGTCCAGTTCCATCATTATGTGAGCTGTACATCACTTCATTAGATTTCTCAATGTCAACAGTTAAATCCTGAGTTTCCAGACATGTCTCCGGTGCAGAGAAATCCATTTTCTCAAGTTCACAACAAGGAACAATGCTATCCTCAGGTTCTTTTGTAACCAAATTACCAGTGTGGTTAGAATTCACATCATGTAGCACTTGTAACAGCTTATCCTCCTTTAGAGATGTGCCGGTTTCTGATATAGTCTCAGTTTTGCTGCTGTTGTTGTTGTCATTGTTTAACTCTACACACTCCTCTTCTCCTCTACTGCTGGTCTGTTGCTCTGTCTCTTTAACAACACAGTCACTCTGAGAAGGGTGAAGTGATATAAATGAGGACTGGAGGTTGATCTTGACTTCTTGAGTTTCACTTTTTGCACGTGTTTCATCGAAATTAGTTTCAATTTGCTTACAAGTGGGCTCTGGCAGCTGGCTCTGTGGTGTTTCTGCTGTGATTTGGCTTCGGAGGTCAGGGGTTAGTTTGTCTTCCTGTTCTTCTCCCTGGAGATGTAAGCTTTCAGTGTGTATTTGTGGATTCAACACATCTTTGTTTAACATGTTTACAGTCTCTGGATGTCCTAATGTGTCTCCTAAAAGAGGGGCTGGATCTTGAGATGTTTTCGTACATCTCTGGTCTGAATTTTCTATCCCAGTTGGATTCTGCGTAGTTTCTTCACAGTCCAGGACGTCACTTACTGTCACATTCAAAATTGTCTCTTGTTCTTCAGTAGGAGGATTATTCAGTGTGACATTTAAGCCGTCATGGTTTGATTCCTGATTGTTAATCACATTAACTTGAACTTTGCCACCTTCACTTGTACCATCTGTTGAATCAATACAGCAAATCTGTCTTATTTTAGTGTGAGCATTTAGGTCTGAAGTATTCAGAGCCCGTATAGGATTTCCCCAGTCACCTATGCTCTGATTTTCACTTCCCCCTCTGCCAAACACCTGATGATACAGTGGAGCCACCACAGTTCCAAACGTGAAGCTGTTGGTCTGGCTAACGAGGCTTTCACTGCTCACTGTTGCTGTGTTGCTGGTAGATTCATAACTCATGTCTTGATTTTGACTGCTTCCCTCAGCTTTGATGATCAAGTCATTGCTATTTTGCTGTTCTGCAGGACCAGGCTCATCAGATGAATCCACTTGGCTGTCTGGGATATCTGTGACACTCTCACCTCCTTTTAATGTGGCTGAGTCAGCCAGAGTCATGCTCTCAGATTTCTCTGACCCAGTGGTAGACCTGCTGTCATGTGCTGGTGACGTATCTTGTAAAACGCTGAGGAGAGGTTCGCTGCACCTTTGCAGAGATTCAGAAACACATTGGGAACCTTCTGAATTGCTGTTACCATCAGAAAACGACTGCACATCTGTGTGTTTTTCCTCTGGGGTTTCTTTTTGAGCAGCCTGTTTTATTTCTGGGGGTGACTCATCTCTTTCAGTGTCACTCGCTCCTCCATTTCTTTGAGCAAACAAGTCCCTGACTCGAGCCATCCGTGCAGCTTTTCTGCGACTTCTTCGACTGCTGTTCTGTTTGTTCTCGATCTGAGAAGAGGGATAGATTAACTTCAGTCTGCTTGCATCATATCATGCTGTTTAAAGAAAAGGGTGTGGAGTGACATTTAGGATTTAAAGTCACACAGTAACACACTCAGATTAAATAATATCTTTGGCTGCATTTTTGTTTCTTATGAGAGGATGCATAGTTAAAGTAGTACAGTTAGCAGGCATGGCAAAATTTGAGACACCAAGGAAGCACAAACAGCAAGCACTACATGACCTTTATGTGTGTAGTACATTCTGTTACGCTGGTAGTGCTCAAGCTGCAGTCGTGTATCATTCTCTCAGAAAATGCTCCAGAGGTCGGGTTAAGTTTTCTGTTCCTCCTGTACCTCATAGACATACCATGGCATCTTTAAGTTCCCTTTCAAAGCTAATAATACATCAAACCTGTCTACTCAAGGTTAGGAATAAGCAGTACTTTAAACAATCTAACACTATTTGCAGTGTCTGATGATAACAAATGAGGATATTAGGATGACTAGACTGAATTAAGTAAACTTTCAATCACACAACGTAATATTATACTACTATATGAGGTGCAAACAAAACTTTTTTGTTGGTAACTGGTTTGTGTTTTTGTTTTTACTCACCAGTAATTTCTGTCTATGTTCCTCTGATGTTTCTGATTGATCATCAAAGATTTTCTTAGATTTTGGAGAGTCCACCTCTCTTCCATTGTTGCACACATCTGGAGAAAGGAGACATTTCACATGTATATTGTAGCTGAACTAGTGCAAGCATTTTGGAATTACTTTGATAAAGTGTCTACATTTCTCAATCAGCAAAATTAATATTCACCTGCTGAAATAATTCCCTGTGATGAAGCTTCCTTTGCTGAAATGTTTTCCACAGTGGAGAAGTCCTGACTGTGAATTAATAAAACTGTGATCAGTCGAACTTAATTTGAGTGTCGCGCATATAGTCCTCACTTGAATACATTTGAGTGGCTTGGTTATCGTTTGCTCTATATGTAGGATTACTGTAGTTTGATGCCATTTTACAATATCAGGGCTATTAAAGCAATACATTACTTAAAAAACAATAATGATTTTGGACAGACTACTTTATTAGTTGTATGAATAGCTAATATTCGCTGAATCAAAGGGCAAAAAATTCTTTCACCATAATCATAATGAATAATTCTCCTGATTATGTACAATTCTCATAAATAAATACATGGAATTGTGTCTTAAAACATAATCAGTATTGATCTTTTAAAGTGCTTATGAGTGAACCACTTCATATCCTCACCTGACAGTCTTAAGGCAGCTTTTCTTTTTCACTTTCTCTTCCTGTGGTTTCTCTTTCCCCTCATTCATTTTATGATGACAAAAGAGCACATAGTTCTTGTTGTTATTGTTGGCCCAGAATGTCCCCAGATCAGTCTCATAACGCAGACAAAAGTCAACTCTGGCTCCCTGCTCTCCAAATGGGGGCACTAAGGTGAGCTTAAACGAGAAACGGTCCATCAGACCATCACTGGACCCAGGAATGTACTCAGCCAGGAGGTCAAAGTGGCTCGACCAGGTGTCCAAAGTAGTTCGGATGTATACCGCCTTATTGAAGGAAATATTGAGGACACGGATAATTCCTTTTAGGATTGTGGTCCCTGGAAGTAACTCAATTGTTTCCAACTCTATTTTCTGCTCCCGGACTTTGACAAACAGCTCCTGGGTTGACCATGGGAGAGAGAAAGTTAAAGGCGAGAGAAAGAATTCCTCCGCATCTGTAGCTTCACCTTCAGAGGACTCATATCCTGGTAATTTGGGTACATCCCATGTGCCAAACTCTTTTACTTGTACCAAACTGAGGCCTTTGGCATCTGCAAAGGACACTCTCCTGGAGCCGGACGGGGGAGGTTCAGGCTCTGAGTCCTCGTCAGTGGCAGAGCTCCTTCTCCGTGGGAGAGGAGAGGATTTGGGCCTGATGCCGATGACCACGTCGCCTTCATCATCGTCCACGTCCAAGGAGCTGAGGCCTGGGACTCCTAAGAGATTAGAGGCCCCAGAAAGGCTCAGTTGTCCTACAAACTCCATGAAGCTCCTTGTGAGAGTCAGCGGGAAATGGACTGCAGCGCTTCTGCTTCTGGCAACTGACATTCAACATGCTCTGACTTAACAGATGGAGTCGAGTTACAGATGACATTGTTGCAAGGGCCAACACTATAAATAGGCCAGAAGGGACTTAAACTATGTACAGTAGTCTAAGCTCAGGAGGAGAATATATTGACCACTTGCCTCTTTGACAAAGTTCTCACGTTATATAATCAAAAGTATAGATGAGTAATTATCTCATTTTCGTACTGCAGAACTATTTCAGTTTCTAAATGTTTTCTGGGCATCTTTGTTGCGCAACTGTATTAACTGCTCCCCAGAGGGTTGTAATGCTATTTGTACAAGAAGCAAGAGATTTACACAGCAGCTATTTGGGTTTTGTTGCTGCTCCACAGTGGGTCACATGAGGTCTAAAACAGAACAAATGGCCTTTGCATACTATTCAGGCCACCAAACCAATCTCCTTTGACCAACCAGTGACTCTCTAATGATGCAATGACTGTGAAAGTCAAACACACGATTGGTTTATTTGCTTATGAAATACCAGGATTTATCTGCATATACCACAATTATACAATTCACAGTTGTGCATTATGTGCTATTTCCTCTATTTATCTCACAGCTGTGACAAAATGGCATATCCAGCCAGTGGTTAGTCCTTAATCTTAGTGAGTAAATAAAATACATACTTTAACAGTGAGTAGGAGTCCTGTGTCTTAACTGGAGAAAGGAGAGCACACCCCCTTGTTTGGATGAGTGTAATATAAAAGCATGTAAAGGCTGTCAGAGATCACAATAGTCTTGTCCGAACTGTCAGAGGATGTAGGATCTAATACGAATAAGATACTTTTATTGCTGTGCACGCACTGGGAAGTTACAGAGAAAATAAAAAATGAATACAGAGAAAGAAGGACCAAGACAACCTCCGATGGACACTTCATACATTAAAGAAGAAAAAGAAGGATGTGACTCCACAGTTGCATTCAAGACAGAGGAAAGCAGCATGATTGCCAAAGAAACAACTGCAACAATAGTGGATGAGAGCATCCTCACCAACCCAGGCAATCCTTCAGATAACATTATGAGCTCCTACTCCAAGGAAACACAGACATTCTCAAAGCCCTTACTCCCCTACATTGCCCTGATTGCCAAAGTCATCCTGTCCTCCCCATCCCAGAAACTCAACCTTGGTTCCATCTACAGAGCAATGGAGGAGCAGTTTCCTTACCTCAGGAGCCGGGGTCCGGGTTGGAGGAACAGTGTTCGGCACAACTTGTCCGTGAACGACTGCTTTGTGAAGGTGAGCCGCTGCGAGGACGGTCGGGGCCATTACTGGGGAGTCCACCAAGCTCACCTGAAAGACTTCCAGCATGGGAACTTTCGACAGTACAAGAACACCAGAGGGAGGAGGGAGAGGGAGCGGTATGAAAGTGTGCCAAGGTGTCTGACTTGGATGGAGAGCAGCTACTTCCTAACAAGGTTCTGTGAGAGCAGATCTGAGTCTTTGGCTTGGGTGGAGCCACAATGCCCTCTGCAGGAACCAAGAGGGAATCAGATGGGCTCTTTGGACCGGACCCAACCATGCTATCAGCCGTGGAGCATCAGTGTAGGGTGGCTACAATCCCCCAGCTGGATGAGACGTTGCTATTTTCCAGAGAGGGTACCAGACTCATATGACAAGGCTACAGTTGGGAGAGTGCACGGCAGTCAACCTCTGACCTCTGCACTGCACTGTTGGGAGATTAATGACATGAAAGGCATGACAGAGTCATATGACAGCAGGTTTACAACACCACCCGTGCAATTCCTCAGGTTTCCTTGCTGCTGGTGCATGCCACCAGTCATCAAAGGGTTAATAAATCCAGTGCCCTACAAAGTCAACTTTAAATGTCATTCCTGAACTGCCTGGGAAAAGTATAATAAAACAGAACAGGGTGGAGGTGACTTGGAGAGGTTTTCCTTATCTATGAATAAACACAACAAATGTATCTTTACTTTCATACAATGTGGAGGGCAGGTAAATACTAATCCAGTAGGTGGCAGAAAGTTACCTTGGTAACAATATCTAGAATTCATCATTAATTTGGTCTCAGACCAAAAGAGGCATTTTTATGATAACAGAGTGAAAATCTTTTTGGCCTCTTTCCTCAGCTGCACTAATTTAGATTTACATAATGTAAATAGCTTCATCTTTAAGCTGTAGGATTCTGCATTTCTGTTGTGTGTATTCATCATAGCATTTTGTCATTTTTATGCCTTGACAGGAGACAAATCATGAAATTGTGTGTGAGAAGAACTTTTAAAGAATGTATTTAGGGTTTTGTTCCTTACCTTGATATCACTCTCATCTCAGCAAAGGACAAATAACTCCTGATGGTAGTCTGACCTTTGGTCCTCTTCCTCTTGTTTTGTCATGTACTTACACCGAGTATGAAATCAGGACATGTGCATGATGAAAGTGGCATTCTGGAAAAAAAAGAAAAGATGACAACAATTATCAAACAGACTTAAAACTTAGATTCAAAAAAAATCTTAATAAACAAGAGATGATTATGCAGAAATGACTTGCACAAAGAGAAACGTTATTATGTCTTAAACAGATCTAGAGTTATTTAAGGGGTTGTTTGTCAGTGTGGATGGTTGAACGTCTACACTCTAGGGTGCACTGCATTTATCAGCAGACTAAATTAAAACACTTTTATTGGTTTTTAATAGACGTGCTGATATGCTGTTCAAATAAAAGTGCAGATACAACTGTAAATAGCTCTTTGATAACAGTTTGACAGTTGTGTAGTTGAAGAGCTCTTTTTGTTGTTCAAAACTTTCTCGTACCGCATATCTAAATAAAGTCACAGACAACTATACTTGTCTTCTCGAAAAGAAAAAGACCCTTTGTTTTTTCATTTAAGACAATAAATGTTGCTTGTTTGGAGGCATTTTGTTTATATATATATATACACACTGTATGTGTGTTTTTTCTGTGAATATCAACAAAGGAAAAATAATGCCCACATGAATTCATGCTGCAGAACAGGCAGCTGAAAAGCACAAAGTCATGGTCTGTCTACTAAGTTTATAATACACTGTAATACTATATACTGTACTACCACAATGTAAACAGAATGGTAAATGATGCTAAATTGTAGATGACCATCTTAACAATGCAGCAAAAAATCATCATATCACACCACACACAAAGACTGGGTGAGCACTGTCACTTCTGAACAATTCTGAGTCCAAACTGAAAATTTTCTGTGGCTCCAGCTGATTTGAAAACTATTTCATCTGCTTTTCACATCTCTGCACTCAACTGCTGTTCTCACTGTTATATTTACTGACTGACTGGGACTCCTCCCCCTCAGGTAGACACACAACTCCATCAGTTATCTCCCATCCTCAGTCCAAACTGCTTGACTTGGAGACATCAACTCTGCCTGGCTGCTCTCAATTCAACTGCTCATCTTAACGGTACGTAGGTTTAATGCATTTCTGACAGAAACAGACGAGTTTTCTATCAGGATGTCATGTCATGTTGCACTCCTATTTCTTTTGGAAGTAACAGGCTGTAGGTTTCAGCTCTCAAGTGTGGGATCTACTTCACTTATCTTCTACTTTGTGTAATGCTAAGACAAATTAACATGTGCAATAGAAAGTTAGGTTTGAAAAATTCAGTGCAAGCTGTCAGGTATCTTCATGTGTGTGCATGTGATGAGCCACAGATAAATGTGCTGCATATTATTAGTCAAAATAGAACGATCTGAGTTGTGATCAACAGAAATGATAAAAGTTAGGCCGTGCCGTTAGTGTTATTTGAATTTAATTGTCAATAACATGGCAAAATACCTTTTGTGTTTACAGTAAATGTTTATTTATGCCTTTATTGTATAACTTACTGTACATTAGGTGTTATTTATGTGGTGCACATTGAGAATGCTGACACATCTCTGTGTTTTTAAAAATTTCAGCTCACATGCAATTTAATTCTTACATGAATATGACAGATTTAATTAATTTTTTTTACATCGTTGCATTTACAGCTTTTCATTTTGAAGCCTTACTTGAAAGCCTTTCATTTTCAGTTGTGCAAAATAATTTTTAAAAGGTATTTCAATTTCGATTTTCTTTTAGGGAGTACCTCAATGAACAGACACATGGCATTGTTGTATTTTTAAAATTACAACACAAGTTTTAACAATGAAAATAAGAATAGGCTTTCTTTCTTGCCGTGTATTTAGCGCAAAGTCACACAAAGTTGTAATTCCACTGTGATATTGTTTGTATCTGGAGTGTGTGAGTCTTACAGTTTACTTAGTGTTCACTGTTTCCTTTTAGGACCCGAGCTGAGATGCCTGAGTCTCCTCTCAGTCCCACGGCAGCCCGTCAAACCCCAGCCAGCAGCCTCCTTAGTCACACAGACAACGGCGCAGGAGAGAGAGTAGCTAATGGGGACTCCTGCAGTGAAGTGAGTGGTGAAAACTGGCAGAGTCTCTGCCATAAGCAGGTATGTTCATCCTGCGACTCCTTCTCTTCCCCCTCATCCACCTCTTCTTCGTCCGTCAACTCTCCCGCCTCCTCTTTATAAGCGGGAAACAGAACAATCTTAGGCAAACAGATGTCAAGAGAAATACCCCATAGCTCCATACTGGATATCCTCTGACAGGACACCGAGCCTCGAGCCTGTAGCTCTGTTGACAGTGGCAGAGATTTCATATGAGATCTGAACTGAGTTGGGAGTTGACACGCAGAACTCTTGTTTGTCCTTCATTATTAGTTTGTGAGTCAGAGCCAGGGAGGAATAATTGTGCACAGACCCAGGTCAAACAGATGCAAGCGAAAGGCAAATAAGCATGGCCCAACATAATTTTATGGTTGTCTCTTGCAATTCTATCCCTGGTAGTCTTAATCTAAGGGATCAATGAAACCACCAAGATAATGAACACTCAGCCGGCATTGCTTCCCTCAGTCTATTCTTTCATCTTGTCCCTTTTTCTTCTGTTCTTTTCTCCTAATTCACTTTATAATCCTGCAGTCGTACTAGCCTTCAGCTTGTGAGCTCACAGAATTCTGCCTGCGCTGTAACCGCGTGATGTGCATTTTTAAACACGTTACTTTTTTTTTTTTGTTATTTTCAGCTAACATAATAACTATATCAAGTGACAGTGTTATAGCACCGCAGCTGTACCATTGCCTGTCTGCCAGAGCGTGATTCCAGTCGAGAGAATATAATAATGACTTGTGATAGGAACCTGCAAACCATACAAATGTTACAAATGCGGTCTATTTTAAGTGAAGACAGGTTTTCTCTGAAAATGAAAGAGAAGGACCTCCATCTGTAATATATTTCTGATCTAACTGCAGCATCCAGTCCACACACCTCAAATGACTACCAATGATTTGTAAAGCACGATAACAAAGCCAGCGACAGCAATGATTTCTATAAAACTACATGCATAAAAAAAACTGAGGAAAAATGTTTAGGACTAGTGCTAAACCTAAAAAGAATATGCATATATTTTATTATCAGGTAATCAATGTTTGTAATCTGTATTATCATGATAAACAATTGCTGACTCCCACAAATTGTCTAAATTATGTCTGTTTGCTTGAATAAAACGGTCATAATTTAGGAAGTGTGAAGACATTCGGTATGTTAGGATACCTTATAAGTTTTTACACACAAAGGTGAGTTTTGTAAAACATCCTGGTTTATTA
Source organism: Dascyllus trimaculatus (assembly GCA_024666655.1). NCBI lineage: Eukaryota > Metazoa > Chordata > Actinopteri > Pomacentridae > Dascyllus > Dascyllus trimaculatus. The sequence continues at coordinate 25,144,167 of CM045448.1, forward strand.
GCAGATAAAACCACTTTAATGTAATGAATTGGAGGTAGAGTATAAAGGTTTAGAGGTAGAGTTTGGATTTCTTTTGTTCATTACAAATTTGAGGTTCTTGATGTGCTGTTTTATATTACGTCCTTCAATCTGCTGATATGTTACACCAAGATAACATAAAGCTTCGCTAAAGAATGGCATTTGCAACTTCCTATATGTGGTATTTAAAATTTCAAATGTATAAAAAGGGGAAATAATGCATTAAATTTACCCCAGCTATCACTCGGTGGTATTATTTTGTATTGTTTGTAATACAACATGTTGAATGTGTAAGTGGCTTTTGTTGTGTCTTAATGCAGTCATGGCAAATTGCCTGCTGCCTCTGTTTGACTACAAAGGGAGACAATCACTCTTATTTGTCACTCTATCAGTAACAGTGCAGATCAGTTATTATTCTGTGAGTGTTTGCCTTTATTAATATCCATACACTTCTATTAGGAGCCACAACAAGCATGAAATTGTGTTGCTAATTAACCGGTCAGCCTATCTCCCATCTCATTTAGGGTCAATGACACAATCCAACATGATGATGTTCACAAAAGGTTGACAACGCTGTTGTGTAATTGGAAAGATTCCCATTCGACGGTTATTACTGTTTATCACCTGACACTTAACTTCTGTCTCACTCATCCTGTTGACTTCTCTCTGTGGACTGTGGTCCTCTATGACTGTGTCCTTCTTCTGTCAGGTCTTTCTGGCGATGATGGCTCCTCAGCAGATGCAGCAGCTTCTGTCTCCAAACCAGCTGCAGAATCTGATCCACCAGAAACAACAAGCCCTTCTGCTCCAGCAGGTATTTATGCATCTCTAACACCAAAGTACTGCTGCTGCTACTTATATGCTACACTCTGTTTTACTGTACTGTACCTGAACGCTATGCAGTTTTTCTTGATACAAATCTTTACTCATTGCACTACTTACTGTAGGTAGCCTAGCTGACCCTCCAGCTAAGCTTGTCAGTTAGCTAACAGCTAGCAGTTAACAACTAGTCTGCTAAAGTAAACTAATTATTCAGTTTGCTAAGCTAAATTTACAGACAAATACATAACTGTTAGCAAGTCTGCTAGAGCAAAAACTTTTAACTGGAACAAAATGGCAATTTACTTATAAGGTTAGTTATTTTTGTTAATGTTACTGTAACGTTAGCTAGTTAGCCTTATTAGCATTAACAGTGCAGCTGAAAATACAAATAACATTAGCTCATTAGCTCAATTGCCTTAGCATACCTGACCTTCCATGTTTAATGGCAATTTAGTAGACATACAGACATTTTCACTTTTCATATCAGGAAAAGATGAAAAAACTAAAGGCTGTACTCTTTTACCAGTTTGTTTGCTTATCCCTTCAATTGCCAAAACACCATTTATCAGAACCAGAAACAGTAAAAACACAAAGAATCACCAGATTTTCTACTTTTTGACTTGAATTAATTTTGTGTGGTTCTGTCAGGAAAATAAACCAAATCTAAGTTTAAAATTCATATAATAAAAGTGCCATTTTAACAAAATTACTTTATTCTGTGTGTCTCACTTTAAAATTTGCTCAATTAAAGCATCTGCACTTGCCAGATCGCGTAAAAATCCAAGAATTGTGTGCTAAGTATTAGTGACTGTGCTTTGACCAATAATTATGTGACAAAACTTTTCAGCTGAACTGCAGGCTGTGTTTACACGGAGCAGAGAGGAGACAAGTATGGAGATAAATTAACAAAATAGAGCTGATCTATAAAACAGAGAAGTAAAGAATTTTCAAAAACTGCACAGGGTTTAGATGGTTAACCTCCTTCTATCATCTAAGCATTTCAACAAATTTGTGGTTTTATTTCTCAAGTATGTTTAAATCATAAGTCATCCTCTCATACTTAGATGCATAACAAACCTGTTTCACATTTGCTTGATCTTACAAATTATTTAAACAACAAAATAATAAAATTTCATCTCACTAGACGTAGTAGTCAATAAACATGTGTCGGTATGTCTACAGAAAGACTCAGACGACGCTGAAATATTTTTCTTTAAATTTTAAGTGTCTAAATGGTGATAATGGAATAATACTAGTCATTGTCTTTTTTCTAGCAACACCTGAAAGAGTTTTACAAGAAGCAGCAACAACAGATTCAGCTGCTTCAACAGCAGTCGAGCAAGAAAATCAAAGAGGTAAGTGCTAATTCTTGTCTCCATGTTGCAGATTGACACATATATAAAAATAAAAACATCTCTGACGTTAAAATTGAATGTGTAGGTTGAAAGTAGTGAGGATCCGACAGAATTATCTAGTGAGGAAATAATATATTTATATCCTTTGTCCCTTGGTTTTGTGATTTGAGAACAAGGTTTTCCAGGAGGTTTGGATTCAGGTTTTTGTTTTTGAATGTGAGATGTGAGAGTCAGAAATCTCTGCACCTGATGAAATAACTGAATCCATCACACATCCATATTGTGTATTGTTTTTAGACCTGGTTAACATACTGGCATAAATCCTTGTTATATGGTCATATAGCCTAGCCTGTAATTATATTTTACTGATCTCAATTCAACTCTTAAACAGCTACACGCTCCAGATCATAAATGCACTGACTGATCTCACTGTGAAAAAGAGAGTTTGAGCAGTGCCTCATTTGAAATATCTTCTTTTCTCTGTCCGTCCTCCAGCTTCCTGCGCAGCAGCTCGTGTTCCAGCAGCTTCTCCAACTCCAGCAGCAGCAACAGCAGCTCCTCCGGGCTCAGAGACCAGCGCTGTCTTCTCCTGCCCTCTCTCCAGGTCACTCCTCTTCACATTTAACACCAACGTTTTATATGTCTTCTGTGTTTCTATGTATCTCAACATCTGTTAATAGCAATGGCGATGTCAGCTGTTTTATTTTTGATTTGTGGTGGGGTTGCATTTTCTGTGTGGTCTCTGTGTTTTTGAGGCTGTAATTGGGGGCATGTTTGCAAATTTACAATTGAATTGACAGTTGTGATAATATATTGTCATATCATATTATTGTCTGATGTGATGCAGACATAGGGAGTTGAGTGCTTTGTTGAGATTAATATGAAAGTAAAAGCTAAAAATAGAAAATTCCAGTCATAGTATAGCATTGTGGTTGTGATAATTATTCCTGAATTACACTGAAGAGGTAACATGAGGTCATGAAAATAAGTTGTTCTGTCCATGTGCTCTCCCAAGCTTTGAGGTGGGAACAACTGAAAAAAGAAAATGTGCATAGGAGAACTCACTGTACTCACTGTAAATTGAAAGCAATAGTTCCAGAAATACATGCCGCCGCTACTTGCAGCTTCCCTTAATTTATCATTTATCAGTTAATAACTCCACCTTTCTGTTGTGTCTTTAATTAACAAATCAAACAAAAAGTATCATCATACTATCTGCTTTCTTTAATCTTCCAGCTTGTATCAGCCCTGCAGAGATGCAGCAGATATGGAAAGAACTCATGTTTGGAATAACTGAAGATAAAACCGCAATGAAAGGCAGCCAGGACTCTCCTGCTCACAAAGTAGTGTCACCTAAAGTCAACGTTAGACCGACCATTGACCAGCAGCCTCTGTCTCCTCGCAGGGCAGAATGGTAAGATTTATTTACTGGTGCTGCAAACAGATTTCAGAGCTTAAATGATTCTGCCTTTTAGTAAACATCAAAGACTTGTCATCTGTAGACATTTTTGTTCTCTGAAGGTGCAGGTGGGGACGTGTTTGCTTTTGAGACTTCACTTTTAATTCCCCTTGGGACGATATATTTTGTGTTGTTTGCTTGCTTTGTGTTCCGCCACCTGAAGTGGTTCAGCAAAGAAAAAGTTTACATGACTACAGTACATGTCCCAAATCAAAAGTAAATAGTTTTCCGTTTATTTTTCAGTGCTCTTTTCCACCTCTCTCTGTCATGTCATAAAGAAAACAAAACACTCATATCTGTTTTATTGCTGTTTTGTTGTCTGGCTGCTGTGGTTTGTAATCATGACAGTGCTTTTTCTTTCCCTTTCTTCCTGATCGTTCAGCTCTGTTAAAGGTGATCGCGCTGCCTCACATGTCCTCTTCGGTCACGGTGTGTGTAACTGGCCCGGCTGTGAGTCGGTCTGTGAAAACTTCAGCCAATTTATCAAGTAGGTTTTAACTTCATCCTTGTGCAGTTCATTTTGGGGGTCATTTCTCGCTTGTCTGAAATCTCTGGTTAAGCGTCTGTTTTTTGAAGGAAGTTTGGTAGCGATGCTTGTGAGTCATCTGATTAATATTTTCTGTTGCAAAAACTTTTTTTTTTAACTTGTTTGCTAAATTATAATTATTTTAATGCCCCTTGCAGGTCACCAGAAACAAACAAACAAATCATTGTGTGTGAAAACATAAAAAGATTCAAGGTGACTTTAGTATAGAGCAGCAACAAAATGAATCTGTCTTTTAATGTTTGTTTGGAGTTACAACTTAGAAAACAGGTTATAAATTATATTTATTGTGCAGATGAACTTTTGTCAGATTCTTGAAACATAACCAAAATTTGGTAAAGTTCTGTAAAACAACTTCCTAACTGATGCTTAATAATAATAATAATAATAATAACAACAACAACAACAACAACAATAATAATAATGCATTGGTTTTATATAGTGCTTTCTAGGCACTCAAAGATGCTTTACATTGCATTATTCATTCACTCCATACTCGATGGTGGTAAGCTACGTATGTAGCCACAGCTGCCCTGGGGTAGACTGACCATCGGCCCCTCTGACCACCACCAACCACTCACTCTCACACTGCATCCACCCACCCATGTGATGCTTGTCTTTGCAACTCAGATACTACGTAATAATATGTAACTAACTGAGGCTGTAGTCTGTCTAAATTTAAAGCAGTTTCAATGGATTCGGATGACAAACACATGACAAAGTATCACAGAATCTACTCAAACCTCATTGCTGTTGATATATAATTGCCAAACAATCTCCATTTTACTCATAAATCATCAATGAAGAAATTTCTGCACACCTGAAAATTTGACGGGTGTGTTTAATCTGTTGGACCCCTATCCATTATTATAAACTATGAAATTCATTTTGGCACAAGTGGTTGGAGTTAACCTTCCTTGGATGTTTTGAAGCACCTTGACATGTTTCTTTGCTTTGGCCCTGAGCCGTCATGACTCAAATTCATTGTAGCCTCCATGAATCCAAACTGACTACACCCCAGCTGCTCCTTTGTAAAGAAGCAAGAAGCTGCAGAAATATTTCCAGAGATCCGTTCTCATTGTATTTGATGGAGAGAAGGAAGATTCTCTGTGGAGTTTTCTTGAAATCCCTCTGTGTTTGTTTTCAGGCACATAGGCAGTGAACACACTCTGGACGACAGAAGTACGGCCCAGTGCCGAGTCCAGATGCAGGTGGTTCAGCAGCTTGAGTTTCAGGTGAGCATGAGGATGGGAAATTTTCTGTATTCACTGATGGAAAATTCAGCAATATTATATTTGGAAAGGAGCCAAAAAGCAGACAAGCCTGACAATGACATATTAAAAATGTGTTAGGTATTGGAAAACATTTGATTACAATCATGATCCTGTTCTGTTCTGATGACACTTTCTAACTCTATTTCATGTCAAGTTGCTTATTTTACTTTATTTATGTATGTTATTGATGTTTAATTGACTAAATGATTAACTGAGAAAATAATTGGCAGATAGAATCATAGTGTAAACAGTTCTTACAGTCTTGATATATAGATTGCCAGTGTTTTGAGAGGATTCAACTGAATATTAGCCTAAAATGCACCTATGACAAGCTTTCTTACTTGCTTATATTTGGGTCAGGTTGTCAGTTTGTTTTACACAGATTGTTCATTTTTTATAATAAAAAAAAATCCTCTGATGTTTCAACAAAAACCGCATTAGTCTAAAACATTGGCTTCTTTTTTCCCAATACTTTACCGCATCTGTACTATGGGTAAACATTCATGTAACGTTCTGCCTCTTTCCTGATGTTTGACACAGCAGGGAATCTCACTTTGCAAAATGTGTCTGGTTCACAGCCTTCCATGTCAATAATCTGAGTGATTTTGACGTGACACCATCCGCTATGATTTCCTCTTCCTCTCTTTATCGCCTCAAACAGCTCGGCAAAGAACGGGAGCGTCTGCAAGCAATGATGGCTCACCTGCACCTGCCAACTTTAGAGGCCCAGTCCCTCTCTGCACCCGCGCAGTCGCCACGATCCGATACGGCTGCTGACCCTCGCGGCCTGCAGGTAGATAGCGTGCAGGAATAGCCGTGTGAACAACAGAGTAAATGAGCCGTGAAGTTTACTGCGTTACAGGTCTGTACAGAAAACTCCAAAGATAGGGAGAAAATAACAGAAAATATCATGTGCCTGGCTGCAACCTCATCCTCTCCAGCACTGACCAAGATAGCGACAGACTGTATTTGACCTGGGGAACTCTTACAGTTGAATGAGTTGCAAAAGCGTGTTGACATTTTCTTAGAAGCAAAAATACATGGCTCAGACGTAAACCCACATGAGATGAAGGTCTGGAACATTTGAACCTGCTAAGAGAAATTACACCAAATTGAATCACTTTCTACTAAAACTCTCGCATCCCTTTTCCTCTTTTGCTTCGTGGGGATCTTTATCCTTTCTGAGTGTGACTTTCTACATGATGTATGGAGCCTTTCCCTCCTCTTCAGTGCCCTGCTGCTGGCACCAGATGGCTGCCATTGTGCTTTCAGACAGCCGACATGCTCTGACAATGTGGAAGCTAATCATTTGTTAATCTTGCAAATATTGCTCCATAATCACAACACTCACCAAACAATTTCACCCTATAATTAACAATAATTGGCTTCCTTCTTATTGTGAAATTAGTGGAATCACCTGTGAAGGGGCGAATCGAATCGCTCTGTTACACTCTGTTAAAAATCTCCCGCCCTGTTTTGTTTCTCTGTCAGTCTTTCCAGTCCTCTTGTTCCTTTGTTAACGTGGATTGTCTGCTTTTGTCGCTCTCAGCTCAGCTCAGTCAACAACAGCTTGCCCTCGCTGAGCCTGCCGGACTCGGCCCAGGTGTCGCCCCAAACTCTGGACAGCACTCCGTCGCAGGGCTGCGAAGAGGAGTCACCCACTCATACGTCGTGTGCTGGGGCCATAAGACGTCGTCACCACCCTTTGGTCTACTCTCTGTCTTCAGGTAAAGTTATACTGTGATCACTTCTGCATAAGACATTTCTAGATTTCCTGTTTCACTTTTCAGTCACTCTGTTTTTTTATATCTTGTTTCAGAAAATGAGTTTGAACTTTACAAGAACACTGACATCAGACCACCTTTCACCTATGCAACACTGATTCGACAGGTATGATCAGCAGAACAGAACCTCCGTCTTCACTTGACTTTAAACATTGTAAACCGATGTAATATGCTAGAATGCTATTTGCATTTAAGAATTCAGATTTTTCTTTTTACTTTCTTTGTTCTTTACTTTAAATTTGCTTGTGCTTATGTGCACATATTATTGTTGGAGGCGATAAACAACCTTTTTATGGTCCTGATTGCCACTGGAGCTAATTTGTTTGAATAATGGGCCTATATACTTCGTTAATCGGCAGCAAATTAATTAGCATCCATTTTGATAGTTGATTAATTTGTGTTAACTTTTCAGTAAAAAATGCAAAAACACCTCTGCTTCCAGGTTCTTTAATAAGAATATTGATGTTTTTTTTTCGCTGCCTATAACAGGAAACTGAATATTTTTTGTTTGTGGAGTATTGATCAGACAAAAAAATGAATTTAAATATATAAATATCAGCCCCAACATTTTTGACATTATATAAACAAAGAAATAAGTCAGATTGTTACTGGAATTAATCCTATAATAGGCATATATGTGCCAAAATATTGATTCATCAAGGTAAAAGTAAAAGCCTGCATCGGAGTTATAAGTGTGCCGCTTTACCCTCCTTCATGGATGAGACGTGAAACAGTCAGGGCATTAATTTGATCCTGTAATGCGCTACAGTTTTTTGTTTCCTCTCCACCTACAGGCTATAATGGAAGCATCAGACATGCAGCTAACGCTCAACGAGATATACAACTGGTTCACGAGGACGTTTGCTTATTTCCGACGCAACGCTGCCACGTGGAAGGTATCACAGCCGCAGATAATTAACTCTGTGATCCCACCGTGTGTCATACCTGATTTATGCAGCATGGATTCAGTAATGTCTGCCTCACTCTGATTTCCTCTGGATCAGAACGCAGTTCGCCACAACTTGAGCCTGCACAAGTGTTTTGTGCGTGTGGAGAATGTGAAAGGTGCAGTGTGGACGGTTGATGAGGTGGAATATCAGAGGAGGCGATCTCAGAAGATCACAGGGTACAGTAGATCCTCCTGTGAAAAACAGGATGTATGAGTATATTTGAGAATAAGGATGTAGTGATAGTAAAGATGATTTTAATACCTTCAGAACAACAATACCACCGCATTGGCAGAAGTTTCTGTGTTATAATGTGGATCACTAGCTGAACTAGAAAATACAACACATTTTCAATCATTTTTAGACCTTGATTTAAATTTACAAGGCTTTTAGGGGACCATAGGTATATAACAGTATCTTTCTATTCAGCTGATGGAGTAGAAAAGACTGGAACCTACAAGTGGATGAAGCTAATCTTACTTTAAAATGGTCATATTGTAAATGTATATATAGACTATAGTCCTGTATGCAGTCCTGTCCAGTGCACTCCCTGTGTCCAGTGTAGTCCAGAGCAAAATCTATATTTTATATGTTGCACACATTTATTTATGAATTATAGGTTCTAATAAATAGATAAATATGACTGGAATAATTATGACAACAGTTTCAATTTCTAATGAACTGTCATCATAACAGACCTTGCCTTAAGCTATTATTGTTTACCGTGCTGTGGTTTTCAGAATATATAGATTGTATTGATTTGCTTGCCATGAATTAGACATTGATTGTGTCTATTTTGAAATTCTGTTACCTGTGTTATTCTGCAGGACTCCATCATTGATGAAAAATGTGTCCTCCAATCTGGCTTTTGGAACCGTTCTGAATGCTAGTTTACAGGTAGGAATGGGTTTCAGTGTCCCCCCTTTGATCACTAGCTTCCTGACCTGGTTGAAGTGTGCTCACTTTTTGAGTATTGATCAACCTTCCTTATAGACGGCACTGGCAGAGGCATCACTGCCAGGATTCAAGAAGGAGACTGTAAGCAGAAACTCAAGGAGCCAAATAGAGGACAACAAAGTGGCAGACAGACACAGAAACCAGAACTTCTCTCCTTTAGTCCAGCAGTAAGTTGAATTTGTTGTCAACTCAAATAATCAGTGAACTGATGCCTCCAAAAACTGACTGAAATGTTTTTTGTCTTTTTGTAGAACACTTTTCCTTAAAGACGAAGAGCTGAATGCAAATGAGCAAGACTGTCTGTTGCCAACAGTAAAACCAGTCGGTCTGCAACACGGTGTGACTGAAAATGATGACGAGCACTTGTTTGACCTTGAATGACCCTTTGCAGACTATACAGTCAATACAATAATAAATCATAAAGCAGTAAGGCAGACGCAGTAAGGCAGACCTTCATCCAGCATCTAGGGCTGTAGGCCGCACAGTTTACAGTAATCCTGTACTGCTGTGATTTGATTTATGTATCTTATGTGGTGTCAGGCAGCCTGGAGTATTTGATCAAACACACATGTCCATCAGGCTGTTCAGAATTTTGTTTATTCATTACAATATGAATAAACAAATGCGCGCTATGCACATACATAATTGGTGTTTGTTTGTGCACAATATGCACAGACAGTTGCACATACAGTGTGAATAATGGTTGATGTAATTATATACATGGAAGAAGTGTCTGTCATTGTCTAAATATCTGGAGATGTCCACTTTTTCTCTTAAATTTCAACCTTCCAGCAGAAGTAAGTGGAATAAAGTGCCACCTGTGGTTTCTGTGCTGATTAGCAATTTTTTTTAGATTAGCTGAAAAGTTTTCTTAAAAAAAAAAACATTAGAATGTGTGGATTAAAACGATGATAACAATGACAGTAAAATACGAGTTTTAGATGTATTTAGAAGTGTTCCAGTTGAGTCACAGTTGAATTTCCTTATAACATTTTTAACCATGATATTATAATTTCTTTTTCAAAAGAGACCTTACCAAAAAATATTCAGATCAGACAAGCATGCACACGAAGCCAAGTGATATCAATGTAAGGGTGTACACAGTCAAATGTACAGTTTGGGAGAATACATGTAGATTTTATTTTGTTTTTCCATGAACAAATCATTTTTGTCATGTTATAAAATACATTAAAGGCCAAATTGGATGATTCATGGAATTATTTGAGATGACATAGAAACTAATTAGAAGTTTAATGATGCTCTGTTCATTTGTTGTAAATGTCTACATGTAATAGAATAAAGCATAGAGAGGGTCAATCCCACTTTAAGATGTAGACATGTGTCAGTGAAATTGTTAAAAATGTACATTTTGTGCTGTTTCTCTTTGTTTTTCTCTCAGAGAATTGTATTGTGTATTTTAAAATTCAGCTTGCTAAAGTGGATGTCATTTTTTACAAAGCAGCATCGGTATGCCTTATGATTTTATTTTTTAACTTGTTTGCATTAATTCCAGCTATGTGTTTCTACTTAAATAAAGATTCATGTTTCATTAAGGTCTGACTATAAGAATAGGTGCTGAGCACATTAAACAATCTGTATAAAGATGTGTCTGTCCTCAGATGTGAGTCCAATGTTCATTATTACGGTGCAATAAATACCTAAACCTGTTTAATGTCGCATTTATTATTATGTTACACAATGTTTGGTTATCCATCAGTATACTGACACACTTGGTTTTCCCAGTGAGACTGTATATTGGGTTTTTAATCTATTTTTCATTTCAAAAAGAAAGGAATAAATCACGACTTGGATAAATACACTTGTAGTGTCATGATCATTTTGTTCATTCCAGCTTCATACAGCTAACATACTGCATCACAACATATTTTTTTTTCATACTTTTGACTGATAGAAACCCTTTAATTATAAAAGTCAGACAATTTTCTTTAACCCTCCGTGGCACACAGTTGTAAAACTGTAACATCTATTTGAAAATGCCAAGTAGCACCTATTACTAGCTGAATATAGACAAACCCTACATGTCCCAACACCCAGATTCTGAACCGCACCTAATATTAAAACTGTAACACTTCGCAATTTCAGGCAACATGGCAAGAAAAGAAAAAGAAGAGAACACATTAATGATTAATAACAAAAATAGTATGACATTCCTAAATTCTTCTACATTTTCATTTTTTGCTGATGTTTTTCAAAAAGTGATGATTCTACTTTATGTTTATTGTTCAGGTCATAGCGCCTGGTGTTGATGTTGTGCTGAGCTGCATTACTGAGGAGCAAAATATTGCCTAGAAATGCATTATTGTGGGTATTACAATCACAATTTTAACCATTTAACTACTATCTAACTACTTTTTAGTGTGATGCATCAGACAATTACATGTCAATAAACTGACTTTGAAGACACATTTTTATATCATTGAACCATCAATATCTAATAATCTATGGATTTAGCTCAGATTAAATTAGTGATATGTGTGGGTGCTGTTGTAATTTTTGCAACAACAACAATAAAATGCTATTATTTCATTTTTGCTTATTAGTGAAGAAAAGATCCTACATTAATGAAATCAGTGCTTGGCCTTTATAACGTTAAATAGGATTAAAAAATAGAGTAAACTAGAAATAGATCATTCATAATCAATGGAAATCTTTCATAACATTACTGCCATCATTTTGTTTAGCATATTGTGTGTCACATGTAGCTATTGACGTCCAGTTTTAATTAAATAATGAGAGGGCTGTGAATTAATTCCCATGTGCACCTGTGCATCATCTCATGCTATCATACCCTAATATAAGTACGGTGTGTTTCAGTGGCACCATCAAACCACAGCACTGTTTTTAAGAAACATTGACTTTTTTGTACCATTTTGGTTCTTATTCACAGTTGCTTGTCTCCTGGTGATCACTGAGTAAAGGTTTTGGTTTACCTTGCTGTCTAATTTACTTAATTTATTTTAATTTACTACATCACTGCGCAAAAAAATAAAATTATGATAAAATTAATGAACAAACAGTCCCGCCTGCATCACGTTGTCTCATCAACACACCGTGAAGTGAAGCTGTGACTGTCAACTTCACAACCAAACACGGAACAAAAGATTCTCCAGCTCCCTGTTTTGACTAATGTCAGTAATTGTCTTTGCTGATAACGTGTTCGCTTTAGGTTTGCTGTTGCCTCTCAGGGCTCCCTTTGATTTGCTGTCAGCCCATTAGATGACACTTTCTTCTGATTGCCTCTCCATGAAGCGCGCTCACTGACTGAAAGTTAGCATGGTGCTCGACAACTTCAGCAGCTTCACTTACGTGTTGCTTTGATGTGCCACACACTCAGTGTGAGGCGGGCAAGTCGACATGTTTTCCAATGTAGCACTTTTGACAGCGCTTAGTCAACAGCGTCTCCAAAGGGGCTGGTCTCGGTTCATCTCCTCCTCAACATGTAATGATGATGCTGTCGCCATGTGTTCAGTCAGTTCATGAAGTCCTCATCTGTGTCAAAACAATGATTCGTCAGGCAAAGATCTGAATGTTGCTGATAGTAAATAATTACTTGTTATTGATTTTATTGTCTTTTAAGAGTGATTGATTTCAAGTCTACGGCCCAGTGAGGCTGTGCTACTCATTACACAACAGAAAACACAATTGTTGGATAGATGAACACACCTTTACTGTAGTTAGCATCAGACAATATCTCATTTTACACCTATTTTACACCAAGTCTTTCCGTTTGTTTTAATATATTCCTTTACTGCATGTTAACAGGGGTCAAAAGTAGCCCACATTAGTTCACTGAGACTGTCAGGCAATGAACATGCCCTTTCTATCCACTGAAATGTTGTGCATAAATAAAGGTAATTTGAAAGTATAGATTTATAATGTTTTGCAGTGTATGTGCCCCCCCTAAAATATCTTGTCATATGTGGATATACTGTGGCGACTACAGTGCGATGGACCTCATGTTTATCATGATACAGAAATATAAACTAAATGACAAACTATGCTTTCCAAAGAATAACCACAGAGTAAATTAGTAATTGCATGTATTTAAATAACAGAATAATAGAATAGAAATACTTTATTGATCCCCAAGGGGAAATTCTGTTGTTACAGTAGCAAGCAGAAAGAGTAAAGTGACCACCACCACAATAGAAAAATATAAAATACACTAGAAATATAATAATAAAAAATGTACGAGGATACAAAATGCACAATGAAGTATAAAACATAAAACTAAATTGAAAAAAATGTTAACAATAAAAATATACAGTGAATGAAAATGATTTCATGCTAGATGCAATACAGGTTTGACAGTTCTGTGTGTGTGTGTGTGTGTGTGTGTGTGTGTGTGTGTGTGTGTGTGTGTGTGTAAGAGGGCAAGAAAGTTTGCATACATACACTCTTCAGCTAACACACCCGTGCTGTATGTGTCTCCATTGTGTTAGGTGACTAAAAGCAGAACAGAGAAGCCAACCTAAAGTCACACAGCCAGGCCTCGGCCCGCTGCTCCGTTCTGTGATCAGCAGGTTTGGTGCGACCGCTCCGAGATCTGCTGGGAAGGGGAGTGTTGTTAAGTCACTGAACAACAACAAAACACACACACACACACACAGCACAGCTCACAGTCTCCTGAGCGGTGACTCACGTCGGCATGTTGGGTGTTGTTGGAGGCTTCCTGACCCCTCGGAGCGGGCAGAAGCAGGGAGGATGAAGGAGGTGATCGGGTGAAAAAGTATAAAAACGATCCTGAGCAGTCATGGTTATCAGACATGTTACCAGGAGAACATTCATCTGTGGATGGGAGGGAGGAACAGAGCAACCAGGCACAAGGCAAGTACTGAGGATCAGACCTGAAATAAGCTGCGAAGGAGTTCTTTTAACACACACTAACACACTTGTTCTTCAGCTTTAATTAACAAAGGGCTAATATTTTGTGCCACTTTATATTGAAAGGTTCAAATGTTTCTCCAAGAAATGTCATACTGGGACCTCTGAGGCATAATAAAAGCATCACAGGACACTAAAATGTCCTATTTAAGCAGCTAATTTAATCATATTAGGGCTATAAAGCACTTTAAGGCAGCATCTTGGCTTACTTTGATATAGCCAGGGAGGAGTCTTCATCCTATTTGTCCAAAGTCAGAATATACTGGCAAAAACCTGGCTGTTACCGTCATTAATACCTTCCTTTTTTGACACTGCCGACATCTTGCGTATGTACAGCCAGTTTTTGCAACTGCTCGGCTGACATTTTAACTTTCTTTTGATGTGCTTCAAGGTAGTACGTCTTTAAAATCAGCCCAGGAAATCCTGTCTGCGTCTGACCCTGTGAACAGCGGAAATACCATCCCTACTGACCTCATCAGCAGTAAGTGGAAACCAAGAGACCTGTAGAGCAAACAATACAATAAAGAAATCAGAAGTTGTGTTTTTAATGAGGGTTTGTCTAAAGAAAAAGCAGAGTATTGACAGACAATGCAGTTTTGCTGCCTTACTGAAGACTGAACTAACTATATATTGTAATTAATTTGTGTAACTGACCAAATTAGAATAACTAAAATAAGGATTTTGTGCTCCACAGGAGTCTGTCCCTCTGCTCTCTCAAATCTTCAAAGCACTAAGTAAACTCTGCACTTTTTCTGTTCTGCAATAATCGTGTATAACAATCCTTCCATTTCTGTGTCTTTCTGCAGCCCAGCCTCTGCCTGCTGCAGCTCCACCAGCAGCAGAGGCCTCACAGGAGGCAGCAGTGGTTAAGAAGCCTCAGGGTCACCTCCACAAGCCCATGTGTCCACGATGTGGCCTCGCAGTTCCAGACCACAGACTCCCTCCTCTCTCTCCGAGCCTGAACCGACTGCAGGGCTCCAAACTGTCGGTGCACAGCGGCAGCAGCAGAAGGAGCAGGGGTGGCGGCAGCAGTGTGGCTGGATCACACCAAACCGCTGCTACACCTGCGGGTAGGTAGAATAATAAAGCTGTCTTTCACAGACGGCCTGCTTTACTAGGCTGGACAGTATTACAGAAGATTTAGATGACTAACTTTCACATTGGTATACAACTAGTGTACTAAGCTCTGCTAGATCCAGACGGAGCTTTGGGCTATTCACTGCTTGAATGTTGGTTTAATGTCACTTATTGTTGATTCCACTTGATGCTTTCAGTGTAGTTCAAATTTGTCGAACAGGTCACATCTTAAACTATATTCTTTGGATTTCCTGGGGTGAAACCCAGGTTCAAATCCAACATTTCCACAGCCAGCCAGCCCGGTCTGTGCAAAAATAACTGATGCTTTGGCAATGTTGTCCTAACTTTCATGTCAAAAAAGCTAATTGAATTGAATTGAGCTGAACTGAAGTGCACTGAGGTCAACTGAAACATTAAAGCTGAACAACCACCCCAGCTGGTTGCCTTGCTAGTTGCTTTCTTGTTATTGATTTTAAAATCATCTCTGTGTATCAGAGTTACATATTTAGAAAATCCCTTCCTGCTTTAAAATGGCTTAGATGTAATTCAACACCTTTGCTTAGTCTAGTTGATGCAGATCTATGAAATCCTTGCGTCTCTCTTCCCTCACCATCCTTGTTTACTGCACCTTAAGCACACCAGCTTACCCACAACTCTGCTCAAACACTGTAAAACTAATATTAACTACACAGTGACAAGTTTTAATATTGGAGTGATTCAGCCATACGAGTCTGAACCGGAAACTGATTCCGAAGTAGCATAATGATACAGAAAATGTTCCACCATGGCCTTGACTGCTTATTTCGCTCATGATGTGTTTCCTATTACTTAAAAATGAACAAAGTGAAAGAAAAACATTTATTTTCACCAGAGGGGGTCTTTAACATTTCCATATGGTGTTTCTTATACGCTAGAAGACACATCATGAGCCAAGTGATCAGAATAGCCGGACATTTCCATCTTGAAACTGTAGCATGCCAATGACAATGTCTGAAAAAGTTAAATGAAATCGAAAATGAAATAAAAAGAAATTCAGAGAGCCAGTGTAAAAAATAACATACAAGGTACTGAGGTCACAAACAGGGATTCACTTCCCCAAGCTTTTGCAATAGGGAGCATCTGGCAGCGTCTCCAATGCAGTGGATAAGGATTTTCCTTTTTTTTTGTCTGCATTTATACTCATCGTTTAACACCACAGAAGGGGTCAACTTTAATGAGATCAATGCATGTTTTAGTCTTGCAGCAAAATATATTAATATTTAGTGCATGTGCGTGACCATCACCGGCCACCCCTGGAGGCTAAGCTATCATTCTTTATTGAATTTTTCTATCATGAGCCAGAGGGGGCAGTGCAGCACCTCAGTGAATTGAGGGGGAAGCAAATGAAGGACAGGGCGAGACAAGACGAACAGGGAGGGTACATATAGGCAGTGCCTTTTGAATCCTGTAAGAGTGCTGTAAAATGCTGTGTCATTCCCAACAACCGATCCCACATCTGAAAATTGGGAACAAATAATCAACACAGAAACTGTTAAGGATTTTCCAAACAAGTTTATGATTGCCAAGAGTAAATTTAGGTTGGTAAGAGATTCATAGTAACAGTAATTTGATCAATTTAGCTTGTCTTCAACCCTGATGGAAAACTTTGCATCAAAAAATGTTTCAAACTTGTACATTCAAACGCGTCACCATCAAAGACACTCAAACTTTCTGTTCAAATGCAGCCCTTAAAAGTTTCCCATGAAGACTTTCAAACTGCTGCACTTCCTCTAGTTGCATCAAAGCGTGCGATGGGCCACTTCTTGTTTATCATTGTGTTCATGTTGTTATCTCTCTGAAGTTATGCATTAAATCAATACAGTAGCCACACATAACGCTCCTTTTTTTATCTACACACAGGCATTAGCATAAGTTATATGTGGGGGGTGTATAATTTGGGCGGCTAAGCAGGAAAATGCTGGACCCCACTCCGCAGGGAATTCTGCCGTCTCCTTTTCATTTACTTCCTTGAGTAAACAGGATAAAACAGCCCGATTTGCATGAGCTCACACGCTATCTGGTCCTTGTGAGGATGAAAACGGGAGCTTCGTAGCGACACAACGGTTGGGATCGCAGGAGATGCACTGTAACACTCCGGTGGGGTTAATGCATGCAATTTCATCTGCACCTAATTTGGGTAGCAGAGCAATTATCATGTGACAGCTTCCTTCTAGTTGTTGTTCATCACTGGCAGCCTCGGTGGCCTTTCTGATTTTCCCCCGAGGACTGAACAAAGCTGTGTGATTAAGTAAACACAATCACAGTTGATCACCGCAGCAGAATAGTTTCCCTTTTAAGTTCTACTTGGCACCGCAAACAAACATGCGACAGATTAATTTAGGGTTAATAGAGTCGTTGATCTCCGTGTTTGATGGTGTGACAGCCTCCTAGAGCATGCAACCTTGTTTGGTGACCTCAGATATGATATTTGTTGCTACATCACTTTTCTGTTTTTCCTTATTTCCTCATCATGATGCCCACAGACTCGTGTTTTCACCTGCTGCTGGCATGTCTGTCCTGCCAGTGCTCCATGCTGCTCTTGGGTCTGCTGGAGGCCTGCTCCTGCTGCCTTTACGCCCTCTGCTCGTCCTGCTGTGACGCCTGCGCTCGCTGCTGTTCGGCCATCCAGGAGGCGCCAGTGGAGGAGCTCAACTGCCACGCACACTGCCACTCGGTTCTGTTCCAGTCCTGCTGCGAGCCAACTGAGTTTTTAGAGTTTTGTCTGGAGTGCTGTGAGATCTGCCATCGTAGCTAGGATGATCTCAAGACAAACGTCAAGACTCTTGCATTAAAACTAATATAGAATTATTACGATGATGTTGCTTGTGACCAAGAATCATCCTATTGACCTTGTGACCTTCAACAGCGTTGACAGAACAGTCATTCTTTGTGATGAGTAATATGATAAATGACTTTTATGACAACCCACATGACTGAAGGGAGGTTTGATGACATTTATCCTAAGTGAAGGGAATTATCATCTGTATGTCAACAACAGTTAAACCAGACGTAGCTAGCAATATTAAAAGGTAACTCCGTCATTTGTACACACTAAGTCTTCTTACAGATGATGGAGAATGCTGCTGCATATGTTGAAAACGTTGCATAAAGTCTTTTGTGGCTCCAGAGCTGTGCAAAGTCCTGTCAATCGATGGAAATGGGATAAGCTCTGTGGCTGAAGGCACTACTATCATAACACGTTTGAAACTCTAACCAAACTTCTGGCAGGTTGAGCTGCATTGCGGTTAATGTAAGTTTCTTGACACATGATGTAACTGCGCCAAGCCTTGCGGGTCAGATGGCCAGAAAACCTTGCTGCATACTTCAAAATCTGACTGGATTTAGCAGCACATCTGGGTGTTTTCACCATTTTACATTTGACATACTGTGTATTGGGACATACTAAATCTTTTTCTGGAATACTATATGGTATGGTCCTATACCATCAGGACGTACCAAGGGATTGTATATAAAAGAAGAAAATCGCCTCAGTGACGTCGCCTACTCATTTGTGAACTACTGTTTCCAAGTCTTGAGCATAGAATTTAATGGCGCCATCTTGCGCTTTCTATTGAAAATCAGATGCAGCAAGTGTAAAACATACTCTGTTTTGTTGCTTGTTTTACTCTAAATGGGACCACAATTTACAAAATGAACATCATGCTGTATTATACACTGATCAGCCACAACATTCTGACCACTGACAGGTAAAGTGAATAACATTGATAATATTGGTACTATGTGGTGTTCTGATGGAAAACCTTGGATTTTGGCATCCGTATTGATGAGACTTAGACACCCAAATAAACATTGTCCCACAACAAGCACACTTGATTTGACCTTCAGACTTCCTACACCCCATTGTGATCAAGCATCAATAGGATGCAGTGGAACAAGTTTGATTGACAGAGGCCCCACAAGCCAGAGTACCCAAAGGATCCACTGCCAACATCCTGGTTCCAGACCCCATAGGACACCCTGAGAGGTTCTCTTGTCCATGCCCAATGGTTCAGAGCATTTTTGACCACATAAGGGGGACCAACACAATATTAGACAGATGGTCATAATGTTACTCCTGATGGGTGTATCTGCTCAGGTATAAATCAGCCTAATAAAATACAATGCATTGATGCATTTTTAGATTTTGGACAGAGTGAGGCTAGCTGTTTCTCCCAGCGGCAGAGCCAGACAGTTTTCATAGAAGTGGCCAGGGTGAGATAATTATTCAGAATGTGGTGGCACAGAAACTGATTTTTCATTTAGTTTATTTGTATTTATTTCGTGTGAAATAAATTGCTGTAGACCAGATAGTCAGACCAGTCAGTTTTTTGGTCACTTTTTTTTTTTTTATCATTATCTTATGCAGGCATGACTGCCATGGAGTAGTACATCATGAGGACTCTTTCTACTAATGTAACCCCAAGATCATTTCAATAAAAAAATCTGAAATGGTTGTTCCAAGTTAGACTTTTTTTTGTACTACTGCGGACAACGCAATTGACTCCAGTCATGATTATATCCATCGCCCCTTGACAGGCTTCTCTATTGGTTATGTGAGGTGTCCACCCCACTCATCTGTGCCCCTGGTTTCCCCTGCTTCCAGTTTTTATCTCACCCAGCTCTCTGCGACAAAGTAGAGGCATGTATTTCCCAGAACGACTACTTTAACATCTATGGATGCAACTACCATACTGACAACAGAAAAGAATAGATACATTATTTATCTCCTCTGTGATTTCTTGGAAAATAGATTCAAAAACCTTTTGAAATATTAAAACAAATTTGTCAAGGTCATTTGTTCTCTTTATTACATCCGTTTGAAAAGTCACCATGCATAAAATAGAGCCCAGTGTGGGACTCATTAATAATCTAGTATTGTTGTTCTTGAGAAAATTACTGCACTACCAAGTAGTAATTATTTTTTAATAAACAAGCAAAGACAGCAGAGAGCCTCACAGCAGAGTGCACCAGCTACAGAGTATTCAAAATGCAGGCTTTATTCCATGGAAACGCCTTTTGTCTGTACATGAAGTTGCATTTAATGATTGTGACCCAGCAAGACCCTGAATGAGAGGGGTCTACCTCTTTACTCTCTTTATACGGGTTCTAATGTTATAAGATTGCAGGTTTGACTTCTCCCTGAACAGCTCTTTGCAGCTGAGGAACAGGGCGACGCAAGACTTGTCAGCTCTTCCTTGAATCCCTTTTCATATTTGTCATATGAAGCACTTAGAACATAAAAGGATGCTTATTCTCTCCAGATCTCCCAAGATCTAAGCCAGCTCCTTTAAAGTCGTCGCGCGAGATGACAGCAGAGAGGCAGAGTAAACAGCCAAAAATAAAACAAAGTGGCGATAAAGACAACGCTGTCAATCTGTCCGGGCGAGCCACGAGGCCCATTTAAATCATGTTAGAGCAAGAAAATGGAATTTAAGCATCTCTTTTGCCCACAACACATTTGGATTCTGCTGGTGACAAGAAGCAGCGGTGACGTCTAATTTAGTGCGTGGCGAATACACACCATCGAGTAAACACTCAGGTTTGTTCCACTTGTCCCCCTCAATTTGTTCTAGCCTTTAACCACAGCTGATGTCTCCTGCCACATGTCACAAACAGCTGATGCCGTCACATTCCTGCATACGATGCAGCCAAACACAAATAAACAGCTTGAGGAAGGATCTATACGTTTTGTTTGAGTCGGAATCATAAATACAACAAATCAAACAATCAAATTATGACACCCAGGTGACACCGCTTCTCATATTATAGTGGTAAAAACAAAAACAATAAAACTCCTGGGGGTGATTAGAACATCAATAAATCAATCAAACAACAACTAGATGGCAGAGACTTGGTTCACACTGATTAATCATTTAAGTTATTTTTAAGTTATTAGGCAACATGCTCTTTGCTCCAGCTTCACTTTACTCTATTTATTGTGATGATAAATTAAACTTCTTCAGGCTTTGTCAGACAATAAACCATTTCCAGACATCATGTTGGGCACTTTGGATCACCCAATTAATCAATTACCCAATAAACTTAATTATACATACTTTGCAGATGAATACATGCTGCATAATAATACAAAATAATTAAATAAAACATTTTAACTTGATTTTTTAAATAGAAAAATAATATGATACAGTATGAGTTATGAAAAAAAGCACGTCAAAGCACTGAAAATGAAAATCTAACTTATTTCACAATATTAATGGCATTTTTTTAAACTAGATTTGGAATAGATTAAACACACACACACACACACACACATATACATATATAATTAAAAATTCTCTTTCATTCAAAAATATCTCATTGCTGCACTCATGTACACCTCCAGCAAGGCCGTATAAATAACACAGAGGCCACCTTTTATTTTTATTTTCTCTTTTTGTGAATTTGCAGCAACATAGTGGAAGTTTCTGCTTTACAGTTAAACACTTGGACGTGATTGGCATCAGCTGATTGAAGCATTTTTTTTTCAGCATTTCTCTGGCAGAACCTTATTTCTAGCAGCATGGAAAGGCTTTTAAACACTATTAACATACGAGTTCTCTATTATTTTGTCTTAATTTCAACTACCCAAAGAAAAATAAAGAGACGTTTCCTACTGATTTTTGCATGCATGTTAGAAAATTAAGTCAAAAAATAAAAGCAGGAAGACATAAGAACATGTGAGGAGTGTGTGAAATTGTCTAAAATGCCTGTAACTTGGAATCTCACTGGACAATGCCCCAAATTACATTAAGTAAAGATTAATAAACAAATAAGAACTTTTTCAGACTGTTTACGCTCTTTTTTTTTCTGAGAACAGCGCACTTCTGCTGTTTTTGGCTCATATTGTCATTTGGTGTCATGCTTTCATTTGGGAGACAGTCAAAGTTGGAGAGAAGCATTTGCACAGCTGTATTGCCGTAATAAGATTTATAAATAAAACGTGGCTCGGTTGACAACCTCATCACGCGTCGGAGGCTCGAGGTTTAAAACCGACACCTTGTTTTTCGTAACAGTTTGTTGGACTGGCAGTCGGAGATAACAAGACTGGGCATCACAGACGGAAGATGACCCAGCGAGGAGCGGTTTGTTTTAAACCTGAGTTGCTTTTCAAAAACAACGCTTTCAACACTTCTTTATTCAGAATCTGTCTATTTGTATTCTCGCCTGCCTCCAAAGCTTCATGACAATGGTTGTAACCTCCTCAATCAAAACAAGGCTCATGTGTAGTGTATGAAGTGGCGTCTATTGAAAAAAGGGGAAATAATAACACCTAATAGTCAGTCTGTCAGATGTGCCCATCCGCTGTAAAGGAAACAAAAATAAATGTAACCAGATTTGAATATCTAACATTTGAGGCTGACGCGGAGAGGACGGATCAAAGGGAAGAGAGACACACCAGAGGGGGGCAATCATAAACACATTGTCTCATTTCAATAAGTGAGGGAAATGGTTTCTAAACCGGCGCATACCATCAAGTTTCATGTGTTTGGGAGTGCAAGAGGAGGGGGAGCAGTGAAGTACATCAAAACATAGCTAATGAGGTTTGGGTTAAAAACGGCTGTGCATCAAGTACTGATGGCAAGCTGCATTTTTATTTTGAATGTAACACACCTGGAATCTAAAGCCAGTTCTGCACACATTACATGCAGAATAAGGTGTAATTCAAGCATGAAGGAGGTCAGTGCTGGATGTATGTATGTATATATGTATAGAAACTCAGCTGAATTTATAAGAAAACACAGATAATGAATTTTTCTGCTTGCTTACTATTCTTCACCTGAATATAATTAGGTCGTATACTGTGAATCTATTAAAAGAGATTTAAAAGCAAATATAAACCCTTCAATTACAGTAAAATGAAGGACTGAGATGTTCTCTGAGTACACCTAATGTTTTAATAAATGTACTCCTTGTATAATAAGGAGCACCTGCAATAAATAAACCTGTTTGTTACAAAAAATAAGTCTGTAATCGATCTAGTTGGTATCGTCTTTAGGAGCAGGACAGGGTCAGCATGGAAACAGGTTATATTTACCTTAAACATTTCAATTGTATAAAAGCTTGTTTGATTATTTTGGTACATTTCATTTTATTTTATATAATTTGTCTGTTAAGGTCCATGTCTGTGGTGGATTTAAAGTGATTTTTACTTTTTCCTCTCGTTTGTCTGTTTGTATTTTTTGCTTAATGCAGATGTTTCAGATTAAAGTCCCATCACAGCACTCCTATACACAGATCAGTTCATTTTGTAAGTAACCAAATCATCATACCAAACCTTTTGTTACGCTCTTTTATTGTAGTTTCCTGTGCACACTTTCTATTGTAAAATAAAAAGTGAGATCAATTCATTTTGTCAGTAAAGCAACCAAATCTGTCATGTCAAACCAGCTGCTCCAACAAGTCATATGTTTAAATGTAGCCTGGTTACAATGCAAGTATTTACTAAGGGGTGATTTATGCACTAAATTAAAATGGGTTACACTACATACATGAGTTATTAATAACTGTTTAAACCAAGTAAATGGCAGCTAGAGCTGTTCTAACTGCACCTCCTGCTTAAAAAAAGGTTATCCTGCTAACGTATTGCCAGTTCTGAAAGAACACAGTAAGAAATCATTCGGATTGTGGTCGACGAGTCCGACATGACACCTCATTAAGATGTTTAATGATGATGTGAACTGGACAAATTTTAAATTACATTTCACAAAAATAACACGACATACCTCAGATTACAAAATGTTATGTCCCTATCGCTTGACAGATTGTGATCTCGTGAGATGAGTTCATCTAAATTTGTTGCAGTATCTATGAATAATAAAAGTAAGAAATGTTTCACTTCCGGTGGCCCTTAAAGCAAGCCAACCAAAAGCTGATATGACAGTATGAATGTAATCACCCTGCTTCTATTGCCGGAGAGCATCCAGCTCGTCTTTTTCAAGTATATCATGCTCATTAAAAAAAATGAATAAATAAAATAATGACAATACTAAAAGTAAGACCAAGACAGATATTGCACCATTTGATGGCACGTACCAAATGTAGTATCTTGGCAAAATTAATAATGATGCATACAAATACTTAGAAATACAAATTTAGCAACACCAATATTCACAAATAAAAATCCAAACCACGATCCTGTGTATATACACACAATATATGAGAATAAAACTGTTAGAGATTAAACAGAATTTCTCCGAAGGAACAAATACTTTCGAGGTTGTCTCTAACTGTACCCATCAATAATGATATATCTATATCTATATATACACATGTATATGTCTATATAGATACAAAACTTATGCCCTCTGCTCCTGAGTGGTTAAGTGCAATGTGCATCATATTTGCTTTCTTACATAAAAGATGATAAAGACATACAAACTTGTATTCTTGGTGTTGGCCTCAAGAGTTGCTGCAATCACCTTTTCTTAAGTTTTTAATGGCGGAAACACAAAGTTTGACTGCAAGCAGCTGGGATTTATAGCAGGTCTCTTTATGATGTCTGTGTGTGGAGTCAAATCCTATTGTTCTTCTTCAGTACCTCCAAGTACTGCTGCGTTGCCCTGCTAATGGGGTCCAGCTCCACTCTGGAGGCAGAACCAACAGGGGACAGTCGGGCCGAGGCAACGTCCAGCTCTGCTGTAGCTGACGACCACAGACAGAGATCAGAGTTAGTATGTGTCACAGTGCTACAGTATTTAATGAAAGACTTGTAACAAGCAAGATTTGTGCCATGTTTCCAGTGCGCTTACCGCTGCTTAATTCCTTTGATATGTTTCTATCCAACTCACTCTGCATCTGGGAAAAAAGGGGAAAGCTGGTGTGAGATTTGAGTTAGCATATCAAAAAAAACACGGCCTTAAAACTACACATTAAAAAAACAAAACACCAAGGACACAGGAATGATATTTTACCAACAAACACAACACTATGGCAAATACTAAACAGTGAGAAAAAACACTGCAAGAAGATCAGGACTATTATGTGAAACACAGCAGGACATGCCAGACATGCAAGCTCTGCTTCGTGTCGTGCTGTGGAGTCGATACAGTAAACATGAAGTGACATCCACATAAATGGTACAGAATGTATTTAAACTAATGATAAATACTTTTGGGGAATATGTAAATAAATCTTACATTAACAGAAAATGTTCCTGATAACCAATGTGTAAAACCATTAAGTCTGCGAGTGCTGCATACAAGAAAATGGTATTTCTCAAAATATTTCACAATTTTATGTATTTAGTAATTAATATTTAAAATTATATGTGCCATACACAGACACACAGACACTCACACAGATTCATATGTAATATACATATGCATGGGCAATATACACATGGAGACATTGACATTTATGGATGGAACAGCTGGTTATTACGTTTTGTGTATTTTGGAAAGTTTAAATAAATATATTAAATTCTGTTAAACTTCTTGCTCAGCTCTTTCATTGAGGGTTCCTTTGTCCACTTTCTGTTTTAAAATAAAAAGTGGGATCAATTCATTTTGTAAGTCAATGACATGCATTCCAAACTGGATTTCTCTTATTTTCTTAGTTGAATGTATAAGTTGAGGCATGGAGGTGGTACAGCCAAAGCATATTCATCCTTTTTAGGTGCTGTATCTACACACTCTTGGTTATACTGACAATAGCTGTTGGTCATGCATCCCTAAACCGCATACACACTCTTTTGTGTTGCACTGCTCAGTTGTTTTGTTTCGAGTCAGACAACAAATTGGCACATTTTATTCTGATGGATTATTCATTTGATCTTGTGAGTCTCTTTTTCTTCACCACGCATTTGTAATGAAGAGATGTATGAATAAATACACTTCACTGGATTTACAAATTAAAACGTGTACATTAATGTGGAGCGTACGTGACACAACTGATGGCGTTAAACTTTCCCGCTAAATTTGACGTTGGACAAAGTACAGAAGAGAACCACATCATCTCTACTCTACTAGTCAACTTAGGAGCATCGAGAGAGTCAACTCAAAGCAGAGAGTAAAGGAGGAGGAGGGTTTGAGATTTCTGCTGGTGCAGTCAGTACCTGTATGTAACTAACTGCACAATGCAAAACCCCAGGGTTCCTGCACATTTCACCTGTAAAATTCTATGTTCTCGTTAAGACTTGTTAAACTTTTCATTTCCATTTTTTTTACGTTTTGTATTGATTACCCTTTTGTAGTTTTAACTATTAAACTGCTAAGTTATGATAACACATTCTTAATTAACTTGTTATTTCAGTTACTGTGAATACTATGTGAATCATGTAAATCCTTCATTCCTCCAAGACGCATCAGGAAGCAAGTTTGCAACAAAACGGCCAATTATGATTTAAGATTAAAACAAAGTTGCAATTATTACTTTTTCCAATTTCAGATAATAGATTGGAATTAAATTGAAAAATGAAATACCTTCCTCTGAATGCTGAATTTGATTTATATTTTTGTAGCCAAATATTCCACTTGTCAGTGTGCGAACCCAAACATCAAGGTTTGATTGTGAACAGAGTATAGATGTCAGCCCACGAGCAGGATGAAGGGAACAGCACCCAATCAGACACTGAGCTAAACACATCTACACACCTGGTTATGAGTCTGGTTGAAGAGAGGAGAGGTGAGAGACAGACTTTTGAGCTAGAAGCTAAAAGAGTGAGAAATAGAAGACAAGTTAGAAGTGAAGTACTGCTATAAAGACTAGAGATAGAGACAATGTGCAGGAGGGAGAAAAGAAAAAGAGGAAAAACTGGTAGAAGAAATAAATTTAGTTTGGTAGGTAGATACTATGTTTTTCCACAGTCTAACATATTTGACGTGTAAAGCCTCAAAACCCACAGATGATTCTTCTCTGCAGTTGTCAGAGCGTAACGGCACACTAACCTGTGTATAAAAAGCAACACATTTGAACAAAACGCCACCAGTTACACAACAACAACACTGACAATCATGACGCTATGGACATGAAAATGGCTCAAAATGAATAAACTACTCCACATAAAGATAATTTCCCTTTAATTTCAGTGAGTGAATAAATGTGTCAGTTAATGACAGTGCAGACCTTGGCCAGATAGTCCTCCACCCGGGTGTTCTGGCCCTCAGACATAGGGCTGAGAAGGGACAGTCCCAGGCCGAAACTCCTGTTGAGGGGACCCAGTGTGGCGCTGTAGTTTGCTGGTGAACCCAAAGAGCCCAAGTCCAGCGGGGGACCTCCAAGGCTACCATTGGTAATGTTGCTGGTGATGAGAGACCTACTGCGCTCACTGAGCAGCTTGGAATTGGCTTCTGAGAGCCGACCGTTGGCCCTGTGGATGGAAAACAGAAATTACCACTGCCTGCCTGTGTTTAAAACACTTGCTCCAGAATAGTACATTTTAAATAAATTTTCCAAAGGTTAAGACGTGAGGCAAGAACACTAGTTTGGCAGTCTCCTGTGAAACAACTGGTACTGTACAGCTGGCTGATTCCAGTGCCATTCTGACCTCTCTAGTTTAGCAGCAAGGGACTTGCGGAGGCGCAGCTCCTCTGTGTAGAGTTGGCGATATCTCTCAAGCTCTGTGCGTGTGGAGTCTCTTTGGTTAAGGCTGTCCTGCTGGGTGGTGCGGGACCGGCCCAGTTCACCCTCCAGCTCCCGGATCTTCTGCTCCAGCAGAGAGCGCAGATTAGCCTCATTGGCAGCTTTAATCTGGTCCAGTGCTTCTTGGGATGCTGCCTGGGACTGAGAGACAGATGGACAAGATCATGTTCAATCAGACTTGTTTGCAGTACACACAGCAGTCATGTGCATACCGTATATACATGCCAGTTGAATGATTCTCTTGTTTGTTCATCTATCTTATTATTTCTTTTATATTTGTGTTCTGTTTGCGAACATAGTGAGTTTTTACCTGGAGGAATAGGTTGACCTGCTCCAGTTTCTGCTGTACCTCCTGCCGGGCTCTCTCCTCTGCATCACGGCGGTACTGCTCCACATGGCTCTGCTCCACCTGAGTCGACTCCATTCGGCGTCTCAGTTCCAGCACCTCCTCCTCCAGCTGCCTCTTACTCCTCTCCAGCTGGTCATTACTTCGGTTCAAGCTCTTCAGGGAGGCCACCTGATCCTTAAGCTCCCCATTCACCTTCTCTAGGTGGCTGCGAAGAGATGCTTCCTTCTCCAGCTGCACCTGCAGATCATCCACCTAAGGCAGAGGAAAGGTGTAAGGCCAAGGTCTGACAGCTAATCCAACAATGTCTCTGAATGCCCCACCACTAGCAGGATGGTAGGTAGAGGTTTAAATCAAAATTAAGGTGCTGACAAACCTTGTCTTTCATTCTTCCAAAGGCACCTTCGGCCTGGCTGTGTCTGCCCAGGTCCATCCGCAGACTGCTCATAGGAGAGCCAAACTCTGCTCCACCACCATCTTGGTCCCGCAGTTTCTTCTTTGCAGTCTTCAATAAAGTGCGCAGCCTTAAACACATTAGCACAAATACCTCCAGTCATGTAAAACACACAAATCAAACATGACAAAAAGACAAACAACACAGGCACAATTAAGTGACAGAGTGTCCGATTACTAAAATAATAGTTGTGCTGAGAATTTCAAAAGTACATTCTTACACTGGAAACACACACTGTTGTACCACAGTCACAGAAGCCAGGAAAGACTGCGTTCTACTGGATCTTAGGTGTGTCTAAATATGAGGAGGAGGTACTGCCATGGGTGAGGAGGGCACGAGGAGGAAGTTAGGAGTCACCTGTACATTTCTTTTTGAAGATCTGTGTTTCTCTTCATCTCCTGATCCAGACGTGTGTCTACAGCCTTCTTCTGCTCTGCTATTTTCTTGGCTTTCTTCTTTTCTATCTCCATCTGGAAAACAGGCAGCAGCCCGCTATTTCTTGAGACCTCATGTTATCTGGACAGATGGCTATTTAATTCATAACAATAAAATATTAGCCTGTACATTAGTGTGATTACCTGAGTGTTCAGCTCTCCTTTTTCCTTTTCAAGCTCTGCCAGGCGCAGTCCTAACTTAGAGCGGCTCTTCAGCTCCTCCTCCCACAAGGCCTGAGAGTCCTGGGCCGTATGAGACAGCACGCTTTGCTTCTGAACCTAAAAAAGACACACTCATTAGTTAGAAATTAAATCAATACACATAAAGAAAAGATTATCTATCAAAAAGCTACCTCCTGCATATTTGAATTTTCTAATTTCACATATTTAGCTATTCAGCCAATTACTCTCTTACCTGTGAAAAATTCTGATGGAAATATTCTGTAAAAATGTGTCTTTTGATCTCTGTTTTTAATCAGAACGCAATTTGAGTTATAGAAAAAAAATGTTGTTCTTGTGTTTATGACCAATTTGGTCGAATAGGGCTTCTTTTATATGTTATTATTTTTCACTGACAAAAGACAATAAGACAATAAAGACAAGAAGATTAGAGTAAGAAATAGAAATATAAGCTTAAGGTATTCAAGGTGAGGAAACAAAACATGCCACCAACCTCTCTACTGAGTTGGTCTTCCAAAGTCATCTTATCGCTTTGGAGATTTGTAACCAGGTCCTCCAAACGACCTCGGACCTACAGAATAAGAAAATGATTGTAAAAAAACTAAGAGGGTATTTTTTTTGTGTTGCTGCCGTTTCATTTTATTTACCATTTCAGAAAGTTGAAAAAAGGCTGAAGGAAGCAACATGCATTATGCAGTTCAAGACAAGAGGGAGTGAAAGACCCCACACACCAAGATCAGGCTTAAAGGAGAAAACACGTTTTTAAGTCACCAAGGAAAAACCCAAACCAACACAAGGATATTTCTTCTTCCATATAATTAGATTCCGAGCAGCCTGTGCTAAAAGTCTACAAAAACCCAAATGCAATTATTTGCAGTAATTAAATTATTTTTGAAAAAACAAAACAAAAATGGAACCCCACACAGACAAGCTAAGCCTACATCCACAATACTAACCCCTCCTCCAGGTGAGCAGTCAGATAGCTGAAAAAAGATTGAATACCTTAAAATGCAATAACGACTTTATAATTTAAACTCAACTATTTCATATCATAAGCATATCACAAAATTGAGATATTGCATTTTGACTTTTAGCCACAAGAAAGTAGACGTGGCACTATTGAGGTCCTATGTGAGCACGTAACTGAATTAGATTTTCAGTACTCACCATGGCAGCTTCCTTAGCCCCTTTCTGTAGTGCTTCAATTTTGTTGGACTGTTGCTTTGCAGCAGCTTCTAGTCTGGCATTGTCGATCTCCAGCCTAATGTGATATAACATTGACACTTTGTATCACAGACATTTGTATATTGTATATCAAAACATATCTAGAACAATGACTGAAAATAATATGCACATTAGTGAATATAGAATTATGTTAAATGCTCGTCTTACAAGCCTTATTCTAGATCATTTATTTTATAGGATTTTTGTATATGTGGTATCTGATAAAGTAAAATAAAGTGACAAATGTTTCTTTCCCTGGTGTGTGTGAGGACAGCATGTTGTACATACCTTTGCACAGCTTCCTCCAGCTGTTTGATGGTTATATCAGAAGCTGTTGAGGCAGACAGCGCCTCCTGGAGTTTCTGAGCAGCAGTGGTGAGTTCCTTTTCCCTTTCATCCAGGTTGCTCTTCAAACTGTTTATGCGTCTCTCCGCTTGCACATACTTATCTTCAGTTTCCTCTAGCTGCATGACAGAGCCAGAGAATCCACCTTGTCAACAATGTTAACAGTGAACTTAACTGTCAGTTCAGTAAATACACCAGACAAAAATCACCTAAAAACAACGATAATAAGCCTTCTAATTTCAGTACAGTTGGAGGTATATAACTTCAAGAGTGGTGACGATATGCTGCCACAAGGTGGCCCTGCATTCTGCCATTACCTTTCCCTTGAGCCTGTCTAAATCTTTAAGGAGCCGAGCCTTCTCTTCCTCCAGGTCATTGCGATATCGCGTGTTGACCTCCAGAGAAGCTTCACTCATTGACAGCTTCTTGAGGGAGTCAGCCAGCTCCTGCTGCAGCTGTCTTAGACTAGTCTGTGTAGACAGAATCCAGAAAAATGTACAAATTGGTTAAAAATAAAGAAAGATCCTTAACTTGGATGTTGAAGAGAAGCTAAAACTGGGCAGACTGGATATAGAGGTTAGGTAATCCACTTACTCTGCAGAGTTTTAATCTTACCTCTCTTTCATTCTTCTCCTCTTCTAACTTGTAGATCTGGTCACGGAGGTCAGCAGCCTTACTGGCGAGCTCCTTATTTCTGTCTTCCACTAGCTGAACCCTTTCTTCGCAGTCAGAGCGCAGCTTGGACAGAATGTCACTGAAGCGCTCTTGTGCATCTGTCACGGCACGCTCCTTTGCAACACCTTTGTTTTGGGCCTCTTCTAGCTGTTGTCGTAGTAACATACCCTCACTTTGGGCTTGGGCTAGCCGCTCTTGTGTGGCCTCTTGGCGTGCTCCGGCACGACTGACCAGCTCCCTTTCGGCCTGCAGAGCTGTTTCGAGCTCCTTGACGCGTGCAGCTGCCTGGTCCTTCTCACGCTGCAGGACGTCCAGCAGAAGCCCCTTCTCTGTCAGCTGCAAGGTGACCCGATGGACCTCATTCTCCATGCTGTTAGTCTGAGACTCTGCTTTGGCCAGCTTCTGAGACAGGCTGCTGACTGTTTCACGCTGACTGGCTGCTTCACCTGTAGAAATAAATGCATTAGAGGTGACTAACAAGTTAAGTTAATAAAGACTGATGGACCAAAAGACTCCCCTAAACAAAAGGCTGCTTATAGAACTGAAGAGAAGCCAGCCAGCGTAGACCACAGCAAGAAATAGAACTGAACAGACAAAGAACATGTCAAAGTGACATGTAATAGTCACTGTATTATGTCTGGGAGTAATACTAGTTCTGTCTAGTAGGAAAACATTGGCCAACAGAAGCAACCAGATGAAAACATTTGGTTTTGACTGAATTGTTAGAAGTAGCTGCTATTTTCAAGCCTCTTGAAAGTACATAAAGGAAAATGCCCTTTTATAAATTACACAAACTGTAGAATATAAACTGCACTTCTAAGCTAGTGTACCTTTTTAATACATAGTGTTCATGTCTCTAGGCATAGGATGTGTCTGAAAGAAAGCACAAAATGCTTTCCGAGTTGGGTGAATAAGTGTTTTACAGAATTTAAACATATTAAAATCTTGAGCCTGGAGCTGTCCAGCCGTTCCCACCACTACTAACCAGTGAGTCTGTCTTTGAGACGCTGGTGTTCCTCTTTCTCCCGGAGCAGAGCTTTCTCCGTGTCTGTGTGAGCTGATAGGCAGAGCTCAGCCTCCTTTACAGCTCCAGCCAGACAGGTACGAGTTGACTCGACCTCTGCTTCCAGCGTTTCACGAGTCTGACGCTCATTTTCCAGTCGGGTTGTTGTTATTGCCAGTTCAGACTTTAGGGTGGTCAGCTGGTTATTGCAGCTGAAGACGGTTTGGGTCAGGGCTTCACTGTTGAGTTTGAGATCTCGCCGAACATCTTCGAGCTGTTCCTTAAGGGCCTCGTTCTCCTCTGTAAGGTGACTCTCTTTGAGACTGCTGTTCGCCTGCAAACGCTCAAGGTCTGTCCTCAGGATGGTTAGTTGTTCCTGTAACGTAGCAGTCTGCTGGACCAACTCCCTTTCTCTGTCACTGGCCTCAGTAAGTTGAGACAAGGCCTGTGGACAACAGGTACCAACATGTTAATATTGCCTCAATTTGACCGGCTTTCTGTCAGTGATGATTTTAAAATGTACGACTTCTTTCCAGAAAGTACTGCCTAAAATTAGAAATGATCTCTTAACAACAACTGATCACATTTTTTTTTACACAATTCCTTAAAAGGGATAGTTTTACATTAAAACAACACAACATCAATAGGTCCGAACTATGAGAATGACATATAACTATAAAACAAACTATTAAGTTCTGAAATACTAAAAACAGTCATTAAGGATTACCTCATTGCTTTTGCTCATGTTTCTTTTGCTCTCCTCTTCTATTTCTTGCTGCTTACGGAGGTGGCTGTTGAGCAGATTCTCCTGCAGCGTCCGAGCACTGCGCTCCTGAGCCAACAGTCTCTGGGTTTCACTCTGGTCTTCTTCAAGCTAAGTGGTTGTCAAATAACCCGCCAATGTAATAACCACAGACATACACCAAACAACAACTAGACAAGTCAACTAATAAAATACTCAAAAACAAAAAAATACAAGTTAAATTTAAGAGAATGTACCTGTTTCATGTTGTTGACCAGTGTTCTCATCTCTAGCTCCAGGTTCCTGAGTGTGAGCTCCACCTTCTGTTTCTCCTGGACCTCCAACTGATGCTGCTCCTCCGTCCTCCTCAGCTTATCTCTGGTGGTATTGTACATCATGGTGGCGTTGCGGCGATTCTCTTGCTCCTGTTTCAGCTGAAATCTGCACCAAGGATCAGGAAGAAACTTCAAGTCAACAAATCAAAACACAAATCAAAGCCTCACATAATAGGCAAACATGAAAGATATAATGCACATCAATACGAGAAGAGACCAAGACAATGTAAAGACATGGAAAACCAGACGACTTTAGTTTTTAAAAGAAGGAGATGGTTCTCACTTGAGGTTTGTCACTTCAGTCTGCAATTCCAACTGGTTGCGCTCTAAGGCCGACTTTACATCTTTAACTTTCTCCAGAGAGCTCTTCATCTCTGCCCTCTCCATTTCCAGCTGGTTCACCTTGTCTGCCAGGTACCCATGGCGACTCCTTGCCTTTTGGATGGAGCGCTCATATTCATGGAAAATATTCTGCAGCTTCACCATGCTTCTCGAGTCTGTGAGAAACAATATGGTAGAACATGTAGGGATGTTGTTCAACTCTCGCCATGTCAGCATAAACTGACATAAACAGCATAAACCAAATCTTGCTTTCAACACTGGATAACTTACGCACATTTTGCAAAAATAAGCAAATGAAGTGGTTATTACAATGTCCAAAAAAGCAGACATAATAACTTCTTATGTATTTGAACTAGCTGAATCAGTACCCAAAGTGGCTGAGTCCAGTTTCTGAATAAGGAGGGATGCATGACGGTAGCCTGAAGTGGGTGAGTCAATGTCATCTGTGGCTGTGTCCGATGACTGAGTGAGTTCATCAAAATCTTCCGCCATCTCCACCTCCTCAGTGTTCTGAATACAAAAAACAAAATGTGACCTTATTATTACTCAGTTTCCTACACTGTATAGTGTACTCAAACTTTCGGTAATTTCCTGAGAAAATGTGTGTTTTACCTTGCTTTTTTGTTGTCCACTGGGTGGCAACCTGAGGTCAGCACACACACAGAAGAAAAACAGGATATTTGGAAGATTTATGAGCATTTTCTGAAGCTGTGAGGCATGAAAAGTTGTTGGAAGTGTAATGGTATAATGCAGTATACTATTCAATTTTGAGAAAACCAATGGTTAGCCATGCAACTTTTAGGAAGGAAAAGAATTAAAATAAAGAAAATTTGCATCCTAACCTTTACCCACCACCAATATTGTACAGGTTTGTTCAGACTGAATGCAAAATGCATTTCAGCTCAGCCACCGCAAGTAAATTATCTGATACTTATTTGTGTGTATATATTTATATATATTAATCTGTGCTTATCACAAATCACTAAAACTACAAGATCTTACAACTTCTCAGCAACTTGAAGAGTTTCTTGTCTCTCTTGTTTCTCAGCTTCTTTCTCTTCTTTCTGTATGTTCATTATGTGAAGAACTACAGGCTTTGCATAACTATAGTATTCTTGTCCGATTTTATATATTTTCTCTTCGACAAAGACCTTCAGTTCCTGTTCCTAGAGTAAATCTGTGACTGTTCACATTCAGTTGCTTCTTTACAGTGACTATGTATGCAAATATACTATCCATGTAAGTCACTTTGCCTTCAGTCTGAACACACCTTATGGGTTAGTGACAGAGAGATGACACCGATATACAAAAGTGGCATACTGCATATATACCTTCCTTCATCGTCCGACACTTCACTTAAAGTGCTATCGTCAAACACAGATAGAGGATCTCCGTTAACATGTGTGTTGGTCTGAGGGGCTCTGCTGCGCCGGGCCCCTCTGACCAGCTCCAGCTGCAAGGTCTCCTCTACAGCTTGCTTCTCTTGTATGCTGCTATTGCAGGTCTGCTGGATTGGGTGTTGCAACTGCTCTGGAGCCCCGTTGGTGCTATGGAGAGCAATAAACCTGATAGTCAATGAGCTGTGACCTCTACAAGTCTGGGCCTTTGGAGGTGTTATAGAAGAAAGACCTCATTAATTGAAAGCAATAACAGAAAGCTTAGAGTGGGCTTTCTCTGCTGAAAGTGTCATTGAGACATAATGCAACAATAAAGTGTCATAAAAGGACAATAACCAAATGACAGACTGCACAATCTATAACACCTGATTAGAGGAGGGCTGTGGATGTGTTCTGAATTTATATTTAACAGTTGACCTTTATTTACAAACTGTAATAGCCTAAAATGTACAAAGTGAAATATTACATACCTTTTAGAGGCCACAGGCTGCTGTTCCTGGTAAATTGCTGCTCCAGTTTGGGTTGACAGGGATCCTAACCTGGTCTCAGGTTTCTCAGTACCAACTACTTCCAACGTCGTTTCACCAGTATCCCAGGATGCACTTGACTTTTGCACCTCCATTGTAGTGGTTGTTTTCTCTTTGCTAGCCTGAAAAGACAAGGGTAAATATTTGATAACTGCACTTGAGAGATTCATCCTAACTGAAGCAGGTTGGGGCCAGCCTTTTAAGATGCATATTGGAGCGGGTACCTGTACACTTTGTCATACATAATTTAGTATCACCCCTCCCTTGGGAGACCTAACACCTTAGTGTCATTACCCTATTTGACATGGTAATTTCAGTTAATTACAAAGATGCACTGCAATGCTTGCTAAGGAATTCTCAACAACTAAACTGAGAAACTCTTGCCAATTTTAAACAGTGTGCGTTAAAACATTCAAAACCTAGAAATGACAATGTTCTTGTGGAGATTTGCCCAAAAGTAAAACTAGAATTTGTACTTACTAAAAAAAATACCTTCACATGAACTCAATGCTACAACACTCTCTCTTAAAGAACCACCTCCAGCAGTTTATATGAGATATTCATTTTCTGTCTATGACATATGCTAGCTATTGTTCTGTGCAAATTAAAATGCCAAATTATGCACAGAGTTATATTACATTTTTCTCACAGACACACATAAACATTTAAAAGGCTGGCCAAGGATTAACTTTCTTCACCAAACAGTTCTTAGTCTTCTGAGGAAATGTCTGCATGTACTGTATAAAGAATGACTAAAGCACAGCATGCATGAAAAGGCAAACAAATATCAGCACTTCTTTCCAGAGCAAAGAAGGCTATTATATACACAACTTTTACACCACAAACACTGGGTTTGTATAACATATTCAATCCAAAGAGACATGCAAACTCCATGCATGACAAAAGTCAAGACTTTGGGTAGTACAATTAAAAATGCCAACCAAATGTCAACCAAATACATTTTTCGGTGCAAGTCAGCACTAACAGCTTCTTTGGTGTAGTGCAAATGATATTCAAACTAATGTTGAGTTCTACCTTCTTTAAGATTGGTTGAAGTGACACAAACATGTATAGAGAAACATGCAATGCCAACTCTTCTACACAAAATGAAATGTAAAGAAAAACAATATTAGGACATGAAAAATGAATATCTGACAGAGGGAAAATAGACGTGGTCACGATGTATGGCCAGTTTGGGCTACAAACAGCTGAGTAAAAGAAGGAAATTAAGCACATGAATGAAATCAGAAAAAAGAGAAAGAGATGCAATCTAAAAGTGACTATGAGAGTGGGCGGCCGTCCTCTACCTCTTTCTGGAGTTGGGCCTTTTCTTTCTCCAAATCGAGGAAGACAACCTTCAGCATCCCTACCTCAAATTTAAACCTTTCCTTGTCCTCTTCTAGCTCTTCATCAGAGACACCCGGAATAGATGCTGAACGTCTCCTCAGCGAGGGAGGCTGAGATACAGCAAACTCCTCAAGATCATCTTCTGTTTCACTCAGAGCAGCAGTTGTGTCTTTTAAGACTGGATCCATGTGTTGTTTGGTCTCATCTTTTAGGAATGAGCTACTGCCAGCAACAAACATTGGTATGGTCTGCCCATCAGTAAAAGCTTTGGCAGTATGATTCATACTGTCCATGTCCTCTCTCTGTTCTGTGTTGAATGGCAGTGAAGGAGATTCCACAGCATAATCAGGGAGTAGATCTGGCTCCTGATGAATACTGCCATCATTAGCTGGCTGCTCACAGTGCTGCATCCTGTCCTCATATAAGGAGTTGTCAGTTGACTCTGCTGCAGAATCCTCCAGCCCAGACTCTCTCTGCTCAGGTATGGTGACAAGAACAGTGCTCCTTGCTCTGGCCATAGGGCGCACAATGATTTCTCCTTCCTCTTCATCACTTGACTCTTCTTCTGCAGAGGTGTCCTGTTCTTCTGTGATGTTTTCCGCAGGATGTCTTGATTTAAACAGTTCCCCAAACTTCTCTTTTAATTCACCAGCAACATTCTTGAAGGTGGATTTTATCTCCCTCTTCTCCACCTCTACCCAGAGCTTCTCATAACGTTTCTCCCAGGGGACACCATCACTCGTGTTACCTCTCTCTTCAGGACTGCACTGATCGCTAGACTCATCATCCTTTTCTCCACTGTCAGAGCCCACACGGCCAGATTTATTTAGATCTGACTCACATCTACCTACTGCATCATCTTTCTCCTTTGATGGCATGGGTGGACAAGAAAAAACACACAACAGACAAGAAAAAAACGCAAAAACCAAGTTTTGATATAACAATTAAATGGAAGCATTTTAACACATTCTCATAATCCCTCTTACTTGTTACATTGTCATTAAAGAAAAGCCTCCGAATAATATTTACAAGAATGCTTTTTGGGATAAGTTAGAACTTGGTTAGTTCTTATTTGTCACACTCTGAAACAGAAGTATGTGATCCTGACTCTTTCAGTTGGTAAATACCCAATTTTTGGGATGACAGACAGACCATCCAAGTTACTTATAACTAGCCATAACCACAATTATGTGTGGTTATGGCAATTATGTGTGGTTATGGCCTTTTAACACGTGAAGGCTTTCGTCTCGCTGTAACGGGTTCCAAAATACTGCACTTTTACATTTATTTCTCTTGACAAGCATCAACATAGGCTTTATAGATCCCCAATAATAGAGGGACATGACAAATCAGTGTCACAAATATGTATACAATTTCACAAATATGTATATAATTTCCTTGTGTATGGGAAAGTATGAGCGCCTATATTGTGTTTTTCACAATATTGAATAAAAAATAGTTTGAATTAGTATGCAGCGATAATATTCTCTTAGTACTACTCACCTGTTGTTGCCGTTTGTCAACCTCTATGCTACTTTTACTCTCTTTGGCCATTTGTGACAGTTCAGGGGAACCTAAAAAAGAGACAAAGGCTTTAAACAAAGCACAGGATACATGCACACAAAAAAGCCTGCTAATAAAGATCAATGAGCCTTACCTGGTTCAGGCATTTCTGGAAGTGCAGCAATATTTTGTAACTCAGTGTCAGGTTGAGCTTTATTGCAAGGAGATGTGATCTTGTCTGGTTCCCAATCTGATTCTGAATGAGAGCAAATCAAAAGGACATGCAGCCAATAATGAGCATGCATCCTTTGTTTGAATAGTATGTACATGCACTGAAAATATAAGAAAGGACATGGAAGGTTCATTACGCTTTACCTTCTTCACTCTCTGGTTTCGGAAGCACCATCTTTCTTGCACGAGGTTGAGGATGGGGAACCAATGGAGAGGGTGTACTGGGATGTTTTTTGTCAGAGCTGATGCTTCTCTGAGGTGTCAGGGGTGCTGTGGGAGCAATGTCTTCATCTTGCTCCTTAACAGGGGAATTGGAGAATTCTGGGGACTCCTCAAGTCCAGGAGAGGTCATTCTACGGCCAGGCAGGGTTCTCTTACTAGTAGTACTGGCCGAGTCCCAGTCTGATGCATCTGTGCCATTAACACAAGAGGTTGTAGGTCACAGAACAAAATATGACACTGATGTTTGCTGAAGGCAAGAGGTCTGTTTACACTGGGATAACCACTACATCTCTGAGCCTTGAATACATACCTTTAAATGAGACAAGATCTGGGATTGGCTGTTATACTAATGCACACTATTAAACTGAGGTCTCAAAAGAAATATTACAACTACCAATGTACACATTTAAACTAATCTAAACAGCTTGTTTTATCTTTACTGACCTGGTTTTTGTTTTTGAGCTTCAAAAAGTGTAATGACAGAAGCAAACAAGGAGCAAAACATTAGTCTTACACTAAAAGCTTAAAAAAACAGTAGCTCCCAAGAATTTAAAAACTGAAAAACATGGATATTGGGTGCAGTTCTGTACATATCACACAATTTACCAGCAGTAAAGGATCATGTACACTGGGTTTAGTGACAGCCGGAGGCACTGGTTGATGAATAATTATCATTATTATCATCTTTTATTTCAAAGAGGGACAGACCAAAATACAGCACTAAGAGGGGCTTGTTGGCCAATTTACAGAGTGAAAAACATAAAAGCAAAGTAGAAAAATGTTCATTTTACCTTCAAGATCATCAACATCACCCAGACCAAGCTCTTCCATTAAATCTGTCAAAGTAAACAAAAAGCATGATGTTAAATATAAACAGTTCTTCAGATAAACTTATTTATTTTCAAACCTAACTTCAATCACCTTTTTGTCGGTTGGAATCTCCTTCAAGTTTGCTTAAAACACTAAGTGGTTCCCACTTTGCCTTCTCATTCTAGTGGAAAGAAAACGCAACGTTATCTGATTCCAGCAGATCACAAGTTCTTTTCTCCTCTTTTGGCAAAAGTAATAATAATAATAATAATGCATTTTTTTATATAGTGCTTTTCTAGGCACTCAAAGATGCTTTACATTGCATGTTGCTATGTATGTAGCCACAGTTGCCCTGGGGTAGACTGACAGAGGTGTGGCTGCCAGTCTGCACCATTGGCCCCTCCGACCACCACCAACCACTCA
Source organism: Dascyllus trimaculatus (assembly GCA_024666655.1). Taxonomy (NCBI): domain Eukaryota; kingdom Metazoa; phylum Chordata; class Actinopteri; family Pomacentridae; genus Dascyllus; species Dascyllus trimaculatus. The sequence continues at coordinate 25,184,467 of CM045448.1, forward strand.
CTCTCACACTGCATTCACAGTGAACCTACCTCTTTCCGTTTAGTACCTTCTTCAACTCCGTTATCATCATTACTGTTGTTTCCAACTGTCAGACACAAGACATGTTTAATACATTTGAAACAACCTTTTCTGCAAAACAAAACAACACTTTCTTGAAGCTGGATGAGTTTGCCAGGACACTGTAAAAAGCATTCCCATGCAAATGATCTTAGGGTTAATTAGCATGAGGATTCATTCTTAGGCATCAGACAAGCATTTAGATTCCCTGCACAGTTTCATTCAGACACAAGTTCAGCATCAGCCATGATTAATATTATTTAAGAAAGCATCTACTGAAAACAAGCAAGTATAGCCTGTAGCTGTTTAAATTTTCAAATCAGGGGATTCGAGTGCAGCAGGCAGGATGGAGCAGTGTATGCTGCATGCATTGTTTTTTGGTGATCATAAGGTGATGGTTGGGCCTCTGGTATGGTTAACATGCCGTTCCTCTGACCTATGAGTCAAGACATTCATACCCTCTCCCTGTCTGCCTCCTGGCCAGCCTACACCCCTCCAAGGCTCTAGAACTGCCATCCTATTGCCTCGCTCCCCTCTTAAAAAAGAGGGAGTATAAAACAAGTCTACAAAAGAAATGCAACAAGTTGTTGGAAAGGCTGTTTTGATTGACTGACATTATTTTGCGCTGCACATTTTACATCATATTTTGCATGAAAACAAGAAGCTTGAACGATTACTCGCAGATATAATTAATGCATGCATTCATACATTAAAGCAGTTTTCTTTGATTATGATTACATAGGGCCACATAATTTCTGCAGCATGAAATGGTGCCTGGAATGATTTGATTGCATTAAAAATATCATTTATAAAGTATACTTACTTTCTTTAATCTCTTCCTCTGCAGTGGACATTGCTTCTTGATTCTGCAAGGTTTGTTTCTTTTCATGTGGTATATTGGAGTTTTCAGAGTGGGACTGAAACAGAAAAGTTAGTTTCTGAGAAGCTGTATGGTAAACATTTCATCCTACAAGGCATTCAGAAATTGTCTTTATTGTACCTCAGAGTCCCATGAATCCTGCTCTTCCTCACCCTTCTCTAGACCCAGTTCAGACCGGAAATCTGTTCAAAAGATGGCAACTTGTGAAAAAGGATTGGATAGGACCAGCAGAGTCAAGAAAGTCACTTTCAGGCTATTTACCTAGGTTGCTAAACTTGGATTCAAACCAACTTTATATGGCTGTCACGGCATTCTTCACTCTGTTAGCACTTAAACAGCATGCTGTGCTTCCTGTGCTCCCTTCTCCATTACATGTGTAAGTTTGAACACATTTTCTGCTTGAAGTAACGAGTCATTTCAAGTGAACCACATAAGGACAGATTTTGTAGCTTTTATATTATTGGTCAGGAAATCTGAGCCTAGGCAGAAAAATGGGATACGGTAACATGAGAGATGTACAGATGCTATAAAATTGCTTGAATCTGAAATCTGTCAGAAATCTGACATTTGTGCAGCTTTGATACTGACATTGATTTTCTCCAGAGATGTACACATTCAGGTTTTTCTGTTAGAACAAAAGAGGAGCCGCTATGTACACTATCTGTAAGTTCTTTTAAGGTAGCCAACTGCCACCTAGCAGATGAGCAGGACTACATTTAGCTCTTAATATTGTAAATTTTGATGAACCAACATTTCCATAATAAACGTGTAGTTGTTGTGTCCAATAACAAGGATCTGCTCCTTACCTCTTTTCTTCTCTTTAGAGACTTGTGCCTCAGGAACAGGTGAAGTGGCATCAAGAGACTCTCCACTCTCTTCGAGTTGATCATCCTCATCTGATATGTCTCCATCCTCCTCCTCGTCCTGCTCCACGTCTTTGTCGTTATCATCCTCATCCTCATCCTCAGTCGAATCTTCTTTCTGTATAAAAAGTAAAATTGTATATTTATAATTATGTACTTCAAAATCCATTTTAGCGAGAATGTGTAGCCACAAGGTACTCTAATGAACACCAAAGCAGAAAGCAAAGAACAAGGAACAAGTAAATGGGGAAAAATAAGGATGAAGAAGGTCAAAGCTTGAGTGCTTACAGAGGACTCATTACAGGGAGTCACAATACATGACACAAATCTTATTGTACGACAAAAATGTTTCTGTTTTACCTTAATTTCAGGCTCTGGAATGCCTTTTTGCTCTGGCCATCCCATGCCTGTGTTCTCTGCCTCATCGGGTGAGTCTATGTCAACATCATCAATGTCAGTCTGAGGTAACATTTCATCAGACAATGTGTGTTGATCAGCAGTCACATCATCATTGGTAGGTGGGCTTGAAGACATCTTCTCCCTTATTGGTTCTTCATTAAGGTCATCTGATGACACTTTTGTTTGAGTAGCAATGGCACTTTTATTTTCAAGTGGAACATATGCCGTTAATCTGGCCTCGTGTTCATCGTCACACACTTTGACTGTGGCGCTGGCAAAGTCATACTGCAAGTTTTGGTCCATGCTGTCAGAGTCCTCACTTGTCTCATCGTCTTGCTTTTCTTCATCCGGCTTGATATCCCCTGCCGACTCATCACTTCCATCAACACCAGATTGAGGAACCACTTCATTGTCTTCATCACTTTGACTGTCTTCTATTTTAGCTTCATCTGCTTCTTTCTTATCGGTTGCGCTTGTCGGCCTCGACAAATTGATTGGGGAAGAAAGAACTGTTGTGAAGGCATCCCCACATTTTTCATCTTCATCATCCTTCGTCTTCTGTGTTTTCTGCTTTCCTGACTCATCACTTTCATCTTCATCATCCCAACTACTGTCATCATTCTCATTTTCTGAGTCTAATTTTCCAGACATTTGTGACAACTGACTAACTGATTCAACATCCTCATTATCTGGTATTTGGTTTATAGTTGTGTTTTTATCCTCAGGTATGGGTGACACTGCAGGGGAGGGGTCACTGGACTCTTTCTTAATACTTTCTTTATCCTGTCCTTCCCAAGAGCATTCTTGCTGCTCTCCAGTCTGGTCTGCTGCCATAACATTTGGTTTGGAAATTGGTGACACCACTTCACATTTAGTATTTTGGCCACCATCATTTTGGTCATTATTTTCAGAAGAATCCCACTCTGACTCATCTGCGGCTGCTCTACCTGGTTTGTTTTTGGGTTGAGGAGAGCTTGTTATACACTGTCCTAAAAATGATTTCTGATCATCTATACCTTGCTTAGGGGTTACACATTTTGGAGATGGTGCCACTGATGAGGAAGAATCCCATGAGGTATCTCGGGGGTCTTCATTTGGCTGGGGTGTCGTGACTTTTGAATGCAGTGATGTTGCTTCTGGCTGCAAATCTGGTGCCTCAACATTGTTTTCCTGATCAAGAATCTCATTGTTTACCTCATTCTCCTTGTCAGAATCAATGTCCTCCAATGAAGAGCCCCATGAGGACCTGCGTTTCTCTGCATTTTTGTTTGATCCAGCATCATCTTCACCATCAGAAAGACTGTCTGGATTTTTCATATCAACCTCAGGTAACAAATGTCTTTGATTAGCAAGTACAGTGTTGCGACCAAATCCTCCTTTTGGATTATCTTCCTCAGTGTCGCTGTCATTCCACACTGTATCACCACTGTTCTGTTTATTGCTCGAGGAGTCTTCATCATCGTTTTCTGCTTCCCTGTCAAATTCTTCGTCCTTAACGTGGCTTTGTGTAGGAGTCTCTGTATGACGTCTGGATGGCATGGGACCTCCTGTTGAGCCCTGGTTTGAAATTGTGTTTTGATCTATTGGTCTTAAACATTCCTTTCCAAGGCTTTCGTCTTCATCAGAAAATTTGGATTCTACCCTAATGGCTGATACAACGCAATCCTCCACTACATTTAATGTTGCTGGCATTGCTTCCGCTGGGCTGATGAGGTCAGTGTTTTGAGTCTCTGTTTTAGCATCTTTTTCTGAGGCATCTGCATTTTCACGTACAACACCTAGAAAAGTTCCACTGTCAGAGATATCAGTACCATGTATGTTCTGACCATCAGTGCTGTCAATAATCTTAATGGCACCAGTAACTGAAGGTTTTTGCACATCTTCAAATACAGCAGTGTTGGCCTCAACGGTAGCCACACACTGGTCATCCTCCTCCTCCACTGATCCATTCTCTTCTTCATTCTCTTCCCCTTCGTCTTCTTCTTCTTCTTCACTTTCTTCATCGTCTTCCTCTTCATCATCGTCTTCCTCCTCCTCCTCATCATCTTCATCATCGTCCTCATCATCATCATCATCATCTTCTTCTTCCTCTTCCTCCTCTTCTTCTTCTTCTTCATCATCATCATCTTCCTCTTCCTCTTCTGCTGAGCTTCCGTCCTGAGAGTCGGATCTCGTTTTGCTACTTGAAGGTTGCTCTGAGTGTCTTCCTTTCCTCTGCTCAGCTGAAATGTCTGAGTGTTTAAAGCATTTAGGAAAGAGCAGAAGGAGAGAAAGTGGTCACAAAACTGCAACTGGCAAAGCTTCGACACAAACATTTTACCTTTCTGTAGTTTGGAAGTGGAGTGGAAGTCATCTGGGGTGCTTTGGAAAAAAAGGAAACAGGAGAGGGATCTACTGGGAGCTGCGGAGTTATGGTGGATGAAGAAGCCTTTGGGAGGGATGGGATTCTCTGGACTCTATTTTCATTCTCTGGCTCAGATTCTGAACCACTCAGAGATGTGTCACGTAGTACAGAAGCTACAGGGCAAGTAGGGATAAATGATTAATGACACAAACTACAAACTATGGGGAGACAATAATGAGTGAAAAATGCTGAAAGATTGTTGGTACCTTCTCCCTTTTTAGATGTGATCATTTTGTTTAGGTTTACTTTCAGTGGCTTCTGAAAATCAGAACACCAAATGAAGGTTAGAGCAAAATTTACCAAAAAACCACAGGTCACTTAAGTTATGAGTAGAATCAACCTTATCAATTGAAACAGATTCGTCCTCGTCTTCTGATGATGGCCATTCATCCGCAGCACTTTTTGACACACTGAGGAAAAAGAAAGAATGCTTACAGCTGAGAAGTCAGTTGTAATGATAAGTTGTAAACTGTAATGGGAAAACACTGCTCACCGACTTAGTGACTCTGACTGAGAATTGTCTTCAAAATCTGCAACAAAGCAGAAGAACTCACTCTCAGGTTGGGCTCATCTGACACAATTTCAGCAAATTCCATGTCATATCTAAACATTACAACTATCACACAGCGAGATCTTCAGAGCATCTAAATGGTAAAAAGCAGAAAAAGCATGTTGCACACAGCACTACAATTTAAGCAGCAGGGAAATGCTTTTCCTGAAAACAGGAGAAGGCCGATCATCCATCCTCAGTGCCTCTTAATGATTTCTATTGGCAAGAAACTGACAGTCATTGACTGATTTTGCTAACAAGGTTCATCTAACAAAAGTAATACCTCTCCCTGCTTCATTTGCTCCATGCTCTAGATCCAGTCAAGAGGTTATGCATGAGGAATAAATAAAATAATCAAAGTCAATAATGAATAGACAAAATAATAAACACATTTGTTCACTATAATGTCATGAAAACTCCTTACCATCTTTGTCAGTTGCTGGTCCTCCCAAAGAGAAGCCTGCTTCAACGTCTTGGGAAGGACTGCCCAACATTTTTTTCTTCTTGTTGCTCGGACCTTGAAGTGACAGGGAGGCCCCATCGTTCCTATGGGTACCGTGTTCACTGATGAGGAGGGAACAACTGCAGGAGAGACAAGACACTAAAATTTGCTAATGTAATAACTTAATGTGTTTCAGCCATGTGAAAAAATATGCTTTGAGAATATACAGGAACTCAAAAAAAAGATTCCTAATGAAAAACAATTAATTCTTAAAACAAATAAATAATCTCTTTGTGGGCTTTGATTATTTAGTTGTGTGTTCCACTTACACACACCAAATGCAGACAGGCAAAAATACCACTCTAAGAACAAAATTACAAAGAAAGCACAGCTTACGGATGATGCCCATTCATCCCTGCATAGTCGTCAGCTGACCATCCTTTGGTATCCTTTAGTGTGATATCTGCATCAAATTGCAACAGCAGCCGCACCATATTTATTTGTCCATTGCCAGCAGCTATCATTAATGGGGACCTGAAGGGACAAATCAGTGCCAGCACACCAACTGTAATCAATAATAAGACGACATTAACATCATTAAACATGTAAAACAAATGTGTTGTTTAGTACAGACCTTTGGTCTTGGTCCATAAAATTCACATCAGCACTCTCCTTAAGGAGAAAGTCAGCCATCTCAATATGGTCCTCACGGACTGCTACAGTCAAGGGGGTGAAACCCTCCTAAAATGTAGATCATAATCAACACTTTTTTTTTTTACAAGAATTTTGCTTTACAGTACAGACATATGGCAAACATGTAGATTTCTCATAAAGCAAAGGTGTGTAACTAAAAATTTTAATGAAGTTTTCTTCTGTACTGGTGTTCTGTGCTGTGCTTGGTGCTGACAAAGTATCACTTTTGCAGCAGACACCAAGACGTTCTCCCCTAATCCCCATACTGTATACATATTGGATTTACTCATAATTAAAATATATCTGGTAACATGATACCAGGTCTGTATTAATCGAAGAGTGATGTCTGGCATCAGATTGAGAGCATATACTGAGTTGTACAGAAAAACAGAATCACCTTGTTCTGGGCATTGATTTCGGCCCCATGCTGCAGCAACAGGACAGTAGTGGAGATAGATGGGATGTTTGCTGCTAAATGTAGGGCTGTATTGCCATTTATGTCCACCAGGTTGGGCTCAGCATGATTTTCCAGCAGTATGTTCACACAGTGCTCATGCTGGCCCTGCACTGCCTGTTATAGTAAAGAATCAGCACAAATTCAGAGACAGAGACTGAAACAAATCTTGAAACAATACACAAGGGAAAAGTCAGTCAACGACGATGATGTTTTATATTTAATTAAGAATCACTTTGTTTTGGGGTGTCATAATCCAGGATTACCTTCATTAAGGCGGATCGATTTTGATTGTCACAAAGGTTAAGCTTGGCTTTGCTCTCAACAAGGAATTGCACCACCTCGCCATGACCACTCGCACAGGCAATATGAAGTGCAGTTCTGTAACAGTAAAGGAGAGAGTTACTCATATACAAGAATGCTTGTTCCTAATAAACAGCTTCACTGACGCTTAAAAAGATTATTAAAGCTATTATTAAACCTTGCTGGTTCCTCCTTTCAAACTGCTTTTCACAAAGTTTCATGACTTCATCGTAGAGCTTGATGTACTATGTGTGAAACACGGTCCTTCTTGCAAAGGTTTGTCTTTAATCATCAATAGCATTGTTTCATGATATTAATTTCACAGATTTTTTGTTATGAAAAATAATAATTCCATTAACTACCCTGAAAGTTGGGATTTCCTGTCATACATGGCTTGTGTGATATGTGAACAATGCCAATTCTATTATACTTAGTACTTAAACTTACTTACTAATTACATCTTTACTTTCAAATGGGTTGAAAGAACACACAGTGACAAGTTCAACGCTTACTGCTAGTGTTCTTCCCTATTACAAGCCATTCTGTAAATTACCTCAGCTGCTCCATATACAGCACTCAGTTACTTCTGACACATACTAATCGTACATGGTAACTCGATCCTACCTTGAAACATAAGTACTAAAGAAACAATGGGGTGTCATGTGCATTTATTTGGTGCTTTAAACAGTTGGCAGTTTGCTGTCAACAATTAACACATGGGACACTTTTAATCACAACCCAACAAATGTGAAAAAAGTCCATGTTGTATATTATACTCAAAAATACACGCTGCAGCAGACTTGCTGATATGATAGGCATAGCATAGCACATTGGTAGACTACATTTATCTGAGGGGAACAATGTGGCAGATTACTTTAAATCAATAAATATTACAGAGAAGAAAATAGAAAAAATAAATATTATTAGTCATAATCTAAGGTTAATTTTGTCAGTTCAAGACTCCAACATACACAAGGATCAAATAGTGAAAAAATGAAGTGCTCAAAGAGAATGTACAAAATGTGACATACATTGATGACAATACTAAGGTTTACTGTTGGTATTAATTATTTCAGCAAACTTTTGAGTAACACCAAGTGCTTTGATCCCACTTACCTGTTCTCCTTGTCAAGTTGATTAATATCATTCTTCTTAGCAAGCTGCTTCAGCTTTGCCAAATCACCCACTGAGGCAGCCTTGTGAACCTTCCCGAGGTCCTTGTCTTTCAGTTCATAGCCAACAGAAAGCACGCTGCCATTGTCGGGGGTACCTGATGGGTGTTTCTTTTTCTTAGTAAAACTGAATATCTTCTTCATTGTATAGGACAGCACAGCATTGCTTTTGCGCCGTCACGACCTGCCACTCATCTGGTGCTGGAGGATCACCACAGGCGGCTCTCCCATCCCTAAAATAAGACGTGCAAAGCGGATTAGAAGCCTATAAAACCGTGCTGAAAGCACCACGGTGCCGCTTGACAGAAGATCTAACGAACATATGTGCCGCAAACATTGTTCGTCACACAGTCATACAAAGTGAGGTGGCTTTCGCGCATGATGATCGACTGCACATATCATCATGTGCAGTATCTAATTACTTTAGGTTACGGCAAAACATAGCAGTCATGCTAACGGCAGCCTTTCAGCAGTGTTATGCTACGTGTCCTGTCATCTGTAGACCGTACCTTTCAGCAGAACGTCCTTTACCAACAGCACCTGGGCTTTAAGCACGTTAGCGTTTCATTAGTATACTGACTTTGATGCGATTGCGGCACACAGAAGCCGTCCTTATTAACGTTAGCTAAGGTCAGCGGTGTTTATATGCAGGTAGTTAGCGGTATAGCTTGGTGGTTGTTGCCATGGTAACTGACTGTACGAATGATATGCGACAGAGGTTACCCACTAAGCCACTACTCAGAATTTCATAAATCTATTTTTTCACTGCTATTATGCAATGCGCACTGTTACATATACGCTTCGCACGTGAAAATCATAAAAATAAAGTTTGTCCCTCGTAAAAATAATACTTAACGTTACATTATGGATTATCTGTTGCCTAGCAACATAATCTCGCTTGTGATGGCTCCGTGCTGCGCCTCCCACGTCGTCACTTCACCAATGATGCAAACCGCCACATTTAAAATGAATGTGTAGCGGAGCAGTGGGGATTGTTGCTACAGCTCAGAAATAGCACGGCTAATTTGCAAAACACAAAAATAATTTCGCTTTTCCTCCAATACGCGTGCAGGCGTACGACGTTATGTGTAAAACCCTTAACCCTGCTAACTCGATGCTAATTAGCAAACGCTACAAATCAAACTTGAGGTAGATATTAGCTTAATTAGAATGATAACTGGAAGACGAACACAACGTTGGTGTGTGAGGATATAACACCCCAACTAACGCGAACATGTGTGCCATAAATGCTTACTACAATATATTAACTCAAACACTAACCTGTTGATTGTCGGAGTCAAGTCAATATCATCACAGAACTAGCTTGAAGCTAACGAAGGTACACTCACAGAAGTGTGCTGGCGGTTTAGTTTTCAAAGAGCCAATCAGAAATGAGTTCGAGTTAATGACATCTGTAACTGACCAATAGGCGGCTTCATTTTCTGCCAAGTTTGGTTTACAAGCCACGGAGGTTCGTTTGGAAACGGAGAGGCAGCTTTCTGTGTAAGATCAAAAGTCTACCACATGAGGGTGACATTTATCTTAAAATCCTGCTGTTGCTAAAGACAATACTTGAATGCAATTATTTTTTCGGTTAAGCTTAGTTTTTTTTTTTTTAAAGTATGTATAAATTGAATTTAAATAAAAATTCAAAATGATGTAAAAGAAAAAAAACACTAAAATGTGAAAATAGTACAAAAACAATCCAAGTTTTCAAATGGATATTTTTTAAAATATAAAATTTCACACACGAACACACACACACACACACACAAGAGAAAAGAGATAAGTCAGACCTACAGCTATACAGACAAAATTACATTACATACAGAGCATAGCATAGCATATAGCACAGCATAAAGGAGAGCACATGTCACACAGAAACGCCACATGTAAGTCAGTTTAAAAGTAGAGAGAGGACAGTTTTGATTTTGTAGGAATAGGCTACCTCTATAAACTAATAAAATTAAATGCAGCAGTACTATTTTCTTTGCAAGGCTCACCATGTTTAATTGTTGTTTGGGATGTGCAGAGGTGTTGATTTAAATTAACTCTCATGTCTCAGGTCTTTCTAATAGATGAGTTAACAGGAACACTTTCTGCAGTACAAAGCAATCAAATGAAACATCACCAATCTAGCCTCAAATTAAATTCATACTCCTGTGACACAATGTCAACAAAATGTCTTTATTGGATTGCATTTTATATATGTATATATGTATAGCTCACCAATCTGCCTGTTGCCTACTGTCTGCTTTTGCTTAACTGTGATGGAGAAAAGAGTGGTTATGATCTTAGGTTTGGCAATATATTAACATGTTTTTCTAGTGTCCAGAAATCTTATCTTTACCACCAGTAATTCAGTTTTGCCTACAAAAAACACAAAACTAACAAATTGGTTTCGCAAAAATTTAAATTACACCAGACATTTATACATTTAATACAAATGACTGAGATATGCCTCAAATGCTTCTTGTGCTCAGCTGGGTAAGGCAAAGGTTTACAGCAACATCATTTGTTTGATTAACTAAATAAAACAATGATTCAGTGGACATTAAATGAAGTCATATTTGTTCTAAGTGAATTGCATTAGTGCTTTGTGGTATTTTAAACTTCAAGTAGACGCCTGGACAGTGTTCATATTTGAAATCGAGAAGAGGGATCATGAGGCCAGAGGGGTATAACAGTTTCCTTAAAACAAATCATTCATTTTAATGTGACCATTTCATCACTGTTTACCATCTTGCAAAAACACCCCTTGAATATGATGGATCAAAATAATACTAATTGTTGTTTTTATTTGTGGATAAAAGAAGAATACTGGTAAAACCCCAAGTTATCAGTTATTGATTGTCATTGTCCTAAATATGTGCTGTCGTGTTGTTTACAGAATGGGATACTTTATTTCCAAATTTTTATTGTGTGACCTTACACAGGGGTCTAATTTAAGTTTACATCTCCATTGTGGAGCAAATTCTGTAGTCAGTACCTGAGAATTGTGCTAAATAAAATGATCCTCTGGGTCCAACAATTAACACAGTTACAGCCCTGACAGGATGAATGAACAGCCAGATAGCACTAGGGTTGCTGTAAATGTCCACTCGCAACAGTTGCTTTAAAAAAAGGCAGATAACTGCAAAGTTTCTAACAATAGCAGAATGTAAAATAAATGCCACCATTGCCTGACTTTTTAATGCAATGCATAATATTTTAGCATAATTATAACTACAATAGAACAAAATGGTACAAGCACATTGATATGAATCATTAAATTGTCCAGTTCTTTCACCTCCACTAGAGCATGGCTTTTGAAATTACTCTGTGCTGCAGAAGATTATGTTGTGATTTCCTTCTCAGACGTGTAACATGAAATCATTGTACCTCAGTGCTGTAAAGCAAAGGCACATTGTCTCAAGGGAGAAAAAGCAATGTTACGGGCCACACTTCAGAGAGCGGGACAAATTTTCCATGCGCAGTTTGTTATGGTAAAAAAATATCATTGATTAAAAATAAGAAGAAAAAGAAGTCACTCATTTGTCTTTTTTAGTGAAAAATAAATGAATAATACGGTAGTTTGACATGGTCACTTCAGCTTTGTTTGTCAGACAGTGAGATTTGTTTGAAACGTTTACAAAAAGCAAGTAAGTGGACCTTGACTTAAGACTGTATTGATTTCCTGATTTCATTATAGTACAGTATTTCTATGTGTAAAAAAACATTGTGTTAGAACTACAGTAATCCCAATAATATTTTATATATTACCTATGTTATGGTGAGATGGTGCACTTGAGCAACTCGTCCACTGTGATCAACCATCCTAGGGGGAGAGGCAATATCTGAAAAAATCAATCATCAATAGTCCATGCTTCGAACATTATCAGTTGCTAATCTGAGATATTTTATTATCCAAAAATCTATGAGGAATATTTCAGTTCAAATGCCAGGGGTCCGTAATCATTGAACCAAGTCAGCATCTCTATGACAGCACTGTCCCAACAACCAGACATATCACACATGAAAACTGATTAACTGCCAGAACTAGAAACATTTATTAATGTGATTGTGATCAGCTTTGACACATATTATATCCATATAAATAACACTCTGTTGGGATGTTTGCTGAATACACCGTCTAAGTCTGCACTGCCTTTTTCACATTTAGATATAACAGCTTTTGAAGGTTTGAATTGTTCAGGTTCATACAAAGTCTTCACTTGTGTTTAACAGATGTGTTGGCATTTAACTGTCATTACGACCGTCCAATTTATGCAGCCTACAAATAAATAATGGAATTTATTGAGACCTTTTATGGTATTAGCTTTGACATTATATGTCAAGACAGGTTATTTTTGACGTCACGGCCAGAGGCTCTAAGCCCCTACAGTAAATCCCCTAAATCCATCTTTAAATCACGCTTTGATGCAAAAGCACCATCAAATATTTGCTCAAACGCAAAGAATTAGAAAATCACCTCCAATTGCATTCTTTGATATGCGCCACAGCGTACCTTAGTCCATCAATCATTGACTTATTTAAGCTTTATTCAGTATGATATTATAAATCTCTAACTCCTCCTGATAGTATATCTTTTCAGAATCTTATCTTGAATGAGTTCCTGAAGATGAATTTAAAGCAACAGAACACCGTGCACTTATCATACTGTCTCGATTCGATGAAGAAGTTCTGAGACTACAGCAACTTTTGCAGGTCTGGATTAGACACAACCAGTTTTACTGGGGTGTCATGTCACTTCAATGAGAGATTCTGATGTAACACCTAGCTGGAGCACCCAAGGCCCACATCTTTATTGCTGGAAAAGATTGCAGTCCAGAGGGTTGTTATTCCTTTAATGTCACACTATGGATCTGTTTGTTTCTTGCTTTGCTTGGACCATTTACAAGTCTCACAGTGTGGCTTGTAAGGATGAAGACCATGCATTTAATCTGCAGTGGCCTGCAAAGCCTGTTATCATTGATGATGGGACACACACACATGCACTGGCTTCTTTTCTGCATCTACGTAGTTGGCACATGTCTAAGTCTCTTCCATTTCTTTCAATCCTTGGTCCCTATCCTTAACCACTACCTATGCTCTCAAACTGAAGAGTGATTGTTTCAAAGCCATCCTACCATCCCCTCGGATGCCTTTTTGTTTCTTCACTCAGAGTGTGTGATTTGAAGGCATAAAGCTAAAACATATGATGCTTAAAAATGTGAACTTCATGGTTAAGGTTTATTTAACTGTAACCCAGACAAATATGTTATAAAAATATGGGTAACAGTTGTATTTCATTTACGTTTTAAAAAGGTTTAAAAACTGCTAAAATTACCTGGGTATAAGTTTAAAACAAGTAAAGTGCTTTGGATGCGTTTTATTTTTGTGTTATTGTGTAGAGCTGAAGGAAGTGCTGTGTCTGCATGCAACCGCTGCCAGTCATTTGTTGTATTAGCTTTACGTGAGTGAAAACCGGAAGGGAGATGCACTAGTTTGACCGTGATAGACCCAGGTAGAGGTCGACCTATGTGCCACTGTTTGAGTAATTAAATATGTTTCTTGATCGTTAATCCAATGGTCTGTAATGGACACTCCTTTAATGCTTTCTGGATTACCTACGGACACTTTCAGCTCGAAATCTGTCCTGCAGTAACATGTTTTATTGTACTTTGAAGCAGTTTAGCACGGCGACATTTAGCATTCGCTAGCTAAGTGGATGTGTTGCACTGAGTTTAGCTAACTCAGCTGGCTGCGGGCACTACTTTTATCATTCCGGCCTGGATGTCAAGATTGGTCGTAGGTGAAGTGCTACAAGACTGCTAGAAGAGTGCTTTTGGATTTTATCTTTTCTTTGGACATGGCTCACTGGAGTCTAAGCCTCAGCACGCAGACGGGGAATCGCGCCGCCATCTTAGGACTCGGTTTGGGTTTTCCTCTTCACGTGGACCAAGACCATTATGCACTGAAGTACTAAATCAGGTACCTCTTTATTTTGGTTTGCTCCAGGAGTGAAGCGGTCATTAAGTTTTGGGCCTGACTGCAAGGGGGAAAGAACACTTTAATAACATTAATAAAACAAGCATCTTGTTAAATTAGGTTTTTAAAGACCTAAATAATATTTAATTCAACATATATCTTAAACTAGTAAACTTAGACATATGCATACTAAATTTCCTGGAAGACACTGCCTGAAAGGATCAATAAAGTTCTATCTATCTATCTATCTATCTATCTATCTATCTATCTATCTATCTATCTATCTACTGATCTCTTACTATGTCATAAGAATTGCTTTGATCACCGTTAACTATTTTGCTGTACTCAGGTCTTATTTAGCTGCAATACACAGCCTAATGAGACTCAGAGTCTCAAATCACAGTAGCTGCTGTATACGTTAAAATGTATGCATATATGCTTACCATGCTCATCATCTCGGCATAGGACAGCTGACGTTGATGAGAATTTTTGCGGCCGCTTTTTCACTTAGCACAGTGGCAAGAAAATTTTGGAATTAAAAGATTTTTCATCTCAGTCACAGGAAGAGACAAACACTGCTGGTGGAAAAAGTAAGTGCCCCCCTTGGATTTAATAACTGGTCAAACCTTTGTTGGTAGCGATAACCATAACCAAGCATTGCTGGTAGCTGCAGATCAGTCCTGTACATCACTCAAGAAGAATTCTGGACCATTTTTCCTTTCATCACCTCAGCTATGTTCCTCAGATATCTGATATGAACAGATCTCATGTGGTCATTCTATAGCACCTCTGTTGGGTTAATGTCTGGTCCCACAAAACTGTTATCCTTTGTTTGAAGACATTGTGTGTTTGCTTCAGCTCAATGTTTATGGTTATTGTCCTGCCACTTTATATCATCTTAGTTAAACTGAAGTTTAGCTGGTGGACAGTCACCCTGACATTGTCCTATTAATAATTTCTGAAATATTAATTTCAGTTGAGCTAGGTGTAAGAACAAAAAGAACCATTTAAGTTGGCCACAATTTGGTTAGATTTAGGAAAAGAGGTCAGAGTTAAAATAAGGACTTATGGTCAGAAGGCCTAATTATTATTGTTACAAAAATAACCATGGTTCAGGTTATGAAATAGTTATGGTTGAAAGAAATATTGACAGCACGTTTGAAATTGGTAAAGCCTCCTGTGTTATTGTCCAATGTTTAGTCAACCATGCCATCCGCCCAGAGCTCCTCCCTACACGTACTGTAGCTTAACAACCTTGCCTCACTTCCTTCTTTGCCCCTGCCATAATTACTATGGCCACTAGAGAGTTCTATCAATAAAAAAAAATCATCCATCTATCCTTCAGACATACCCAGTTTATAATGTAGAAAGTCACTGGGGGTTAAAACCTCTCCCAGCTGATATTGGATGAGATTCATAACACACCCTAGAAAGGCTGCCATTCTGTCACTGGACTAACACAGAAAGATCAGCAACCATGTACGCTCATACTCACACTTATGGCTAGCTTAGAATCCCAATCAGCCACCCTACTTAGTAGAATAATGAATAATGAAACATAACTTTAGGTCATAAGAAGTTGCTTAAACAACCTTTTTTTGAGTTTTTATATGTGTCTTTTTTTCATCCTTGAACATTCTGCATGGTGCTTTCTGGGTGATCTTGGCAGTGCCTACTTCTAGGGAGAAGTACTACACCACAAAATCATCTCCATTGACAGACAATAGACTGACATGTATAACAAGTCACCTCTAATCTTGTTTCATTGGGTGGACTATATTTTTGATAACCTTTGACTCCAATTAACTGTAAGCTTCACTCAGTTTCTCTTACTTTTGTATTTGTTTGACAAATTTAAAATTGACAGCACTAGATTCATTGGTTCACCACATCACACGTCATTACAGTTCCTCTTCTTGGTGACATTCATGTATCCCAAATGTCATATCACTCCATAAAGTAAAATAAATAATTACAAATTATATTCAGAGTTCACAACCTCATTACTGCATTATAAACACAGCAGTGGTTGTATATGCCAGTGTCATTTATATTTTTTCATATTTATGCTGCAGCCAAATCTTTTACACCAACTAACAGCCTATGCACAAACAGGATGAACATGAACTTTACCATCCTGTTCATGTCACAGGAACAGGCACGTGTTTTCCTGTCAAAACAAAACTGCACTGACGGATCTGAGCATTGCCTCACATGCCCCAGTGTTCTCTGACGAGGAGCTAATCAGCACCTCATCAAAGTGACTGACATTCACCAAATGGTCCCTCTACGAGAGCTGTGAAAGGTGTTAGTGTTAATGGTGGATGCGAGTCTTGAGGGGAGAGGAAAAAACAACATTCACATATGAATTCAGCGTCAGTAACCTTTTCAGTAACTCACAGTAGTCAAACCCTGAGTGAGAGGTGAGGCAATCCAGGAAATGGAGGATTGGAGGTTGTTTTTCCCTGCAATATTTGGAAGTTATATACACAATTCTTCTTGAAACATCCTGGAATGAGCACCAGCAATAAGTCTTACTCAACATACAGTATATTAATCTTACTGGCATGTAGGTATTTGTATGATTTCTTACTTGCTATGCAGATTAATTTCTCCCCTTCATACTTTGAATTCTCAAGTTTCCTTTTAAATTAGAAGATGTTTTCATGTGTCATATTGTATTTATGTTTCTAAAAATGTAGCAGCCAGTAACTACATGTCTAACATTTCCTTGGTGGTTCAACAGTGTGATCAAGACATGAAAGTGAAAAATGAGAACTAACACAACAACTAAGCACAATATTCCCATGGAGTCAGAGAGTGATTGTGTAAATCAGGAAGTCATTGATGTTCCCTTATCTGAACCATCTACTGTTTTTGATCTAAAAGTTGATGCCATTCATGTTAGAGAGGCGTTTTGTGGTAAGGTTAATGAAAATACAGAGTGTCTTTAAAGCTAAAGGCCACCTCATCTTTAGCTCAGGATGGGACGAGCATTAAGGAAATGGATACAGAAATATCCTCTTCCACAAATTGTCTCTTATTGCTCTCCCTCTCAACTCAAGAATGGATGGAAGGATATACTATGAATACTCACGTATACAACATGTGGGGAAATTTAGGGCAAAGATACATCTTCAGGGCACGTTGAAATCAGAGCACAAAGCTGCAGGGGAAAGGTTTTATGGATACTTTGTTCAAGAAAATTGTTAATTGCTGTTTTCTCTTTCACTTTAACTGTCACTGTAGCTTCGTAGGGCCTGATAACATCTTTACAGATGTGCATATGGACACATGCAGGCACCATGTTCCTAATAGACTACTCTCTTGTCAGAAATCCAGTACTTTGCCAATTGTGTTTTTTGCATGTGTGTATTGTCAATAAAAATGAAAATGGCCAATATTAGTTTTCCAGCACATGTGCACTTGGTGCCCTTTTTTGCAGTGGCACAAAAATGTGAAGGGCATGCAGATGTCTGCACTACGCCTCATGTGGTCCATAGAATAATTAAATAGACACTTGGACTCATGGATATGGAAAGTATGACACCAGCCCTTCTCTTCAGCTGCTGCTAAAATTGACAGTAACCTAAAACCCACCACTTCAGCTTCTTTCAGTGCTTCAACTTCAGCTACGTATGTTCCTTCAACTGCTTCATCTCTTATTATTACTACAAAACAGTCACATTTTCTTCACTTAATTTCATGATTCATTATGCACCATTATTATCTAACACTCTTTTTAAAGATTTGATAAAAAAAAAAAAAAACTGGAGGTGATATATTTTTTTTATGTTTTTGGCCAACATAATAAAATCTGGCGTGAAATTTGATGGGTATTCTCAGAATGTGAATTAAAAAATAAAAGAAGATATTTGTGACCTAATGGGCCTTTATTGCACTGACATTAGCCCCAACATTAATATTGTATTGACACCAAGTGTCATTTTCTGCAGTGTCGAAATCAGGTTATCTTTCTCTGTTTGAAATGATCTAATCACCTGAACCCGTAGTTATGACAACACGCACAAGCTGCAGTTTGCATTTATGGACGCAGCACTAAATAATGCTGATTTTCTTAATAAGCACTTGGCCTTTTCCTGGACCCCAGCTTCTGGCCAAAGTTTTGTCTACCCTTTAATGAGTTAACTCTTTGACCCAGTGCAATACTGACTGTAAAAACAAACTGGGGATATTATTAGACATGACTGCACTCTGCTGGGTCTGTGTTGTTCCAATCGAGACAGTGGAATATTACAATGTAAACACGATGAGGTCTTGACAAATCTGATAGAAATAATTTCTGTTTCATGTCTCGTGTTCTCTCTTGATTGACATGACATTTTTAAGAAAGGTCTCACGATGTACATGTTTTCAATGTTTTTTTTGTTTATTTATTAATTTTTTTTTATATTATTTATTTTATTTCAGAAATTGTTTTTACAAGTTGTCCTGGTTGTCTCATTTTTAGTATTTTATATTTATTGATTTTGAAAGTTTTATACCCATTTTCCTGTCTTGCTTTTCTTGCACCTATTTTAGTTGTTGCCTGTCTTATAACATAAACAGTTTGGTCAACTCGGGCTTTTTTCTTTTTTTTTTTTTTACAACATGCCGTACAACCAAGCTTGATATGATTTGCTTTGATAATTGATAAAATGCTCATTCATGATCAAAAAACATATTTATCAGTTTCATTATTTCTGGGAAATAGGCAGTTTTTCGATGGGCATGTTACAAGTCCAGTTAGGTTTTTTCAGGTCTGGACATCGTTAAGTAATTCATTGCATGTAAAACAATTAAAATGGTAAAGCAAGTGGTGCATATGGTGATTGGGGTTTTTAATTGCTTGATTATTAAAGTAAACACGTCAGAGCAAAACATATTTTCAATGCATTCCCAAGATAAATCCTGACAATGCACGGTTGAGCTTCTGAATAAATAAATTATCACTGCAGATGGACACATTTTCCATCATGCAAAGGTATTCCTGTAAGAAAAATGAATGAATGTGACGCTGTATGCTGATTTAAAATGAATCTAAATAGTTGAATAAAGTTCAGTCAGCATACAACACAGAATGGCCAAGAGAACTTTTCAGGATTATTTACGAGTATAACAAATGCACACCGATCAGTCACAACATTCTGACCACTGACAGGTGAAGTGAATAACATTAATCATATTGGTACTATGTGCTGTTCTGATGGAAAACCTTAGATTTTGACATCCATGTTGATGAGACTTCGACACCCAAATAAACGTTGTCCCACAACAAACACACTCCCTCATGCAAATAGAAATCCCAAATGTCACTGGCCTACCCCCACAGGAAAATGCACCCCACCAAATGGAAAAAACATCAGACAATCAGGAACATGTTGAGGAACATGACTATGGCCCAACATGTTGATTTGACCTCCAAACTTCCTACACCCCATTCTGATCAAGCATCAACAGGATGCAGTGGAACAAGTTTGATTGACAGAGGCCCCACTGCACAAGCCAGAGTACCCAAAGGATCCAGTGCCAACGTCCTGGTTTCAGACCCTACAGGTCACCCTGAGAGGTCCTCTTGTCCATGCCCAGTAGTTCAGAGCATTTCAGACCACTTGAGGGGAACCAACACAATATTAGGCAGGTGGTCATAATGTTATGCCTGATTGGTGTAATTGTGAAGTTTTAGCATGAGGAGACTTATTCAACAGAAAGGAGATGAATATAAAGACAGAAGTGTTACACGTGTTATTTTATACCTTTAAAATTTCAGAAGAGAAAAAAAGAAAAAAAAAAACATTTTGAATAGCTAAAAATACAGTAAACAGAACAGAACTTAGATGTGGATCTGTGATATTTGAGGTTTAAATCCAAGAGCTCGGTAGCAGACTGGGAGGCTTTAGCATCCCACAGTGCTTCAATTTATAGCAACCATAACCTGTAGAAACCTGGAAAAACCATTCACAAGCAAAACTTATAATTATTTCTTCATACACACATCATACTGTGTGTATGATGTGTGGATGCGTGGATAGCAGATTTTAGGTGTAAAATCTGCTATGCTTACTGCTGCCTAAGCACAAGTAAAGAATAAAAAGTTGAGCCCTGTCCAACAGCAGGGAGAGCTGAGGTAAAAGCCATTTGTCATTCTGTTGGTAGTCTGGAAGAACTTCTTGGCTATTTTATGGTTGCTATGTGACGTGTAAACTTGCGAATAAATATTTAAACTTTGATAGTCAGTACCAACATAATTAAGATACTTTGGTTTAAAGATAGATGTGCCTTAATAATCTGTTTGTTTTTTGTTCTGAAAGTGTTCTGGGAAGGTTCTGCAAAGTTCTAGTAATGTTTTCAATGTGGTTTTTTAAAATGTCCAGAATGTTCTTCTTCAAGGAAGGATAAAGTTCTCTAAAAATGTTCTTACAACATTTTCTTCAACTGAGAATGTCTTCCTTTGTTATTATGCAAAATTGTGGGAATGTTTTGTAGAAGATTGTTCTCAACAGCAACATCCCCAAAACATCCTCCGAATATTGCTGGGAAAATGTTTCACCTTTGTTACTTTTTATAAAAAGGCATTCTGTCTTCGGAGGCCTTGATAACGTCTTCAGAACTTTTTGACTGATGGTTTGAGAACGTTCTTCTTTCATTATCATTGTAACGTAATCTGACAAGCCTGACAACATTCTCCACACATCTGAATATTTAAATGTTGTGTCTTAGTTAACTTTTAACCTCATCAGAACATTATTTGAATGGATAAATATTCTTAGAAGGTTCTTTGAGCATTAACATTTTCTATATAACATTGTTAGAACTTGTGGGTAATGTTAGTCAACATTGTGGGAACGTTCCCTGCTTGCTGGGATCTTTCACAGATATTAACATTTATACTAATCATAGTTATCATATTCACAGATGTCTTAGTTCTTGCTCACATCCTCCAATGGAAATTGAATTTACTTGGGCCAAGGAAGGACATTTTTGTTTATATATTTTGATAATATTTGATGAAACCCAGAGACTTTTAGTTTACAAATTAGTAGAGGCACTCAGAATGTTAAAGACTGAACTAAGTAACACCACTGCAATGAAATGTGGAGGAGTGAACGTGAGTTTTGCTAACTTAGCTGAAATGGTGTCATGCAGAAATAACTGATGGTGTTTACAACGTGGTGCTGAAATATCTCAGCAGGCCTCATGAGGCCGTCCAAAGAGTAATGATGCAAACCAGTAGCAGCTATGGTGGGTGGTATGAGCTGTTCCTGCAGAATTAGGAGAGGCATTCAAACACGCTGAATCTCTTCCAGGCAGTTTCTGTCTGGAACATCCTGATCTAACCTCCTTGTTTCAGCACACACTTTGTTTTCTTTCACACACAATCTTTCTATGAGAAAATGTGTAATTTTGTTTGAGCTGCCTTCCAGAACTGTCCAAGTCAACTAGCAAAGGATGCTGGAGCCCCAAACCATCTGATGGGCCCCTGATGGCCCCACACATGCAACGCAAATCATTTGCTTCCTGTCATTTGTGTATGTATGTTCCTGCCTCCACCAGGTTTGAATTAAGTACAGTCAGTACACATGGAAGCATATAAATACCAGCTTCACTATTTATCTTGACCCGAAGGTCACTGGGTTTATACTGCCTGGTCATAAAATTGCGGTTGTCGGTAAGTTTGTGCTCCAATCATTCACCCAAGGCATTCAAGAAATGTCACACTCATGAGAATGGGATGGAGAGACAACTCAAAAACATAATGAATCTTGCCACGGTTGTCGCTAGCATATGCAAGTGGCCATAAAGTCACAAATTATTAAAAAGGGGGAAAAAAAGTGAGTGTCTTTGATTATTGATTTTACAAAAACTGGAGAAACCATGAGTCATAGTGTACATCATTTATCCAAGCGACAACAGACGTTATTCGTACTGGAAAAAAGGTGGCTCTACATATAATTATTATTACCATTGCTTTTACTGTTACTCTCTCTTTTGTAGAATCTAGTTGGAGCAAAGGCATTATTTCTATTTTAATTTATTTTGAATGAGGGGTGTAGGATTAAGCTATTTTGATTAAGCTTAGGGTTTGTTAATTTTCCCGACAAAACAGCACGTCCCACATGAGAAGTTCAAGGACTGTTGAAAATCTGAAATCTGATGGTTTTCTTTGTTATTACAGTTTCTGGCTCTGAAATTGTGCAGTTTTAATTAATTTGGGAAGACAATGAGCCTTTCATACCTGTCAGCAGGTTTTGTGATTCAGAGGTTTAAGGATCTCTTCTCCATGTTGACTTAAAAGTTGCAGTTTTAAGTTCTTCCTTGACCTCCAGGAAAACTCCTTCTCCCAATGAAAATCATGCAATGTGATTTAAAGCTGCAAAACAACTATTTAATGGACTGTCTGGAGAGAATTTAAAATTCAGTGGTTGTAGAACTACTTTTTTAACACAGTCTACAAAACAGGGCAGCAACATTGGCTAATGATGCAAAACACATGTTAACTGTATCGTCCATAACAAACTATTATCAGTATCAAAACATACTGACATGCAGTGAGCCTGGGACTCTTGGGCAGACAGGTGTCAGTTTTTGTAATCTATTCTGAATAACTCAAATATCGTGACACATAACCCAGTGTTTGTAAGACAGACAGACACATCCAGGATTAGTTAAACTAAAAGTGTATAACACTGAGTGTATAGTAGTCTCAGGTGACTGATTATGCAAGTCACCACCATGCACACTCAGCTCACACTCACTAAACTCTTTACAGCTACCACCTGAACAGCTTCCAGATTAGACCACAGCTGCACATACCAGCTGTTTACGGGAACTGGCCAAAGTGTGAATTAAGTGGTTGTTTTAAAGCCTGCTGATTTTGAACGGTCGGATGGCAGACAACACGCATCACATGCTTGGCATTTCAGACATGTTTGCATGCATTAGCGTATTTGTGGAATGCACAATTTGTTATCGAAGTATTCATTTTACATCTCACATGAACTTTATTGCCATTCAGTGATTGGAGAATAGAGCTTTATCTGCTTTCAAGGAGGATTTTTTAATAAAATCATAAAAATGTTCCTCACACTTGCCTGACAGAAGCATGGGGCCAGCATGAGTGAGGTAGGAAAACGCTGGAAATAGTAACACGGGCAAACACGATTTTGTATATTAGTGCAGATGTCTGAAACCACATGCGCACGAGTCTCGAAATGTAAGATTTATTTTTCTATAATACAATGTAGGCTTCTTTGTTGAGTCTAAAACAATATTCCTTTCAAGCAGTGTAAACACTCAGTCTGTCCTGATGGTCTGATGTGCTCATTTCATTTCCCTTCTTTAACATATAAACATCGTCCACTGGTAGCATGAATTTAAGTGCTGTGCATTAACGAGGTGTTATTTTACTTTATGAGGCATCTACAGGGTCAGCGAGCAAGGCCACAAACATGGCTGTATATCTTCTCCAGCCCCCAGTCAGGGACACTGGGTGCTGGAGAAGGAGAGGAAATTACCCCTGTTTTTTTGGACTCCTCAGTCCATAAATGAGGGCTATTGGTTGGAACATCTGGAAAGGATTTGCGTGTTTCTCATCATCTGCACGGCTGGGAAGCTTGGCTTGCAGTCAGGAAAGCGCAGCAATACCCCAAGTCACATCAGCTGAGAATCAAAGAGGTGGGAGGGAGCAGGAGGGCACGCAATTACTCAGTGGAACCATTAGAGTGTAATGAGTCACCACTGACCATGAGAACACGCATTTCAGACAAGGGACTCCCAGAAGTTAGACCATTTTTAAACAGGACAAACCAGGTATCATCAACACATCTAACCAACCCAGCTTTTGTATTTAGGCAGAACATTTATTATCCCCTGCGCTGGAAATGTATACAGTAAAGTATTCACACTTTACATCTGTTTATAGTGATTTTTTTCCAGTATGTTTTCAGCACCATGTCAATGGGGCGAGATTGAATATTATGTTTTTGTGTTCCTTTTTCTTCTTCGTGTGTGTATTTGTGTGTGTGACATCGTAAAACCACATCATTTCTTAATGGGTAAAAACTAGTAACTCATCCTTGACGTACATATTGTTGCCCAGTGGAAGAAAGTAATTATGCACGCATCTTCAAACCGTTTTCAAAACAAACCACATACATAGTAAATCCCTGGTAACCAAAACAGATTTAAATATCCTCAAACATAAACACTTTTGACCAAGTCCAACTGTTCCCACCTGTTGTGTGGAGCGTCCAGGGACCCATTCACAGCGGGAATCCTGGCCGAGCAAAGGAGCTGCTCATTCTCACATTTTCTCATTGGTTGGCCAATTTTGCGTGTCTGCTCAAATTTGGGATAAATCGGAACACATGGAGGAGCACAACAGCTCAAATGGGAACCAAATAAAATCCCAGGAAACTTTACGATTCACATAGCGATCAAAGTTAAAACCAGCCGAGAGCAGTGATAAACACAATCCCATGCTTGGTTTCAGTGTTTGCTTTTGAGAAAAGCACCAGGAAAAGACGTTTTAAATGGTAAACATCCATAGTCTTGCATTCGTTGAACACATGTGTGGCTGTCTTGAATTAAACATTAATTCGATATCTTGTCAGACCTTGGACAGTGTTGCAATATGCTTTTAGTCTGCTTCAGACAGTAAGCACATCAGGTACACCTGACTTAGATCAGAGGTTGAAGCTAAACTTTACATCTCATTACAGATTTCAGTTCTGTGTGATCTACAAAATATACAGAGACAAGTCACAAAAAGAACAGAGCAAGATGTTTGTGCATGTGAAAGTGTGTGATGCAATGTTGTTGTAAGATGAAGGTGACTAATGCGTCAAACAGGACTTGCTCCCACGTTCTGGAGAAAACCAGGTCCAGTCAGGCTTTAGAGTAATTACTTTGTGCTAAATAATCCATGTGCTCTGCACGTCTTGAAATGGTTAATGTGCTGCTTCTTTGCACTGATGTTGCCGCTTCATGCTTCTGAAATAATGCATTCACTGGTGTATTAGAAAAACAATTAATTGACTTTTTGCCATTGTCTGCTGTGACACTGCGTGTATCAGAATACATTTGTACCTTCAGTCAACCCAAGCTGACCTCTGCTACTATCCTCACAGATGAACAGGCTGCCAGCTTATTTGATAATCAGAGAATAGATATTAAAGCCCAGGGAAATGATTGTGGTCTTGGATAGATATATGGAAAAAAGTGAGAATAACTGATGGGACACAAACTGAAGGTTTCAGCGTTGTGTAAGTGCAACAGTATTTCCTGCTGTGCAGCTAAATGTTTCCAGTGATAATAAATTGCTGTCTGCAAATTAAGTGCATATGAATGTTGAAACCTTTGTGACAGAACTGCTAAACGTTCACTGTGATGTTATATAACTCTGTGTTCGAAAATAACCACAACAAAAACTGTTTAGCAGTTGAAAGGAATCTGTGCCACACGTATGATTGTTTGCTTCCCCAGCTGCTTCTCTTACCACAAATTTAATGTTACCATTTAAAATACTTTGCCTTCGTGTACAAAGGCTGCTTTTATGGTCAACACCATGCCAGGAGCAAATCATCAGGATTTATTTACTGGATGCACAAACTTGGAAAACAGACCTTCTTTTTTCAATTTTTTGTTTTTAATTGAGAACCTCACAGCTCTGTATATGAAGAAGATCAATAAACCAAACCACGTCCATGATTCCCACCAACAGAATCTCACTGTTCTCAGTTAGAAAGTTAAAAACCATGATATGTCAGTAAGTGCACGTATACATATAATGCAAATATGTGATAGCAGTCTTATCTAAATCTGCAGTTATATAACTAATGTAAGCAGGACAACATGTTCACATTTTGATTCAGTAACACTGTGTATTGCCAACAACAAGGGAATACATGCTCAGACGCTGCCATTAATGAAATGTAATACCATTTGAATCCATAATGCAGCCCTCTATCAGAGCCACAATGATTTTCAGCCGTCTTGTCAAACTGCATTTTAATCAGAAGTTTCCTCAGAGGCATTTCAATGTGCCCTGACACGGAAAAGCCACAGCACTAGTGTATTTTTTTTTTTCAAAATATGTCCCTCTTTGCTTAAGACGAAACTTCACATTAGTTCATGACTCCTGTGCCATTATAATCTGTTCAGATCTGCGTTATAATCTTCAGAATGCACAGGGAATGCCTTTGTAAAAATAAACACTCAGGGATTATACTTCACATAAGGCAGCTGTTCTGGTAAAAGCCGATGTGCTGCGAAATGGGGCTGTAAGATGTTTCATGTCAGTGGAGGGTAAAGATCTGAAGTGACAGGATGAAGAAGAAGACGTTATTTCAGTCGTATGCTTTCCCTGGAAGTATGTTGCAACTCTGGATTAGTAAAGCAATGAAAAAACATCTGTTTATTGTTTAACATGGTGGCTTGGGGCTCCACTTTCTGAATGAGTTTGAACCATATCAGATTACATAGACATTAAATACCTTAACACTTGTCTTATAAAAAGACTCAAGCCTTTAAATAGATGTCTTATAATTATTGTAATTTGAAACAGCAATAACTACAGTGACTTTCTGAAGGTGTTTTCATCTTTATTTTTATTGTCTGACAATGAACATGCACACACTTCTAAAATAACAAGACACTTTGGCATCCAGCTGTGTTTTTGAAACCACATTCTCAGGCTTGCTGAGGTAATAGCATGTTTGGGTTGGAGGCATGTTTCCCCCAAACACGCCATTCGCTCATGTCCTACAGTATTATTGAAGGGTAATAAGTTTGGCGTAATGCCTGACACAAATTTCCTCCCAAATTGCATATTAATTATCAAGATTTGACACACATAACTGGACAACATTTGGACATAAATCACATAAGACCATACCATTAGCTCACTCGCCTGGTTTCCAACGTAAGTAAAAGAAACACAGTGTTCTTTCTGTACATTTAACAGCTTGTTTGTGAGATTTTTGCACATTAGACTGTAGCCTTGGACCTCATTTGCAGCTCTTTTTTTTTTTTTTTTTTTTTTTTTTTTTTTTTTTTTTTTTTTTTTTTTTTTTTTTTTTTTTTTTACAGCTAATAACAATGACAGATTTCATAACACTGTACCAAGAGCTGGGAGGCACAGCAAGAGAGTGATGTTCATCAGCACTTGGAGATTTGTCCAGACATACATGTGATTAGGATTAAAACATAGAAAACTGAGGCTGACAAAGCAACAGAAAGAACGTTTTGTACATTTAATTGTACCTTTAGGTGTTAAAAAATATCATTCCCATTTGACTTCAGTGTTGTTAATTGCAGAAGATGCCCATGTTTCCCACATATACAAATATCTACATGCAACAAAAGAATGTGGACAATCGGACATTATACCATCTGTGAATGCCAACATTACTTGGCTGCAGACCTCCACTGTGAGGACAGGAAATGCATGGGATGCATTACAAAATAGAATCGCGTAGGCACTTCCGGTGGAATTAATTTTCCTGCTAATGCATTAGCAATACAACGTAAAATCTACTAGACCATTGTCTATAGTAAATATTGTTTTAATCTATATATTGAACTTGTGATTATTTTGAGAATGAGCCCCATTGTGAGCTTTTGTGACTGCTAATAGAATAATCCTTAAATGTTATTTTTAATGCACAGTTACAGTCATAAGAACAGAACAAAGACGTACTACAGGTAATGAAGACAACACAATAATTACTAATATAATGACAAAGTCGGCGACCGAGGACATTAAAAAACAATATAAAGTGATGAATAATTTAAAAAATACACCGTGAGGCCAAAGTGTAACCATTAGATACCCGTAAAACTACTTATATCCCGCTACAGAATCGTCAGAGCCAGCGGCAGATTTCAAAAAGTCTAGCCGAGCTAAGGCTGCTGTCAGCGGGCTACTGTGATCGCTGACCGCCCGGTAGTAGCTGTCTAACCAGGACACTCACACCTCCGAAATAGTTGGAGTAAATTTTTAAGCAGAATTTATCTTGATAAATTGACCACAGATTTGATGTCTATACAACCACTTTATTGCCTCAAATCATCTTAAAACTAAATTTCGTGTTGCAATTACAGTGGCACCGTGGACAAGTATGCATATTGAGAAACAGCCACAACCACTCGCGTTAAATGGCTGCTTCTTCTTTTGATTTAATTAGTGGTTAGTAAACCAACTTCACATGCGTTACCGCCACCTACTGGACTGGACACTTTAAATGTCCTTTTCTTTTTTTTTTTTACCCGTTACTTCTGTCCTGACAGTGGAGGTGTTCTGACAGTGGAGGTCTGCGGTGGAAGTGGCCTCACAGTGGAGGTCTGCAGCCAGGTGCCTCTGGTGAATGCAGACATCCCGACACCATGGGCATTAATATGCCATACCAGCCTCCAGTCTCCTGGGAAGGCTTTTGAATTTGGAACCTGACTGCAGAGATTCTCTCCTATTCAGCCGCAAGAGCACTGGTGAGGTTGGATGCTGTTGCCGGATAAAAAGACCTGACTTTCCATCAGCATGCCAATTTATCCAAGAGTTGCTGGAAAGTGGTCTGTCTATCCATTATCTAAACCCACTTCTTTGTTGCACAGACAAAGTTCACCATAGGCCAGTGACACCTCTGGAATTTTTTTCAAAGGGGTGGCTACATGGGTCCACAGGAAATGACTGGCACACAAAAACTAAAAGTCCAAACTAAACCCTGAAAGTTCTGTCCATGCATGAAGATAATTTACCTAACTACACCAACTTGTGATACAATAAAATGTGTTTTCATTGTGTGCGACCTGCTGCCATACTTTGAAACTTCCTTCTCATCTTATAATGCATCTTTACACACTTTAATGTCACTGCTGGAAATATCCTGCTGTAAAACAAAAAAGTGTTAATATGACAGAAAAAAATATTTATACTTTAGTAAACAAATCAGTAAAAATAATGAGCAATTGCGATGCACCTCAGGATTCAACTATTTAACAAGCTAAATGTCATTAGCTCCTGGTCATTCCTGTCTCTATGTCACATTGGATAATTTATAATTCTAACTAATTGCTGAAGTTACCACTGTGTTGTGTTGTTGCTCACATGGATCCTGTTGCAGTCTGATGCTGCAGGTGTTTAATAAACTCAGGGGAACGACTCCTACAAACAGCTGGAAGTAACAAACTAATCTCAGCTCCTGTTGTTGCTCTGAAGTCGGCGTGCGCATCCATCAACAAAAGAAACAGCGCCATTGGATTTACTGAAAGCTTGGACACTGGAGTTTTTGTAAAAGCAACTTGACCTATCAAATATAAGGTGGCCGATGAGATTTCAGAGGTGGCCATAAACTAGAACTCTGCAAATCATATTCACATTTACACCAAAAATATGCATACTTCAGTGAACCAGCTGGTAGCTTCTTCCTAATAGGTAATTCTAATAGCTGCATCACCTGAAATTCATCAATTCACCATCCATTTAGGTTTTCTAACTTTAAAACAGCAATTTCTGTGTAACATTCTACGATTGCCTAAGTGAGGCAGCAGAGCCACTGTGAGTGAAGTAAGAATTAAATGTTGAAATGTTTTTATGTGTTGTGGCCAAAACATGTCAGGGCTGTAAACTAGAACTGTGGGAACTAATGTGTTCAGCTGGCAGTCAAAAGTATTTCATGATTTGAACTGTCAGCATTTTATCAACCACTTTATTGTCAATAACCAACTCATAACCAAGCACCATTCATCCATCTCTGCTGCTTTTATTACTCTGTCATTGGGTTATACAAACAAGGATATAAACAATCAGTATTCAAACTGGCAGCACATGGAGAGCTGCGCAATCTCACATGATGGAGTTAAATCAAATGAGGTCGGGGTAAGTTGCGAAAAGCAGTGAATGGCTGTGCTTCACCCTTTTCTTACAGAATGTAAGGTGTCGATACAGCCTCAGTTGGTTTTGGCAGCAGGGTCTGAGTTTGACTTTTTTCGAACAAATCAGTTTGTTTAAATGTGGTTTCTTTGATGATGGGATGGATGGGATGGAGGTCAGGGTTCTGCACAAGCAAATCAGAAAAATCATTACTTTTGCCTCAAAGTTGGAAGCATACTGAAGTCTAAAATCTGATTGAAATTCTTCACTTAAGCAGGAAAAGAGAAACCATGAAAGCAACCCCAGACCAAAGGCATATTAAGAGACAAGTGCTCATACTTTCGGTCATGTGTGTACATGCACATTTATAGATGGCCTGGAGTTTCTGGGTACAATCCTTACAGATGTGCTGAGTGAGTCCCGACCCTGACGTTCTGTGTCAATTGTTGTTAGGCTCAAATGTTATTCTGCCTGTTTGTAATTACTAATAATCATATGGAAGTGCTCATGCCAACAAAATGATGTAGCAATGTGAAATATGTCCTACTCACTGAAAGCCCAGACAAAAGGGTGAGCAACAGTCCCGTCTTTGTCACACACAAATACAAAGCTCCACAGAAGGCAGTGAATTACAAGAGTTTTACTTTTCTGCTGCATCCATTTCGTTCTTGAGCAGATTAAAGCATACAGTGGTTCTGGAATAGTAGCGTCTGGTATTCACTGAGAGGCAGCTCCCAGCAGAACACTGGTGTGAACTGATGGGATGAGAGTCGGGCTGGCCAAGTTTTAGTTTTGGAAAAGTGCTGCTGGCACACTTCGATCTAGAACTGGAAAGAATACAATGAACTCTTCAATGGAGCAACTGTTTAATCTTCATTTTGTCAGAGCCAACAAATTATGAAGGGAAACAGCAAATGTATCATTTATACAATCACCAGTGAAGTGGTAACAACAGCAGACCAGAGCTCAGATGCAAAATTGATTGGTGTTTTTTTCTGAAGGACCTAGACAAGCAAAATTTAAGCACAGAGATACAAAGTTGAGGCATCAGTGACTGCAAACATATGAAATCAATCCAGGGTTCAATAATGCTTTTACCCCTGAGCACAAAAGCCAGAGGGTGTCAATGGATCACATTGTCTTGGGGATTTCAGATCCTACTGGGGTTTTCACATTCCTCTTTCCTCTCCAGCTGCTCTCACAGCTGGTGAAATGTACAGTAAATGCCCGACATGTTGACGTAATCCATTTATGCCAGCTATTTACAGAAAAAAATCAGATGACACTGGAAAGGAAGTTACTTTTAGAGTGCACATGTTGAAACTGCATACTTCAGATGGACACTATGTATATTTTATCCCAAACTTCTCCCTGGTGTTGATTTACATATTGCTGATTACTGTATATTTGCAATTTTCAACTGGATAACTGGTTTCAGGTGTCCAGTTGCAGAGCACTGATCAGAAGGTAGACAAATATAAATTTAGTCCGTGTGAGTACATTTATTTGCTGTACTTATCAATGGGGGCTTGAAAAAAAAAAAGATTTTGCTTGCACACAATGAGTACACATTTTTGAATAATGTGTCATACCATTAACCAGCCTAAGGATGATGGTAACAAGCCAAGGCAGAGTACAAAAGGTTACCAGGAAAGGAACTGGCAGAGACGATAGTTTTTACAACACTAATTGACTTAGTCGTATGATTGTTTTCCTGCAAATAGCCTTGAGCCAAGCTAAACTAATCATGTTTTATTTTTGCGTGCTGGACACAGACATGAAGCTAATACATGGAACATGGCAATCTGGACATGACAGACGCACTCTGCTATTCAGCTCTAAGTCTGTTATTTTAAATAAATATGTTGACGACAACAGTGACACTGTAAACATACATACAGTAAACAATGAGTAACGGCTGCGCTGAGGAGCAGACTCTGATTAAACCCAACTTGGTTAGACACTGCAGGAGGCCCATTTGATTCCAAGTTGACATTGAATATCCTATTTAAGTTGCCTAAAATGTATGCTTATGTATTTACAGCCTCACTTTAGTCCCGTGATTGAAGGGAATATAAGTATTTTTTCCAGTTATGGTGTCAAATTCTGCTGACAATGACAGTCTGAAGTCTGCAACTCACACGTATCAGCAGATTCAGACATTTTCCCTCTGTGATGATTAATCAGGTCTATACAGCAGCCGCATTCACTTCTTGTTGTTTTTGGAGCTTTTTATCTCAAGTCTGGCCTTCAGCAAGTTAAACATATGATCATTTTGACTGGCAGGTGAATGGACTGTCCAAGGAGGATCCCACTGTTTTTCTATTAAAATCCCGTAGTGTCTCGCCTGTATGTTTGGGAACACTGTCCTGAAATTAGAGGATTATTATTATTACTATTATATAAGAACAATTAACCAGCATTGTTTCCTCAACATGAATGTGAACACCGTCCAATTAAAATTAAAAGTTGGGGCTTACCCTTCAATGCCACTGCTCTTAAATTCCATGTGTTAGAGGAAAGAGTCAAAATACTAAAGAAATAAATCACTGTCCAAATGCTGAATGGCTGCACTGGGATCCAAAACTTAAACAGCTCAATCAAGCAGGGCTTTGTCAGTTTTAAATTAAAGATTCATTAATCTGTAAGCAGCAGCTCCTTGTTGTAGCTAATCTAGATTCAGTTAACCCTATTTATTTGTGTAGATATAGTCTATGCCCTATTTATCCAGTCATTCAGGTCATTATAATGCCAGGAGCTTCAGTAAAACTTTTTTTTTAGGTTCCTGAAGTTGATTCACCTCTCATCCAAGAAGCTTCTTTAATATTGGTGTGGCCTTCAAGAGGCATGTAAAAAAGGTGTGACACTGCTTCTTACCAAAGCCGTAGGATAAACCTAATTATTGTGCTTTATCATCTGTTGTGCAGCCTAATCTAAATCATGTAAAAAAAATGTATGTAATGGGATGTAATTAGTAATTACATAAGTAATTATTTGATTGTGATAGTATTCCCTTACTTTTTATCATTTCCATTAATCCAGCAGAGTGGGTTCATCAGTATTTGACATAATTTCAGAAATATTTGATGATTAGATTTTTATGAAGATTATTTTAAATGGAGATAATTGTATTGTCTCTGCTTTCACATCCTGACCAAGTGTGATAAAGAGGTCCACACTTGGCAAGCAGACAAAAACAATGTACGAACACTGTAGCTCTTGCAAAACATTGCTAAATACTGTAGATTGGAAAGTGATACCAGAAACTTGGCCGGAGAGTTGTTTACCGCAGCTGTGAGTGAGAAAGACTCCCTTTGTCTGGTATCGATTCACCACTTACAGGGAGACCAAAAAAAAAAAAGGAAAACGTGAACATCTGCACAGAAATATGATTTTGAAAATAGCTAGCATGATACACATTCTTCCCTCTTGGTGACCCTGCTGAGTGTGAGTAACAGCCAGCCTCTCAAAACAGCAGGTCGGGTATCGCACGTCATCTGTCATTATCTCCCCCTGAAACCATTCAGTAATCAATGCCAACCCTTTGTTCCCTTTGTTGACCCTTTTCCTTGGTCTTTCTGCATGGCCTCTGTGTGTCTTATGTTTCGTATTGAGTTGAGCAATAGCAAGACAAGGTCCAGGATTCACTCATCAAATTCACAGTATCATAAATTTACATCGCCTGTGGGGCTCGTCTGTTCAGAGGAGGAGGAGAATGGCATAAGAAAAGCCCAGTCCATATCCCACTTTAACCACATTAAATAGCTCTGTTGGTCTTTCCTCTAGTGCATTTGGCGCAACCGTTGCTCAATTATCATATAAATGGGCGTAAATTGAAACTGTGTGGTTGACACAGGAAGGTGAGGGGCATTAAAGTTTCCCAATGAGAAGACCTTCAAAGCCAAACTGCTTTTCTGTGCTTGCTTTTTGCAGCCACTATCTCCTCCAAGACTCCTCATCTGGAATGATGGACGACCAGAGGAGGCTGGGATTAAGAAGGATTATGGGTAAAGAGGATAACATGCCAGGTTGGTGTCCATTTCATCATCTGGAGCATGTTTTCACTTAGACTGGCCTTTTATCTGACGGTAAAAGAAGAAGTGGACTGCAGAGCATCGGTCCACCTACACACAAAGTGTGCGGATGCACATGCAGTGTTGACAGACCTACGTCTAGTCCAACTTTTAAAAATGCTTTCTACATCTATTATAGCACACAAATACATTCCAGACCAAGGTCAAGTAACATATACATAGGTACGTTTACAGGGCTTCTATCAGAAGTGTAATTGCATACATCAGTGTATGATGATATTCAAGCTCTCTTACCACTTCAGAAAACAACAATCTGTCTTTTATTTGCCAGTTCAGGCAAACAAGTGGAACCGCTAACAAACTTAATACGTATACTCTTCTGAATACGCAGCTTCTATATTGCTGTAATACTATGACTGCTTGAAGGTGTAATGAAGATATGAATTTTGCCATGAAATCTAGACCATCCTGCAAAACAAACTCTGTGAAGTTACCTTGTGCTTTTTTGATTATTGATGAAACTGAAATTTGTCCACGAATGAAAATCTGGTTTTGATGAAGCCCCTCGTCCATCAGCGGTTTGACAGGTGATATACTCCAACTCTGCCTGCTGAATGTTCCATGAGTGTGCAGTAAATCTGTCAAACAGAACCTGAATTATTATTGTTATTTAGAGCAGTTTTCCAAACTATCCAGGGACATTTTCTGATCATTTTGGAAAAAAGGATTGCATGAAATTCAGCATTTAACTATCTTTCAAAGAATTTCTGACCATGTAAGTTTGACGCAGCGATGAATTATTCTTTAAACCGTCCCATAAGAGTAGACCAAAGTACATGGTGAAAGTTTAATATGGCTGTTTGTCATTGATCAATAAGAATGATGTGAGGATTGTTCTTCCAGATGTGGACACGTTTTTTTCCATCTCAAAAAAGCCCACCTAGTGATGCACTAATGATCTATAAAAGCAAATGACAAAACCATGAAAGTATTTTTCATGAGAAATATCCAAAGGTTTGTTCATCAGAATTGTGAAAAATGTGACTTTACTATCGAAATCAAATACAGCTTGCTCCTGTTGATTTTGCTGCCGTTCAGAGGTCAGTAAATTCTTTCATACCTATTTAAAGGATTTTATCTGGCGTCACCAATAAAAGTAGCTGCATTTCTTGATAACATTGATTTGAGGGTCTTACTGTGGACTGAAAAAGAAATTTCAGATGGAGAATGTTATGTGAAATCAAATTAACATACTGTTACAGCCACCGGTGTCAGTGTGCCATATTTCTTCTGTGGTGGACTTTTGTGAAGTATTTGTGTCAGGATGGTAAGCCCAGCTGTGGCCTGGGTTGGAAGCTTGCTCTGGAGTTCCAGCTGCCAGTCGTCTCGACAGATTAGCCTGGAGCTCAAGACCTGCTCTACAGCACCTGTTCTCCCGCCTCCCGACCTGACTGATTGACCTGACACCACTCGGTTCCCTCCACCGTCAACCATTCCACTGCAGCTGTCATCACTACTGGTCGTATGAAACCCATAACCAAACTTTCAGCAGAGGTGGCTGGGATTTAGTGTGACCAGTTCGCCCTGGTACCCCATGTCGGTGTGTTTCTGTGTATTATGGTTCATTCAGCAGTTGCTAACTCAGTGAGAGGAATTTTGTGTCTTGGTGAAGCCTTTCGGCCTCTGCTAGCAACTGCATTAGTTTAGTAAGACATCAGTTTTTTCTGTGAATATAGGATGCCAATGTTGCTGCGTGTTTCGTAGCCACCGGTGATTCATGTCTTGTGACGTTTTGTCATGTGTGTTCTGAGGCACCAGTTTTGGTTTAGTTAGTTCTGTGCACTCGACACACGTTTGTTATTTCTGTTTGGTGTTGTGTTGCTATTGTGTTAAGTTTGGCCATGGAGTTTAGTTGTGCTTTGTGTTATTTAGCCTTAGTAAGTTTTTGTAACTCTGTTAGCCTTTGTTTGTTTTTATTCAGTTCTTTGATTTTAGCAACACGTACCAACTCTGTTACTTTGTGTATCACCTGTTTTGTGTTACTTTTGTCACTAAGCAATAAATTGCTTCACCCAAACCAGTAACACCTGATTTTGCTTTGTTGCACCCAGCTAACCCTAGAGGCTGGGTTGTAGCACATACACAAGATTGAGAGCATTTAAATAAATTAAGATCAATGTTTCTTTAGGAGTGATAATTCTGATTACTTTTTTTAAAAAGTCCTGTCTGTAATTCTGCTACAGCTGTCATTCTAAACTGCCTGTATGTCATGAGGGACGTATAGCTGGTCAGCTTCGACCAGTGGAATTGTGTGAAAAAACATACTTCTTCTTAACATCAACTCAGTCTCACACCAGAACGTGTCAGAATGCAGAATGTGTTATTTTTACACTCAAAGAAAAACTGAAAATAGATTTTTGCACTTTCTTATGACAGGGCTTGTCAACTAAGTGACGTGGAAACGACCAGACCTTTATGGATAGTGTTTGCACAGATGTTTTTTAAAGTCACTTGGGAGTGGTTGATTTGCCCCTAAATGTCATCTCTGTGTATCAAAGCTACAGATTTTATTCCCCCATGAAAATAATCCCTTCCTGGTTTAGGTGTAACTTTACACCTTTGCTACCCCTAGAAAGCGCAGATATATGAAGTCTCCATTCACGGCAAACAGTAAAACTACTCTGTGCTACGCAACGGCAAGTTGTTATATTGGAGTGATTTAGCTGTATATATACAAAATAGAAACTGATACTGAAGAATGACACAGACAGTTCCTTAGGTTTGTCGTATGAAACCCCAAAGTCTGAATCTGTGTTTTTGTTACTGGCACACTGCAGTTTAGCATTGACTGCTTGTTTCTACCATTAAAAAAACCCATACGGAAATGTTCAGCAGGTAGAAAAAGGTATTAGAAGTAGTCTGTAAACTTAACCTTTTTTAAAGTAATTTTGGTCCCTAAGCTTAACCTAAACTTTGTAGTGAAAACCAAAGCAAACAGCAACAGAAAACAGGTTGCCCACAGGACTCAGTGTGCTGGATGAAAGCCCTGCGCTTGGTGGACTAGTGTCAACGTTTATGTTATTACGTGCAAAATGACTCACAAGTCAAAAGAAAAGAATAGACTATAAAATGTAGGCACATCATAATGTTACTACATTCCCCCTGAGACTTTTAAATAACCAGTGATGATTTAAGAAATTATTCAAGCTTAAGCAATCATATTTTGCTCATCGTCTTATAAATTATTCAGTCTGTAAAATCAACTGTGGAACAAAAACAAAAGAAAAATTTGTCTTTCCTTTCACATGACTCGACCACAAAGTCTGAAGTTGTACTTCTCATCCATCTATTCATTCTTCCATGGCTCGATCAGTCATTGCATTAATGCATGAAATCAAACTAGAGACACAAGACAAGTGACACTCAGCCAAGACTTTTAAACCGCAACAAAAACACTTTGTCCTCCACAGCCCTCATATTGGAATGGTAATGAAAACTGATTGGATCAATTACAGGGACAGCACTGACTCGAGGGAAAATGAGGGGATGTCTCGTGTCCTCTGGGTTGTTGTTTATAGCTTTTATCGTAACGTCTACATTTTTAATAAAGACAGAAATGTAGTAGGGGACAAACGACGGCATGCTCTGTAATAATACTGCTTTAATGAGAACAAATGAGATACTATCAAAAGCCTGACTGCGTGTATAGCCTGTATCATTAGCTTGCAGATGTATCCAAACAAAGAAAAATTAAAAAAGAACATAAGCACTTTAGAACGGTATTGGATTATGAAAAAGGTTGACTATCCCCACAGGATTTAGGAGCATCTCACTAGCGTTGTTATGCCTTGGTGATTAACAAGGTCACTGGATATGAGAAAAGAACTGTTTAGCAAAAACAATTTCTTGAAAAGGTCACATCCTGTTTGTTTTTTTAAATTATCATGTGTCGTCCACCTCAAAGATCCTCTGCATCCTTTAAAATGAAGAATGTAACTGAACCTCTGTTATGCATTTGGTGTGTAAATCATGTTAAAGAATGTGTTGAGGGAAGTGTATAGTTGTAAATTTCTACGTTCAGGGAGATGCGTATGCAGTTCAGTGATGTATGATACTTCTTTGGCTTGACATTAATGAATTCTTGGCATACAACAAAATGTCAGGTTCTTCTGTGAAGAAAAGCAGGCCAGGTTATGAAATTTCCTGAATTTTGCTATGATACACTGTATCCTGTTATATAATAACAGCATTTAAATACTTGATTCATTTGAAATTCCTATAGTTTCTTGATTATCAGTTGTCTGCCTGTGGTTAATGTCATATAAATATGGTCTTTTGAATGTCTTTCCGTGAGCTATCAGATGTCTCTTTTGTGTGTGTGATGATTTTTACATTGCAGTAAAGTAAGAGTAGGTAATAAATATTTCAAACCACAATCTACAAGTGCACTTGGGGAGATGTCTTGGATTTAATGCTTGGTCCTCAGTTTGTCTTCTTTCCTCTGGCCTTCTTGAGGCCCTTTTCACCACTGCTGTCCTTTACTAGCACTACTCTGACCGCTGCTACAGTTCACAAGCCAAACCTCCACTCCAGCATCCACCTGTAACCTCGGGATCTACCTGCTTTAATGTCCCTCCTCACATCCTACTGTGTGCCTGGCTTTGGTGTTCTTGTAAGGAAGTCTGTGTTCACGAGAAAATCTATTCCACGTGAGTTGGCGGACAAAATAGCAACCTTTTGTTTAAAGTTATTGCAAACCAGCCAAGCAGGAAAACAAGAGCATGTGTGCATTATTCTAAGATTTCTTCTATACATGGTTTCTAGGAATTTAAAGGAAAACACTTGCACGGATGTGTGGCATCGGTTCGTACGGACCCTGGAAACCTGTATCTGTAAGTTGTTGCTCTTGAGAGTATTGTATTACAGGCTTGGCTATTGTCCCTCCAGTCTTGGTTAGACAAATGTTTCCAAGTAACTGGTTTAATGGTGCCTTTTATATTTTTGACCACAAGAGCTAAGAGCCCAGAGGGAAGAATGTGTGTGGGACTTTGCATTTTGTGGATTGACCAAAGCCAATAGGATGGAGTACAGTAGATGGGATTTTTGGATATACTGAATTGGCAGAAAACGGAGTCAATTTCTGCGGAGATTCCTGAGCTATAATGCCTTTGTAAGTAAGGCTTAACTAAACAAGTCTTTATTCTTTTTTCTTTCAGTCCTCAGAAATCACACCACTCCAGCATTTGGCTTTGAAGGTCCCTTGATATCTAGCCAACTTCCAGCATAGTTCACCTACTTACATGTCATGTTGCTGTTCCACTTATAAAGATATTTGAACACAAAGACTCTGTGACCTGAAACATCATGTTCACTATAGCCAAGTTTACATATCTGAAATCTTAGTGCCTGGTTGATCTCTCCATATGACAGGCCAAGCGTAAGCACAGGTACTCATAGATTAATGCTTTAATACAAACACTATAATGCAGCGCTTCTCTTGAGATGCCAATATGTTATGGATGGCTTAAACACAAAACCAGATGCTTGTGGTGAGTGAAAATATTTTTAGACTAAAAATCAAGACACGTGCGTTGTTGCTGCTATAGTCGCTCAGATTTTTATTGTGGTCTCTTTGGATTTCCTTTGACATACTGTATGTTGCTTGTGTGAATGCAAGCACACACTCTGCATGTGCAGCATGTACCACTGATGAGG
The DNA here is from genome assembly GCA_024666655.1 of Dascyllus trimaculatus. NCBI lineage: Eukaryota > Metazoa > Chordata > Actinopteri > Pomacentridae > Dascyllus > Dascyllus trimaculatus. The sequence continues at coordinate 25,224,271 of CM045448.1, forward strand.
TCATTGAAATAGCATGGTAAGCTTTTATGTGTCTATCTTTGGGAACATCCGCCCCACCTGGAATCCTCTATGACAGGAAAAAACTCTTAGGTAGCACTCAGATTTTGCAGCCGGCCATACAAGTGGCTGATGAATTCAAGAAAAAACCAACATCAAGTGCTTTGGTGAAGTGATGTACCACAATGTGCTGCCAGAACAGCCTCAGTGCACGTTGCTGTTGACTTTACATGTCTCTAGAACTCTACTGGATGAATGGACATTATTATTCCTTAAGATATTCCCTCATTCAGTGTTTTGATGGTTGTGGTGGCAAATGGTATCCAACATGTCGGTCCTAAATCTCCCACAACTGTTCAGTTGGTTTGAGATCTGGTGACTTCAACGGCCATACCGTTTAAATCACATTATATCCATCATCACTGTCATGCTCATCAAACCATTCAGTGACCCCTTGTGCCCTATAGATGGAAGCTCTGTCATCCTGGAGGAACACATGTTTAACCATAAGATAAAGGTGATCAGTCAGAACAACTTTATACTGATTTGCAGTGACCCTTGCCTGTAAGGGCACAAATGGACCTAAACCATGCCAGCAAAAGCCCCCCACAGCAAAAGAGAGCCACCGGATCGCCTTCATGGATTCAGGCCTGTGCTGGTCTCTTGGTTTCGTGCCACACATGCACTCTTGCCAAGAATAGGAGGATGGCTAATCTGACCATGACAGCAACTCTATAAACCATTCCCATTGGCTGTTTACCCCTGAACCCCCAAAGGTGCATTCATTTTTGTAATGAGGCATTTAGGCACTGCAACCTTTCTATAATATCCCTCTCTATGTAGTTTGTGATGGCCTGGTAATGTTGACAGTCTGATCATGTCCTGCACTAATATTCCCAGTAACATGGCAAAGACTTGCTCCTCTGTTATTTCCTATATACCACAATGAAGTTGTCACATGTGTCTTCCATAGATCTAAATTCAGACATCACTGTAGTCCCTGTTCTGTTCAGTTGAGTAGTGTTTATAACTGAAGCTCCTGCCATCTGTGCCACAACAAAGAACCCTCTTCCCTAGTTGCACAAGTCTTTTACTCTTGCTGTGTTGTTATAAAATTAAAAACAACTTGGCCTGTTCAACATCTATATACATGACACATAGCACAAATCTATTAATTGTGCCGTACAGTACACCATTGTGGAGTCATCTACATTTAATCTGTTTTTACATTCAGTTATTCAGGTTTTTCTTTTGATTCGTCGGCTGTCTGTATTTCTAAATACTGACAAGTATTATGATTATATTAATTAGATTAAAGTAAAAATTTGACAGAAAATAAGTTTGATATTTGCAGCAACAGAGAGCAGAATAGTTTGGAATGATGAATGTCTGGAGAATATGAATAATTTTATCATATAACAAAATGTGCAAATGCCAAGCAGTCACAAGTTCAGTGCCAGCATTTGCTTGAAGTCATTGCGTAGTTTATAGTGATTACTGGTTCAAAAATAACAAATAAGTTGATAATTTCAGCAAATAGTTTGCCAGTGGAGAAACAACAATAAGCCAGAGGTTGATGGATGTTTTCTAAAATGATTTTGACTGGCTTTTGTACAGTTGATTGATATTAAACACAAGTCAGGTCAGCTCAGTTAACTTACAGTGTCTCCAAGGGCTTTATAGGCCCATGAAATGGCTTCCAGACCCAGCCTCTGTCTACGCTTTCTCAGAAGGCAAGAAAAGAACTCCGAAAAATCTTGGAAATGAAGGAAGTCATGGAAACCTCTGGAGGGCAATAGTTTGACACAGTGACTAGTGGTTTGCCTGAGATTAGATGAATCCACTGTTTCTCATTATCCCAGAGCCAGTTAACAGTCAGCAGTGCTGTGCTTGGTTCCCAAAGCAGAGATATTCACGTACTTCCTGAAGAGGCAACCACAAGATGCAAAACACTGCTCTTTTGTACTTTGTTTTTGTGATAGTAGGATTAGCTATGTGCAATGAACACACACTGCATTTTCCGTAACTTCCTGACATTTTTGGACACCTCAATGTGGCACCTTCGTCTGACCTGTTTTAAAACCAGGCAAACAGTGCCTTCCCCTCTCTCTGGACAGTGTCAACAGTGTTACCGTAATGTATTTGCACAGTATATAGGCCAATGAACAAAATGGGAACATTAAATAAACAAAAAGCAGAAGTGCTGATTAGATTTTATTGCATAATATCAAGCTACCAGTATAGCACAATCTAGCCATTTTGTTATTGTTTTGTTTTTGTTATCTATATTATTTATTAATATACCAGTCAGTTGGATCATGTACTTATGTTTTCTGACTTTGGAGAATGAATATGAGCATACTGACCTCTGAAACTACTTGTTTTCTGGGTGACTTGCTTTTTGTCTTTTGGTGTCATTAGAGAAGCTCTGGGATTTTTTTTCCAGTGAATTATTTTGGAAGAAATCCAAGAGCCCCTGAAATGAGCTGAGTGCTCAACTGTGAAGAACAACATTTGTCTGTCTCCCTGTGTTTGCCAGTAGAGCACTTGGCAAACCAACCCTGTCCCCTGAAAGTTAAGTTTAAATATAACTAATTTGCAACAGCAAATATATAGGGAGATAAAATGCTGACCAGATTACATTGTCTATCAGCATAATGAGTAAGTATTATAGTTCATGTATCTGGTATCAGAATGGTTAATACTAAATGTATGAGTAAAATTTAACATTTTGTTTTCCAACAAAGTGGCCTGAAAATGGCAACACGTTTTACTTTTTGTAGTCTAAACTTAATCATAGAAAGGAGTCTTGTTGCAAGCCTGCACTCTAATGTCAAGGTCAGACACTTTTTAATGATGCCATCATCTCCATGAGACTCCAGGTAATTCACTTCTTTTGTCCTCCCAAATGTTTCTTGTTAATATTCAGTATGTTAAACATGCACTTGGGAAAACAGTTTATTATTTCATACAGGTAATTTCTGCTAGACAGGGTTGACTTAAACTGATGACAGGATGTGAGTGAAACATCTGTGTTCTTTTCTTCAAGCCTGAATGACAGACGTTCTTAATGGTGCCATAGCGTAGTCGAAATCTAAAGTTTGTCGTTGCATAAAGTTTGCAGTGGTAATTTATGAGGTGGAGACTCACAGTCCATCAAGTCCTCTGTATCCGCAAGGTTGCAGAGATTTGCTCTTGTGGGCCTACTCTGGCATATTTTTGTGTCTCTTTCCTTAAGCTTCTCAAGAATTTAAGGGCTGCTAAAAAAGACCAGCACACCTCTCACTGCGTGTGTGCACAGAGATCCAGACATGTTGTAAAAAGATAAATATCCGGCTGTCTAGCGAAAAGCCTTTCCTTACTCTTTTGAGATCCGTCACTGCTTCTTCAGATGATCCTAATCTATGATTTGTCTTTACTCCTTTGCTGCTCTTAGATTTCATACTTTGTCAGGATTTCAGATTTTCTTCTTATTATCACTCCAAAACCAAGCTGGGCCTTTTAAAACGTAATTCCATTCTCCATCAAATCAGTCTATAATATTAAATAAACTCAATGAGCCGAATGGCTGATTACATGTTAAAAGCTATACACTAGCACTGATATGCTGTGTTTGTGAAGGGATTTGATATGATTACACAATCTTATCATCATATGCACACCGTAAGCTTATTCCTAATGCCTCTGTTGGATAATACGCTTTGCAAATCAGTTTTTTTGTATATGAAATAAAACACTATTATTTTATCTACTCACCTTCACCTTATCACCAATAAATTTAGTGGAGCATGCTGTGCAAATAATAAAGCCATGCACCTAACAAAGGCAGTTAACCTCAATAACATGATGTCTGCATATCAGAGATTTGAAACCCTGTTACTGAAACAGACAACTTGAAACCTACCTGATACAATGCTTTAAAATAATAATCTTTTGTCCTTCTTTTGTCTCACATCAAAATCTCAGTGCAACGCCTGCTGTCTTGAGAGAAAAAAGGAAGGGAGTAAGAAATTGTTCGCATTAAAAAAAAAAAAATCATCTGCACATTTATGCACAGTCTTTGTCTTAAAACCATGTTTGCCTCAGAACTAGATAAGGAGTCTACTGCTAGCATCTCTGTAAGGTGATAATTAAATGCACAACGGTGGCTTGAGTGAAATGCAAAAGTCAGTATGCTAACATGATCACACTGTTAACACTATAGAATTTACTAAACAGCTCTAAACACAAAGTATGGTTGAGGCTGGTGAGAGTGTCATTATTCTTGCAGAGATTTGACCTTCTGAAAGCATGAAGTGGAAAATCAGGGGATCACTGAGGTTATGATAATTATGTGTAAAGGGAAACTGGCATCTCCTTAACAGTTTTTGGGTCAGTCAATGCAATAGTTCACCTAAAACAACATCTTGATGGTGGCACAAGAGCCAATGTCAGAGAATCACACATATTTGCAGGATTTTGCCTCTGGTAAACATGAATGTGTGCAAAAATGAATTACCAGAATAATTCATCCAGGAGTTCTTTAGATATTTCACCCTGTCTGTGGAACAGGCTGATATTTCTATTAAGACAGTCACAAAATACATAAGCATTAAAAAACCATCCTTATTGCATTAGCAGACAGGACGTAATGTTCAGACATGCTTGCATGCGCAAGTGCACAGACTGTACAATCATGCCTATACAAACAGACACGCCTGTCATCTATTTATCATGACAAACAGGAGACTAGGTCACCACTGTCATGCTGAGGCACGAGAAGTCAATTGATTGAGTCTCAGCTGGGAGCAAAGACAAAGAAGAAAAAGACAGCAGCAGCCACAGCTCCAAATTTATGTTGAGCAGGTAGACGTGGTGACAGGAGAAGTTGGGTCAAACCACATCTTTCATCCTCCCATCTCAGATACCACAATATATAACGCCTAAAACTAACTTGGAGACGCAGATACAAACACAAGATGTGCACAGATAATGTTCCATTGCGTTTTCCATACTCTTATTACCCATCCACCTGTCCTCAAACTGTCATGATCTGCAGCCAAAGTTAAATAATATATATATATATTTATATATATGAATAATGGTTTAAGCACTGTGGGACCTGGGATTTATATGCTTATGCAAAGGGAAAATATTGCTTCAGTGTATGACACAGAAGAAGGCGGCAAGCTATAGGTTCAGTGTACAAATGTAAACTGAGATTGTATTTACGTAAAACCTTCATACTGGATCGGCTCTCTGTATATGGGGCGTATGAACTGTTTTTTCCATTCCAAAACCATTTTCAGTTGTGATTAAAGACCATTTTTAAAGTTGCCATTCCATTTACATGGAAAGTCAAAAGACAAATCAAGTGTCATGCTGGACGGGTTTTTTAGACTTGGCGATCACAAAGCTTTGCTCTTAATGATCTATAACTTATTTTTGAAGCAAACAAAGAGCCTGCTGAATAATGAGCTGTGTCTGACATGTTTAATTTAGTTTTTCCTCCTTCTCCCCCATTGAAAACTCCAGAATCCATGACCATGGAGATGTGCAGCTAAGGTGTCTGCTTCACCATTCTCAGTTTAGACATGCTGGAGGCTAAAAGTTTGTGCATCTCACTTCTATAAACTGCTTGTGTTCATAGTTGTGCTATCATAAAATCCAGATCTCATACCCAATTATAATCTGGTTTAAGGCGAGCAAAAGCCCTTTAAAGGAAATTAGCAATTTGTGATTACATGCTGTATAAATAAATCTGACTTATGCTTTTTTAGGAAACAGCAGATGAATTTGAAATCCATCTTCTAGAGTTAAACTTTGCAAATACAACATTTGGCTCAGTGAAGAAACAAGGACGGGTGATTCTTCACTATTAAAATAAATCCTTTATTGAAGTTTAATTAATAAATATGGTAATAAAAGATTGAAATTGCAAGTTAAAATTACAAAATGTTGAATAGTATAAATACTAATGTTTAGGCAGCAAAACTATTGGGATAAGTTTAGGAAAATATCCTAGTTTAGAGTAAAATACGACTCTTTCATATGTTTGAAGCTTCTCCTCCATTTTCTGGATTACCAGAGTGACAAGTCTCACTCCATCTAATATCTGAATGATTGGCTGACAAGGAGAGACAGCTAGAAAACAATAAGAGATGTTGATTAAAAATGTATTTCTGATATGTCAAAAGTGGAAAATTATGTTTCCGTCAAATTATAGCTGAGAATAGTTTAGTTTTATAGGGATGTAATTTTAGGAGATTTGAGAACACTGATGTCAATCAGTTTTGAATATTCATAGCATGCAATTTTGGCATTAAAGAGAGGGATGTTATCTTTTTTGCGCTGAATGTGACATTTGGTTGCCCCCACAGATGTGCTAACTGTCAATTTATATGCACAGTACAGCAAAGATACATCCCTGTGTGCTTATTTTACACAGCTAATAACTTTTTTCTGCTCCAGTTAGGTTGAGTGAAGGGTGTTAAAGGCTTCAGCATCCTGTCTGGTCAGGACTCCCTCAGCTTGGGTGCATCAAGAGAGCAGCAGATGTTGGTCCAGATTACAGCTACATTACAGTGTTAGGGCTGCTTTCCTCTTAACCCTGAGGCATTTGTTCAGTGTGTCACTAAAAGATTGGAAGTGGCCCCTAGTTTGTATGAAAATATTGAACAGAGAGGAGCAAAAAAAAAAGAAAAATGTTTTCCCACGCCTGAGGTCAAGAACCTTCATATTCTCTGTTTTTGTGTTAGTTTGATGACTCAGACAACCTAATTTTTGATAACAGAAGTCAGCAGGGACATTGCACAGTTAGTCTAAATTGTTCTTTAATGTCAGCTGGGGCAGGAAGGTGGTTTTGATGAATGAAATTCCTGTTGGTTTTCAATATCTCACAGATATTAAAATGGCCTTAGGTCAGTGACACAGACAGGCATTGTTTACTGATCTTTATTGGATCACTTTTCTTGAGAATGGAGGACCCCAGAGTCACTAGAGTGTAAATCACAAAACTTTTTTTTTTCATTAGATGTGTTTGGGCTTTCCTCCGGAACTTATCAATCCGCTGCTATTTTTATGCCTCTGTGCTGAGGACAGCTGTGGCTCAAGGCATTATTCTTGTCAGCTTGTTCTTCTGTCTGTACATGCACATGTAATAATGAATAAATGTTCCCATCTACAAGAACAAGATATCTCTGGAACGCCTTGAGGGAACCTCTTCAAATTTGGCATAGATGTTCACTTGGACTGGAGGATGAACTGATTGGATTTTGGTGGTAAAAAGTCAGGTACTGGGACCTCATGTCCATTCCCTTCTTATGAGAGAACCTATCAGGAACGCATGGAGGCGCTTCCCTTAAATTTCACTTCAACAATGAGCTGTTAAAATCTGCACATAAAACATTCTTAGCCGTAACTCAAGAATTCATACATTAGTTATGTCAAAATTTCACACAAACATCTAACAGGATGAAATGATGAATAAATGACATTTTATACCCAAAAGGTCAGAGGTCATCTCCACAGTGACACCATAATGGCATACAAAAACACCTTTCTGTTAAACACCATAAGTCAGGAACACAGGGGGGAGACTGTGATCACATTTCACATTTGGTCAGAGTCAGTGACTCTTATCTTGGCTCACCTATTAAATTCCTTCACCACATATATGTATCTGTAAACTTGATGTAACCTTCAACCTTGCTGTAATAGCGTCCTGTTATGTCCATTTGATAGATTCATTAATTGTATTTGTTCTCACTTCCTGTTATATAATTGTAGGTTTGATCCTGTTTATTATTTCTCTCAAAAAGCTGGATTGAAAATGCACAGAATATGTATTTTGAGAGTAATCAGATTTCAGTGTCAAGTTAAATGTGTCCCAGTGAACTCTGATAAACCTCCACGTGCTTACAGTCTCAACTAAGAGCACCAGGATGCAGACAAGATGGTCTGTTGTGACCGTGCTGCAGCTGGCAGCACATGAAGTTATTGCAACAGGAAGGAAATAGGTCTTTGTGTTGTTGTTTTTTCCTCCTGTGAAGTAGCACACACATTTCAAGAAAACCATACAAAGTTTATTCATTAGAAATATACTTTAAAAGTCAGTTGACTCACAAGCTTTGCACAATATTGTAAATTAAGTTTACAATTATTGCAGATTTTCAAAAAATTTGCTAATATAATGTTAATTCAACAGGCCTTTGAAAAGTTGCTAATTCCTTTCAATGTTTTGTGTAATTTAAATCTATTTAAATTTATTTAAAAACTGTGAATAGGTAATGTTTAACTGAAGTACTCTGTGAGATACAGATGAATGTGTCCAGTAGCATTATGTGTTGTTTAGCACAGCAGCTATTATGTCTAAATAGACATCTTTTATGTAAACTGCTGTGGTTAGTTCAGACTAACCACAGCAGTTTAACCTGCAAAACAATAACTGTAAGTAAAATTGACACTTCAGAAAATCAGACACAGTCATGTCACTAGAAGCTCATTAGAGAGCAATATGCTGCCTGCCCCTTTAACAAACTGAGAACAGGGCCATGTGGTTGATTTCCTGCATCTATTTTCAGAGTTTATCTCTGGTTCTTCTGCAACCATACAGTGCCAACACTCGCCGTTATTTTGGCTTCCGTGTAAAGTCCTCAGCAGGTATGAATCTACACTGGTGTACTGCATGTATCATGTTGTTTCAAGCTTGAAAAGAGCAGTAGGACACCGTAGTTAATTGTTGTAGGCTAAATTCTTGCCAGTAAGGAAGCTGACGTGTTTTTTTTACGTTGAACTGAGATGTTGAATATCCACTGAGAAACGTCAGCTGCTGATTTTGTACATTTTCCTTTTTTTATTTACATTGGGGATTTTTGTAAAACTCAATAACTTTGTAATTTAGTTTGTTTGATTATAGATTCACAACCATTCTCCTTTGTGCACAAACAGGCTACTTAATGTACATTTAGCAGCGATGCTTGTTCTACAAAAGGCGATATCATGTCACACTTTTCTCTGGAATCTGTTTTACTACATGAAACACTTTATTCGCATGTTTGGACTAAAAACACCTTATCAAGTGTTTAAGGAAGCAAGTTAATGAAATAAGCATTGAAAAATATAAATTGAATGTTGTTATTCGCGAGCTGACTGTCTTAGTGTTAAAGATCTTGAAACGAGCAGATGCTCTTCTCCATCTGCTGTGCCAGCAGAAGTGTCTGTGGCGGGTTGGGGTTCTTCTTCCTCTTTCAGTTATCCACTGAGTTTCTACTTCGACAAGATACATTCTTCACATTTTCTCTAGTTTTTAGACCTCTTAAGAGTTGAGCTTTCCAAAGTCCAGGTGGTTTTGCTAAAGATCAAATCTAAGTCCAAGTGCAAAACGATATCATGGAAAGTTCTGTGGGCCTTTTATATGACCACTGTTCAGTTTTCATAACTTTCACATCACACGTGCATACGACTGTGGGTGAGAAACTTTGATATGTTGCTAAATGGATTACCTATAATGTCAGTTTTGTTATGTCAAAAGGTTTTTAGTTTTTTGTCCTTGATTAGCAAAAGATCATCAATTAAATGGTTTAATTTTAATTACAAATTTTTTCAATCAGTGTCCGATTCATTGCTCAGAGTAACATTTTACACTAACAAACATCATCCAAATGACTATAATACAAAAAACAGTAATATAAAATATTTGAAGAAGATGTCATATTTCAAACATATATTTTCTTCTAACTATCCATATTTTCATAGATGATGGAGGCCATCAATTCCCTTGATACTACAGACATTCAGTCACAGCCCACTGTCCCACTCTCTCCCCCTGTTTATGTTCCTCCCATACTGAGAGGTGAGGAGTGTTACCACGTCTTCATTAGCTACAGCAGCACTGACTACCAGTGGACCCACTCCCTCATCAACCAGCTGGAGTCCTGCGGCCTCCACGTCTGCTACCACGAGCGTGACTTCACTCCCGGTCGCACCGTGTTGGAGAACATGTCCGAGTGCATCCAGGAGAGCCAGAAGGTCCTGCTGGTTCTCAGCACAGAGTTTGTGAGGAGCCGCTGGTGTCTCCTGGAGGCCAACATGTCTCTGTTCAGAGACTGTCTGGAGAGGAAACCCATCATCCCAGTGCTGCTGGATCCTGGAGTCTCAGTTCCTCTGCACCTCTGCCACCTCACCTACCTGGAGGCCAGTGACCACGATTTTGTGAAAAAGCTGCTCAAAGTGATCTGCACCCCCAACCAGCAGCTTCAGGGCTCCACTGTTCTTCCTTTCCAGCCTCCCTCCATCTACAATGGAAAGGCCCTGCAGCCTTTGATTGCTGTCAATGACGAGGGACTCAATAAATGGGACTGTGGTCAGTTCAGTGAGATGGAGGTGCCTGACCAGCTACGCCTGATCATTGAGGACAGGGAGCAGTACAGAAGGGCTGTGAGGCTGATCAACAGAGTCTCTCAAAATAAAGTGTGGCTGCGGCCAACCTGGATTAGAGTGCTGATCTATATAACTGGTATAATATTTTTTTTAATTCTATTATCTTTTTGTACATTTACAGCACTTATAGCCGTTATTACTTTGTTTCCTCCCTATCATAGGTTCACAGAATCTATTCAAGGATGTGTTCTCTTTATCACTAGTCTCTCCTGTGTTCCAGTGGGGTTGATTATTCAGATAAGTCTCTGGAAGAAGGATGATGAGAAGTACATTGTGAGGGAGATGCAGAAAGCTATAGGTGAAGCAAACATAATCCTCTCTGAGCAGAAGGTGTTAATGGGTTGTCAGTCCAATTCCAAAATTCATCTGGTTTATGTTACTCTGGATGGTTGCAAACAGGAGTTTGCAGCAACATTTTCTGAACAGGCTGTTGCTGAGGACATGTTTCGTAGAGCATTGCTCTTCTTCTCATCAGGTTACACCTGTTGTCTTGCCAAAAGACACTTTCCTTTTCCTCTGCTCAACTCTGGAGGTCACCTGGAGGGAGGAGTGTGTTTCTGTCAGTATGTCTCCCAGCAGCTGAGCAGGGAAGAATGGAAGTAGGAAGAAAAGAACTTCAGGATATGCTGATGATTCAAAAGGTGTCGAAGAAATTGTCAGTCTCAGAAGAGCTCATTGTAGCTTTCAAAACATTGCTGCATTCGATTCCTTCTTATCCGACAAAATCTCAACCAAGCACCATTTGCTGTGAGTGGACAAAGAAGCTGGAGAGAGCCACTAAAATGATGGTCTGTTCCTTTGAAGTGGGATATTGTAATCCATGTTCAGTGTGTCACCTATAGAAGATCACAGCCCACAGTTTGGACAAGCAGGGAGGAGAGCCAGCACAGAGGCCAAGTAGAGTACTGCTATAGACGGGACAAACAATACAAATTTCTGCTCCCTATAAAAAGATTTTAAAAATCTATGTCAGCTTCAACATGCATTATTTTTAGAACAATTTCACCACTTGCTTTCATTCAGCCCTTTAATCACTCTGAACTTAAACTTTGACATCATTCTCTTCTGTACCACCAGCCTTCATCAACAAAAACTATAATTTTGCAGAGGAGAATACAGGAGTTGTGGGTTTACTCCACTCATTTATCTGTTTGTCTTATCATATGACTTTTATGGTTTATTACAGTTAGAAGGAATTCAAAATAACTCTTCAAACACAAAAGTCAAATAACAAGAGATAGGAAACTCCATCTGCTTGGTAATATTACTGCTGTAGGGGCAGCTGTGACTCAGGTGGTAGAGCAGGTTGTCCACTGATCGCAAGGTTGGTGCTTTGATCCCCGGCCCCTCCACATGCCGAAGTGTCCTTGGGCAAGACACTGAACCCCAAGTTGCTCCCAATGGTAGATTAGCGCCTTGCGTGGCAGCTCTGTCGCCATTGGAGTGTGAATGTGTGTGTGAATGGGTGAATGCGAAACACATTGTAAAGCGCTTTGGATACCACTAAGGTCGAGAAAAGCGCTATATAAGTGTAGACCACTTACCATTTACCATTTGCTGTTGTCAACAGAATCTGGTGGCTCTAAAGATTGTGGTTTAACTGCTTCACTTCCCTGTTGGAAAAGAATCTCTGTGGGCACGTAAGGGCAAGTACCCGATCCACGCCCTGTTAAAACAAAACCAATTATTCTGTTAAAGGCACAGTGACTTTATATCAGAAGCTCTTTCGAGAACAAGGTGCAGCCTGTTTCTTTAACAAACTGGAAATAGGACAGTGTAGTTGATATTCATTTTATATATTGAAAGTTTACTTTCGTTCTTGTACAACCACACAACACGGACACTCTTCATTATTTCAGCTTGAACTTACTGTCATCAGCAGGTATGAATGTACACTGGTGCATGTTGTCATGTTGGTCATAGTTTTCAATCTTGAATAGAGCAGCAGGACACTATTGTCAATAGTTTTTAGCTCCATCAATGGAGGTATGAAAGCTCACATATCTATTTTCTATATGAATTTACTTCATGATGAAACATCCTTTGTCGTTTTCTACACTTTCAATTTTTTCACAACATGATTTAATATAAAGTTGAATATCTTGGCATTTCATTTTGTTCGATTACAGATTTACAGTCATTCTTCTTTGTGTACAAACGGGCTGCTTAATGTACATTTAGCAGCACTGGTTGTTCTAAACAAAGTTATGTCATAGCACACTGTTTCAGTGCTGGAATCTGTTGTTAGACATGAAATGAACTGACGATTTTTGCTGTCTGAGTTTCATTTTACTGTACATTGTGTCATCAGCTACCATCAGCTTAATAACAGGACTCATGTTTTCCACAATATGAACTTGTTGGATTAAACTTTGTGCTTCATCACATGTTGCAAAGTGGTTTGTATCTGTTTTAATGTAAATGTAGTAAGTGAACAGGTTTTAGCTGTACTTTTGAAAGTTTGGTGATCTGAGTATTTATAAATGTTGAGTGGGATTTACAGTACCAGTCAAAAGTTTGGACACACCTTCTCGTTCAGTGGTTGTTATTTATTTTGATTATTTTCTACATTATAGATTAATACTGAAGACATCAAACTTATGAAAGAACACATATAGAATTATGTAGTAAACAAAAAAGTGTTAAACAAAACAGAATATGTTTTATATTTTAGATTCTTTAAAATAGCTCCCTTTTGCTTTTATGACAGCTTTGCACACTCTTGGCCTTCTCTCAGTCAGCTTCATGAGGTCGTCTCCTGGAATGGTTTTGAATTAACATGTGTGTCTTGCCAAAAGTCAAGTTTTGGAATTACTTGCCTTCTTAATGCGTCTGAGACCATCAGTTGTGTTGTACAGAGGAGAGGTCAGGTTAGTACACAGTTCATAGCCCTATTTGCTGCAATCCTTAATATTGCAAGAACCACTCAACTCAGTAAACACAAACAACAATCTACATGAAGGTCTGTCGATCTGGAAAATTCATTTGTGGTTCCCACCGTGAAGCATGGAGGAGGAGTGTGTGATGGTGTTGGAGTGCTTTGCTGGTGACACTGTTGGTGATTTATTCAAAATTCATGGCACACTTAAGCAGCATGGCTAGCACAGCATTCTGCAGCGCCATGCCATCCCATCTGGTTTGCTCTTACTGGGACCATCATGTATTTTTCAATAAGACCGTGTTCCCAAACACACCTCTAAGCTATTTAAGGGCTATTTGACCAGGAAGGAAAGTGATGGAGTGCTGCGTCAGATGACCTGGCCTCCACAATCACCCGACCAAAGCCCAATTGAAATGGTTTGGGATGAGCTGGACCGCAGAGTGAAGGAAAAGCAGCCAACAAGTGCTAAGCACCTCTGGGAAGTCCTTCAAGACTGTTAGAAACCCATTCCAGGAGACGACCTCATGAATCTGACTGAGAGAAGGCCAAGAGTGTGCAAAGCTGTCATCAAAGTAAAAGGGGCTACTTTGTAGAATCTGGAGTATAAAACATATTCTTGGTTGTTTAACACTTGTTTGTTTACAACATAATTTCACATGTGTTCTTTCATAGTTCTGACATCTTCAGTTCTGATGTACAATGTAGAAAATAAATAACAACCATTGAATGAGAAGGCGTGTCCAAACTTTTGACTGGTACTGTATATTCTGCTTATGTCACAGTTCAAGTCACACAAAATTCTGAAAGCAAAAGATCGTCAATTAAAAGGTAACAAATAAGTAACATTTTAAACTAACGAACATCATCCAAATGACTATAATACAAAAACAGCAATATACAATATTTGAAAAAGATGTCATATTTCAAACATATATTTTCTTCTATCCATATTTTCATAGATGATGGAGGCCATCAATTCCCTTGATACTACAGACATTCAGTCACAGCCCACTGTCCCACTCTCTCCCCCTGTTTATGTTCCTCCCATACTGAGAGGTGAGGAGTGTTACCACGTCTTCATTAGCTACAGCAGCACTGACTACCAGTGGACCCACTCCCTCATCAACCAGCTGGAGTCCTGCGGCCTGCACGTCTGCTACCACGAGCGTGACTTCACTCCCGGTCGCACCGTGTTGGAGAACATGTCCGAGTGCATCCAGGAGAGCCAGAAGGTCCTGCTGGTTCTCAGCACAGAGTTTGTGAGGAGCCGCTGGTGTCTCCTGGAGGCCAACATGTGTCTGTTCAGAGACTGTCTGGAGAGGAAACCCATCATCCCAGTGCTGCTGGATCCTGGAGTCTCAGTTCCTCTGCACCTCTGCCACCTCACCTACCTGGAGGCCAGTGACCACGATTTTGTGAAAAAGTTGCTCAAAGTGATCTGCACCCCCAACCAGCAGCTTCAGGGCTCCACTGTTCTTCCTTTCCAGCCTCCCTCCATCTACAACGGAAAGGCCCTGCAGCCTTTGATTGCTGTCAATGATGAGGGACTCAAAAAATGGGACTGTGGTCAGTTCAGTGAGATGGAGGTGCCTGACCAGCTACGCCTGATCATTGAGGACAGGGAGCAGTACAGAAGGGCTGTGAGGCTGATCAACAGAGTCTCTCAAAATAAAATTGGGCTGCCTCTGATAGTGACTGCAACGCTGATTTACGGACTTGTTGCAATGTCTTCTTCAACATTTTTTTTGACAACAGCCATACTTGGTCTGACAGATACCAAACATGACAACAAAACTGTATCAGGATTTGCTATCTTCTTCAGTTGCTGTATTTTTGTGGTGATGATTACACAGGTTGCTTTCTGGGAGAAGGATATTGAGAAGTACATTGTGAGGGAGATGCAGAAAGCTATAGGTGAAGCAAACATAATCCTCTCTGAGCAGAAGGTGTTAATGGGTTGTCAGTCCAATTCCAAAATTCATCTGGTGTATGTTACTCTGGATGGTTGCAAACAGGAGTTTGCAGCAACATTTTCTGAAAAGACTGTTGCTGAGGACATGTTTCGTAGAGCATTGCTCTTCTTCTCATCAGGTTACACCTGTTGTCTTGCCAAGAGACACTTTCCTTTTCCCCTGCCAGACTCTGGAGGTCACCTGGAGGGAGGAGTGTGTTTCTGTCAGTATGTCTCCCAGCAGCTGAGCAGGGAAGAATGGAAGTAGGAAGAAAAGAACTTTAGGATGTATTGATAATCCAAAAGGTGTCACAAAAATTGTCAGTCTCAGAAGAGCTCATTGTAGCTTTCAAAACATTGCTGCTGTTTGCATGCAGTTGCCTCATAATCTTACAACACTCTAACCAAAAGGCCAGTGAAAGCCACTAAAGGGATAGTCTGTTTCTTTGACATGGGGCCATATTAGGCACCTATACACTGATCAGCCCCTACATTCTGACCACTGACAGGTGAAGTGAATAATATTGATCATATTGGTACTATGTGGTGTTCTGATGGAAAACCTTGGATTCTCGCATCCGTGTTGATGACACCCAAATAAACATTGTCCCTCAACAAACACACTCCCTCATGCAAATGGAAATCCCAAATGTCACTGGACTACCCCTGCACCCCACCACATGGAAAAAACATCAAACAATCAGGAACATGTTGAGGAACATGACAATGACCCAACATGTTGATTTGATCTCCAAACTTGCTACAAGTAAAGTTGAATATTTTGGCATTTCATTTTGTTCGATTACAGATTTACAGTCATTCTTCTTTGTGTACAAATAGGCTATTTATTGTACATTTAGCAGCACTGGTTGTTCTAAACAAAGTTATGTCATAGCACACTGTTTTAGTGCTGGAATCTGTTGTTAGACATGAAACGAACTGATGATTTTTGCTGTCTGAGTTTCATTTTACTGTACATTGTGTCATCAGCTACCATTAGCTTAATAACAGGACTCATGTTTTCCACAATATGAACTTGCTGGATTAAACTTTGTGCTTCATCACATGTTGCAAAGTGGTTTGTATCTGTTTTAATGTAAATGTAGTAAGTGAACAGGATTTATTCTGCATTTTGAATGTTTGGTGATTTGAGTATTGTTAAATGTTGAGTGGGGTTTATATTCTTCTTATGTCACAGTTTAAATCATACAAAGTTCTATTAGATCACCAATTCAGAGTTTTTATTTAAGATTTCTTAAAGTGTCCAATTAATTACTCAAAGTAACATTTTACTTATCCTAGTGACTACAATACAAAAATTTTCCATATTAAATATTTAAGAAAGATGCCATATTTCAAATGTATATTTTCTTCTGAATTTTCATGTTTTTCATTGATACTGGAGGCGATCATTTTACTTAATTTTTCTGTGACTTTCTGAATAAGTTGCTCAAAGTGATCTGCACCCCCGGCCAGCAGCTTCAGGGCTCCACTGTGATTCCTTTCCAGCCTCCCAAGGCAGCAGTACAGAAGGGCTTTGAGGATGATCAACAGCGTCTCTCAAAATAAAGTATATTAGTTTGCATTTTGCCACCATTCCCAAGCAATTAGCTCTCAATTAATGGTGAATCATTGAGGTAGAATGGTGAAGAACAATTCAAGGATTCAAGGTTCTTTATTGTCATACCAGCACACGTGTTCACATGAGATTACATGAAATTGGCACTCGGGTCCCGGTTGTAAGTCCAAAAATAATGGTAAATATAAAAATAAGAGAGATAACTGAATTACAAGCAATAAAAACAATATATGCAATATACACAAGTGTTTACCAGTGGTGAACAGATAAATATGCGTGTGTGCAAAGCTGTGGTAGATTTAAAAAAGTGTCTGTAGTTGCAGGTTGGTGATAGGTGAAGAAGTGATTACCCTCACAGCAAGAAGGGTCTGGATCAATCCTGCTGGTCAGGTAAGGTCTTTGTGGAGCATGCTTACCCTGTGCCTGTGTGGGCTTCTTCCCATAGTCCAAAGACACGCATGTTAGGCTAACTGCTGATTCTAAATTGGCTCAAGGTGTGATTGTGAATACACTTGGTTAGTATAGGCTACATAGATATAGAATATATATGTATAGAATAGACTGGCACTCCACCTCTCCCCTAGTATCAGCTGGGAAAGGCTCCAGCACCCAATGACCAATTACAATTACCAATGGATGGATTTCTCAGTGTGTCTGTTACCATTTCAGGTTGCATTAAAAGAGACTGATTTGCATTTGTAGCCTGACCTTTTCACATATAAACAGCATGCTGCTGGTGTATACTTTATTGCTTTTAGCCACTAAAATTGTGAACGTACTGTTGAAAATAATCCACTGAACGTTGAAAAGACAAAAAATAGTTTTTTTTCTCTTTTTTATAAATTACCTTTATGCAGGGAGTTTATTTGCATAATTAGCTTTTATCAGAGAAGTCAAATGGGTACCATTAATCACCCATAAGATGCTGCTGCAGTACACTGATATGGGAGGCTTCTATGGGTAATGGTGACGTGTAATGTCACTGTCATTTGTGTTTGTGAATAAGAGAGGAAAACGTGGTAAACACTAAAAGAAAGTGGTATCTTTGCAAACATACGCATCACTTTCACATTCTGCGTGGCATTTGACTCTATGTTCCGAGGTAGAATTCAGTTTACTGTATCAGTCTGCATAGGTACACTGTCATTTTAATTTACAGATTCTCGCATTATAATGTCTCTTAAAGCCATTTACCAAATGGCTTTAAGAGACATTATAATGCGTACAGTACAGTTTAGTAGTTATTAAGGCACATCTAGTGAAACCCTATTACATTTCACTGAATTAAACCTTTGACAACATAGTCTGCAGTCAATAACCATCCGTTGTATACAACCTTCTCTGTTCGCAGTCATGTGGTTTCTCTAAAGACACAACACAGACAGGAAGAAAGGTGCATTTGTATTTTATGTTTCAAATAATTCTGGTTTTGCAACTTGTGTTACCTGTCGTTTTTTGTGTTTGATCATTTTGTATACCATTTTATTTGCTAAATATTTTATTAAAAATGTATTACGTTGTAAGCACAGAATTTGCTTCTTTAAAAGAATGAGTGCACTCCTTGTACAAACCATGGAGAATGGTAACAGAGTAAGGAGGCACCCAGGGCAATTCCCTGAAAATGAAGACATTTATCCTGCTTTCGAGCAGAGAATGCTAGAATAATTCATTATTCAGTAACTCAATAAATCAGCTGAATAAACCAGTGATTCATTAACTCATTATTGCACACAAAAGCTAATAAGCAAGTTTCAGTTTAACCTTCTGTTAGGACTTATGAAAGATTGATTTGTGATGCCAGGTGCTGTAAATGTTTTATAAAGTTAAATAGCACATCATCTCCACATTTGCCAGGGAGTTGCCTTAAAGCAAGCGTGCTTGAATATGTAGTTCTCAGTCCTCATTAAATGATTTTTCATCCATATAATGCTAGACGCCATGAATCTAACCAGTGAGTATAAATCTGATTTGGAGCTTTAGTGGGTCTGAGCTATAATGTCCGCTTCTCTGTTGTTCTTTTGACTAAATTTTGTTGACCTTTCCCAGCTGATGCCGCCTTATCAGATACAAAGACCTGTTTGAGATGTGAGTGCTGCAATGAAGCACATAAACCACAGGAGAAGGATCAATATTTGCTTTTCTTTATGACATTCAGTAACGGGATTCAGGATATGAAACTGAGACATGACATTGTTGCCTGAGGGGTCTGTAGGAACAAATCCTGCAAACAGTACAAAGACACTGCTGTCAACCAGAGCAAGACTGCCCGGTTCATGGGTTGTGCTTGATAAGAGTTGGAAATGTGCTCTTACTGCTGCAGCACAATTAAAAATGCATGTGGATGGATTAAATGTACATGTCTTAGGTTTTTAAAAAAGTGCCTTGCTGCCATTTAACCATGGAGTGTGCACCCATGTCGAACGTTTAAGGATAATTGCTCACAGAAGAGGCGGTCATAGCGAGAACGTTCTGTCTAATCCTCAACAATGACTTTCATGCTTATTTAGTTCAATCACCTCTGCTCCCGTCATGTCTATTAATGCTTCATTTCTTCCAAACTGCAGTGCGTATTTGTGTCTGCGTGCGTGTGCAGATGCGCCTGGCATTACTTCTACATGAAATTATTCCCTGATCCACAGGAGATGTTCCGTTATTCGAATAACAGCAATGTAAATAATCATGTTCTTGCAAGTGCTAAAATTGTATCGTTTCTTTTAAGCAACTCTCAAAACCACCTCAAAATAGCTACTGTTAAAGTGTGGCATGTTTTGAATTTCGTTGGAGTTAATTAAAAAATTCCTCCGCCATGAGGTTCGCTACAGGGAGACGGAGGACAAACACGTGGAAAATCACTTGCTAATGGAAATGACTGACACATGCAAATTACTGGGTCTGTTATTCTTTTGTATATTTACTCTTTAGGTCTAAATTTCCATTTAATATGAAATAGAATGGTGGCTAGTAAAAGTTTGCAGATTCTTCCTTCTTGTAAATTGGCTTTTTCTTAAAACAAACAAAACAAATCAGATTCACCTGCTGAAAGATAAAAACCGTCCCTTTCATAGATAACAGAAACTGTGCTCAGCCAGAAGTTAGTTAATCGTTTTAAGTTGTAAATGAATTCTTATGAATTTCTGATTCTGAATCACTGCCTTACATGAAATTTTTTTATATCTCTGTTCCTATAGAGCAGCTCTGGCTTGCTGTATAAGTGTAGCTTTGCAATGGCTACACTCTGGTAAAGCAGATCAAAGGAATTCTACACAGCCGGATTCTATCCTTGAATAAGACAACAAACACACTGCTCGGTTGATGCAAATTTGTCATTGTAAACAATATGGAGAATGAAAATACATCATTGCAATGGGAAAGAGACTTTACTAAACGCGGGGGGAGACATCACTCCTCTTTCCCCCCAAGAAGCAATACAAATGTAACAGCAATTACGGTGAACACAAACCCTTTTCTTATTGGCTTGTTGTAAATAGGCTGTAGGTTCAAACCTGATGGTACAGTGTTTCATACCGTTATAGAAAGGCTGAGTCCATCTTTCCAAGAACAAAAACCTTATAAGGTAAGCATGTCTTCCGAAGCTGGTCTCAGACCTTAACCTTTTTGACCCCTTAGGTAACTCTTCCATAATTAAGCCGTGCTGCATGAAAGTTACTCTGCTAACATGAATTAGCTCCCCAACAACAAAGATACATGTAAAATTACAGACAAACAGATTCTAGATTATGACCTAAGAGCTCATGATTGATCTCACTTTCACACCACTGACCTAAACAACTGCTGAGAGATGCTTGCAGGTATGCTACTCATATTTAAAGCTAGAGTGTTGGACAGCTTCAGCTACCTTCAAGCTCTTGCCAAACAGGTTCACACAATCCTGACTAAACTATCAGCAGCAGGTAAATCTGTGTTTCACAGTATGCCTGAGTTTTCTAAAACTAGCTTCTGCTGCAGTTTTACTGCATTGGCACACTTGTAGTGACATCAGCCAGCAAATATTTTGTCTGCTGGAGCTGAAGAGGAGGAGGAGCAACTGTAGTGAAGGAGATGGAGTAGGTTCCAGCAAAGAGGTGTACGGTGGAGCATAAAGTGGAAAAACCTAGGTAGCACCTAAGAAACGCTCCAAATGCACCAGATGAAAAGAAGTTCAGCATTCAGTGGAAGAATGCAGTTTGATAAAAGAAGCAAACATCAACAAGGTATAAGTCATAATGCATCAAAGTGGAAACAAAAGTTGTGTACAGCAGGTTTAACTGATGCAGAGAAGCCCGAACATCTTTACGGATGGGTGTTTTCTCATTTTATTGGAGAGAGACAGTGAAAGTGGGAGAGACAGGGGAGTGACATGCAGCAAATGGTCTGGAGCTGGACTCAAACTCATGACTGCTGCTAAGGAACAGAGCCCATACGGTATCGCCTTACCTCACTGAGCTAAATGGCAGCCTCTCCTGGCGGTTAAATTGCCAAAAAAGTCTGGCCACCCACATGCGGCCCAGCCAGGTAAGTGAGGAACCTTAATAGCACGGACGCTATGCTCGTCTATGGGGAACTCAAGTAATTTCAACAAACAAATTCTTGTTATTGTCTTATCAAAACTCTGGCAGAGAGGTTCGCTGTGCTGACTCATTATTGTTGGTTGCAAGTGGCAATGCTTAATTTATGAGTGATGTTTGCTCAGAAACACTAATGAGAACAACAAATGCCTAGTTATTGTTTTTACAGTGTAGTACAAAGCAGCTGAGTTTTTTTTTTCATCTAACTCTTCTAATTTTCTCCCATATGCAAACCAGGCAAACCATATATAATGTTAAAATTATGGCAAATACAAGCTATATTTGGAGGAAAAAACAAAATTGAAGGTTGCAGCACAGATATAAGATGTTAAAAAGAATAGCTCCCAAAAGATCACGGGAATAATTGTTTTGAGCACTACTTTTGCTGAGTGAACAGTTGATTATAATACCCTGCCATTTAAGAAAAACACTCTGCAGATAGTACAGAAAGAAGAGATGATGTGACACTCTACATGATGCATTTAGCCCTCATTACTTATTTCAAAAGGTCACTCTCCATCAGAATCCAGTTGCTCGGCTGCAGCTGCTCTGATGGACTGTGATAGGTGACACTGTGGCTAGGTATGTTAGTGTTCAGACATGGGCTGCTGCAGTCTGTGCTGCTCTGGATATGTCCAGCTTTTGCTATTTGAACCTGCAGTTCTTCTGAAAGATGTGTTACTGACACACCACAGCTCCTCAGGAGTACAGCTGTTCTTACACAACACTCAGACAGTTACCCATCATACACATGTCCGCTGCATGTCTTCAGTGCACATTTGGTTTTCTTTCTAAATGTAATGGTGTTGACTTGAGCTTAAGCAGCCACAGCTGAATTGCAACCTGGGTCAGTCTACTACATAATGCATAATTTGTCATAATAGAGATCAGTTTTTTTCAGTGGGCCAGAGGAAATGCTGGTATATATAATACAAAAGTAGCCCGCAAAAAAATACTGCAAGGTGGATAAGGATAAAGTTAATAAAGTTAATAAAAATATATCCCATTAAAATAAAATAAATACATACAATATGTAAAAGACTCAAATGTGTGAATTTATTAAACAGAAATGTCAGGAAAATTGATTTTACACCTGTGCCTCAAGCCATCAGGCCAAATATGAAATAATCTCCACCATTTACTGTATTTGTCATTAATGATTTTCACTTCAGCAGCACATTATGTGACATACAACAACTAATCCACAGACATATATACAGTAAATCAGTGTGATAGACAGGAGCTTTGTTTTTCTTATGTAACATAAAACCGGCAGCCAGATGCCATACTCACTGGGACCGGAAAGGTGTCATATACAGCAATCATGCATTGGCATGAAAGTCGTGTGTATTTTGGAAATCTGCAGTGAAAAAAGCGAGGTGTTTTTGCTGGGGAGAACTGATTAGATTAGGCAGCACAAGGCGCCACACAATTAACTTGTCTAACCTTTGATCAAGCCTGCGAGTTTAAGTCAGGAATGTGATCCTCAGCTGAACAATTATTATCATTTATTTTTTCTGTACACCAAGAAAAAGATTTAGCAAATTAAACTTGGTTAATGAGTAAAATAGAAAAATGTCTTCTCCCAAGTATACCCCTTAACAGGGTAACTGGACCAGCTCTCTGTTTCTAGGGTTAGGTTCTAATCTGCTCATAAGTATTACCTATTGAGTTCAGCAGAACAGCTTAAGCTGGTGGCGAGGGGACTCGCCTAGCTCTCACTGTCTCCATCCAGACGCCTACCCCACTTACTCTGACAGAAGTTTGGAGGGAAACGTGTCAAGTGTGAGAAAGTGACTTAAGTGACATCACTTGTGTATCTCAGCTTGGAGACTGCAAGATTTAATCAGAAAGCCTTCTTTAATAACTGTGACCCCAGTCAGGTAGGATCTAATATCTAAAATACACTGTCTGCTTGAGGGTTAGGGGATCCATGGATCATGATTGTTTCAACACATCTGCATTCTTGATCCGCACGCTTGGAAGCTCAAATTGAGATCTAGGGAGTTTGGAAACCGGGTCAGTGTCTTGCGCTCTTTGTTGTGTTCCTTGAGTCTTTCCTGAGCAGTTTTTGTGGTCTGGCAGGACACACTGTAACACATTACAAGTTTGCTAACATCTGGGAGTGCCGTTGCTGTGGTTAAGGTTTCATTAGGTTTAGACAAATATACTACCTGTTTAGTATCAAGAAAACATTGTGGTTGTGAACAAATGTCAACCTTCTTAAGGTTAATGGACCTTTGTGATCAGTAGGGTTAGGGGTAATAAACACTTGGTTAAGTTTGGTCAATGACTGTGGTCAAAAGAACACTGAGTTGGAAATGGAAGCAACCAGCAGCAACAGGGTGTGATATTTTGGGATCCATTCATCCACCCTGGCCTCCTCCCTTCAAGGACTCCCTCTTTGCCCGCATCGCATTTACCAAGTCCTCCAGAGGATTTTGTAAATTGAGCATGAACACATTGTTTTAAGGCACTTGCTGAAATGACTGATGCAGTGTTTCTCAAGAGGAAAACAGTCTCTGGAAGTTTTTCTTTCTGTTTCTGGAACTCCCCCCTTACCACTAAAAGTCAGGATATCACAACTTCTGCTACAAGACTGAAAGGACGGACCAAACTGAAAATCTTGAAAAACCTACAAGCTACAGAAGAAACTTGAACACAGTAGCACGCAGTCCAGATCAACCAAAAAAATATTTTAAAAAATTTTAAAAATACAGACCCTTGCCAAAGTGTGGTTGAAAACAAGGCCTTATTGAGAAAGAACACAAGCACGTGCAGCATCATGATGGGCCACCAGTGGATGAATTGCTTGATTTTTTTGTTTGGGCTTCACAGATCTCTATGATAGCATGCCCACTTGGATGTACTCAGGTATATCAGATTTCAACCACTATAAATTGTGAATTGCAGCAAAACAGCAGGACCCTTTCCTATCTGAATAAAGTAGAATAATATGGAACAAATTAACCTGAATTTGAACTAAATGTGCACAGAAGTTATACTGAGATTAAAATGTTTTCAAGAGAGCAGCAAATACCAAAAGGTTGTAGACATCAAAGTCACTATTTCATACAAGTCAACTGCTGCGTTGACTTTGACAGTTCTGTTTTTAATCTCTCCTCCAAATTTATAATATTTTTTTATAAGTGCTTGATGTCAGTGTAAACCAGAAATTGTGGTTTGACACAAAAGCCAGTTTGTGTGGATGTCAAGCAATTAAATAATTTTCAACTTTAAGTCGCTGTACCTGCATGCAGCTCTACACCTTGCTTCTGCCTCCTCGCCTCATTGTTTGTGTCTGGAATGTCAAGACAAACATGATAAGTGGCCTCCTGAGGAAACATGGCCCGTCAGCTTTGCAAAAATAGGAGCCACTTCATTTCGCCTCTGTTGTGTTGGACTGCCTGTGTAGGCATGATAGGCGGAGAAGGGGGAGATTAGCTTCAGCAGTGGTTGTTTCTTTAATTGCAGAAATTTAACTTTGGCATGCTCATATTGAACCACTAAGTAGAAAAATGCATTAGGGTAATATGAAAGGAAGTGAAATTTGAAGGTGTAAGAAACACATTCCAGGCTGAACACAACCATGACATTGCCATGTGCATCCCTGTGTAAAAGGTCTCAGTTCATGTTGTGTGCTTTGAAGGCTTTGCTTTAATGTGTCCAGAGCATGCCTATCTGCACTGCATAAATCTTCTTTATCATGTGTAATACACACTGTGTCACTCGAGTCAACAATGTGGGGTTAAACCAACACCATATATCATATGTCTGATACTGAGTAGAAGTTTCACTAGACACAACCTGACTGGGCAAACCCAACCCCCTTTAAAAAATAAATCTCTTATCAGCAGACAACCGTGCCTGGAAGAACCATTGAAAAAGAAGGGAAAAAATGCTGAACAGCTGGTCTGAAGTCCAGTTTAGACCCTTCAGTGAATGTTGGCGAGTTGCTCTGTGCAGCGACAGATGTATTCCATGCTAGCAGCTACCTAATGCAGCAGCTCGCTCTAACGCTCAGTTAGCGATGACTTTAATCTGCAGAATGGGCACCTTTTGGCACGTGCCAGCTATTAACACTTCATGTGCCAGAATAAATACATTAATTCTGGCCCAGCTCTCTTGGTGGGCGAGAACAGGTTCTGTATGTTGGATGTGCAAAGTATAGTTGATAAAACTGAAGTGGGGGTTTATTTAGGGTTTTGCAAGATGGTACATTAAACTGCATCATGTTATGTAACATTTTATGTAAAGGTTTATCAGAAATCTGACTTCACAATTCACTGGCTTCTTGTTCAAACTCTTGATTTACTATTCTTCACCTATAAAAGCGTGTAGAAGTTAGAGGTCTCCATGGATTTAGTGTACTGTCTAACAGTGTCTGCGGCAGATGTCCAAATGCACTCCTAAGATTTATTTTATAGGTGATGATACGTGGAGATCCACTCTAAAAGCCCTCACATACGCTGGTTATGTAAAGTGTACACAGATACAGACAGTATATCAGACACAATATGAAAGCAAAGAATGAAAACTATACAAGTTGTACCTGCCACACAGATTTAATAACATCCAATGAAAATTTTGGTGGTTCAGTAAATCTTAGAGTCTCTCAGATTTCCTGGGAAGTTGTTGTTTTAATAGTTACGAGTCTGTTTAATGTGCCCTTGGAGAAATGAATTAAGGAGGCTTATCCACAGATATGGCAGCTGTCTGGCACCTAATGAGAAAAGAAGGAAGAAATGCACCTACGTAGAGAGATACATTTCTGTAATAATTAGAGATGATTTAAAAAGTACTTTGTTTGTATGGTAATCAAAATTTCACTGGAGGCACTTTAAGCACTGCTGCCTGTTTTATGAGCTTTCCCATAAGATTTCAAAAAAAACCACAACAACAAAAAAAACTGCTTACGACTTGGCGACTTGGCATAACATGCATCCCATCAGCTTTTCATTATCATTTTTGGGGAGTCTACAGGCACACAATGTCAAGGGGCCAGTTGTCTGCCACTGATCACAGGCTGCATTCTGCAGGAATCATCCTGGCAAAGAACAGAGTCCAACTCAGCACCATGGGATCGAGAGAAAAAGAATTTCTCAAACTCCCCTGACAGCCACTGAAATGCCCACCAATCCAGCAGTAAGTCCAACCGCAGCAGATCTAAATGGCAGACACCACAAAGCAGCAACTTGATCGCCGATCCCACATATCCTTCTTTGTGACAGCCGAGCCCTATAGCGTGCGGCAGAGCAATAACGTAAAGGCCGCCAGGCTGAGGTAATGTCGTGCCTGCTGGAGACGGTTTAGAGGATTTTCGTGTGGTTACCTGGAAAATCACAAGTTTTCACCTCGCCCAGAGGAGCCAAAAATCTCTTTTGTATTCTGCAGTCCGATGTACTCTCACACTCTGCCATCTAAAGTAATTGGAAAAACACTTGGGTGGATTGGCCACTTCATGTTGGGGAGAAAAAGAAAATGAAGAAAGAAGAAAGAGATAAAAATGTTGCTTCTTGCTCGGCAGCTGACTCTGGCTTCTCTCAGTGCTCTCTGCAGGCAGACAAGAAGGATGTGAAAGTGAAAAAATAAACACTGTGGAAGTACTAATCTGGTTACGTCAATTTTATGCTGAGCCCCTGACAATAAATGCTACTTTCCTTCTGATCCATATGAAGAGTTGGTGGGTTGATCCAGTCTGGTTATAAAACGCTGCAAGCTGAGAGAAACACTCAGGAGAAAAAGACAGATGATGTGACAGTTTGCTCAGTTTAAAAGTCAATGACCACTTAGAACAGGTTTATAATACGGCTTCAGCTGCTCTGCCTGATGTGACAGGAGGAGATGGGGCCGAATATGATTATTGTTCAGCCATCGGATGCTCCTGCGGTTCAATCTGTGGTGTTATGGACATGTCCAGCTGTCACTGCACACACAACCACTGAGTGTAGTCATCTTTACACCAATTAAAAATGAATGTGTCACAACCAGAATAGTAACAACCAAAGCCACACTGACAACCACGTCATCCCAAGACTGTGATCCTAACCACAGCCTGTCTGGACAGCAGTCAGTTAGACGGGTGGTGAACCAACCGCCTAAACACCCTTTAAACAGATGAGTGTACTTTGATTTTTGCATCCATCAGCGCTCTACTGCTTGATAGTATCTTAATACAAATCAGCCTTTTTCTATGGCTCAAATGCAAAAGATATGATGAAGTAATGCAAAAACAGACGAGAAAAAATGACCGCAGTCATGTTTCAGGGGGTTTCATAGACTTAATGTGACACCATTTAAATAATTCAACTTATTCACAAATGAGTCTTTTATGATGACTCAATTGTTTTGGTTTAGTTTGGTTTACCTATTTTGAACTCAAGTACGCAAGTTTAATCTATAAACACTTTGTTGTTGTTTATTGTTGCTGGGTAACTCAGTCAGCTTGAGCCCAAAATGAAGTTTCTCTCTTTTGGATTGGATCACCATGAAATTGTTGTTGTACAGACATTAGTGGATAAATTACAGACATTTTAGTGATCTGGATTTCTTATTTTACCTTCAGTAGTGGATCAAACATTACACTTAAATTGTTGACTAAATGTCTGTTCTTCTAGTGAATAAGTTCGAGCCTATAAGTGCCTGTAAGTGCAGCTGTGTAGTAGAACTATCATGAAAAATTACAGTTGTGATAGCTTCTCCTGCCTAAAGAAAATAATGACATTTGTGTGTGTGAGTGTGTGAGTGAGTGAAGAATGCCGTTGCGTGTGAATACTGAGCAGTTTCCTCCGTGAACCTGATTTCTGGGTCCGTGTTGATGGAAGGCAGATCACCGGGGTCACAATCACATAGACGAGCCTGGTTCCAGTCACCGTCTCACCAACATGTTTACAATTTCACACAAATCACTGCTCTGCTTTGTATTTCATACGGGGAAGTCTGTCTGCGTATCAATCAGTATGGAAATGTCTTCAAACCAGCCTCTGAATGATACAGACCAGTGAGATGAACTCCTGTGACATTACATCTCTGATTCTAAATTTGAATTATTGTTGACAGCCGTGCCAGTTAATAGGAAACAACTCATCCTCAAGCCATAATAGAGTCATCAAAGGCCCACTGAGTGTTTTCCAGCTCACACGCTGCTGAAATATGACCGTCTCACATGTTGAACAGATGTATAAAGCTTTTTTCTTTTGCTACACAGAGACAGACCAAAGACTGTAGAAAAACACAGACACGCTGTCTACGTCAACACCATCCATTTTTAAAAGTGACATTTAGAAGCAGTTTGCCACCAACTTTGTTAAGTTACTTGACCAAAAAGGAGCCAAATTTGGGCATAATAAAGGCACCTGGTTGGAGATGAGGTGTCACATCAACAGCTTGGTTGTCCAGCGGCATGCCTTTACGTTAAGCTAAGCTAACCAAGTGCAGACAGACAAGCTTTTATTTATGGAACAGATGACAGCGGTGTCAATCTCCTCATTTGATTATTTGGGAGAAAGTGAACATGCATATCTCAGCGGATGTCAAGCTGTTCCTTTAATTTCCTTTTTAACAGAACAACAACTGTTTTACATATGGGGGAAGAGAAACTTGCCCCATGCTGAAATTTCTTCAAAATAGATACTGGGCAGTTTCCTGTTCTAGATTTCCTGTTTTGAACTTGTGATAGGTTTTGTTTTTTTTTTGTGCAAACACGTTTCCACATTTATTAATATTAATTTCCAGCTTGGTGATGACATCTACATTGTTTGGTCAGTTGAGCCTGAATGCACGTTTTGGATATTGCTTTGGACAAAAGTGTCCATGAAATAAATGTTGAGATTCGCATTGGATGCTTTGGCTTGAGATATTGTAGTAACAGTGACGCTAATGAATGAAGACAGTTCAGACAGATCGCAGCAATAGCCTGTTTGCTCACAATGTATGACCTGCGCCAATGTTCAGTGTGAATCTGAGAAGTAGTTTGGCCTTTGTGTAACAGGGAGCTAAGAAAAAGTGCAGCTGGTGAGCACAGAGCAATGTTCACCTTTCATTAAGTTCAAAAAGAATCTTCACCAGACCATGACCATACTGCAGTTAAATGGAGAAAAAAAGAGTTGTAGATATGTTTACTGGACTGTTGCTAAGTGGAATTTGTACTGGCAGGCTTGTGGTCAGAGAGCTCACCACACAGAAAAGGACCCTATGTTGTTGCAAAAACAAAAATGTCAATACTGGAGGCGTTTGCAAAGCTTTTCTACTACTTGTGCATGTTAATTTGTACCTTATGAGCGAAACCTCATATAGTGTATAAACACTCATGTATGTACTGTGGAAATAAACACCTAGTTTGTGTACAAAATCAGCCTAATATTTACCTCAGCTTGCATGGATGGCAGCACAGTGAAGCAATCACCCACAATAAGAACATGACGGAAGGAAGAGGAGGATTGTAATTGGGTAAAAGGCCAAGCTGGAGTACTCTGTGTACCATTATCAGCAAGGTGGCCCCAAACTCAGACGACTCTATTTCTGTTTGCCCTTCAGCTCTCTCAACAGGGTACCGCAGCTCGGACAGGATATGTCATCAGCAGATTTTGATTCTGTATAATGTGAAAATAAACTGCAAAGAGGCTTATTTGTGTAAAAAAAAATCCTTTTATCTGATTCGGTGAGGAATTCCAGGCATCCTGGTTTGTGTAGCAGCAGCTACAGTATGATGCATGCAGCAAGGCCACCCACTAAATGCACTGACATGCTGTAATTTATGTTTCTTGGTGACAGGTTGCATTTTACAGTGAACTGTTTTGGATGTGCTTTTTAGTTAAGATGCAGACTTCTGTGCTACGACAGGTTTGGTGTTAATGAGGTAGCTTCAGGTGATAAAGAAAATATCATGTTCTTTTGCTACAGACACCTCCTAGTGTCACTCCATTCATTACCCATTGATTTTCATAGTTCTCTTACCATTTGTTGTCTACCAGACCCAGGGCCGTCAACAGACTTGCTGGGGACTGTGGCGACAAAGCATCATATTTTACGTTTTTCCCTTGCCCTCTGTCATTAATTAGCAACTACATGCAAACCAACCACTATTAACTTTGGTATTTACATACTGTCCCCTCCCTAACCCTTGGCCAACTGTATAAAATGTTGTACCTTCCCAATGTTCTGGGTCGGTTTACCTTCACAGACTCATTCTCTGTGTTGGCAAGCCCACCGTATACTGGAATAATATTAAACACCTCACTACAGCAAGCGTCGCATGAGGACTTTGGGCAAATTTCAAAAACCATAAATCTATGGGCCTTAAAGCTCTAAATAATAAAACAGACACCAATTACAGCACTAAAGCGTTTTACTTGTTGATCTTATACAATTTGCAGTAAGTGTACATATTGATTTGTTATAATAATCATCATCATCTTTAGTTATATCCAAGCCAGGGTCCAAGCTGAAAGGATAAGGACAGAACTGCTTTGCATTTCATAACAACAGGCTGCATCTAAGCAACCTATAAACTTAGTTTTAGTCTACTTGTGCCTTGGTGGGGGTAAAGATACTGATAAGATTGTTAACTTGTGCATTCAAACACCATGTATTTTTTGCCTTGCTGCTTTGGTTGCAGCAGCTTTGTTGCCTTTAGCCTGTGCTGTGTTTTTAAATTCCTCATATTGGTTTTGACTGATTTTTTTAAAGTCCCAGGAGTGGTCGTGAACCTGGTGAAAGAATATTTCCAAGAGGCCAGAATGTGCGTGAGTGCAGCAGATTTCAGAGCAGATTAGCAGAGGCTAGAAGTAGGCATTATGGCAGGGTGCATTATTTCCCCAGTAGCATTTAAGATGGCAGTGGAGGTCACCATTAGAGCTTCAAAGTGGGTAGTGGGCAGGATGGGCTGCGGCTCCCACTTATTAGGGCCTACATGGATGGACACTGGTACCCACAACAGTGCCATGTGCAAAAATAGAGCGGTTAAATTAGAATCTCAAATGGGCTAGGATGAAGATTAAGCCTGGTAAGTCAAGGAGCATCTCATTGTCCCGGGGGAAGTTAACAAAAAGGAAGTTTCAGGTACATAAAGAAGAAATTCCATTCATTAGGGAAAGGCCAGTCAAGAGTTTGGGTAGGTGGTATGATGATGACCTGAAGGATAGTGATCAGATAGGGAATAGAAAGGCAGAGAAGTCAAGACTCCCTGGTAAGTTGAATCTATGGTGTTTGCAGCTTGGTCTGTTCCCTAGGTGTATTCCCTGGGTTGAATAGACCAAACACCTGTCAGTTTATGAAGTTATGATTTCAGAGTGTGGTGAATTCATACATTAGGAAATGGTTAGGAGTTTCTCTGTGTTTTAGCAGTGTGGCATTGCACAGAAAGTGCATACTCCAGCTACCAATGACCAGCTTAACAGAGGAGTTCAAGTGTACAAAGGTCAGGACAGAGATGTTGCTATCTGGGAGCAAAGACACAGTAGTTTGGTAGGTTGGTTCCAAATCCAGCTGGAGGGAGGAAATGGAATACAGGTATACAGGAATACAGGAAGCAAAAGCAGCTCTTAGGCACTTAGAGATTGTAGGGAACGTGCAGCAGGGCCTCGGGGGGCTTGGGGTTTGGGTCAGGCAGGCCAGTGTGGAACAAGGCAGGTCCTAAAGAAAGAAGGAAGCTGGTAATGGAGCAGCAAGAGGACATTGTTAGGTGTACAAAGGCAGAGGCTCAGGCCAAGCAGGGACAGTGGTTAAACTGGGAGAGTGTTGAAAAGAGAAAGCTTAACTGGAGGGAGCTGTGGTGCATGGAGGATAGCCGCATTAGATTCCTGTTTGGGGTAACTTACAGCGTGCTTCCATCACCCCAAAACCTGAAACTTTGGGGGTTCCCATTGTGCCCACTGTGTACAGGGACAGCAACTTTAAGGCATATTCTGTCAGGTTGTAAGGTTAGTCTGTCCCTAGGTCATTATACATAGTGACATAACCAGGTGATGAAAAGCTAATAGTCAGGGAAAGAGTGGCGCCATTCAATTTGTCCATGAAGGAGAAATCCAAAGAAGGTAGGTTTGTAAACAGGTAGTCAAGCCATCGACAAGGTGCTAATGACTGGGAGATGCAGGTAGATTTGGGAGGAAAACTTGTAGTGCCACAGGAGATAGTCTGCACTAACCTGAGGCCTGACGTAGCGCTATGGTCGACCAGTCAGCAGAAAGTTTGTTACATGGAACTGACAGTGCCCTGGGAGGAGGCGTAGGAAAGGAAAAAGCTTAGGTATGCAGGGTTTGCAGCAGAAACAGGACAGTGAGGTTGGAAAGCTAGGGTTTGTCCAGTAGAAGTAGGATGTGGAGGGTTTGTAGTACGTTCAACTATCTCATTACTGCTAGAATTGTGAGTGGGTGGACAGGATCTGTGAAAGACGGTAAAGGAAATGTCAGATGAAGCAGTCAGTTAAGACAAGTCAGTGGATCTGGATGAGGAGAAATAATGTCAGTTGGGGGAGCTAAAATAGGATAGGTGGTATTAGTGTTGTCACTTCCTGGAGTTTGCAGTATGGTACTTGGGTCCGTTGAATGTAGCAATTCTCTATAAGTTGTGTTGTTGTGTTACTGGGGTGTTCTGCTAGTGGAGATAGTGGGTGGTAGGAGCTGGCATGGAGGGAGGTAGCTCTGGGGCACCAGAGTTCATTGTTAAGCCTCTCCGAGGTGTTGTGTCTAACTTAACGAAACATCAGTGAAGGGAGGTGCCCACTTGATAACTTCAGTGATCTGACTTATCGATCTTAAGCTGTGGGGGAAATGAGGAGCAATATGGTAAGCTACTAAACTTATCAGTAGAGAGACAGTAGGGTGAGTTTCTTCACTGAGAACTTGTCCTTCTTATTAAAGCACAAATGCCTTGTGTTTGTCTGAAAATAGCTTTACAGTTTGTCTCGTGAGAAACATGCAGCTCTAGACCTGTCCATGTTTGCGGCTTGTCATTTGGTGCTGACAACACCTCTTTCACATGAACACACTCATTCAGTGTGTGACTGCTTACTGCGTTTTTTAGGTTTAGTAAATACAAAACAAAAATATATCTCTCATTTGCTGAGTAAAAATAACGTACTCAACACCAAATAATTACCAGTCCATGAACCTATGATTTTTGGGGTTGCTATTTCATTTAGTCCTGGCTGTGCCCCTATTTTTATTGTTTTCCTTTGGGCTCCTATAAAACTGAAGACTGTAAGTCTCCAGAGAGAGACAGGACTCGATACACCTTACTGGATCTGTTATTTCTTTTAAGGTTGGCCAGAAGGAATGATACGATAAGAGGAGGAACTGGTTTTCGTATTTGATTAATTTTTTAAAAAAAATTTGTGTAAAACTTTACTTCATCCGGCAGTTACAATAAAGTTGAAGTTCACTGAAACCATCACCGGTGTCTGAATTAGCAGCACCATATACAAAACCAGCCCCTGTGTATGTGCCATGAATGTGTGGGATGCATGGCCTTATCTGCATCCTAAAGATAAAGAGTGTGAGAATGTAAACAAGCACTAAGTGATTCTCCATGTAAAAGCCTACACTAATATAGACACCCAAATATATATAACCAGCCTCTTTATAGCCCACGGGCTTTGAAAGAGGTTCAGCTGGCAGTTAATAGGTGGAAAAGCCTGAAGGTGGCGGCTGATTCGTTTTATTTATTAAATTAATCAAATTCCTATGTAAACAATGTTTGCCAAAAGGTACGTCTGGTCACAGACAGCAGTAATCCGACAAGCATTTCACTGAAACTCAGAAAAGAAAACAAATAAGAGGGTGGAGACAGAGAGAGAGAGAGAGAGAGATAGGGAGGAAAGGAATCTTTAAATAATCAAACCAAACAGTTTGGACTTTAGATTTTTTTATAGATCTGCTTCATGGTCCAGTTG
Organism: Dascyllus trimaculatus; assembly: GCA_024666655.1. Lineage (NCBI taxonomy): Eukaryota > Metazoa > Chordata > Actinopteri > Pomacentridae > Dascyllus > Dascyllus trimaculatus. Next base: position 25,258,552 of record CM045448.1, read on the forward strand.
CCCAGGGGGTCGATGTTATTGGGTCACAGTGTGTGGATTTAGAGAAAAAGCGATGAGAACATTGCTGTCTACTCTCCTGATAGATGATGCGTTATGTCGATGCCTCCTAGTTTCCCATAAGTTGTGATTGCAGGACATATGCACACAGGAACCACTGGATACATGTCACACACTAGCCAAAAAACTCACCCACACATCTTTAGAGTTTCCACTAAGCTAATCTATCTTCATATAAATAACCCATCTGTGTTTTGCTGTTTATGTTGGATGAAATTTTCTCCCCATGTGTACACACATCCTTTAAAATGTCCCACAAATTAGTACTCAATGCAGGATTTTCTGACGCTGATCATAACTATGACCGAAAACATTACACAGGCCCGAATCAACCTGTGAGGGATCAGGTGGTGGTGAAATAGTTTCATCTGTGCAGATCAAGGTTCAGTTTCTCCCTCTTTCGGTTAGGAAAGAGTTTCATTTTTCGATGAAAGGCTTTTCAGTCTTAAAGCAGCCGAAGCTTTTTGACTGATACTGACAGCGGGAGCGGTTTCAAAGCATTTTCCTGAAAGATACAGATTGGAGTTTTGCTCATGCAGAGAACAATGTGATCATACCTCAGAGCAGATGTTTGTAAAGATAAAAGCGCAAATACCCAACCACACAGCAGAAAATATTGCTTTCTTATAATGTGCTGTATTAGCTGTGGGAGAGGGTCAAGGCAGACATATTAGACTATTATCTTGAAAGTGTAGTCAATTTAGATCACTGATAAGTCTTGTAAATGTAAATCAGTTCAAGTACCCAAGTTTGCCATATGGCATCTGAAATAGATAAACCTTTCAGACCTTGACCTTTTGGAATATGAACACAGTTTGTCGGTATTTTACTTCTTGTTTTATCTGTCTTCTAAGTAGCTTTGTTCATTATCAAACCTGAAAATGACCATCACAGATGATAGACAGTATTTTCATTTGTTATTTTAATTTTATATCCCAAATATCTTAAAGAGCATGTGGTCAGTTTTAATATCAGTTGTATTCTGTTTTACTGGCAAGAGCACGAGCGCTTAACACTGACAGTGTTTTTATTAGTATTACTAAGGCTGCTGTTGTCGGCATCAACCTTCCTTAGTGTTACCAGTGAACAGAGCACCTAATGATAAGCTATTGATCATTTGCCCCATCACCTTTGCGGTCAAGTACCTTAAAGGTTACAACAGCAGCAGGGGAAGGAAGACATTGATAAAACTGATTATATCCGAGGCTTTCTATACATTTGCTGGCTCAATAAAACCTAAAACCCCAGTCTGACTTAACGGGCATCACAACAACGGTGGTTATCATCTGTCATTGTTAACTCAGGTTTTCTTCTTCAAACTTTATGTTCCCATTGAAGAGGGCATTTGACCCATCATCTGAGTCTTCTTCCACACAGAATGGAGCACCTACTTCATTCAAGAGGAACAGGTCGCTATAACGGACAGCTATGAGGAATCTAAAAAAAGCACTGTTAAAGGCAACACTGTGACTGCAAATGGTGCAAGAGAAGAATTCTGGTAGAAAATGATTAAACTTGTAAGTTCACTCAGTGCACTCTCACTGTAGTTGGTTATTTCTAACATGACAGCTGCACATTAGAGCTCTGAAACTGTAAACTTCATACATTTAAACATGATACTCAGGAAGTGCATTTAGGTCTGACACTGTGTCATAATAAAGGATACATAGAAATTACTTTAGTTTTTGTCCACATTAAAGTGAAATTATGTTACTTGATTAAATATTGTCTGTGATAAATACCAATAGACTACTTAATTCTCTAATCTGTGTTCTATTGTCTGTGATAAATACCAATAGACTACTTAATTCTCTAATCTGTGTTCTATTAGCTCCAAAACCAGCAGTGTGAAAAGGATCCAGCAGCAGGTCAGGAACATATTTATGCACTTTCTGCATCACCACCTAAATACATGTTGGGTTCCCACGGCAACACGACACATAGAGTTTGCAGGCTGTAACTGCACGGTAGTATTACTTAGGTACAGCTTAACAGGTTTAAAGATAAAGCAAATCCCCTTAGCCTAGAAATTGTATCCCTCATAGAGAATTGTCAGGAAATGAATTAATACAAAGGTGACACGTCTGATAGGCGATTTAAATCTGAACTGTGAACATTACCTACTTTGGAGCAGGCTAGCAGTGCAGCATCAGTTACCACGGTGATCTGGCAAAAGAGTCACCTTCGAGACAATAAAAAAATCCAGATTTAGGCTCAACATACCTCGCTGGAACATTATTCTCCCTTAATAGAGCGCACTCCTATAAACTTTAATATCTCTAAACGATTCATGGCAGTCTGTCCAGTAGTTAGTGAGGTGGACCAACAAACCAACAGATTCACAGACTCACACTATCATTTCTGGAGCCACACTGCTATTGCGGCTAAAATCTGCACCGATCAGCCACAATAATAAAACTGCTAACAAATGAGGTCAATAACACCAATCATCTCCCTACGATGTTCTGATGGGAAACCTTGAGTCCTGGGCCTCATGGCAATTGCACTCTCAGATGCACATCACAAAAATTGCCCCAAAAATTGCCCAACTTTTGTGTTCATTGTCTCAGTGAACACAACATTGTGTCTAAATCCCACACCTGGCTTCCAAACTCCATAGATTTAAATCTGATTGAGCCTCCACAAGACACACTGGAGTAAGTCCGATCAGTGGAGACTCCACTATGCAACCCACAGGACCCAGAGGATCAGTTGCCAACATTCAGCGTCACTTCCAGAAACCACAGAACCCATCATGTCCCCACTGGTCAGATCTGCTTTGGCAGCAGGAGGGGGGCCTAGTACAATATTAGGCAGGTGGTTTTAATATTCTGGCAGACTGATGTATTTCCTAATGGAGCTTTAAGTGCTCTGTTTTATGCAGAACACTAACTGATATTGCGGCATAAGTTCTGCTCCTTGCCATCTATTTTACTGAGTGAATTATTCATAGTTTTACTGTGAGGGGATCTCTGTGAAAAGTAGACAAACGGTGATGGAAGAAGTATTCAGTCTTAAGTGAAAGTGCTAATACCACACTGTGAAAATACTCCACTACAAAGAAAAGTCCTGCATTCAAATCCCTTTATAAAGTACTTGTACCTAAAACATCAGAAGTACAAGTATATATTCCACAGAAAAATTGCCTGTCAGTATTTCACTATTTTCTGTGATGTTTTTGGATTAAATATTACTGCTGCATTAATGTGCATTTAACTGTAGATGTTTAAAGTTGCACTTAGTTTAACTGCTTGATATATTGTTGAATATTGTATAGCAATGCACCACATTGTATAAGATTGCATGCTGGTAATACTGCTGTCCTGTGAGACTACTTATCTAAAAATCTGTTTTGCATGAGCTCAGAAAAACAGCCCTATTTCCAGCTTTGTGGCAGGGCAAGTTAAAACTAATCCAGGAAGGCTTTTTAATAGATTGTTTGTCTTAAGAGGTAGGAAAATATTCACCACCCATAAAAGTAACACTTAAAGACCCCTGTCCAGTAAAAATGATGTTTTATATCTTGTTAACATGTTCACATGCTGTTTTTATATGCTGGATGACAGTTCATTAACAAAATAAGCAGCCATGGTTAAATATTTCATCTAGAAACTGCTGTGTAATGATGGCAGTCTCAAAAACACGGACTTTTAGGATTTTATTTGGAACAAATCAAAGGAGCTAATAATTTCTTATCACTTTCAATATGTATCATCAGACTTGGTTTCCAGTTTGAACATGTATGGCTGAATGACTCCAGTAATAAAACATGCCGTTGTGTACTGTAGAGCAGTTTCACAATGTTTGAACAGGGTTGTGGGTGAGCTGGTGTGCTCGAGCTGCAGCGAGCAGGGAAAAAAAGGTGAGGACTTCATAGATCTGCACGGTCAGCAGGGAGCGATGAAGTTACATTCCAGCACTGTATACAAAACACTGTATATGAATATTGTGTGCTATATATCACTAAACACTATAATTATGTTTTCTAACAAAGGAGCAGACTGTTTGAAAATGTAATGAAATGAGACGAGAAGTCTGAGAACGTCATGCTAATGGATCTTGCATAAGACCAGGTCAGACTCCCATGTCCGTGTGAGAGCAGAACAGCAGGTCATTACACAGGACAAGTGGCTCTGAAGTCCACATTCGACTGAGGAAATGGTCTTGAACATCTTGATGGCTTACCATAGAAACCATAGAAACCATTAGGTGCAGCAAGGTTATTTTTGTTTGCTCAAATAATGCATGGCCGTGTGGGATATTTTGAGAGGGAAAAAAATAGACTGTGTTTTCTTTTTCTGTGGATAAAGGAGCAATTTCATATCTTTGGAACAACACTACACTTCACAATAATGTGATGAGACCTGCTGAAGAGTCGCCATCACATAGTGTTCATTTCTCTTTGGTTGTTACTTTAGAACGGCATCTGAGTAGGTTTGATGTTGAGCGCACGACAAAAGAAAATGAGAGCTATTCTAATCTTGTTGTGATAACAAGAAAAACAAAGAAATTGATTTTGCATTTCATCATCTAAAGCACAATTATAGTGAAAGGACTTTTACAAAATTGTGTTAGAAGAACACAACACGACTCCATCACGTTTTTGTGCAGAAAGTGAACAAAATTATATAACAATATCTGCACAACATGCAATGAGAGTCCAGCTTTTGTACTTATAACAACATTCATATTTTATTTTTTTCTACACTGGCTTCTAAAACAGTTACACAATGGAAGTCCTGTCATAAATAACCTGCTCTCTTATCAATGAGAATGACCAGATGTTGTAGTGCAAGAGTTAAGATAGTGGAGAAAACAAATGATTTACAATGTAATTAGCAAATTTTCCTCTTGACGATAAAAACATTATCATGGTGCAAAATGGGCAGTATACGCTGGTCCTTCAGAAAATTAAAACCATCTGCCTAATATTCTCTCTCTAGGTCTCTTTTATGCTCCCAAAACAGCTCTGACCCTTCAGGTCATGGACACAGGACCTCTGGAAATGTCCTGTGGTGTCTGGCAACCGGGATGTTGGCAGCAGATCATTTAGGTCCCGTGGGTTGCTGGGCGGAGCCTCCACTGATCAAGATTGTTTCGGCACATCCGGTAGATGCTCGTTTGGATTGAGATCTTGGGAGTTTGGAGGCCAGGTCAATGCTTTGGCCTCTTTGTGTTCTTCAAACTCTCCCTGGTTTTTCATGCCAAAGTGACATCCTCAAGAAAGCAGGAGTCAAAGTTTCCCTACAGAGCACAGCATTGTAACAAGATGATCACTGTCATTCACTTCTTACAGCTCATGCTGCTTCAGTACAGCAACAAATATCCTCAAGGACCAGTCTCATCCTGGACACCATCTGTTTGACCCGCTACCCTCAGGTACATGCTTCAGGTCCATCAAATCACAGACAAACAATAGTTTCTAACGTAGAGCCATAAAAGAACTGAACTCTGCCAAACACTCACATTAACTGTCTGAACGTGAGTACTTACTAGCAACTTAACTACTACCTTATGCACCTTGTACTTATTTACTGAAGCTACACATTTACATACATTGATCAGTCACAACATTGTGGCCACTGACAGGTGAAGTGAATAACATTGATCATATTGGTACTATGTGCCGTTCTGCAGGTAAACCTTGGATTTTGCCATCCATGTTGATGAGACTTCAACACCCAAATAAACATTGTTCCAGAACAAACACACTCCCTCATGCAAATGGAAATCCCAAATGTCACTGGCCTACCCCCACCAGTGAAACAAGTTTGATTGACAGAGGTCCCACTGCACAAGCCAGAGTACCCAAAGGATCTACCGCCAACGTCCTGGTTCCAGACCCCATAGGACACCCTGAGAGGTCCTCTTGTCCAGGTCCAGTGGTTTACCACATCAGGAGAACCAACACAGTATTAGGCAGGTGGTCATATTGTTATGCCTGACTGGTGTATATTTGCATACAACTGCACCTTTTATATAATTGTTGTTGTTGCAGTATTTAAGCCATACTGTTTAGTTCATGTTCAGCAATGTACTAATATCTAGAAGTGCACTATCAGTTACACTACTGTTTTTTTCCTAATAGAGCAAATGAGATATCTTTAAAAGAATAAGCTATTCCACTGTTTTCACAAATGCACATATACTGGATGTTAAATTTCATGTTTTCGCATTTCTTGTTGTACTTAGTCTGATTGTGTGAATGCACCGACAGGATTGCAGGTGAAACGAAATCAAATAGAATAGAATTCATCGCACAATTCTATTCTATTCTATTCTATTCTATTCTATTCTATTCTATTCTATTCTATTCTATTCAATTCAATTCAATTCTATTCTGTTCTGTTCTGTTCTGTTCTGTTCTGTTCTGTTCTGTTCTATTCTATTCTATTCTATTCTATTCTATTCTATTCTGTTCTGTTCTGTTCTGTTCTGTTCTGTTCTATTCTATTCTATTCTATTCTATTCTATTCACCTGCCAGTGGTCATGACATTGTGGCTGATGTATAAATGCGATTTCTAGGAGGCAGTTATGGTTTGGAGGCACTGGCGCATTATGACACACATGTTTTTGGGACATTTTTCTTTCTATTTCACACTCTCTTTTCCTCTGCAGCTTTTAAAATTGCGATTATTAAGCCTTTTATATGGCAGATATAGCTAACTTGCCTTGCTGCACTGCATGGCCTTTTCAAGTGCATCACTGTTCTTTGAAGCATTCCATTACTTTTCTCACCCCTGGTAGGTCCACAAATTTAAAGAAAGATGTAATATGCATTCATTTGTATAAAAGAAACGAATGCTTCCACACAACATCCATACAAAATGCCTGACAGGAGAGCAAGGTGGCATAAGACAAAAGCAGCTGCTCCGTAATTTTCATTACATTGTTGATGTAGGTCGGAGTTGCATAACTAATGTTGGTACAGATTTAAATGATTATAAACCTGGATGTCCTGTTTACTAAAGCACTGATTTACCATCAGCCTCGAGGCCAAAGAAGAACACATAAAAGTACATATAAACTTACATAACGAATGCGTTATTGGTAGCCTCTGTGGAGATGCTGCTCACTGTCATAACTTCAACCATAAAGTAAACAGATAATTAAATGTTTTGTTTGACGTGATCTTCTTTGGACTGCAGTCGCCCAGGAGACAAACACGCTTGTGGTTTTATGAATATAGAACAAAGATGTTGCTAAAATCAGAATGTGCAGGTCACTGACCTTGACAATTTCTTTTTTCAGATGCTTCTTCCCTATAGAACTCTATACCATGATTGCAGTACTTGTCAAATAGGGAGCATAGCCATTTCAGGAGGTATTAATGTATGAGCTGTTGAAGATATAAGCCAGACAGAAGTGTGCTGCACTGTATACAAGACTAGGAAGCTTGTTAGAGCAGACGTTCCAAGTTACACGTGGCTGTGATATAAACAAGGTATAAAGGGCAAGATCAGATAGAAAGTTAATCTTGAAGCTTATTGTTTTGTAATTTAGCACATCATGATCATTACATACACACATTACATATTCCTCCAAGCAGATGAATTACACATGTGGCAGTGAACAGAAACGATTCAATTTACATGAGGCAAAAGCGAAAAAATTACAAATGGTTCTGAATGCCCTCTGAATACCAAACTTGGACTTTTTTGCCGATTAACATGTGTGATGATGATGATTTTTATTTTCACAAGGTTTTTTTCTACAATGCATGCAGGTCAAGACTAACATATTACTTCATAAAACGAGAATCTCCTTAACAAGATTTGTTTATCCCCGGATGAAAACATAATTCCAGAGAGTCTGAGTGGCTCTTGGAGAACCTTAAGCCTGTGTGTAAAAAGGGAAACATCACAGAAATGATTCAGACTGACTGCTCTGGCTACTGGAGACACAACTTGCATTCCCATGATTCCTGAGCCCAGACACACGGCCCACAGTTAAGGATGGTGGACAGAGTCTTCATGTTCTGTAGCCAGTGAGACAAATTAAGCCTGGAGCTGTAATAACAGCACAGGACATCTCTGGTGAGACGTATTCAGAAACAGGACATGAGGGTAAACGTGGTTCAGTCCAGCATAACGGGAGACATCCGCTCTGCTGTCCTTGAACCCTCAGGATAAAACACGACTGCACTGGAGAGGATGGATAGATAGAAATCAGACACGTAACAGGGCTCCCGTGGGAGGAGGTTGGTTAGCTGGTCAACAGGAGCCCACGGCGTCACAAACTTCCCCTTGCTTTGAATCTTATGGAAAGATTAACAGAGACGAATGCAGGGATGGTTGAGGAAACCTCATTATAACACTAAGCCGGTTCAACCCAGCCAGGAAGTATTAGGATGGTGGCTCCAGTGTGGCCCGCTCACTATGAGGGGCCATCGGAAATGAAAAGGAGCAGATTTGGACGGTGGATGCAATGTGAACACAATAAAGATAACTATCCTCACTATCAGCACATGGATCAGATGAGCAGGACGGCTGCCAGACACTCACAGACGGTCGGCAATCGTGTGCTTTCACAATGGAAACTGTAATATGCAATTTATATTATGGGGAGCCACTTGGAAAATGAGGTGGCATCGCCAAAGATGCAGAAGCAAAGAACAGATGCAAGAAAGTGGCACTGGAGGGACGATCGATCCAGAGAGGATATGGAGAGGCAGAGATTACAGAGGAAAAAGTCACAACAGACAATGTTGGTGATGCTACCTAAAATATTAAAGTCTTTCCTCACTGTATGATTTGATTTTGGTAACTTGGCTGAATGTTTGACACAAATTGTTCAGAATGAGGCTGCCTTCACCTTCATCTGCTGTTCTCATTGATCTCTCTCTGTGCTCATGTTGAATCTGAGTTTAGTAGTTCCAGTGACTGTAATGTGGAAGCTTGAAACCTCTTGAGCTCATACACAGAGCTGACTTGGTTTTTTTTTTTTTTTACCTTTTGGAATAAAAAGCGGTTACCTATCAGTAGATTCTGTTTTTTATGAGAAAGAATTAGATGAAGTCATTTTAAGATATTTTAGCTGCCACAAATTATTATTCAAAGTAGAGTATGTTATCTTTAACTATGTGTCGTCTCCTTAAATGGGTTTCATGGAGGGATGATTGAGGGTCAGTTAATCAAAATTACAGGGAAAAAAAGTCCAGAATTTGAGATATATGCACCTCTCCGATTTCTGCTTCCTTGACAACACATGCATGCTGCATAACATTTCATTTGTGTAAATTTCATCACATTTTGCCTCTGTTACTATGGATAAACCACAGAACACACAAAAAATGTTTTTACAGGGCCTCTTCTTCTTAAAAAGCAGCTCCACTACGATGTCTGTGGATTATCCACAGTAACCAAGACACTGTTTTGAATGTTGAGAGCACCGCAACCCAAACTCAGTTAAATTTAATTGCATCGAGTTGGAAGATCTAACCAAACAAGATCGTAAATGGGAAAGCGATGAAAAGCAGATGATACCTCTCCAGAGGGTCATTCTGTTAAATGTAACCAACAATGTGAATAAAACTGAAGCTGAGCTTATACAAGGCAAAAACTACATGCTGGCACACACATCATGTAGATTTACAAACACAGTAACAAATCACACAGCACTTCATTTGAACATTTCTAATGATTAAATTTTATTTCTTGCAGCCTGAATAGTCTATTTAGTTTAACATCTGCCTACATGCAAAACATTGGATCGTGACTTCTTAGTGCAGCTTTAGACAGCTCAAATTGCTATAGGTCTTCAAGCAAACTCTCTGTAAGTGCATTCCTACTGAAGTAAATACAGCATCACAACAGAGTCACATTAGAACGTGCTAAATACTTTTATTTCACATTATACTAGCTGCATGATAAAGGACGCCTCCACTGTAGTTCACTAGACTGGAAAATATGTCGTTTTTTCAAAGAAAACTACTCTGTGTGAACTGTGTGACTGTCTCTTCATGCAGGACTTCAAACATTTCTGATCTGCTTATTTAAATGTTGTGTTACTCAACTCACTCCTCCAGGATTTTGAAGTTGTGTTGTATGACTTTTTATTGCCCAGAAAACTGGTGTCTACACATGTGGCCTGAGCTGCGGCACGACTGAAGGAGCTGTGGTGATGTGGAGGTTGCATAAAGCACATAGGGAAGGGCTTGACTGCACACTGCAAAAAAAATACTTAGCCACCATACAGAATGACTCATTGCAAGTTAATTAACTTTAAAACATTTCAGTCTTTCTTTTTAAATCCCAAAGCAAGATAAGACATAAGAAAAACCAAACTGTTAAGCTTTTTTCTCTTTTTAAGCGTTTAATTTAAGACAATGTCATGTCTTTGTAGTTTCAAGAAAATGCGTCTAATACATGATATAACTTGTATCCGATTAATTTAAAACTCCGTTTCTTTATGTCATTTCTTGTTTTCAAGTGTGCCACCACACCAAATAACTGGTGGGCGTTTTGGGTTTCGCAGCGCATCCGCTTTACGCACACGCGGTCTGAAATCTGAATCGAGTTTAAAAAGCTCCAACAGCAGCCAGAAGTCAGAGAGCAACAGATCCCTGCGTGTGAGCATCAGGTAGCGCCATATACGGGTTGGAGAGGCACTTCACAGCCCCTCTGGCACTTTATCTATAGGGCGCACAGAGGGGCAGTGCCATGCACACCGCTGACAGTGTGCTGCTCCTGAGCGGAGAAAACCAGTCTGTGGTTTTCAGTCTCACTAATGACCTGACGATGGGAACGTCTGGGAACAACACCGTCCAGGCGAACGGTTCCGATCCGTTTGCGAGAAACGAGGAGGTGGCCCAGATCGAGATAATGGTCCTGAGCATCACTTTCGTGGTGGCTCTTATTGGAAATGTGAGCGTCCTGTTGGCGATGCACAACACCAAGAAGAAGATGTCGCGGATGCACCTTTTCATCAAACACCTCAGTCTGGCTGATCTGGTGGTCGCTTTCTTCCAGGTGCTGCCGCAGCTGTGCTGGGAAATCACCTTCCGCTTCTACGGTCCAGACTTTCTGTGCAGGATAGTGAAGCACCTCCAGGTGATGGGGATGTTTGCGTCCACCTACATGATGGTGATGATGACCCTGGACCGTTACATCGCCATCTGCCACCCTCTGAAAACCCTCCAGCAGTCCACCCAGCGCTCATACATCATGATCATCTCCACGTGGATGTGCAGCCTGGTGCTCAGCACCCCACAGTACTTTATCTTCTCCCTGAGCGAGATCAAGAACGGCTCGGACGTCTATGACTGCTGGGCGAACTTCATCGAGCCCTGGGGCGCCAAGGCGTACATCACCTGGATAACCGTGGGCATCTTCCTCGTGCCCGTTGTCATTCTCATGATGTGCTACGGGTTTATCTGCCACACTATATGGAAAAATATCAAATACAAGAAAAGAAAAACGATGGCTGGGGCTGCGAGCAAAAGCGGACTGATTGGGAAGAATTCGGTGAGCAGCGTCACAACTATATCAAGAGCCAAACTGAGGACCGTTAAAATGACTTTTGTGATAGTTCTGGCGTACATTATCTGCTGGGCCCCGTTTTTCATCGTGCAGATGTGGTCTGTGTGGGATGAAAACTTCCAGTGGGCTGGTGAGTGCTGAAGAAATGAAATCAATCCTTACTCAGTTTCAGACTTTTACCGCTTTAGAAATGATATGATTTACAGCCAAAGAGCAACAGGGAGGCAGTCTCTGACCAGTAAAATTAAAGAAAAGAAGAAAAAAAACCGTGCGCAAAGACAACCCCAGTTACGCACAGCCTTTACGCACGAACTTATTTGGCACACAAAGCCAAAACTGTGTATAAATAGAATAAACGTGATTAAAAACACAGAAGAAAAATGTTTACACTAATCTATTGTTTACAAGCAACTTCACTGAGTAACGGGGTGAAGCACTGTGAGCCTTTCACAACATGAGAGGCTGTTTAAAGTTAGAGTTCACTGATATCATTACTTTAGTGTTCCCTTTAAAGAATACTAGAATGTTTACCTCATCCCCTGTGCAGCATCACGACTTTATTACCAAGTTTACATTGATGCTACAAGGGCTTGGACAAAGTCAATGTGCCTAGTGAACAGATCTTTCCACTGATAACAAAATGGCACTAGATTCAATCAGTCTTCAGATCAGTTGATCTGGTAACAGAAGTTTTTATAATGTCACTTTTTGAACTGTGTTTTGCCAGTTTTCTCTGCTTCAAAGAAAAACACTTTACTTTTAAACACCAGAGGAATTGGGTTTGACAGGCGTCTTTGCAACCTTGCCTGAACCAGATGTTTTATGGATAAATCATCCTTTTCCTCTTTCCTCCCTCTGTTCTCCAGATTCTGAGAACACAGCAGTGACTCTGTCTGCGCTCCTTGCCAGTCTCAACAGCTGCTGTAACCCTTGGATATACATGATCTTCAGCGGTCACCTCCTCCAGGATTTCGTGCACTGCTTCTCCTGCTTCCGCAAAATGAATGCTGACTTCAAGAAAGAGGACTCAGACAGCAGCCTCCGCAGGACGACGCTGCTGACTAAGATAACCAATCGGAGTCCAACAGGCAGCACTGGCAACTGGAGAGAGCTGGACAATTCCCCCAAGTCCTCCATTCAGGCAGAGTGAACACATGTCTGGCAATGGCATTAAGATACACATTCAGTGCCAGCTCATATTAACTTTGGACATAACTGATGGGCGATAAAATGTTCCCCAAGCTTAAAAATTAAAGAGAAAGTCAAGCCTTTTCCTTGGAACACATGAAACAGTGAAGAGATATTGAGCGGTTAGAACATTTGCCACAAAAACATAAAATATGGACACATTAGCTGTGGATCTTTGGCTGGATTCTATGTGCATCCATATGTATTTTCCCACATGACACGAGCAAGAATATTAGAGAAGCGTCATAATGTTCTTCTTAAAAAGAATCAAACAGGAGTGAAGTTCCTGAGCCTCCTGAAGTGATTTATTTTTCAGTGCTTTTAAGAACCTGGAATCCAAATGCTTTTACTGGTATTTGTGTCTCCCAGCAGGGCCGCTGAACACCCTTTCCTGTCAGAGTGTTTTTAATGATAAAACTTACATATAGCAGTGTGAGGTCCACCAACCCACTCATCTCTCAGTAACCAAGGCGGTCGCTTCGTCCTTTGTGTTTAGCTTTCCATGGTGTTGTTTTGCTTATAACCACATTTAAGTGGGTTATGTAAGTCGGAGTGAAACTTTTCCTTTGACCCAGCACAGAAGAAAAAGTGAAATAACAAAAGAAAAGAAAGACAATATTCTTAGATGTGGTGCGCATTTATCATTTCGATCCTAGTGTGGATCTACATTTTTATAATTCGTTCAAGGGATATTTTCATGTAGCAGCTGGAAGTTCTTTGTGAGGTTCACCAAAAAATGGCTGCCATTTCTTCTCAGCAAAGGTAAATGGGGTCACTTTCAGGACAGAGGCATATTCACCTACACACACACACACACACACACACACACAAAACCACACACACAAACAGATGACTGTCGGGATGCTTTGATGAAGTGAGGAGACTACCTTCCCACAAGCCATTACCAAAACGTTGCGGAGAAGCTCACACATTCCACACAGTACACGTCAATACTCTTCCTGATATTTTTCTGACATCCTGCACCGTTGGGGGCTTTGTGTTTTGGCTTCATTTGCACTCTATACAAAAACAATTTCCTGCACAGCACCATAATGGCGGTCAGACTACAATGGGAAGCCTCAAAAGAACATAGATATTGTATCAACATCATGTATATTGCATCAAGATTGTATATATATTGTGTATATGTAGCCTATGTGTACTGTGTACCTCTATATGTTCATTTTTCTCCAAGTGTATAATGTATTTGTACATAAAAAAAGCACTTAGATATTTGTAAATACAAATAATATGTGTAAATCTGTTCAATGCGAGTTCTATTTGTCTGTAATGGCTTGTGCACATTGAAAATAATCTGAATATTGTATAAATATATGTTGAAATACACATTTTGATGTAAATACCACACCAACCGTGTCCTGTGTTTTCAAAAATCATGACATGGAACATTTCATTGTTTATGCTGCACAACCACAGCAATGTGCATGTGTGCTATTTTTGCTGGAAATTGAGCAATTTGTGAACTTACATCTCGAGCCAATGCAAGCACTTAAAACCTGCCAAGCTCTGGGATTATGCAACACACTGACCTTTCAATTGAACACAGTGTGAATGGTAAGTTCTGTTAATGAGAGGCTTCTTCTGAACAAACTGTCCACCCCCAAAGACCTTAAAAAACATTGGATGATAGTAGCTTCTCATAACTTAAATGTCCCAGTACAGTTGTTAGCAGGTTGTGTAATAAAGTCATAAATCATTGCACTGAAGGGCCAGTTTACCCACTGTAGCCAACGAAAACATGTTACTTCCTTTTACTTGATCAATCCATGTCTTAAGATTTCCTCAGCCACTCCCAAGACAGTAGAGGTGAAAAAAATTTGCTTGTGGAACTCATGACATTTTAAGAATTCAAAGAAATAATTCAGCTGTTTCACTTTGCTTTCTTGCAGAGAGTTAAAAAGGAAGATCAATAAAACTTTCATATACAAAAGGTTCTTTAAATGTGGTGAGCGTAGCATTATAAAGTGACATAGTTGGAATGACTCTCTCTGAAGGTTGAAAAATCCATTACCAGCACTGCTAAAGCTCCTTAAATGACATGCCATACTGGTGGAGAGTCCAGGTAATGTTTGTCCAAAGTAAATAAATGAAGTAGATTAATCAGCCACACTATAAAAACTACACCTGCTCAATATTGTTTTGGTCCCCCTCATGCTGCCAGGACAGCTTTGGCCTGTCCACAGGACCCGTGTCCTTTGGTTTCTGACACCAGGATGTTGGAATCCTTTGGGTCCTGTTGCTTGCCAATGGGGCCTCAATGTTCTGAACTTGTTCTGGTGCATCCTGTATAAGTTTGACCAGCAACCTTGGGCTCTTTGTTGAGTTTCTCATGCCTTTACTTAGTAGTTGTTTCGGTGCATTCTCCAGTTGGTTGAGGCTGCTGCCACTGGGAAGTGCAACAATTTTTCATAGCATCCTCATGAATGCTGAGGTTTCCCAGCAGTACAATGCAAGAAAAATGATCAGTGTTACTTACGTCACCTATCAGTGATTTTAATGCTGTGGCTGGTCAGTGTGCATGTTTTTGACCTTTGGAGGAGCTGGTAGGTTGATTTTGTTCTCTTAGAACAGACGCAGGCTGGTCATTTTAAGTGTTTAACCTATGCTAAGCTAACCAGCTGCTCACTGTAGCATATTTACCATACGGACCTTCTCATCTAGTTAGCGATGTCGCCTCACAGCTAGAAGATCACTGGTTTGTGTCCCGGCCTGGGCTTGGAATCTTTCTATGTGGAGTTTGCATGTTCTCTCTGTGCAGCGTGGGTTTTTACCGGTTGCTCCGGCTTCCTCCCACAGTCCAAAGACATGCTGAGGGTAACTGGTGATTCTAAATTGTATATCTTCTATGTGACCCTGTGATAGACTGGCAACCTGTCCAGAATGAACCCTGCCTTTGCCCTAAGTCAGCTGGGATAGATTCCAGCTCCCTGCAACCCTACAAACTGGATTAAGTGATGTATAGATAATGGATGGATGGATTGACCTTCTCATCTAACTCTCCATTAGAAACCACATGCATTTCTCTACATATCTAACCACTCTTTTAACAGCAGTGAATCTTTTCAGAAACATTTTCTTTGTTGCACTGTCAATGCTTTATGTTGGGACAGTTTCTTTGGCAGAAAGTTGCTCCCTGGGGAATGGTTTACTGCATAGTATTATCCAGGGTAACTGGCTTGTTTCTGGAAGGAGATGTCACTGATCATTTTTTCATTTTTCAATGTCCTGAGCACCTCAGAAAGATGTCTCAAAGTCAAGACAAATTAAACTAAATGGCTAGATAGAGGTAAGAAACAAAATACTTATGTAATTTGTGCTAAAGTGACTCAATATCTGTCCATCAGGGGTGTCATTTCATTTAATTATTTAGTAACAATAACAATGATAATATTGCCTGACTGCATGACATTATTACATTATTCTGCTTCCTGCAGATAACATTCTGTTACACCTCATATGAAACCGTTATTGTTTAATGAAATAATGCAGTGATCCATGCAGCAAAATGTATCTAATTGTGTTATCAACCCATTTGAACACCATTTTTAAGATTCTAAAAAGTGATTGCCTCACAGTGCGAACAAGTGCAGTGTCTGTAATGCACAGAACAGCTGTGGATATCAACAGTTTTCAGAGTTTGCACTCATAGTAAATACAACCTACCAATCCACTATATCCTCAGTGGTTAATGTTATTTCTGACCATCTGACCTCATAACACCAGGCGGTGGCAGTCATATCACAGAGATGTACGGGAGGAGAATTTCTATGGGAAGTTATATGAGTCTCTTACCTACTGTAGATAGAGTAAGTCAAGACCTGCCATATAGCAGTATGGTGCTTTATGTCAGCAATAAAGAGAAGAATAAAACAAGCACCAGGCAATCCCGACAGGTAACACCTGGGATCATCCAGCTGCTGGTTCAATTTAAGGTGGTATGGGAAGAGAATTGCTGTAGGTATGATGGACATATCTCAAATTCCCAGCCCAGCACGTGCTCTGCATCTCATTAGACATGCCAATCACAGTAGCATGCCTCTGAAAAGCTGGCTAGGCTAGCATGAGCCAGCCTGAGGTCATTAGTCAGAGTCTAGACTGAGTGAAGACTTCAAAGGTAAAGGCAACTGAGCTCCTTTAGATAGTTTGAGTCTAACTTTGGGAGCCAAAAAACAGACAGATCTCATATTAAGGCTGATAAAACTAGCAGCATGGCAATTTCTGGAAAAAAAAAATACTCACAAAAAGGAAAAACAGCCACATTTCTTCCATTCAGTGCATTTTTCTCTGATTAATCAAATGTATAGACACTCGGTGAGAGACTTCAATTTAACATTTACATGATTGGTTTCTTTTTCATCAGAAAATCAATTTCACTGTGTCGTCTCTTGTTCATACATACTGAACTACTTACCAGATAAATCATGTAAGAAGATATATGGATCCCACATGGATCCATGAAGAGCCACAGAGTCTTTCATATCCTTTGTGTTTAATAAATCTATACCTCAGGCAAAAACAGAAGTGGAGGTACGTCAGAGAGGAGGGTGGAAAAAAGAGAGATGTGAGCAGCACACATGCACATGAAGACCACTATTCCCAGGCTCACCTGTTCAAAATCACTTCATGACTACTCCACTCTAACATCTCTTCCTTATAGTACGGCACATGAATTCGAGCATCACTTTGCAGTTTCTTCACAAACTCTCCACCGTCTCCCTTGATGCTAAAAAAATTCCACGGTTCATCCTATACAACTAGACACAAGAATGCTCCATAGTGTGCTCCTCAGTGCATTCTTCATCCAAGAGGTTTATGGTCCTACATTATGTAGGACTTATGCCCAGAAGATCCATACTTTCTTTCTAAGTAAGTAAACAGCTTCCACCATGTTTTTCTTACGGGAAGCAAGTCATGTTTTCTATTACTATCCTCACAACTGTGTCTTCCGCAGCTGGCTTCCCTCCACCTGACAAGCCGGCTTTCCTCAACCCAACACAGAAACTGTCATTGGCAGGCCCGTATAAACAAAACAGGATAAAAAAAAGTTGCTGTTCTGATAGGAATGCTCATTTTTAACAGTTGAGGAATGTGAGTTTTTTTTGTTTTGCTAAATCAGCCTACAGTTGTTCAGTGATAACGTAGTAAGCCAGATGTGTGGCTTCTTAGTGAATGAGACCCCAACAAGTAATTCATAGAGGAAGCTCTGTCAGCACTCTAATCAGAGGGCTTTGATGAGATGAGGCTGTCTCAGCGTCTCGGCGAATATCTGCCTCCATTACATGCATTCCCACTCTTCCTGCTCCATTGTTTTGCTTCTATCGTCCTTGAAAAGTAACACACATTTCTATGAACTATTGTGTTGTTCAATCACCCCCCAGAGGTCATTCAATCCTTGCAAACAAGCAGATCTAAAACCAGGACTATGATAAAACATCATTGTCTGCAACTTCACACTTCACATCCTGGCAGTGGAAGAAGCTCAGATTGAGAAATGTACCAGGAAAATCAGCTGCATATTTACAATACTGCCCTGATAGCTGCTGCTGTAAAGCTTGACCCATTCTTCTGGAGCATTTATCTCTGCAGAGAGGGTCTGCATAACTTAACCTTTTTGTTTAATGGGTCAAACACACTGTCAACAAACTGGCTTGCTTCACAGATTTGTGTACATCTGTGTATCTATTGTCTGCCTCCATTCCAAACTGTCAGCACATTTCTGGTATCAGCTCCGTGTCTGTACGTTACTGTTTCCTAGCAGCAAAGGATTTTATTCCTGTTGTTTGTGGTTGACGTCACTGATGAAGACAGTTCTGCAGTGTAGAGGTGAGTCTAACAAAATGAGTACAATCATGTCAGAAGTTTGAAGGTGGTCTTGGTTATCTGGTGTTTGATAATTGGTTTAAATTGCAAAAACACCTTGGGAATGCAGTTAACTTGGATTGGGAACTGGTGCTGTGTGTTATTTTAAAAAACCCATTCGTGTGTTTTGGGCAGCAGCGAGCAGCGAGTCCCTAATTCGATTCCCTCACAGGAGGCCAGCTGCTGTATAGTATTCCCCCTGCTCTCTTTAACCACATTTCCAGTCTTTCTCCATGGTCTCAAAGGCATTAAAATGTATATGTTGTTTAAAATTAGTAGCCACTGTGCAGAAGACTTAAGGTCGTGATGTAGTCAAAACAAACCAATTTTATGCCGAATTTCTTTCGACCACAGCTGACGGCTGAAAATGTTTATAGTCGTTCTGTACAGCTGCACTCCCTGTGACCTTCTGCAGGATGAAGCGGGTTTAGCGAATGGATGGATGGATGTACAGCTGCACCCTGGGGAGGGTGAAAAGCCTACTGTGACAAAGGGATTCAAGACGTGATAATTGGGAAAACATGGGGACAGCGGCGTGTACTTTCAAAGAATCTTTCCTCAAAAGTGTTAACAATGCTACATTTTCTGGTACACACAAAAAAGTGAAAAAAAATAGTTGTGTAAGCAATTAAAAAAAATAAAGGCCGAGAGAAAATGTCTAAACTTTCTTCCCTACGCACACACATGGGCCATTCAAATATGTGAAGTGGGTTTGAATGTGTCAGTTTTAGAAAGTTACAGAAATTGTGGGACTATATTTCTAACATCATAAAGGTCTTAGGAGAGTGAATTTAAGATGTTCGGTTAGGTCGCTTGCTTAAGGTGATGTGACCTTCTTTCTGTCCCCACCACCAGGTAGAACTTTACATGCTTCGACCACTGGTGTAAAACAATAACTAAAAGTTTACCAAAAACAGCACCTGCTTTAAAAACTGGGTTATTTCTCATCCGTCCTACAGCTTTGTTGTTTGGCCGTGCGTTTACGAACTCCCACAGCTTTTGGCAAACACTGTACGCAACCTTTTCTCAAAGAGGAGGAAAGGTCACACCTTTAGACGCCGCTAATCAAGCAGGTGCTTTGATGTGCGGCGAGATCACAGCACCATGTCGCACGAAGGCTGCATGTGGATGATAGGCTGCCATGTGAACATGCAACCAGGTGGGAATCAAAGACAGAGCCAGCGAGGTGAGATGAGAAGCTGCTGCACATTTTATCTGCTCCTTCATGCGTTCTCTGTGTCTGCAGAACATACAAAGAACATGTGGGGAAAAAAACCAGAGGATTTCCTGCCTGACTGAAAAATGCTCAACAGTGCAATTAAGGTCTCATCAGAAAGTTGTTATGAAGAGCTTATTTCACTGTAAAATTAGCTATATTATTGAAGATGTAAATAACTGACACACACTGCAACCCCCAGAACACGAGTGGAGAGTGATGCCTTCATACCAGAGTTAAGGAGGTTAAACTGTCTCTGTGGACAATGATTAATGAAGTGCCAGCGGAAGAGTTTTCACTGTACACAGGTCAGGGGAGTCTTGATCCTCTCTAATTATTACAGCCTTGTTTGTGAACAGTGATGCCACTAGTGGAGAGAGAGGAGGTGTTGCTTTTAATACCCAGTGCAAGTTCCAGTAACTGACAGATGTGAGCTGTTGCTTTCAAAGAAATGGGTCTCCTGCTACTCCATTAGGACTTCACATGTGCAGGATGTGTTGAGCTGTGAAACCAGAGAACACCGCACATGTCTTAAAAACCTCCTCTGGTGAACATCAAGGACTTTGGGATTTGTTACAGGGTTTTCTTTTATATTCTAGGAGACACTTCATGAGCAGAAATAAGCAGTAGACACCAAGGATGAGCATTTCCACTTTGAAACTGCAGTGTACTGACAACAGTATCAAAAACATGGATCAGGAAAGAAAAGGTTTCATATGTAACAAACCAAAGGAACCAATTCTGCAAACTTGCAGGGTGGGTTTTTCTGTGTCATTGTGCTTCCTCGGAATCGGTTCCAACATGTATGGCTGAATTACTCCAGTGCTATACCTTGCCATTGTGCAGCGTAGAGTAGTTTTACAGTGTTTTGAAAGTTTTAGGTGAGCTGGTGTGCTCGAGCTACAGCTGTGGTGGAGGGGTGGGGACTTCATTGAGCTGCATATTTTAGAATAAGCAACAATGTAGTTACATCTAAGCCATTTTAGAGCAGGAAGGGATTGTTTCAACTTCTACATATGTAAATCTGATCCACAGACATGAGTGTTTAGGGGTTTAATTACCCAGAGAGGAAATTTCAGATTAAAACAAACTGAAAAAGTGAAGCAGTAAGAAGGGTCTGCTGTTTTGTCTATGTTTCCATGGACTAAGAAGGGTTGACTGACATCTTCAAAACATGGCTTCATCGCAAGAGAACGCGGCTTGATGTCTTATTATTTTGGTATATCAATTTAGAGGCTCACTGTTAGAACTTTTGGAGACGCTGAATAAGAAAATCACATCCAAGCTCCTTCTTGGCTTTCCAGATCAGAGTTTGACACACTTTTCCAAATCAGGGTTCACTCATCACACAGTCTGAGAGTTGACATTGTTTTGTGCAGCTATTTTCTCCAAGGCCAAGGAGAAACTTTTGCATTCAGACCCACTCATGTTTACATTCCACGTTTAAATGTATTGTGTGCGTGTGTCCTTGAATGCACCCTTATCCTGAATGTATGAATGCATCCTTGAATTTGTTGAATGCATTTCCTTCCTCCTCAACGCATTTGCAAAACCTTCTTTTATTGTTGCCCCTTATGGCATGTTACCGCCACCAGCTGCTAATCAAAGAAACTGCATTGTACTGATACAGTGTGCATGTTCTATAAATACACATTGCTGCTGATGACTGTGGCCGCATTTGAACCTCTGGAGCGCAAGATATGAGCAAACTATGGCCCTGTAGGTCACACACATGCCCCATAAAGTCTGTTATTCTTTGAGCACTGATACTGATGGCAAAGAAAAGCATCCTGAAAGTCAATTTTCCGTCCACCTTCAGCTTGCGAAACCATCTGCCACTGAGTGTTTTGGCTGGAAGAACGGCAGCCCTCTTCCTGTCCTGTGACACAAAGTAACATCCCTTGCAAAACTTTGGCGCCTGATGTCCGTGGATCATCTGGTGACCAGTCTGATCTACTTAATTCTTCAGAATTACAGAAACCCCAGCGACGTACAGCCACTTTAAATCGCAAACTCATCTTCATTGGATAGTTGCCCTAAAAAACTACTATGAGATATTGCACCATTTAGTATAGTATAGTTTATTTCTGTGTTAAAATTCATAAAACACAAATAACATTTCCCATATTTGCAGTTTTCTTTCATTAGGTGACTCAATATATTTGTTCAAGGAAATATAAAGAAAAACAAAAAGAGATTTTAAAAGAAAAACTTCTCTATTTTAGCAATTGTTGCACAAGCAGCATTGAAAGCTAAATCGTATCTCGTTGTAAATCACACATTGTGAAACCATTTCCTCACAAATCCCATTTCACTGTATAAAAGCCAATACTTTTTTAATACAAGCAAACACAATTTGAACACATAATATAACAAAATATTTGATGAGAGAGAGCAGCTGATTGTTTTAACGTACTAAAGAACTCACAATGAGTCCTTTTTATTATAAGATGTTTTTCTCGAGTAGCAAAAAAATGATGACACAAGTGTTCAAGAGAACACTGAATATGCTCTTTACGCCTTTAAAAACAACACGTGTACATAACCTCAACAACAACTCTGACAACCCTGACTGTGGCCTTAACCTTACAAGGGGGAAGGTGTTGTTTACAACAGAGTGAGGAAGGCAGTGAGACAAATGGCCAAGGCTGACTACCCCCTGTGGAGCATCTGAGCACCCCCAGCTTAGCTCTGATGGCACAGATGGGAAAGGAATCTGGGCCCCGATGCCCATAAATCACACAGGAAAAGCACAACCATAGCAATGTACACACACATTAGGAGATACTTGGTTTGCTTAAAAAAACAACAAAGGTCAGAAGATTTTCCTGAAAGATTTTCAGTGTGCTGGCAACATCTGCTGGTCAAAAGTTAAAATAGCAGGCTACACATAAATCTGATAATGTTATGATCAGCTGACACTGTGGGGCTAATTCCAGTATTCATCATGAATGCAAGATTAGTGCTAATTAAAACCTCAGGGTCCAACAAGTCAAATACTGACAGAAACTATCAGTGTTGGGATCGCCATCAGTGTAGTATCATTTCAAACAATTGTGACTGAGACTTATGATCGCCGTGTCTCCTCCTAGTAGTCTGGGATAGTACATCTTTTCTTTCCTCTTAGTATTGTGCTGTTATCAAGCACAGAAGACAAACTGCATGCAATTTCAACAATACCATGAGCACTTTAACACAAAAAAGCAAATGTATCAGTACAGAAGTTTATAGGAAATAGTAGTAGTCATAGTAGTGATGCCAGTACTTTAGTATTGCTAATAGTAGTACTTGTACCAGTGCAGTATCACTGCTGCATCAACAGTGGTAGCTGTAGAAGACTCTGAGTTTGGAGTGAAGCAGTAACATAGGAGTGACCAGCCAAGTACAGCTCATTAAAGTAAAATAAAAGTCCTGCATCCAAAATCCAACATGATCAAAAGTACAGAAAATAAGATTTAAAAGTGATTTAAAAAAAAAAAAAAAAAAAAAAAGTACTCGCTGTATCCATCTTCACTAAACACCAAGAAGGCTCTTCTTTTGGTCACCACTGAAAGACAGTTTAATTTGAATTACCTGTGAACATTACATATCCATCTATATATACACAAAATAATGGTGGCTCCAAAAGTGCTTTTGGTTATCTAGTGTGAATTTTGATTTATTTTTTAAATTTCATCGCATCATATTTTTAAACATAATTTATTGCATGTATTGAATCGTTGTAAGACTTTTTCATGTCTTTTAGAGGATGCTGTAAGTATTGAACCACTATGAGAAAATTCATGAAATAATTACCAAAGTTGAAGTTCATTTGTGTAGTCTTTGCTAAGAAAACAGCATCTGGTCTAATAATTACTTCCAAATAATCCAGTAATAGCAACAACAGCAGTAGTCATCATGGTAGTAGTAGTAACCTCCAGTAAACAGGCGTAACAATCAAAATTAAAGAAACTATTTAGTTTCACTACAAGCTGTCATATGTGGTTGGTTGTGACACTGGCTGTCCTGAGACTACAGAGAGCTACAGAAGGCTAGACACTGAACCCTAACCCTTGGTGAATATCAAAGACAGCTTTGCAATAAAAATTACATTAATGACTGAATGACACTAAATGACAACAGTCAGAAGCATTTATAAAGACTCCTTCATGCTCATGACAAGTGCCATGTCTGTCTTTTGGAAACCCCTGCAAATAAAGTGCTACTCTTTGTGATCTCCCTTAAACAAACAAACAAACAAACAAACAGTGAAATGATTCTGCATAGTCACTGCTGTTGTCTGAGTATTACATTT
This sequence comes from Dascyllus trimaculatus, assembly GCA_024666655.1. Taxonomy (NCBI): domain Eukaryota; kingdom Metazoa; phylum Chordata; class Actinopteri; family Pomacentridae; genus Dascyllus; species Dascyllus trimaculatus. Next base: position 25,282,668 of record CM045448.1, read on the forward strand.
AGTTTAAGAAACTGAATTTGGACGCAGTGCAGACGCAAACCTTTGCGATCATCCACATTCACACATGAGTTCACCACCTCCAGATTATCCTCTTTTGCAAGTGTGTGTGGGCGCCATCTGTGTCCATCTGTGAGTCAGTCATCAGTTGGACTAGCGGGCTGATTATGCGCACACACACACACACACACACACACTGAGGCTAGTATGACAAACACATTCTTCGAGCCATCTTGACCCTGTCATCGCCGCTCTAATCCCGTGAAGAATAAGACCGAGCTGTGGGGAGATGATGTGCAGTGAGTGAGCGAAAAATAGAAACGCTGAGCATTCGGTAGAATTACAGTCAGGATACAGTCACTTATTGACTAACACTGCAAAATTATGTAATGTGGAACGGATAAATAAATAACAACATACTGCATCCTTAACACAGATTTATTTCATGCTCTCATCTGTTTAGAGGGTCAGAGTGGCTTAAAGATGTACATTTTAATGAGTTCCACTGTAGGAGTTTGCTGGAAGCTTTGCTAGAATTCCATAATAGATATAAAGAAATGTGACACTGTAACTTCAACTGCTATAATATATCATAGGGACTTCATTTTTTTTATGTATAAAGTTACTTCCTCAGGTTCTTATTGCATAATGTCTCTCATAAAGGAAAATTGACCTGAAATGATTGGGTTTTATTTTACAGAGATGTCTTACTCAGCATTTTATTTGAGATTCCAGGCGCTGGCATCCACAGAGCCGCTCCCCCCATCTGCCCAACCAAAGCACACTACAGAGACAAAAGTATGGAGACAACAAAACAAAGTACATGAACAACCAAGCATTACATGTGATTGATGAACATCTCATTTCAATTCTTGACTTTAACAGCTTTTACTCTTCTGTGGAAGGCTTTTCACATTACTTTGGAACTTGGCTCCAAGGGATTTTGCTCGGCAACGAGAGCAGGAGTGAAGCCAGCCACTGATGCTGAAAGATAAGACCTTCCCAGTCGATTCATTTCTCAGTTCCTGTCAAAGGTGTTTAATTGGATTGAGGTGAAGGCTCTCACACTTGTCAGAAGCTGCTGAAGGTTATAACTCCTTCAGAGGAGTCATAGCTGTCTTGGTGGCCTCAATCAGTCGCCTCTTTCTTACATGGGCGCTCAGTATTTGAGCTTCTCCTGTATCCATTCAACAGCTCAATGACCTTTTCAGAGTTGCTTGCAGTGTTCTTTTGTCTTCATTTTGTAGTTATAGCCAGGAGTACTGATTGAACAGTGACTGGACCTTCCACATACAGGTGTCTTTACACTACAATCAGTGAGACACTTAGATAATCTTCATTTCACTAATTGTGTGAGTTCTAGTACCAGTTGGTGTCACCTGAATTGAATTAGATAAATCACTTTAAAGAGAGAGGAGTATTTTTTTGTAAATTCTTCTCAAAAAAAAGCCTAATCAAATTGACCTATGATTAAATGTTTGAAAGCAATAAAAATACAAAACTGTCGAAAACAGTGAGGACCTATGATAGACACTGTATACTAGCTATAAGATAGACTGTCTTTATAATCCATACATGGTTCCTGAAGGAAAATTCATAATGACTTTGGTAACATTAACACAGCACACATTTTAAACATGTACATTTCCATTAAATAATTGTTTACATCCACTGTAATGTTTATGTTGTACCATGGTTATTACTTCACCAGAATACATGTAGAATGAGCTGATCACTGTCGAATTATCAGTTAACTGCATTTATTTAGAATAGGAAGGACAAGAGCCTCACTCATTGTTCTGGTTAATATTCACTATATACACGACTGTATACCCAACTCCTGTATCCAGACTCACAGATCAGCTTGTTGTGTGTAATTAGGTCAGTAGAACTCTTTGCTGGCAAACTCATGAATTATTGATTGGATGTGGTCTGCCAGTTTTGGAACTCCCCTTTCATCAGAGTTTATTTGTTTTCACTGGAGACGTTCAGTATAATGAGTGAGCTCACCATTTTAATGAGGGTCTTAGCTCGTAAAAGATTGATGATAATGTGGCTGGGTGTTGTTGAATAGAAATCATGAACTGTAAGCTTGCCTTGTACTGTTCAGAGTGTCACATGCTGTAGTTTAAAGGATTGTCATAAAAAAAACTACTACTACTACTTTTAAGACAACATTTATCACACATACATTTCAAATCCACAAATCAGGGGTCTTTCAGAGCTTGGGTACATTATTTAAAACATCCGTTTAAATGCTCTTTAGGTAGTGATTTCAATGACTGTTTACATGGTTGACTTTGAAATTCTAATATTAAATTAAGGGACAGATGTATGGAGGACACTGGGAGTTCTGGCCCCAGTCTCAAATTACATTTAGATTATTTTTACTCTCAACTTCTTGTTCAAAAGCAGGAAGGAGTCAAATATAATTTCCAGCTGAAGAAGCGCAGATAAGTATTTGTTGGATCTTTGGACGGGTGCAGGCAAAGGACTTTATATCAGTCATCACTGTCAACACACTCCCTTCACTGTCCATAAACAAGTACAAGTTGTCCAAACATAATTACAAATACTAGATACTGTTATCAACGTTTGCTCTGTTCATTGTGAACATTCTGCCATCATAGTGACAAAATGGGTGAAAGGTATTTGGCAGATGCACAATGGAAGAAAAAAAACACACCTTTTAACTGTGGTTTTACATGTGAAGTCTTACACTTTATATACACCGATCAGCCATAACATTATGACCACCTGCCTAATATTGTGTTGGTCAAAAACACTCTGAACCATTGGGCCTGGACAAGAGGACCTCTCAGGTGGGGTCTGGAACCAGGACGTTGGCACTGGATCCTTTGGGTACTCTGGCTTGTGCAGTGGGGCCTCTGTCAATCAAACGTATTTCACTGCATCCTGTTGATGCTCGATCAGAATGAGGTGTAGGAAGTTTGGAGGTCAAATCAACATGTTGGGCCATTGTCGTGTTCCTCAACATGTTCCTGATTGTTTGATGTTGTTTCCATGTGGTGGGGTGCATTTTCCTGTGGGGGTAGGCCAGTGACATTAGGGATTTCCATTTGCATGAGGGAGTGTGCTTGTTGTGGGACAATGTTTATTTGGGTGTCTAAGTCTCATCAACACAGATGTTAAAATCCAAGGTTTTTCGTCATGAACAGCACATAGTACCAATATGATCAATGTTATTCACTTCACCTGTCAGTGGTCATGATGTTGTGGCTGATCGGTGTATTTATCGTATATATTTAATCAAGTGGAATGTCAAAAAACACATACAGTTTGCCTGACTGAGAGTTAATCATACATTAAATGCTACTTTACCTGAGAAAACCTGAATTCTGTACATTGTCACATGTGAACTGTTTTTTGGAGTAATAACACACCAGCACCAACACCTAATGCTATTGTTTTAGTTAATATTGTTATCACATGGTCCATTTTCCCAAATAAATTAGGGTTTAACTGAATTACTTTGTCATATCATTGAATTAGACTGGTGTAATGATGCAGGAGGCTGGTGGGTTCTGCCTTGGGGCAACCAAACACAATTATGCGGCCAGTCTTGACCGGTTGAGACCTAAACTAAATAAGTAGGTCTCAAACAACACGATAATGGTTTGAGGACAAAAGACTTAGAAGGCATAGCAAGAAGCAGAGATTATACATTAAAGTGCATGTAAAGAATCACTGACACAATCATAAGATAATAATGTCTTCATGGCTTTTTCTCTTGTGATAGTAGGACTATAATACCAAACATTTAGACTTCTTTTTCAAAACAGGCATCAGCCAACTCTCAGTAGACTCACACAGAATGAGACTCGTGACTGTCCAAATGGCAACATTTCTTCTCCAGTGAACCTTTGAACCAAACAGATTTGAACCACCAGCTGACTCGGAGCTAGAATGTGTCCTTCTATCATTACAAGAACAGTGTTTTATAAAAGTCCTTCTAAGACATGATCTTATACTTCACCTTTTACCACAGCAGCTCCAGGAACAGAAAGAAGCCTTTGAATCCGACCTGTGGGTTTGCTTGTCTGCAGACTGTGGTATCATATAACAGATCATTTGTAAGGTTTACTTCTCCAAAACGCAGCTCTGAGCATGTTTGTAAGTTCATGATGTCTAGACTCACATCCTGGTGGTTTGGCTTAACGCCCAGCCAATCACACTGCCACTGATTCACCGCCGCAAAAATCATGAAACAATAGGAGTACCAAAGTAACAACAAATAAAATGGTATGTGATACTAAACAAACAAAAAAAACAGCCGGATGAGTCATTTTTGAAGAAATATCTCTGGTTTTTAGTGAACTATTGTGGTGAGTGTGGCTCTTTTGTTTGACTTTCTGTTTAATGTGTTTCTGTAGTTTGCCTGATGCCATTCAATTTGTAACCATAGTGAACTTCCTTTGGGAAAAGGAAGCTATCACAATCATTGACATTGACATCTTAAAAACATATTTATCTGATTTTACTCAACTTGTCGTTTTATTTCTTTTTATTTATTTTCATGGGGTTTTTTGTATTGGACTGGCTGTAATTAGTTCTGTACTCTATTTGTTTTTATTGGAAGCTGCTCTTCGACTATATATTATTACTGTTATTGTTACATGATTCAGGTCAGATGTCATGCTGTGCAAATTGCTTATTTTCTTTCATCTCTATTACTGCTCGGCTCCTCGCTCCTCCTTATTGACACAGGATTTTTATCAGGTACAAGTACAGGGAGCGTGCCAAAGTCAGCTGACTGCACACAATGTCTTCCTCTGTGTGTGTGTGCATGTGTGTGTGTGAGCAAGACTTTTGCTCTACAGTGTTCTTCCTTATCAGGACAAACAAATTGTATCATTCTAGGTATTCTTTTGCGGCCTTCGTGAGGTAGTGTGATCATGGTTTCCTGGATTTTTGTGGCTGTGATCACATCTAGCTGAGGTAAAGGGACTGTTTGTGCTCTTTCGCAGCTCCAAGAACAAACTGTTTCATCAGATTAGCATTATATGACTTTTATAAATTCATGAGAATTGCTGGTATTGAACTATTGACCTTTTTTCTGAAATGTTTTCCAGAAAACTACTTCTGTCTGGGGCGTGACTCCAGCTGACAAACAAGGCCAAAGTCCAACTGACCACATCCATGAGTAACAAAATGAATCTATAACAGCAACAACAGCACATTTACCTTTTAAACATGATATATTTTCTTATTTGATGTAAAAAAAAAAAAAAAAATGCTGTCATTTTTTCATATTGTCACATTGAGGCCAGTTAGGACAGCCTCTTAAACACAGGTATTAAATGCAACTCTGTTAAAAACATTTTTCTGCGTGTTTGATCAAGCAATCACTTGTTTCTCTTTGAAACAGTTCCCATAGCGTGATCTTTTTGTAGTAATATTAATAATTTAAACATAATAATAAAACAAAACAAACACAACAGTCACAAGTAAGTTAATTTCTACATTTATCGTACCACCAAATCGCTAAAATTGGAAGCAGGGATTTCAGATTAGTTCTAGGCCCTGCTGTTCTTTTGGCGAGTGAAATTTGTGGTGTTACTGTGCCAAGATTTAAAAAGAAAAAGGCTGCGAATGCCTGAGTCTGAAAAAGGATTTAAAAACATCTACGAATGATTTGAAATAAATCTTCACACTGGGAGGAAAACTCCCTACAAGAAGTGTAGGTTTCAAAAGACTGTAAGGTTGTCCAGAACTGGCTGCCCAGCAAATTCAGCCCAACCAGACTGTTTGATGTAAGAAGTCTGCAGGAACTTCAAACTTTGATCACAGGATCTGAAGGGAACTCTGCAACTGTTGGTGTCAAAGTGCTGCGTCTTAAATTAAAAGAAAACTGTTTAAATTTGACCTGCATGGGAGGTTTACCAGGAAAATGTCTTTACTGTCCAAAAAGAGCTTCAGAGTAACACAGTTTTCCAATGAACATACAGACAAAGAGCAGGCCTTTTGAAGTAATGCGGTCTGGACAGGTGGATCAAAGATAGCTTTGCTTGGCCAAAGTAACAGTACACATGTTGGATTCAGACCAAAGACAGCTATTCAGGAGAAGAACACTAAAAAACTGTGAGACAAGGTCGTGCAAATGCTATGGGTTGGCCTCGTCTCGCTGCCTGCAGTCATCGAATCAACTATGAATTCGGCATTATATCAAAGAATGCTTTAGGACAGTGTGAGGCCATCCGCCTGAAAGCTGAAGAAAACCTGGAAGTGGACCTTTTAACAGGACAATGATCCCAAACACATGAGCAGATCCATCCAGGAATGACTCAAAAAGAAGAAATGTAAGGTTATGGAATGATCTAGTCAAAATCCAGATTTGAATCTGGCCTTGCCTGCAAGAAAACCCCCAAACATCTTACAACTAAAGGCATTTTGTAGGAGGACTGGTCAAAGATTTCAGTAGCCCAAATCAGACAGTGGTGGACCAATAATGAATAAAAGAAGTTATTGTTGCTAAAAGGGGTATTACTAGCTTCTAAGGATAATCCTCAGAATAATTATTATGCTACATCTATTGACATTTCTGTTCAACCAATGGCAGCAAAATGTCCATATTGTTATGTTTAATCATACCATCTTCATCTGGAGGCAGCATTTTTAAAAAAAATCCAGTATTTGATTGTCCAGATATGCCAAAAGAGCCAAGAATTTCCATGGGATATATTTCATTTTCCACATCCATAAAGGTGGAAGAAAGGAAACAGAAAGAAGAAAAATAGGGTCAGGAATACTACTGCTGGTGGAATAAAAATATAAAACACATAGACAGTTAACAGATAGGGGATGTGGTCAAGTAGAGACAAAAACAAAACACCTACTTGAATTTTAAATGCACCACTTGTTTACACTGAACTCCAGTGATAACTATCTGTTCTTATTCTTGTGTTTTTAGTTATTTTTTTTACATTTGGCGAGTTGCATAGACATAAAAAAAAAGAACCCATAAAAGGATTCCACACCTTTATGGATTCCTGACCAATGAGGACCTACATTAATAAGAATGAGGTGGTCATTTTTCATCTCTAAGGAAACAAACTGGTTGGTTTTGCCTCATTTGCACATCCACTATGACTTTCCAGTGAAGTGCAACTGAGATTAATATGCTTGCAGTTGGTGTATTGTGGGTAGAGTGTGTGTGTTTTTTGACTATGGGTGCCCTCCTCTGGGTCAGACAGCCCCCCAGTGTTTGCCTGCACTCGTACAGGAGGCAGGTTTACGGTCACTCGGGGATTACACCTTTGACCTCCAGCTCAGTTACAACAGTAAGCTGCTCACTGAGATGCCCGAGCGGCCAAATCCACCAGCAGCAACCGGTTTGTCACATGACCAGCGTGCAGCGCTGCCTGCCTCTCTCTCTCTCTCTCTCTCTCTCTCTCTCTCTCTCTCTGTCTCTCTGTGTGTGTGCGTGTGTGTGTGTGTGTTTGGCTTTTTTATTTCCGCGTTCATCCAGGCAGCGCCGAGCTGAATGAGTCTCCACGGCCGCCCTCTGTCTGCCGATCACGCCGCGGATCTGCGTCGCCGTGCGGGGGGAGACTCTCATCACGCAACCGCATCTCCTGGAGCCACGCAGCAGCGGGACCGTCATGCTCACGCGTATGAAATCGGCGGTGGCCAATTTTATGGGAGGTATGATGGCCGGTGGCTCCAACGGGGACCATCCCGGCGGCTCGGATCTGCCGCTGAAATACCCGTACAGCCGGCCAGAGTTCCTGGGTCTGTCGCCGGACGAGATCGAGTGCTCGGCGGATCACATAGCGAGACCGATCCTGATCCTGAAGGAGACCAAGCGGCTGCCCTGGTCCACCGGCTACGCAGAGTGAGTAACCTGTATGCGTCCATCTTTTTCTTGCACACAGCATCCTCTGGAAGTGAGCGCGTCCTTCCCGGACCGCTCCGAGGCGTCAACACAAACACCAGCAGCTCGATTATTATTATGGCCCGATTTGTGGGTTGCTGTTATTGTTTTTTTAAATACGAAATGGGATAAAGAGCAGCAGCTGTCCTTCCCTCTCACTCCTCCACTATCATATCCAGCCTTAACACATAAACATGACGGTTTCCTGCGAGGATGCCAGAACCACATCTCATAAAAACATGGCAATGATCCCTCCTCTCCAACCAGATCAGACTGCCTTGTTTTAGTGTGATGGCGGTGTGAAAAAGGAAAAGGAAAATACCTTAAAGTCGACTATAATGAGGTCACTGCAAGCGGTTTGACAGCAGATCAGTGACTTTATTGTGAAGGAGATGATGAGTGCACTCTTGGATGAGCTCCAGCTGTCACCAGGTTTACCTCCTAACCTGTTTCAGCAGTGCATTGTTCAACCTGAGGCATTTTTCTTTTGGTTTTTGTTGCAGTAAATGTAAAAAAAAAAACCTGTCCTCATCCTATAGATGAAAAGTCATTACATGTCAGATGCTGTAATCCTGTTAGTTGATAACTAAGACCAGAATCGAACCAAAGATCATCTGTTGTTTTATTGATATCACATCACATCTGACTCCCTGCATCCTCCTGCCAAAGCTGTGATACATCAGATGTGTTGTATTTTAAACAGACATATTATAAACTCAGCTGCTTGAGTCCTGAAAAGCTGCTTCTACAAACTAGTTTAGTTTTTTGACTGCACAGGAAAGGAAAGGAGTCGCTCGATCCGCACGCTGATGAAAAACTTCTCATCCCGAAGCAATCCCCATTTATTTGTTTTTAGTTTGTGTTTATTTTTGACAGGCTACAACTCAAAGAAAAAAAGGCTTCTGTGTTGCTCTAGAGCGCAGACTCACAATCACTTCCACTCATGCAGATAGTTAGCAGGGTCTGGTGGTTGGTGAGGCTGCTTCATGACTGCAGAGGTCACAGTTCAGTCCTTCAGGCAGCACCTCAAACTACACAGAGTGACAGAGCAATTTAAATAGTTTCTCCTCCCCCCAGGTATTAAGTCTTGTCCTTTATGTGCCTCAAAAGCTGTTATGACTTTTCCCTTGTGCATAATTGTTTAAGCGATGATGTTGGATATTCATTAAGAGCACTGTGTGCAGAAACTCCCTCTGACTTTGTGCATCTAATGTTTCCAGCTACGCCGTCCTGCTGTGAACCCACTTCAGATGTGCAAATGGATGTGAACTAAAGTCAGCGAGGAATCCCCGGTAGCTTGTAAACTATGTCTACAAGAATTAAATGCTCTACTCGCGTAGAGATGAAGGCAAGAATGAGATGTGTACTACCAATTCATCTTTTGATTACCCTCTTATTGTTTTATCCGTAAAATGTCAAACAATAGTGGGATGCAATTTCCTTGAACTCAAGGTCAAGTCCAACCAACAATCCAAATCCCTCACATTTTTAATTTGTAAGGAAAATAAAATCCTCATAGAATCAGATAAGTATTCTTGCATGAATTAATTTTCTGCTTATTAGCTGTTAAATTGGCTGTTTGAGGACTAGAATAGATCCATACGGTCTCTGCTCCCTATAGAACGAAGAGATCCTGTGAAACTGTTGAAGTCTCACGCCCGCCCTCCTTTATGCTTCCTCGTGCAAATCTGCCGTGAAGAATTTTTAATCTCAAGACAAATACAGAGAAAGGACGATAACATAACGGGATTCTGTTTCTAGAAACCATCAACCACTTATTCGTGTTCTAAATTTAACTTAAAATAAAAGATATTGTTTACATCATTATATATTATACAGTTACACAGTGAGGTGTCTGTGCCTTGCAGTAGTTAACATATTTAAATGAGATGCATGATTCTACAGGATCATTTCAACAGCTTCTACTTCATAAATAGATGTGATACTTCTGGCAGGAGCGTGCATGCATACGTATGTATATGTGTGTGTGTCGGCTTAGTGTAGAATCAGCCCTGGACTGAGACATGCTGGGGATTTGTCAACAGCTGGCCGACCAGCAGGCTTTGTTGCAGTGAAATATCACTACCAGCAGAGAAAACCTGAGCCCATATGAGATGTGGTGATCCATACAGATCCACTCAGGACGGTTAACACGGTCGGGTGCCAGTGGATCCCTCTGATAACTTAGGTTTAGGGGATAAACCTAAAAGCCAGAATAGATGCATCTGAAGACAGCTTAGCAGACATCACTGTGGGGAGCTTGCAGTGCTGCTATAAAGTTATTGCTGTTTTATTTTCTGCATACATGCCAGATGTGACATAGAGTTTTCATGATTACTCGAAAGATCCTTTGATTTTCTTCTTTACATATGGCTCTGTTGACTGATTTTTACTTCGAAGGGACAGTTTCTTTTGCCAATTTTCATGTATTTCATCATCCAGGCTGTTCAATCCACATTCTAAATATAGTGAAAGATTTGGAGATCAGCAGAATTGGAAAGTAACACCAGAGTCTTGGAACATGAAGCCCTGTTTGCCTCCTTCGTACCCCTGCTTTGCCTCTGAGTAAGCCTCTCTCTGAGCTTCCTCTGAGGGTTATCCTGGGTTACTGCGCTGCTCTAGGCCGGCCTTCATGTGGAGGATTCTGATGCATCGTCTCTGAGTGGGTGAACTGTCTGGTCCAGTGAGCACGATCATTTGAATGGATCAGTGAGTATTGCTCACTCCGACTTGTGTCACCCTTTCTTCTGCAAGCACACTTACATGCCTCACTTTTATAGGAAGGCTACATTTCCTGCAGCTTATCCTCTACAGTTGACTTTAGCTGTAGACTGACCACTAATTATTCCTGCTTGTCTGCGCATTCAGTTCACTGTTCGGGTGCGGTGCTGCCATGCTGCATGTTGCTCGGCATTCCCAAAAGTGGAGAAAAGAGGAGCTGAGTTAACCACGTGTGTTCTACTTATGGTCGACTTATGAACTGAACACAGGTCTCTAAAAATGTCCCAAATATGAAGAAGGAATTGTAGGGTGACTTGTTAGTTTGTATGTTATAATACAGCAACAATAAGGAAAAGACAGCATACTAGTTAAGCAGACATTGTAACAGTTTGCAGACAGAGCAGACAAACTCATGTTAAATTGGTTGTTTAGAACTTTTGCTCTTGTGTCTTTGGTTTTGGAAAGGTGACTAAAATTTCCATTGCCTACTTTCATGTGTTAAGGAATGATGGAAGGCTTCTGCTCCAGTAGCCTGTAAGGTCGATCCCAATTTGAAAATTTCTGTTTTTAATCGCATAAATAATGTATCTGGTATAGCGTTAATCAGATTTTCTTCTCATGATTTCTAGGGACATGACATGTTTTTGTAGTTTTTGAATCCTTCCATCCATCCATTAGTCACACCTGTTTTATCCTGTAAAGGTTTGAGTGGGCTGGGGCCTATCGCAGCTGACAATGGACAGGTCATCTGCATAGAAACATGCTCACACTCACAGCCAATTTAAAACCGCAGATTAACCCACCGTGCATGTCTTTGGACTGTGGGAGGAAGCTGGAGCCATTGTGGCACAAGGAGAACAAAGCTCCAGCCCACCAGCAAGTTTGAAACCAGAACCATTTTGCGTGTTTAGACCCAGTTATTTTCTGGTAGAACAACAGTGAGGGTCCGGACAAGAGGACGAACAATGACAGACTTTCAGGCTGCAGCAAAGGTGAGGCATCAATTTGGAAAAAAGTGGACCGGAAAGTGGAAATTCAGTGCATTGAATGAGAGCAAATCAAAGGCAGTTACATAAGATAGAGTAGACGGAACCATACTGGCCATTTCTTTTCTAGAGTAGCCTGAAGAGGAAGTTGATTGAGAGGCACTTCACCTATTTCAGATATCCAATTCAGTGACCTTCACCTTTACTGAGCTGCTCGTTCTCCACATGCACATTGCACTTTCAGCTCCTCCATCATGTTTGTTGACATAGGAGAGTAGTAGTATTAAGAGAATAGAGATCAGTTGTGACAAAGCTACTCTGCAACCTCAGCATTAGTCCGATCAATAGTTAATCAATAAGTGTGTCTGTAAGCTAAACTCTAACGCCACCACTGCACTCTGTATGTTTGGTCTGCAGGTCCAGCAGGCATTCATATATGAGGGCATGTCGGTGCAAGCAGGACGTTGGCACACTCACTGTTGAAATCTGCGTTAAGGCAAGAAAGTGGCAGCTTCACGGTGTTTAACAGTTAGAGTGTGAACCAGGGTGTTGAATTAAATTAGGGCGTGCATGTTCGGGGAACGGTTCCAAGATGCAGAGGGACGTAGCATGTTTTAAACACCACAGACATGCCAGAGATGTGTTTGCGCTCTCCCAGTTTTAATTGGAGCGTTACCCACACACATTATCCACTGTGAATGTTTAATACTTTCCCATAGTGAGGAAGCCACATGAAGTTAACGTCACGCTCCGCCGTGGAGGGGAGGCACATGAGCAGCGCTTCATACGTACAAAGCTTCCCAGTGCTCAGTCACATGATGCGGCACATGTTCTGGTGTTGTTTCTGCTACATCAACACGGCACGTCGCTCTGAGGCAGGAGCAGTGTAATCCTGTTTCAGTTCAGTTGCTTGGTTTCCTTAATCTGGAGCTAAAAAATGAGCTACTATTGGAGCAAAAGACGCGCTACACTTCCCTAATCAGATTATCATGACAGGATTATCTATATCATTATCTCAGGTAACTGTTGATGATATTCCATGGAAGAAAAAGCAGCAAAAAGGTACAGGAGCATAACGTCACAGATACAAGCCATATAAAAGAAAGATTATTTAACCATAGATAAAATATGCAACAAGACGTTTTATTTCAAATTACCAGTCTTATTTCAAATTACCAGTCTTAATACATTAAATAAAGGCGGCAATTATATAGAATTACACATAATACCCAAGAAGTGGCCACATTCATCCATCAGCAGAAGCAATGTGCTGCATAAACAGAAAAAAAACACTCAACTTAAAATGTGCTCATCTGGAAATGTGATTACGGAACTTACTGAAGTTTGAACTGGATTTGATTATAGACAAAAGCTACACTGGATTAAATGGAGTATGAATGTTTCAGAATCCATTATCGACTATACACTGTTTCAATAGCTAACCTGAAACGTTATCATTATCTGTGTTCAGTGCCTCCAGGTCTGTTTTTTTTTTCCCCTCACAACTTGGCATCACTCATGAGTGCTTTTGGTTGTGCAACAGTGTGGTAACAAAAGGCCGATCCAGAGCACTGCAATGATTTGACTCTGTAGTCTGTTATAATAAAGTGTTGTAAAGTGTAGAACTGCAATTTAAATCAGTCTCCATTGCAGCCTGATTTGTCCATTGTGCTTGCTACACATATTCCAACATTTGTTGAACCAACAGTAGAAAACTCCAAAATGTTCAATTAACCATGAAACAAAACAGAGAAGAGAAATAAATCCTCTGAGGAAGATGAATCAGTTAATGTTTCACTTCTTGCTTGACAAGTGGCATTAAAAGATTACTTGCATGTCAGAATAATTATCTGTCTCAACCAATCAGTTACCACTAATTGCATTTAATAATAGTATTGTACAATATTACGAGTAGGATGAGATCTGTAAGTATTTACTTGATGTCTTTGCACAATATGAATATTATTGATATTGTAATATTCCTAAAATTAGACACCCTGGTGGTCACTTGTGAAGCCTGTGGAGCAAAACATCAGAAACAGTGCCACTCAAAAACATCCCTAAACCAAAGAGCAAATAGTATAGATGACTGACAAGATAATTAAGGTCACGCCATTGTCTCAAACACGAAGAAGTGAAATGGTAACTGAATATGACAGCTCTGCTCTCGGACACAGCTCAAGCCTCAGGGTGTGGATGGCTTTTCCTCTCATATTAGAGATGAAAGGCTTGAAAGCTCAACTGTTGTTAATCTCATGATCTTCCAAGGTCAAAGGAACGCCACTCCCTGCTGTGCTTTGGTCTCAGACATGCATGATGGTGTATGAAGGTTGTGTTCTTAAAGGAACATCCTGTTCAATTTGTTTTAACATATTAAGTACGTATCACATAACTTCATACTCCATAATACTGATGGCTATTTTCCAGAGTTTACTGTGGTTTCATAGATTCTAAATGCTTGTGGTTAACAAACTAAGACTTAAGGGTTGACAACAATGCCAGAAATGAATGAATCCAAAGCACCTGTTTTATGAGGTCAATGTTCACCTAGTGTTTCCCCTAAAGGCTGGGTTTATGATAATAGGCAGTGAGTTCTCAAATGTCAAATGATAGCCTTTTTTCTTTCACTTTCATTACCTTTCACAGCAGGGATCAGCCAGTTATCGACCTGGCTGATTAGCAGATCTAATATTCCACTTTTTTCTGATTTTCATAAATTTAGAAATGTGCAACCTTAACTCTGATGCATCTGCCTCTCTCTGTTTGCAGACACCACTCTGTCCCAACACAACACTTTTTGATTGATTTTACATCGATCAGGCATAACATTATGACCACCTGCCTAATATTGTGTTGGTCCCCTTATGTGGTCAAAAACACTCTGAACCATTGGGCATGGACAAGAGGACCTCTCAGAGTACCCTATAGGGTCTGGAACCAGGACGTCGACACTGGGTCCTTTGGGTACTCTGGCTTGTGCAGTGGGGCCTCTGTCAATCAAACTTGTTCCACTGCATCCTGTTGATGCTTGAACACAATGGGGTGTAGGAGGTTTGGAGGTCAAATCAACATGTTGGACTACTGTCATGTGCCTCAACATGTTCCTGATTGTTTTATATGTTTTCATGTGGTGTGGTGCATTTTCCTGTGGGGGTAGTCCAGTGACATTTGGGATTTCCATTTGCATGAGGGAGTGTGTTTGTTCTGGGACAATGTTTATTTGGGTGTCTAATTCTCATCAACAAATCCAAGGTTTTCCAGCAGAACAGCACATAGTACCAATATGATCAATTTTATTCACTTCACCTGTCAGTGGTCAGAAAGTTGTTGCTGATTGGTGTATATCACAAGTAATAGTCTATCAACACTGAATGGTAAAGGCTAAAAAGTTGTCTTCCCATTAACAAATGTAAAATATTTTTAAAAAATAAAAAAAAATATTGGAGTTTGAGTTATTCTTAATTTTGACACAAAGATTTAAATGTTAATTGCAAATGCAGTTCAGTTTTAAATATATAGTAGTTTTAATAATCGATTATCAATTTTCTTGATTGCTAATGTTCAGTATTGGTATGGTCTCTGAAAAAAACATATTGGTCTGCCCACTACCCCACAGTAATATTGCAGTCATCAGTTAAAGTCAGTTAAAAGTTTGCTGTGATTAATCATCCATCTCAAGCAGGTTTTAAGTCTCAGCAAGGAACAGGAATGCTGTGTGGAAGTTAAAACGTTGTGGGAGTTGGATGATGTAATTTTTTTAAAGGTCATTGGTAATCAAGGAGACCATTAACTGTAAAACAGTTTGAGCTGACATAAATTTGCAGTAAAAATGAAAGTCTTGATGTCAAAATTGAGAGTAACACAAACTGCAATATAAACTTTTTTTGAGATGCCCTCATTGTTTAATTAAAAGAGAACATTCCAACGTTTATCCTTCCATGTTTATGTTGTCACTCTTGATATGGCACATAACTAAACTGAGTGCTGTGGGCAGAACATTGCAGACTGCAGATAGAGATCCAGCTGCATCATAGTCAAAGTAGTGCTTCTTTAAATTACTTTTTTGGAAATCAGTTAATAAAACATAACAAAACTGTGAATTGGAAGAATGCTGAACATCAGATCTGATTATTAGTCGGATCGATAAAACCTGGCTTTTAGTCACCAGTATTTTTCAGGCTTTTGCGGCTAAATAAACAATAATGACATAAAAAACTGAACTTATAATAGGCTCACACTTTAAACTCCAAAGTTTCCCTCATCACAACAGTTGAGATGTGGCTTGATAAACCTCTAACACATGCTCACACACATTTAGGTTACTTAGTTCACACTACTCAAATTCAGAACTTCTAAATGCAACAAACTCTGTATGTAATCTTCAACTTTAAATCCATAATCTGAAGATAATCATTTTTAATGTCACTTACAGTAAAGTAAGGAAAAGCAGAAAGCTGTCACATCGGAGAAACAGTAACCAGCAAATATATTGACAGTTTGTGCGGACAAACTATTTAATTTTCGATCAGTTACTTTTGTTATGACCACCATCCAATTAAATGATTGTGCCTTTCGGTGTAATCGATGCTTCTCTCTGTTGTAGGTCGCTGTAGAGTCACAAAAATAGCTGATTGGCTGCTAAGTGTTTCCTTAAAACCCCTGCCATCAACACACTGTAGGGAGTGTGCTATTCTTAGGTTTGAGGATAGGGAAGTGGTGAATAGCTCATTGTGTAAGTCAGCAATTAAGATTAATCTCACTGAGTGAAGATAGGCCCCAGGCCAGTTTCCTGTCAGTTTTATGACCCACAGTGTTTTCTTAGCTGGAGATGGAGGATCCCTGCTCTGCATGTTCATCCTCATGACCACTTAGGATTATTTACATAGAATCCCACATAGGGGAGTAATTATGGCTGCCTCTCATATCAACATGCAGCCATATAATGCCTCATTTATCTGATATGACTCCCACTGGTTACTTTACATTTCTGAGAATAGCTTGATATAATGTGTTTCTTAAAGTATTTGAGCAAGAAATGTTTTAGTTCAGTTTAAAAATAAAAAGTAACAGAATTTCTACAATAATGCATATTTTACGTTTTGTTCCTGTGTGGGCTTAGCTTATTTAATTTTGTAAGCTGCTTAATGCACAGTTTTAATAGGGCCACTGTCGACTGAACATCTCCTGCGGTGTGGCTAAATGAAGAATATCTGGAGTATTGTTAGGCAGCATGTGCTTGTCCGTGGTTACAGCCGCTCACAGCAGTGGTGCACCATCTGCCAGGTGTTGTATAATGCAGTATTTATGTGTCTCCCTGTCCTCTGCCCTACATGCTTGGGACTCAAATTGAAATATTGACTTAAAGTTTGTGTATTTGCTGACCTCTTTTCCGATTGTCTTGCTTTGTTTATGGCAAGAACCTGCTGTCATGACGGGTTACTCTGAGACTCTCACACAGAAATCAAGTTGTGGACCGGTTTTTTACAGACCTAAGCACGGATGAAAGCTCACGCGGCTTCCATCCTTTATATCTGCAGCCATGTGTTCAGGAAATCTTAGTAGTAATAAAGGCGAAGACACGCAACCACCTAGTGAAAAGTTAAATCCAAGACACAGCTGTTAGTGTTTGTGATAGAAGGATGCACTTGAAGTGATGTGAGTGAAGATGACAACTGATGACTGAGAAATAGTTCATCCCTCAGATCCCTCTGAGGCTGTTTGTTTTTATATTTCTATTATGTATATTCTATATTATTCTTAATATTTCAAGGAATTTAGTTGTGCTTCTCTGCAAATATATATTCTAAAACATTATATGTGTGTGTATATTGTTTTTTATACTCACCTGTGCTCATTTTCTTATATTTATATCAAGTATAGTAAACACATCATACTCTCTGAAGTTGCTCTAATGGATTTTTGGAGTTCTTTCATGTACTTATTTGCACAATTCAATCATATTAACCAATCAGCCACGATGTTACAACCACCTGGCCAATATTGTGTAATTCCCCCTTGTGCTGCCAAAACAGCTCTGACCCATCAGAGCATGGACATCTCTACCGGTTTCATGTCGTGTCTGACATTTTGCCATTGGCAGTGGATCCTCTGTGTCCTGTGGGTTGAAAGGTGGGGCCTCTGAGGATCAGGTTTGTTCCGGTGGATCCTGTGGATACTCGATCAGATCGGATCTGGGGAAGCTGCAGTAATCTTTGTCGGGCTCCTTGAACTGCTCCTGGTTTTAGTGGCGTGTTGGGTGCATTGTCCTGCTTGGGGAGTGCTGTTGCCATGGGGAGATGTTTAGGTGGATGGGACATGTCGAATTAACATCCACATGAATGCCAGCACCCAAGGTTACCTAGCAGAGCCTTGCAATGTAACAAGATAATCCTCTATCATGATGTTGTGGCTGATCGGTGTAGTATGAGGTACTGTAGTATTTATAATGTATATGGCTTTTTTAATATATAAAGTATAAAGTTCCTTTATTAGCTTGTTTTGCTTTTTATTATCACATAGTCTCATATTTAAGTCCTACTCAAATGAAATACCAGCTAAATACCCTTTTTTGGTGTCCTGTTTTCCCCTCTGTGTCCAGGGTGATCAATGCAGGAAAGAGCACACTGAATGAGGACCAGGCCTGCTGCGAGGTGCTGGTGGTCAAGAGAAGACCTGCAGGAAGCTCCACGCCCAACCGAACGCCCATGGCTCGCAGGAGGTCTTCCCTGCCCAACGGAGAGGGCCTGGGCCTCCGGGAGAACCTGGTGAGTCAAACTGAAGGGAAATCTGTAACGCTTCCCCCACTTCGACAGACATTCTGCAGACACATTTTATGACGACAGAAAGTGACGGCTTAAAAGAGTGCAGTACAAGCAGCAGTGAGATCTAATTTTTTTTTTTTTCCTTAGAAGTAATCACACACTGACTGGATGGATGAACGTATGTCCAGCTAAAATGATGATTTTTTTAAAGTACTGAAGTTATAAAAAGGCTTTTGGGTAGGGTCAAGTGGAGAGTCTCATAAAGAAATTCAGTGCACACGTAAAAATAAGTCAGGCGAGGATTTGTTATATTTTTAGAGCAGATATTAAACAAATCAAAAGAACAAATCCAAACTGAGTTTTATACTTTAATTCAGGTGCTGTTGATGCAAGCAACTATGAAAAATGTCCAACCATCACAGACTACATTTTTTTTTTTAACATTTTAGCATGTATTTAGTGATGAAATCTGGGTAGTAATCATAGTGACTTTCGTCCTTGAATGTCCCCGGGGCGTTCTGTCGAGACCTGCTCTCCCCTGGTCCTGTCCCATCAGCAGTTTATTGGGGCGTACAGCACAGCGTCCTTTACACACCACATTGGCCTTCAGCAGCTCTCACACACAAATAGGCTGATACACTCCGAAGGAGAACTCTGTATCATTATGAAATGTGAAGTCGCTGCTATTTGCTTTCAAAAGGCAGTGAGCTACATTCACACAGTATATTGACACTCGTAATTCAGTCACTCAGTGGTGGCGCTGTTCTTTTTTACAAAGTGAAAAACAGTAAAAACCACAAAGCATCTAAGTTTACTAGCTGCCTTTCTCTTTCTGTCATTATAAATGTTGTCATTTCTGCATTGTTTCATTGTTCTTTCCTCAGTCACACACTAAAATGCTGCTCCTAACATTCCCTCTCAGCCCACCAGCACTTTACTCAGGCCAGCCCAGAGCCTACAGCAAACTCATGCAAGTACCTCATGACTCACTACTGCAGTGGTGCTACACCAATAAAAGTCATGTAGAGCCTTTCCAGTGCTTTGTGCTTGCTTCATAGACTCACGCTGTAGATTCTAAAACCAGAACTTTCGCATATGCAGAAATATGTGCTAGCACTGCCTTACGTTCAGTGGCCATAAAAAATGCAGTATGCGTCTCTTGTTATCATTTTATATATGCGTCATGACATAATGTGCAACAGCGAACTCATGTCTATACTTACGTTATATGAGATGTAAACACTGATAGTGGAGTTTAAATGGCATGTAAGAGTCTTGACGCAGAAAGCAAATCAATGGATTCAGGAGAACGGAGGATCATAAAATGAATGTGGTTTGTGAAGACGGCAAACTCAAAGACATTCGATCAATGAGCCAGATCACAGGAAACCTTGTTTAAACAGGACGTAGGAGGTGATCCTTTGTAGATCAAGACAGTACAAGGTTTTGGAGCACGTAGTGCATCATCCCGGGCCTATTAAAACCTGCAGATTGAAGCTAGAGCAAACATTTACATCATAGCAGAGCAGGCTCATCCAATCATAGACATCTGGCACCCCCAAGGGGAGGTTTACATTTGGATCAGATCACTGAACTGACCGCTGCAGTCTCCTGGCAGTGTTCCCACTGAGCACCTGTGGGATGAATTTGAATGCAGCGTACAAAGGAGCTTTCATACATTAACTGTACTGTGACGCACAGACGTCTGCATGAGTTTATTTACATAGTACACAATGAGCGGTAGCTGTGCTTGTTCCAGTTTGCTGTTAAACTGAATTCTTATATTATTCTGGTCACTGAAACGACAGATAGTGCACCAGTGGTTCCCAAACTTTGCAACCCTGTTCTCATCAGGCTGTAGTATGCATGCAATTCCTCTAGTAGTTTTTGATTGTTTTTATTTTGTTTGCTTTTAGATGCCTGAAGTGGTAAATCTGTCCAGCAAAGAAAAAAAGCAAAGTTTAAAAAACAGATTTTAAAAACAGCCATAAAAGTGGAGGTGTATAGTTTCTTCTTTCCTCCAGGGATTTATAGTATCTTGAGACCAGTTGATGGGTCCTGAGCCTCCAGGTTTGGAACCACAGCTGTGTATCTTGTGGCTGCAATGAAGAAGGATACTTTGGCTACAGTCACACTGTTATCATTCTGGATGATGAGTCATTGCATTTCATCCATTTAGATGAGAAGATATCTTGGAGCTTGTAATAAAAATAATAATGGAAAGCTCTAAATTCCTTAGCCTCAGTGATGGATGCTGCTGTTTATGCCCTTTAGAGATGCTTCTTACGTCTGATTTGAATATCTGATTGTCTGCAATCAAATCCTTATCAATTCTTAAATATTATTCATATTGACAGTTAGCCAAGAATATACAGTTTTTTCAGTCGACTGCTGACAACAAACAATCAAACTATGTGCAGTGTTCTCAGCAGACAGTCGTATTGATCATTTACACTCAGGATTAGTTTTCTCCATAGAAGATAAATAGATTTTCAGGATGTAGTCGATCATGTTGATAGATCAGTGTGATTGCAAAGTCTGACAAAGTTCCTCTTCTCATGTTACATCCTGGAGACGCAGATGTTGACACAACTGATTAATGTATGTGTGGCTGACGTGTGCTCTTCCCTGTGTGCAGGATGGCTCTGAGGATCTGACCTTTCACTACTGGGCGTTGTTTGATGGCCATGCTGGTTCCGGGGCAGCTGTAGTGGCCTCCCGTCTCCTCCATCACCACATCGCCCTGCACCTTCAGGAGGTGATGGAGATCCTCTGCACCCCCAACCTGCTGCCACCCACATGCCTGGGCGAGGAACCCATCAATCACCACCTCACCCCGACATCTCAGCGCGCCCTCACCAGGGCTGCTTCGCTCCGGGGGGCCGCAGGGGCTCCAGGCTCCCCCAGCACCCCACCCACACGATTCTTTACCGAGAAGAAGGTTTCACCCGAGAGCTTGGTGATCGGAGCCATCGAGAATGCCTTCAAAGACATGGTAAGAGACCTGTGTTTCATATAAAAATCAAAGTTTAACTTTTCAATGTTAAAGATTTGTTGACTAATGTGATGTGGAGATGATGCACACCATTCATCAGATATAGTAAAAACAATATGCTCCTGAAACTAATCCTCTTGTTGTTTAAAGAAAAACATAAAAAACATACAGTCCCCATTTTGTGTTTGTCTGCAACTGTGCCTCTAAATCTGGGACTGTCTTCTCAGTTCCGCTCTGATGTTTTAAAACAGACTTCACAATAGAGAAGCATAAAAATGAGCCGGGAGGAGATTTATTGGCACTTTTTAACACGACAGTAACATCGGGAAGAAAAGAAGCATTTAAGCCGAGCTTGTGTGATGTCTAATTTTCGATAATTCCCGGGTTGGATATCCCCATCTAATGTCATCCAAACTTGTTGCTCCAATCCTTGGTTTTATGTGTGGGTGGAGAACGTGCCGCAACTATCTGAAGACTACAAAGAAAAAAGCTTTTCCAGCTGTGTTGCCTGGAAGCAGGGCGTGGTTTGGAAATGAAAAGAAGCTTACAAAAAGGCAAAAAATAGGATGAACTATATTCTGTTTGCACAGCCTGCAGTCCAAATAACTGTTAATCTTTGCACACACCTTCACCTTACATACACAACTAAACAGAAGTTGATAAGAATTTTCCAGCCTACTGTTGATTTTTACACCACATGCTGCAGCATTTATCAGTGGATGTGTACAGACAGCACTGTGCAATCAGTGTGCTTAGATAACATCCATTTGGCTCTAATTGCATCAGCTGATATTGATTCATTGTAGTTAGACAGTGAAGTGAAGCAGACAGGCCTCTAAATTTCCTGTAGGCTTACAAAGAGAAGCGCACACACACATGACTTGTTTTCCTGACTTTCTATCACAGTATGCTACATGTAACCTTTAACTAAAACGACACTCAAAATTGACTCTACATAGATGATTATCAACTCCCTGTCAACTTGAAAAGTGACTGTAAAAAGGTTTGCGGCGCTTTCTCAGAATGAGTTGTGATGTGAATCATGATCTCTCAGTTACAGTTTATTGCAGGTTTTCATGGTGTAAAACCTCGTCGAACCACAGATGAGCCATGATTCACCCTTTATGCTGTCCTCTCATTTGCTCAAAAGATTATTGTCAGATGACTGTTAGTCCAGCTATCTCTCAACAGCTATCTATTTCATACTTATAAGTGACATTTCCAGTATTTACAGCACTCTACGTTGAGCTGAACTTGTCTGGAGTGTCATCCTGCCATTTGGCCTGTACCAGGTGGGGGAATTGATAAATAGCCTAAGGTGTGATCGCACACAGTAAATTATACTGAAACCATGATAACAACACAAACATGTACACTTTCCAAATTCATAATGCATGACTGTTTCCCTCGAAGCACATGGTGTCGGTCAGACAGCAAATGCAGTGCCAGGAGAGGTGATGTACTTTCCCCTTCGAGCTGCTGCAGGTCACTTTCTCACACACACACACACACACCATCTGACTGTGGTGAAAGTGGATGTTGAGACTTAACTCACGGAGAGGCTGAGAGATCAAGAGCAGAGCCAATCAAAACAGTGCAGGCTTGTCTGACAGGGAGGGTCACAGGTCACTGGTTTCAGTTTCATCATCAGGGCTTTGAACACTCTCCGTGCTTGCCTGTACTTATCCGTGCCTGGGTTACGAAATAATAGCGATTGTATACACTCTTACACTGAGGGATAAAATCTGCTTGTTTTAAAGTTACAGAAATTTTATTAATGGTAAATCAGAGTTTGCTGTGTAGACAGTATAATGCTGGCCAGAAAAGTAAAATATGCAAATGACTTAAAGAAAATACAGTGTGCAAGAGAAACAATAAAAGTTAATGTACAATAATTAAAGAAAAATTTACATTACTAAATGATGAAAAAAACAAGACCAGAGTAAATCCTGTGAACACAGACCTCATTAAAATGAGAAGATTTGAGGTTTCACCCTTTTTGCTGCGTTAAGCTGAAATCTATTATCTAATTACAAAAAATGCCCTTGAGCCCATGAGGTTCTTTTGAAAATTCTTGTTTTATCAAGAACATGTGCCCAAAATCCAAATATATTCACTTTACTGTCACAGAACAGGAAGATAACAAAATCACGTTTTTAAAAAGCTAGAAACAGAGAGGTCATGCCATTTTTGCAAAAACAAACACTAAAATGTATTTAGTTTCTATGTCCTTACTGCTCTAAGACCTCTCCCGCCTGGCCTCGTGAACATGTTAAAACAGATGCTCTGCATTATGTTTAAGTGAAGCTTTTCCCGCATCTGCACACCACATTTTTTTTGCTGAAAGATATCATTGTTGATGAGATCTCTGGGAGGTTAAATCTTGATAGAGGGCGGTGTGGATACAGAAATCCGAGTACTCAGTGCCTTCTGGTGCTTCCATGTCTTCACCACTAGGTGGTAGTATGCTATTAATAATTCTTTCCAAGCTGTATGGCCTTAAAAAGAGGAGTAGTATATAGAGGCACGTACTGTTAGGTGTGTGTGGGTGTAATTAATGCTTGTTTAAATCAGTTAATACACTTTTTTGGTGACTGAATGGGTGATTTTGTTTCACTGAGTCATGAGTATTGATTTTTAAGTTTCTTAGCATGATATTTGAACCATTATTTGATGTAGTTGTAATGTCACAACAAAATTTGTTAAACAGGGTGGCAATAAAGGTCAAAAAATAACAGGATATTGAAATTATAATACAGTTTTATGCTGAAAACCCAGCTAGATTTTTTTGTTCTAAAAAAGAGAGTTCTGCAAGGTTGTGTTTCTATTTTTAGTTCCCAGAATGTGCTTCAGGGTGGGATGCCGTTCAGAAAGAAATTCTAAAAATGTTTGGTGATAACATTGTCAGACCATTGTGCCCCAAACATTTCTTAAAACATGTTGCGTAAGTCGCCTTGAGAGTGTCTTTCCTCTGATAACATGCAACATTGTGTAACATTTTAGGTATTTTATAAAAGACATTTGATAATGTGTTGCCTCAACAACATCCCTAAAACATAATATTTCAGGCAGAATGTTCCACCTTTGTCGACACACCACATTACAGAAACGCTTTACAGAGAAATCTTCTTTCATATAATTCCTCATTAACATCTTGAAACCATCTTCTGAGCGTTGGTTTGAAGACGTTCTTCCTTTGTTATCATTTAACATAATCTGTGGCCCTGGCAACATCCTTTAAATGTTGCAGGTAAATGTTATGTCTTATGAATACATGTCCTTAAGTGTTCTTTGAATATTAGAATATAATCTTTTCCTTTAAGCATTATTATAACCTGTAGGTTATGTTAGTCAGTGTAATGGGAACATTTCCTGCTAGCTATGAATTCAGTACATGCCTTGACTTCATGATGCAGTGGTTTTCTCTTATTTGCTGTCCCTGTTTCTCCCACTTTACCTTTTCCCTGTGGTTTACATATCTGCCCTAAACTCCTTGCTATATGTGCCTCCCTCCCTCCCTCCCTAACTTGCACTTCAAAAAGCTATATTTTAAAGCTTATAAGATGTATTTTCAGTTCACTGTTTTCACTCATTTGTTTTTCCAGGTGGTTACAGCTCTCAACTATAGACTCTAATTACAGTACTTACTTTCCTCCACAGCTGTCATTTGTTTTAATTTCAGTAATAATTTTTGTAAAATTAGATGCAGTTTGTTTCAAATGGCACACATTTCCTCTTGGAACGAAATGCTGTCACTTCTGCTTCTGCTGACTAAGTACCCAAAAGTCGAATTTGGCAGAATCTCACCCCTTTAAAGCCTCCCGTCTTATTTTTTTAATGAAGCTCATTCTTTAAGAAAATGGGAAGTGTCAGGGAATCTTGGGAAGGTCTGGTATCTCTCTAAATCTCTGTCTCAGAGTTCGCCGAGCCACTGTATCTTATCAGCGGGAGCCGCCTTTAACTCTGACACGACTCACTGCGTCCTTCTGGAAGTGGAGTAACTGCCGAGGCCCGATAAACACTCAGGGAGGTGCAAATATCAAAACCAATGTGTAGCTCAGAGACACAGGCTTATCAGCTGAGCTCTGTGTCGAGCAGGGACAGAAATAAGAGGTCGATGAGATCACTGGCCTCATATGACCCTCCTCAGTTTAGGAAATATATTCGTGGCACCTGGCTGATTGTATGTGTGTGAAATCTAGTTGAGCTGTACTTTAGCTGTAACTTGACATCCTACCACTATTAAGGAACTACTTTTTCCCCCTCATTCAAGAGTGTGGTCTTTCAATTTAAGAGCATTATGTCTCCATTTTAGGTTCACATTTTGTAATGGCTTCCCTAAAAACCCTGCCCTTCGTCTCAAATAGCCCCTGCTTGAGTGCAAATCTTACTTAAAATGGTTTGTGTGCACTTAGATATGCTGTTGCCTGCCCAAATTTCCTGTGCTTTAGTTCTGTCCTCGTCCTCAGACAGCTTCTGTGCACTTGTGAAACTTCTGCTCGCAAATTTGGGCTCTCATTCTTATCTTTGTGAAACAACCCTGTCAAAATTGCTGCAGCCAATATGCCACATATGAAATCACCAATGAAATCATCATTGCCTCCGTGCAGGCGTGTTCGCTTTACTTCTTCGACGTCCCTCACAAGCATGTTCATCAAAACCTGCCCTCCAAAGTCTTATTATATGTACCTCAATTGTTTTTTGTGGGATTTATAGAGTTAATACATATACCAGTGTTTGCATGTAAGAGCTAATAATAGCCCCATAGCACACTGGCTTTCCATTGGGTCACTTTTGGAGACAACTAGGTCAGTTAAGTTCTTTATAGTATCCCTTCTGTTTAAGCAGGTTCAGCAGATCACTGGCCAGCATGGATAACTCAAATCAAGGACCTCAGTAAAGTGTTTTATTTTAAATACACCATCACTTGATTGATAAAGGCATATTTGCAGCATGGGAATGCATATATGGTAATTTGCTTGACTTTCAAGTGTTAATTGCATGGTACAATGGGAACACTGTGAGAGTACGTGTATTTACTCCGAAAGTCCTCCACAAAATCAAGTGATGTGCATATAATAAGCCCCGGAAGGCCGGAGAGGATGGACCTGGCTACACATTACCCGCTCGTAAGGGATGTTGTAAGAAGTGAAGCGACACTGCTACATTACGACATTGATCAGCGTCATACCTGACATTCTTTGGTAAGGTTGTTTCACAGAGATAATTCACAGTAAGGTTACAAATCTGAGCAGAGGTTTCATGTGCGCACAGAAGCAGTCTGGGAGTGAGGAGATACACTCAAACTAAAGCACAGGGCATTTATGCAAGCAAACAATATATCTGAGTGCAGACAAACACTTCCGAGTAGATTTGCACCCAAACAGTGGCTATTCAAGGGAGAAAATGGAAAAATAAAGTTAAGCTGAAAGCCATACTCTTGAATAAAGGAAGGAAACTTCATACCACTATGTGAGTCCTTTAGTCCTCAGTCTGTGAGTTGGGTGATCAGGAATAGGTAAATGTAATGCAGCCAGTTAGCATAGCTTAGCATAAAAACTGGAAACAGCTAACCTGACCGGCTCATAAAGCTCCTTAATCATCGTCTTGTATTTGGTATGTACAAAAACTGAAGAGCAAAAACAAGAGTGTATTCGTTACCATTGTTATCATGAGGCCACCACCTACACACAAGGTCACATGCTCCGAGCCAGAAAATAGTTTCGCACATAACCTCCCATGGAACCAAAATTTGTTGGTTTTTACATGGTTTTGATGTTTAAATGGTTTTACAAAGCAAGATATGACCCATTTATAAGTAAAATTCAGAAGTGCTAGGTAGCTAGGTTTTGTTATTTGCACAAAACCAGGTTGCATGTTTGTGCTAAGCTAAGCTAAGCAGCTGCTGGCAGTAGCTTGAAATTTGGCAAATGGGCATAAAAGTTGTATTTTTTCTGTGATTCTTACTACGGAAGTGAAGAAATGGTTTATCTCAAAATCTTAAACAGTTTGTTTTATAAGTTGCCTTTGAAGTGTTTTCGGGGTGTATTTTTTTTTAACTATGGACAATCCATGCTAGTTTTCTAGTAATGCTAAGCTATAGCTCCATCTGTGACAGAGCTGAGAGTGGTATAAAGATAAATTTTATGCGTATTGTTCAAAATGTTGAAATACTAATTTAATGGTTTTCATAAAATAAGCAGTTTAGGATTAGCCTTGAGGAAGTTAAGGTTAATTAATTACCTTTAGCAATTTCATACCACATTCAGGATGTATTATCCCAGCACATATTTTTTGTGAGGTGGTGTATAACCAGCACGTCACCAGATGATGACCTGTCAGTATCCAACAGTTGACTATTAATGTGTGAATACTGACTTTCACTTGGTCAAGGTAGGTGATTGTGTATGTGTTTGGTACAAGGTTCTTAATGCTTTTTATGAAAGTAGCATTAGCGCCGGTATTCTGAAAGATTTTGCCCAGAGGTCTTTCTTGTCGTCAAAAACAGCTGATACGTCTCGGCTTTGGCTAATTAGTTAAAAATGATTAATTCTGTTAATTACCTGCCACATTGTCCATCATCAAAGTTCTCCATCTTTCCTGACATTCAACCTCTTTTTGTGCCCGCACTGCTCCCCGACTTATTCCTTCACATGTCCTGCTTTTAGGCCTTAATAGGTTAAGGTTCTCTAATTTATTCTGCAGATTCAGTAACAAAAAATACTGCAAAAAAGCTTAGAAAAGGGAGGTTCTGATCTGGTATAAGCTGGTTTGAATGGTGATGATGGCTTTTGGGAGAGGAGGATGCAAAATCAAACACTGATCATGGGTCACGTTAAATTAAAACTAGGAAACATCTGTTCACATCTTCGTAGGCCTGTTTTATGTCTCTTTATACAGTGCTGTTAAAAACTGTTCACAAAATAGATTTCTGTAGGGGGCAAATACTTTTTTTTTTAATTTTTAATTTTTTTTTTAATTTAAACCTGTGACTTTAGGAATTGTCTAAAGATTGAACACAAGAATATTGAGGTATTTGTCTGGATGGGAAGATATGGGACGACAGTTGATGTAGTTTAGTGGGGTCAAATGTGTGGGTGTGTACTGCCTGATACTGTTTGTTTATGCTGTCTTAGGTGTGTTCCAGATTTTTTTTCTCCTGAATGAGTTTATATGAGTGGATTTAGAGGAATATAGAGGAATAATCCTGTATCGACGATGTTGCTAGAGTTATTTACCTGATGATTATTTTATTTGCAGTCAGTTATGTTCTTGTCTAATTGGACTGTGTAATAATATGATGATGCGGACCTGGATGACTACTTATTTGCCAGTCCTGCCTAGTGGTATTTACTGCTCCCTGAGTTATTCCTTTACATTTCCTGCTTCTAGGCCTAATAGGTTAAGGCTGTCTCATTTATTCTGCAAATTCAGTAACAAAAAATACTGCAAGGAGCATAGAAAAGGGAGGCCCTGACCTGGTATAAGCTGGTTTGAATGGTACAATGATGATGGTGCAAAATCAAACACTGATTATGGCTCTTGTTAAATTAAAACTATAAAACATCTATTCACATCTTTGTAGACCTATTTTGGAGTGGATTGAGAGGAATTTAATTGAAGGAATAATCTTGTATTGACCTTGTTGCTACAGTTATTTACTGGATGATTACTTTATTTGCAGTCACTTACGTTTGTTCTAATTAGATTGTGTACTGATATGATGATGCGAAACTGGATGATTCCTGTTGTGCCAGTCCTACCTAGTGATATTTTTCATCTCTCAAGGAAATAATAAAGATTTTAAGACGTGCAGAAACTGCTTTGGCACTAGAATGGCAGCTAGGGCAGTTGGGAAAAATGGTATGTGAAATTTGGTGCATCTCTCTCTCTCTCTCTCCACCTTCTGGTTATTTCGTGTGATTCTTCCGGTCTGAACTGGAGTCGAGATAGGTGTAGGTGTTTATGCAGACGTTTCCATTATTGAAGACTTGCCTGCAGCAAGAGGTATTGGACACAGCGAGGATAAATATGTATGGCTCACTAGGAATTCATAATTCATGCAGGGTGAAGGACACATTTGTTCACCCCCTCCTCCTGCCCCTCCAACCCCTACCCTCAAGAGTAGTGTCTGTCAGGCGTGTCTACACAAACACACACTCGTGCTCGGATTTACACACTTAATGCATCTTGCATCTATGCACAAGCACACATTTATGCACACTGTGCCCGCGTGCACTAGCAGTCCCTCTGCTGTCTCCTGTCAGAGAAGCACACATACATTCACGTTAGTGTAACGAACAGAAACGCACACACACTGACGAGTTTATTCTGACGGAGGTTGTCAGTGACGGAGCAGAGGGCGATGCGCTTTAGCTGGGGTGAACATCCCTCATGGGAAAACATGCTCAGGAAGGACTAGTGCGAATGTGTTTGCCAAACGTTTTCAGTCGCACTCAGTCTGTTGATTGTGATGGAGGGATGCAAATGAGGCGCCCGAGGGGTCACTCATTCCCTGGGATATCTTTCAGCTTCTGTTTTGCGATTAAAGGCCCCCGAGGAGCTGTTAGCAACCAACAACAGCCACAGAAGGGGTTAAAATGTAGTCGGAGCAGCTTGGTTCAAATTTATGTTACCATTTTGATTAATTCAGTGACAGGTTAATTATTCATCTAATTAATGAACTGATTGCATGGTTTTCTTCAAATCATTTTTGGTTTAATTAGCACCAAATTAATCTGGGCTAATTAACTGGTGTAATAACCAGCAGCCCCTCCAAACTTTCTCTTCTGTCCTTTAGGTTTCCATTCTTTTTATTGCGCCTTGACTTATGGCGCTCGTGATAAATGAATTCATTATGGTGCTATAATTAATAATAGCATCATGGCTGGTTTTAAGTATCCAGGCGGTATTTTACTTGGTATCACGTTGGGGCTTAAACGCTATATGGCGCTGCGTGATAGGAAAAAGTTTTTGAAGGCTGTGATAATCAGAGACATGATAATGTTCAGAGGATGGGTTTGGATTATAAGGTTCTCCTCAGAGGATTCATGTGCATCTTCTGTATGTGTGTGTTTCTATTTAGGATGTCCAGATAGAGAAGGAGAAGGCCGTCTACAACATCTCAGGTGGCTGTACTGCGCTGGTGGTCATCTATTTGCTTGGAAAGCTCTACGTTGGGAACGCCGGAGACAGCAGGTGTGATACTCATACACACAAAGGAGTGTGCACTGCCGTGCAACACACACGTCCTACCATATAAGCGTCTTTTTGTGTCTTCCACTCACCTCCTCGTGCCCTGCAGCCAGCAGGAGCAACTGTGTCCCTTCCTAAATAAACAGAGTTTTGCTTTGTCTGCTCCTCTCCCTCAGAGCTATCATTATCCGGGCCGGGGAAGTCATCCCCATGTCAGCAGAGTTCACACCAGAGTCAGAGAGACAGCGACTGCAGTTCTTGGTAAGAAAGAACCCTCCTCAGCTCGTTTCTAGCAAGCACAGCTGTCAGATATTAGCAGTGCTGACCTCCCCTCCTGTTGAGACACCAGCTATGCTTAGCTCTCTTAGTCTCTCTTACGCGGCCTGCTCTCTTTGCCAGCTTAATAGACTATGGAATTGTTTTTCCTATCCCTTGGGCATGTCAATCTCCTACTCTTGCTGTTTTTTTTTTTCCTTTTCATATCAAAGGCCTACATGCAGCCCCACTTATTAGGGAACGAGTTTACACATCTGGAGTTCCCGAGGAGAGTGCATAGGAAGGAGGTGGGGAAGAGGATCCTGTACCGTGACTTCACCATGTCTGGATGGTACGTTAACTGATGAAAAATGATTCACTGATTGTTTTGGGGTTTTTTTTCTTGAATTTCTGATCGCAATGTCAAATGCAATGCGGAAATGACACAGTCAGCCAACAGTGAGGATACTAAAGTTTTTTCCCCATTTTGCTCCTTCAGTATGTTTGTCAGTCAATTTGCCCTCTGCCTTCCTGGGAAATTATTTATTGCTAAACACATTTGTTAAAAATATTGTTCAGTGTTTTTTTTTTACTTGTGTATCTGCTTGGCTCTGTTTATGAACCCCCAGAGAGGCATTTCTGCAAGCTAGTCTTATTATCTACATCTGACTCTTCATGCAATGTACTGGTTATGAAAATAGACACTAATAGCACTTCTGTCCAGTTCAGTGTCTGCCAAAGTGTCGGAAAAACAAACATTCGAAGCTTCACTGTCAGAGGGAGGCCAGAAAGTGTCCTTGACATTTCTTCATCTGTGTATGACAAGAAGTCATGAAGGAATTTGTGGGCAAAGCGAAGACTTCCTATCTTGTCGTGGAGAGAGAAATTACAAAAAAAGGTCAGAGAGATTCAGGGAGATGAAGTGAGATGGAGGAAATGAGAAAATACATAAAAACCAAGAAACAGATGGAAATGTGAAAGCATGGTAAGAGGACCGAGGAGAAAGAAAAAGGGCACCAAACAGACAAAAGCTGAGTGGAGGAACGTTGATATTTACATCTCCAAGTGTCCACTTTACATTTTTCTGTGAGAGAAAAACAAGTTCTGGTGATAGATTATTTAATTTAATCTCGCAAGGACTTTAACCCTGAAGTCACACTGTGGTTAAAAACACAGCTACAGTACTAAGGCCACATTAGGGTAAAGGGTAGGGTCTTGTGTTTAACTTTTGCCAGTGGTAGAAGAAATATTCAGAATAATTTAAAAAAACTCAAAAATAAAAATCTGTATATAAAGATTTACTTGGGTTTCCCCCACTACCTTTACAGGAAGTGTAAAAAGCAGCTAAGCATGTGACTAATCGGAATGTTTTATAAATATCTTGTATTATGCAATCATCATATTATATGTTATAAGGTGATTGAGCTGACGTTTAATTTCACCGTTATAAATGTTTCTGCTTGAATGAAGCAGACAAGGCTTTTAACCTCCAATAACGCAGGACAGAGTTTATTTAATCCAACATGCTGATTTAGGTTGTGTATGTCAGTTTCTCTCTCGCTCTGTGTGTGTGTGTCTGAGTATGTCAGTATGTGTGACAGTGTGTGTGATCACTGTTGTATTTCAGGTTCCTAAGTTGAATCTTAACGTGAAGTTTAGCTGACTAGCTGTCAGACGCGTGTTTTGGAACATGAAGTGCAATAATTGTCTCTGAAATAGAAAACAGAAGAGAAATATAGAAATACCTCAAAATACATGTACGTGAATCCAGTGTGAGTAAATGCACTTGATTACATAACAGCACAGTTGTTGCAGCAGTAATTAAGTCATCCCAGAAATTGAAGTTCTTTGTTCTTTATGTGTTTGGATTGTGTTTACCCCCTGCAGAAAATGTGCTGTGCATATTTATGTGTTGATGCAGATACTAGCGATAGAGGGACAGCAAGGTTAAAAGAGCGAGTGGACTGAGGACAAAGCGGGTGACTGACGACGGATGAATGATATTTTTTCTGACAACATCTCTGTGCAGTTGTGTTTTGTGGCTCAGCTCAGTTCAGCAGATGTAGGTCAGTCAGTGGCTGTGTTCCTTATTGGGCCCAGAACTCTCAGCCTGCCGTCTGCCTGCTTACTGTCTCAGCAGTGCAGACGGCCTGTGATGTATTTTTAATAAGGTTCTACCCATAACCCAGTTCTGCTTCAGTTTCACCCGGACTAAGTCTGGGTCTTAAATTAGTACCCTGTCAGCCAGCATGGCTGATTGCTCTGGATGTGCGTAGGTGTGACTTAACTGTGTCATCTTGTATAGGTGCAGTTCATAGGCTCTATAGGCACAGAGGATCAGTTTTTGATGTCTGTGCGGCTCTCTGTCTGTGCATGTACACGTGCATGTGCAGCTTGTGTGCCCACATGCTGCGTGTGTGTGTGGGTGTACGCTGCCGTCCAATTCCCTCAAAGGCATCCATGATCAAGGCTGTGCTCTAATGAAGGCATACAGGCCTGCAGCCCACCTCTCTGTCTTCCTCCCTCGCTTTCTTTACCTCCCTTCCCTCTCTTGGCCAGTAGGACCAGAGTGAGATCTGGCTTTGGCATCGCAGACTGTAATGGTGGTCGTTGGCCGGGACGGCAGGCGGTTTTATTTGCCCAGAGTGATGGATGTTGAGTGGTCAGTCGTGTTCGGCACGATCCAGACGCCACGGTAGCACAGGCAGTCAGGTGGAGGGAGGGAGGGGATAGATGGTGGGTGGCTGCAGATGGAAGGAAAAAAAAGAACAAGATGATGTAGTGGCCACGAAGGAGGGCAGTGTCAAATGACAATGAACAGTTTTGAAGCTTTCTCCCTTTGGTGCCCATGTCCACAGGGGTGTCTGTCCTCCCCCTGATCCTATAGACAGTGAAGGAGGGAGGAGGGGGAATAACACACACTTTCATCACTGTCATAGAGTACTGCGCAAAAGTCTTAGGCATTTAAGGTGACGGAGCTTTGAAAAATATTTGCAAAGGGATGTATGTAGAAAGTGTGGCTCCCCAGCACATATTCTCCTCACCTCAAGGTAGTTGGCAGATCAGTTGTTCCAGAGAATTTGCCGCAGTTCTTCTCTTGCCTTCTGTATCTTCGTGTAATCTCAGTCTGACTCCATGATGTTAAGATCAGGGCTCTGTGGGGGCCAGACTATCTCCTTGAGGAACTTTCGTGTGCTGAAGATAGTTCTTCATGGCTGTATGTTTGGTGCCACTGCCCTGCTGCGGTATGATTTTGGGACTGATTAGACATCTCCCTGTTGGCATAGTATGATGGATAAGCATCTACATGTCAAAAAACTTTTGCACAGTACCGTATAATCTCACTCCCCTCTCTGCTCCCCCTTTCTCTCTCCTGCTCCTCCTGTCCTTTCTCTCTTTTTCCATTATGCCTTTGTATTGGTATGACTGATTCCTGCAGCTTGCATTTGGAGAATCGCTGGGTCACTGCCATTTACTCTGGCCTTACTTTGCTCCTGAGAGCACCACTCAATCTACGAAAAGCCCATCAAGGTTGTCCAAAAAATTTATTTCAACCAACTGTCAATTGCGCCAATTTGTCTGACTCATCCGGCGCTGACACAGGCCCCGCCACAATGTCACCTCGAAGTCTGGCGACAGGTGTGTGTGTTTGTGTGTGAGCGTCTGGTTGTGCTTGTGTACGGATGTATATATAAGAATGTGTATGCAAATTATGATGCAGCGCACGCACTGCTGATGTTTTTCTGTCACCCCTCTTTGCACCAAGCGGAGATGACATCACTCTTCCACTTCTCTCCTGCCCTTCCTTAGTCACCTGCAGAGAAGATGATACAACTCCCCTCTTCCCCTCCTTCCCAGTGTCGCTCTCTTCCTCTCCCTCCCCCCACACCGCCCTCTCCCAGTTAGTCACAGGCTGCAATCTATCGGGCAACCGTACAGCCCTTGAATGTGAAAGCGGCCAGTGTTGTGGTCAAACAGCACGGCCCACGAGCAAATCTCCTTGCTGTTTTTGATGTGTCCCCAGAGCAGGGAGCAGGTATCATAACAGGATTAATGTGTATCTTTCTCATTCTGTCACACACTCGTTATCTCAAGTCTGACAGGCTGGATTCGCAGTAAACACACGTCTCGAGAGGGAGACTGTCCCCGACAGCAGGCTCCGGGGATTTCATCCAAGACATCTTTGAAATAATGACAGAAAGTGTGTGCCTCTCTGTTGTAGTTTGTTTTTTTTTACAGAGACTAACACTTCTTGAAGGTGAAATACTAAAATGAAAGGAGCTTGGAGTAATTTTGCAGGAGAAATAGTGTTAAACTAGAGAGGGTGAGACCTGTTTTAATGGTCAGTTTCACATCATCAAACTGCTATTTTAGCCAGCTTTTTTTCTTTTTTTTTTTTACCACACCATGATCACTGCAAGCATTGGTGAGGAAACACTTTCGTGGACTGTTATTTTGTGATGCAGCTCTCCACTCAGAAGAGGCTGCAGACTGTATTTCTGTGTTTGTGGGCTGTGTGTTTGCTGTGATGGTCCTCGCTCTGCACAGTTCAAAAAGTGCTGAGTGCAGCAGTGTAGCGCTCGCCTAAGGTGGAAACATATGGTGTCTCTGAGTGGAACCAGCAGTAATGTAAAAACCATCCTGGTCCCCGCTAATCTGCTTCGCAGCAGCTGAAATGCATTGGGTATGGTGTGTGGGGCAGACCTGGGTCACATGGTATTTGCACATAACGTGTTTGTTTTAACCGGCTTTTCCAACTACATGGCTTTTTTTCAATAACTTTAACCATCAAACGCATTCAAGATTCACTTTGAGCTGTTTTTATGTCAGCTATGTATGTTTCTTCCTTCGTTTCCTCCCATCTGAAGGCTAAAATGAAGAATAACCTGTATTTCTAAACGTTATTTGATCCAGGTCAGGATTCAATCAAAGCCAGATTTTTATTCGTCGCACCTGGTGTGAGTTGTGAATGGAAAACTTTGTCCTGGCAGCTCGTCTGGAAATTGGCTCAAATTTGTAGTGTTTCTGGTACAGTAAAGTTACACAGCTGTTCCTCTGACGTTCAACCGTTCACGGATGAAAAAGCGTACACTCACTATGAGCATACGAGCGCGAGTGTTGGGTTTCTTCCCTGCAAGTTTCTGAGCTGTAAATGTGAAAAGTGTATCCTAGGACTTGGCATGAATGCATACAGTATTTTACAGTCATCTTCTTCTTCATGCTGCAGCTCCGTCTGGTCCCAGTGTGAAGGTGGTAAATTATTCATTAGTTGGGGAAGTTTAAACATTGCTCTGAGAACAGAATGTGAACGTGGATAGTCTTGCATCATTCAGCCGTTTTACATCCAGACCTTCAGAGGCATACATGCACGTACACGTACACACAGCTGCTGCAGACAGTCACCGAAAACCAACAGTAAACCAAGAGAGTCTCCCACATCCATAGACGTCTCCTTTGTCGCTAGGGAGACTTTTGCAAGATCAGTTAGACAGAAAAAAAGAGAGAGAGAATTATGCTAAGACTCTGTCGTTCTCTGTGATGTCTGGGTGAATTTTTTTGCCTCACCGTCTCTCTTTTTCCTACTAACACACTCTTTCACTCCATGCCAGTCGCCTAAGCAGCAGGGCCTGTGGAGGGCACGGAAGCGGGGCATCTCCAGGGCACGTGCGTGCTGCCTGCCATAAACAAAAAACCCATTAAAGTATCTTTTCTCCTCTACGCAGGGCTTATAAAACCATAGAGGACGATGACCTAAAGTTTCCCCTGATCTACGGCGAAGGGAAGAAGGTAAGAAGTGCTCGGCAGTCGCTTGCTGACAGAGTTACTCCCACGGCCTTGTGTGCCTCGCCTGTAATCAAAGCTCACCAGGGCACCATTAGTCAGCCCCCTCCTGCCACTGTGTGGAGGAGCCAGCCAGTGGAAATCATCCCTGGCCTCTTTTTCCACCAGGATTTCGCATCCTGCACCAATGTACAGCACAGACAATTTCTGGGATCTAATGGACTTTGTTGCTTTTATGCCCCTCAGCAGGTAAAATGGAGCACCAACACATCTAGGGGTGAAAGGAGGGACTCCCATCTGTAGCCATATTTACGATGGATATGATGAAAGAAAGATGAAAATATCCAATAAGTGACAATATGTTAATTAGAGTCTAACATCACTAAAACTTGTAGGAGATTCTTGTCAGTGTTTTGACACAAACACCAAAGAAAAGGTCAGGAGCTCAGCACACTGTTCCTGACATTTTCCTTTCCCTCAGTGAGGCCGTACATGCGGTGGTGTGCAGCATCTTGTCCTTGTTGAATTGAAAAGGTCAGCGAGGGAACATGATAGATGTGCGTATATTCTCACCGTGGCCTTCACCAGCTGTTTTTTTAATACATGCAGACAGTAGATTTATGTTTGACTGATGACAGGGGCAGATGTCACACCGCAGTGTTCTCTGCCTGCAACCACAGTCAGGTTTACCCCGACGCAGTTGCCGGTGCCCACGTCGTGTCCTCTCCCTTTGAAGTGAGGCACGGAGATGGATGGCTAGATAGAGCGAGGGAGCTTTGTGCGAGGGAGAGGAACGCCAGAGCACTTCAAAGCCCGGCGCGGCAGCCTGCTGGGCCCCAGCGCTCAACAATTAATCCCAGGATGTTTCCCCTTCTCTGCTGGAGGAGCTTCGCTGCCACTTTGAAACGCTCCCTCCCTTCTCTCCACCTCTCCGTCTCCTCTGCTCCTCCATTCTGTGCTGCATACTGATCCCAGCTCGTCTCTACCAGGCCTCTCTTGCCCTCAAACTTAAATGCCCTTTGTCTGTACAGTAGATTCAATTAGCCCACTTCCCCAGTCCCGTGCCTGCATCCATTTATAGAGGCAGTAGTGGAGATCTGTCCAGACAGTCCAGTTTCATTCAGCCTATAAATGAATATAATATCATTTGAGGCTTGGAGAATGATTTTAATGCCCTCTTATAACTGGGAGATGCTGACAGTGAGCTTTTTTTTTTTTTTACTAAATGCTGCTTATCCATCCAGAGAAAGATTCCCACTGGGAGTAGTCTATAAAATGTCAACATGGTGAGGCTGTGCAGGTTATTTTTTATAGTTTTCAGGGATTGTATAATAACTTGAAGTGAATAGAATAGGCCGAGGAGAATTCACAAACACTGTATATGCTTGATCGAAAGTATTTAGCGCCAGAAGTTCATTAGAACAGTCTGGCTCATATTACAGAATGAATACCTACACAGCTGTCAAAATGATCTTAAATCATTTACCACACCTACGTTTTTTTCTAATTTTGAGAGGACTGGAAATGTACCAGAAATCCAGTGCTATCAAGTTAAAAATAATTCCACTTTATTACTTTGTTTGGCCTTATTCTCTTTGTTTTAACCAAAAATTTCATTGCGCTCCCCAATTTGATTGCACAGATCTGGGAACACAGTAACATAAAAGGAAGTCTGACATGATTGTAATCGTAATGATTATGGAGCTTTCAAACAAACCCCCAGGCAAACCAATTGTTCCAAACATTTGAAAAATCAAGATGAATGGTAAAATGATTATCCAAAATTGAAATAATCTAAACTACTGGCCTGTTTCCAAACTGCCTGATCACTGTACTGCTCGGGTTTCTTGCCCGATAGCGATGCCGACATTATTCCCAGATCTCTGCAATGTATCATGAACACCAGAAATGACGGCTCAAGCTTAGATAGTGGGTACATAAAAAAGTTTTCTTTACGGCTTCCACTGCCTCCCCCTTTTCTCTCTGTTCATTAAAAAAGGATGTCACTCACTTAGATGAGCAAAAAAACGTAATGAAAAAGACTCTTTTTGAGAACCTGAAACTTGAAGGAGTTTGTTGCCGCTCTGTTTGACTCAAATGAAGGTTGTGCTTGATACGCTGCTGGTGTTTTGCAGGCTCGTGTGTTGGCCACCATCGGGGTCACGAGAGGTCTTGGGGACCACAATCTCAAAGTGCACGATTCCAACATTTACATCAAGCCCTTCCTGTCCTGCTGTCCAGAGGTATGCAACATTTTGAGTTTGATCTTTCATTAGGCCCTCCTTGGGGCGGCACGATGCTGTAGTGGTGAGCAGTGTCGCCTTATAGCAGGAAGGTTCAGGGTTCAGCTGGGGCCTTTTGAACGCATGTGTGGGTTTCCTCTGGATCCTTCCCATGGTCCTGAAACACTAAAACATGCATGGCAACACTAAACTGCCTGTAGGTGTAAATGTGAGCATGAACCTGTCAGTCTCAATGCTTCAGGATAGGAATATGTCCATGATTGAGGGTTTGCAGTGATGTGAAAAGGGAAGTACGTTCTATGGAAATAGTTGGCTGTGTTGACATATTTGGACGAGCAAACACTCAGTCCTTTTTGGAATAGTATCTACAGATAAAGGTAATATATTGCAGCACCTTTTTTCATTATTTATTCAACAAAACTATCAATAGATGTCATATTCCGCTGTAGGAAAAGGAAAAAGCAACTTCTTGCATTTCAATTGGATTCAAATCTGGACTTTGACTAGGCCACTCCATAACCTTCCATTTCTTCTTTTTGAGCCATTCCTTGGTGGATTGGGGCTGAGGATTATTATACCGTTGAAAAGCTCAACTTAGGCTATCAGACAGATGACCTCACATTATCTTCACACATTCTTTGATATGATGCAGGATAAGTAGTTGAATCAGTGATGCAAGATGGTCATTTCCTTGAGAGAATTCCAAACCATAACATTTCCACCACTGTGCTTCACTGTCAATATGAGTTCCTTCTCCTAAAAAGCTGTCCTTGTTCTGCACTAGATGTGTACTGGGATCTAAATAATTCTATCTTTGTTTCATCTGTTCAAAACACATCACTCCAAAAGCTTTGCTTGTACTTTCACTGGAAAGCCACAGTTTTGCTCTAATGTTCTTCTTGAACGGTAAAGATTTATTTCCTGGCACGCCTCCCATTCAGGTCAAAGTCATGTAGCATCTTTCTGACTGTAGATGCAGCACTTTGACCTCAGCAGCTGCATAGTTACCTACAGATCCTGTGATGAAATTTTATGTTCTTGGAATCTTCTTTTTACCTCGGACAGTCTGCTCTTGGGTTGAATTTGTTGGGGCGACCAGTTCTGGACAAACTGGCAGTCATTTGAAATCTGCACACCTGAAAATGATTTTCCTCACAATCATTTTATTACAAATGATTTGGAAATATTTTTCAATTCTTTGCCAGACTCGTGCATCTACAACTTTATTTTCTAAAGCTCTTACAGAGGTCTTTAAATCTTGGTGTGAAGAATACACCACAGACTATTATAGCAAAGAGAACTGTAGACCTGAGATGTCAGACGTTTACATGACACTGGACCTACCTGTCACGCTTTATTCACTGACAACTAATAACCTCCGCCAAGAAGGTTGTGTTTTTGCCAACGTTGGTATGTTTGTTTGTCTGTGTGCAAAATAACTTGAAAAGTAACGGACAGAATTGGATGAAAATTTCAGGAAATGTGTGAAATAGGACAAGGAAGAAATGATGAAATTTTGGGACTGCTCCGGATCACCATCTGGATCCAGGAGTTTTTTTTAATGTAAGTGTAACCGGGTGGACAAATAAATAAGGTTTACTCTAAAAGCCACCAGAGGGCACTCTTGTTTTTGGGGTAACCCCCTGTGACCACATGAGATTTTGGGGGCTCCACGTGACAAACGGTGACAAACGGTGACAATGACGGACTTGTCTTTCCTTCCTGAGCGACATACGCACGGTTGGGCCGGCATTCTTATCTCCGGTTGTCTCCGGCGCCTGTTCATTAGGTCGGATGGGTTGAACGCCACATTGTCGGTAGGAAATTTCGACTGTATGTAATTACATTTGTATCTGTAATACAAAATATGTGAATTGGGAGATTGTGTTAGGAGGGGACTGAACCTCTTTGGCGGAGGTATGCACTCTCTGAGGGGTTTTCTAGTCTGGAACTGATTTTGTTTGAACAAATCTAAAGGTGTGCTTTCTTTTCCTGTGTGACTGAATTGTTTCTTTTTGTTTTATTTCTAAAAGTGACCTTGTCACTGTTGTCTCATTTGTCCGACTATAACAATTTAAAAGACACTGTTTTACAGAACATCAAGTGTCTACTTGTTCGAACATGTTGACAAGGTTTTCAACAGTTTCCACTTTTACTTTTCACATGGATGCAGCTAGTGGATTATGTCCTCTTTCACAATGTGCAGACAGAATAATGCTCCTCACTCACATGATTCTTTCAGGGTTAATTATAATAATAAGTTTGATGATTTACTTGTTTTTACTTGCTTCCTCTTCTCTGACTGTCACCTTCAATCATCAGTTTACAGTATCTATCTATCCTGTAGACAAATTACATAAACTTGTTGCTGACAAAAAGGTGGGTGTTTGGGTACACAAATACAGGATGATGAACACAGAGCACATATACTGGTATTACTTGGACTACTGGTGAGGAAATCTGTGCCTCCTCCTCTCTGGATGTGTTCCTGTGTGATTGTTAAATGTCCAAAAAGTAAGTTTCTCCTAAAAAGTTAAGTTATATAAAGTTGATGTGGTGGACCAGAACTTCTTTATTCTCGTTGTTAGCATTTCTGTTATCAAACTCAGTTGTTTTCAAGCATATATTTCTATCTAATCGTCTGCATTTGGGCATTTATGTAGAAAAAACTGAAAAAAGTAAACTGAGGTCATTAGTGGCAGTACATTAACAGTGCTGCAGTGTTTTATGATGGATATTTAGTTTTATTTTCCCTCATAATCGTGACCTCCTTATAAAACAAGAGCATTGAGGTAGCAATGTAAAATGCCTTTGGCTGTTAACAGTCAACACTGTGAACTGTGTGGTCAGCGTGCAAATTAACATTCCCCGCTGGCCATCGCCCTCAAATGACTCCTTTCCTTCTGCACATGATTGCAGCAGTCACGAAGCCCAATGAATTCTCTTGATCTTTAATTCATCGCCCTCCGAGTTCAGTCTTAGTTCAGGATCCTTTTTGATGTTTCCCTGAAATGCTTGTAGTCGCTATTGTTTCGGATCGAGTATAAACACATCAGTGGTGTGTGAGATGTGTCGTATCGGAGCGTAGCGTTAGGTGGTAGGTGGGAGAAGGGCCCTGCAGGGATGTCAGGTTAGAATTACTGACTGCTCTCCAGTTGTGAGGAGAAAAGGTTAACAAAAAAGCTGACCTTGGCAGATGTAGTCATCATGACATCAAATATGGGTGCAGGGTTAGAAATCAAAGGCGCAGGTCATCACCCTTCTCCCAGAGATATTCTGTTGCCGCTGCTGAAATCTCTATTGAGAATTTGACTCTCGGAGCTGCCATCTCTGCCATGGATTGATAGCCTCACTCGTTTTCTCTCTTGACTTGTGTCACGAGGTTTACCACAAAAGAGACTCATGATCCAAGCGGAGGTCATTCTAATTCCTTTACAACTGCTTTCACAGGTGCTGTGTGCGGTGCGAGGTTTTCACAGTAGCCTCTGCAGTAAGTTGGTGTGTGTCTGCTGTGAATAAGCAACTCCCCCACAGCAGCAAAGGAATTACTTGAAGCAACCAAACAAAGGCAGTCCAAGGCCACTGTATATTCTTTTTGCCTGCTATTTCAGAGCACGCCTTTGTTCAGCCATAGTAATTTCAAAGATTGTGCCTCACAAGAGTTGCCACAGTAACATGAGGATGTCTCTATTTAAGAATATCTTGGAAAGACTGAAGCTGACAACAGCTGAAAAGGAATAAAGAGGAAGATGTGTTGAGAAAATGCGGAACGAATAGTCAGCTCACCTAAATTGAGAAGAACCATATCGTCTCACTTACACTTAGTGATATTTAGCCATAGTTTTGGTTTTACATACAGATGTTTTGCGATATCCATAATGTTGTAGAGATATATAGATAGATTTTTACTGGAACTAACTTTTACGGAGAAAATTATGTCTATGAAAATTGTGGACAGTGAGCTCAGTTATTAATTTTTACCCTAACTAGTTGTGTGTCTTAATCAAGCAGGAACTTCCAGGCCAGAAAAATTAAGCAAATGCAGAAGTGCCAAAAATTGCAGTTCCTCAAATGTCCGCTTAAGGCTGGCTGTAAAAGCGAGTAAATCCCGATAGACTTCAGTGTTAAAATGTCCAAATTTACAGCAGAAACAAACACGTTTACAGCCTGGTACAATAACAATAATAATAATAATATTACATTGCATTTATTGGGCGCTTTTCAAAAACTCAAAGACGCTTTACAGGTTAAAACCCGACACAAATACAGATATACAAATGAAACAATCAAAAAGAAAACAGAAGAAATACAGTTGAAGGTGTAGTAGAAAACAAAAATTCATGGTAGAAGAATAAAGAATAATGTATTGTGTATGGTCTTATATAAATTTGAGGAATTTAAAAGTTGAAAGCGGAACAGAAGAGGTGTGTTTTTAATTTGGTCTTGAAGGTGGCAGGGTCAAATGTATCACGGATGTGTTGTGGGAGTGAGTTCCGGAGGGAGGGGCCAGCAACAGAGAAAGCTCTGTCCCCCCAGGTTCGGTGCTTGATCCTGGGGACGGTCAGGAGGTTTGGATCAGAGGAACGGAGGGTGCAGGAAGTGGTGTAGGGGTGGAGCAAGTCCTTAAGGTAAGAGGGGGCCTGGTTATGGAGTGCTTTATGAGTGAGTAGGAGGATTTTGAATTTAATACGGTATGGAACAGGAAGCCAGTGAAGGTTCTGGAGGACAGGGGTGATGTGGTCACGGGAACGGGTGTGGGTGAGGAGGCGGGCGGCAGAGTTTTGGATGTACTGAAGTTTATTGAGGAGGTTGTTGGTTGTGCCGTACAAGATGCTGTTACAGTAGTCAATGCGGGAAATAATAATAAATAAATAAATGGTTTTGGTCTCTACACATTACTATATTTTTTTGAGGCGCTACAGCCCACTGCTGATGCCACCTTTGTTGTCTTGGACGTGTAATTGAACCTCACTGCAATGTTTCTCTGTAAAGTGCTCTTTGGGCTCATTTTTACCAATTTCGCTGTTTAATTTGTGGTAATACTTTATTAAAGAGCACAAAAGAGGTCCTCCTTGTGAGGATAGGGATGATGGTGATGGGTGAGGATATGTAAGATTTGACATTATAATATTAACTGGCAACAACATGACAATGGATCTCGGGCGATGCTCTGAGAGTATTACTATCTACAGGAAGTAAATAAGTAAAGTAATGCACCACTTTTTTATGAAGTAGCAAGTAATGTGTAGTATATTACTATTCTTCAGGAATGACCCCAACATCGTGTTTGAGCATACTTTACTTTTTCACTTTCAAATTATGTACACACTAACTAACATGTTTGGAATTAGTATGCTGTAGAATCACATTCACCACCATGGTGTAGGGGAATAAGTGCAAAACTGGCTGAACTTACCCTTTGAGGTTAAACATAATATTTTATGCAAAATTTACAGAGAAGTTGTTTTTTCCTTCACCTTCAGGTCAAAGTTTACCCTTTAGCGCAGTTCGAGCATGGAGCTGATGACGTCCTGGTGCTGGGAACTGACGGTCTGTGGGACGTCCTCTCCAACCAGGAAGTAGCTGAAGCAGTCACCTGTTTCCTGGCGAACTGCGACCCCGACGACCAGCACAGGCACGTTGACTCATCAGCTGCAGTCGGCAGTCACAGTTGAACTTCCTCTCACACCTGTCTTGTTTTGGAGAGGATGAACATTGTTATCTTGTTGTAATTATGCAAATTTCCAAACATTTAGATAAGTCATTTCTCTGATGTCGAGGAAAAGCTTGTAAGACTATTAACAGAGCGCTCTGTC
Source organism: Dascyllus trimaculatus (assembly GCA_024666655.1). Taxonomy (NCBI): domain Eukaryota; kingdom Metazoa; phylum Chordata; class Actinopteri; family Pomacentridae; genus Dascyllus; species Dascyllus trimaculatus. The sequence goes on from CM045448.1 coordinate 25,327,312, forward strand.
ACTTTCGAAAGTTCACCATAATATTTTCAGATCTTCTGTTGTCATCTGACTGCGTGCAGATGTACTTAGTCAAATGCTGTGCATAATTACTATTTGATCTGAACATTTATCTTATTGAATATCACCATGCAGTGACTGCACCTTAACCATTTATCTCTTCTGTCATATCAGGTACACAATGGCAGCTCAGGACCTGGTAATGAGAGCGCGAGGAGTGCTGAAGGATCGAGGTTGGAGGATATCCAACGACAGATTAGGCTCTGGAGATGACATCTCTGCCTACATCATTCCCCTCATGTACGGCAACAAGCAGAACTAGCCAAGCTACGAAACGACAGCCACCACCACAACGTAACCCGGCCTTGTCCTCCTAACTTCACTTCTGCAGTTTCCCTCATCCCTTGTTCTCTTTTAAAAGTGCTTTAGTGTGGACTTCCTCCTTTGCCGAGGGATCCGAGCTGTTTCTGGTCAGAGATGGGATTTCTGGCCAGCTTCTCCTTGATCATCCTCAGTTAGGGTGATTTCTATTTGACTGCTTCTTTTTTTATCGAAAAAAGTTGTTTTTTTTCAGTCTCGAGGAAGCCATCATGAACTCTGTTGGAATAGCCTGAGAGCCTGGGCTCTTGTGGATGAGATGGTGATGTGCATCTCAGGATCGCTGTTAGTAACTAATGCACAATATTTATAAATGTGAAAATGTAAATATTCCAAGACGTAAGACATTTGATAAGTGTGTTTGGTTGAACACCTGTACAGTGTAAAAAAAAAAAAGCTAACCTGAAGACTGATGTCCTGTATATAATAATCGTACCTCCTCTGTTCCATGTAGGTTTTTAATTAATTTTAATTTTGCCAGTCATCGCTGTAGACACCTGCTGAAAGGAAGAAAAACTTGTGCGCCTTATCTAGACTGTTGCTTCACATAACGCTGCAGGTGTGCTCTTGTTCATTTGCACTGCAACACTGTGGAAGCAAAAACTGCTTCCAGTGAAAATGAAGAAACCCATTTATGAAGAATACACTAACACAAGGAGCCACCTTCAAGGTTTTGGCTACGAGAGACCGAGAAGTCTTTCTGCTGCACTCGTTCTCCACCAGCCTCTGAAATGTCTTCCTTTGATCCTATTTAAGACATGCTGTCATTGTCCTCTTTAAGCAGCTGTTTGCATGCTACATCAGGTGTATTATCACCTGCTACCTGTGCCATTATTAACTTGCATTGTCAGACTTTATATATAATGTTCAAACCTTTTGTCAGATATTTTGTCCCCGTTAACAGAAAGTGATCCGTATGAATAACCGGTGCCTCTAACAATGTTAAATACAGATTTTTAATGTCATTATAAAAACACTCATTGCTGACAGTTACATAGACCTTGTGTGTCTCTACGATCAATACTGTTCTCTGATTCAGTGGTTTTCCACATTTTATTCATGTAGGTGTTACTGTTTTTATCTTAACTGCTGTACAAGTGACTGAAGGTACTTAAACATGGAACAGAGTAACTCAATGTACAAATGTAAATAACGTTTTCAGTGGACACTTCTCTCCTTTCTTTTACTGTAAGTGATGTACATCTTGCCGAAACCAAAACCCATAATTTGTACTGTTTTAGAAACCTAGAAACAGTGTATAAAGAATGGTTCAAAGGCTCACTTTTCTGCTCTATTAAAAAAAATGACAATTTATGACCTTTTAACCGCCTTTTTTTCCACTTTACTCTGCGTCATTGATTTTTTTTAAAAATAGTGTGTAATCGTGTAGTACAAGGGGAAAATAAGACACGACAGGTTGATTGATCTTGGCTCAGGATGCACGCACAGGGGGAGCGACAGAAACATTAATCAACATTTAGTGTCCTGGACCAACAATAGCCGTTCCAGCAAGTGGAATTCCTGGGAACTTGAAACATGCATTTGTTAAACTGAAGGTGAGACGCTGCAGGAAAAAATCAGTTTTTTTCTTTTCAGACACTGGTCAGTTTTGAGATTTTGGCCTATTTTGCTTTCAGACTAGTGCAGAGAAAACACTGGAAACACACATCTAGGTGTTTATTTTACTACACTGTTTCTGTTACTGTAGTCTGCAGATTTAAACATAACATTCATGAAAACTTGGAATACAAAAAATAATTGGCCTAATGCAGATGATCAACTGGGCAAGTTTCATGGTGATATCTATTAACATTTTTACCCATATTTAGGGGTTTCTGATAAAAATGCATAGAATTTTACAATACTTAATGAATTAACTTTAGCTCTTGCGTGCACTGAACTGTCTTACATTCATATCTACAGTACAGCTTATTCTGGAGGTTTTTAAAGAGGGGTTTGTACATAAATCACCATTCGCATATCAAGATTTATGTAACATTTTATTCTCAAAAACATTTTTTTTTGTTGTTCTTTGCTTTTGACAGTAGTTTCTGATTTATACAGCAATAAAAACAGATATCCAAAGTCTCTTATGTAAAGAAAACTCTGAATAAGCAAATCAGAAAAATGTAACAAGAATTTTGAAGCTGGCTTTATCCAGTGTTGAGAGTTCTGCAAACTAGAACATGTTTTCATTAATAATACCTAATTGGCATTATTAACCATAAAAAGTCCAAAAATCACTAATTAAAAACACAAGGATCCTACTGTAAGTAATCAGCTGAGAAAGTTCTGTGGTGATATTCATTATCTAAATTGTTTGCCCTATGTGCCTGTAGTGTCTCCCCTTGTTCAAATAATTGGCCAGCACTGAGTTGAACTGCCATTTAGATGCGATTAAATTCTGTACCTGCGTGTAAATATTTGTATGTAAAATCCGAGAAATGTTACAGCAACTGTTGGCTTCAACGGGGGCAAACTCTCTTTTTGCTACAGCAAGAATAAGACCATCGCCGCTCTGACAAACTCTGTCAACTGAGTCCTGCAGCAAAATGTGGATGAAGGGTATTAGTTCACAGAATAGCCTGATAGAATGATAGATTTCATGGTGGAGGCTGCTCCGAGGGCTATAATCCGACACTGAACACGCACAAGTGATACAAGAAACCCGGCAACTTGACAAAAGAAAACTGCAAGTCTCCCGTTTTAATTGTTCTTTCTCTCTAATGTCTCACATAAATAAGAGGACGTAGGCAAAGAAATGCAGGTGAGGAATAAAGAAGGACTCACTCCCTCACTTTTAAGTAAGACTTGTGCAATACTAGAGTCCTGCTGGAGTGATGCAATACCAAATACTTGGAATACCTGAGAGACCAGAGATGTAAATCAAATCTCAGGATAAAGCCTTCGTAGTTCAACACGACAGGAGAATCTGATGAGAAGAGACGCATTCCAGAGTGAGCAGGACGAGGAAATCTGATCTGAGGTCCTTTGGTACGAGACAGCTTAACCCCTAAATATACTGTACATAAGAAGTGACAAAGTATTAGGAAATCTTTAAAGGGAAATGCAGTCCAGTGCATTTCCCTTTAAAGTTGCGACCCACTACAGCCTCAGTAATAAATACATGAATACATATGTGTAGAGTTTATGGCAGAGCATTGGATTGCATTTCATTTCAAAGGTGTACCTAATAAAGAGGTCAGTAAGTATACACCTACTAGTCTCAAATGTTAAGTGTGGATCTGCACGTTAGTTTTCGTACTTTACGGTGGATTTAAAGTCTCTAGATTGTGTTACAGCCCTCTTTAACCTAATTTTTCCTTTGCAATGACAGACATGTTTTAAAAGTGCCATTTGTCTATTTGTCTGTCAAAAAAAAAAAGCTACTGGCTTGATTTCCTGGAACTTGGTGGAGAGGTGAAGCGTGATCAAAAAGAAAAAGAATGAATTAAATTTTGTGGCAGATCTGAATCACTTCCTTTAAAACTGAAAGGCACAGCATTAGCCCTGGCAGAGGACTAAGTGCTTTTCTAGTTTCCATCTCTTTCTGGTCTCACGTGTCAAAATGGCTCCTATATGGGGCCCAGTAAAGTTTCTAACTCTTGCCTTGAGTGGGAGATTAAGTAAATAAATATAGGTGGTATTTTTCTTTGCATTTGGCTTTTTGTCTTCATGCAACCAGTTTTAGGTCACTGAAAATGACCTTGTGGAAAACTCTTACCAGGGAGAAGATTTTCAGAAACTCTCTTTGCACTGTTGACCTGTAAACAGGGAGTTTTTTGCTTTTGATGTCAGTGTGTACACAGTTGTCATCTTTGTTTACGTGAGGCAATTTTGTGAAATGGTGCTCATGGCCAAAACAGTGCTGCTGCTTAGCTTAATTTATATGTTTACACATAAATGCAGTTCCTCATCCGCTATATTGAAGACCAGATGCATTAGAATCAGCCAACACATATGATTTTGCCCTCCCTTAATGCTCCATCGCTGGTTGCCGACCAGAACTGGTAAAAGCTTTTCATTCCGGGCTTCTATTGGCCAACATGGCTTTAGTGTTTGGGATATGTGACCGCCTGTTGGTTTGGCACACTCCTGATAGCACTTCACTTGTTGTTTTTGCATTTTAATGTGGGCTAAGCCCAGGTTTCATGCAATCCACACATTTAATTGGTATCAGTGAGCTTAATCTGTGAGGCTCTTTGCACCTGAGACCAATTCATAAGCACTGCTGCACAATACCATTTATTATTTACAGGGAATTTGGACTGCATTTTTGAAAAGTAAACAAGATCCTGTGGCTTTTTGAATTCCTTAAATCAAGTGCTTTGCTTTTATTGGTTTTTACCTCTATCATTGATCTTTTTCTGTTATTTCCTTATATTCGCTTGTATTTTTCTGTAAAGTTGGGTCTATATAGTATCTAAAATAAAGCTGAATAAGTAAGGGGATGGCAAATAAACAGAGTGAGATAACAAAGAGCAATGAGCCAGGAAAGGTTTATGGACCGTGACACTTTTATTCAATTTAATTATTTATGTTGTCCAATACATGTGTCAAATTGAGGGTTTTTTGAGCATTACATACATGTATACCTTTGTGAATGCTTTAACACACATTTGGAGGATGATAAAGTGCTGTCGTGGGAGCCTCACACTCTTGGGTCCTCTGCAGGAGCTGCAGGGCCATCTGGTCCCCACAGGCCAGCGTCGCATCCTCCTTCAGGCAGGCCAGCACTGATCTGGCACTCCACTCCCACTCTCCACACGTGTGTGTGTGTGTGGTCCAGATTGGATGACGACAATGATGAAACAATCATTCCTGTGGGTGGCTTGTTTTTCCAAGGTCACAGCACTCCCACCCCACCCATGGATAGATCTGAGGGAGATGCTGAGCAGGCTTGGACCGAGATACTCATCTCTTGTAATGGAAAGGTGGCGTGTTGCTTCACTGCAGTGCAACATGGGAGAACTGAGGCCACAGCCTTAAAGCCTCCTTTCATAGGAGGACAAAGATTGCTTTTTCTTAAAGATCTTTTTTTTTTTTACATAGGTTTTATTACTTTCTTTCAAATTGTTTTTAAATCTATGCAATGCAAAATAAACAAATAAATAGTGAAAATGCTCCTTACTGATCCAAAACCAAAGGATGTTACATTTATATAATGCCAGACATAAAAAAACAGCAAATCTTCACATGTGAAGACCAAGTAAATGCAAGTGTTTGCTGGAAAAATGACATAAAATGATTAATCAATTTTCAGAACAGTTGCCAAATATTTTCTTGCTAATTATCTGCACTCTACTTGTTGGTGTTAATTACTTTCAGACTGCTCAGTTACTTTGTAGAAAAATAAATTAAAAAATGTACAAATACAGCGATTACTGGCAGGCTGCTTTAAACAAACATGAATCCGCAACAGTTCGGTTAATTTATCAAGTTATTTCTCAAGTTACAATCCCAAACATTTAAGTGGGTTTGGTTTGTAAATGTGAGAAGTGGCTGCATGTCTGTGTTTTATATTTAACGACTGAAAATCGTCTAAACAAAGGAAATCTTTGGCAGCATGTGTTCAAGCTACTTGATGACAGAATACACACATGTGGGTCGACCGTCCTGTCAGGACAAAGGTGCGGCTGCTTCAGCGGTGCAGCTGTGATACCCATTTGAGGGGGCAGATTTTCCACAAGAGGCTCTAATTTACTGCTCTGGGGCTTCGGCTGCCTCAAGTATGATTTATCTGCAGCCCAGCTCAAATGAGAGCTTCGACACAAGATGGATGGGAGGACAGAGTGTAGGCTGCCTGTGCACTGCTCACTGATCCATAGGCTGGCTCTCCTTACAGTCAGGATGTGATAAATGATGTTTGGCTTTGCCCCGGAGTCCGGATTACTTGTATTTCTTACACGAAGCAGACACTTATTTGAATATGATGCAGACCTGTAAGAGTGGTTTATTTACTAGTCTTTGTGCGAAGATAAGAGAAGACACTCTTTCTTTGCGACCTGCGATGAGTAGCAGGAGTAGAGTGTATTGTGTAATATCAGCACAGATGCTAGTGGGCAGAACTGTGGCCCAGGATGAACATAACTCCATCATAACACACTATCAAGTGTGAACTCATGAATATTTCATTGGAGTCTTCTTGGAAGGTCAAAGCAGGATTCAATCTTCAGTCAAGAGAGTGAGGGAGCTGCCTGCTCTGAGCTGGGCTGTGGGGCAGGACTGCTGCAGCCCCCTGCACGATCTCATCGACTCAGTGCTGCCAGCCAATCAAAGCTCATTGTATATTCTGGTCGCCACCCCCATCACGAGACCCCCTGACGGCTCCATCCTAATGTGCTCCAGAGCAGCCAGATGCTGCCGGGCAGCCGAGGGACGATTTCAAAAGGTTAACTCACAAACGCATGACCGACATCAGCGCAGGGAGGAGGAGGAGGAGGACATCGCTGCTCCACACGCCCGTGGGGGGGTCAGGTCATGTGTTTATGGACGCGCACAAGAAGAAAAAGAACAGGAAGCAGATTTTAGCATAATAAGCGGATGATTAGGCGAGCAGTGCGCGCAGACTGATGTCCGCGCTCTGCATAAAAAGAGGCGTTCAAGTGCAGGAGGAGCATCCGATGGTATGCAGCAGCAGCAGCGGTATTAACAAAGGACACGGAGCAGAGCCATGAAGCCATGAAGCCGTATCAGAGCAGATGCATTGTAGGACACCTCTGTGGGCAGCAGGAGCCACGTCACTCTTCTGCTCATAGCAACAGTCCTGTTGACCTACATGCTTTTCTAACAGTCCGCCCGAGCTGCTGCTGGAAAAAAAACAAACTATGCAAATCCACACACCATCCCTGCACATTTTAACATGTGCATAGCAAATTATGAAAACTTGCACATCCGATGCATGCAAGACACCTCAGCCACCCTGCAAAGAAAAGGTCAAATAAGCTGGTTTAATAAAACTACACAGTGATTCCCCCCTCCCCTCCTCCCTCCCCACAGTCAGACTATTTTATTACATGAAACATGATACAAAATGCAGCCCTCAATTAAAATCATGCTGAGAACACAGCTTCAGATGCAACACTAGCGGTGCTACCAGCGGCGTGCATTACCTGCAAATACCCGTTAAAAGAGCGTCGGGCAGCGGGGCTTTTTCCTTCGGCTGGAGCAGAGGCACCAGCACTAGCAAGGCAGTAGCTTGCGCAGTCATCTCCATAGCGGGCAGTGTCACAACCCAACCAACAGCACAAACTACTACCTCAGCCAGTACGTGGTTTGAGAACACGACAGAAGAAAACGGTGCAACAACAACCGAGGGGGGAAAAAAATACAGAAAGAAAAATGCAACCGTCTCGACTCCGGCGACGTTCCCACGCAGCCGAGGAAGGTCCGTCCTTCTCCCGCTTCGCTCCTCTCCAGTGTGCAGACTTGAAATAAGAGGGAAACCCCGCCCAAGCAGACCTGCTTCTCCCCCCCACCCCTTGCTCTCCTCCTCCTCCTCCTCCTCCCTCTTCCTCCTCGTCTTCAACCACAAAACGCTGCTTTCCCCTCATATGACCCACTGGATCGTCCCAAAGCTAGGGCGCGGGGACCTCCAGGAGCACTTTAAAAGGAGCAGAGGGGGTCCCCATAGCATGCGACGGCGCCTTAGTTTGCAAATTCGTGGCTGACTGTTGCCACTGGAAATGAGCATGCCTTTTTTTTTCTTCTTCTTCCAGTGTGGAGAGGTGTTTTCTGTAAAGCTGAGGTTCCCCTGTTGAAACTATAACCCCACCTACTGTACAGCACAGACACATCACACAGACAGGAGGCTCAAAAGACCCTCTTTGAAATGTCCCTCATCTGGAAGGTTTCATCCAGTGTTTCAAAGGATAAAAATATCTTACAGTTCTGCAATACCACACCCATATCAATACACTGATATGTTTAATGTGTGTTCGGGGGATTCTCAGTGTGTTACTAGTCTACATCAATATGGATCAATATGCTACGTGATATAACTGTGCAGACTTGGCCATATTACAGCATGATAATCATCCATCAACATAGGATTGCAGCTAATGATTATTATAGGGCTGGGCAGTGTAGCTGGAAAGTCATCATGACAAAAGAAAATATATTCTACATCATTATTTATATTAAATTATCTTTTTTTTCAAAATAAAGGCAAGAAAATAAAGGGTTTATTTTGAATTTAATAATAATAGTAATAATAATAAGTAATGCATTGGTTTTATATAGCGCTTTTCTAGGCACTCAAAGATGCTTTACATTGCATTATTCATTCACTCCATACTCGATGGTGGTAAGCTATTTATGTAGCCACACACTGACGGAGGCGAGGCTGCCAGTCTGCGCCATCAACCCCTCCGACCACCACCAACCACTCTCTCACACTGCATTCACCTCTTTGCCTATTTTTTTCAGGTACATAGGTAATGGATGTAATGTGAATACAAGAATTTAAAAAGGCAGAATAAACAAATTATCCACCCCAAAATACCCACATTATTTAAAAAAAATACTAATGATAAGGGAATGTGCTTCCATGCACACCCGACATCAAGTCCGTCAACCCTTGCAGCAGCCCCCCCAGGAATGTGACGGGCCACGCAGGGTTGCATGTGTTGTTTGATTGCAAAGTCCATCTCGCACGGGGAAAACGTGGGTCCTCTTGGTGAAAATGCAAAGTTTGGTTGCATGAACAACCACAACAATGCTCCCTCCCTGGATAAAAAACAGCCTATCATATCGTTTGATAATGGCGCCACTTAACCCTCTGTCACTCCCCCATGACTAGCACACCTCGGGAGACCTGCCACTGTGCAGGTCTCCCGAGGTGTGCTAGTCTGCAGCTGTCTGGGCCTCTCATCAGCCATGTCGGTGGTTGTTCATGCAACCAAGCTTTTTTGATTAAGTACTGTCATGGCAGTTTGCATCTAATGTATTTAAGTGCAATGCTATGAAACTATTTTATTATTGCTATTGATGAAAAGTGTGTCGCCGGTACACATAACTATGGCTTTATCGCACAGGCCTAGTTCATTATCAGCTGTTTCACTGATTATTTTCTTGATAATGATTTTGTCTACAAAATGCAAGATGACAGAGAAAAATAGCCCAATAATATGTCTCCAAATAGTGTTTTGTCCAAACCAATCCATGCATGTTAAGTTCACTATGTGCATATTCCTTAAAATTAGATGCTTGACTAATGGATGAACCATCCCATGTGATTCAGCGTGATGTTTTCGGTAGTCCTGGCTAGTTCCGAAATGCAAACTCACAAGTTCACGTTTAGCAGGCCGGACATTTTCCACAAGGGGAGCTGTTCCGTTATTACCAAACCAGTTCTTCACATGCCAAGTGACCCAAAGGACAAGAAGGCAGTGCGTCTGTAGATACAGACGTCTCAAAGTCGCCTCCTACAGGCAAAGAAAGTGGTTGTAGCTGCTGCATTTTTCACACTTGCAACACCTCCTGGCAATAGGTGTTACAGCTGCATTTCTATCCCTTTTTCATGACAGCATTTTGATTTGTACACTTTAAAACACAAGTTTATATTTCTGAAACTGCTAAAAGCTCTGTAGAGGAATCTGGTTTCTGTTCATTTAAAAGACCTAGTGATCGCGAATATACACTGATCAGCCAACATTCAAACAACAGAGCGGTAACGTGAATAACACTGATCATCTCCTTACAACGCAATATTTTGCTGGAAAACCTCAAGTCATGGCATTCGTGAAGACGTTACTTTGATGCATAACACCAGCCTAGAGTATTACCGCTGATGGAGCTCAGCCCCATTCATTCCGTCACTGCAACGGCTCCAGGAACATAATGGAGAGCACAGGAGGTTACCTTGGCCTGCAAATTTCACAGATTCCATTCCGACTGAGCATTCACAGGATGCTCTGGAAAAAAAAAAATCTACGGCGGCTTCGCTCCACAACCCACAGGACTCAAACTATCCACTGCCAAGGTCCCAGTAGTAAACAACACACTACACCTCCAGAGGTCGCGTGTCTATTGACCAGAGTCGTTTTGGCAGCAGAAATGGAACCTACACAACCTACACAATGTTATTATTATGTGATTTTAATATTGGAACTGTTCAGTGTTCACTGTATTTTAAAAAAAACATTAGAAACGCATAAAGTTGAAGGAAATTTGAAAATAAAAACTAGGATGCTCAATGAGTATTTGTTAGCAAAACACAGCAAATGTAAACATGGGCCACCTAAGGCCTATGATGGTGGTGACATGTTAAGGAGGCTTAGCTCATATTACATTAAAATGATTCTACCCTATACATACAGGGGGCATTTGAACTGATAAAATTATTCAATATAACTTTAATATGCACTATAACTGAACACACTCATAGCACAGAGCTGATTGTAGAATTGTCCCATTTATTTTATACAGACAGATACATCCCTTCTCAGATGGCTGGCTAAAGATGACATGGAATGTTACAGTAAGATTTGTTTTCTTGCATAAAATCCTCACTGTTGAAAATGTTGCAAAAGTAAGTGTTCATTTTTAAGATCAGTAAAGCCCCAGTTTTTGCATTTTTTTTCTTAATTACATCATCAACACTATCACCACACACTGTACATCGACGCAGCCTCTTCAGGAGAATGAAACAAACTAAACCCAGAGGCAACACTGCAATTTTTTTTAAATCTCTGTAGTTAACAGGCGAGTGCAGCCAGTCTGTATGAGAATGGAAGGGGCTAATGCGTTATCAGCTCACATGAGAAGCATACGATGATGCGTATGAAGGTCAGGGTCATCAGCATGGTCTGAGGCAGCCTTGAATCTCTGTTCACCATGGGTTGCTTCATGTCACCGTAGATGGGGCTCATGTGGAGTTCATGTCTGCGCGCTTGTGAAGCACTCGGGTGGAGAAGACACATTCAAGATTTCTTCATTATAAAAACAAGGAGCTGAGAATGAGCCTGGTCAGGACTCCCCATTCTGGACTTTGGAGACAGGTGGCTGCATAAAGTCTTTAAAAGGGCCCAGGGCCTCCTTCAGGGCTGAGCTCACCTCAGATGAAGAGCACGTAATGCACTCTACCAGCGTGGGGTACAGGGCAATCACCTGAGCCCATGTGTTGCCATCCACTGCAGGCAGTAAACAAAAGAACAGCGGAGCAAGAGGGAAAAATACAAAGGAGGAGCAGGGATGGGAGGGAGAGGAAGGAAGAGAATATGAATTGTGATTGAAGGCAATCAAAGCAATAATTTGCTTGATAAAATTCCCCACAGGCATATGGAAATGAGGTTTCCTCAGAATAAAGGGCAATACAATGCAAACATGTTGAAGGGCACTTCAAAAACGTAATTTCAGAACGTCTCACTTCAATCTACTGGAGTCACAAAAAAAACATCATTTCATGTAATTGACCTGGCTGGAAATGTAAATAGCTCTCCCCAGATTGGAAATAAAACTCATCTAAAAAAACAGTCCCAACTGTCCTCTGACATATTTATCAGGAATGCATAGATGATAGATATGGTGGCATTACTGTGTTTTTTAATTTTATTTTTTCATTATGTCTCCTTGTCCTTCCGAGATTTATTTAATCACTGACACAGTTTGATACTCACCGTTTTCTGGCTGTGTCTTTTTAAGTGAATCCATCAAAGTGCTGATAGCTTTCAAGACAAAGATAATCTCTGTCACTTGTTGCCTAAAATGAAAAAGACCAAAGGCGTCATTAGCTACAAAGACACAGAACTAGGGGAAAAGTGAAAAAGACAAGCACAGAAGGTGAGCACTAACAATTAATTTAGATCTCAGATCATGATCGTGAGTGAAATTCTACATTTTTTCATGACAGAGTAAGTTACAATTTAAGTGCATTTTGAATAGAATAATATTTTAATGCCCAAAAACACAATTTGTCTTCTCATACTGTACTAGTACAGTGCTGCAGCAACTCCTCGCCCCCTCTGTATGAAACACTCTGTTTTAGCTCTTTATTCTCTTCAGGCCCCCCTACTGAGCCTTAGAAAGCTAGAATTTCCACCTTGCGGTTGTATGCTTATGTAAACTAGTCAGGATGCAATTTATGCCCATGCCTGTTCAGACTCGTATATGTAGTAAAGATATGTGAGTAAGCTCATTCAGAGGAACAAAAAATCAAATTCTTTGTATATATTTACATAGAACACACACTTTTTTCAAATATGGACGTTCAAATTCTAAAATATGGATGCTTCACACATCTTGAAACCAGCGACACAAACGATCTGTACAATCAAGGTTTCAAGGTGGGCGTTTTAAGGTGGGCACCCAATTAATGTCACCAACTGAGTATCCAAACAAATGTGGAATATGGTTTTTATCTTTCCTGTTTCAGTGTCACGGTGGTAAATACTGGCATGAAAAACGTTTTTGTAGACCTTTATGACGGCACAGTGAAGCTAACCTTTGGATATAAAATGTCATCACTTCATCGTCATATCCTATTAGAAATTTGTGTAATCAGTTCTTCCTTGAGGCTAAGTGAATGTTCATGGCAAACTTGAGGAAATTCTCTCAAGGCATGTCTGAAATATCACATTCACACGAGCAAAAACAACACAATACCTTCAGCCATGGCTACTGCCATCGCGGAGGCTTAGCATAGCACCAAAAACATATGGTACAAATGTAAAAAACTAGATAAAGTGCAATCAAAAAGTTGAGAAACTGTTCCTCTTTTGCCTGTTGCAGGGAATACGGCAAAGTCACACGCATGAGTCAGGATTCTGCATTGAGACCTGTGTTAAATTTGTTTTTGTGGCCACTGGCAGGTGGATGGTTGAGATTTTGTCATTGACCTCAAACTGGAAAAGAGAGCAAACATTATATTCTGTGTCAGACGGCAGCCAGGATGATCCAGCCTTCATGTTGGAGATCATCAGCGGGGAAGAGAGGTGTGCCTGCAGTTCCTACCCAGGGAGCAAACAGCAGTTTTCGTAGTGGAAGAGCAGACACTATACAATATATATTGGAAAATGTGCATCAGGTCAGCAGCACACTAACTACATGCTTGCCGTTTTCTTCTATGCTCTCCACAAATTCGTCTGTCAGGGGCAAACTATCAATGGTGAGTTCTACTGTCACATCCCTGAGTGTATGACGGACAGTGACAGCGCTGTGACGAGTTTTTTGGATACAACAACACAATTGCTGCTCTCAACCTGCGAGAATTGTCTGACCGTGACTTCTTCCTCTTTCCCAAAATGACACTGAAGTTACCATTGCCACACAGTAGAGGAGATCCAGTGCTCATTGCAGATGGGGCTTAACATGCCTATAGAACTAGACCTCCTGGGAGTGTACCGAGTGTGGCAGGAGTGCTGGGAGCAGTGTATCACGACACAAGAACACTACTTTGAAGTGGATGGTAATTGAATACAGGTATTTTTTGCTTTTTACACATGCAGTCGCTGAAGGTTTTGATCGCACCTCGTACGGTGATGTGTCTGAACAAGTGTTCTTCGCCAAAGCAGGGGTACCATGTTCAAGTCTATTCACATGTATAGTGGGTGTTACCTGGGCAGGGGGCACCGTCCGCTCAATCTCTCATCCTCCACGTAGCGTCGGAGAACATCCTGGGACCTCTTGAGGAGCACAGAGAGTGCCATACGAGAGATGTAGCCCTCCTGCGGGGTGGACACCTTGTTGCTGAAGGAAAACTGCAGCAATGTCTCAAAACACACCTTAGAAAACTCCTCTCTCATCCGCACATCTATCTCTGCCTCTGTCGAGAGAAAACCATTTACATATTAGATTTCAGGGTCATTTACAGTGAGTGGACAGACAAGGCTTTACTATCTCAGTCAGCACATGAAGACTCTGACATGAGACATTGTTGGTGATAAGGCACAGGCAGGGTTTTGAAACAAACCAAATACTTAATGGTTACTGTATTTATTCCAACACTTGCCCACCCTGCTGTCTCACCAGTGTCAGCAATAGAACTAAACGACACTGCTGAAGTCAACTTATTATGGCTGCCAAATCCCATATTACCTGTGAACGAGGGAGACTGTGAGTGAATGGAACCTTTATTGAGCATAGTCATGATCTGCCCAACAAAATCTTTGGGGATGAAATTGGCAAACGGTAAAATTTCTGTGCTGATCAACTGGACCACCTAAAACAAAGAGGACAGAAAGCAGGATGAGGGAAAACTCACAAAAGTTTTTTTTTTCACAAATACTACTTGAAGCCAGGAACAAACATTTACCTCCACATCAATGGATTCATTCTTCTGAAATTCCTGGATGGACAGGTTATCTGGAGGAGTGCTGGAAAAGGAGAAGAATTAGCTTGCTTTGTGGAATGTCTAAAAATTACTGAATTAATGCTTTAAAAATCTGTACCTTTTGGTAAAGAGAAAGTCTTCAAAGGCATTGGCCAACTCTGGCCACATAGTGTCAAACTTCCCAGACGAGGCGTGCTGCCGTGCCACCGGCAGTCCAATAGACAGCACCTTGAGTAGAGATGAAACAGCGAGCTTCCAGGTGCTTTCTGATGGACAGGCATACTTCAGACCTAAGGGCATTCTTAAAGTCTTGAGAGTAAAAGGAAATACAAAAAAGAGGAGACAGCAGTAACAACAGCTTATGAGATTGAAACACAGAGAAAGACTTCAAGTAAATCTTCAAAACCAACAGGACTACCCCCAAATACTGACATGTGAAAAGACAAATTCTAAATTTTAAATCAGAGCAGTATTTCAACACATTTCCACACCAAGCAGAGCTCCGACTGAAATGTCATTCAAAGCCAAGAAGTTATAGACTCTCTCCTCTTTTCTGAGAACAGCTGGGTCCCCCCAAGGTTGAGATTTTACAAGTATCGCCTTCTTGCTTTGGAGCCAAAACAAGGGTGGGGGCGAGATTTGGATCTGTCCATAGGGAACCTTCTTAATAGTTCTTTGGCAAATTAACTCTCCCCAGTTTGGGGTTTCCTATAAACACACTATGGGAAAAGAGCAGTTAAACGCAGGTGGAAAAAGTGGAAAAAATTCAAGCCTGTCAGCTTTATGAAGCTAAGCCTTTCGATGAGTTTCACTGACAAAATGTTTCAAAGTTTGACAGACTGCACTCGAAAAATGGTTAGAAAATGCTGGTCATCAAGCACTGCATTAAGGCTTCAGAATATATGATTTTAGCATTTACACAGCGATTTGCATGTGCAGTGACACTGCAGGAGGAGCAATGTGCAGTTCATCAAACTAACTCAAATGCATCATTGTACAACATTTTTTTGAAGACTCAGTTCTCATTTTCCATGACTAATCCCCAAGAGAAGCCTCTCTGACAGAACATAATTTACTTAGTATTCTGGGAAACTCTACGTTTTTTTAAGTTTTATTCAAAAGACAGAGTTTGTTGACATGCAGGCTCCACATGTGCACAGGGAAACGAGTGAACAGCTGAAAAATACTCAAAATGAAGATTTAGTTGCAAAAAGAAACGCTAGTCAATATTTTGACTACAAAAAGAACGGTGTTGACCAAAAACAGGTACTCTGTTGGTGGTGTTGCTATCACACCAGAGAACAAGAGTCATTTGTTTGGCCATTTAAATCAGCACTACCAAGCCAGCAAAAGTCAAAACAGTCATCTCGTGAAAGTTGCTGTAATTCAGTCGCAATATTGCAGAAAAACAAAATATCACAACGTTACTCTTGGGATAAACACTGTCAGGTCAGAGAGAAGTGAAATCTGCCCAGAGGCTGATGAACAGATTCACAGAATTAACTAGTGACTTTAAAATGAAACATACTAACTGCATGAAATTGGGCTCATTTTTTCCCCACCCCATCCTCTTGGAATGGAATTTACAACATTTAGTCCTTATACTGGCTAGTTTCAGGCAGCTCAAGAGGCTGTAAACACAACACTGACATATTATCACCTTATAAAGCTAATACAAAAAACATGTCAGCAGACACTGGCTCATTTATACATTCAGCAGACACAGAGCAAGATTAGCGTCATTTGTGTTTGTGTCCACGTAATGAATGAAAGCAGCTGCCTGCTGTGGCCAAAGACGACTGATGAGTCAAGCTATTGGCCAGAAAACCAAAACAATGAGTTACAAAATCCTAAAAAGCTCAGAAGAGCACAGGCAAACTGCGGGGTCGTGTAGGTTTGTCTTTATGAGGAAGCTCTTTCAGATACATGCCGTCACTTTACCTATTGTTTTAAAAATGTTGATTAGAGTAGCTTCAGCGAACAACCACATTGTAATGACAAAGTTTGGACTTTGGATAGGGTATGCTAGAACTTGCCTTAAAGTCTCATCCCAAAGATAGCAACTCAGCAGCAATTTTCTGCCCAGTATAATTCTTTATTAATTTAACGTTTACACCCTACCACATTTTATGAGTGTACAGTGTTCAACAATAATTGGGACTCAGTGGGTGGCCAGTGCAGAGTCATTTTTAAAAAGTAAACTTCACAATTCCCTCGTCTTTACTGGGCCAAACAAAAATTGACCATAGCTTGATGCTGCCCCCAGCAGAACTGTGAAACGTTACCCACCAACAGAGAGATTGAAGATTACAAACAAACACTGCAAGTGCTTTGGTATTGAAATTAGGTTTTGAGGTTCATTTTAATCTGCTCATTTCCATTGTTTGCATAAACAAAAAGAATTTCTAATCAATTTAAAAAGTTTACTAGAATTTTTGTGACCTTGGAAACTGAATTTCTCATCCTTGTGTAAATACCTTGATGATGTTCTGCAGAACTTTCTCATTGATGACAGCTTTGTGACAGGCTGTTTTATGGTACAGATCCACCACCACCTCCAAGGAGCGTTCAGCAAAGGGCACATAGTTTAAGGCAACCCATTCGGCCTGTGCGGGCAAGAAGATTTAACACAAAAAGAAAACAGGGATGGGCATTAGTCAAACAAATCTGAAAACTGTTACCTCTAGCTTATGGCAGATCCACATTTAAAGCAGGGTTTAAAGGCACACTTTGTATATATTTAAGTATACAAGGAGCACATAAATGTATTTGAAGTGAGTGACTATTAGTCTGCTCTGGGTTTTGTTATGCTTATATGAGTACCTCAGCTGAAATGTTATAGCTGCACAAAAGACTTGAGTCTACAAAGTGTGTCTTTAATTAAAACAGAACCACACGTGTGCATATAAACGTCACAAAAATCACAAAAATCAACTGAAAATGAACTTCACAGGGACTGTGCACACAGAGGCAACACCACCAGTTAGTGGCAGGCAAAGAGGGGGAGTATGGAATGAGTGAGAGACGCAGATGAGACGCGAGAGCCTACCATGCGGAGTGATATCTCATCTGCCGCAGAGGGTAGGTCATCACCATTCAGCACAGCTTAGTAACAACTATAGAGGTTGCTGAAAGAGATGATGAAACTCACCGGTGCAAACAGCTGGATCTAAAATGGTTATCCAGTGAGTAGTTCCAAGAAACAGAATGAGAGAAGAGTGCGATTAAACTGTTGTTTTAAAGTTGTATCGAATTTGCAGTGGCTTGTTGGCTAATGAGATTCAATAATCAGGACCGATTTGGGGAAAATAAAAACACTCACTCCTAGCATCAAGCACTTTAGTGGCAATCTGACAACAGTGGATAAAAGCCAAAAAGGCAATAAAGACCACCCATAACATCTGTTTGGCTGCGTGGGAATTTTGTTTGACCATCTCACTTAAACACTTTAAACAGATTCAGATAAACAGTAAAGTCCCATATAGGGCTGAGTGTGTACCCCATATGCAGGACTACCAGTCAGGATTTAAGACATGAAGCATGTAGGGACAAAGTGTCTTAACATAACTATACCACTCTGCTAGTATCAGATAAAGACAGCTCTCAACATTCTGTGCATAATTAGTTGCTGCTGGATTTCATAATCTGATGGCAAGCCACTTGTAGTTTCCGAGAACAACAAGAAATAAAAGACACTGATACCAGAACAATGTTGTGAAAACACTCGGCTTGTTTTCATAAATTAAGCAATGTTGCTCAAGATTACTGGGTGACTTGGAAATTAAAGTTTTCTTTAATGAATATGAACTATGTTGGAACTGAAAAGGGGCGAAACATATCTCTGGCATACTGCCAGCAAGATGAATTATGAGGGAGGAAATTTGAAGAAGCAATGGCTCGGAACTACAAATGAGGGTTCCGAAGAATCTGTTAATCTAATGAAGAGCCACGATAGCTGCCTCATAAGGACTCCATTGAAGGGGCAAGGGAGAGGAGGTGCTTTATGAATATCAGAGAAGAGGCATGATTTTGCTGAGAATGGCTGAAGAGAGCGATGAATAAGAGTGTATGCCATCCAACATTCTAATGAAAAAAATATGAAAAGAAATAAATTGCAAATGAAAACCAAGCAGTCACACGGCCAGTTTAATTTCCTACCTGGTTGTATTTGGCATTGGCCACGTGTTTGGTTTCCATCCTGCCGTACTGAGGAGGCTTGCAGGAGAACTCCACGAAAAGTAGCAGCTGTTCAAAGATGGCTGGGTACATGACCTGCAGGTTCTCCGGGCCCACACAGATGGCCTGCAGCAGGGAGGGAAGGGAGGAACAAACACTGCTGACATCCACCACGGGACTGCATATTGCATAATTTAGCAGACTGACACATTCTTTCCTGGGCTGAGATGATACAAAATAGGAAGAGATAACTAGCAGGGAGAGTAAAGTCTTTCTCAAAAACACTAAATTCATAGTATAATGTAAACAATTTAAGATGAATTGGTTAGACAAGAAATTTGATGAGATCACTTTAGGTTTTAAGAAATTGTAATGGGCACCTTTTACCACTTTGATGTTTCAAGGTTGAATACATAAATTAAAGTTGTCAGAATAATCAAAAATGAAAAGCAGAAAGAGAGAGGAATGACAGCATAGGTCATCCTGATGGATGTGAACTACGGATTATACTGTACATATTTAACCAATTAGTCAACATGACACTCCAACCTGCTCTGCTCTTATGTTTACATGATTCTGTATGCTGCAAACTGTATTGCATTTGATATGTGAAAAGCATCTTTGATACCAATATTTTTTAAATTTCCTTTCCCACCTTCTGCAAAACATCCAGCGCAGTGAGCACAGCTTCCTGCAGGCTGGTGAGTACAGCCTCAGTGTAGGAGGGGAGGATGAAGGGCGAGGCATCACTGCTGATAGGCACAGACACAGCCCCATGGAGGATGACCCCTAGCTTTTTCAGATCCTCCATACTAAAGTTGGCTTTGATGTGCTGGTAGAGTGCTGGGAAAATCTGGATCAATGCTGTGAGGAAGGGCTGACTAGGGATGAAGGAGAGCTTCTCTGTCGGGCCACTAGGTGGCCTTGTGCTGTCCGTTCCTGTTCGATACCATGTATTCCATGCAGACCACCACAATGCTGAATCCTCTAATGCTGACTCCTCCCCTGGTGGAGGCGCCTGCAGTTCAGCACCGTTGTACCGTGTCAACCGTTCGACTAGTGAATCTGAACGCACCAGGGGTCTCCCAGGGCCAGATGCTGAGAGGGGGTCAATTAACACTGGGGGGACGCCCATGGCGGCGAGTGCGTCACCTGCTTTGTCTGAGTCTTTAACAGGTGTTACAATCTGTAGGATTTCTTGAAAGCTCTTGAGGGCAGCCAGGGAGACCTCGTTGTTTTTGCTCAGAGCAGCTGACTGAATGTGGTTCAGCAGCACCTCCCAGGCCTCGAAGAAATCCCCTGCAGATACACAGCAAAAAGATGGCACAGTGTGAGGCTGCCAATTAGCAGCATGTGTCAACTGGAAATAATTGTGACATTTAGCACTTTGATATGTGAGGTTTCAAGCCAACATGAGGCAGCTAGTAGCTCAAAGGAGCCACATAGTCGTAATAATGGCCATAACTGGAGGGACATGAGACTTTTACCACTGTACCCCGGTATTTGTCAATATGAGACCATTTTAAACGTGATACAACCATTTTCAGGATGCCCATTTAATGACTTGTAACTGTCAGATACAGTAATTTATTACATCTATGTTGTATGTAGGAAGGGCAGTTTTCATCTTAGTGATTTTATGTGTAGTATGCTGGGAAGATGTATGTTATAAGCCACCTTTTGTAATGAGTGAGTCGAACACAGTTAATGAGAAGCACATGTTCTATTATTCATATCTCCCTGGAATATGAATCCTGTCCACATGAGGCGCAACTAAATGGGAGGCAGTAGAAACAACCAGGCAGTTTGTGAACTACTCCTACACTGGGCACAGATTTATTAATATGTTTCAGCATGTATGTCAGACACACTGAGTATCACAAAACATTAAGTGTGGGCTCACCCAATTGCTGAAGGAGATACCGCCTTGTGTTAAAAATGCGTGCCACCCCAGCTAGTGTCAGCACCCACGTCTCTGCCCACTGTTTTTCAGCGGTATCGCGTGAGTGATGGATAAGGATGTTCCCACCACCAGACTCAATCTTCTCCTTGTCCGCTGTAGTGGACGACGTCCTCACACAATCCAGCAACTGGAACAGTACCTAGAGGTGACCCCAAGATATTTTAATCAGCAATCATTTTCATTTAAAAGTGCCAGAAAATGTTATTTTTTTGTAGAAATAACATTGTTGACAACCTCCTTCAGTGTAAAAAAAAAGATCTAATGACAAGGATAAATTCTAGCATGTTACCTTCCAGACCACAATATGCCATGTTGGCTGCTGCAGCAGGGTTCCGTGGGCGGCGATGGTGGAGAACAATGTTTGCCCGGCGCTTTTGCGCACAGCAGGCCGTGGGTCGACACACAGCTCTCCCAGCTTGGCGTACAGGCACAACCACAGGCAGTCAAAGGGAGGGGCGGGGTGGAATGGCCTGTTGAGGGTCTCTCCTCTCTCCTGAGCCTGCTTCTGTAGTGCTTCCTCCTCCCTCCCCAGCTCATGTGTGATGGCTTCACCCCTTTGGAAGAAGTAGTCTGAAATATTCCACTGTGGGTAGAAGGGGAAGTGGGGGTTAAGAATTGGGGCGTAAATTGAAGAGGGAAGTCAGTAAGATGCTTCTAGCGGTTAGGCTATCTATTACAATAAAGTAATCTCGGAGGAATTGCCACACTTCAAGAGAAATAATACAGCAAACCACAGATCAATATCAGGTTTTTCATGTCCTGAATACTGTACAAAGCATCTATAAAATGCCAGTGGAGCAGTTAAGTGCCGGTAAACTAGATAAAATCATGCAAAAAAGGAAATATGTTATATTGTAATTGTTTAATAATATAAAATTAATATTTTTTGTCATTGTTTCACATCTGCTAATTTACCAGTTAAATCACATCTTTCTACTGCTGGTCTTTCAAAATCTCTGGTTGATCATAACTTAGATTATGTAAGAGCAGAGCATTCACTATTTACAGGACTCATGCCTCTGTGTATACGATAACACTTGAAAGCCCTACAGCACAAGACATCTGTAATCTCACCAGTAAGCCGATGGATGTGAGGCTGATGTTGAGCTCCTGGTTCTGCAGGCCAAAGCTGCCGGCTACATCCACTACGATCTGGAGGCACGTGCAAGGCATGGTGGGTAGGAAGTCTGTTACCACCAACTGCAGGCACTGGAAGGCTGTTCGAATCAATGACTCGCTGAAGAGGAACAACACACATGGCACACTTTGGTTTAGCTTCTTAAATTATTTGAAGCGTAAGTGTGGATATCTAAGGATAAGTAAGTATTTGCATTTATCTTAAAACAAGAATTATTCACAATAATAAAAAAGGTAAAATCTCCCTTTTGGTCTTACCCTTGATCATTGCGGATGGCTCCTATAACGCCCAAAACAAGGGGCCATCCAGGCCCCAGGCTGTCGCCCTGGCTCTGTAGGATCTGCAGCACACACTCCAGCTGTTTCTGCCGAATGTCTGCATGCAGCACGTTGGACAGCTCCTTCAGGGGGTTCAGCAACAGAAGCTGCAGCCGCTAGGGGATTAAAAGCGGGAGCTACTGATTGATTTGTTAAATAACAGTACATTCTTGCTTTGTAAATAAAGCTATTGCAACACTCTACTGTACAATTTACACAATTATTATACTCACAATTTAGATCATTTAAATATGTTGTGTGTATCTAGAAATAATCTTCATTAAACTTATTACATTCAGACTGGGGGAGAACCACAGGGAAAGGTACAGATACTTGCCTTTACATTTGCCCAAATTAATTTATCTTTATACAAGTGTTGCTATTGTTACCTTACACTTGATTATATTTGAAGTGATCTTAGATACAGAAAATTCCTGAGATCCAGAAAAATCTATCTGTACATTTCTGCTGGAACAAGTCTTAAAAGGTTTTCTCAACCCATTCTGAGACAGGCAAACTACATGACTTGTAAAACCTGCATTAATGAGTGGAGAAAGTCTAGCAGACATAATATCCTTAAATATATAGTAGATATCACAGGGACTTTTGCAGTTTCAATGACAAAATATAAATAAATTGGCATATTTGAAGAAAAGTTTGGAACCTTGAAAAGGCCTTTCAATACTTGCTTAATGAATGCATGGCATACAATGAACTTTTAATTTAGTGTCCATTTGAAAAAGTTATTTTATGCACGCCATGCTTCACATGATGCGTCACTGCACTTAAAAATACAGTATTTGAACACAGCAACCTGCAGTGGTAAGCTTGCCCACACAATAGGAAAGACCTTAAAGAAGTATTAGTAGCTATTATTTTTATGACCCTGTGCTGTTCTATTTACCTCCACACAGTTCCTCTGTCCTCTCTTAGATAAGCTCAGTGCAATTCTCTTTATCTGTCCCACTAAGGTGAAGGTCATGGGCTCTGTGTTTATGAGTGACAACAGAAAGCGACTGTAGCATTTCTGTTTTTCACATTTTAAGCATTTGGAAGACACTTATCTGTTACGACTTGCAGTTTGACGGTGGAAGGGATTTCTCAAATGTCAGCATTACAGTGATACCCAGTAAATACAAACAATGCATCTATGTAATTAAATGTTCCAGTGTCCCTTCAAAGTTCCTAAAATAGAGAAATCTTAGAAGCTATAAATTTTTTTTAGCTTAGTTTCTACTCAACATTGTCATACAACTGTCTAAAGCAGATCTTTGTTTTTCTTCTTCTGTGTGTTTGATCATGTGTTGATCGTGCCGTTTCCTACCTGATTTTGGGCCAGTGGAGGGTCGTGTTTGTAGGCAAGCCCAGCTTTTATAAGTGCCGTCAATGCCTCAGCGCCCCACTCTCTCATTCTGGAGTTTGGGTGCTGGCAGACCTGCAGGACACATCACATACACAAATGCAGACACGTGCGCACAATGACAGATCTGATGCAAAAGCTGTTCAGAACAGTTTTTCACAGCAGTGGTCATAGTGGGTGGGTGTGAAACGAGTAGGTGAAATAAACCACAGACTGTGATCGAGACTGGGATCCCCTGTGACAACAGATTATGCTGTGACAGACAGTGTAATCATGGAAGTATGGACACACATGGAGAGGCCAGGCTGAGCAGAAATCAGTACAACAGTGTGCTACAAAACCTGAAGAATCCCAGGAAAAACATTTTAGCTCATCTGTGATCGCAATAATCCATCTTTGCCAAACTAGTTTAAATTTTAATGGCATCAGACTTTTAAATTCTAAAGAGGAAAAACTGTTTTACACAAAGACAGACTGTTAAGTGGACACTGTAGTCGTACTGCTTTAGAACTCAGATGATCCATGTGTATCCATTTAAAGCCTCACATTTTCATCATAGTCTTAATTACACTACATCTGTTTAAAAACAAAAAACAAAAACATAGTAACGGCGATTTCATTAGCATATTTTCTTTAAAATATAAAAGCACTGAATTTGAACAAGCACGCAACAAAAAATACCCAGCATTTTATCTAAGCATACTTTGCACGTACAGCTATAGATTCAGCTTCTTTGACAAATCAGGCTTCACATTGACAAACTGTGCACAATAATGCAGGATCAAACACTGATAGCGGAGCAAATGCACTGCGGACACATTCTGACACTGCGTCCTCTCAACTCCAACATGCAAGTGTCGGATTGAGAGGAAAAGAGAACAGATTGAAATAACAAGATAGATGGGAAAGGCTGATGTTTGTTGGGGAGAGAATCTGAGCTTACCTTCTGCAAAACAAACAGGTGTGCAAAGAGAAGGGAGATAGATAAAGAACATGAGAAGGAAACCTCCAAACACACACCTTTATAGATATATAAAAGAGAATTTTCTCATGAGAACATGAAGACTGCAAACAACAAAAAGTACAGAGTAGACCCTATATCTGGTACAGTGAGTTCACACATATAGTGAGTTCGCTGGCAATGTCTGGCCTCTAATAAAACTGTAGGTCTCTGTGTTGGGCTGAGAATTTAATTTAACTTTAGCTGGCCAGGTCTTTTCTGACATATCTGCAGTGCTGTGTACCATACATATACAGTTTGTAGTAGTTTGTGTTCTGTTGCACTTTTTTTTTTGTTGAATACACAACATAATGGTTTCAGGACATCCTTTTAACCTTCCTGAAATTGTTCTAAAAGCACAATGATGCCCAAACTCTCAAGGCGGGTTGGCATTTCAGTCCTCCGACAGTACTGGAAGACATTCTGGTCCCAGCATCACTCATGGCAATTAGCTCCTGCTTGGCTGCCACTCGTTCTACGCCAGTGAATTCTTTCTCAGCGTTATTCTGTACTATAGCTAGATGTTTTTTGAGTCTGTTGAGCTAAGCAGGGGTCTCATTCGCAGTGAATAACACCTAAACCTCCTGATGGCTTTGCCTTTTAAATCCATTTGTGTCCAATGTACAAACTAACAGCTTTTAATAAAACGTATGAACAACTACAAAATCTTTCACACACTTCAATCTAATACAAATTATGTCCGTCACTCAGAATTTATCATAAACTCTAACACAAATTAATAACTTCCACCTTCTCAGTACTTTCAACAATTTTTCTCTTTCAAAGTCCTAACCACTAGACTGCAGCCGCTTGCATAAATCATTTTATTTTTACTTAAGGGGCTCATGTGCTCCAGTCTCCATGGAAAAGTGTCATTATTCGAGCCTCAGTACTCTGTAAAATAATCCAAAAGGGTGAAAGGGGCAATTACACCATTTTGACATTCTTTTAACTTCTGACATTTATGATTTTGAGAGATTTGTTCCAAACCTTCAATGAGATTTCCAATATGACCATCAGAATTGGATAAGTTATCTTGAGCACTGATGTAACAGATCAGATTCTGTGTACATGTATTATTTAAGGGAAAGCGAAGTGACTTCACGTCTGATCAAAGCATAACCAGAAAAGTAAACTACATGTTCATAGTGGCAGACGTTACATCACCGTGCTAGCTTGGCTGACAAAATACAACCACATTTATTAAGAACGGAATCTTTTACGGCGTTTGAATAAAGTGCAGTCACAGTGACAGTGTTTTACAAAAAGTCTTTATCTAACCTCATTTGCTTTAGCTGTAGGTAGAAATTACCTCCAATAAATGACCTGTCAGGGGTCTCCACAGGATCTCAATTCGATCCATGTTCACTAGGCCGGTTTCCAGCAGTTTGGCAACCGCAAAAAGAGATGGTTCCTGAAATATGAGCAGTAACAGAAAATGTAGATAATTACTGGACACCTTGTACACTAAATGCAAGATCATATTAAATTTAATGACATTTTAACCAAATCATAGAAAAAAATATCCTGAACATCAGTGAAATGCAGAAACTCTTTACCTTGTTATTTCCATAAGCCATTTCCATAGCTTCCAGAGACAGCGAACAGAGAGCATTGATCAGGTGATGCAGGGACACATCATCCAGATACCTGGATCACGGAAACAGTAGGTATTAAACATAGATTACATATGCATATTTTACTTAGAATTGAAATGCTGAGAAGTCAGATTTGAACATGCAGTATTCTTTATGGCTTTTTTAAAGATATCTATTTAAAGGCATCCGAATAAGAAACTGGAGATTCTATGCTGAGTGCTCATTTTCAGAGATAAGAGGCTGATCCTTACTGGGAGCTCTCAAATAATCTGGACAGGATGTTGGAGATGACAGGCAGGTCCGTCATCACTGCTGTGGTCAGCACCTGTTTTGATTAAAAACACAAGCACGGACGCTTAGCACACCCTCTTAAACAATGAGTTGAGAAGCAAAAAAAGTACAATTCATGCTAAATACAGAGCTTTTATAAAAGACTTACTGTACTGGGTCCCTCCACTGCTCGACCAGGCTTCAGGGCACCACCCACCCCTGGCTTAAGCCCCAGGATCCACACTAAGTGCTGGGAGAAAGAGTCAGAAGATGAACAAGAGTTGGAATAGAAGCGAAATCTATATCAACTCAGAAGGTCTTAAAATGTACACCAACGCCTGATAGATATTTGGTTTTGCTCATGCTTGATAAGAAAATATATAAATGAGAAAGTTGCACAAAGCACAAACAAAAAAAGTATTAAAAACAATCAATATTACACAATGTTATTCTGCACAGGTCATTTCTTTCCTGGCAGACAGTGCAAGTATACATTATTGCATGTGTAAATGTAATGGACATGTACAGTATGTGGCTTGTCTGATTAGTTATGGTTGTGTGTGGCTACAAGTTCTCGCTGGTTGTATTACCTGAAGTGTAGCCAGTACCAGCTGCCAGGAGGTGCCCAGAACTGCCCCGTGGCAATGTGCCAGGTTCAACAGGGTTCGCATACATTGGATGTTCTTGGCAGTCAGCTGACAGAGGAACAGCCAGTTATAATACAGTACATTTCAATGCAAATATTATCAGGCATTATGCTGATACACTTGATCAAAACAGACCATTATATATAAAATAGTAGAAAAAGCTCAAATTTTCTCTCTGTCTAAATTTACCATCCATTAGTCACAACTATATGAATTGCAGTTACAAAGAGGGGGAGGGCGGGGAAAACATGAGCACAGCATACAGCTAAAAAACAACAATAACATATTAACATTACTATGGGGAAAATTCTGATTGCAGCATCATTATTCCAAGTCAGGGTCAAGGTCACTGCGCATGTATTTTGAAATGTTATTGCCCTTGAGGGAAATTAGATGCACAAGCATGCCTGACGTGCCTGTGTTAATAACCGTTGTCCCTTACCTGAATGGTGCCTTGAGAAAGAAAGTGTCTGTTTTTATGAGGGTATTATTAGTGGGAGTTATGCATATTATGCATATTAATAACACCTAAAGCCTGGTAAACAAATAGCTTTGCTTTTACCCGAGCATGTGTGTACCTGCTCAGATAAACAAGCTCAGATGGGCCTGCATTTTTGTGAATTACACATTTAACTGATTCTGTATATATTCAATGTATATAACATATATTTTATCGACTGCACTTTTTACTGTATATAATGTCACTATTAAATTAATAATACAGGTTTATCATCGTTCAGGGTTTCATTTGTTCAGCTGTTTTTCAGGTCTTGACTTTGTCTGGAGCCCATTTGGACTTTATCCTGACTTGGCACCACTCGTTTTTGGATTTGTCTTGATTTGAATGAAATTGTGTTTGTCTTGTCCTGGACTCAACTTTTGTGGTCTTGACCAGAGTTCTGTTTTAGACAGGGTGTATTCTCCCCAACAGCAACAGTTTGGCTTCTTCATGCAACTATTGTGTCTTTACTGGAAGATCATTGTTTGTGTAATCTGTCTCGATTACAAAGTGTTTGCTTCTTTCTGGAAAATGGCTACATGAATTAAAATATTAAATGTCAAGTGTAACCATTGCCTCTTCAAAACTGTGTGTATGTGAATGTGTGTTCTTACCACCACAGTGCCCTGGGGCTGGGCGGTGAGTGGCTGCCCCACAGCCACCACCTGCTGATGGGATTCACTGGAGGGGCTGATAATCTGCACACTCTGGCCCTGGATCGAGTAGGCTGCAGAGAACAGGCCCAGACAAACGTGTGTGCACACGCGCGCGCGCACACACACACACACACACACGCAAAAACACAGGAGTCTAGTCTTTCTATGAAGCTCAGTGATACACACAAACAGATTTTGTAACAAGCTTACGACATGCAAGAAAAGCTTTCTTAATTAACTCCAAGGCAAACATCCATCGTGAGTCGAGACCCAATTTGCCAGCTTTATCTCTACAAGCTGATATGCAAATAGTGAATGTCTGAGCAGTTGGTTTGAGAGCAGCTGTGTGTGTGCGCGTCTACATTCCCCAGACACATTCTCCTTGGTGTTCCTAATTAGAAGCCACAGTGAAAAGTTATGGATTAATGCAATAAGAGTAGGGCAACAGGGACAGGCAGAGTGCCAACAGTTTACATGTTGAGCATATCTAACCATATGGGAGATTAGAAGTGCTCATTAATATAACATGAACACACATGACCAGAGGCCATCCTCAGGGTGATAGAGGAGGGGATTTAGAATGGTTTGCGGTGTTATCAAGGTATTTTTGGTTGTATTTGTGCATGTGCGCAGGTGATCAGGTCACACTTGTGAGGTACAGCTTACATTATGATCTCTGTGTAGCTTTAAGTGGCATTTTTAATTTTCAGCTGCAAAGCCATACCTTTGCTGGAGAGGTTAGCGGCGTTGCTGCTGAGAACAGTTAGGGCATAGTGTGGTGGCAGAGAGGCCTTGCAAATAGCTGTGATGAAGGCATCACGAGGTGTCACCAGGCCTAGACGTCCACACAGTGAGGCCATGGTCAGCTCTGCTTTCAGGATGTTCTCTGTGGCCGTCTCATCAGTGCTGAAGACAGAGGACGAGAGGAAAATGAAGAGAACACCGAAGAAAATGAGTGTAGTGTGCAACTCACATTGGTATGATATGCTCTCATGTGGTATTAAATGTGTGGTAATGTCTTAATAAATGGCATTAGGGATAATTAGGATGTTTTTTTCAAAGGAAGATAAGATCATTATTTAAAACAGAAGAGGAAAACAAGAATTGAAAGATGTGAGATGTATCCAGACTCAGTGTAAATATTTATTTTCAAATATAAAATAGCAAATGTGCTAGTTAACTACATGTTTTTAACTACTAATCTAAGGAAATGCATTGCAATTGTAGCACAGTCTCCTAAATCATTCAGCCTAAACTGCACTAGAAGGAAACAGTTCAAATCCAAGTGAAACCCTGTAAACTATTAAACAAGTACTGGAGCACAAAATAAAACCTAGCCCATTCATACACACTGTCGATGTTTTGCATACAATATAGGTGAAAACATTTTTTCTGATGTGTAACATGAGGTAACTCTCTCTTGCTTGAATCACTGTTGTAAACACGACTGCTGACTACAAAACATTCCTCTCTGAACAGGCAGTGGGCGTATTTACCTGGCATCCAGCAGCAGAGACAGAGCAGCTAGGAGACCACACCAGCAGGCACTGACCATCTCCTCCCACACCAGGTGGGCTCCTGAGACAGAGAAAAAGAACATTATTGGGTTTATTCAGGAAATATTTCAGTTAAGTACAGAAAGTCTCACTTGGAAAGCATCCATTTTTTACATCTCGTTTAAAAAATGTAAAGATATGTATAATTCAAACCACCAGGGGTCATCGAAGTGTTACAACCCAGGATCCTAAATGTTATGGCAATCATTGCACAACAACGCATATTTTAAAAATACATTTGTATAGTTTACTCAGACACATAAATCCTCCCTCAAAATGCTGCTTTTTGGTTTGCTGCACCTGCTCAAACTACACCTCTACTTATCCGTTTATATTTAATTTGACTCTTTTTTTACTAACATTTCACCGCACAATCACAACATGTTTGTCTTCCTCCTCAAAACTTTCCCTCCAATCATTCTCACCATCCTGTGGCTTCCACTCCTGATCAGGGTGAGTCTCCCTGAATTCAGCTGCTGCCTCCTCCTCCATGGCCAGCTCTCTTTCAATCATGGAGGTGATGCCCCTCACCAGGTCAAGCAGAGCACTGAAGGCCACTGACATGGCATAGCCCTCTGGGATGGATGGGGGCTCAACTTTGTCCAGCATCTCTAAACTGGAGAGAAAAGGGACAGAGGAAATAAGGTGAGTTAAGTGCATGCGCTATAATGGACTGAACTAAACAACAATTAATAAAATGTCAACATGTTGCATAAAAATATTTCAACTCCCTTGAAAGCTTCCCCCTTTTATTGCTTTTCTACATTGAATCTTGGTCAATTGAATTTAGCTTTTTTTTTTTACAAAAAAAGACTCATGTCAAAGTGAAAACAGACTTATAATATCAATTCATTAAAATATAAGAAAGTGACTGCATAAGTATTCACTTATGTTGGGTGAATACTTTTTATAGGCTCTGTATTACTGAGCCCCTCCTTAACTATACTCCATCCCACCTTCAAAAACCACCAGCAAGAAACCCAATTACAGCAAATACACACCATTACTGCCAGAGAGGATAACTCAAACAACACATCTTTGTTACAGGAAGGCCTCTGGCTAATGTGATTCCCTGTATTTTAAACCTTGCTTCTCTGTGAAACGCCACAGACTAATGACAATAGTGCCTTTGATCTCTGCCTTACTATGATCCCCTGTGGTTTAGACAGAAAGTCTTTATCACTGCTTGCAGAATACAGCTTAACAATAATCCTACAAACTCACTCATGTTTATGCTTCTTTGCAGCATAGAGTAGGTCATTCCTACAACTGTTCACCTGCTCTGTGTGACAGTAATTACATATTTGTATAAACATGAAAGACAACAAAGAAAAGGAGTCGGAAAGTGGAACTTTTTGAAGTATAAGCAGTAACAGTTCTTACTATGTCGCCTTGGCGCTGCCCTGAACACTAACAGTCATAAGGGGGATCCAGGTACCACGGTATTCAAACGCTGCCTGAGTGGTCAGAGTGCCGCTGACCCCTCCTGTCCCTGGGCCGCCTTGTGCTGTGCCCTGAGCCCCTGAACCTGACCCACCTAGAGAGGAAATCAGAAAGGAATGAGTTAGGGGAAGAGCACATAAGTCCAAGAGACAATGTAGAATAAAGCACAAGATAAGAAAAAAGCACAATAAATGGCATCAAGTATATTGACCACATTTTGAGCTTCTTTGTCAACCAGGATACGTACATTTAAGACAAGATCTCTATTAATTCATCTGACAAATCTGGACTTCACATGCATTTGCACAAATCTTTTTGGCATCTGCAGAACTTTATGTATAGCTCAATGTTCAGTGAAAACAGTTTCAAGAATCCTTAACATGATTACTCCTAGAAATAAATCCACTCACCTGCAGGTGCACTGACAGCAGCAGCATTGCCCGCATTGGGGACAATGAAGAGAGACTGGATGAAGGATCCCAGGGCATTGACGATGTCTCTGAATACCTTAGTGGAGTGCTGCTTCATGTCGTATGACTGGCAGAACGAACTGAAAAAAGGAAAAGAACTCTGAACTTTGTGATACTAGATCTGACACAATAATGAACTTGCCAAATGAGAGATGACATAGTGCTAAACTAACCATGAAAACATCATTTTAAGGCAGTTCACATTTTGCTTGCCTCAAGCTCAGGTGTATGCTGTCATGCTCTGCTTAGATTTCATCAGACTAAGCTATACAGTCAGACTGTCTGGCTCAACCTCCATCAGGTTCACTTTGTTAGTCTCTGCTGTACATAGTAGCTGTTAGCCTGCTACAGTAACCTAAAATAATTTTGCATGTTAACCTGCAAATATCATCTTGATGTTGCGCTACCATACACATCTGTGCCAAATTTCATGGCAATCCACAAAGTTAGCAGACACTCTGGACCAAAGAGATCAACAAATAGATTGAGTCACTGACCAATGGTGCTATTAATAGAACCATGCTAGTGTCATAGTTAAAAATCTTTTACTCCATTTAAACCAACTTGTAATCTGTTGATCTGCTAAGCTAAGCTCAGCATCTGTTGTTGCGTCTAAAAGTAGATAATTCAGTAATTACAGAAACATTTAGCTGTCATGACCAGATAAACTGCAGTGTTTGGCCTCAAATTGAAGAGTCATTAATGGAGTGATTACCAGCAATATTAGAACCGATTCTAGTCTTTTTTGATCAGTGCAGGTGTACAAGAAAAGGTAATATGTAACCAAGACAGGAAAAACAACATTTTAAAGTTCTGAGACTCCTTATGTAAAATGCGTGCCGTTTTTAAAAGGTTATTTTTACTTACCGTAATAAATGTGGCTGGACACACAGCCTATGGACTGATTCCACAGCCACGGCTCTCAGCCACTGCGGCTTCTCCCCATCCAGAAACTTCACCAGCAGAGACAAGAAGATCTCACACTCAGTCACCTGAAAAATAAACATACACATATCAGACTGGGAAAAAACATTTGGCCAGCTAAACAAAGACAGACTGTCAGGCAAAATCCCTGAATCTCTTCAGGCTTTGAGGAAGCTATTCTAGGGCCCACAATGTGTGGGTTCTTCTTGACGGACACGGGCAACAAGACAAATTTCCATCTCAAGACTTGAAAGAATACCGCTAAATAAAAACAGCTGCGCTGTTGAATTACTCAAATGCAGCTAAGCTCATTAAAGTGTCTGGTGCAGAACTAAGACAAAACTACTACAATGCTAATCCAATGCTAATCAGGCCAGATCAATTAAGTGTATCAGCTCTGTGCTTGAGAAAATCCCTCAGACATGAATCATCCATCAGACAGAGGTTTTGGCCAGTCGACCATCGCTGCAGATCGGTCTCTTACCAATAAGCTGTAAAAGTGCTTGATGAGGACTGAGACCACGCGCAGCAACCTCATGCAGATGGGAAAGTAAGGTTTCTCCACAGGGGCAGGCGAGGCGGCGCTGCTTGTACCCTGTCGGAACTTGATGTTGGGGGAGAAGAGCTTGATGACAAGTGGACACACTCTTTCTTTGAGCAGGAAACTGAACTCTTGGTGCTGGGTGGGAAACAAAGAAAGCAAGGGACAGTAAGATCAGATCAAGAGTAGTAATACTCTTCATTATTGTTAAAGATCATTTGTTTCAATGCACTAAGGTACATAATTACATCTGTAACATCGACCATAACATTACAAGAATGTGTTTACCTGAAGGAATACACCAGGGAAATCATTAAGAACAGACTCCAGCAGCTCCAGGCCAAATGTCCGGGTCATCTCCGTCATCCCAACCAGCCAGTAGGGGGCATCAGCATTCACCAGCTGGCACAAGTCCTGTCAGAAGGCGCATAACAGGCATTCAAAACAATGGAGTGTTATGTCCGACACACATTACAGTGGCTGAAACAGTACATTCACTGAGTTCCACTGGGAGGATAAGCATCATCACACAACAGTGCATCGTGGGAGAAAAATAATACGGGACTGAGAGACAAGGGACCACTGAATCCCTTTGTGCACATGTCTCTTTATTGCAGACATAAAAAATATCAGTTCTTACTTATTTTCACCTTCAAAATCCAAGGTAATAAAACTGGTGGGTAATAATAGTAATTTTGATTTCTTGTCTCTAGGCCATACATGATGAGATCATGAGCAATGTATCAAAGCGAACTTGGTCAAAATGTTTAACCCAAGCTGATGGAAGGCGAGCATAACACTGTATGGAAGGTGATTGCCTCCTGGTGGACGTACCTGGAAGAGCATGTATGCATCCTTGGCACTGGGTCTCAGAGTACTAACGGACCTCCGGTTGGTGTTTCCCTGGACAGGAGGAGGCTGCTCCACAATGCCTGGAGGTTAATTACAATTTATACTTTACATATTTAAGCAACTACGTGAAAATACAAGAGCAAAATAATTTATAAGTCATGAGAATTGAACTGAGACTGCTAACTTCTTCAAATTTTTCTGCAAATATTGAACATCCCATTAATATCACACTGAACTTCCTCTCACTGTATGGACTGTGCATTTTCCTTAAGCAGCACCAGTGACCTCTAACCTTTAAAACGCTCATCCTCAGCCACCATCCTCTCGAACACCACAGTGACGACCTGTCTGACGGTGGCGGCCGCTGTGTTGTTGGTGATGTTGTCCTTGGTGAAGTGGAGGCGGAAACACAGGACGATGGCCTTGGCAAGGACAAGACATAGTTATTATATATACTTATATTATAAACTGAACCTAAGTGAGTTTCTGCTTCAAATGATGTCCATCTTCAAGAGAGTTGAAATAAATTAATGTCCTTTGGCCTTAGTCATTCCAGGTCCAAGTATCTTCATATAGTAAAAAAGTGTCTTTAAAGTTTTACCTTTCAATATATCAATTTACAGTAAAATTTAACAAGAACCCTGAACAGATTAAGTCTGATAGTTCATCTAATCTGACTATGAGATAAAATGCTGCACACACTGAGCAGGGATACCACAAATCAAAAATGCTGGGTGTAATAAAATATTATAGACAGATTACTAATGGATAGCAGATGATTCACTGAGGAAATTTAGTGGCTTATATTGATATCTGCATGAGAACTTGAGTGCGAATATACAGTATATAAGTATAGATACAAGAGAGAAGGACATATGTAAAGAGTCTGTCTGGTGTATGATTGTGTCGGCCTTGTACCTTTGAAAGTACTTCATCATGTACAACTGTGTTGGTAGTTAGCAGGACCAGGACCGTCTGTAGAAGTTTCAGCTCCTCCAAACCATTTTCCATCAGCTGCCATAGCATGTTGATGATGTTCCCTGCCGCTGCCTGTTATGTACACAAGAACACTTTAGACTGAAGCGCTAATGTTTATTAAAAATATATCTGTACATCTTCACTGGTGTGATGATGTACACACACTTGTAAGTGAATATGGGAGGCAGTACCAGAATCACTAGCCTAAACAGAAAAAAGCAAGTGAGAGTTCAGCCTAAGGTCACACAGCCTTTAATCACAGACACACACATAAACACACACTTGTGGGACCAGCTGGTGGTGCCTGCTTAGGGGTCACAGCATCAGAGTTCAATAAGAACAGATCTCGCTGCCAGTTAATGTTGATGCTGACAGTAAGTGACACTGCATGTCCTTTCTTGGGTCAAGCTGTCCAAAATAAAACTGCTCCACACGCATCCCCCGTGAGGTGTTCTTATTTATACTAACTGACTGGAGTCACAGGTGAACTTTCGACTTTAACCAGTGCAATATTCAATATTCATTTATATTAACAATGAATCTGTCTGATAATTTTATAATTATGCTCCAATACCGTCACCTCTAAATTCATATGTACACTCAAGATACTGCAGGATTTAACCTGGCCTTTTCTCTTTGTTCAAAGATTTTATACTACCTGACAGCTAACAAACAATTCTACAGGGATGCAGTTGGTGTTTGCCTCAAAGTTAACTGTGTTCTTGAATGTCAAAGAATCATTCAACAACAACAGCCTTGTTTTCTGTCACATTGTACCATGCAGAAATGTTTTTGCTTTTTTTTGCAAAGGTTGATGCTAGAATTTTGAAATGCTGACAGTTTTTTTTCTTGGGGTGATCCGCACCATCAGATGCCGTTACCGGTGCCATCAGTCAGAGGTAAATCAGTGTCTGTTCTGTCCTATTACAGTATTTTCTTTCAAGACATTTGAACAGATTTCTCTCCTTTCCCCAAGGAAACAAACTGACATTTGACTATCGCCAAATTCTCTCTACATGACAAAATATCTCTCAGGATTCTCTCCAGTGGCACTGCAAGAATCAGAAAGAAGTTTGGCTTTGTCTTCTGTGGCCCTCAGCTTACAAACGCTGATGTTCAGAGTTTATGAGGGGGAGTGCTGCTTGCAAAGAAAAAGAGAGGACTACAATGTTCAATGGATCTGAAAATGTGTGTTTTGTGGAATATGTGAAGTGTGTGTCCTAGATGTCTTAGATGTTTTTTGGGTCCAAAAGTGTAAAGACAGCCACTCCAAGACAAGGACAAAGACCACTGGAAGAGGGTGAAATGGAAACAAAGACAAACGGCAATCTTAAACTGCAAAAGAAACTCTGAAATATCTGACTTGCTGAGAAAATCTGCCTCACTCACCCCCAGTAAAACTAAATTTATCATTGTCAGTGTCTTTGAGGCGTGAGGATATGCAAAATGTGAAATCTGACATAGATTAGCACTAAAACGAATATCTGACATTTTTTTTTTTATAAAACAAGTAAATTCAAAAATAATATTCTTTTATTGATTAAAAAAAATCAACTTCTATTATGTGAGGCTATACCTTTTTGGTTTCCTCTATTATTGTAGACTAAATACTATAAGGTTTGCACTCTTAACAATGCAAAAATACCACACTGGCCTCTGGGAATTGGGACACGTCTTTTCTTATAGTTGACTAATTATTTAGGGATATCTTTAAATAATGAGGATTTGTAGTAACAATAAATGTGTTTAGTATGGATTAAAATTAGAGACTTGATCAAAAATACACCAAGTAACCTGTCATGACATTTTTAAAAACCATTTTACTCTGGTAGTATAGAACACGACGTCTCTTCTTCCAAAGGAAGAAGCTTTGAAACCTGTTTCAGCATAATTAAATAAATGCCTGACACTGAAATACAGAAAGCCTGGGGTAGCTAAATAAGCTTTTAATATCAGTCTGTTACGCTGTATTAACCAGGCAGTTGTGCAGCTCCAATATACCAGTTTTGAAACAGCTCTCATCTCAGGTGTGACACCAGCATGGTCGTTAGAAGGGCTAAAAACCACTTCACCCATCACTGAAGCTTATATGAAACTACCTTTTATTTGAGAAGTTATTACAGTCACCCACTTCCTAAGATGGACAACTTATTTTACCTAGTTCTTGAGGTTCGTTTAACTGCCACTGCTCATACAGATCACGTAAAACTGTTCGAGTAGCTTAGTAATACATTTTCTAGGCCAACGGTTTCCTCGACTGCAGAAACTCTATAGACGGCGCCATGAATAGGAGTAAAGGAGGAGGTAGAGGGGGTTGGTGCCTTCCAGATGTAGCCAGCAGCGAGGAGAATAAATTGAGATTGGCCATTATAGTATTTACATTGCCTGATTGGTTATTGATGAGTCGCATTGATCTAGAATTCACTACCCTTAGGATGTCAGAGAGAAGGTGGTAGGTGAACTTAAATTTGTGCAATGTGTCCAATGAATGTAGACATAGAACCTTGAGGTCTTTATCAATACACACTTATTTGATGGCTGGCACTTGAAAATGAACAGTGGCTCACAACCCACCGGATTCAAAAGGTGCTAAACTCTGGTACAAAGCTGGATTGACCAGGAAAAACAAACACCAAAATAATGTTATTTATAAATTCGCTTTGCTCAAGCACACAGTCCACACAGTCAAACTCTGTAGGTTGTTTCTTTTAAACTCCTGTTCTTTAGAAATGCATTTTCTTAACATCTACAAGGGAACAACATCCTCCACAAGGACATGAGTATTGACTTGGCACTTTTGGAAATGACATGTCACCTTGTATCATTTGTAAAGTGCTATGACACATGGTGAGGAATCCAGATAAGAGCAGAGAAGTCGTACTGAGTTGTTAAAAAAACCAGCCCACTAAAAAACAAACTTCAATAATATTTTACAAGACCAACTAAAAGAACAACATGCATCAAATACAGCCTAAAAGCATTATATATTGGCAATCACATGACTGCTTTTAATAAACTAGTACAATATTAATGCATTTTTTGTCTAATTTGTCTTACATTACGCTCTAATTAAACATCTAAACTCTGGACAGAGGTTTTCATATAGTGTCAGTATGTATGTAGTAGCATTGTAAATGCCCGGCTAGCTCATGGTGCTCACCTCAGACACCACCTCATGGGACATGAGTCTTTGGATGGCAGCCAGACACAGCTGAGTGATCTTTGGCTCTTTGGTGCCACAGCCCATCAGAAAAGGCTGCACAACCTCTGAGCTGTTCTCCTTCAGTGCTGCAAGAAAAGAACATAGATAAAGACTAAGCATCTCTGAAGATTTTTTTTTTTTATATATCTGTACAGAAACAATTTGGGAAGCGAAATACACTTCAGCATGTAATGGAAGATGCTGCCATGTGATTCACATCTAAAGAAATACGTAAAATCCCTTAAAAATCAAAGCCAAATATAAAAATACTGGTATAAAACACAACATGCCATTTTAAGACCTATCTTAAATTTCAACATTTTAAAGCTTGTATTTTTATTGTTTCGCCTTTTGAGGTGTTAAAATTAGTACAATTACATACCACTACTGTATAGAAAAAGCTGCAGAACAAATAATCTTCCTGAAGAACAGATAACACTGTTTGAGTTTGGATAACCACCTGCTCTAGAGTGAACAACTATTTCTCTATAGCTGACTTACAAAAACCTTCACAATCTAAACGCTTTTAAAAGATAAATGTAAAATATGCTTTCTTCTTGGTTTCATCTTGTAATTTTAATGGCATAACAACAACAGCTGAAAAGTGAGGTGACAGTGTGGCCTTGGTGCATTTCTGTTGTGTAATCATCACACAATGAACTATTGCTTTGCATCCAACCACCCATATCAGTTTCACCATCATTACAGTGACTTTAGGTTCTACGGTTATTTACACCTGCGTAACAGGTTTTACCATTCAGCCTCTTTATAGCAACTCACTGACAGGCAAATCCAATGCAGAAACAAAGATAAATGGCCTCATCAGCAGTGACTTGGTGTACAGTTTACAGTCACAGAGGGGCAGCTGGATGTAGACAGTCATCAGTGGAACTCAGAAAATGTCAACAATGTGTCAACTCGGCAAATGTTACCAAAAGCTGGACTTGTTTATCAAGACAGCACTGAAAATATTTTCTATTCGAGTGCCGAGATCGTATTAATATACAGGCCCCATTCGTCTTTCAACCAGTACGACGCGATGATTTGTTTGGTGGAATCCAAAGCTATTTGCACGTCTTGCCACAGGCTGACTGCATACATAAAATAACACAATAACATCAAAATACAGTGGGCAATGTCATTCTGCTGTTTGCTTATGCAGTCGTGTATTTTTACAGGACAGCAGACATTAATCAGCAGCAGCATTGTGCAGACCTCAATGTGAACATGGCAGTAAAAAAGACTCATTATTATTATTAGTCATGTTGCTGGGAATAAACTAACATTATCATGCTAAAGTTAAACAACTCACAACAGATTACACACAAACTAATCTCCAATCATTTTCAAATCAGAGAGCACAAATCACATCTCTCAGTTGTGGTTAAACAGCGCCCTTATCACTCACCTGCCAGTATGTCTGTATTCCTGGCTGCAATGGTCTTAATCTTCACAATGCCAGACTCTGCGGCCTGGGGGAAAAGAGAGGGTGACATTTAGGTTACCATTTGATGTAACATATCAAAAGTGCTGATTACTACTACTGGTGGCATACACAGCCTCAAGTAATGATGGCCACAGGGGAGAAACAGGTTGTGGAGAAGCAGAAGGAGGGCCTGGTAAATGTGCTAAGAATTGGGCTTCAGCTTGAGAAGGATGTGCTGGGAGAAAGTGATTTCCCCAGTGAGGTGTCTTGCAGTGGTGAGACGCTAAGAAATGGAAAAGGGGGAAGGAGGAATGTCAGAAGAGAGAGGGAGCAAGAACAGGGGATGACATGTAGACAGAATAAATGCAAGCTGTTCTGTGTTTGGATGTGAGGCTGTTCTTATCTTCTTAAAAAAAACCACAAGCCACAACAAGCCTGTCCAGATCTTCTCCATTTCTCACCAACCTCTGCTCCTCCTTTCCCCAGCATTCTTGCCCATCACTACTCCCCATTCCGGTTCAACCTATTGTCACTTTTACTATACCTTGTCCAGATCTCCATTGTTATCATAAGAAAGCACCACTTTGCGTCCTTAACAGAACCTGTCTAACAGAAGCAATGTACTATTTTTCTGATTGTGATCAAAGCCCAGAAATAGCAAAAAAAAAAAAGAAGCAAAGGTGAATAATGGCAGCCTGCACAGAATTAAGAAATGCCTGTACTGTCATCTGTCTTGCTAGTTAGCTTATCACCACTGCAGATCTGACTTCCTTGCAAAAGTTACATTTTTACCAAGTTAGTGTTGCATTCTGGAAAAATCACAACATTTGACTTTAGTAGTAGAACCAACATTCTCAACTGAGCCAGCAGCCAATGGGCCTACATTACCTTGATGCATTTTTTATGGAGTGACTACATGGTCTGACTACATCCTGAGCATGCCTGTGTTACAAATGACTGGAGCTTTGACTCCCTTGTCAAAAACTACATCATCCAGTAGCATCTGCATAGAAATACAGCATGAATCCAAATTCTAAAGGCCTTTTATTCAAGTAACCATTTCTAGTCGAACGCAGGAAAAATGACCTTAGCAGATTAGTGTGAAAAGCAACAAAACTTTCAATTAACAAATCCTCCCCTGTGTAGAATGTTAACGTATGCTGTAATTATAATTGAGGTATACTACTTTGGATTAGACACCCTTGATGGGGGCAAACCGTGCAAATGCCCATCACATCTAACCAGCTGTAATTTTTCACCAACATCATGATTATATCACTTTAGCATATCATTTGAACAGCCACAAGGTCGAGCCACTGTGGAGGTTAGCAATTCATAACCTGTCAAACTGCCAGTAACCAAGCAACCGCATGTTAGTGGGTTGGGCTTTTCACACAAACTGAGCGGCCTATTAGTGTGGAGCTCCTTAAAAAGTTAATCTCTAAAAATGCTAGTCTCCCTCTTCTCCTTTGTTCCTCAAACAGAGCTGTAGGTCTTTACAGGGCACTGAGAAGAGCCTTTTTAGTCCTGAATAACTGCAACCCTCCTGTTGCTACTTCTGATATTCCCAGTGGTGGAACCCATAATACGCTAGAGCTATGAGCTAGAAGGGAATAGGCATATAAAAGAGCTGCAAAGTCTAGTGCAGTAAAACAATATGTAAAGCTTTTTCAAGGCATTGCACCAGTCATTTAAACATACACCCCAGCTGCAGCACTGGCCTGGGGAGTTTCTGACTGGAATCACTAGCTGTTAAATGGATTAGCCAATCAGCAGAAAATGAACAGGAAAAAAACATAAATATCTGACACTGCTTCACACCATGTCAAATTAGACTTGCTGTAAGTTTTATATAATTGTAAAGTGAATATTTATTTGACTTTGAACTGTTGGTCAAGTAAAACAATGTATTTACGGGCATCACTTCTGGCCTTGGAAGACAAATTACTGAGACATAAAATTAAGAAAATAATTGAAGCAGCCCAAGAGGATTTGTGTGTCTGGTTTTCAGATATTTTTTGCACTTTTGAACCTGCAATGTTCTACGAACAATTTTATACCACAACACATCTGCGACATGTATAACAGCTGACAATCTAGTCAACTAAAATGACTCACTTAGAAACTCTTCAGCCTGTGGCACAAGGGCAGCGAGCAAGACAAAAATGCTTCCTTTAATCGCAAAGGTATGAAAAGTGCTTCAAGTCCCATTCAAATACTGTAGCTATGATGACAGAATCCTTTGTACCTATCAAAAGGCCAGGCTTTGCCAAAGTACAAACGTATTTCTAAAAACAGAAATAAAACTGAATGCATGATTGAACTGAAGGACTACTTAAAGTACATGTGAGGATTGTGGCCCTGACGATGTTAAGAAGCTATAACTTTAAGTTGCGATTTAACAGGATAAAATCCTCTGAAATTTGTTGAGAATGAGGATTATGAGATGCATAAAAGCTCCTTGAAAAATAATTTGAAATGGTCTCTTCTATCAACTGCAACTTGTGAAAATTCTGTTTTCCTCGTTGTAGAATCTGTGAATCAGTCAAAAAGAGCCAGCAAACCAATAAATGCCTCTAATTAGAAGCAGATTGTTTGTGTCTCCTTTGTTCAGCCTCCAGCAGAACCATGTGCTTCATCTTCAGACCCATTACAAGAAATACTCCCAAATGAAAAATGTCAGTGCTTTTGCACAAAACCTTGTAACTCTCCACAGAGAAAATCTCCCATTGGAGGACTCACATGGCTGACTGAAGTGTGAAATCTCTCTTTCCATGTAAACACATATTTCCTACTACTTCACAGAAAGTGCTGTTTAAGCTTCCAGGCTCCTTTGAGCTCATACTTCTCCTTTAAAAGTGTCAGCATTATGAAGTCACCACTACTCATGTCAAAGGAAATACCACTGGCCTGATGATGTCATTGTGCAAGAGAGCAGCAGCAGCAGGGTTATTTCATGAAAGACGTCTTTTGTCAGTCTTTCTAAAAAGTTAGAGTCTACTCATGGAGTTTATGACAGTATTGCAAGGTAGTCGGATATCTAAAAAATACTTTGCTGAATGAAACACATTTTAAACCTTCTAATTTTAACCACAAAGAAAGATGAGTATTTTATTTTGTTAACATTTAAACAGCACATTGTCAAAACTTCCTGGTTACTGCATGACTGCTACAAAATAATGTTTACATGTAACACATAACTATGACCTATTAACTATTTAAGACTCCTAAAATGTGTTCACTATGGCTGCAATCATAATTCCCAGTTTTTGACCAAAACAAAACATAGGAACTGGATAACAAAAGCATCAAAACTTAAATTTAAAATAATGTGAACTACAGATTGATTAAATAATGAATTTCACAAAACATAATCATAAAAAAATCATTTCTGTCCATTTAGTGCACAAAGACACACATTTGGCACCTTAATCACTGGTTGTCTTATAGCAACCAGTAGAACAGTATCCATGTACATAATTTCCATATCAAGTCCTAACATATGTACCCCAAAACAGACAGGAATAGCTGTGGGAGGTAGGTGTACTACATACAGAAAAAAAATCTCAACACTCAGTAGAAAGTGACACTAAATACTGGGCTCTGGGATACAAGTAATGTCAGAGCCAAGAAAAAAAAAAGAAAAGATCAGGAAGCCTTCAATACTTTCAGTTCTTCTCGAGAGCTGTGTTTGTATGGAGACCCTCAAAGCGGAACTGACCCACGTCCATGAACCAGCTCATGTCTTTGGAAAGCAACATTAGCGAAGCTCATCACAGACTGACTTCCTTAGAAACACGCTGTGAGAGTCTCTAAACTCAGCAGTTTTCTGGAACTGACTTAGCATGTTGCGAAAAAGGGCTTATTCAGTCAGATTTTAAATGTCGCCAAATCATCCCCTCTTGTTGCTGTTACTTTGTCTCTGTAGAGCCCACATGACCTGTCCAGCAAATGAGTCGAGCTAAGCAGTCCATACAAAGGTTGCCCTTT
Source organism: Dascyllus trimaculatus (assembly GCA_024666655.1). Taxonomy (NCBI): domain Eukaryota; kingdom Metazoa; phylum Chordata; class Actinopteri; family Pomacentridae; genus Dascyllus; species Dascyllus trimaculatus. The sequence goes on from CM045448.1 coordinate 25,370,962, forward strand.
CATTAATCTGCAGGTTTTCCCAAACACCAGCAGGCACATTTAACTTTGAGCTTCATAGAGCTGACAGAACCTGACTCATGTACAGAGAGAGCAGACGGCTGGCTGTCTGATGTTTTTTTTTTTTTTTTACCAAGCCAAAAGCAAAGCCCTTGTGGTTTCACTGACTGCAACTCAATGGAAGACAGGTTCTGAGTGTGATGCTATGATACAAAACAATCAATAGGATCCTTCTTGGCTGCTCTTAACTCTGAGAAACCACTGGCTGTGGTGCAATGTCACTGTGGGAGATGCATTGAGAAATGGAAGAGGAGGAACTGGTAGGAAGATTGGCTGGGAAAAGAGGCCAGAGCTTTCTCACTCTCTTTTGCAAGAGGCATACAACAATATAGTATTTAGTTTTGATAATTTACCTAAAAACATGATTCGCCTAAGAGTGTTAAGCAGCTCAACCATTAAAAACTTGCAGAAAATGTAGGTGTGACAAATAAAAATGCATTTCTTCATAAGACATGATGGAGCTCTGTTAAATACATTTAAATTCTTACTAGTCTACATTGGTGGGCTGAAACAGCCAAACAATTAATTTAAATTCAAACACTGACCACCAGCACTCAGCTTATTTGCTGCACAATAACATCTCAGCAAATATAACCATGACAGTTTGGAATGGAAAGGTTATTGCAATCACAACACCATCAGTCAGAGCGTGAGTGAGCTCAGGTTGTGAGCAACATCAAAGAGGACCTCTGCACAGCTCCTGACCCTGGGGGAAGGATACTGGCCAGGACCAGAAAACCTGGGTGATAATAAATCAATATTTGAAGCAGATGCTTCATAAGGCCCATAGGCATAGGCGTAAGATGTGATATCAGCTGTATGCTTTTTATAATGTGTCATTTTGAGTCCTTCAGCAAAGAAGTCAAGGGGCTGAATCTGTAGTGAGAGAAACACAAAGGAACTGGAAGCACTTGCTGAACCACTGCTCTTTTTCATTTTAATATTGCTTTTATCCAAGGTGAAACCTAAGGGAAAACAAACTGAACTGGTCTTGCCTGATATGTATTGCCCAGCTGAGCTGAGTTTCTGTAGCCACAAAGCCCCCACATACAGGAGAACATTTCATCTAATGACCTGTGTGACCACTGGCACATATGCAAGCAAACAGTGAGCTTGCTGTACCTGGGAATTACAGGGAGTTAAGATGGTGTCAGTTGAATTAAATAACTTTGGCAAACACTCGCTGTTCTCTGTGTGCACTTCAGTGATAAGTAAAATAAAGGAATATAATATAATCCACACAGTCAGGAAATGCAATGCAATCAAACCATGACAGAGAGTGAATGTAGGTTGTGTTTATCCAGCAACATCAGCATCACACTTATCTTATGTTTGGTTTATTATTTAGCCTTTATATTAAGTTTCAAAAGAAAATAATTACATTCCAGATGTAAATGAACTGTGATCCTGCTCTGTGGACTGGTTAACACTGAGCAAGTGAAAAAGAGAGAAGTGGAGTGAAATGAATCTTCTAAGTGTGAATCTGGCAATACACGTACTCTGTAATAAGCCCTGTCAATGCACCTCCTTGTACTACTCTGCTCTCAAAGTAAGTCATTAAGTCATCAGAAATGTCACCAACGCTGGGACACAACAAAGTCAGCAGGCAACAACAGCACAGTAAGTCATTCCGATGAATAAAAACAAAACACTTGTATGAAATCGCTCTTGGCTCTGTCGATACTGGCAAGCTTGTTGTGAAACCAACTTGCAATGTCAGATCCCAGACAGATAAACGGAGGTCTTCTATGACTAAAGTCCACCTGGCTTGACTTGTTTCTACTTCTGAAGCCATGGTGATACAATGCTTAGCTGTAATTGTGAAGCTTCTACATCTAATTACGATTTGAGTGATCACACATTAAAGTAGGGAAACTAATAGGTAAACTATCATTCAGTCATGTAAAGGCAGATATTAAGCAAATCCCTATACATTTTATATGTAGCTTCAAGCTCATCTCAAGGAGTTGTTTCAGCCACATTTAATGCCTTCTCACTTGCTCTATTGCACAGCCAGTCTAAACACTGGATCCAATGAATGCATCTCAGAAATAACCTGATGCCAGTCAAAAAAGGCAGCTAGATATGCGCTATTATGTAAATACAAACCTGAGTCAAGAGAGTTCATCTGGTTGCCCTCCATTATGAGAACACCTCAGTTTAACCTCGTTAACCAAAATGTGTGATAACAGCATTAAACACCTGTATTTGAACGCCTCATAGGTATAAAGGCCCACCAGCTGACATAACTTTTCATTTAGTGGTACAGTAGGAGGACAACTGAGTGTCCACAGCAGACAGCAGAGCAAAGGCCCAGCGGTTGGTGGGGAACCGGGCTAAAACAACCAGAGTCTGTAAAAACCGACATTATTGACAACATAAAGGCAGATTCACAGACGGGACAAGCGTTTGAACACCGAGGCAGCGGCTCGGTGCAGCTAGCTACCGGCTAACCTCTTTGACTGGAGGGAATTTCTTCTTGCACTCCATCGACAGAGACCGCAGCAAGCAAACACACTGTGTCTTCGACAGAAATCTCACGAAACTTTAAACGCTGCGGAATGTGGGAGCGCAGTGGCCCCCTCACCCATCCACCGCGGGGATATAATCCGTCGCTACTTTATTCGCCTCCCTTGGAGAAAATAAAAACGCCGCGGTCCATTGACACAGTATCCCACTTGTGTGCTGTGAGCGCCCGTGCGCAGCAGAGCAGCGATGACACCGGCATACGGTGGCCCTCCTCAAAGCCCATGGACGGTAGCTTCACGGAGCGGCATCGTTACTCGAAATATCGGCTTCTCACGGCTGCTCACTTGGCCAGGAAATTTGCTAAATTGAGCAGTCTGCCATCAGCGGCCGTGTCAGCTCCACTTTCCTTCCCACAATGCTTCGGTGGACAGTGACACGTCACACGGACTTCCGTAAACAGTGACGGATCCAGAATAACGACTGCAGCGACCCCTGCTGGAAAACACGGTCACAGACAGACCGCCCACCTCGTCTGGACCGGGTCTGGGCACCTTTAGTGGAAAACTGCTGGAGCATTTATTCCACATCCTTGGCATGGTGACTTGCTGGACATTTGGTTGCTCAAGTTCAGTATTTTGCCAAACTAGCTGAAGAAACACTCTGACTAGTTCTTGCTGGAGAGCCACAAGGAAGGTTGGATTTACAAGAAGTTTTCCCATTTTACTACTTTTCAACACTGAATCAAAAAGTAATGTCAATCCAAAAAAATGTAAAATATGTGCAAGTTGCATAAGTATTCATGCTCTTTAAAGTGACTTGCTTAGTTTAACACAGGTTCAATTAAAAGTAGATCATCTGAGTGCAGTGAATGTGTCTCAAGTGATTGTGAAGGTCCACTCACTATTGAGTCAGCACTCCATGCTATAACTGTGCCATGAAGACAAAAGAACACTTCAAGCAATGCTATGAATAAGTTATTGAAAATCATGGAATTAAATCTCAGTAGAGTTTACCAGAGGGTACGTGGGAGACTCTGAAGTCAACTGGACGGAGGTTGTTTGGTCTGTTGAGACCAAAAATGAGGACTTTGCCCATCAGACTAGATGTTATGTTTGACGGACACCAAGCAGTGCACATCATCAGCAACACACCATCCTCACCATGAAGCATGGTGGTGGCAGCATCATGATGTGGGGACGTTTCTCGAAAAGCAGGCCCTTAAAGGCTTGGAAAGGCAGAGGGGAAAATAAAGGCAGCGAAGTATATCGAAACTGTGGAGTATCATTTGATGCAACTTTGACTTGGGAGATTTGTTTCCCCCAAAGACAAAGACCCAAAACATACAACCAACGGAAAGCAGAAATAAAACAACAACAACAACAACAACAACAACAAAACAAAGAAGAAAACAAGGTGAATGTTGTGGAGTGGCCTTAATCCAAATGAGAATTTGTGGTTGGACTTGAAAATGGCTGTTCACTCAAGATCACCATGCAGCCTGACAGAGCTTGAGCAGTTTGCCACGAAGAATGGGAAACTTCCACAAGGGGTCGATGCTTTTTATAGGCACTGTATTAATTTGGCACCTTATTACATGCAGGGGTTATTCAAAGTGCTTTATGGACAAAAGTGTATAAATCATACACAGTAACGACATTTTGAATAAAGTGCACACAGATTTTATAGGATATATAAAATAATTGACTAAAACAGCAGAATAAGACAGAAGATCAGAAAAATAAAATCATGTATTTCAGAAAGAAAATTAACAATTTAAAGCAGCGGGGAAAACACAATTAATAATTAAAACTCAAATATTAATTTGACAGAACATACTGGAACTATGGGGCTAGTAAATAGTAAACACATGTATAATCCAGGCTATGGTATCTAAAATATTTACATTGGATCTATGAATTATTTTATTTTCAAAACATATTGAATTTTGCTGTTCAGACGCATTACCTTTACAGTTCATTACTATGTAAATTGTAGGAAAATGGCAGCCTGGAATGAAATGATGAAGTGCATTTAAGTGAATTTAGAGCATTGTTATGCATGGATATTGTTTACAGGACATAAACTACTTATGTGGACATAACAGGAACACACATTCCCTAAGGCAACACAGTGACAACCAGAAGGATGACGGCATCGTGTTCATAATTCTCCTAATGCTGACTCAGTTTGGGTTCTTTGTTTGCTTTCTGCATAGTTAACAGAGGTAAATATGTTGATTGAGTTGTCTACTGTGTTATCCAAAAGCAGCCAAGACACAAATCTTTCACTGAACTTGTGAGATGCAGGTGCTGTGTCTACCAAGGAGCCCTTCACCGTTTGCTTTCAGTTCTTTTGGCTGCAGGAGTTCAGTGCTGCTATGTTGAAGAAAGAGCTCTTCTCCACAGGGAGCTGGTCTACAAACTTCCACATCTTGAATCCTTTTGAAGTGTGATGAAAGGAAAAACACAAAAACAGAACTGATAGAAAAAAACAGAATTGATAGTAGCAGCAAAGCTTTTCATACCATCCAGGTGAAGCAGAATGACTTTCAGATTAATTGGCTGCATTGAATCAGGTAATGTCTGCTGTTGGAAACATTTCTGATTAGACTGCTTGTACCAGTTTAAAGTTTTAATACCCAGCACTACCCTTAAATCACATCATTAGTAACTATTTTATTCCAGTATTTTATATTACAAAACAAATAATTGAATCCCAGCATCTTGAGCTGCACTCCAATCAGTGTCATATCATTCTGGTAATATTATTCCACTAAATATGTCAAATTGTGACATTTTACTTCAGCACCACCGACTGAACCTTGTCAAAACACTAAAAGATAAAACCCCAAGCAATTCCTAATATCTCTGAAGAGTTCCAGTATTTCAGATGTGTAGAAATGACACAGCAAAGCCTTCTGTTTGTCACACCATATCCTTGGGGCCACTGACTATAAATAATTTCTTGTATAAGACATTTAAGTGTATTTTGTGTGTGTATGTGTTAGTTAAACACTTGCACTTATATCAGGATCACACTGTTGACTGAGACAACACCAAAAACAGCCTGTTAATTTGAATTCAAACTCAAACATAGAAATATTTACATGTGAAAGAAAAGATACGTCATGCATTCCACAGTAAATGATAAATTCAACTGACAATATACTGCAATAGATTATATAACATTATGTATATAGATGAGCTGCAGCATTAAGTCTAGTCATATATTGTGTATACTGCACGGTGTTGTCTATGTTATGATGTGCGGCATGTATTTTTATCATGGTCACTAAAATGGCAATGTCTAGATGATAAATTTATTGTTGTTAATTATTTACAAATTTTGATTACAACCGTTTTGCTAATTAATTACGCTTACTGTTCTAAATATAATATACATTGCATTTTACTATGGTGTACATGTTGCAGATTTGTAATGTGCTTCTTTAAATGCAAAATTGTGTGAAACAAAACATTTTGCACACACTGTAGCATACCTAAATAGTTAAGGTGAAGACTACATAATGGAAAATAAGGCATCATGTACAGACAGTACAGTCTTATTTACAGGGTCTATAAAACTATTCACCCCCCTTTAAAAGTTTTCCTCTCTTATTGCTTGTTAACGTTGAATCGAGATTATTCTGATTTAGCTTTTAGACCAAAAGAATTATAAATAAAGACTCTTTCATGTCAAAGTGAAAACAGGTTTCTACAAAATAGTGTCAATACATACAAAATATAAAACAAGGAGTGCTTAAGTATTTATAGTATAGTATAGGTGCAATAAGTTACACAATTAAAAGAAGATCATGTGAGTGCAGTGGATGTGTAACAGGTGATTGTGGCATATAGACTCCCTTAACTATGTAGATAGTATATGAATATATTATTAATGGGGATGAAATTTGCTAGAATGTTTTTTTTATATCAAGATTTTTGTGACTGCTGTCGTATGTGTATCATTTTTTTTCTGTATTCTGTGTGTGCTTCTTTTCGTGTACCTAGGTGTGTGTGTGTTGGGATGACTGCCGTATAGGGGTGCGCTGTATCACTTACAGGATTGGCTGCTCTGGTGTTGGGTCAGCGCAGGATTGAGTGCACTGCACATAAGGCAGAAGGATGAAGTTGCTCCAAGACCAAAGGGGCAGGGGGGCGTGCCATCTTCACCTGATTCCAACTGGCACACACACACCTCGAGCACAGTGTAGTCTAGATCAGACTCTTTGGTAATGTTTGGTAGGAGTAAGCTGCCACTTTTGTAAGCCTTGTTTTCTCCTGTTTAAGTTAGGGAGGTAAGACTCTGTGTCTGTTCTCCCAAATTTGTTTTGTTAGGTGAGTTTACTCCAAAGTATAATTTGGGTTTTGTTTGTTATTTTGGCCTTGGGCTCACTCCAGAGTTACTTAACACATTACCACTGGTTTGCTTTCAGTCACATCTTTTGTTTGTCACATTCACTTTATTGTAAATAAATTAATCATTTCCTTATTAAAAGCATTTTGTAATGCTTGGGGCATGTGTAGGATGGGCGTAACAAGATAAAAAATAAAGATTCATTTAACATCGTGCATGTACTGAATAATCTACATGTGTATATGTGTACAAAACATAAACCATGCATGTTTCAAATGAAGGTATTTTTATTCAGTCATAAAAAATTGTTTTAGAGTATAAAAGTTACATATCTAAAAGTGTTCCCTATAAGTAATCAATGATCATATGTTCATTCCAACATCTAAAGAAACACAGGATGAAGTTTCTTATGATACAGCAGGAAAAAAAAGACAGCAGGAGAGATATTCTTTTTGGAATGAAACCCTTCAACCAGCTTCCCCGACTTCTAAGTGACACAGCCTTCTTGCTAATGCCCTTTACACTTTAATTTTAATACAGTTCAGTGCATTAGAGATAAGGAAAACCCAGCTAAATTAAAATCATGTCAATAATCAGAATGGAGACAAAAAAATACATACATAGAGTCAGTGACCACTATAATATTACTTTGAAATAAAAACCAGTGTTAAATAAGCTGAGTTGAGGTCCTTTCAGCTAAAATTTAAATTTAACATCCATTCCTTGAATTCTCAGGCACTGGCTATTAGTATATTTTTGTAAGATTGTACTTTTTTTTAGAATATTTTACATCCTGAGATGGTAGCTCTCTACTGTATGGTCAAAACAAAGCCATCAGCATTGTAGAACTGATACACATTATAGTTGCACTCTGTTCATATTAGGGAAATTGGTTTAAGAAGAAATTAATTGTATTAACTTTTCTGATCCATACACTCAAGTGTCACCTCCCGTGCTCCTTCTGTTGCAGACAACTGTTAGAATCAAGAAAGTAATAACAATATCATGTCAGACTAACTGAACATTAGAGATGTCCATAACAGAAGAAAATGCTTCCTTAGAAAGCAGACATGATCAAATGTAAAAATCTTAGCCACTGTATAACAACAGTGGTCACATTTTCAAATGTACATGCTACTCTGCCACTGGCAAATGAGATGTTAACCAACTTCCCAAAAAAGGATGAAAATCTTTCAGTACGAATGCTGTTGCTATCACCCGGCACGTTGAAGGCACCTTAAGGAGGAGAAAGGTCCAGCAGCAAGGAAGCGAATACAGGCGAGGTGACTGTTACAGTCTGCATCTGCACCTGTTTCACCAACTTGTCAGGTGAGGTATTGTCGAGAGAGCTGCCTTCCAGTCTCTAGCATTTGGACTCCTTCTCATCCACGGGGAAGTAGCCGTCCTTAGTGGCGGGTGCTTTCTGATGGAGGCTGTCACCATCTGCTGCAAAGATGGCCAGCAGCCTCTCCTGTTCCTGCTTCGTCTTCGGTAGGTCAATGGAGGGAGTGGTCAAGAGAACAAGGCGCTGTGGATGAAAAATACATTTTAAAGAAATTATGGAAAACCTGTGACATCAGTGATATAATGTTTGATAAATTGATTTATTATCAAGCAACCATAAAAAGTAACATAGAGAAATTGACCTCAGTGGGATTTGTCTAATGAGGACTGTAATGAGATTATCTAAGATGAGTAGTAAAATATGTTAACGCAGACAGAGAATTAGGGAAGACAGACAAGTGTATATCTGGCAACAACGGTTTCTGCTGAAATCTAACCAGAAAGTCCCTTCTACTATTATTATTATTATTTTATTCAATTTCAGATATTTTAAATATTTTTCAATAAAAATTAGTGCACCACAACTTGTATTTCTTTAATAACTTAACTGATTACATTTTAACCATTTGCAGGCAATGCAGTAACTTTAACATGCAACACCGTGTTGTAAGACCTGACAAAGATGAAATGGATAATGATTTATCAGGGACCCGCCTATTTGGGTGGTGTAAACCAAAGCAATAAGCACAAAGATGCTAAAGCCCTTCAAAGTAAAACTAAGGGGAACTGCTATCTCTAATGACTATCCTGTGTGGGTCCATTACTGCAATCTTTCCATAAATACATAGTCATGTGATCGATTGTCAATACAAAGATTAGAATGGGAGCAGTTTCATCACAACTATTTCCTATCTTCTGAGCTGATGTTTTTCCCTTGGCTCATTCTTCTGAATATCTGCATATTAAAGGAAAATATATCAGCTTACTTCTCTCAAAGTTCCTGGAGTGTAGTACATTTTCGCTGCCACCCACAGAGGGATACAAAGCATGGAGGACAGAGCCAGGATCCAGCCGATCCCATTCCCCCACCATGGGTACACATATTCATTGTTGTACTTCAGAGGTGAGTACTTGATCAGGGCGAAGGCAAAGGTCCCCTAAATAAGAGACAAAGTATACTGTATGTTTTTGGATGTATGGATGTTGATGATGTTACTTCTTTAATATTTAAAATACTCGTAAATACTCAAACTAAAGATGTGTTAGTTCTACTAAACCTTAATTACAATTGTATTTTTAAGATATTAAAAAAAAGGCTTTATGTGATCATCTGTGGTGGTTTGCAAATTGAAATGTATTTTCAGTGTTGGCCAGTGGAGGGAGCTCTTCTTACAGAAGAGATTTGTACAAGAATGCACATAAAAAAAATATTTGAAAAGGAAAGGTAAAACCCACAAAGCATGTTGCAGGGGTGAAGAAAAGCCAGCAGTATTTGATGACAGGGCTGGGGCGATATCCAATCATATCCTCTATGTTGTCATAGAAACGATCAGCACCTGTGATCAGAGAGAGACGATGGAAACGCAGTGGAGACTTCCATCAGTATCTAACAATCCTCTGTGTCAAGATTCACTCTGTTTGAATGGCAGAGTTCGAAAGAAAAACATGGTGTTAACAATCTTCATGAAAGACGCGAAAATACAGTTATGTGCCTAAATTAATTTATAGTGATATTTAAAGTAACTAACTGATTTCCTATAATATATTTGATCCATTTAAACTTTGAAAATTTGAAAATAAACCTTCAAAAGGATAAACTAGTGTTCCCTTCTTCAGCCTCACCATTCATGCCTTTATTTTTTTAAGTGGCTGTATTAGAATAAAGCCAATTATACGGCCTCACAGTCTTACAAATGAACTCACCATAAACCCAGGCAATGCAAACCGTCTCAAATATAGCCACAAAAAGCAGGCACATCCCACTGGCTGCGTAGTAGTCGAAGAGCTGGAAGACGTACATCCCTCCCTGTGGGCATAGACAGGTATGAGTTTACAGCCACTTACAGTAGGACAAAAACAGAATAAAACAGAACATACATACTGTCATATATTTTTTTTGTAAAAAGCTCAGAAGCTGCTTTGTTTTTGAGCCACCTAACCATCTAAAGAGTACAAAGTGCTACACAGAAAACATTTTGCTGAAAAAGGTTTCTCACAGTTGGCTGTGTCTGAATAGGATTTGTGCCAAGTGACTGGACATGAAGGAATCTTAGGAGAATCTGCTGTTTGCATGGACAGAAGGCTGCTTAGGGGAAGCTATAGTAGATAGAATCAGGCTGTTTCACTGTAAATGAGTTTGGCAGACTTCTTGTCGTCGGCCTTGCTAGAATATCACACACAATAACGTCTTCGCTTAAAATTTAAAGATGTCTGCCCTCAAGCCATCATTGCAGGTTCACATGTATGAGTCATTTCTCCTCCTTAATACTGGGAACTCGTAATGTGCGCGCCCAACACTGAAAGGGACGTTTTTGAATGGATTGCGCTCATTGTGTGATCTTGTTCTGTACAAACATTATGAAGTGAGGTCACTGAGACTAACCTCTGTCAGCATGATGAGCCCCATGAGGAAGGATACCACAGCTACGGCCAGGATAAAGAGTTCCCTGCGGTTTTTGCGGCGGAAAGTGGAGGGATACATGTCCACCATGGCTGTCACCAGGCTCTCCACACACACAAACTAAGACACAGACGCAAGAAAATAGATATGTGAGTATATGTTTGTGTATTCATGTGTATAGATGACTAGTTTTAAAAAGATACCAAACAACAAGTGAAATGATCAGAAATGTGTATATTCTGTCTGTAATTATTACATAGCTGCAAATATAGTAGGAAATCTGTCTATATGATGACTGTTGGAGTCATACATGTTTGTCTCACCTGACTGTCCAGTCCAAGGAAGACAATCATAATGAAGAAGCAGCAGGCCCACAGAGGAGAAAAAGGCATCATGGACACAGCACGAGGATAAGCGATGAAAGCCAAGCCTGGACCTGCAATACACAGAGATCCAGTTCAAGTCAGAATCCTAAGTCATGCTTTAAAATCTAGCAAATATTTTGATATTATCTCAAAATACTCACTCAGAACATTTGGAAATTGTGCTGGCTTTACTTTAACCAGTGCATTAGTTCGTAAATATCTTTATATTTCAATCAAAATAAGTGTTAAACAGTGTCAAAGTCCTGCTTTGGTCATTGATTAATCCCCTAGAAAGACATCTCTGTATATCAAAATTAGATATTTAGATATTTTCTTCCATGAAAATACTCCTTTCCTGCCTTAAAATGACTTAAATGGAGCTCTACACTATTGTTTCCACTAGAATGTGCAGATCTATCAAGATCCTGCCCCTCTCTTTACTCAGCCCTCCCCTCTCGCTGCAGCTGGAGCACACCAGCTCACCTCCCACTCTGCTCAAACACTGTACAACTAATGTGGATCCTCTGATTATGAAGCAAGACTGTTGTTGTAGATTAATAGCTGGTTAGCATTATCAGATAGATACTATGTGGAAGTTTTATCATCCCTCTTGCTCAGATTTCCCTTCCCTCCCCCATCTCCAGTCCTCCTCCCTTTCCCCCGGACTTGTGCACGAGGGCAAACATGCATGAGCATGAATGTGCCGAGGATGCGCTGAAATAGTGTTATGTGGATTAGTCTGAGGCATTTTGTTTCCCGTTTCCAGAGCCAGGCTGTGCAAGCAATGGACTTTTTTCCCCAGTGTACACAGAGCAGACAGCTGCTGAACCGTGAGGAGATATTTGCTGAATTTGACAACAATTCTTTTTAGCAATTAGAACTGCTGACTCTACCTTTAAGTTAATCGGCTGATACAGAAGCTCTCTTGCACATATTGTATTTATTATCCCCAAAGAAAATTCAGTGGCCTGTTTTCATAAACAATTAAAGAAGAAGTACGAACCAGATTCAGCTACTTCTGAGATGGGCACATTTTGCTCATAAGACATGAAGCCCAGGATGGAGAAGATGGCAAAACCTGCAATAAAACTGGTCCCACTGTTTAGGAAACACAGAGACAGACAATCCCTGGAAACAACAAAGACAGGGGATAGAATAATTAGCTGCTGCATGAGGTAAAAGGTTGAGAATTGCATCAAATATTATCTGAACTACAGATTTGATCCCCTAATTATAAAAGATAATGCTGACTATTATGAGCATAGAAGTAGTGTTATGCAGGTGATCATAATGCCAGCTCATCTCAGTCCTCACCTGTAGCAGTTGTTGTTATATTTGTTGTAGCTCCCCAGAGCGGTGAGGCAGCCCAAGCAGATGGCATAGGAGAAGAAGATCTGAGTCCCAGCATCCATCCATACCTTAAGACGAAACAAAACAAGACAAGTCAGAGTGAAGAAATACATTTAAAATGATTCAAGCACTGTTAAAATCTTTTTTTTTTTTAACTTTTAAATGTTAAAAATGTGTCTTTTAGGGAACAACTGTACATTTATTCATACAGGTTGGTTCCAACTCACAGCCACAAAACCCACAGTAGCTTTGTTACCAGCTTGTCTTTATAACTGACCTGTTAGAGCGTTATGAATTGCATACAGAATGATTAGGAGTTCAAACAAAACAGTCAGGTGTTCATAATAACAAACTCATAGCATAATCAGGATTCTATGTGTTTTTTGCTTTTGAACTTGGAAAAGATTGCATTGAAGCTACTGATGTCCACTGTGAGCTTGATTTGAACACAGTATTGCATGTGCCCTTCATATTGACCAACACAACGCATCTATCATAGTCCCACATCTCCTGACCCCACAGCTCAGCTTCCCACCCCGACCACCCTTGCATCAGCCCCCCGGAAAACCTGATTATCCATCGCCACCTCTTAGGCGTAAAGTGCAGCGCTCTCTGAATACTCACTCACACTTCAAAATTCAAATTAGGTTTTCTCTTTCTTCTTGCAGTTCTGGTAAAGTGCTCCCAGAGCACTGGGGCATGTTTTAGATAGCTGGCAGCCAGGACTGAGGATCTGATTGACAAGGGGTCCAACAACAGCACAAGCTCTGGACACAACATCACACAAAGACAGGTATTCCCAAGGCATCAACTCAACCAGCCTAGCTTGTCTTGGCCTGCACACTCGGGACTTGCATTCATCCCCTTAGCCCTGGGAGAGAATGAAAGAGAAGGGGGCTCTTTTGGATTTTCATGCTGGTTGCAATCTAACAGGAAATTGTAAAAGTCCCTGTTACCGCTACTATTCCCAATCCACTCTCATCTGTTTAAAACTGCTTAAAGCACCTCTTATGTTTGTGCAAAAGCAGGAAGTAATGTAACGGTATTCATGTCCTACAATAGCCTACAATGGCTGATGTTTTTTTCTCTTCTTTGGAGGCAGAAGAGTCAGGCCGACCTGACATTATTATCACCATTTAAGTTGATATGATGAACTGCATGTTTATCCATTTAGCAGATATGGAGCAACATCCATAAAATAACTCTTTTTAGTTGTTAAATACTCCACCAGTGAGTCCTTAGTTGTGTCTGTTTGATGTTGAGTGGATACAGTAGGATAGAGGGGGTTTTCAGAGCTTAGTGGTCATAGTGCACCAGTGACACTATTAAGGCAGTAGGAGTAAATGAAACAGTGAGGTTGTAGGCCAGAAAACCATGTCCACCTACTTTGAAACTAAACTTATCCTCTCTTCCGTCAAACAGACTGCTGATCAGAAATTCTCATGCTGTACGTCACTTTTCTAAGCAATCACCCTCAGACAAGCTGTATAACGACACTTTCAAGCATACTAGCTGATCAAATGTTGTGAAATATGCTGTATGGGTCCAGAAGGGAAAATAGGAAAAAGCTTTCATGCCCTAAAATTATACCAAGCCAACAGCAGTCCAGTCTTTTTATAGCAACTTTCTCTACATGGTCCTGATTTAACCAGCAACTTTAAGGTCAGCTGTGTTGCTCTAGATCTCACCGCTGCTAGAATTTGCTCTTTTTGATGAGCATGAAGACAACATAATGGGTAACAGAGTATATGTGATGGCCGTATTTGTTGGATACCGACCTGCCAAAACAATGAAAAACAACAGCTGTGCTAAGCTAGAAGATTTTATCAGGTCATTTATTTTCCAAAATAAAGATAAACAGATATCTCAATGCAGCGATGCACTAGTTCATACCCATTTTGCCAGTATTAAGGCTGCATTAAAAGGCTGCTAATCATAAAGCAATGATTTTTTTTCAAGTTGCGTCTGCCTTAAAATGTGCACTTCTGTTCGGCATAACTGTATATTTGAGAGCATTTTTAACCTACTTGTGGGTCGGACAGCCGTCCCAAGTCAGGTAAAAGATAGAAGTGGATTCCCCTGGAGGCTCCTGGCAGGGTGACTCCTCTGATCAGGAGGATCAGTAGCATCATGTAAGGGAAGGTGGCTGTGAAGTAAACCACCTGCAGCGAAATGAAACAACACTTGATCACAGGGTGACAATTTCTCCCTTTCAGAAATTCAAATAATATGTTTGTAGTGTGTTAAACCGCTGTCTGTTTTACAAAGCTCTGTACAAATATTAAAAAGATAAGATTGTGATATCTTTGGTTGTATTTAGTGTCTTAGATTTTCAGTTGATGAGGTTTTTAGGTTCTGTAGATGCTGATATTTGTCAATTCAGTTGGCACAGACTGTATTATTCTCTTGCAATCTTTATTCCAAACTACACAGAGCAAACTAGCTTTAAAGAATGTGTATATGATGCTATACATTATAATTGATATGCAGATTGTACTTCATCAGATGAGATGCTCTCACCTTGCCAGTGGATTTGACTCCCTTCCATATGCAGAAGTAGCAGATGACCCATGCAACAGCTAGACAGATAACCAGATCCCAGTTCAGAGAGCCGATGTGTTCAATACCCGAAGATATTCTCAGCACTCTGCGCCTGGATGACATACACGCACAAGACAACCATCAGAAATGTTTTATCGAGTCTTAGAAGTCATTATGTACTGCATTCAGTGTATTTATGCATCACCTTTCCCAAAATAGCATTTTTATCAGAAAGAACTTTTGAATAAGTTCTAAAAGTTGTATCTATCCCAACATTTTCTGAAACAGTCAAAAAAAAGAATCAGGTATAATTTACGAATTCAAATTCCATCATTTATTAAGATGGATATTTGCTGGATTTGTGTGCATGAAAGGCCATCTGAGGACACGGGCAAACAAAAAGGCACTTACTCCCAGAACTCAATGACAGGAGAGGTGGCATTCTCATGGTGATTGATGGAGCTATTCCCCCTCTGAAATGCCATACAGGAATCTTGAATGAAGGATAGACAAAAGGACATTCAATCCAGTGAAGAAATCCAAGCTTTCTCCGAGGTTTCCAAGTTACATGCAGGAAAGAGAAACAATGCCACCACTGAGGCTGAAGGAGTGAAGTGGCGCAGGAACATTCGCTCCTTTAAACCAAAACCAAACTATAATTCAGTGAAATGATGACGGGGAACACTAGAAGACATTACACGCTGATGTTTGTGGCATGGAAAGTCTACACATTGGGAGCCTTTGTGAGGTTGTATTTGTTGCCGTGAGCATGCAGACGACATGCTAATATGTTCACAGCGATAATGTTAACCCGCTGATGCAAAATGTCAGCCTCATAGTGGCACCAGAGGAAAAGACGGTGGATTGCTCAGTTATTATGGATTCATCTTCTGTGAAAACTTCTCAGCAATCAATCAAAAGAGAGAGAAAACAAAGATACTTTACTTTATTTTATGTTGCCACTTATATGCGACTGAAAATGTTTACTCAGATCTTGACGTGCCAGGAGACCCAGCTTATACTTTCCTCCCTGTGACTTTAACGCATTTCACTGGTAGACAACTAGCCAACATGTGATATCCTCAAAAACCAAAGGCGGAATTTCTCTTGTTGTCAGTGAATTTATTTTTCAAAAAGACAAGTACTGTCCGAGGCAACAACAGGGAAATAAAAACTACAGCAGCAGCACTCAGCTGGGCACGTGGCCTGAATAACTATGAAATCGTAATATGTAAATCCCCTGCTCTAGCGCTACTTTTCATGAGAAAATCAGTGGGGGGCACTGCAGTACACACATCTCTGTGATTATTAAGCATTTTTGATGTTCAGAATCGTATCTGTCCCTCACTACCACAATTGAGGGTCTGATTGATCCCAAATTCATTCTAAAGCATGTCAGTGACTCTAGAAACCCCATTATATGGTGTGGCCTCCAGATTCCTCATCTCACTGAAGACAATGAGACAACCTAGATCCACGGAGGAGGTGTTCCCACGATGCTTGAAACAACTTACTTGCCAAGTAAATTAGAAAAAAAAAGCACCCGGGATGCTGTTTTTAAGACAAAGGGATTTTTCACACTGAATATTGATTTGATTTTGTTATTTTAATGCCATTTTCACATAACTTTTAGTGCCTAAACATGCGTCCTGTGCTATATGACAAACAGAGGGACGAGGCTTTTTGCATAGAGACTTGCGTGTGTTCCAGCTGTTGTTGCAGGATGCCCAGGGCAGATCCCAGGTGAAGGAGTTGGACAGAAAGAAGATGGCCCAAGCCAGCACGATGATGTAGTAGATGTTCAGCAGACCGGCAATCACTTGCGTGGCATAACCGACTCCTGGAACAAAAACGTGTATAGCACTGATCTTTAAAATATCACTTTAATGGCTCCAACGGTCACTTGTGCACCAAATTGTGCTTCATTTCAGCATATGTAACTACATTTGTGATTTAGTTCCACAGAGCTTTAATACGGCGACACATTTTGCACTGTCAAAACTCTGCTTGCAGGTAATTGCTGGTCACACTGTGACTCCAAAGCAGCATGGAAGACATAAGTCGAGCACTCTGGAGTTGTATTGTGTCTGTTTTCACTAGATTTTAACAGCAGCCTGAGATCACCACAAATTAGATTTAATTTTCAAAATGCTTTTAGCTTCACATTGGGAGCCGTCACTGTCGTGCATCTCAAGGGGTTCACAGAAATAAAAATTTCATTGTTCCGACACATAATTGCAACCCTGACTCAACTCTTCGCCAGCTGTCATCCTCTGTAAGTTATGACTATGGCTGATTACAGACTTATTAGAAGGCAGCTGGTCACTAAAAGCCTTGGAGAAGTGTGACGTTAGCCGATGCTGGTTGCTTTCCAGCAATTACAGCTCTACGCTTTGCCCTCCTACATCTGCACAGCATTCTTACTGGACTGACACACACACACACACACACACACACACACACACACACACACACACACACACACACAAAGCCACAATTACACTGCAATATTACCACAGTCTGTGCATCATATGGAAAAGAACACATGCAAATTAACACACTGCACTGACATGTCTAAAAATCCTCTTTAGATCCAAGCTGTTTGCAGGGACATGTTCAGTTGTTTTGACTAGTTTGTCCCTCCTAATTTTAATCCATCCTTTTATATGCTTAAGTAGCTTTTGGCTCCACAGTAATATTCCAACAGTGATCTATTAGATAGTTTAAACACATTTATATTCAAAACACAATGAAGATTGATCTCACATGTAAACTTTTACAAAGCGTGTTAGTTATGTGTATAATAGTGGTGAGTTTGATCCACTTATCCATTGGATTATTTTTATGAGTAAAAAAAAGATAACCTTCAAACAGTGGACAGATTTTCCTCCAGCAGGTGATGCCTCCCTCACTGGTGTACTGACCCAGAGACGTCTCCAGGAAGAACACTGGGATCCCACAAGCAAACAGGAAGATGAGGTATGGTATAAAAAAGGCACCTGTAAACGTACAGATTAAAGAAAGACAAACAACTTTAATACAAATTCAAAACACCGACCTTAGATCTTCTTGTTTATCTGCTTTATTGGTTGTCAATGAAGGTCTCATGTCTCAAACATTTGCTGCACAAAAATATCTATCCATCCATCTATCCATCCATCCATGCATCCACCCATCCACCCACCCATCCATCCATCTGTCTCTACACATATATATCCTCTCAAAACCTTCAATCAGCTGATGCACGATTGTTTTGCAAGGCAAGAGGGAAGTGGAATTTTTTAGAAGTCTTGTGCTTTAACACCAAACAGTGATTGAATATCCACTACTACTTCTAAAGGGAAGGGAAAATGGTGAAACAGGCTCCTTCTGGGTACATATCCATAATCGGAGTCGAATAATTGTAGCCAATTATCTGATCCAGTGTGTGGCACTTTTTAAGTTTTAATTATTCCAATGCCTTATAAATGAATTCATTTAAAAGAAATGCTCCGATGCAGCCATCTCTGCAGCCTTGAGCAAAATCTTGCCCACAGCACTGTCTGATTAATTACATGCCATGAGTAATAGCCTATCAGCACTGAAGGGTAAATGCTGAAAGGTTCTCTTACAACTAATAAAACATGTAAAACTAATATTTTTTGAAGAAAATGCATTTCGAGAAGTTCGTGTTATTCTAGATTTTCACAGAAAGATATTCATTTTTACTGCAAATGTATATTGCTTCCAAATCTGGTTTATCAGTACAAACATAAACCCTATAGATCAAAACATTCTTTACGGAAGCACTAAATGGCCCTGGTTCAACTTCATTTTTTTTCGCACTGTTTTCTCGATATAATGACATAACTTTGTCGTTATCATGCAAAAACAAAATCCGTTATGTTGTGATAATGACAAAATTATCTTGTTTTCTCAAAAAAAAAAATTGTTTTCTCGTTATGACAAGTTAATTTTCTGGTGAGGTACAAAGCGAAACCAACCTACCAGACCAGAAGGTGCTCTGCTGCCGCTCAACACTACCAACACCAGACAATGATGTTGTACATGGTGACTAAATGCTGAAACTCAAGCTTCTGTGTTAGGCAGGCAACAAGATAACAAACCAGACATGTATTTCCAGCACTCACCTCCCCCATTCTTATAGCAAAGGTAAGGGAAACGCCAGACATTCCCCAGGCCGATGATTTCTCCAGCGACTGACAGAACAAACTCGATCTTGTTGCCCCACTGACCCCTCTCTGTCATCTTCTCCTCGGTACTGGGCACGATGTCCAGAGGCCTGCTGTGCCCATTAGAGGGTTCCACCTTGGACGTGTTCTCCATGTCACCTGTGTGTCCTAAGAGTTACAATGGAAAGAGTAAGAAAAGGAAAAACAAAAATGAGTAAGATGAGCCTGAGCGGCAGCATAAAGCCTGAAAAGACAAGCCAGTAAGTAATAATCCTGAACAACCTTCCTGCTGTTTTGACAGGTCTTTAGTGGAGCAAAGCAAATCTGAAAGAAATGTACAAACTGCCTATGGACACTAATTTTCATGAGAGTTGTCTGTGTCAAGACTAACCATCCCAGTTTTGGGGAAGTTGCACAATTTCCTTATGAAGCCTCAATGGCATCCAGTAAAAGAGAACTAGGTCACTTAAAATGTGCATTACAGTTTTTCTCCATAGGTTTGGCTCATATCTCGACACTGAAATTACATTCTCAAAACAACATGGACAAACCTCCAAACTACTTGGCAATTGTTCACAACTGAATGGCATTTCTCCTTCATTTCATCAAATTGCAAACATCTTAGTACTTGTCTCGATGTCTCAGTACATCTTTGCAAATGATTTAGTACAGGTAGCCTTCATTTAGCACAATTTCCAAGTGAATAGATCTTGTTGAACTAAACTGATTGTTGACTTCTCAGTCTAATGGTCGTTTTCTCCAAAACATGTCAGCATCATTTCATTGTCTAAGTCATCACATGCACAATAGTCTGTTCAATTGTCAAAATTAGTCATGAACATACGGTGGCCAGGAGAGGGACGGTGAGGACAGCTTTATTTACAGCACTGTAGGCTCCATATAATGTTCCTTGTTTTTTGTTTATGTGTTTATATTACAGTATGTTGTGCTGTATATATTTTCTTTTTACTCTGATGTATGAAAGTAACTTTATGTGTGTCAATACGGTTTTTCTCAATTGCTTACACACATTTTCTGAAAGCATGCCTCATACTTTCAGAACTCTGCACACAAATCAGAAAACACACACACAATGAGCAAAACCCCTCAGTTCTCCTTCAAATGAAACTTTACATTCAAAACGATGTTATTTCTTCTCAAAATGCTATTTTGTTTTCAAAGGACACAAACCATCATATGAATAGACATTTATAAGAACCAGTTGAACACTGATGTGCTCAGTGTAAAACACCATGATGAATGGAAAACACCTCTTCTCCATTCATCAGAAGGACTTAAGCCTTTTTTGTTCACTGTTACACTCATTACAGACAGTACATACATGAGTGTGTTGTAAAATATTTTAGACTATTGCTATTTTTACTCAGAACACACAATTGCACGGTAACAAATATGTTTTATTTTTCCCGCTAAAACTATGTACACAGTGAACACCACAACCAACACAAAGTTGCACATACAGTGCATACAAATATACAAACAAGAGAAGAATTTACAGTTTACAGTTACAGGACTCTTCTTGCTCTCACTCCTCTGGCTCTGTTTCCAATGTTGGCAACCATTGCTCCAAAACAGAAGAACTCACCTGTTGCCCTTTTATGCTAAAGCTCTGACTGCTAATTGTAAAACTGTGTGACAGGTGTTTGTCCATGTGAAGAGTCAGTGTGCATAGCAGGACAATTAACTTTAGAGTTTTGAATGACAGTATGTTCTTTGAGAAAACAACAGATTTTCTTCATGGAAATTTTGCCAAATGCAGAGAATTGTGTGTAGTGTTTTCAAAAAGTGTGTTTTAGAACTGCAATGTGAGTGTAAAGGAGGAATTTTGCTTGTAGTTTAGCAGAACTGGTTCAGGGGGTTGGTGCATGAGTTACATGTTGTGGTCACTGTGTCTAAACCACCAGTATTTGTGTGTAAAAAACTGAGAAAAACTGTAAAAAGTTACAGTTTCCTTGACAGTATGAGTGCAATGTGTGATGACAAACCTTGGAGACTACTCTTACCGTGAAATCCTATTTTTTCAGTTTTATACACAGTTGTATTCTGTTAGCTAGACAAACAAAACAAAAACTAGCACAGTAACCATTGTGAATGAAGGACTGGGCTCAGACTGAGAGGTGGACATGAGGGATATTTCAATGGTCTTCTACCATAGTGACAAAACATCTAAACATTTTGACTTGCAGTGCTCACACAATGCCAAAGGGACGATGCATTTTGGAGGCACTGACTGTTCATATGAGAACAGAATTTAGTTTTGACCAGTCGTGTGAACTGTTTTGGGAGAGATATGAGCTTTTGCAGGTGAACCATGGTGTTGTGCTGAATCATCCAGGTTATTTTGGCAAGAGCACCAAGAGTGTTGAGAACGTCTGGTCTGTTTCAAGAAATGAGCCAAACCAATTGAGAAAAACTGTAATTCACAGCCAGTCATGCCATTCAAGCACTTACATCACTTCATTTACCAAACATCTACTGATTCCACATTTCCTGCACATGCCATTTGATGTTTGATGAAGTTTTGAAGGATCAGACACATTCAGTTCAGATGCAATAATATTTAAAGATCAAACGCAAATGTAAGAAAAAGGAATTTCAGGATCCTAGCAAAGAGAATTCCCACTATGTATGTTATGTGCCAAACATGACTGTTTGTATTTACATCAGCTATCATGCATGTCAGCTCTTTTTTTTCTGTGTTGGATGAGGTCAGGAGTAATTGCTTAAAGTTACGTGATCATTAAATCGGTCCGGCCTTCACCCAGACCCTGTTTTGGGGCCAGTGCTGCTGAAAGAATTTTTCTCTGTGGAGAAAACAGACAGCTCACTGACTGTGCTCACTCCTGTCAGGTTGCATTAACAAGCTTCTCATCAGCCCTTCTGTTATCTCCTTTTCCTCTCTCTGGGGCACATTGTGGTTACTGCTGCAGCCCAAATTCAAGCAAATTGATCATCATTCTGCAGGAAACATGCTCACAAAAATTCAGTTTCAAAAATAGGCCGATCTCTCTTCTCTTTGCCTGTTTTTCACACATCCACAAAAACAAACACCAGGTACACGTTCTGTGACCTGGTCTCATGGAACTAATGCAGCAGCCTTTTTTTCTAAACTTACTTCCGAGAAAACACACAGGGAATGGCAATCCCATTTAGTCCAAAGCTTGTGTGAAGCCACCTTTAGGAATGTGCTCCTACTGGCAAAGGGCAGAGGTTGAGTACAAGCGTGACTTTGTATGTGCTACGCACATGGGGCTGGAGGTTGGACCCGTTTTGGGAGCCAAAATCTCCAGTTCTAAAGCCAAATTGTGGCTGAGGTAAAAATAGAGCTCCTTGTTTTCATTAGGTACTTGGTGGGAATGAAGGCTTAGTGCAACAAAAGCAGGGTAGCCCCTCTCCTTTGTGCTGGCAAGTGAGAATCCTTACTAGTCTTGCAGCCAGATCACAGTTTTCAGTGGACCAAGTATCTGAACTTCCTCAAGACATCATTTTTATAGGTGGGACTAAAAGTTAGAGTGACATACTCTGGCTGGAAATGGAGGTTTTCTCCCACAAATCACACAGGACAACAGAGGAGCAGCACACTGTGAAAAAATATCCCAGGACTGGGAATGACCTCATCGAGGCACAGTGGAGCTTTATCCCAGGACGCAGCGACAGCACAGACTGTTTCTGAAACGTCTTGGATTGACTGCGCTACTGACTGACCTACTGAATGGCTGGTTGATTGAGTGAAAGGCTGGCTAATTTATTGGTCTTTGGAGGAATAGTTTGATGAATTCAGATGATACAATGATTATCTGTATGATAGATGTGATGTGTCACAGCCAGACACCTTGCTGCCTCAGCTTTGCATGAAGAATGGAAATAGGAGGGGGAAATTCAACCTGGCTCTGTCCAAGGGTAGCAAAATATACTCTTCTAGAACCCGCCCCCCACCTCCATCTAGACTGCAGGAACTTTCTGTAAATAGTCAGCCATTAGGCCCAAAAAATTATAACTAGGATTTAAAATTTTGCATAGAATTTAAACGAATAAGAAAACTTTAATTGGTGAGGTTTAGTGGTTGTTGGACCTTTTTACTATTGGACACGGCTATTGGTCAACCACTTGCTCAATCGACCAAGCTGCTGTCTGTAGCTTCAGCACAAATATCAGAGTGGTATCAGTCCTCTCAACAATTCTCTCAGCAATTTCACCTTAGGTTGGGTTACGACCTTTGGTGAACTTCTCCTGACCCAATGTCATGGAAGTAAATTGCTTAGTGGAGGCTCCTAACCAGGATTTAGTGCATTCCCCTTTCAGCTTGGCCCTTTGGCCTGGAGCTCAAGTCCTGTGTTTCAGTCATCCCTGCCTTGTCCTTGTGACTGATTGGACGCTTGCTGAGCCCTGTGCTCCAATCAAGGTGCAGCAATAACTATACCTGGGTTTAAAAATGCACTTAATGTGTGACAAACTGATTTAATCTTTGCATTTCTATAACACTTACTGATATCGTGGTGCTTGTTTGTGGTTGGTATGTGTCACCTTTTCATTTTGTAACCATTTACCTGTTGATGCTTGTACTTTAAAGCTCTGCAGTTTTATATAACGACTCGCTTGTTTGACTGCCTAAAGCATTTTTCTGTCGGCTGATTTTATGCTCCTTCACTGTACCCTAGCCTTGCAGAGCTGGGATGTATAGGAAAATATATTCGGGTGTATAACCATATAGGCTATTTCAAATATGTGTTTACATATGTTGAATATATATGCGGAAATATACTTACAATCACATAAGCTTCATATAATGACAGTAAATAATCAGAAGCTTGAAAATCATAATAGGGGAGGAAGATTCAGGTGAAAACCATTCAAGACAGCTTTGACAAGATGGTTTTAAAAGCTCCATTTCACCTGTGATTTTGATTTAAACATGATGTGCAGCTCATGTGCAGGAAAAAGAATGTTATTAAAGTTAGTGCATTCAATTTTTAGTCACCTTTGGGACCAGACTGGTTTGTTAGTACTCTCACAGTTAACCTTCAAGTGGAACAAACATCACCACCTCTGCTCAGTTTCTTCTTCTCAATACTTATAGAATACATAATATAATATACATAATATTATACATAATATATAATATATATAGCAGTCACATAAAGCCTGTCCACCGCAGATGCAACGGGGTGAGTGACCTTTGCATCAGCTGTCATGTAAACATTCACCTAAGCTCTGTTTAGGTCCCCACCAACTCATGAACAAAATATCTGCCACTTCAGCTCCTAAATTCATCATTGTGTTCACCAGCCTGGCTGCCACTTTGACTGCCTGCTGTGGGCAGCTGCAAACAATGTTATGTGTAGCGAGAGTGAACTAAAGCAGTAAAGCTTCAGGCCGAAACAAATAAGCTGAAAGACAAGCAGTGTCTGCAGAGCTGAAGGTGAACAGCAAGCAACTGAGATCAGAGTGGGAAAGGTGAAGGTGAAAAAAAACACCAAAGAATACACCTATAGATCACTAAGATATTAATATGGTGCTTGCTTTCTCTTACTCATACTATCAATATGCTATGATATGGAACAAGAGCCTGAAGTTGGGAAGAAATGATCTCACAGTCCTGTGGCTCGACCTCTCATGGACGAAGGCAGTAAGTGGGGGCTCCACTTCTAAACACGTGCAGAGTTACATATTCATAATGTGTGCACCGCTCCCACAGTTGAATAACCAGTTGAATAATTGCAGGTTAATATATAACTGGATCACTTCCATAATGCAAGGACATCAGTGTTACACAAATACCTGCACTGTAAAGATTTACTGTTAGTTAAATGTGACTTAATCACATTTGACAATAGACAGAAGTTAGAAATGATAAATCAACTTTTTTGACTTTTGAATTGATTCAGAAACTTCTGAGGAAGTTCAATGATCTGCTTCCCTATTGGCAATTTTGTACTGAGAGTATTATGTTTTAAACTGTGAACATTTGATGAATCCTTGCAAAACAATATCAGTATATAAAAATTATGCTTATTACATCTTTTACTCTTTGAGAACAAGCAGCTTTAGGCCACATCTGATCTGCTTTCTGTGTACTCAACAGAAAGGTTATCAGCACAGAACAAACTGTGTAAAAGTTTGCTGAATATAGCATCAGAGTTATTTCAGTCTCATTTTGAGTCTGGAACTTTGAACTTGTCCACGTTAGTTATGTTTAAAACAGCAGCTCTTTCCTGTGCAACATGAAGAAGCATGGATGGCTTGTTTGCATGGTAGAAATTGTGCAAATTCAATCTTACAAGCAGCGCCTTTCCCCCCCAGCTCTTTTCCCAGTAAATAATTAGATAAAATTTGCAGATGACTGTGAATATTTTCAGTGTATCTCATAAACAGCAGTAAATCCAATTGTTCTCCTGAAGAAAAATATCACATAATAAAAAAATCGAAGGCACTCACCTTTCATGATGCTGTGAAATGACACCTTCCAGAAGAGAGTGTGGCATCAAATAGAGGCCCGCTGCCGTTTCAGGTTTCACTATATACCAGGGAGGGGCGGAGATCTGATAAACTGAAAACTTTGGTGCAGCCGACAGTGAGATTTTCCCTCCGCTTTGCCCCTCTCTGGAGACACTCCACCCCCACAACCCACCACCCCCTTCATCCAGTTCCATTCAGACACCCCCACACACAAACACACACAAACACACTCACTCCCTGCAGCACACTAGAGGCCTGTGCTGTCTCTGCGTGGTGGGCTGATTGCGTAACCTTTTGACACACACATTCTCCCAGGGCCTGTCCAGACAGCAGCAAGAAAGTCAGAGAGGCTGGATGGACTGAGATGGAGCTTCAGATGTGTGTGTCAAGGGCAGACATTCATTCATACGTGCAAGTGCAACAAACTGAAACATCACTGAGACAAGGGGGGGGGGCATTTAAAGATACAAAAATGCATCATCCACAAAGTGTGCAACTTTGAATCATCAAAATGATTCCAGCATTTCAGTCGTCTTTTCTGACTGATGGTAATTAAAACGTCAGTCCTGCTCCATAAAGCCCCAGCTCTAAACACACCCTTAATTCAGCCCCCCGGAAAAGAGTCTTTATTCCCCCCGACCAGATTCCTTCCTCGAAGACCCAGAAGCCCATTCAGAACATTTTCCCACCGCAGGGGTCCAGAGTGGCCTGGTTCAAGGCGTTTGTTTTAGGGTCACAATCCAGAGGGTCTTTATGGAGGTGGGGAAAGGGGGAGTGATGTGCTTCTACTGTTCCTGTCTGAAATCCTTCAGGGGGAAATCTCCCCACCCCCCACCTCAGATCAAATTATAATTCAAGACATGGAGACATTAGCTTTTCTATAAAAATGAACCCGTCAGCATGACTGCAGTTGTGTGGCAGTTTTAACTTTCAATGAGTGACAAAGTTTTTGAGTTAGTTAAATTTTTTGTGCATTAGTAAGATACAATAAGTCACCAAAGCCTTTTTTTTCTTTTTAATTTAGTCACGTGTTCTCACCAACATTAATGTGTTAAATCAGAAATCTCCCTGCAGTTTTCAGCATGTACAGGTCCTGACCATATATGGGATTTTACATCCCAGTAAAAACAGGGTTCTCCAAACATCTTCTAGCAAAGTGCAGCTTGGTCAGTTCCCTCACAGTTTGAGGACAGCAAACTCCCAGAGGACCACAGGGGGACGCTGGGACACTGATTAATAGTCAACCTTTTTATGGTTTAATTGCTTAAGCAATTAATTTATGTCAGCAACAAAAAAAGAACACAAATCTCCTTTAACGCTCAAAGATTAAAAGTACAAAAGGACAAGTATTAATATCTGGCAAGTGCAGCAACTTAGGGGAAAGGTTACATTTTCAATGCAATCCAAAATGTTTATCTGCAAACCAGTGAGTGGATGATTCCTGCACCTGTGTGATTTTACAACAAATTACCAACAGATTTAAATCAGTTTGATGGCATTAACTACTTCTTATGATTTAAAAAACATACACTGCATTATATCAGATTTCATTGATAACATTTATGAATTGACATTTCACTTCTAATTATTCCACGTCATCTCTTATAGGAATAGTTTGTCGTTTGCAGAAATGCACTTATTTGCTCTCTTGCTGAGTTAGTTGAAATAGTCTATGCAAATGTAAAACGTAAAAATGTAAAGTGTACTAGCGAGCTGCTTAATCGATCTTATTACATTTGGACGAAGCAAGTCTATCTGTTTTCCCCTTTGGGCTATTCTAAGCTAAGCCCAAAGGCTGCTGGATGTAGGTTCCCATCACACTTGGAATCAGTCTTTTCTTGTGTCTCCAAGAAACCAAACTGCTCTCTTTCCCAAGATAGGAAACCTGAAACTGTCATTTTGGATAAAAACTTGCAACACTATATGACAACAATAACTTAAGGAAAAAGACTACAAAATAGCCTATATGTTCAACTGAGATTTTTAGGAAATGCAACTATTTAGGATGGTATAAATATAACAGGTAAAAACACATCCTGTCAGTTACAGACATGCTTCCGTGTATACCTTTTGTGGTGCAATACTTTGCTTTTGGCAGACAGCCAGGGAGAAAACTGGCCATGAAGTTAAAGTAGGCAATAGGTGTGTAAACAGTGATGACACAATGTCTCAATGTGGGATGATACGTTTAAACCAATCAAACTCATTTATGCCCTGTTACTAAATAAGACAAAACAAGCTTTGACACAGGCAATTTATCTCACAATCTGACAAACAGTTTTCAGTAGGGGCCCGATTTATGCAGCAAATAACAACAAAGAGTTGTTTCAACGTTAAAGTGATGTGATGACTGTGCTGTAACTGGACAAAGAGAGTTCAGCTTCAGAATTTGCTTTATTTTTGTTTTATTTGTTGAGACAAAATATGTTGTGATCCATGTAATCATCCAAAAATGTCACTCATTGATTGAACAAGTCTGTCAAACACTTCACAGACATGGAATGATTGTCATGTGCTCTCAAGTGTCATGTAACTGAGCAGGTCAACTTTCAAACATCTGCCTTTCAGGAAGGTTTAAAACTCCACGAGAGAAATCATTTTTGACCGATGTAAGAGTTTAAAGAACAACCCTCTACTACTGCAGCTGGAGAGGCAATGAAATATTAACCAAACCAAACAGTTTTTGTCATAGACTTTCAACTGTTTGTGCAACAAAAATCAATGCAAGGCAGTTCAGAATTTCTGTTTGTCACACTTAGAATCAACTTGCAAAGCTACACTAATCAGGCATAATATCATGACCACCTGCCTAATATTGTGTTGGTCCCCTTATGTGCTCAAAAATTCTCTGAACCATTGGACATGGACAAGAGGACCTCTCAGGGTGTCCTAAGGGGTCTGACACCAGGATGCTGGCAGTGGATCCTTTGGGTACTCTGGCTTGTCCAGTGGGGCCCCTGTCAATCAAACTTGTTCAACTGCATCCTGTTGATGCTTGATCAGAATGGGGTGTAGGAAGTTTGGAGGTCAAATCAACATCTTATTCTGTCATGTTCTTCAACATGTTCCTTGATTGTTTGATGTTTTTTCCATGTAGTGGGGTGCATTTTCCTGCAGGGGTTGACCAGGGACATTTGGGAATTCCATTTGCATGAGGGAGTGTGTTTGTTCTGGGACAATGTTTATTTAGGTGTCTCAGTCTCATGCAGCAGAACACCACATAGTAGCAATTTGATCAATGTTATTCACTTCACCTGTCAGTGGTCATAATGTTGTGGCTGATCAGTGTACATTAGTATGGTAGATCTTAATCTGTGGTTTGCAAGCTTGAGAAGAATACATGCTACAGCTCTTTCTTGGGATAAACACACGAAAATGTGTTTACTTTGCTCCCAGATTTCTCAGGGGCTAAGATGTTTGAACATCAGGACAGTAGAGTTTTGAAACTCAGCTACTTCAACAAGCAAGTACTTGCAAGATTAAAAACAAAAGTACATTAACCAAAGACTTGTTATAGGCATGGCAGTTGTGCAAAAATAAAATGAGAGAATGTACAGCAAGCTAATATTTGCTTGAGTGGAATTTTCCATGCATTCGCAAATGTAACTGTCTTTGCCCTTGTGTTAAATTGATAACTTCTTCTAGTTCTCATTTTTTGTCACAGCTATAAAAGATTCCTAACCTCAGTTTCAAAATAAAATACACAAATTAAAAATTAGTTACAACAACTATTTTTGAGATTCATCACAAATGAAATGTTTCCATCCCACTGTGATAGAATGTTTTTACTTTTGGACTTATATACATATTTCTTATGCTCCATGTCAGTGTATATCTTGGTTGTTTGCTCTAACACAACTAACCTTTGTAACTTTGCCTTGGACATGGTACATGGAGCACTGCTCGGTTATTGTTATTCAATGTTGTGATTTTTTTAATTCATGAGGGGACTTGATTTGATTTTGAAACCAGCAGTGGCACACACAAAAACAAAAGTGTTCCTTTAAAACGTCAACACCCTTAAAAGTAGCACTGCCTGAGAATGTCCTCATTCTCAAACTGGAACATAAAGATCTTATGGTTCAAGTAGCTAATCAGTAAAATATTGTCAAATCATGACTGTTTTTCAGAAAACTAGAAGCAACAGCTCATCTGTGGTGTTGTAAAATGGTTTTTAAATGGTCTTATTTTTAAACAGAACTTTTTTTTTATAGCAGCAGTTGCAGCTCTTTTACTACATTACGTTAGTCTCATGTGGGACTCATGTGAAGCTAATATCCAGTGATTAAACAACTTCTTCCATTTACAGCACAGCTGGATGCCATCTTTGAAAACTTTCCATCATCCGTCCTTTTCATTCACTGTGAGCCAGAGCCCTCTAGTGTTTAGTGTGAGAATTTACCAAACATAATTAGTGAATTAAAGAGTCCCCTGTGGCCAAAAAGAGTCCAAATCTTTAGGTATTAAAATGATATTCATCACAAAAAGATTCAAAGCTTAATATTCATCATGAAAGGGGTATTCTGGATGGTCACTCCACCTGTGTCAAAATTTGTAAAAAAGAAAAAAAAAGCGAGTTATTATTCTGAGCATGAAAATTAAGATTTATAAGTATTTTGTAAATCCATTCTTGCATTACACAGTAAAAACATCACCACTGATTAAATATTTTCGCATCAAAGCTTCTACTCACATGAGCAGCTCCACAAAACGAACGTTCTTGTTCAGCGCTTCAATTGCCTTCATTTCCTCCTCAGTGAGTGAAAAATCGAATATCTGACGCAAAAAAAGTTTTTTTTTTGCTTAAATGATTGACTTGAATTAGGAATGTGGGCATCACATTTTGCCGTTCCTGCTTTCACACATGCTGTACATGCACATCAGTAAAAAGCATTCGAGTAAAGTACCTGGAAGTTATGTTTGATCCTCTCGGGGTTGAAGCTCTTTGGAATCACTACGACTCCTCTCTGCACATTGAAGCGCAGAGCCACCTGGGCACTGCTCTTGTTGTACTTTCTCCCAATGGACACAAGCAGTTCGTCCTCCAGCAGAGGAGGACTCTTCACATTCACCCTAAACCACAGGCAGAATTCAATACAAATAATGCCAGGGTAGTCAAACTTTTATCAAAGTTTTTTTTAAAGTTTAGCATCTTTAAGTGCTAAAATGAAGCCAAATTATAATGAGCCATGTTCTTTCCATGATAACAGTTATGTGTAACAGATTTTATCTATTCCCTTAGCTGCTTGGTTTTGTTACTATTTGTTGTTTAAACCTGAATTCCTCATCTTAAAACTGGGATAGGCAGTATTTTTCTGCCACCAATACACAACAAATTCCACAATAACCTTTCAGCATATTGTATTTCAAGCAGTCTGAGAGGAAACTAGACTGCTGCACCTCCTATTAACTTTGTTTTCAGGCTTTAGACAATCTAACCTGCTGCAGAAGACTTTAGTCAATCACAGGCGTTTCAGACAAGATCAGGGGCCTTGTGTAAAAAGATTTGTGTGGAGATTTCCTACTAAAAGATAGCGTACGCTCAAATCCAGAAAACATCGTACGCACAAAAATATCCAGATGTATGAATCTGTGCACACGCATGAATCCAAGCCCATTTCCTTTGAGCATCCCAATCAACGTGGAATTGAGCACACATGTTGGTGTTCCCGACCCCTGTCTACGCCCCTATTTACATATGCAAATCACACCTAAATGAGTCTTGCACCTGAGATTCCCCTCTCTGCACATTCAAAAATTAAACAAGACATGAGTAAGACTGGAAAAAAATGAATTTCACAGAAAGTGAATTGGAGGCACTACTCAGTAGAGCTGGACCTGAATATCTGAATATTCAGTCGTTGTGGTGGTATCCAGATCATAATTTTGAGATCACACTTTACGCACAGGGTTATTAACAAGAGTACTCTGCACATTGAGACAATGAGGGGCTTGTTAGGAAGATCTTAAGCTGTAGTTTAATCAGCAAAAAAAACAGCAAGTCACTAACTTTAGCCACTGATAGTAATGATGCTGTGAAGACGGGATAGAATTTGAGGGTGCACATGCTCAATGAGCATCACAGGGATTAATATTAGGACAATTACACAAATAAATTTCCTCACCAAGAAGCCACCCATCGCACACAGTGCCAGCTTGTAGTCTGTTGCCAACCAGGCTGTTACTCAGAATTTATGAATCGTGCGTTGAACCAGGCCACCTCACCACAATGTTGGTTAATTCTACTTGCGCATCATATATGATCTGTACACTGATCGAATGAAAATGTTTCCTGTTGACATATACAAATTCATCATGTGATGGCGCTTTTATAGCAATGTCTGTGCAGTTGATAGCTCCAATAACAGTTTCCCAGCATCATGTCTAAGTGTCGCCAAAGGATCAACAGCTGTAGAAACGTCCGTACGCCAGCAATGGAGTTGGCGTGAGACACTGCATATTTCCAAGGTCATTTCACTCTTGATACATCTGAACTTTGCTGTGAAAAAGAGTGTATGCCATATTTTTGTGCGTACACACTCTTTGCACATGAGGCCTCAGGTGAAATAGTATAAAGAGCAGCAAAGCATGTGGAGTTGGTTAAACGGAGAACTTTAGCTGAGGAGAGTGACGTTTGAGTGCTTTTTCCCATCACCAATCCCTGTTGTTTGATTAACTGTCTCAGACATTTTTGATTTTACTGCCATGTGATGTCTAAAAATGCATTTCCTGAGTCTTTGCAACCTTCCATGAATGCAGTACCAGGGTATTATTTTAAAAAAAAATTTACACACGCCTTGAAAAGTGCATATTTCTTAACATTTACGCACCAGGATGCATCTCTGGAGGAGCCAATTGGACAATAGCCAACAATCACAATGTCATTCTGACGACAGTACTCCAGGAGCTTGGGTTGTGTGAAATATGGATGACATTCAACCTTGAAGTAGGAAAGAAGAAAATACACCATGAAAAGGGAAATGGTCCCAAAGTGAGCTAACATTACATCAGCGTCCTGTACTCTGACTAGCCAGAATAAAATTGGATAGGAATCAAAAGGGAAAATCATTTCCTTTTAATACAGTTTAAGGTAAAGAAAATGTATTGTGGCATCATATTTAACTATTTTGTGAAAAGAAATTTCCTCTCGTCAAGTAAGCAGCTCACAGATCTATTGTCAAGCTCTCACTTTTGCTGAATAGGAAGCAGAGACCCCAAAGGTATGACAAGCAGCAATGCTTTCTTATTAATAGCCTCTAATTCCACTTTATACTGTGATTTACTATTGTACTACACACACAAAGCTCTCTGTGACGTCAGTGGTTGTCTAAAGAGACAGTTTACGTCACCTGGTTGGACACAGGTTTGTGTTTGAGGCCAGGTTTATTCAGCAGCAGTTCCAGCTGCCTGCGGTTGAAGTTGGAGACTCCCAGGGACTTAACCAGCCCAGCGTCTTTGCAAGCCTCTAAAGCCTGTTGAGAAGAAAAGATTTACATTCTGTCAAAGGCTGATAGTGATTATCTTTACAGACTTACTGAGATAGTGGAGAAAAATATGAAGCACACTGCAGAGAAAATCTGTTCTTTGGCAGTTTATGACACTGTCCTTGACAGTCTGTGATTCTGCAGCAGAGAATGTTCTGGCATCAACTTTAGAGTTTAAAGGAAAATCATAAGCAAAAGTTACTAATTTCATTTTTTCTTGGAAGATGTGACATTATGTACAGTGCAGTGCATGCGCTCGTGAAGAGCACAGAAAAACTGCACCTTTGACATTGCAGAAAAGATGACAGTCTATCATGCAATAGAATGAAATTATGTTTTCTTGATGTTTTATTACAAACTCAGATACTTGCATGCAATAAATTCGAACTTTTTAAAGGCTATCATTTTCATTTGTATGAACAGACAGCATAGATTCAACTTTATTGTTATTTTTTCCAGCTGCATTTACTGGTTGTCTTATAATATTTTGTCAGTCCCACCTAACATAAAAGTTGTAGTCTTGCAGTGATGCTTCATATGCTCATATAAACATGTGATGCAAAAGTGCAAAAAATGCCAGAAACACAGTATTTATAAATGCACAAGACAAATAAGATTGTAATTGCCATGAATATATCACATTACATTACAGTGACAAGTACATGATGTGTAAAGTCATCAAACATCAGGAGCATCTTCTGGGATTTCAGCAGAACTCACCTCCCATGTTGCACAGAGGTCTGTGTGATGGTAGATATATTTTCCATTCTGGTCTTTCGGATAAAATTCCTTTCCAGGCTAAATTGTAAGCACAATAGAATGCTTTGTATTAACATTCGATACTTAAACATGTCCCTGCTAAGAGGATGTATTGTACAGATTGAAGGTGTTTCGAATAACTAAAACACACCTAAACAGACAGTTGCCCATTCTTAACTAAAAATACACCTGGCACTAAAATCTTATTACAATGAATAATTGACTACATTTTACAAATGTGTTATGTAGGCATAATTATATGGCTGACTGATAAGATAACTGCTATCTGTGTACTGTGTAGAAACCTTGAAGGCCATAGGAAGCTCAACAATGTAGAGATCCACATAGTCCAGTTTTAAAGTTTTCAGTGTCCTCTCCAAGGTCGGTCTCACCAACTCTGGTGGGTGGAAGGTATTCCAGAGCTGACAAAAATAACACACTGTTATAGAAAACATTGAAATCACATTGCTGTGAAACACAACAAATGTTTCTGGTTTTAGGAAACTGTATACAGAAGAACATTAAAATATAAGCCTTAAGAATAATAGGAAGATTTCTCAAAGTGTTCAAAGTAAACTGAGACAAAACAGACACCTGACATAAGATGTGACAGGACGTATTACCTTTCCGCAGTAAAAGATGTCCTCTCTTCTAACAGTTCCATCAGCAATCTTCTCTCTAATGGCTTGACCCACTTCATGCTCATTGAAATACACGAGTGCCCCATCAAAGTGCCTGTAACCTACATCTATGGCCAGCTTGACACACTCAAGCGCAGTGCCTTTGGGTGTCTATTGAAAATCCAGCGAAAATGTAAACATTATTTGACCTGGTTTTGTTCGAGCTACAGCTGCAGCTCGCACTCTTAAGCAGTGATTGCAAGCAGTAAACACTGACAGTCCTACGTCACACAGAATCATGGTTGTTAAGCAGACATCAGAAACACAGACACTATGTACTTTATATTGTTCTTACTGTTTGAGGGTCTCCAAAGGTGCCCAATCCCAGCAGTGGAATACGGTTACCATCGCTGAGAGGAATACTGTGGCTCTTTGCAGTCAGATTCATGTCTGTACAAATGTGAGTAACGGAGCTGCTCTCTATCTAAGAGATAAAGCAGTGTTTGTCCATGAACATTGAACCTTGGCACAATAACTTTGTTATTTATTTTGTCACTGCTTTTTGAAAGTCTTTTTTTCAAGTCTTTAGCCTGCTTTGTGTCTTGGATGTGAACCAATCCAGTTTTTACCTGCTGAAATAGCTTAAAA
Organism: Dascyllus trimaculatus; assembly: GCA_024666655.1. Taxonomy (NCBI): domain Eukaryota; kingdom Metazoa; phylum Chordata; class Actinopteri; family Pomacentridae; genus Dascyllus; species Dascyllus trimaculatus. The sequence goes on from CM045448.1 coordinate 25,406,164, forward strand.
GGACCTATTCAACTCATATAATGCAGTTTTACATCTGCCAAATTGTGAGTGCAGCCTCAACATTGTGCCTGAAATGACGGATTCCACTTCTGAGGTTACATTTTAGAGATAATAGCTTATAGAATAATTGCAAAAAAGATCATTGCTTCATTTAAAAAATGAAGGCATCCAGAAATTATGCCAATTACAGTCTAAAAATGACACATTAGAAACATTTGAAAAAACACCATAGTATTGCTTAAAATACATCTTAAATGGAAGGCCTGATTACAGACAAAAGTCACACATTTTTACCACAGAAATGTAATTATGTGTATTGGAACGCTGTGACTGCTTGATTCAGGTAAAAGCAGCTGTATACTTTTGTAAAACTACACAAAACAGCTTTAGCATGAAGCATGATTAGTTTTTGGCTGATGATCAGTTTTTGGCACAGCCCTCTGTTTTATTCATAGACTGTTCTCACACACACAGTTTTTTCCCCCGCTTCACAGCTGAAGTGGGAATTTAAAAAGAAGATGTTATGCTAGCTACTTAACCTCCTCGTAGCCCTCCCGGGCAACTAGCCCATTGAGCTAGCTTCACTCCTTTCTATAATGCGGGACCTAAACCAATATTGTTTTGAAATATAAATAAAATTCCAGCATAATGGCTAACATCCCACAGACTATCACAACCCAAAATATGAAAAAGCAATAGCTTTCTCATTATTGGGCTCCATTTGCAATTTTACATGACACCGATCAGTGACGATTCTAGCAAAGACAACAGACATGGAATATCAGAAATTCCCCCTTCCCCGTTCAAATGGAATGCATCTTAAAGGTCCCATATTATGAAAATATCTCTTTAGAATGGTTTTCTATCAATAATACGCGTCCCCAACATGTCTACAAACCCCCACAAAATGAGAAAAGTCTATCATCTCCCTCTCCTGCTTTCTCCACCTTTCAGAAAATACAGCTCAAACAAGCAGATTTGAGATTTGCCCTTTATGATATCACGTAGGGCAATAATGCCACCTCCAGGTTGGTGACACCGCCCCAGAGATATGTTCGACTGAATCCAAATCTCCACCCTCTGGACTTGCAGACTGAGCCTCGTGGACTTCAGGCGTACGCAATGTCTGTGACGTCTTCACTGTCATCATGTAAAGTCTGCAACAGTGGGAGTCTGCAGCATTATGACTCGAGCTAATAGACAGGCTTGGAGTCCGTTTCACTCATTTCCGTGAGAACATCTGAGAGACTAGCATATATAAGGTAAACACCGCAAGTAACAAGATAGAAATCCCATTTATAGGCTTTTTGTGAGTGAGCAAATCAACACTCATACATATAGGCTATACACATTCAAAACAGCCCTCAGTACTCCCGGACTTCCCATGAATGCACCGCAGAGCACGGCAGTTGTTCTGTTGTTGGCTGCACAAAGGAGAACAGAGGTCTGTTTTTACCTCCTTCGTCTGAGGTTTTGAAGGCCCAGTGGATTCATTTTATTTTTAATCAACAACAATTCAACCCACAACAACCCCAAAAATGTTGGATGTGTGTGCTCACCATTTTACTGCGGACTGCTTTCTCAGTGAGAGCCAGTACAAAGCAGGGTTCACTATATCTGAAGATAAAGCATGGATTGGTACCAGCTGTTCGTGACCCAACTACAAACGTGGGAGCTGTGAGTTTTACCATTTTATGTTGCTTTACTGTATAGGTCTACCTAACGTGGTAGCCTGTTGAATGTGGTTTTAGCATGGCAACTAATGTAAGTTACTGTTGGTAACATAGTTAGCCATTCTGAAACGTCCTGCTGCAGCCGCAGAGTTTAATTTCTGCAGGAGCCTCTCCTTCTGGGTCACACTCTGGATCAAATTGATATGGCTGGACCACAGCGCTTCTATGAGCCATACCTACACACTCTGTGTAAACATTAGCGCATGGTACCAGACAACGTCTTCCAGAAAGGGGTGTGAAGGAGGTGTGGACAGGCACATCTCATTATCACAGACACAGAAACAGGGTATTCTCCATCGAGCTCACAAGAGGGAGATACAGGCTGGCTGTAGTCCAGGAGCAAACTGGGTTTTTAGGCAAAAAGCTACAGCTGCAGCTCGTACTCTTAAGCAGTGATTGCAAGCAGTAAACATTGACAGTCCTACGTCACACAGAATCATGGTTGTTAAGCAGACATCAGAAACACAGACACTATGTACTTTATATTGTTCTTACTGTTTGAGGGTCTCCAAAGGTGCCCAATCCCAGCAGTGGAATACGGTTACCATCGCTGAGAGGAATACTGTGGCTCTTTGCAGTCAGATTCATGTCTGTACAAATGTGAGTAACGGAGCTGCTCTCTATCTAAGAGATAATGCAGTGTTTGTCCATGAAAATTGAACCTTGGCACAATAACTTTGTTATTGTTACAGACACAGAAACAACGGATTCTCTGTTGAGCTCACAAGAAGGAGATACAGGCTGGCTGTAGTCCAGGAGCAAACTGGGTTTTTAGGCAAAAAACTTCAAATTGACTGTTCTGGGATCTCTGAGACCTACAGTTAGGTCCATAAGTATTTGGACACTGACACAGTTTTCAGCATTCCAGCTCTGTACAACACCACAATGAATTTGAAATGAAACAATCAAGATGTGCTTTAAGTGCAGACTTTGAGCTTTAATTTGAGGGCATTTACATCCAAATCAGATGAACGGTGTAGGAATTACAACACATTTTATAAGTGCCTCCACCTTTTTAAGGGACCAGAAGTATTTGGACAAACTAACATAATCATAAATCAAATGGTCACTTTTTAATACTTTTTGCAAATCCTTTGCAGTCAATGACAGCCTGTAGTCTGGAACTCATGGACATCACCAGACGCTGGGTTTGGTCCCTGGTGATGCTCTGCCAGGCTTCTGCTGCAGCTGTCTTCAGTTCCTGCTTGTTCTTTGGGCATTTTCCCTTCAGTTTTGTCTTCAGCAAGTGAAATGCATGCTCAATTGGATTCAGGTCAGGTGATTGACTTGGCCATTGCAGAACATTCCACTTCTTTGCCTTTAAAAACTCTTTGGTTGCTTTCGCAGTATGCTTCGGGTCATTGTCCATCTGCATTGTGAAGCGCCGTCCAATGAGTTTTGAAGCATTTGGTTGAATATGAGCAGATAATATTGCCCGAAACTCTTCAGAATTCATTCTGCTGCTCTTGTCAGCAGTCACATCATCAATAAATATAAGAGATCCAGTTCCACTGGCAGCCATACATGCCCACGCCATGACACTACCACCACCATGCTTCACTGATGAGGTGGTATGCTTTGGATCTTGAGCAGTTCCTTCCCTTCTCCATACTCTTCTCTTTCCATCATTCTGGTACAAGTTGATCTTTGTCTCATCTGTCCATAAGATGTTGTTCCAGAACTGCACAGGCTCTTTTAGATGTTTCTTGGCAAACTCTAATCTGGCCTTCCTGTTTTTGAGGCTCACCAATGGTTTACACCTTGTGGTGAAACCTCTGTATTTCCTCTGGTGAAGTCTTCTCTTAATTGTTGACTTGGACACAGATACACCTACCTCCTGGAGAGTTTTCTTGATGTGGCCAACTGTTGTGAAGGGGTTTTTCTTAATGAGGGAAAGGATTCGTCTGTCATCCACTACACTTGTTTTCCGTGGTCTTCCAGGTCTTTTGGCGTTGCTGAGCTCACCAGTGCGTTCTCTCTTTTTAAGAATGTACCAAACAGTTGATCTGGCCACATCTAATGTTTTTGCTATCTCTCTGATGGGTTTATTTTGATTTTTCAGCCTAATGATGGCTTGCTTCACTGATAGTGACACCTCTTTGGACTTCATATTAAGAGATGACCTCACCAGATTCCAAATGAATATACCACACTTGAAATGGACTGCAGGCCTTTTATCTGCTCCTTGTAAATGAAATAATGAGGGAATAACACACACCTGGCCATGGAACAGGTGTGTGTTATCTGATTTGGATATAAATGCCCTCAAATTAAAGCTCAAAGTCTGCACTTAAAGCACATCTTGATTGTTTCATTTCAAATCCATTGTGGTGTTGTACAGAGCTGGAATGCTGAAAATTGTGTCAGTGTCCAAATACTTATGGACCTAACTGTATGAGAACTTGCTGAAAATGAGCATAATATGGGACCTTTGACAACTAAATTATTTCTCAATCAAAAATATTGTGCATAGATTAAATAAAAACATTACGGAAGCCCTAAACGCCCATGGTCCGGCATATTTTTTTCGCTCCTGTTTTTTTCGTTCTAACAAGATCATTTTGTCGTTATCATGAGATAACAAAATCCATTATGTCATGATAAATATAAAATTATCACATCATAAAGAGAAAACAAAATCGTTTTCTCATTATAACGAGTTAATTTTCTGGTGAGTTACAAAGCAAAACCATCCCGCCAGACCAGAAGTCACTTACTGTTAAGGACAGTAACTTGTATCTGCAGACTTGCAAAAGTACAAACAAACACATGAAAAGGCTTAACTTACCTCATTAGAGTGTGCAGCTGCAGTAGAGAATGTCCAGGCCTGACTTCAGTTGGCAGTGTGCAGCGGCAGCAGAGCACCTTCTGGTCTGGTGGGTTGGTTTCGCTTTGCACCTCACCAGAAAATTAATTCATTATAACAAGAAAATGATTTTGTTTTCTCGTTATAACGAAATAATTTTGTCATTATCACAACATAACAGATTTTGTTATCTCATGATAATGACAAAATGATCTCATTAGAGCGAGTAAACAGAGGAGAATTATCTCATTTGCTTGAGAAAACAGTGCGGAAAAAATTAAGTTGGACCATGGCCACTTTGGGCTTCCGTAAAACATAAACTCACTTCAGCTTCTTTGTTCTTCTCTCTCTCTCTCTCTGTCAAATGGCTGAGCGAAATGCAGCTTCTTCAAGTTTTCTGGAGGTTGTCAAACTGCTGATTGGTGCAACAGCGCCACCGGCTGGATGGAGTTTGATACTTATATGTACAGAAGTAAAGAACACAAAAGTAGACGGATCATGCCAATATGTGTGTTGACCCTGCAGTGATATTAAATAAGAAAAGCTGATTTACATGAGGTGTATGTACGGTGTATAGATAATGGATAGATGGATGGTGAATATTGACAACCATGTGTAAAATCTGGGATCATAAGTAACATTTGAGTTAAAAATTCCTAAAAAGGGGTGGGGTCATGTTTTTTACATCTTTTCTTTGTGTCAATCTGTGGCACAATGTTTGAAGTGTCATAACTTGAGAAATAATGTAGTTGGAGTCCTGAAAATGTGCAAACTCATGAATATCTATCTATCTATCTATCTATCTATCTATCTATCTATCTATCTATCTATCTATCTATCTATCTATCTATCTATATATATATATATATCCACTGATATAACCCTATATATAATATATATTCCACCAACCATGTAACCTTTATTGTTTGCCCTAAGAGGCAGATTTTTTCCCCATGATTGGAACCAAAAGGAAATTTTACACGTTTCACTTAATAAAATACTAATGCAAAGAAAAAGAGATAATCAGACAAATATGAGATTTTAAGGCTTGAACTTTTTCAAAAATTTTGCCGAATTTTGATGGACTGACCCTTTAATGCACTTTTACTGCTTCTTTTGCACTTCGGGTTTGATGCTAAACTGCATTTTGTTGTGGAATCTAATGTTGAATCTAATCTAATCTATAAATAAACTAGAACATAGATCCATTAAAGGCAAATAATTTATTACTTAAGGGTCCTTTAAGAATACAAGAGGCTTAGGTTAATTATTCATGATCTGAGAACGTGCTGCAAAAATCTTGGTAGCGATGACGCCCTACAGATTCAAGTGGTCACTAAGTAGCATAGTGGCTAAAGTCACTAAGTGGATCAGAGGCATGGGGTGCAAGAAAACAAACAAACATACAAACAACCAAGCAAACAAACAACTTTTAACTGGTTAACAGATTGACAAAGATCAAACCTACATGCCTGTCAGTGGACTTCATCCTGCAGCCCTGAGTCTGATTTCTATGACAACACGTTGTATTTTGACCCCACCCCTCTCGTGCCGCAACAAGCGCGTGCGCTGCGATTTGAGCGACATCTGCGGCACGCGAGCGTCACGCGCAGGAGGTGTGTTTTGTGTTTGGCGGTGCAGGTTCGTTGCTACACGCGATATACTGCTGTTTATTCAATCATTTAAAGGGTTACTAGTGAATTAACGAGGCGGCGCTTTAAAATTCTAAACTGCAAGAGAGTGAAGAGGACAATGCAGGTGTGAGAGGAGCCTGTTTTTTTTTTAAACACCAAGCCGTGGAGGGTAAAAGTGCCGCTAATGGATGACTGCACGGAGAAGCAGCAGCCGGTGGATGCTGCTGTTATCATCGTGGAGAACGAAGCGGAGCCAGTGCGAGAGGAGAAGTCCGGCACAATCGAACACGTTTACCTGGACACCTGCCCCGTCTGCCAGCTAAACTTTCACAGCCGAGAGCCCAAACTTCTGCCGTGTCTTCACTCTTTCTGCAAGAAATGTTTGCCGTCGCCCTCGAGGAATTTGGCCGTGCCAGAGCCGCCAAACTCCCAGGTAGACAGCGCGACCAAACCACGTGAGTTCCTGTGTTTACAAACTGACCAAGGATCGATTGAAGGCTGTCACCTCCTCTGCATGCGAGAAACCAAACTTCATAGTAACCCTACTGCATACACGTGTGCATGGATCACCTTTTGATTATAAATAGTTCCTATTGTATGCCAGGTATTTTCCCACAGAGCTCGTACAAGTCCAGTTTTTACTAATTTAGACCAACACGTGTGCTCCTGTTTGATTCCAGTGAATGTGATTCGCTGTCCAGTGTGCAGGCAGGAGTGTATGGAAGTAGATGTGATGGATAACGTCTTTGTGAAGGACTCGGTTGAGGCTCCCAGCAGCACAGTGGAGAGGACAGTCCAGGTTGGTGACAAAATGTATCATTACCATATGGGGGCAGCCTTGCTACTGCTTTCCAGGGTAATGGCTATGATATTCCCATATGGCCAGATTGTGCCCTAAGGGTTTGCAGTGGGAACATCTTGGCAATATTGTCTAATTGCACAAATTGTGGAGACACTGCTACCTGCCTATCAGCCTCAGATGCTTGTCTCCTCTGTTTGTAGCTCTGTATGACCTGCGATGACAACACTGAAGCTACTGGGTTTTGTGTCAACTGTGTTGAGTACCTGTGTGCCACCTGTGTGGAGGCCCACCAAAGGGTTAAATTCACCAAAGACCACACAATCAGACAGAAGACAGAAGTATCAAAAGGTATTTATTACCTGTGTCCTTATCTCATCTTGTCATGTGCTGTTTCCATGACAAAGGAAAACACTATTATAAGATCATTGCTACTGGTGATAAGTACACATTCTTGTTCATGTATATATTCTACTTTTACATACCTTGAGAATTAGCTTTATACCAGGTATACAGCCCAAGGACAAGTGCTTAGGCAGTGGTGATACAAATACCATTATGTGCCAAATAATGAGCTTTTGGTTGTTTCCCAGAGGTCCAAGGTGTGTCGACTCAGAGACCGATGTTCTGCGACATCCACAAACAAGAACCGCTGAAACTATTCTGTGAGACCTGTGACCTACTGACCTGTCGCGACTGCCAACTTGTCAAGCACAAGGACCACAAGTACTGTCAGAATGTGTACTGTAATATGATTAAATGGTTCTTAAGTCGCTGCATAAATTTCAGTTAAATTTGAAATTATGTTAAACAAAGACATGGCAGTCCTTTGTTGCTATGTGACATGTAATTTAAATCAGCAGCTCATACAAGGAGTCACATATTGTATTAATAAAGAAAAAAGTCCTATTTGTATTTATAATGTTGATATCAGTGTATTTCTCAACACATGTATAGTGTCCTTGAACGAGCCAAAGTGCTTAGTTAGAATTCAACTGGTCTTTTTTGTTCCTGAAGTTTCATTTGTCATCCAGAAGGATTCCTCAATTCTAACTGACTGGTGTGGAGTTCCTGGTGTTTATTTGGTGCCATCAGGATGTTAATGATGGTCAAAACTGCCTGAGGAGGGATGTTGTATGTGGCAGATAGGTGGTGCCGTTGGCCACCTACCTTGTTTAGAAGTGGCTGCTCCAGTTGAGCGTAGATGGCTTCCTTCTTTCCTCTCTCACACTGTCTGTCTTCACCTGTCTTAAATAAACACCTGGAACTTCCTTCAGTCTTTTAGATGAGAGGTGAAACATTTTCAAGAACCAAGAATAAGTCTAAGTGCCTTTCACTGTACTTTAGCACTTAGGATTACCATGACGACTGACAATCTACGCAGACATGTCGTCGTTGCACAAGGCACAGCGCCACTGCCACCTGCAAGTGTGCTATTATATATCTGCTCATCACTCAGGAGAGGAATGGGAAAAAATCCGTTCACGGATTATTTTGATAAAATATTCTAGTAATATTATAATTTATTTATTAATTTATTAATGTGCTTGCACTGACTCGTGGATGTTTTTAACTAGTTACCAGTTCCTTGAGGATGCTTATAAAAACCACAAACAGCACATGGAGAGCATGACCCATCAGCTGCAGGAGAAAAAGAAACTGATCGAAGAGGTGTCAGACTCCATAAACAATGGGTGTGTATTTCTGTTGTCAAATTCTTTAAAAAGTTGGAGACAGTCATAGTTTATGAGCAAAAATGTATTTTTCTTCATGAATAAGAACAACTGTAAACGTAGTAGGGATAACACAATTCATATTTTAAGTTAAAGTGAGATGTCTCCAAAATGTGTTTTAAATAAATTATGTTCTATTAGATGTTGCAAATAATTTGTGCAGCATCCAGCCATAATTAATTTGTGCAAAGGTTATCTACTTATTGACAGCTCTAATGTTTGCTTTCCAGACTTCTTCTGGTTGATCAGAACCGTACGTCTGTTCATAACGAAATAAAGAAATCCATCTGCAGCTTGATTCTCGAGATAAACAAGAAAGGCAAGATGCTAGTCAATCAACTCGAGGTATGACAAGAACTAACATATATAACAAAAGTATGCTCAGTATGAGTTTTACTGCATGCTGTGGTCCTGCGGCTTGCTGTGCTGTCCATAACAACTTTACTTCTTGCATGCTCAGCTGTCTAGGCTACCCTGAGGCCCAGAGTGCATCCCCTCAAGCAGTTTGAACTCTGCACTGTTCACTTATTCTTGCTTTCCAGGCTGTAACAAAGGACCATGAGAGTGTCTTGCGAAAACAACAGGAGGACATTGGCTATCTATCCAGACACCTGGATCATGTCATCAGTTTCATCAAATGGGCCACAGCCAGGAATGGGGGCATGGCCCTTTTGTACTGTAAACGTTTGGTGAGGCCTGTCTGGTCACTTATCCACTCAACAGTTTTGTTTTCCCAATTTTAAACTCAGCTTAACCCTGAAAGCCATTTAGGAGCCTGATCTGTGTTGAACTTGATGAAGTTGGAGCATATGCCTTTTGTAATGCACAAATGTCCTCTGAAAATTATTAATGACGTCCCTTCTGTTGCAGATTCTGTTTCAGATAGGAAACCTCCTGCGAGCAAAATGCAGTGTCTCATTTGTGCCCCAGAGCACTGTGCGCTTCCAGTGTCGAGCCTCGTACTGGGCCTCAAATGTTGATCTGGGTAAGACATAAAAAAATGGTCTAAAACTCTGAGAATGGATTCCTCACTTTTCTCTTTTATTAGTTTTGGGTCAACTGAAACCTCATCCTGATTTCTGCTGTGTACCAATGGCTTATTTCAATAATGTTCTCCTGCCATAAAAATACTGCATTATTTGAACAAACAGTTCAATTAAGACTCACAATGGACTTTATAAACAAGCATGACAACAGTCAGATGACCAAAGGGGGTTAGTTTGGGACTGATGCCAACTGGATGAAGGATGCTCTACTATGGGGGAGACTGAAGGATTTAGGGCGTTGAAACAGTGTTTGGCATTTGCAACAGTTGCAGTTCAGTTAAGCCTATCAAATGTACTGAAATTTGAAATTATTCTAAGTCAGTTGAAACACTGTCAGAAATATTAACAATTTTGTTGAATGATTGTTTGAGTCTAGCAGAGTTTGTTTTTATTAAATAAAAAACCCAAACATGGTCTTGGTCCAGGCAGGGAAGTTCACTGTAAATTATATATCTGTTGTTTTGAAATATCAAAACAAGCAATTTTATGCCGTCATACTGGCTGTGGAATCATCTGATGGACAGTGTTTGCTACATTTTGTATACTAACCAGTTAAATGAAACAGATTGCCTGATATTGTATTCAATAGGGGCCATTTGTCATTAGTTGTAGCCCCACTTGGCCCATTTTTCAATTTGTAACCTGACTTATTCAGTATTTTTACTTAAACCTTCTAATCCCAACAGTTCTCTGGAATGTTCCTTCTGCATTGTGTATTTTTCATCACTACTTGTTATGCTCATCCTGTCTCTGTGTGTATGTCCCCTCAGGCTCTTTAGTGGTGGAAAGTGTACCAGGCCACCAGCTGGGTGGTTTTCAGGGTATCCCTCATCAGCTCACTCACCCTGGGCCCGGACCCTCAGGCTCACCCCGCAGCTTTGCCCTGGGAGCTCCTCATAGCACTCTGGCTCAGCTCCAGATGCAGGTGGACAAGCTAAACCCTTTGGCTAACTGGCAGCCGCAGCCGCCTCCTCCACCCTGGACGTGGTACCAGAGTGTCCGACTGCCACGGACTGTCCCAGGGCCCCAGCAGGGAGGCTCTCCCTCCCACAGTATGAATCCCCAACCGGGCCGCAGGTTTATTGTGCCTCCGCCCAACCATGTCAGCCCAACTAGCAGCTTACCGAGCCCTGGATTTTCTCCCCAGGTTATTGTGCCTTTCTGTGTGTGAGTGTGCGTGCGTGCTCGTGGCCGTTTGATTGACAAGCCCTCTTAACAAGCACCGACAGCAGATAGCATTGTCCTAAATAGAGCTGACAGCCTTCACATCCTGGGCAATTTATGCCTTTCCTTGTCAGGATGGATTTTAGTCTTGGATGAGCTTATGACTCAAAATCACAAAGTAAATCAGTTTAATCTGTGGTGCAACAGCAGTCAGCGTGTGACAGAGGACCAAAAATTCCATAAGGAAGGCTCAATAATATCTTGTCATCCAAGTTGTTTAGTCTAGTTCAGAGGGTGTTTTGGTTCCCACTCTGAAGTGTAGGATCATTCACAGGACAATACTGGCATGTGAAGTGCACACAGGCTGATGTGAGCAAGCTGTTACAACTGCCTAAGGAACTCATAAAGAAATATCCCAGTGTACTGCATGCATAACAACAAATCATGAGTATTTCACACTTTAAAGAGTTTATCAAAGCATGCTGTTGTCTTGCCGTTCTATGTTTTCATATTCTGTGCTGGGTAAGTGTTGTTTTTCTTCATGCTTCAGAATGGTACAGTCAACTTGATGTAAATTAAGAAAAACTGAAAACACTATATTTATTTATTTATTTGTTTAAATAGGGACAGTACATATTAATGAACATATAGCATACGTAAATATGTCAGATAATAGCCATAGGTTAATTTCCATCTGTTGTACTGAGACAGACTGATGTGAAAATTTTCACACATAACAATAAGATAAGGCGAGTCACGAAACAATATACAATACAACAGGACGACATACAGGACAAGGAGCAGAGGGATCACAAAAAACAGTGACTTCACATTCAAATGGAACACTGGGATCACAACAACTACACTATCAAGGGAATAGACAGGATAGAGGACAGGGGGAAGAAAAAAGAAAAGGACAGAAGACAGGACAGGGACAGAACAGAGAACAGGGGAAGACAGAGGACGGGAGGACAGAGAACAGGGGGAGGACAGAGGGCGAAAGCAGTTCACTTCCACATACTCAGAGTTAGTCAGTTAAAAGAGAGCATACAGATCCAAGAAGCCTACAATCTGAAATTCATCATAAGCATTTTTACATAAGTCAAAATAACTTATTTAAAGTGCTGCAGTGCATTGCACACAGCCCTAAGGTGCATTTTTACAAAAGTAATAGTAATAATTTAAAAAGTTTGTTACAGGATGTTTGCAATGTTATTGTTACATCCAGCAGCTGTCAGTTTTGACCAGTTTTAAGTTACCTCATAACGTTCATGATGAAAGAAACCTGACATGATAAGGCAAGTTTCAAATCTCTGCCAGCTGATTTGTCATGCTGTTGTGGAATAAATTACAAGTTGTTACTTACTGGAAGGTCTGTAACAACAGTGACTGCTGAAAAGTGATTAAAGCACTTCAAAAGTCAGTTTCAAATTTAAGTATGTATTTATAATAGTAAATATCTACAACTCGATAAGCTCAGTTTGTGGTTGTGGATTGATCAGATTCTAATCATATCAGTGAATTGTCATAAAATAAAACAGTTTGAAATTTAACAGAATTCTTTTTGTTAAAGTAAGACACTGGTACTAATTGTAATGATTTGATTTGAAAAAATAGATTCTCAGGGTCATGTGATTCAAAACAGTGAGTATGTATAATGCAGTAAAGCTTCAAAAATGTTGGTATGCTCCAGTGTATATATCTGAACTAACCTAAATTAGACACATGTAATTAAATGTTTTACACAAATACTGTATACCATTGTATAGTGGGTCGTAAGACAAAGATTAACTGCATTGTTAAAACTATAATAGGCCAAACCTAAATGTCTTGGACAGACTGGCTGGGAACTGAATGTTTTGCTTATGGATTAGTCTTTTTGTGGTTGCTACTATTTGGCAGCAACAGTTAGCAATGAAAAATGCACATTTTTTCCCACCTTCATCATCACATAATAACACATGCTGACAGAAATGTGGCATTATAAAATTCCATTGTTCTCTGTCTTTCTTTTTCCCCCACATTCATTGTAGCATCATCTGAGGGTGATGGGAAGCAGCTCCAGTTACCAAACCAAACCTGTGGATATGTTTTCTGCTTCACCTCCTTACACGCATATGAAACCACTGCCCAGTAATGGCAGTGTCAGTTCGCCTCAATCAAGACAGGTGGTAAGCAATTTCCTCTAATACCTGTAATACCTGTACATGAAGATCACCAATGCATAATGTCACCTATATAGTAAATGAAATGCAGTGTTGCTTTGCTTAGATTGAGCCCACATATGTGAGCAGGAGGAATGAATCAGCTGGTCCAGTATACACAGTGAATCCCAACTATCCTCTCAGCCTAATGCTGCCTTTGCCAAACAGAAATGGTAAGTTTATGCCATCGGTGTTATTGCACTTTTGTATCTTTTTTTGACATGCAAAATATATGTGTGGTTGTGTTCTTAATAAAGTCATGCTCAATTTTTTTATTCTCTTTCAAGTGCAAGGACAGCAGAATTCACCAGGGTATGCTGCTGTATCCCAGGAGGAAAAGCCAGGGTAGGAAGACCACTGTGACATACACACACACACAAGCACAGATCCTCTCTCTTTCTTTGATGTGAGCCTAACCCCTTTGTGCCACTGGTCTACAATGAATTTTGCTTTAATTGGCTTTTGTTTTGCTCCCAAGGACTGTTTCCTGGAAACACCCAGAAGCACCAGAAGCACATAGGGCTAATGGAGGAGTGGGCTCCGCTGTCAAGAAGAGAAGAAAACCATCTCCAGGGCCAATCATTGTCATCAAAGATGAGCCAGATGATGACAGCAGTTATGTAAGGAAACAATAAATAATACAGTCTGGGTACAAGGCTGCCATTTCCATCATGCATTTCATTGTCTTCAAAATGTCTTCTCTGCAGACAACAACCACCTTGAGCTAACAAGGCACACACTGAATATTGCAAGATTTGCCAAAGTTTTGGTTTGTGCACATGCACAGACCTGCTGGATTTTTTGAGTGAATAAGACATTTCAATAACAGTGCTTGCATCCCTTGTAAACGTTCCACCAAAACATTTTCCCTTACTCTGTTTTACAAGAGCACCATTGATGCATCCTGGGCTTAGCACACCTGAGAACTACAGTGATTAGTTTAAAGTAATACAAACAAGCCAGAGTGTTTTTCCCCTTTGCAGACTGATGACGAGGTGCAGCCAGAGCATGCTGCAGTGCTGACACAGCTGAGGAGATAGGTCTGGCCATGTGAGACTATAAAACAGGCCAACAGCTTAAAATGTTGGTAATAATTCCATATTGGAGAGAAAAGCTATGTGGCACAGATATGACAAATACTGCATGTCAGTGTTAAAAGCTGAGCATGCCATGTATCCCAGAAGATTTTTTTTGACAAATATGTTGAAAGTCTCTTTACTTCCCAACAACAATTAATACTTTGAGTTCTCTGATAACAAAAAGAAAACATGCTTTGTGGCAGTCACAGACATGTCAGTCATTTCATTTGGTTCAAATGAGATGACTGGATGACTTTCCTGCCTATCTAAACATGTACTTTCCTGCTTGCTCATGCACTCATTGGTCTTCACTGGAGTCTCACAAAAAGCTAGGTGAACACATTGCAAAAGCTAGCAACCACTAGAACAGCTAACAAAGTGGCGTCACAACTTACAGTTTGTCTGTGTCTGTGTACTTTTGCATCTGTCTTTTTGCGTTTCCATCCTCCTTCAGGTTTATTATGGCACTTTTGCATGTACTGTATCTGTGTACGTGTTCGCTGCCTGTCTGCATTGTGAGGTAATTGGGAGCCAGTGTTGTTATATGATATTTATTTTACGTTAGGTATATAGGTGATATAGCATGTTTAATGGTTGCAGAACTCTGACAGTACGCATTCATGTACTTTAGAGTATGAGATTTTTTTCAGTACTATTCTTTAAAAATAGTTTACTCTTGCTGGCCTCTAAGATCCTGCACATTCCAGCTTTAAACCAATACATCAGTCTGTAAACTTAACATTTAAATAGACAGTTTAGGTACTGGTAGTATTTTCAGACTTTTTTTCTTCTCTATTTTGAATTTCAGGCACATGCCAACCAAAGAGCCAACCTCCCTGACAGTACAGGTGACCAACCCCAAATCAGTTCCCAAGTTGAAAGAAACAAAGTCCTAACGCCTCTTCAAAGCACAGAAGACAGTCCTCCTCAGCCTGCAGGCAGTCCGTGGGGCCAGAGTAAGACTAAAGCTCCAAATCACATCCGTTCAGTGGCAGAAGAGCAGCAGCTAGACCAAAATCAAGCTTGGCTGGAAGACTCTAATGAAGTCTTGTGTGCTGTGTGTCAGACCGGTGGAGAGCTGTTGTGTTGCAATAAGTGTACCAAAGTTTTTCATCTCACGTGCCACGTTCCAACTCTCCTCAAGTCTCCCAGGCAAGCTCTGTCAAAATTTATTTATTGCTGTTCTCAGATGAAAATACCAGAACTCATGTCTTCTCAATTTTATGTTTATAAATGGGTTGTGGTCCTCTGTGGAATGAATGAGGTTATTTTTGACAAGTTGTTTTCACGTTTTGGATGTGTGAAGTTTCCATTTGACAAGAGTATTATACACTTGTTGTTGTGTGTTTCTAAATACGAGGTTGTGTATTGTCTCTTTTCAGCGGGGAATGGTTTTGCTCTTTCTGCCGTGACCCGTTAGTGCCTGAGATGGAGTACGACTGCAAACCTGAAGCCAAAACCATAAAGATGGAGACAGATTTTGAAGGAGGATTTGCCTCTCTGGACAAACATGTCAGTACTTTTTTAATGATTTGGTTGCATTTGTAGAATTATAGTAATTAAATTGAGAAGTGGTTTGATTACCACAAAGTTAGGTTTAATGGCAAACTTTGTTAAGTCATGCGATTTCAATTTTACATTTAGCTTCAAAAAATATGATTATAATGGCATAGATAGATCATTTGTATGCCAAACACCTCACTTTATCTGTGTAAGAAAGACATATAAAGTAGTAGTTGTAGTCATTGTGTAGCCTGACACTCACTTCTTTCATGTTTAGTAGTCTGAAATTAAACTGCAAAACACAGAGCACACATAGCCCGTCCAGCTAAACAAGAGCAGGAGGTGAGTGCTCCTGACTGAATATTGCACATACAGTGTCTATAAAAAGCATTCACCCCCTTGAAAGTGTTACCATTTTCTTGGTTTTCTGCACTGATTCATGCTCAGTGTAATTTCGCTTTTCTGACAAGAATTTACAAAAACACCAAATGCCCAATGTAAAATGCGTAACTGAATAAGTATTTACCGCTTTAAAGTGACTCATCTAATTCAACACAGGTGCAGGCAGTTGGTGCTAGAAATCACACAATTAGTGAAGTTGGTGCAGTGAATGTGTCTCAAGTGAGAGAGAGCAGCAAAGAGAAAGCCACTGTTGAAAAAAGCTCATATTAAGTCTCGACTAGAGTTTGCCAGAAAGCATGTGGGAGACTCTGAAGTCAACTGGAAGAAGGTTCTTTTTTGAACTGTTTTCCCATTAGACTAAATGCTATGTTTGGCGGACACCAAAAGCTGCACATCATCACAAACACACTATCCCCATTGTAAAGCATGGTGGTGGCAGCATCATGATGTGGGGACTCTTCTCAGCAGCAGGCCCTGGAAGGCTTATAAAGGTACAGGGTAAAATGAATGCAGCAAAGTATAGGAAAATCCTAGAGGACAACCTGATGCAATCTACAAGAGAATGGGAGAAATGGTTTGAAGACAATAAGGTGAATGTTCTGGAGCGGCTGAGTCAGAGCCCAGAAATCAATCCAATTGAGGATTTGTAGCTGGACTTGAAAAGGGCTATTCACTCATGATCCCTGTGCAACCTGACAGAGCTTGAGAAGCTGTGCAAAGATAAATGGGGTAAAACTGCAGTCCAGATGTGCAAGGCTGATTGAGACCTATTCACATAGGCTCAGTTGCTCTGGAGCCTTTCCCAACTGACACAGGGTGAAAGGCAGGGTGCACCCATGGCAGGTCGCCAGTGGAACCAGTTGCAACTCATTGAAATAAGGCTTGGCATGGTGCATTAAGAACAAAACTAAAAGTGTATTACAGCATCCTTTTACTTGTAAAGGGGTTGTGGGTGTGACACAAATAAATGCATTTTGACTAGAGAATTACTTTAATGCATCAATCTGAGTGACTGTCCCCCTAGTCAGTTATATTGTTTTAACTACTGTCCAGGAAGTATATTGTGTAGGAAAAAAAATAATATTGATAAAAGTATAGAGAGAAATCTAAAAAGCAATAAGCTGCTTGTTGCTGTTTTTGCATTGTGATTTAACAACTGCTGAGAATCAGTGTTTGGGCTGACACAAAGCAGATCAGGGTCAGATAAGTTCAGACAAGACGAACATTACTCATATGTTGTAATTCTTGACTGTACTGCATTGGTAAAGCAGTAGCCTACAAATTGGAGGGCTGCTTTTGTTTTCTCAGTTATCAGTTGACATGTATTAAGACGTGTATTTTTCTATCACTGCAGAAATGTGAGAGGCTGTTGCTGCACTTGTTTTGCACCAAGCTGAGTTCAGAATTTCAAGAGCCTGTGTCCGCCTCGGTGAGTCTGGAACTCTGACTGACTAGAAAGGAAAAGTTAACAGGATTAGTGTCACATGGAGTTGCTGTAAATGTAATTTTAATTATATGTAATATGCCATATTTACCACGAAAGCCAGAAAAATTATAAATCAGAAGCAGAGCCATTTTAATCAGGGTACTGTAAATATACAGTCAGCTGTCTCACCAACACAGAGCTTTCTGTCTTACTTGCACTTAGAGGATAAATATAGAGAATTATAGACTATAAACTGAACATTACGGTATATATAGAACACACTTGTGTGCAAGCACTTGATCCAAGTCCAATTTTGGCTTTAAATGACTCTGTTTATTATGAACCCTCACATAACACAACAGGGTAAAAATCCATAACCTGTTGTGCACAATGCTGACGTGCAATACTTTATAAATACAATATGATAATCATGATTCTACTTCGACATCTGTCCATGAAGTTTTATTGTTTCATTATCTTTCCCTTTCTAAATTCTGTAGGTATGTGCTAATAACAGGCTGGCTGTAAAGCTACCAATGAATCTTTCCACTGTGAAAAGACGTCTGGAGGCTAAGCACAGTCTGTGCTACCAAAGCTCTGCAGAGTTTGTGTCAGACATCAGGCTCATATTTGGGAACTGTGCAGTTCTCAGTGAGGTACTGTAGACAGAATTGTTTTCAAAAAGCCATTTCTTCTGCATTTCTTACTTCTTGACATCTGGTAATGAACTGCTTTGCTCTTTTCCTTGATTTTCCGTTTTTACCAGGCTGACACTGAAATGACCAGAACATGCAACAAACTTAAAGAGCTGTTTGAAGAGTACCTAAAGCTCATCTACCCTGACCAAACCTTTCCAGAAATCAAACTGGAGATGATACCTACTGCTCCTCCTGAAACTCAGCTTTCACCTCTTGACAATATGCCACAGCTTGCAAAGCGTCAGCGCACATGTTCAGACTCCCAGGATACGCCGAGCTGTCCCAGTGGAGAGGAGGGCGTTGCATGAAAGCACAAATCTTCCCAATCGTTTGGATATTCAACACCACTGCCAACACCAGATAATATGTGGTGTGGAACAATTTATTGCAAACATTTGTAATACACTGTTACCTTCAGGTCAGCAAAAATGTTTTATACATTTGAAAATTTAATTGTACAGCAAGCAAGGACTGTCTGATACATGATATAGGACTTTAATTAATTCTATTTTCTGGAATAAACAGCATTAAAGCTGTTTGATTTAGTGGATTTTCCATTTCTGACTTAAGCTTGAAGATTAAAACGTCATTGCAGAAGCTTCATACTGTACATTCAGCACATTTGGGTGTTTACAGGGTAAAGCTAACAGGCTGTTATGATAAACAAGTCTGCTAAGAGTAGCTACAAGCTAATGAGCTAATACATGGTATGGTCAGGCTTGGTGTGTTCTTCCTGTTAAGGACTCTCTATATAAATATAGCTGTAATTAGACAGAGGATAATAATCATGAGCTTTGGTGTTTCTGATTTGTCCAATGTGGCTCGAACAGTAAATGAAAACCTGAAAGGAGATGAAAGTTGCTTGTTAAAATACCATACTGTGTGAGATTTTACACTTTCACACATGATTATGAATATTGCTGTTTGGTCATCATTCTGTGACTTTTTTTTTTATTTAAAAGAGCTTAGAACTACAGATTTTAATATTCTAAAGGTACTTGTTATGTGTAATTTTATTTATTATTTTATTTGTTTATTATTTATTTATTTAAAATAAAAGTACATATTTTTAGGCGTCATTGTGAAGGACCAGGCACAGTGCCTATGTTACAATATGTGAGAGCCTGTTTTTTTCAGGATACAATTGTTTCAGTAAAATACTTTCCTATACATACTTGGTATTGTCAAATGTTTTTTCACATTGAAGATCCAGAACATTGAGCCATGAACCTACTTGCATAGGGTTAGTCCAGTTGCAGGTACCAACAGGGTACAATAAAGTAAAATTGCTTAGTTCTTAGTAGTGACTCTGAGTATTGAATAATACATATCTTTCATCTTGTAACTCCATGTTGTTTGAGTCTATTAATATCCCACTTTAAAAAAAAAAAAAGCGAAGTATAATTATTCTCATATGCAAATTAAACTTTAAAATTAGGCAAGGCCACTTGTAGAAAGTGTCTGCAGTTGTGCTGAGAGACAGTGAGTCCAGGTCCTTTTGGGCCCCACAGTGCAGCCCTCAGTCTGCCTGGCCCTGTTAGTGGCCCTCTGCAGATTGACACAGATGTGGTAGGACAAGCTTTGTTGAGCTTCAAAGGAACTGTATTGCACCCCCCCACAACAAGATTAACACTGTTTGAATGCGACCTCGGCCACTCCAATTTCCTCCACCTGTGAGCTAGGAGGTCAGTCCATGCTGCTGTTTCTTGTTAAAAGCCCGAATGCAGATTGGAGCTGGAGAGGTGGAGTGAGGGCTGGTAGTTTCTGGTCGGCTGGAAGGCACCAGCAGTTGGCCTCAGACGTTCACTGCAGCCAGCAGGCCAACTTCAGAGCCTGGCACTGGTCTGGCTCTCATTTAGGACATTCTTCATTCCTTATACGGCATATTATCTCTTTTCTACATTACAGCAGGCAAAGATAAGATAAGGACAGGCCAGCAGCAGAGGGGTGCTCTTTGTTGTTGTGATAACTATTGCGATTCAGAGACGGTTAACTGACCTTAACTGATAGATGACTGCAGGAACCAGGCATGCACTGCTGTAGTAACAGTCTTTTACTTCAGTACTTAGTGTTGTTAATCTTCCAAGTGTTTTCCTACTTTTCTACTACTAGCAGAACTTGCAGAAAGCCTCCTAAAGTTAGGAAATCCATTGCAATAAACAATGTGTCTGTTTTTGTTCTCATCAAGGTTATATTGCTGTGCTGTAGTGAGGCAATATAAAATTTGTTATGCTTTACCAAGCAACTGCAATGACAGAGAAAAATAAAAACAGACACAATGTTTACTGTGATGGATTACCTACTCAAGCAAACTCTCTACAAGCTCGTTTTGACGCCATAGCCCACTATAGGCTGGGTTTTTAAGTAGGTTTTATCAGAAAAAAAGGGATCCTGGATACAAATACTAAAAAAGGCAGCAGTACTTTCTGAATAAGACAAATAAAATCACACAAGATTCCACTCAAATCCCTTCCCCTGGTAGCCAACTCTGCAATGCTGGCACCGTATAATGAAATGAATGGAGGCAAGTGAGTGTCTGGAAAGCACAAATAACACTCTCAAATGCATATCATACATTTTAATGGGCCGAAACATGCAAAACATTAGGTCTATTAAGATGTGGTCATATAGAAGGATTGTACAGGATTGTAATTGTACGGAGTACAATTACCATCAGGAAACACAGACTGTGGTGGACCGAAAAGCAAAGAGATTAAGACACCGCTGGTTACACACTACACTTTTAACAGTGCAGTTATCCATTTATAACTGTCATATAATTGTGGGCTTTCTTGTGTGCTTGTGGTGTCCCGATATCAAGTCCTCAGTGATGTTTCTCGACTGGCTAGACTGGTGGTGGAGACATATGGCTCTGATTAGAAGATCATTTAACCTCTCTCTGTCACCATGCCCAGAGTCAGTAGACTGATTGAATTCGCAGAGGGCCTTAGTTGGTACAAAATGTTTATAATGCAGTCTAGCAATTATTTCTGCACTCCTTGCCAAATCCGGTAGACCTTTGTGTGTGCGGGTGTGCATCCATGTATGTCTGTGGTTTGTTTATGCCCGGCCCCTTCTCACAGCTCATGATCATGATCACTCTGGCAGTCGGGGAGCCCACATCTGTGGCACAGTTACGAAAGCTTTAATTCATTAACTTTATTGGAGAAACACAGGCTCAGCAGTGAGCCTGAAGGGAGCCGTGATACCACAGTGCAGATGCAGTATTTGTAAGTGAGGATGAGGTGGCACAGGCTCTGGTTTTACATCCAGTCTCAAATATAGCAGTGATCTGAAGATATTTGTTTTTGGATTCCCATTATTTCGTCTGCCTGAGATACCCAAAAGGTTTTCAGGGCTTACAGTCAGGACATAGCCGCAACACATTTAAAAAAAAATACCCCCAAACCAGCTCCAGATGTTGAATAATCACTACAATCATTAGTCACAGACAGAAAAAAGTCCACCCTGCCATTGATGGGGAGACAATTTCCATGTGTGCAGGCAAACTTTCACGGCACAGTAGCAGAAAGACACTTGCAAATCCTAATCTAGACTGTGCATTTAAAAAAAAAATGACAGCCCTCAACTCCCAGGGCAGCATTTCGGCTCTTATGATTTCCAGTTTCCATAAATATATCAGTCATCTGAAGTATTTCAAAAAGGAGAGGTCATTTGTAAAACCCTGTCTGAATACATGGAGGTAATAAACTTTACTCACTTGTGGGTGAAATTAAATGCAATCTGCACATTCCAAGGCAAATATTTTGAATTGCAATATGCTGTAAGTGGAAGAAAAAAGATTTAATTTCGTCGTTTATGAGGAGAAAACCGTTTTGTGATTAGAAATAAGTGTGTGTCTGTGGCCCCAGCCCGCCCCTCACGGTGCCATAATTAGACGCTCATTCCTCCAGTCACGCTGCGACTCTCAGCTCCATCACATCCACTTCTTCTTCTTCTCCTTCTTCTTCTCCTCCTCCTCCTCCTCCACGGATTCCAGCGTTCCTTTTTTTTTTTTGAAAGGAGTACCGCTGTTTATTCACACGTCCTGCAGAACAAGCAGCGTCGGAGAGTCCAGCGAGCCACAACACATTTTTTTTTTTTACCGCCAGTTTTACAGACGAATCTCTCCTCATTCAATGGCTCTGTGCGTACTGCTGCTCTGCGCCCTGGCCGGAGTGCTGCGTGGCCAAGGTAAGTTACCTTTGTGTGTGAGAAGCTCTACTTTTAATTAAGACAGAGCAAGCCAGTGCCATTTGCGTTTATAACTGATCTGGGTGAGTTTTTTTTTTTTTTTATTGTTTGATAACTTCTTACACATATTTGTCGAGGTGTTTTTCCAGCAAGGATCAAACAGATAACAGACAAAGAGTGAGATCAGGGGAAGTGATGCATCTGTCTTGACTAGTTGGGGCTTGTGATGAAAGGCACAGTTTACAAAGCTGGGTGCTTCAAAGTGTTACAGGTCTGTATTGAAATGAAGTCATGTTAATTCATTGCATCATTGTAAAAAAAACACACAATTACGCATTAGAGGTATGAAATATTAATTATTTGTTGTTATTTTGCTGCTATTGTTTGTCATTACAGCTTGCAGGATACAGTAGTTACTATAAAGTCTTGCATGAAGTCCTTTACGGCACCTTTAAACTTTTTGCGCATTGCATGTGTGTAGGAGAAAATCCAAATATGCGTCTACATAACTTAAAAATGTCATGTCAATAAATGAATTGTGCCTTTATCTATAATTTAGTTTGATTCACTTTGATCTATAACCAGATAAGGAAAGCTGCCCCATCACATGCAGAGTGTTGAAGTGCAGCTGCATATAAGCTGTGAAGTGAGAGTTCTCACTACCCGCCGTTTCTGTACTTTCTGCCCTGCAAGTCAAAGGCCAAGTGTCTTGGTATGCTGGGATGCTATGTCAGAAACACCAGTGTCTCACCAGCACAGGATGGTCTGGACAGACGGGCGTGATTTATACTTGAGCAGGGTCACCGAGGCGTAGGAAGACCCATATCCAAATGCTCCTGGTCCTCTGGTCACACATGGGGCAATTTTCACAGTCAGCAGGGGCACTTTTCTCTGAACCGCCCTCTTTGTAGGGGGTCAGCTTTCAGTGCAACTCAGGTAGATATCAGGTCTAAGAGTTATTTTAATGAAACCCTAACCCTAACCCCACCAGTGTGTCATGGACATGCTTGAAGTAGGGATAGATAGATAGATAGACAGATAGACAAATAGATTGATAGATAGATAGATAGATAGATAGATAGATAGATAGATAGACAGACAGACAGACAGACAGACAGACAGACAGATAGATAGATAGATAGATAGATAGATAGATAGATAGACAGACAGACAGACAGACAGACAGACAGACAGATAGACAAATAGATAGATAGATAGATAGATAGATAGATAGATAGATAGACAGACAGACAGACAGACAGACAGACAGATAGATAGATAGATAGATAGAGTGTCTGTGTGGGGGAATGACGTCTACTTCTACTGCAACAGCCTTTTTATATCAAGACTGACAGAAACGTCCAAATAAAAACCTCCAGTGCAGCCTCTGAAGGAGATGCACTCTCCTGTTGTGATGTCTGGCTCAGGCCAGCTACTCTGTCTGGGCGGAGCTCCACCACTGGGCTCATTAAGTCTTGTTTACATGAGGCGTCTAGACGCAGGCGAGCCATGTGCAGCTCTGCCAAGACAGAATGGCCCTCACAACCAACAGCGTCATCCAAAATGGAAATTAGCCCCTCTCCAGGCAGACAATGCATCACAGAGACGGAGAGCCACGGCAGACTGTATCTGAACCACAGCACGGCTGCGCCTGGTTTTGCTTCTTTTGATAAAACTCAAGCAGCCATGCAGCTCCAAGGCACTTCTGGTCTTTCAATTTAGGTTTGCAGAGCAGCAGACAGTGGTGGCACTGGAATGACTCTGTGATGCCTGGTGGGTTAGAGTTAGTTATCAGCAGAGAGCTACTGTGGGGAGAAAACTCCAGAGCGGATCACTGGGTGCAGACTTTGACCAACCATTCCTGTCACTGAAAATATACCGACTGTGGTGCTGGAGAGACAGGAATAAAGATTAGTTATTTGGTGGAGTCTGGAAAGGTACTCCTTGGATGCCTTTCCAGTTTGAACACAAAATTGCGTGTTTTGGCAAGAGGATGTAAATTACTTGGGCAACATATACAGTGTCAGGAGAAGTGCTTTATCAGGACTTTTCACTTTTGGTCATTAACACTTCAACGTGACTATTAAATGGTGAGCGGTGCAACTTTATATTTATATTATCAGCTTTTTGTAGGCAGACACTGGAGCTTTAACTTTCAAAGACAGGGAAGGAGAGAGATGGATGGTTAAACAGAGACAAAAAGAGAGTTTAAGTGGTCCTGCTTGGTAGGTCTATGAGAAAAGCTTTTAAAAATGCCATTTCATTTCATCCAGCTGCTACAAGGTTTATTGGGCAGAGGATACTGGGATGTGCCAGACTTCCAGAAGTCAGCAGTGAGTCAGCTAATGTGGCTGCCTAGTAATAAATCCTAGATTCAAGATTTTGCCATCCTTCATGCAGTAGCAGTGGTGTTTTAATTCTGTGCTTTGTCTCCCTGGAACCTGACTCACTTTCCTTGGAAACCACATATGCCAAATATGATAAACTCTGAGTCATTGTTGTGTCTTATCCACACTTAGTTATCGCCTGCGGAACTGGGGTCACTGGAATCCTTTAACTATTGTGTAGATGACAAGTTTTATTGCTGGTCTTGCATTGTGTTGCTAAAAAGCTTATCAATATGGAGACTGATAATGACTATTCCTGCTTTTGCCTCAGCTTGACTATTTTGATTTAGCGGTTATAATAAAATTCCTCCTGCCCCTCTGGGAGAAAGCAGTAGATCTATAAAACTGAGGACTGCTATTCCAGACACTTGTCCTCCCTAACTAATCTAACTTATTATCTAAACTTGCTCACTCCTGCTAGACTTCTCCCAGCAGACGTTGTGTCTCGAACAGATGGCTTTGTTCAGTGCATTTCACAATCACTATTCCCACTCATTCAGAGTGTTTAGTCACTAACCAGCAACAACTCATATTCTGTTACACTGGATCAACAAAATTTATTTCACGGTGAGTTTGTTTTCTCTTCCCCCCCCCTCTCTTGGGAAACTTATTTTTAATAACAATTTGGCGTACTGATGCTGGTTTTAGCCGTAGGCGAAAAAAGTCCAAGAAGTCAATCTGCCAAAGCTATTTCACGTTTGGCAGATCACACAAACCACAGGCGAATGAATGTACTTGATGGGATTGTGATGGCTGATTGTTTACAGAGTCGAGGCATTCCACACTCTCTAATCCACATGTATAAACAGCCAGATCACCACAGAGTTGGTCGCGCTCCAGTCAAAAAGCGTCTCTTGTGTCTGCAACAACATATCCATCATTCATTGTCTTTGGCCAAAAAAGCCCCTAAAGACTGTTTAAATTGTCAGACACGCTTTAAATTGTGTTTTTCCATCATTCATAGAATAATAAGCATTTTTCCTTAAAGCACACTGGCAAGATCTACTTTTGTTTGCTCAAGATTATCTTTATTGTCGCATGAAGGCAAATGCAGCAAGTTCCCGTAATGACAGAATACAGAGAGAGAGACGACATCTACAATAAATTAGAAAAATAACGCATGAAATGGAAACTCATGTCAAAGACATGAATGCATCATGGCAAATGCAAATGTGTGCAGATGTGCCAAGTTTGTGCAAGAAATGCAGCCAATGTGCTAATTGCCATTAGGCATATCAATAGCACTTGGGATGAAAGAGACATGGAGGCTGTTAGTCGTCCAAACAGATGCCCTGAAAGGAGCCTGGAGGCAATAACTCAAACTTCCTATGAAGAGGATGGTCCTGGCAGTCCAATATGGCACCATCCTTCCTAAAGATTTCCCCGTTATAAATGACCAAAAACTTGACCTGACTTATCCCTGAGATCTTACTAGCTGTTATTACAAAACTTCAGATTTAGACCATTTTAGAAATCCAAACCAAGCAGTGCTGCAAAAGTTCACAACAGATTCAATGAAACTTATGTGAAAGAGAGTCATCATGTCTGTAGAGATGTTAAAAGAGTTAATCACTGGACATTTTTATGAGTAGAACCACATGTAGTTCAATGGGTTAGACAGACCAACTCAATTAGCAAAAACGGTATGCCAATCAGCATGTTTTATTGTTGCCAAAATAACTGTGTTTGTCGAAGAAATTATACTTGATATCCTAAGATATTACCCATGATGCCATTTTATTTTTTTGCATGTCATGAACAGTTGAAATGATAAGAAAGTCGCCTCAAGGCCAATGGGTTGAACATCTTCTGTGTGAGCAGGCAGGTGCATTATACACCGATCAGACATAACATTATGACCACCTGCCTAATATTGTGTTGGTCCTGCCTATGTGGTCAAAATGCTCTGAACCATTGGGCATAGACATAGTACCAATATGATCAATGTAATTCACTTCTCCTGTCAGTGGTCAGGATGTTGTGACTGATTGGTGTATACTGATGCAGCAGTGCTCCATGTAAGGTCTGCACATCTCCTGCAGCGACTGTGACAAATGCCACATATGAAAATGTCATTGTGACAGTGATTCACATTTTTACACATTCAATCTCGTGTTGTTTTCATTGTCCGTATGAGCAGACCAAATCTCCATTGAGGACTGCTGCAAAGATGGCCAGAAGCGCGGCAGCGATAACGAAGACTGTGCCGCCCTCCCGCTCATTTCAGAGTCGGCCACATGCAGGTAAACAGGTGCTGTCTGGTACTTTGCTCTCAGTGGTTCCAGATGCGTGTTTAAAAGGTCTGGTTAGAGGACTCACCTGGGGCTTTTTCAGATTTACAAGTCATTAAATGTTGCACCTTTTGTCGCAATCTTACATTTTCTATTTGCACCACAGAAGCTCCTGGAGTATTAGCTCCAAGGGATTTGGTGTGCACCGTGTATGAGGGAAATGTCTGTAGGCCCTTAATATGAGATTACTTTACCTTACTCCCATAAATCTCTAGGCACATTATTCACTTCACGTGAGAGCAGGAAACACTAATAGTGATGGGATAATAACAGGCCTGCTGGTAACCCTAGAAGGTGTGCTGCCACAGGTTCAGGGCACATGAGCCAGGGCGATCTGCTGCTGCGAACACTGATGGCAAACACATTTGCCATAGCCACCCTAAGTGATCCCAAATTTGTCTAAATTACAGTGTGAGGGGAAGAGAGGAAAAGGGCAGGGATTTGTGGGGGAGTGGGGTGTATCTGGGGGTGGAAAAGGGTGAGGGGGGGTCAGAAGAGGGGCTGTTTCAAAACCCAGGAAATACCTTAGAGGTGAAACGCGACATAGAGGAGGATGGAGAGAGGCAATAACAGGAAATCTGAACGATTACTTCAGACACCAAAGGGAAAAAAGTAAAGGGAGAGAAAAGAGTTTGGAGAGAGGGGAAAAAAGAAAAGAAAAACAGAAGCGCGAGTGTGCCCTTAAAAGGTTCTGCAGGAGGGAGGTGTGTGCCTTGATGTGAATCTGAGATCCACGGTAGTTTATGTGGAAAGATATTTCTGGTAAGAGTTGATAAAGGGGTTTGTTGGAAATGAGAGAGGAGAGGTGAGGGGGTGGTGTTTTATGCTTTTCTGTCTTGTAAAACTGCACTGAGACGGAGATCCAGAGCAGGCAGAAACAGTCACCCTCTGGTAAAACATTGGCCTCCACTGACAAACGCTAGATAATACAATGAAATCTGATATGAACCGAAGCATTAAAAAACTGATATTTTGATAGCTATGCTCCCATGTGAGGGGCTGTGTTTGTCCAAAATATTGCTCTTGACATTTAATTTATCAGTGTGTCACCCACTTCATGCTGATAGTGATGTTTTATATCCCATCTGTAACATGTCATCACGGATTTCTGAGGAAACCGTGAACTAACTCTGCCCTGGTGATGTCACTAACTGCAAGAAAAGTGAATTTACTGGCAACAGTTAGTCACCCAAATATTGCCCAACATTTCTCCGCTCTTACAGGATGTAGTGTGCTTATAATAAGGGAGTGGGGTTTTTTTTAGTGATGTTATTCTAAAATTCAAAAAGCCACAATCCCACTGGGAGCAAAGCGATGCAGAGGTGGACAAAACAAACTTGGGATGGATATGTTGGTTTAAACTGGGGCCGAAAACAACAGAACAAAGGCGTCATGCCGTGCTGCTTGGGCCCCGTGATGTCAGCTTTGCAAAGCACAATAAACTTGAAGTGCCCTCCTCTGAACCCACTCAGGAACCCACTCATCCATGCATTTTTAGTGCGACTTGAGATCCCCGTCAGCCTCGCCTCAGGCCGATTTTAATGGGCTACACTTTAAGGCAAGAGTTGCTTTGCCGCAAGGAGATTATTGATAGGGCTGAGAATAAATGCACCCACCTGTGTTTTGTGTTTTTGTTGTTGTTGTTGTTGCTTACAGGATAGTGCAGGAGCAGTGCTGTGTAACGATGCTCGAGGATAACATGTGCACCACCGGAATCAACATGGCCAAAGAGCAAGGAGCCTGTGACTCTTTATTCACCAACACCTGCGAGACCAAGACTACAAAGGTGCGTTCATGTGCACGTACATGTGTCTGTAAATGCTGCATTAACTGAAAGTACTGTAAACAGAGACAAAACAGAAAATGAAATCACCGTGTGAACCCAAGATCTTCATCTACTTGGTCAATGGACAGTACATCACTCCGCTGGACAGCCAGTTTCAAAGCAAGTGATTGATTGGAGCCATGGAATATGTGTTTCTGCGTGTGTGCCGTGAGCAGGATGAGGCATGTCACTCCAGGGAGGAATGGAGCTTGTTGCTGTCAGATAGATTATAAATTCAGCTCTGACTCTCGAATCTTTCACCGGCTCAAAGCCAAGCACTTTTCAGCCTTTCTACATTTTCATTCCCTCTCGACCAAACCCTCTGTGCCCCACTATTTTCACAACATGCTGCACATCAACACATCACCAAGATAAATGCTTGGCAAAAGGAGATCTGCAATTTGATGCAGCTCCTTTACAGGGTGAGATAATTATCAGTGGGACAGCCTGTCTTCACTTGATGAACTGTGCAGTGCAGGTGGTGGCTTGTACGTAAATGTGGTCATGTAAGGTGAATAAGACAGAAAATTGATAATAAAGAAGTTGGGTTTGTCTGTGCTTTGGTTCACTAGTTAAACTAATCAAAGGTATCTTCTCAGTGAAATTTAGTCCCTACCTGAAACCCTCGATGACAGAAGAAAAACCATCATAATCAGTTGTTTTTTAAATATTAAGACAAAAATAGCAACTATTTCTATCCATTACAGACATATCCGACATCTGAAGGAAACATTCTTAGTTGTGTGTGAGTTCTACAGTATTGGAGCTACAGCCAGGAGTTTATTTGCTTAGCTTAGCATGTAGACTGGAGCAGACACAAACACCCCCTGCCTCCAATCCAGCCACCAGCCCCTCTAAAGTTTACTCAGGCCGGTGTTATGCTTTCAGTGTCCGTCAGTATGCCAGGGTCCGCTTGCGTCTATGTGATGTAAATTTCGTCATCGGCCCAAGTTTGCGAAAGGTTGCGCAGGCCCCTCTGCAGACTTCCAGATGCACCTGAACATTTGTGTTGCTACCAGAGCAGTACTGTGCACGCTCAGCAGAAATGTGCGTTTGAGTGATGCAGATCTGCTACGCATGTATGGAACAGAACCCTCCAAGTGAGTATAACTGAGGCTTGACATGTTTTACACGGTCTGCCATGGCTTAAAATCACCTGCCTGCTACTTTCTTGGTCCCCCTTGCGCTGCCAAAACAGCTCAGGCATGGATTTAGGATGGTGTCCTGTGGTATCAGACTAGCAGCAGAACCTGGAAGTTGCAAGGTGGGGCCTCCATGGATCAGTCTTGTTTTTGCACCACATCCCACAGATACTTGATGGGACTGAGATCTGGAGATCTTGGAAGCAACACATTGAATTCTTAGTCATTTTCCTCAAGCCTTACGCATTTTTGCAGTGTAGCAGGGTGCATCATCCTGCTAAAAGAGGTCACTGCCATCAGAGATGATCAAGGAGGTCGACATGGTCTGCAGCAGCGTTTTGGTAGATGGTTCAAATCAAAGCAACATCCACATAAATGCCATCATCCTAGTTTTCTTAGTAAAGCATCGCCCAGTGCATCTGACTGTCTCCACCAGCTTGCCTTCCTTCCTTTGTGCAACCTTTTGCCACCTCTTTTTTCGGTTCACTTTAATTAGTTTTATTCATTTCAACTAGTTTTCTGAGATTCCCAAGTTAGAACTTTTGCACTCAAGGTCACACATTGCTTGAGGATCTATTTGATAAAGATTTTAGACTCATTTGTTGCATAATCTGCAATCACATCACAGCAATAAATGAGAAGACTCTGTAAAGCAATGCTTACCAAAACACCAAATAAACAGTGTCTGCGGACTGAGGCATTCAGAACAGGAAGATAATGCTTAGTTGCCCTTAAATGCCGCTGTTTGTGTGTTTTCAACAAAATGGTCCAAATCTGATTAGTCTAAGAGTCTTGTTTGAGTACGCATTTTTTGCACTTGAAATTACGACATAGATTTGTTGTTTTCATTTGTTGCTTGCCACATGGGACGACAGTTTGCCTCCTTTCTCTTAAATCATCTTTTGAGTCAGATTTATTTATGCTCAGGAGATGAGATAGTTTAAGATTATGCAAGTTTCAATAGCAGCATAGCAATAAGCACAAGGAACCAATGATCACATTTAAAATTATGATAATGATCATTGCACTACTATATTATGGACAAAGCTGTGGCTGACTATATGCTTGTACCGTATGACTACTACGACCAACCTTGTAGCCTGATCCATGGCTGCAGCCCAACACAGCATGTTGATTCAATACCCTAATTTAAGAGCACTATCCAAGCTACCAACAACTGATGTCAGTTTGATGTTCTGTTTCATGTGGGTTTTATTTCTTCCTTTGTAGTTGAACAACAATATCCAGTCATTGATAACCTGGTAACATCACAAAACAAGCTCAGTACAATGCACTGATGTAGAAAATGTAGGAAGTGCAATAATTGGTAATTGCAAGAAGTCATATAAGGTCTTGTATTACTTTCTTTTAGACTTATGTATAATGTAAAAAAATGGGGACTGTTCATTAATGAAACAAAAAATGAAATAATATATGATAATATGTGATGGTAATATTCAAATATTCTCAAAATACTTGTTCAAGCTTGTTTGCATCCTGTATGGTTTGGGGCTTTAAATATATTTCTGTTTGTGAATCAGTGCAAAACAGTTCTTTCTGGGCAAGCGCAAATACGAAGCAAAGTTGGCTGCAGGAAACATGTGAGTTATGGAATCTATTACTTGATACGGGGGAAGGCAGGATGAGAGGCAAAATATTTATTTGGGAGAAACAAGGGATCATCTCTTGGACAAAAGACGTGCGTGCACTGTTCCACAACTCTGGCTTTGTTGATGAGTCTGTGTTTTCTCAGAGTAAAGGGCAGCGGGCCGATGATACATGGATAACACAAAACCTGCCTACACTTAGGATGATGAAGAATGATTTTGGCAGTGAAAATGATGTTACATGTAATTTGTACCTTCTCTGGTGTGTCTGGAAGATAAAAAGCAGATTTGTTCAATGTCATGCAGAAAACGAGTTCCATTTAATTTTCTTTGTATTCACCAGGAAGTGCACAATAGTTTGTTTAGTAAGATGAAAACCGATGTTGACTTTGTAAGTAGGATGACGCGCAAACACTGAGTTGCCTGTTCACGTATGAAACGTGCGTTAGCCAGAAAGCCAGGGAGTCAGAGAATAAAAGGCCTTATCAGGCTAAGCTGCTTTCAAGCTTCTCTCTGTGAACTGTATTCAGGACAGGATAGCTTTGGTGTTTGTGTGGGCACATTTTGTGTTTGGGCGTTTTTGAACATCAGCTTTAGATTTTATCCACAGACTGTAGATAAAGATGGATGAACCTTCCCTGACATCGCCCATAGGTTTCCAGAACAGTGCTTTTGAAGCTCATTGTGACAGTGCCTGACTCCTCCTGACTCCCGGCTAATCCAAAAATGAACAAAAGAGGTATAGTGGGCATGAAGCTGAGGTTTGTCATGCAAGTGTGTCTGGGCCATGGACTGTCCAGCGATGGGACCCACCTGTCACTCAAAACAGCCATGTCCCTGATTAGGGGTCACTTTAAACTCTAATATAATTTAAACAGGTGAATTATATAAGAATTTACCCCCATTTAGTTTCCATAAATAGGAAAGGTAACTATAGAAACCAGTATAGTTTTTTTGTTCCAGACCCCTAACATGTTTAAATGCTACAAACTTTGGTATTTTAACATGAGGTTCTATGGAAATTGACTCGCTTGGGATCCGGCCTCAAGTGGACATTTGAGGAACTGTAGTTTTTAACGCTTCCACTCGGGCTTCATTTTTCAGCCCTGCAGGTCGCCGCTTGCTTTTATCCAGTTTCGACTCTTCATGGTCTGCGCTGCCCTCACAGTTTTCCTTTCCTCAAGTTTCCTAGCGCCTAAGATTTCTTGGAAAATTATAGGATCAGAGCATTCTAGCACAGTCAAAGCCACATGAACATGTACAAACACATAAATAAACAAACACAGACAGCAGGTAACCGCTACTGGCGCACCACTATTAGATTTACAGTCTTTGGCATGTGTTCAGTCTTGCAGTCGCTGCCATTACCTCACACATACAGTACACGCTATCAGATTTCAGGTATATACCAGCGTTTCTCTAACTGAAAGTAACCCATCCCCCCACACTCTGCACCTTTCTCCTCCCCGGCTGACATTACCAGGTTGTCAGAATGATTGATTGAGCATGCATCAGCCAGAGGGGATGATATCATCACTTCACTGTCTGTCTGACGGTCTGTAGGTTTTTCTTACTGACGTAGTTCTTTTTTTGTTTTTTGGTTTCGTCTGTCTGTCTGAAGCCTGTCTGGTTGTGTGTCTTCTCAATCAACCTCCTTTTCTGTCCATCTTGTTGATTGAGAGCTCGGCTGTCTGACCTTCTGAAGCACCCCATTCTCATTTATCATATACAAAAGGCTTTCTAATCTGCCTACTGTGTTTTACCAACCAGCATACCACCCAGCAATCTTATCATCTTTGTCTGCATGGTTTTACTT
The DNA here is from genome assembly GCA_024666655.1 of Dascyllus trimaculatus. Lineage (NCBI taxonomy): Eukaryota > Metazoa > Chordata > Actinopteri > Pomacentridae > Dascyllus > Dascyllus trimaculatus. The sequence continues at coordinate 25,439,653 of CM045448.1, forward strand.
CTGCTGGTACATGAATTCCTGCCAAAGGGTTTTTTCCTCTCTGCTCTGTGAATTCACTTGCTATGCAGTCTAATTTATTTGATTGTATTCTGTTTTTCATAGATTTGTTGTGACTGCTGTCTTCTGGGGAAGGCAGCCCAGGAGAAAGGCATACCCTGTGACCACAACCTGTCCGTGGGCTACCAGTGCAGCCTGGTGTCCCGGGCCTGCTGCGTGGACGGAGCCTCAGACAATCAGACAGCACCCACATCCCAAACTGAATGTGGGTAGAAATATACAATCATCAAGCAGGCTGCTTTTTTCTCAACTTTGATCATAATGAAGCGGTTGATTAATTTTACAGTAGGGATGAAAAAAAAAAGCAGAATACAGTTAGAAAAAAAACCTGTGTAAAATCCCATGAGAACAATTAGGTGAAGAAACATAAGCACACACTGCCCCCTGGTGGATGCATGTGGTCAGTGTTTGTGGCTTTTCCCGGAGGTCAGGGGTGGATTCATTTAAGAGAGAATTTATCTTTTGGCTCATACCTAAATACAAGCAAGTCAGGTTGAACGGCAACTGTGAAAGTTGTATGGGTTTAGCGTGTTGCTCATGAGCACTTCAGCAGTGCAGGAGATTTGTGTCAGTGGGGATTTAAATAGATTATCCTGCTCCCTGAAAATATTGTTTCCAACAGTTTTAGAATGAGTATTGCTAAAATGATCACTTTATCCGTTTGTAAATAAAACAAAAACAAATACAAAACTAGATAAGTTGCAATTTAAATAGAAAGTATTAAATGAAATTAAACTAATTTAACAAAAATCTACACCTAATTTTAGGCATGTAGATGCTGAAATAACATTCCTGGATGGAATCTAATGTCCTGTGAAGATTAAATCACATTCATTCATTCATTCATTCATTCATTCATTTAACTTGTCTTTGTAGTGTTGTTTATGTGCTAGATGGCACAGCATGAGTACAATAAGTAAAATAAGTACATCAGTGGTAGGACTTTCTATATCTTTACAAGTCTTCAGACTTAAGTTGCTGTCAAATTTTTGAACGTCATAAAGCTGCACTATAAGATTTCATGCAGAAGGCGGTAGGGTGTGAGCGAATGAATAAACAGATTTTCCTATTCTGTCTCCCGCAGTGCCAAACCAGGATGACAATAAAGTAAATGGATTGGATGTTTCAGTGTCAGATGATCAGTGCAATGGTAAAATTCACGCCAGCAAATATGCTTTTCCACTGTTGACTGATTTAACCTTAAAATTTAGCAATCGGTTACCAACATGCTTGTGTTGTTTCTTAGGGAAATGTGCTCATCGCTGTGTGGGGAATAACACTTGTGCCTGTCACAATGGCTATAAACTCAAACCAGATGGAAAGAGCTGTGAGGGTAAGATGAAACTGTGCTGTTTTCCGTCTTCTAATTTCAATGCTAATATTTCAAGATATGCATGTAGCACATTATGTTATAAAGACATCAGGTAAACCCAAGAGAAAAGTCAGGCTTATGGAATATTTTTGGCTGAATTTGATGTAAGAAGAGCCTCAGCAGTGTGGTGGTGATTTAGGTGAAGACATTCAATGGTTTTTGTTAGTGAACATGTGAAGCTCCTCTCCTCGCTCAGATATCAACGAGTGTTTGCTGGGAGCCAGCAACTGTCGGGGCGGAACGCGTTGTATCAACACTGAGGGCTCATTCCGTTGCCAGAGAGAGGTCAGCTGTGGGACTGGCTACGAACTCACTGACAACAACAACTGCAAAGGTCAGCTACATTTCTCTCTTTCATAGAGAGACATTGTCAACACAGATCTGTTCATGTGCGTCATGTATTTGCAGGTATTCATAGAGTGTTCAGTGGTGGTTCTGCTCTGATGTCTCCATCCAGATATTGATGAGTGTGAGACTGGTATCCATAACTGTGGCCCGCAGTTTGAGTGCCAAAACACCCAGGGCTCCTTCCGTTGTCTCCCCAAGGTTAAGTGTGAGGCTGGATACATCCAGGACGCCCTCGGAAACTGCATTGGTAAATATCTGTAATGAAAGAACTGCAGTGTAGGAATTTCCAGCGCATTAAGATACCATCTTGTTGCATGCTTGAACCGCTTTCTTTTCTTTTTTTTTATCTGGGCAAATACTAGTCTTGCTTGTATGGCTGTTTGTGGATAAGTATCAGGATGAGACAAGATAAGATAACTTGCAGCATAGATAGTGCAAACGTGTAGGGGACATCAGTAGAAAATAAAAATAAACAAGAAATGGGGATTAGTCCTGTAATAGTTATACAGATTCTTCCATATGTGGAAATTTAGATATTGCACAGATTCCATATCACACAAATCTATATTCCTCGTCATTTTTCTACCTCATATGAAGGGAAAACATCAAAATAGTTAATAATAAAACAATTGTGACACTTGCTATTCAATGAATTAATCTCATTTAGAACTCTTCTCAGGTTTTCTGTTGTGTTTGCAAAGCGAGATCAGCTTGATTAGTTAAGAACACAGACTAAGGACAACACTTCCTGATTCCCCAACCTCATGTTTCTATGGCACCTTGACCTGTCTTCTAGTACCACTCACAACAAATTCTGTGTTTCTAGAATTCTATTCACTGGGTACATTGATGCTGTCAAAATGGACACTAACCATTTCAGACAATTTGTGTACTTTGATGTCCCTCAATTAGATCAAAACTTATTCTGATCAAAATAATGACAGGAGTTTTTGTGTCAAATTTGTGCTCATATGGAGATGAAATCCTCATGACACCTTTTTTCAGCGCCACCTTTTGGACATTAAAACTTTTACTAGTTGAGATGTGGTACTGTAGTGTGTGTACTAGTTTGGGTCTTTCGATCGGACACTTTCAGACTTGAAAATGTAATGAACACTCCACTGGATTGCTAGCAAGACTTCAGACATTAAAGCTTATTATTTGTCTCCATCATTATGAATCACTGACAATTATAATTCAAAATAATAAAGAGTCAGGAAATAATTGGAAAGGGTTGGTTATACTGAAACCATAATAGGAGGCATTTAGACTGTGGAGTCAAGCTGATCATTTATTACACCATGTTTGCAAGGTTAACCGGAGAAGTGTTTCGTAATTTAACAAAGTTTCTTATGTCTCTCTTCTCAGATATCAATGAATGTGTCAGCCAGACAAGTCCATGCCACCGAGGGCAGGTCTGTATCAATACGGTTGGCTCCTACATCTGCCAGAGGAACTCTGTTAACTGTGGTCGAGGATACCACCTCAATGAAGAGGGCACACGCTGTATTGGTGCGACTAAAAAACCTCATCACACCCTCTTTAAAGCATCTTACTAACCAACCTGAAGTGGACATCACACTGTTCTCCACTGCTTGTGTTTCTCTGCACAGATATTGATGAATGTAAGGGACCAGAACAGGTCTGTGCAGGCCATGGTTGTATCAACCTGCTGGGCTCCTACCGCTGCGAGTGTGAACCAGGCTACAACTTTAACAGCATCTCTCGCATTTGTGAAGGTAAGCAACTTGTGAAGCTGCTCTGTGTTCTTACAAACACAGCATGTAAATAAAACATGCATTCATCTACTAGTACCGGATAGGCTGTATACCAGTGCATTTTGTCCTCATTTCAGCTTCTTATTGTGGCATTTTTTGAATTTGTGTTGTAGATGTTAATGAATGCAGGCACTACCCTGGTCGTCTGTGTGCTCATAAGTGTGAGAACACACTGGGATCCTACCAGTGTAGCTGCACCACAGGCTTCAAGCTGGCTGCTGATGGCAGGAATTGTGATGGTAAGACAATCATCAAAACCAGAAGAATTATATGCAAATTATAAGCCACACAGTGCACATATTCCCAGTGAGTGGAACTATGTAAAATGCTGCTCATTGCTGAGTTAGACAACCTTTTGGCTTTGGCTACAACTACAGCTGACGGACAGAATTATAAAGTCCCAAATTTATTTCCATCTTTGTGACTGGTGTTTCACTCTCCAGCAGCATTTGCCAAAATGGAGACAGACGGACAATCAGTGTCTCACTGTAGAATTATGAAACTGTATTTTATCAGACCAGACAGTTTTTTGAAAGTCATGATGTTTCTTAGACACCCTTTGTAGTTTATCTGCCTTTATACAAGATAGAGGCACATATTGTATCACACAATTGTCCTACTTCGTATTACAGTCCTACTGTACATATTTAATGTATACTTGTGATACAAATTCATTCATACTGTGACTCCTATGTAACCATTAGTAAAGTGGATACAGTTCATTATGTTCTGAAATCATCTTTTCCCTGTGTAGATTTGAATGAGTGTGAGAGCAACCCATGCAGTCAAGAGTGTGCCAACGTGTATGGCTCCTACCAGTGTTACTGTCGCCGTGGCTACCAGCTCAGTGACATAGATGGCATGACTTGTGAAGGTAAAATGGAACCATTTTAACAGGTACTTGGAGGAATAAGTTAATATGATGAAAAATATTTCACCTTTTTTCTGTGTTTTCTAAACATTAAGGCAGCTTGTCCTGTATTCGAGTGTGCTATGGACCTTTAGAGCCACAACATACTTAATTTGTCAGTTTATGTGTAAATAAATTAAATAAAATATGAGTTTCTTAAATGTACTCTCTGGTTTGACCTGCTTTTATCTGTCTCCAGATATAGATGAGTGTGCCCTGCCCACTGGAGGCCACATTTGTTCCTATCGCTGTCACAACACTCCTGGTAGCTTCCACTGTTCCTGTCCTACCAGTGGCTACACCTTGGCAGTAAATGGACGCAGCTGCCAGGGTAAGTTGTCCTCACTGTGATGTTACACGTGTTTGTTGCAGACTCACAGTGTGTTAACGCTGACAAAAAATGATGTCCGCCTTTCGTCTCTCAGATGTTGACGAGTGCTTGACGGGGAGACACACCTGCACAGAGAATCAGAGCTGCTTCAATGTACAGGGAGGATTCAGATGTCTGTCTTTTGAATGTCCAGCCAACTACCGACGTGTTGGGGAGACGTGAGTATCTGAGTTGTGTCTCTGTTGCACATTTTTGCTGAACCGAGGACCAACGTGACCAACATGAATATTACTAGACAAAAATATGAACATTATCCAAAGGCCTAATGCACATAAACAAAGAGGTTCATGTTCTTCTAAGTTAATACTAAATATTCATCATAGGAAGCGCTTTGAGTTTAGGTACAGCAGCGTCAGGCTTTAAACCAACTTGTATTCGGATCTATGGATCAAGGCCTTGCATGTCCAGTACGCTCGATGCTGGAAAATAATAGATTTGGCTGTAGCATGTTCTATTTTTTAGGGATGAAATGCATATGGACATTTTTTTCAGTTTCAGCACAAATTCAGTTGAGACTCTATATCCCCACCCTTGTTTGGAGGCACCAGTGACAGAACTTCTTGCATGATCCCACGGAGGGCACCATAACTGGCATTAGGCTGCTAAAAAAAAGTGACGTTCCTTTCACTGCATGCCATGCACGGCAAATGAAATTTACACCTGGTCTCTCTTTCTCTTTCTCTCTGCCTGTTTTGTTCCGTCTTGTCCTGTCCTGCCCTGCCCCTGCCCTGACTCTCTTCTCTTTGCAGTCGATGTGAACGCTTGCTTTGCAATGAGTCTGTCGAGTGCCTGACCATGCCCCTGAGAATAACCTACTACTACCTCACCTTCCCCACCAACATCCCCGTCTTCACCAACATCTTCCGCATGGGCCCCTCCCACACCGTGCCCGGCGACGACATCCAGATTGCTATCACCTCTGGCAACGAGGGCGCGTTCTTCAAGACCGAGCAGATGCCCACCGGTGGTGTGATGTCGGTGGCGAAACTCATCAGCAAGCCACAGGACTTTGATCTGTCTCTGGAGCTGAGGCTGCGTCGCTATGGCTCAATCACCACATACCTGGCTAAGGTGCTGGTGTTTGTTACCCAGGAGGAGCCCAGAGTACCTTATAATCCCCTACTAGAATAAACAGAATAATTAGGGTTGCACAAGTTACTACACTCTTTAAAAAGATGTGTCATATTAACTGCTTAATGTAGTGGAGAGAACAGAAAATTACAAAATGCATTCAAGAAGACCATATCTTATATATATATGATAGTAAAGCATAATGATTCCATGTAAACTGCTGTATGCTGTAATATTTAAATGATCGCTGGTAAATAGAAATAGAAACGATGATGACTGAGTCTCTAGTGAGTGTGGGGCTTCAAATGCAGCTCTTGGTCCAGCTTCCCCCTTTTGTATGATCAGCCTTGTTTCTATTACTCCCTTTTTTAAACGAACTCAAGTATGACTGTATCCCACTCTAAAATGCATGCTCAACATGACACATCATTTTTAAAGACTGAAGATGAAAAAAATACACAAGAAAGACACAAAATCAAAGGAAAGAAGCACATTTTTTTTAGGTCTGCAGCATTTTAAAACACTAGGCTTATGGATCATTATTCAGCAGTATAAATTAGGTCCAGCTGAATTTGTTTTGGAGGTAAAGCATTGTCATGGCCGATACTGTAGGTGGCGTTCTAGGTCAGGGTAAATCATCAAATGGTAACAACCCCTAGTCTGCCTACAACTGATTGTAATTTGATGATGGTTGCATGATAAAGTCTGACGTTTTGCAGTATTTTTATGGTTTATATGTTGGATGAACAGTTTTCTATTAAAACTGAAATAGAAATAACACATGTTCAAGTCACATCCAGTTTTTGATAATGGTGCATTGTGGGGTTTAATCAAATACAGCGAAGGGAGCAGATGGAATGTGAAGCCAAATCACAGATGGAGGCATGAAGATTTCCCTCACATAGTTTCATATTACTATTTTTCCAATAGTTTTGGTAAAAAGCAAATACAATGATAGATGCAAAATTCCAGCATTGAATATATTTGAATTTAGGAGAACATTCTGTAATCTGATGCAAAAAATGGCAATTTGATGATGATAATCTATATACCAGGTCCTTCAGTACACATACATAACACTGGACATCAACCACATTTATTGATAATGTTATTAGTTGTAATTAGCAATTAATGTTCCCTGATGATTTTTAAAAATTTCCTGCGTCAGTGATGTTGGTAAAAACCAGGTGCCTATTTCAGATTGGCGAAGAAATATAGAAATGTCACATTTACTTAACCTCTCAGTTATACTCCATATGTGCATATACCTAAAATGTCACCATTCATAAAGCCAATAAAGTAACTCCATACATCCAAATTCCAGCCATAAACCAGATTGGGCCTAATGCATTGTTACTCCCGCTTCCTAAATGTCAGTTACTGTGCACCGCAACTACATCTTTCTGTGGCAGTTATTTTCATGCACATCTCTTTAGCTCCCATTACATTTTGGGCTTAATGTGAAATGCACAGATTTCCACTGCATACTGCGGGTGTAAACCCCAAAGCAGACAGATAATCCAAATGAAGGCTGAGTAAGTGACACGCGATGGGATGCAGTAGCAAAGAAGAGGGAAATGTGCACCAGCAGGAGAGAGTATAAATAGTTTGTCATGCTGTGAGGCTGCTGCCCGAGGGCTGTGGCTTATAATAACTGTAAATTCAGATGTCCTAGGTTCCTCCTGTCCTGAGCTGTCAGGCCAATAAGGATGCACTTGGTCCCTAGTGGGGATATCCTTAAAATAAGAGCATAGTGGCGCGCAAGAGTTTTTTCCTCCCCTTTGACATTGAGTTATGGGGCTCTGGGCTCTGGCCGGTGGTCTGAACAATTTGTGGTGCAGCAACATCACCGCGCACAAAATGAATGATGCCCTGCAGTGTTTGTGTTGGGGCGTTATCAATGTGCCGACTATAAATAATAATTACCAAAAAAATAAAAGGCCCTACGCTTGACCAGAGGACTTTCATCCAAAAAGTCTGTTTTTCTTTCTGGTCTGAAAGTATTGGGGTTTTTCTCCTGGGCTGGGCCACGTGAGCCATGGGGAGATGAAGAAGACATGCATATGTTCATGTGCGCGTGCACGACACACACACACACACATATGCACAAGCATGTTTGCATGTACAAATGCACATATTCACAAATGAACATAAAGCTTACATTTAGAGACATTTTGGGTGCCGATGCACTAAGACACACGCAGCTGTAATTACCTAAAACGCTGCCCCCGCTTTGAAGTGCCTGTCTGTGTGTAAGGGGGCAGTTCACTCTGGGTCATTATCTTCTCGTAAATTTACTCTCTACCCCAACAGCTTTCACCTCGTCCTCTAGAGCCCCGCTCGGGTCTTTCTGCAGCTCAGGCCGTGGTATTATAAACTAGGAGAACATTTTGTGGGTTTGGCCTGGGCCAAAGCAAAACTTGGACCCACCCGCTAATTGCTAATTACAAGCCCCTACCCAGTGGTGGCTTGACTTTTTGTCAGGGGCTTCTCTCCTCGCTCTCCATGAAAGGAGTCCTGCAACCCAAGTCGAGCCTGGGCTTTGAGCTGCTGCAGATAGGTCCCCTGAGGAGCGCCAGAGATCCACAGCCCATGACTCACAATGTGGCTATATGGCTGCCATGCACATTAACTGGACTTATACATGGCAACTTGGATGTTTTCATAACCCAATATAACCGTGTACTGACATGTCTCCTTTGTGGAGGCTGAGCTTGAGTTTAACATCTTGAATGTCATAATCAAGGCTTTCATTTTGTTTCAAAAGTTCCCTTGTGATCGCGAGTTCCTCATCGCTTCAAAGACAAACTCTTGATTTATGGGGTTGTTAATGCCTTAGAAACCTCTCTCAAAGTCTTATGTGGCAGACAGGTTGTGAATAGTGATGCTTCAGGTGGCGTTAGCTTTAGGAGCCAGCAGAGGCCCTCCATTCCCTCCGACCTGTCACTGATTAGTCTGTGGAATAAACAAAGCCCTAAATAATAGGATGAGAGCTGCCCTGGGGAGAGGCTGGGGAGCTGTCTAGTCATGTTGCTCACAATTTAGGAGTCTTTTAGAACACTCCCTTGCCCCATAAATCCTCCTCAAGAGATTATCTGATGTGAAGCCGGGGATGCTCAGCAAATCCAAATATTTTCCTGAGCAGGTTGTGGATCATTCTTTGTGAGTGTAGTAATTCATTTCCCACACAGCTTGAAATAGTGCATCAGAAAAGCATCAATGGCAGCGCGAGTCTCCACAAGCTACAAAGTCTGGCTTCGGCATGAGCTTTGGCTCTTGTTGGTTTATTATTCTTCCAAACCACATAGAATTCGATTGTTTTTGATGTTGAGTGCTATATCCAGTACCCCTGCTGTCTTGTTCAGATATTGTTTGTGTAGCAGCCTTTGGAGTTGTCCCACTGAGTTCTTGATTACGCAGTGGGCTGCACCCAAGGATGCCCTGTTATTGTGAGCTTTGGAAACCAAAGGCGGTTGACTGTGAAGTCTTTAAATAGACAGCCCCTAAAGGTCAGAGGCCATGTATGTATTTGTGTTTTCCTTTCTTCGTGGGTGTGTATGTTTGTTCTCTTCTTTTAGAGTGCCGAGGCTTGAACGCTCTGACACCATTCGCTGTATGAAGTCCTGTCAGCCCACTGACATCGCCTGTGTTCTGGACCCCACACACACCATATCCCACACCTTCATTTCCTTGCCCACCTACAGAGAGTTCACAAGGCCTGAGGGTAAGTACAAGTCCATTTTTTTCTTTGAATGGTCATACAAAACATTTTGTAATCCAGATGGGTAAACAAAAGTGTAAAAAAGGCAACTAAATTCATTCATGGGGAGAAAAATGCACAGATATAAATGGTACCAGTGTTCTCTTCCAACTATCAGCAAGAAAGCAAATATTTTCCAAAATATCAGACTATGTGACTGGAACACTGCCTTAGTGATCAATCTTCCAAATTTTTTGTTCATTTAAGTGCCTCTTAAATTTCTTGTGTGCATATGTTTTCACAAGGCCACAAAGGCCCATATTGGAGGCTTTATTCTGTGACAAAATGTCCTGGTAAAATCCTTGGAAACAATAAATTTTAAGACAGTACAAAATGGTTTTTAGTGTCACAGTGGCTCTCCGCTTTTTCTTTCTTTTGCTAAACTTTATCTCCCTTAATCTTGGAGTTCCCATCAACTGCATTTCCCCGCAGTTGTCAGAATCCATACAACTACCTCTGAAACCCAGATTAGCTATTCCATGATGTTGTCCTTGCAGTCCCGGCTTGGCTGGCCCTCAACGGAGAGTAAGTGCCATGCTAGTTGAATATAAGTAACCACAGTAATCATCTGCAGGCAGTGACAGCTGACAAGCATCTATTGGCCAGCGTGCAGTGCAGGTTTCAGACACACTCATGCTCAAAGTCACGGGGAGTTAGGCTCCTGTCATTTCTCATAAGCTCCGAGTCAGGGTGTAAAGGACTCGAGGACCTTTAGCTGACCAACGGTACTGAAAAGTCTCAACCTTTCTGTGACCCTCTCAATGTACAACAAACACAGACCCTTCCGTATCCCATTTTATTGTCTTTCTACTGAAAAGAAAGAACAAGAACAGAATGAATTGGCACAAGCTTTGCAGAGCAATCCCAGTGTAATTATGAAGGTTTAGGCTCCAAAAGCTTTTTGTGTCTAATTGTTATCTTCCAACAGAGATTGTTTTCCTGAGAACAACGGTGCCGGCTTACGGGACCTATCACTTAGGCAGTTACGACGTCAAATTTGACATCCTGGAGGGCAACGTGGAGAACGCCTTCAACATCATCAAGCGAGTAGAGAATGGAATGTATGTGGGTGAGTACAGGGATTTTACCCGTTGTGAAGTCCGGATAAGCCAATCTGGTTCTTTTGGACAATAGCAGCTTTAACATGCAACATGTACCACCCTACGGCGTCTGTGACTGGAAATTGTATTTTCTTTTTGACAAAGGAGGTGGTTTTTCTGACCTCATTTCTCATTTTGAAATATAGATATTTATTTTATTGCAAATTAAAATCACATGTGAGCACTGAAAAGGGACAAAAAAGCACAAAAATATTCCACAAGGAATGTCTGGACTCATTGACATAAGTACATCTGACACGGCCTGTTATGGTCTTTGCAGCGTGGTGGCATCATGTAGCTGTCATCGTCTTCATGGGGGCTCTGGTGCGTCTGTGTCTTTGGAGGGCTGTCCTCTGCATGGCTCTGTGAGACAGACGAAGGCCTGTTTCTGTCTTACCAAATATTTGGCATCAATTTTCACAGTCTTGTGGTTAAACAAAGTACCATTTAATTCACTTATCCGTGGCTGAGCTTATCCCGAAGATCATTACTTTCCACAATAAGTTATGGCGTCTTGAATGTACAGGAATAGAGCGTATAAATCTCCACTTGTGTATTCATATGCACGTATGCTTGAGTGATCGCGGTTGAAAGGCGGTTCATCATAACTACCTGTTCAGCGACTGCCACCATGCAAACAGAGCCCTGCGCTACTTCAAGTAGGCGCAGCAGATACCATCTCCAGTGGTGTGTAACAACAACACATGTTTGGGTAGCAGCCATTCCCATCCCTCAGTCTGGTGGTGACCCAAGGCTGCTGCGTGCCTGTAGGAGAGCTGAACTGAGCCTTGGCCCCGGGAAGATGAGGGTGTACTCAGCCCAAAAGGATGACACATTGTTGGGCCTGCCGAGGTGTTTTTGTTTTGGTTGTGTGCGGAGATGCAGGCAGGGTGGTAGTGGCAGGACAGTTTCTTCTCCCTCTCTTCGTGATGGATGAAGGGATGGCCTGTCAGTGTGCACATCTGTCTTTACAGAATGAAAGGGAGTGAGGGAGCAGAGTGTGTGGCTCTCACTGGTTAAGGCTGGATTGCGGGCGCACGCAAGTGTTCCTCTCTTGTACACTTGCAGAAACAGATGTGTGCTTATCAAAGACACCCAGATTCACACAGAGACTTGAGAGAAAAATGCTCATCACCAGCAATAATTCACATAAATCACCGTAAAAGCACTTATAATTATATTGTACTGTCTTATAATGGCATGTTTTTGTTGGAATGCACAATGGTGTAATTCTGCATGAGTGATAAGCCTTATTTTGTAATATATCATCTACTGTGTGTGCATCTGTGTGCCTGTGTATAAAGAGGATTTAGCAGAAATTCCCTGTTTATAGCAGTACTCATTTGCAGGGGCAAATGTGTGTGTGCGCAAGGGGAAGAAAGAGAATAAAATTGCAGAGAGAGAAAGACAAAGTGAGAGACTGTAATTCAATGAAAGAGAGAGAGAGAGAAAATATGTGCAGAAGTAATCCTGGGCGCTGTGCTTCATGTGGTTAAATGTATTGTTCCATTTCCCCACGCTAGGCCTCAGTGTCTCGCCGAGCATTAGAGCACTTAAACTGACGACCACATGAAAGGCCTGTTTGTGAGGAGCCGTTTCTCTCCCAAACCCATTGGATGCTTATTGGATGCAGCTCTTGCATGTTATCACCAGTTGCCCATCACATATCCAAATTGAGGCCCTTTGCACTGGCGCTTTTGGTCACTGACTGCGCACTGTGAAGTGTGGCATCCATGGTGCGATGAAGGCCCTCTTGGTTTTATTTAGTGGGTTGTGCTGCTGGTGCTTTGGCCCACAGATGCTGCTGTTGCGTAACCATTGTATGAGGCTCGCTGACGTGTCACTTAAGGAAGCTTAGTTTCCAGTATCTCCAGTGTCTCCAACAGTGGTATTACAGCTTGGTGGGATGTGAAGAGTAGCAGACATTGAGGCTCCACAAATGAACAAGTGTGTGAACTCGAACTAACTTAGGTCATTATTTTTGGCCACTTTTAGTGTTATTGAAAGGGACAAAAGAGGCAATTAGCGATCCTCAGAATCTGTTGCTAACTTGAAAAAGTGATTCTTAAAAGGTTTGACTGGCTGACGCTCTTTTCCGTTCCACTCACTTACTCCCTATTTTAAAACAGCTGCACAAAAAAAGCATGCAGCATATGCATAGACATATGCGCATACACACACACACACACGCACGTGCACACACAGTACTGGCTGACAGAGCACCACAGTGTAAGAGCCACACCACTCTTTCCTAGTTCCCGGTCATCCATCACTGACTTTACCAGTGCTGTCACATCTGGATGACAACCCTGACAGCCGTACGCATCTGTGCAAACACAACCATCCCTCAGCACTTGGAAAACATGATCAGAACTGATCACACACGTACCGATTCCCATGACGACCACAGTAGCACGGCGGCGACCGCACAAAATCCCTTCAGGTAGACACACATCAGATCCACCGACAAGATATTTATCATCTTCGCCAACAATGGCAGCATTTGTTACACGTGATACATATATTTGGAAATACAAACAGTGGTGGAATGCATTACTCATGCCGAAGCAGCCATCCACTTTTGATTAGGGACAGGTTGTTTGAATAGGGTTGATAATGGGATGATTGATTCTGGCAGTCAGCAGGTGGACAGATGCGTCCTCCCTTTGAAAACACTGGCTCTGTGGTCTCTGCTGGAAGCATGGACTGAGTCTAAAGTGTCTGAGAAAATGCTGGTGGCTCCCTTGTTTGATTATCTCACAGTGAAATACATCATCGACTGGTCCTGCTGTTTTATCTTCATATATCAAGGTCAGCTTGATGAGCATGAGTGCATTTTTACAGCTTTGATTTGGCCATTACTGTGTAGTTGTTGCCAGACTTTTTTATGGGCATAAAAGACGTAGCATTTGTTCCCATGCAGTGTTATTAATAGCAATATGACGACCAGTAACTATACATCTAGACACTGTTCTTACAATTATGTCACTTGTGTTTTTACTCCACTCAGCCAGCTCCCTGACCAGTCTATGTGTGAGTCCAACGTACAGTAAAATCAGGAGACAACTGTGGAATTGAACAGCACACATTTAGTCATCCCTTCGATGTGTCCAAATGACTCCTCTTCATGAGTAATTATTTGTCATGGAAGGTTTTACTGTCTCATTAATCACTGCTGTCTGTTTTTTTTAGTAGGAAAAACAGATTTTATTATGTAGTGTTTAGGTTTATCTTACCGCACAGAAACAGATAATATAGTGCCTTCTCTTCATGAATCATACCAGTCCGCTGGAGAACCTGCAAGTCTAAGACGCCACAAGTAAATTCCATTCATTTTTCGAATACAGGTGGAAATATGCCTTTGCGGTTTATTATGCAGTCCGGAGAATAAATATCTTTTGCACTGCCACTGGCACAGGCCCGGCAGCGAGTGAGGCAGATGAATAAAAGAAGAGGAAGTGGACAGTTTGTCTCTGTGCAGGTAGTCATGGTCGTCAGTGCAGCCATCCACAGTGGCTGGTGGAATGTGAGCCTACTGTGTGAGACATGACTACTTCTGAGCCAGTGGAGCTTGTGGCTCTGGCTTGCGGCTGCGCTGGTGAGGAGCTGAGGACAGCCGTGGAGATAAGCAGACAACTAGCTCCTCTAGTTTGAGTAGCTGTCATCCGGATGAATCATGACATGGCAGCGGTGGGCCCACCAGAGTGCGCCAAGCCCACGAGGAATCCCCGTCTGGAGATTAGTACAGCTAATCAAAACAGGGTCTTCTCCACCCAACAGCACCACAGTCACACACACACACACAACACTCCCCTGGGGTGGTCCGCCACAAATGTACTGATGAAGAGATAGCGATGCAGACATGTCGTGCTCACAGAGACATACCACGTACACAGTCAGTAAGACACTGGTGTGAACACATAGAGTACATATTACTTGCAATAAAACTGTCTTAATAATTCATCATGATGCACTTATCTCCCATGGTTTGCCGATCTGCATTATTTATACTTGTGCTTTTAGGCAGTGTTTTTGAGAAAATCTAACTTTGTTTAGTTAGTCATTCACTTCACAAAATTAATGCTGTTCCCGTCCATGTTCCTGAAGTGACACGCCAGAATAGATAGCAAAGTATCTTAAAAGCTCATCAACATGTTGTATTTACTCCGTGATTTACTCCATTTATAAGCAGAAGTAGGGTATAATAAAGAATCCTGATTTAAAATGCAAACAAAGCAGTTTTTCCTCCCAAAGTCTTTCCATTTAGTCTACATTCAAGTCTATTTTATGCCTTTTAGTTATGGCTCTTAGCTTTGAAAGGTCAGTTGTGATATAGTGCAAAGGTTGTGGTAAAGATAATGGTGCATGTTATGTCATCTCAGCTGCTCGGGCCCACAACTACTAAAACAGAAAGTCCAAGAAAAGAACCAACCAATTCCCTAAGGCTCCTTTTCAATGATGTCACTACCCAGTGAGTGTCACTGTCCAACAATGACCCACGGGCCATTTGAGAGATCAGTAACGATGACTCACTGTTAATTGACCCTAAAATATCATGCCACATACGCTGGTCTCTCAGAGCAGGGGTGTGCATGAATCCCACCCCCTCTTTGGAGTGGTCAGAGCTGTGTTTGGACAGCCTGACCGGACTGGCCATCCATGTACCAGTGACAAGGTTGTAAACACAAGAGCCAATCCCTGAGGGGCCTGTACACTCCGTCTTCATACAGATGGTTATGTTGTTTTGCCAGGCAGTTTGAGAGGATTATATTTCAGCCACACTGACGGGTTATCAAAACTGAAATTGGTTGTTTTACTAATGGGGTAACAAGGGAGCTAGTTAGCAATTTCTCTGGCATACCTTCTAGCTTTTATGGGCTTTTTGGAGTAAAACCTTTCAGGCAGTTAAATAAGGACTTATTGAATAATAAACCACTCTTTGTTCTATTTACATTTATGCCAACAGTACTCACTGTTGCATCAGTAAAAGATGCACTTCAGTACATGTACATCAGTGAAAGAACATCTCAGAGCTGAAGCTGTAATGATGCTGCAGAATGCCCTCCAGTACCCTTTTTGTATACTGGAACTTTGTACACCACCTGGATGCTTTCCAATGGTTTCACTGCTGTGAGCATGCATAGCGCCACAACCAGCGTGTCATTATACAATACTGTGGTGAGGCCAATGCATACTTTTCATTTGTCTCTGGTGTTAAACCCGTTCATTTTGGATTTTGTCATACACTTCCTCGCTGAGTTGTAGAAACCAGAAAACCCCGAAATTGTACTGTTTACATGTAACCCTTCAATATTGCAGACCTCGTGGCCATGAAGGATGACAAATGCCTCCTGGCATTTGCTTCACTTTGTTTTGTGGCAGTGTCTCTGCTACTAGCATGCATTTATTCAAGGCTATTTTCTACTTAAGGGGCTACTTTATGGTGTGGTGGAATGTTTTGGAGAATGGACAGATTGTACAGCTGTTTGTTTGATGCTGGCTGTTGAAGCCCGTGGGGTCACCTTTGCACCCTGCGGCAGATACCTCAATGAATTGGAAAGACACCGCAAATCGTTCCAGCGCTGCAACTGGAACTCCTGCTTGAGTACGCCAGGCCTCAGATGACATGACCTTGCAGCCCAGTCACAGGGCAAATTGTCAGCTGTAGAGTTTTCAAAACCTCCCCATGTTTATTTATATGAATCTCAGGTGGTATGGTAGCCAATCAAAGTCAACCTGTTATGTGGTCATTGGCTTCTTGCCTTATAGCCTGGATGAAATGTTAAAGATGAGTATGTGGTTGTGGTTTCACCTCAGGTTCACTGTAAGTACGTTGAGGCCCAGCTGTTAGCTGATGCTTTCCCCTCATCGAGGATACCGCTGTGCTTTTGATGGGAAGCTTACGGAAACACAGAGTCATCATGTTAGGATTTCACAGAGGCTTTCAAGAGGTCATGTAAAATGTCTTTGGTATCAAACTCCTTCGTGCAGAATTGGGCTCATAAGCCCACAGTGTAATAACATAATAACCCTTTTCTTGTCCTCAAGGCTGTGCAAATAAATAAGGTAAAGAGAGGCTCGAAGTTGAATGAAAATTGTTTCGACAAATGAGGTGTTTTTTACTTATGCCACAAAATACTAGAGTAATTGTGTCTGTTTAGATTCTCCGTTATTCAGGTCATAGTAATCTTAAGAGCTTCAGTAGAAGGAAACTGGACTTCACTTTTTGGTTGCTGAAGTTGTGAAATTGCCAAGTCAGTAATGACTTAAGATGTTAATAATGTTAACAGTGGTGCAACTTTCTGGGGAGAGATCTCAAGACTGCACGATAAGTACCTGATAATTGGTGCACTCAGTCTCGAGATTTCTCCCTAGATCTCTTCAATTGCCTTCTACTGAAGCTCTTAGGATTAAAGTAATTGTTATACATCTTAGAGGTTAAGATACACTCATTGGTTTGTTATCACACCCAATAGTCTTAAGGTGAGGATAACTGAACAGTGCTATGTGTTAAGTTTTAAATGATCAACAACAAGCTCAGAGGAAATTTGTGGATTTGGCGGAGCTTTTGGGCACTATAAGAGAACTTCCGTGCTTAAGAGCACACTCGTGCCCTCTGAATGTACTAATTAGACCATAAACAAATTTACGATAGCAGAATAAGCCTCAGACACATTCCACATATTGCCCTGTTTACATGCCATCAATAAAATTCCATTCAGATGTAATGTGTCTGAGTTTTTGTTATTTATTTAGGTGGTAATATTGCTTAGATTCTTTTCATAGAAACATTCTTCAGGAGTTTAGAGGATAATTTACCCTCAGTTCACCCTGATTATAAACTGTTTAGCCCTCATTAGATATAAGCCATGCTTACCATATACTGCAATTTTTTTAAAAGCCTCACCACGGACTGAAACCCATCTGTCTTTGCGGTGGTCCATGTTGTGCTCATCATAATATCTTACTCATCTTCATTGTGTGCTTGCTCAACCCAGCACAGAAGCTTTTGAACTGACTGTTTGATTTAAGTACATGGACAAATAATGAACCTTGGAACTCACTTTGAGTTGCATTAGTTAACTCCCAGTTGCGTGCCATCTCAATTGGCTTATGTCTGAAAATAATTTTCAGACTCAAAATTCAATGTCTTTTTCCATGTCAGTTATTTCCTTAATATTGCAGCTGTTGTTAGGTTTAAGCAAAGGTTAGCGCTTTCTGATGGCGCTGATGGTTTGGAAACAATAAAATCTCAGACCCGCGCCCCTCTGTCTAGTGTCACTACGCAACAGAGTCCCAAAACACCAAAACAAGGGGGCAACCCTGGTAGAAGTGGGCCCCATTCCACACTCCTCTATGTGCTTATCGCCAGAATCTTTTGGAATCCTTCATGTGCCCACAGATCCGACTCGGAGAAGGAAGAGAGAGCAGAATAAAGTGACAGAGAGAAAGACAGACAGCAGTTTAAGTTCCTATAGCTTGCCTCTCCCAGAGTTAAAGATGGATTCCTGGAGGAATGCCTCCATGGCTGTATCGCGTGACTGAGAGTGCTCCCCTCCATCAAACACATGGGACTCATTTACCCTTGTGGGCCACAGTGATGGTGCCACAAACACCAGGCCCCCTCAGGAAAGGGAGGAGAGGGTAGAGGAAAAAAGGAGAATGAGTGGGTGGGGGGATCTGCTATCATACAATGCCAGTGTCCCAAAGGACCCAGCGGATGGCGCATAATGGATCATCATTTGCCCTGTAGTGAATGACAACCAAATGGGTTTTACTGCTTTGCTACAAGTACCACAGAAAGAAGCCTCATAATTCAGACTGATCGAGGCAGTGATCTGTCATCATTTTGATCCACACTGAGTTAAACTCTTGAGTCATCCTGCTAAAAGCTTGAACACTTTACCGACTCAGTTATGACTAAGAGAAACACAAGGAAACGGGGCAGAGAAAGAAGTTGGTTGAATGTGTGATAGGAGGACAGTGTAGTGATTGTGCTGCCTGACTGCACTCTGGTGATAGCTGTTCAAACAGGCCAGAGCTGAAATGTCACCAGCCTTCTGCAGAGAAAGGTCCGCTGACAGCCTGTATAAACACTGGCATTTTTTTCCCCCTCTAATCGCATGTTCACTTAAAAGGAGCACCCAGTGAATTCCACGGGAATTCAGTAATGCTCTGTTGCAGTGTGTTTATTCTTCCATCTGTTTTACTATGACAGTACTGTGTCTCTTGTTTTATAACGTTTATCATGGACAGTCTTTTAGCTCATTAACACCACTCTTTATTTGAACACTCATTTATATGTAACAGTTGATACAGTGATACACGTCAAAAAGGAGCCTTTGTGGTCAGTCCAGAACTGGTGTTTTTAGATCCTTTGAATCCCCAGGCCTCATAGGGAATGTTATACCATACTATTAGCTGTACCCACTTGTCTTTTATAGGGTGGCAGAGGGGTGTGTGGCTGGAGCCTGTCCCAGCTAACACTGGGTGAGAGGTGGGTTGTGTTAGCCCAGTCAATCACAGGGCTAACACAAAGAGACAGACTACCAGTCAAGCTTGCATTCACACCTTAACAAATTCAGAATCACCAACCAGTCCATTCATTTCTTTATGCTATGAGAAACCAGATCACCTGGATAGAACCCCACAAACTTGACTGGCCTCCTTCCTATGACGTCAAAATCACCAAAATCATTGTCCTAAGAGACTTGTCATTGTAATCAATCAATATTCATTGGAACTCTTTTCTACTGAAGGAATATCTCTAAGAAAAATGCTGACAGCGATGTCTGTAGATTATCCACATGATAATATCACATCTGCAACGACTCTGGATGTGCTTATCCACAGTCTGCTGTGCACTCGATCACTGCAGTGAGAAGAAATTACACTTTAAAGATAAAAATATGCCATAAATGCAAAACATAAGCTGTTGTGGAACATACAGTATATTAACAGCTGTATTGTATAAAAGTGAAGCATATATATATATAAAATTTACAGAATTGTCAGACATGTCAATGAAAGAATGTCTGGTTTCCACAGCCTGTGACTAGCACACTGCTTTTGAAAAGTCTTTTGCTTTTTTTGTAAAAAAGACAAATGTAATTTTTTGCACTGAACACCGCAAACTAAATTCCACTGTCCTCAATTGTATCGGGGTGGCAACAGAATTTCTCACTCTCAGCACTAAAAACCAAAACTATCTGCTTCGCTAGACACCACTGAAGATGAGTGAAAAAGCATACATTATTTTGGTTGCCAATTAAAACCAAAAAGTGACACTGAAATAAAAACTCTGAGAATCTAATCAGCGTGCACAAAGGCAGAAGAATCGCTAATGAAAGCTTTAATACCCGCTAATTGCTGCTATTTTTGTTAACCGACCATTATGCTGCTGACAAAATTGAAGAAAAATTACATAGTAGAAAAATTTGCCTCCCAACCTTTCACATGTGTTGTCATTTCCTCACCCCTGTTTGACGGCTTTTTGTGCTTCAATTAGATGACCAAATAGCTGAAAAATAACAGACCAATAGTCCAAACTGCAGACATGTCCAAGAACTGATATTATAAGAGCAAGATATGTCATGATAGAAAGCAGGAAGTTGTTTTGGTTAGCAGTGCATGCATCTATACATCTATTTATGATACTTATTGTCACCGGTATTGCCATTTATTTTTGTCTCCTTCAGGTGTTGTTCGCCAGGTGAAGCCTCTGACTGGTCCAGTGACAACAATACTGAAACTGTCCATGCGCAACCTGACAAGTCAGGGCGACTCTGGCCAGCACATCATCAACGTCCATGTGTTTGTGTCAGAGTTTTGGTTCTGAGGGGCGAACGCCACATTTTACCACACATATTAAGACAGTCACTGTCAACACTGTACACGTTGGTTTTGTTATATCAATGCATAAATCAGTGTCGAGGTTTTATTGTTATGTTTTGACGATGTTCTAACTTTCGACAGTCGCTGAGATGAAAGGTTCCTGGCTGCTTCCGATGAGAGTGCTGCACTTTGTTTTGATGACAAGCTCAGCCTGAAGTGCACAAATATAGAGAAACTTTATGTTATTAAAAATCATCAATACTTTTCTAAATTGAATGTGCATGCATTTTGAGAGGTTATTCAAGGACATGATGATTAAATTCAATAATATTCTTTTCATAGCATACAGCATAAGCCTTTGTTTTTGTAACATCCACTTTTCTTTTCTTACCGAGTGCATTGGATGTTTTTTTTCTATGGAATAAACACTATTTTAGTTACAGTATTAGTTTTTTTGTATTCCTTTCCAGTAATAGTTTAAAACCAACAAGTGAAATTTCTGAATTTACCCTTTTACCTTCAGTTTCGCGTTGACTGTCATTGGTTTCCAACAGAAAGAGGAATGTTACTATGTCCTGGGGCTGAGAGTTGTGCAGGTGAAGAGACAGGACAGCTGGTGCAGAAAGAGACCCACAGTTATGTGCAATGCTCACTTTATTGAGATGGATTATATTTCTCACTGCACTTTTTCACACCACAATTCAAGTTCCCGTTCAACCACATTATTTCTCCTTGTCCTTGCTTGTTGATGGTCCATCATGTTGATTAAATATGTACTTAAAGTAGTTTAACCTTCATGTGGCTCAATAGGCTCTTTCATTATTATTGCTGTACTCATATGTGTTTAGTGCCTCTCCCTGGTGTGATGTAATGTTCCAAGTGGGCATTAAGATCTTTTTATTAATATTCAGTGCTACATATACCAATACTATACAGGTATGTACTGTATTTATCTATTACATAATGACTTTTCATTAGCTAAAAAGTATTTCCAGAATGGGAAGACTCCAAAACTGTTGTGAATTTTATCTACTACATCAGACCCTCAAAAATTCCCCCAAAATGTAATGACCTTTGCATGTATATCCCCTAATGCCAGTGTACCTGTATTTGACAGGGATGAAAACAATTTACAATCATGTGGCACTGCACTGACAAGTAATAATGCCATTCGTACATGTTTCAATCTTAATTTACTGCAAATATTGAGCGTCTAATACACAAACCCAAAGACGGACTTTTAATATTTGCGGAGCAATTTTTTTTTTCAATCAAAAAAGTAATTCTGTACCATTTTACTCGGTGTACCATGAAAACATAATGTCTTGTGCAACATCCTGAATAAAGTCGTAACAGAAGACTAGATTTTGATAAGTCAGACCTGTCAATATTAGCCAACAAACAGAGATATTTGAATAGAACTATCTGAGCTAGCTTACTTTGGTTCCTGTGGTCTGGGGAACGTCAGTTTCCAAGGTGACATTTGGAACATTCCGTTTATTTTTGCGCCCAGTGCAAATCTGTCGAGGGGTGGTAAAGACATATATTAACAGCTTGTCCTCCGAATGCCCTCAGATCAGTTAAATGTACATGAGCTTTTATTCAAGATACTCAGTATGTGCATGGTCTGTTTTTTGCCCGTTTGGAAGATGGGGGGGAGGTAGGATTTTCAGAAAATCCTCTTTGGTAGAGTAACTACTGAGGGAAACAAGGTGGCAGTAGAAATTAAAGACTATGGGTTGCATTCCTAATTACACTTATCAGTGAACCAGAACTTCTCTCCCCATCAAGTATGGGGGGGGGACATCAGACAGAGAGTGAGCTGGGAACATCTTAGCGGCGGCCTAACTATCAGACTGCAATCATCACTGTGGTCAGGCCCAGCTAAAGCCTCCCAACGCTTCAAAGACAATAGTGGAGGGGGCGCATACATCAGGATCTCAAGTCGTCTGCCGTGATGGATTTTAAGGCTCTACTGAAGGGGGATATCCTCTTCAGAGGAAATAGAGGCCAGCAGGTCAACCTTGTGGTCGACATGAAAAGAGCGAGGAAATGCAGTGTGCCTGTGTGTTTGTGTGTGTGGGTGTGTGTGTGCACTCCACAACCCTAAAACCATACTTTCAATGTTTGATACATGCTTGCTTATGCAATTTTCCATCTTTATGATGATAAAAGAGTGAGTTACCCAACATATTTAATAAAAAGAGGTAGGAATAGCTGGAAATTCATTTTTCCTCATCCACAATGATGTAAACATTTGCTCTGGCATTTGGTATATACTAGATCCTAATCAGAAGTAAGTAAAGTGTCTGCCTTTTAGTTTTAGGTAACAAAAACAAAGGTACAGCTGCCAAAAAAAGCTGTATACACAACGCAGAATTAAAATAACTTCTCCTCCTACTAGTTAAAGGAATCAAAATCAGCACTTTGTCTATAATAACACAAATCCAGTGTTGCCAGTGTGTCAGATGACAGACAGTGTCCATTTCAGTCATGGTTGCAGAAACACTTGAAAGTGACCATGAGTAGTTTGCAAGATGAAGCATTGCCCACATATTTGGCTCGTCCGTACTGCATACCAAAATCCCCAGAAAACACACTGTAAGGACGTAAACAGCTGAATATGAACAACAGAAAGCCATACAGTCAGACTGTGTGGGAGGATATTACCCAGGAAAGGCCTGGCTGGCTCTGAAGCTCCACAGTAAGAAAGACTGGGGCAGCAGTCCCTAGCAGCGTTACCAAACCACATACATGTGTGGGGACAAATGAGCAAATATCTTGTGCCAGATTCTCCATCCAAAGCCAAGAGGGAGCTGCTTGCACTGGAAGCTTATGGTATGACTAAACCGAGTGGGCTTGATGAGTCGACGTAATGGCAGGGGAGCAGACCGGTGTGTGTCTGCACTGTTTGTTTGTGTACTCTACTGTGGCACAATGGTGGTCAGGCCTCTCAATACAAGTGGTCATGGTGGTGTCTGGCCCAGAGCAGACGGGGTATGGGGCTGATGGGAGTCTGGCCCAGGGGCTGGAGAGGCGGGCTGATCCCAGACAGAGACCAGAGGACCTCAGGAGGCACGTGCTCGGCCGACTCCTGCACTCACCCACTCCCTCTTTTTCCTGGCGTCCTACCCCGGTTCCCACCGCAACACATGTTATAGGATATAAGTGAGTTCTTTTAATACATTTGGGGGTATTTATTTTTTTCCTCTATTTTACAAACCACTGTTCCTCATTGCCATAAACACAAAAATGTTTCTTTTAGATGGGCACTACCAACTTACTATGATTTTTCTCCCCTCTCCCTTAGATTACCATCTTTGTAAAACATTCTACATTTACAGAGATAATGGGATAACTTATGTATTCTAAATGTGAGAATATGATATGTTTTATCTTGATGTTCATGTATTGCAAAAATTTATGTCATGTGTTATCTGTGATGCTATAAATCTGAGTAATCTGATGACGAATTGCCATTACCTATCTCGACTGATAAGCCTGTTCAAAAAGCGTTTCACATGGATTTGCCAAGTGGTGTTTCTTACAAGTCCAATAGATGGCAGACACATACAACACAACAGTGCACAGCCAGAGAGTTTTAACAATGATCCCTGAACTACTATCTTCACCTCACATTACAATTGCAGAAATAGCCAAAACAAAGACCAATGTTTTTTACCCTCCTGTAAAAAAAAAAATCCTCATTAATACAGCCTTCAATCCAGTAGAACAAACTTTGTAATAAAACCTGACCTTACTGAAATTTATGCCCATCATTTTAAAATACCTTCCACAGGGACCTAGAACACCATTATGATTCTGACTTAGCCTACAGTAACAAAGTGTTGGATTGCACAAAAACACTGTGGGAGCCTAATTTGAACTTTACGGGAAAGTCTGCTGGGACCTTCACCCAAAATAGGATTGTAAATGATTGGCTCCACATATTTCATTGCACATTCTATATAGTCTGTGTGATATGGGATTCCCCTTAAATCAATTAAATCTTTTGAGGTTTACCGTGATAGACAGTCCACCAATTATACGGAGGCTCCACCTTGACCCAAAGAAAAACAAGTGTGCCCCTCCATAACTTACAGATTTTAAACGGAACCATTTACAACCACTACTGAACTCCAACTGTTGCCAGAGTACACAGTGGATCAATCACATCAGGGAATATAGACGGAGGTTTTACTCATGAAAATTCAGTGTGCAGCCTCTCTGTTGTTCCAAGCAGCTCAGAACACACTGTGACGTCCATAGTGCTTAAGTGGATGCATATCATAGGGAAGGAGGGGAAACAAATTCAACCACATATAACCACGGTGTGATGGCCACCTAAAATAGTCTAGACCTTAGACTGTAAAGACATTTCTTCATATTTGATGAAATGGGTGATTTTAGCGTGGCATTTATTTATTACACATTTGGCCAGCTTTTAGTGCAACATTGAAAACAAATGTGTTCTTTGTAAGGATGAAAAGCCTTTTGTTTATTGAGGAAACTATGACAAACTATTTGCGAGGATTAAATAACCAGCGACAGTTCAAATGTGTTTCCTTAAAAATTAGAAGCCTTTGTATTTTCAGAAAATAACATCCATTTAATGCCACGGCAGATTCTCCAGATTGTCCCATCTAATACAGTGCAAAAAAGGGATCTGAAAAGTATACTAGTTTCGTATCAAACCTACGTCATTAGCTGTCTGCACTTTGAAACACTAGTCCAGTTGTGAGGCTTGGCCTTTGTGGACTATAGCTATATAATCTGACAGTGACCATGATGTCACAGCCCGTCTGCGCAAAGCTGAACTGACATAAGCGGCCTTCAGACCTCAAATGTTTGAGCTCTCATTGTACGTGAAAATGAGCTGGGAGTTTACTGTGTCTGCCAGAGTGTTGTTTTGTCTGTGGCTGAGCACATACACCCAACTGTCACCCCTCAGTGGACACTTCGGGCCTCGGAGCGGTGACCAGATAGGGAAAAAAAAACCAGGAGAGGGGATTTACTCTGGAAACACAGGGAGTTGACAGCGGATTTTGGCATTTTGTTAAGGGAAACTATTACGTGTTTTGATATGAGGTGTCATGTATGTAATCATCAGAAACTTACTTTGCACTTGCCCTTCGAGTCTGTCGCTTAGACTCAGCACTCACAGTGGTCAGAATCACACCCACTTTCTCATCCCAGAATCACTCAACAATGTGTTAAAGAATCAAGTTTTAACTACTGAGTTTCTATTTGCAGACATGAAATGTGCAACACCTTGCATGCAAAATCGAAGAAAACTTGGAGCTGCCACAATCATATCACAAAAGTGTTAAACAGAATAAAATATGAGAAAACGGAGCATGCTGTCATTCCAAGCAAATCCTAGTCTGACAAAGGCAGAGAAGAAACAAAAACGTAGCTGCTGTGAAATAATGTAAAATCGACAAATGTTTCTGCTTGAGCTCAATGAGAAAAAAAATGTCTTTTTGATATAAATACTATTTATGGGTTTGTAATGGCAACACTCAACCTTCCAGTGCACATCTGTATGTCATTGTTCCTAAACCACTGTCTCTGTATGCACTCATATTTTAAGAACAGAGTTCCAGGGAATTAATTATCCAATTGTTCGGAGACATCATCATGGGGGAAAGGACTTAAGGCGTCAAAAGGCACATTTTTAATTTGGTGACAGTCGAAATGTGTTTGCCTGCTCTCCTTTCAACATCATTGTATCTGTGTCTGCTCAATGCTCCATTTTGCTCTCTGGGCTTCCAGGAACCGCAATGAGACAAAGGTCATCTGTGATATTAATGAGTGGAAGGCCTTTTGAGTCTGGCACATTGGCATGGAGCTTTTCTGTGTGACTAAAAGCAGAGCACAATTGCCAATAATAATTAATATGTCATATTTTGTTTTTTCAACAGGGTGTTTTCAGTCTTTGTAACTTCACAAGGGTTGGGGAAATCCATCAAAATGTCCCTTGTATTAGTATAGGTCACACAAAGTAGGTTTAGTTAATGGTTACCTGCTACAGTGTGGACACCTGTAGGGCAAGTCTGTGAAAGTAATGCCATCAAACTATACTGACTCTATGCACAATTTGTCCGCTGTTTTCATGATCATCCATATGCACAACTAGAAAAATGCCTGCTTAATGGACATGTGGCCTACATTGTCGGTACCGTGATGATGTCTTTTTCTGTTTCCTCTCATGTCCAAGTGAATTAAAGAGATCAAGCTTTGTTGATCCCCACATATTAGTGCAACATTTAGAACGGCCAGGCTAGTTGTTAGACACCATATCCTGTGTGTATGATGATGCTACACATGTATCACACAGCCTTGACTTGTTGTGGTTGTGTAGAGCGGATAAAGGGGATGCAGTCATACAGATAAGGTTGGGATTAAAATGTAGTTAAGCTAGAGGAGACTCTGGAAGCCATTGAGTCATTGATCTCAGGATTCTCCAGTCCACACTGAGCCCCGGGTTAGTCTCTATCCCCTCACCCTCCTTCCTTTTTTATCCTTTGTTGTGGTCACTGGGACAATCGGTTACAGCCCAACGGAATGGAAACCACTCAGTCAGTCCCCCTGCTAGAGCAAACTATTAAACAGAGGATCCAGTTACTATGTCTGGGAGGAAAGACATCTTTAGAGGGGGATTTGGTTCCTTGGAATACTTCAGTATAATCCGAGCCAACAGAAAACATTTTCATACATGTTCTTTGAGCGACTTACGCATTTCACCAAGTGGTATTCCTCAAATTATGGAGACTACCAAAAAATTTGCCTTTACATGACAATCACTCTGAAGATCACTTCCAGTGTCTTCTGTTTATTTCAGTGTCAGTGTTTCAAACAACTGTTCCACTAATAGCTCGTTGCATTGGAGATTTCAGGTCAGGCTAGAAGTGGCGTCATTCCCAAAGCTATCAAAGAAACTGCAGAAGACAAACACAACAATGATGATGAAGTGGATAAACAACATTCCCCCCGGAAACCCAATACAACTTGTTCCTGTGAACTGGTCTGTCTGTGTGTCTCGCTGAGGCAACAATGGTGATTTCTGTTTGAGTCTTGTGGGCTCCAACCCCAGACCCTGTCTCCCAGTTGGAGCGACAGAAATGGAGGGTCGTGGTCACCGCGGATGCTTTGTTTTCCATAGTCCCTGCTCATTGCCGTCCCGCCCGCAATGGGACCATCTGCCTTCTCAATTAATAGGCATGTTTGTGCTCCACATTTGTTTGTGCTCACAGATGATTTTTGTAATAAAACTCAGACTTTCTGGTATTTCTTGGATTCCTGGGTGATGACATGCGCTTTGCTTTTTTGGGCTTGTGGCTGTTTCCCGTGGAAAATGTAGCTTGCAGAAACTACTGTAGCCGTTTTCTGGTGTGTCTGTGGGATGAAATGAAGAATAGAATGAGTCTTGCTGATGTTCTGCCTACCACAATTAAGAGCAGACCCGCTGTGTGCTGGGGAACGCACAAGAAGCAGCTTTTGCCATCTCCTTTGAGACATGACAATGGGAACAAAGTACTGTGGCCCAGAAAATGTCATCATAATACTCTGCTCTATTGTTCTGTCTTATCATTGCAGTTATTTCTTCAATAATATAAAAAAGTGTAAAAGTAATCTCTTTTTTGTTATATTTGAATGTGATTTGATTAAGTGTAAAGGCTCATATGTTTTTTTTTCGTTGTCATCTTATTGTTGCATATAGATGGCACAAAGAGTGTCCTTTATAGAACTAGAGCAACAACACTTTGACAGGGACTCTAACACATGTACTTGCCAGCTCACTAGAAACATGACATTAAATTTTAGGAGGGTAGATGTTCGTTTGTATATTCTTCAAAATAAGATTTCCCGAATTTGAGAAAATGTTATTACGTTTTTACGTACATTGTGGATTTGGCGTTGACTTTCTTTTGGACAACATCGGGCTGTCGTGGGAGCTCCAAAGACCACACACAGCCCTTTGCCTAGAGCACGTTCTGGCCAGTGCCCACTAGCCTAGGCACCAAGTGTGGGAAGAAGGCAGTACTGACAGTGACCACCCTTTTGATCACAATGGTCCAACAGATGGACCTGCCAGGAAGCCATCCCCTTGTTGAGAGCAAAGGCTGAGAATATGCTTGAAACTCGTGAGAACAAATTTGCTGATATTTGGTAAAGGAGTGCGTGTCTCAAGAGTGAAATCAGCTGTAATATATCATCCTGTGATCTCATCAGTCTGTCAAGGTTCCCTTTGATTGACCACTTGAGCAAATGTAGCAGATTTAAGATTCTCCATTTATATTTGCAAAAGATCTCATGGACAGTCAGCCAATGGTTTCTACAATATATGGATGCCAGCTTTGGTTTGAAATGGACTGTGTGTGTGGTATATGGTAATCACAGAAAAGAGTGAGAAGGCCCAGTATGAACACATGGTGGATTCTGAGAAGTCGTAGCATTTGGTTGGCCTTTGCTATGCGGCCATGGCGGCTTCTGGAGCTTAATCTCAAGGATGTGCTATCGGGCTACAGGGTGATGAAGAAATAGTAGTTCACACAAGGGTCTGTCACCAAACCTCCCACCAACACCACTCAACAGGCAGCAGCATGGAGAGATCTCTCGTTAGTGCGTGCTTGCAGCGGTAAGGGGGTCTTACTCTATAATGATTTTAGCATATGCATCCAGAGCTGTGGCTTTTTGCTGTTTTTTCTCAAGACCGTCATGGGTGTTAGACTTCCCTCTATACTTTGATGCTTTAAGTCTCCTTTCCACCATTATGAATGAAGCATGGCACCATTTGGCTCAAGGGATTAAAACCATAATGTAATTTCTCTCCATTGTTGTCCATTTTCCCCCAAATTGCACACCCACTCCTAAAATCCAAGACTGTCTGGTCTTTCTTTGGGGATGTCCTCAGCTGTCATCTATCAGCAGTCACTGACTGAAATCTGTAAACATGCTGAATACTTGGCAATTGACTTCTCCACAAAAGTGCAAACCAGAATTCTTCAAGGCTGTGCTATGGTGCTGACACTGTCGTCTCAAAAGTTTGATGGAATCCTCTCTGGCTTGTCCATTTTTTCTCTTTTGGCAAAACACTGAACTAATTCTTTTAAAAGTTAACTTATGTACTTTTCAACAAGAAGTCTGGCTTTAATGTGTCTTTTTTTGACATCTACACAGACGAGGAAGGATGATGATTGTGTGCTGCGTTGTTTCTATACAAGCTGATGATTTTCCCTCTCACATGAACCTGTGTTGTCTTTGAATTAGCTGTGTCAAACACAGTCAAGCCAAGAAACATATATCTCTGTCAGTTTTGAAATTGCCATCTGGGGCATCAACTTTCATCCTTGCATGTAGTAAGTCCTTGCTTTGGAGGATCTGCACTTACATAAACATAGAGTGTCTTATGGGGTTTTATAATTGTGTTTTTTATACTGTATGATACAATCAGCCATAAGCCAGCTTGGGTGCTGTGCCATGGTTGGTAGGAAGAATATGTGTGCAGTAAACATGAGAAGGTCTGCTCCATTGACAGGAATTCCACTTTCTGCTGCTGCTGTGAAACATGGCATACCTAATTGTACAGTGGTCACCCACTAGGTCTAAATAGGGTTCAAGACCACACAGTACGATGCAGGCCCACTGTAGGAAACTCTCAGAGACACAGGAAGAAACTGTGAGCTTTATTCACTGATTGTTTTACTTTAGGGGGATCCATGTGCATAAAATCTCTAAATACACCATTCTCCTTTTTACAGTAACAATGGGAAGTCATGCTATACATTCTCGGGTATGGATCCATATGGTCTAAAAAGCATGTGTTAATATGTTTCTCTTTAACATATATTCATTGATTGGAGACGTGATTTGCATTGTACCACCACTTTCACATTTCATGATGTTGACCCAGAGCAACAAGTCATACAACCCTCAAGAAACAATAGCTGTATGTATTGGATAAGTGATGAAGAGGTGAGTAGATTTATGAGGTGATAAGTAGTGTGTTTACTACAGCCCCAATGTTCCCCCAAAAATCTCTCGAAAAAGGAAAACGAGTGGTGTCTTTGGTAGTATGTGGATTTTACTCCATCACCGGCCAGCCCAAGTTTAGATCACCCCCCTCCTGCTAATGACACATTCAAATTAGCTGTGGTTAGGGTTTTCTTCAAATACACAGCTAGATTCACACAAATTCTTCTCCCCACCTCACCTCTCTCTGGTCTGGCCTAAGAAAACCACATGCCGGGGTCACTGCGCTCTCCTCAAGCCAAACCAGACCCATAATTTTGCTTTTGTTTCAGATGTAGCCTCAAAGCCTGAAATATAAAGACACAGGCCAGCCTGGGAAGGTCAGTGTGTAGAAGGAAAGAGTGAGATAGAGAATGGGAAAGAAAGAAAGAGTGCAAGAATAAAAGAAAGAATGATATGAGAGGGGGGGATAGAGAAGCAAAGAGGAACTCAAGACTGTTGTTGAGAGTGGAGTGGTTTCCAATCTGTTGAGGAAGTCTTTATTATACACTATGTGTGTGGACAGGAAGAGCTGTGTAACGAGGAGCAGATCTCGCCAAACCACTGGCCATTACTGACCATTGCTGACCATTACACCCAACGAGATTTAACTATTTTCGGATCCAGGCTATCTCCAGGTTAAGAGAGTACATTTACACTTAAGCTCCCCAAAATGTCTTTCTTTGCCAGCCACCAATTTTGGTATAGTTTGGAAGAATAACACAACATTGTCTTGTCACATTGACCTTATAAAATGAGATGACTCAGTTTTCTGTTGTTGACCTTACTGTTTATGAAGACTGAAAGTGACTCTTATCCTCCTGTAGATGCTTATAAAAATATAAAATAAAAAAATAACCTGGTATAAAAAAAAAATCAGACGGATGGATGTGCTTTTGCAGTGGCCATTCATAAACTGGCCATCCATGTGAGATGACACTTTTAAATCTAATGTATAATCTATTGTTTATTCAGTATAATATTCTTAATGTCAAAAGCCTTTTTAGAAATAGCCCTATGTTCACAGTGTTTATACACAGTTGACATTTAGGTGGGCCAAACCAGAGATCCAGTCATGATGAAACAAGTTTTCTGCCAATCACCACCTTGTGTTAAAATCAAAAAGGTCAAAATGCATACACCATAAGGCTTCCATTGTAACAAATGGAGAGGAGTGGAGGTGGTGTGGCGTGGGGGGGATGGACTGAAACCCAGAAACCTCAACCATCTTTTAAGGAAAACAAACCAGTTTTATTTGAGAGCCAGTGCATTATACTCCTCTGACCTCAGGAAGCTTTCCCTTTCAGTCGAGCTCTGGACACACTGTTCCACCATCAGGGGACCAAGCAGATCTATGACACATGCGATGGCCAAACTGCAGTGTGGCCCTGGCCACAAATCCAGCAACATTTGGCCCCTGGAGCCTTGTTTCGTGGGAAGCCGACGCTCTGACCACAGATGGACAATAACATGGTTTTTGCTTGGCACATACTGGTGTTTTGTATATTACGTGACATATTGCTTGGCTTAGCATTAGCTATTGTAAAACAATCCATAATCATTCAACCTCATGGAGAGATGTTGAGTAATGGCAGGCAATAGAAGGCTTTAGAGTGTCATTTACAAAAGTATTTCAGGGCAATACAATGGAAGATTATTGCAAGAAAATACATGGAGCTTAAATGTAAACCACTGCTTGTTCTGACTATCCAACAGTACACCACATAACACCACCCTGTAATATTGCTTTCACCTGCAGGTGATGGAACAGGTTTAAGTGAGTTATTTCGAAATAATGTGAGTGTAAAATCATTGTGTGCCACGGCAGGATTCAACAGTTTTGTTGAACAATCCATCATTCTGCTCCAAGAAGGCCATGCATACCTCTCCGTCAGACAATACACTGATTTTATCTCCTGCTTGAAAGAAATGCCACCAACAAAAACATGTTTTTTTCTCTGCCTTGTTCAGCCTTGTGCTGTTGGATCGAGTTGCTTGGAAACCAGCTTTATAGAAAGACAACATCTGGAAACCTTGGTTGCTACTTCGTTCATAGTAACTGGTTATGTTTTCAACCACTTGCAAGTCTATTCTTGACATGTTTTATTAAGAGCTATATTACAGAATTTACAGTTTTGTAATCAAAACTGAAACACACTGTAAGGGAATGATGTGCTATTACTGCAGGAAATTCAATCATGTGCTCCGATATTGAGCATGAAACACAGACATGCTGGCTAGTTAGGCCATGCGTTATATCCAAGGTAAGGAAAATTGCCAAATCTCAGACATATTACCATTACGTTCTGTACACACACTCACTACATTACAAAGTAAACAACACTAAATGCAGCCCAAAGGCCAACAATTTAACCGTAAGTGCATTGCTACTTTTATTGTGATTTGTTTATTTCTAAGGAGAAGGTTAACTATGTGTAATTGCATCTGACAAAGTGCCCTGTGACAAGAAACCACACAAAGGCATTATATGCTCATAGATTGGAAAGAAAGGTACATTTGTCAGCATTATGATTTATTTTGCCTGCGTACAGTAAACAAGGCAAGACAGGCGATTCCTTCCCTTCTGAAACCAAGCATATCAGACTGGATTCCATTCCCCTCCCGTTTCATTTCATATTTCATACAGCCCATTTGAACAATTGTGTTATTATGGCAGTGTAAATAGACCTTTGCACTGGGCAAGACTTCAGGAATGCTGATGATGTGTAAGCTGACACTTTGCTGGCTGTAGGAAGCTAAAGCATCACTTATTGCAGATTGGTATCCCGTACGATAGGTGGGTGGTGTTTATTGCCAGCCAATCATCAGAAGAGGCTGTCACAATATGATTGGTAAAACTGTATGAGTGTCAGCAAAAACTGAGTATAATAACAAGTTTGGAATGGCAAAAATGCACAGTACCCCACCCCTAAATACAGTAGTTTTTTTCACATTAGCTCCAATCATTTCTATTTACAATGGAATGTGTCATGTACCTCTGATTTTAGAGAACTTTTTCGGTCTTTGTACAATAACACCGAGGGTGATACAGAGACAGACCATGTTTAGATGACAAGACTTCTATTGATTTGTATAGTGCCTCACACATAGAAATCACAGATTATTCTCATTCAAATCGGCAAGTTTCAAAATATGAAGCTTTGGCAGTATTTCTTGGTGAAGCCCAAAGCTTGACCCGTCTGTGCAGACATTTGCGGATGCACTGCAAACCGCAGGTCAAAGCGTCAACACTCATTTACTCTCCTTTGCTACGCCTCGCGAAGCCAATTTGCTTGAACTTGTGTAGCTGCTTGCAAAATAGAACCGTGTCATATTTTCTCTGTGCGACTGACCCACAGGACCTATGAGCTGTGACAACTAGATGCTTTCACTTGCCGTTTCTGTGGCAAACGTCTCCTCTGGTCCACTCGGAATGCAGTAAGATTACTGTCCAGATCCTTGTAAGTTTTAAAGTTATACAGCCACAATCAAATTCAGAATTGCAGAAGGTTGATAGAAAATAGAAATTATGTGTTGAGACTGGCGGAAATTTCTCGAACATAGGTACCAACCGAGGCTATGGAATATAGTTTTTCACTTCATGCGTTTCGCTTACACAGCTGACTCAAGCCACAGTAATAGAGGCCAAGTGAGTATAGTTAACCTGGATCATGTGCAGTGCTTGGATTAACCCCCTCCACTGCTTTCTCCAGTAGCCTGGCCTTGGCTGCCCTCTTCAACCTCCTCCTAAGTCCTCGGTGGAGCCTGGCCAAAGAATATAAAGTATGCAAAAACTGCTATATAAGCTAGACTGCTGTTGTAACTCCTCTTGCTTTCCTTTTCCTATATGTGTTTGTTACAGTATGTTTTTGATATCTGAAAGGAATGATTTACTGCACCATGGATGCATGATTGAAATTACTGCAGAGCTACTAATATGATTTTATACCCAAATGCAGATCTTCCACTTTTCCATTCTTTCCACAGTATCCATTTTACTGTAAACCAAGTCAAAAATCAGGGGTTTGTGAGAGTGGAGGCTTCAGTGCAGAGCTCTTATGGTTTACCTGAAGGACAACCACAGTGTAAATCTTCTCCCCTGAGGAAGGACATTCAGGATGTGGCTTTAAAGGAAAGCAGAGCTGTGTGTGTGTGTGTCAGAGAAAGTGTGAGGCCAAAGAGGAGAGATTCAACACGCATGCATACGTGTTGGTGTGAGTGTGTCTGTGTGTATGTGTGTGTGGTCCTCTTAGAGAGGTGGAAAATTATTTTTAAGTTTTAGTCAAATATTTGCTTTTCCTTCAAGTTGCCAATGACGTTTTTAGAACTGCAGCAGGACTTGACACTGGTGAGATGTGTGTGAAAACGAATACTGAGAGTGGATGTTAATGTGCGATCCCATGAATGAGCTAAAGGAAGGGAGCTCCTGAGGCTTACTTTACTTACTACAGTGCAACAGAGGACAACAAATTGCAAGCAATTAAAGTCCTGTTTATTTTCACCACTGGAGTGTTTGAACCTATCCCCATCTCGGATTTACATTGAGAAAATACACAGACACAGCTGCAGACATCACAAATGAGTAACTTGGCATCCGTGACACCATGGCAAAACCCAAACAAAAACGCCGACTTGTTTAGACAACCTGACCAATACTTTGTATTGTGGGCACCTTTGTTTGGCTAGGTTTAACTGCAGTGCAAAGGTTGATGTAGTTTTCCAGCCTTGTAAAGAAGATGTTCTTGGAGCTGGCCTTAATGATAGACACAAATACAGAACATGTAATCTTGCGTGTGTCTGAAGCATTACTGGAATCATCAATAAAGTTACTATTGCAGCAAAGATAGACTCCATGGCGTGGATGTAGTGTACGCATAACAAACCCGTAAAACATGCTTCACTTATTTCAGCTAAAACAGATTAAATTAACGCTTATCGAGTGGCTGCCTGAGTTACTGGAGCTAGTGGAACAGAGGCTGGCCTGCACGTGATGTCTATAACACAACTTTCAGTTTTGATCATGGATGTCATCTTACTAGCTTTTGTCCAAACAGATCCAATGATGTTGGTATTTTGGGAAAAGCTAGCACTAGAAACTATTCAGACTTTATTTTTCTAGCCAGATGAGTGGCATCTGATATTTTAGTTTGCAAATGGGTCAAAAAATATTCAGATTTAATGACACTGGGTGTAAATAGCGGGTAGCATCTACTGATCAGTTACCACCTGACAACTTAAAACAGACAAAGCAGCTATGCAGCGGCAAGAAACTGGAAGGTCTTACTCATCAGTGGTTAGATTTATGGGCAACATTAAACAATGTGTAATACTGCCCAACAGTTAAAAACAATCCTGCTCAATTTTGGCCGTCGCCAACAAAATAAAACTGTCTTCACGGCCATCACCGAACTGCCTGGTGCAGACTTTGCCGGTTTGCAGATGTCTGTGTTGTAGAGGTCCATAAAGCCTGTTTGATGTAATCCAGTTTTCTCCACTAAGCAGTGTGCACGTCAGCCCAAACATCTTACAACTACGCACAAAAAAGAGGTGGCGACCAAGACTGTGGTTTTGAAACCGGAGCCTGTCCAGAGGTAAGTATTTTAGGAAGTTAATGTGTCAGTCAGCCAACGCTAAGCTCATCTTTAACACGTTGACTGTTAAATCTGCTGCTTTTTTCGTCAGGCTTGATTCAGAGGTCTGATGTATTGTGTGACGGTGATGACTAAGAGAGCAACCAGTAAGAAGGTTACCAAACTGGAACAAAAAGAAAAAGAAAAAAACATGACAAAAGTAGTAAATGAGGCTGGAACATTTCTAATTGTATGTGGCTCACAGTCTGTTTGGACTGTTCTGGACTATGTTCATGTGAGGAATTTTCTTGAAATTCAGTGTGCTGTTACCCCACTGCTTCATATTCAGTTAAGTTTAGTGCCTCATCAATTAGTTGACTTTTTCCATGAGGTTGGCTGTGATCAGATAACAACTTTTAACAAATCTGTTTTTAATTAATCCTAGATATATATACACCAATCAGCCACAACATAATGACCACTGACAGGTGAAGTGAATAACATTGATCATATTGGTACTATGTGGTGTTCTGATAGAAAACCTTGGATTTTGGTATCCGTGTTGATCAAAATAGACACCCATATAAACATTGTCCCAGAACAAGCACACTCCCTCATGCAAATGGAAATCCCAAATGTCACTGGTCTACCCCCGCAGAAAAATGCACCCCACCACATGGAAAAACAACCATGGAACATGTTGAGGAACATGACAGTCACCCAAGATATAAATTAGACCTCCAAACTTCCTACACCCCATTGTGATCAAGCATCAACAGGATGCAGTGGAACAAGTTTGACTGACAGAGGCCCCACTGCACAAGCCAGAGTACCCAAAGGATCCACTGCCAATGTCCTGGTTCCAGACCCCATAGGACACCCTGAGAGGTCCTCTTGTCCATGTCCAATGGTTCAGAGCATTTTTGATTAAAAAGTGATCAGATGTACACTGATCATGCCTCATTGGTGTACATCTGAATGCTGATCACTTTTTAAAGAACTGCTCTTTGTCAACTCAGAATCAATTGAGAAATACAATGAAATCAAGGTAATGACTGATCGTTACAATAGTGCTTTACTTAGTGGGAAGTAACGACTTCTTTTACTTGCGAATCATTGTCATCACATCCTGACAGGTTCAGTTTGTGTTCTAAGTTTTGTATTTATTACGATCCACTGTGTTAGATTTCTAGATCACATCTGTAGATCTGCAGAAAGAGCACAAAGTAAGGAAAATATGACTTCCGTGACATGGCTGATAGGATGAATATTGCCTATTTTTATGATGCACTACTTAGTTTGTATCAAGTTTAAAAGTAGCACACACTTCACAAAATGCAAAACTCATATCCTTATTATTATTATTTCATTATTATGTGCTACATTCATCATGCATAACTGCATGAAGTGTACTGGTGCATTCCTAAAAACTTGACTCTTTGATACCTGTGGTGGCACAAAGTGTAACTCGACCAACATAGGTAAAAGGGACATATGTGTAATTATCAGTAATGCCATTGCCATTTACTGTCTGCCTTTGCTTATTTCTACTCATTTCAGAGTTAATGAGGAACAATTCATTATTGAGGTACTTTCAATAACAGCCTGTTAGCTGAATGGTAACTATGTATGTCACATAACCACAGTGCAAACCACAAAGTGTAAATACACTCATTGCAGACAGACTATCTGTTGTAGTTTTCCAGAAAATACTTTATAAGCAGTTCAGATTTGTCTCATACTCATTTCTTGACAAATCAGGATTTTGCCTGTGTTATTGTTTAAAAAAAAAAGTCTGATACAATATGTAGTATAAGTAA
Organism: Dascyllus trimaculatus; assembly: GCA_024666655.1. Classification (NCBI taxonomy): domain Eukaryota; kingdom Metazoa; phylum Chordata; class Actinopteri; family Pomacentridae; genus Dascyllus; species Dascyllus trimaculatus. Next base: position 25,477,678 of record CM045448.1, read on the forward strand.
ATTGAGAGATAAATCAATTTTGTTTGGAATATACTTCATTTATCATGACTGAGTTTCCCATGGAAAAACTCCCTCCTTTTTATCATGTACTTCACCACAGCTGTCAAGCTTTCTTGCATTTTCGAGATAGCAATCAGTGACAGCAGACAAGAGTGAAAGCCACTAGCCTGCGGGTCATGAATAAGAAAATAACTGAGATCCCTTTGGCAAAAAAAAAAATATTTCCAGCTACCCTTCATTAGCTGGAACACCTTTCCTTCAGCTTTTCCCTCGAAATCCCCACCTGTAAGCAGAGCCACCAACATCTTCCCAGCTTACCAACTGCCAAGGACTCCCAGGCTCCTCATTCCAGTGCATCTCTCAGCACTGACTCTCTTATCCTCGTCTATATTCTGCCAGAAAAGCACCTGAGGGCCTGCACTCCTCTGCTGGTATTTCTGCTGAAAGCTATAATAAATCATTTGCCTTTTGTGTCTCAGCTTTCTGCCTATTTTGCTAATGTGTTTTCTCTCCTAGATCCTGGTTTTGGAGTTGAAAGAGGCCTACTTTAAATAGGTGCACGAGTGTGCTAAGACAGATTCAGTGCTGTCTTAGCACACTCAGTGACTCTTGTTCCTTGTCATCACTCCAATGCCCCATTTCCCCAGGTTGAATAGCACAGGAAGCATAGTGCTGGAGACACATTGTTAAAGTAACAGGTAAAGGAGAGAAAGAGGAGGGGAAAAGAAAAATACTTTTATCAGAATGTAGTAATTGAATATTTGATTCACACTCCCCTGACTTTTGTTGCTGTCCACAAGTGTTTTGACCATAGCTCTATATCAAATGCCAGTGACTTCGGTTGTGGTAAAGTGACTCTGCAGGGAAGAAAGCCTAGTGTTTACTCAAGGGGGAGAATTTCACATTTTGACCAAATTGACTCTGTATAGAGCACAGCTCAGCAGGCCATGTAAATATCAAAAAAGGTTTAATGAAACCATGAGGGATGACAGGTTCCAAAGTACATATTATCTATGGAGAGGTCACAGTGGGAAAGTGGCCCGCCATCCGTCTGCATTTCTTTTAGTGGCCAGAAAGTCATGAGCCATGATTGGAATTTTTTGGTCAGAGCTTTGTGTTTGAGCTCAAGGCTTTCTGACAACCCCTTCCTCACTGTGTCATCCCCCCATGCACACACGGACACGCACACGTGTACACACACTTGTGCGCACACAGTTACACGTGAACACACACACACACACGCACGCTCTGCCATCCAGTTCAGTGGCTTGGAGCTCTTGCAAAGTTCCTAAATCCACCTCCTGCATTCTGGGTTGGTGGGAGCAGACTTCCTGAAAACAATGGAATGGTCTAATCTGCGGATTTGCCAGTGGATTTGATAAAGGCCCATGTTCTAAGCCAAAGTTTCTCTGACCTCTTGTTAAAAACTTCTCATCTCTCCCTGCCCATCCCTCCCACCCTTGTTCTTTTTATGAATGGGGGAGAGTGGATTACCAGAGGTGCTGTGTCTCTAATTAAACTCTTCTCTCTGTTGCACCCCTCCCTTGCTTCTATCCCCCCATCTTCTGTCCCAGATACACCCAGACAATCATCACATTCTCTCTCTCTTTTGACATTCTGGCACAACCGTTAGTTAGTAAAGAAAAGACTCATGCTGATGACTCCCAACCAGAGTAAAGTCCAGTGGTGTCGAGGTCACAAGTCAAAGGTCAATCCTCAGAGGTTAGACGGAGGTTAATAAGGTGTTTTGTCACTTGTAGAAAATGTCTAATCTCCCTGAGACTGAAAAGGATGCATCTTTCCTTTAGCAAACTTCACAAGTAGCCACCAACCCCCTTCCCATTCTCCTGCTAACCTCTTCTTTCAAGTCCGCTCCTCTTTGTAGTTCATCTCAACAAAGCAAAACTTTTCCAAAGCCGCGGTTTGTCCGGGATTAATTTACGGCAACATTTCCTAAATCCCTTCTTTCTATCTGCTCATCATCTTTCATGCAAGGCTGTCCTGCGCCAGCCTGTTTGAATGGCTAACTAGCTGATTCTTGTGAAACAATTAAAATTCCAGCCTTTGGCCCGGACTCTGCGAGCTGTCTCGAAGCATGGAGCTCAGTTGGGCACAGATGCAACTTTGCTGACAGGAGCCCACTTGATGAAGGTATTATTTTAATGGAAAAGAGTTGCCTATTCATTATGTGCATGCGGTCCTCACTGAGACACAAAGCACAGATAATGACGGAACCAAAAGCTGGCGAAGTGCCAGGTCTGCAAAAAAAAAAGGCTGCCCACTCGCCAATCTACAGTACCAGTGACTCAACTATACAGCTGTGGACAGTAAAGTGGAAAAGTGGCCTCTTTTATGGTTTTTACTGCACTCACAAACATCACATTTACATATCTACTGTCACTCATTAGACTTGTCATTTATTTGACTACATAATACAACATTATTCCACTCCAAACCCAGCAGTAGATCCTTTTTTTAAAGCAACGATAGCCTGCTGGCTGTTTTCGCAGTCTCTCCAGAAATAGATCCTGTGCTGAGGACACACTAGAGCTAAAACTGCAGAAAGCATTTTCTTACGCCCATGTTTCCTGTTTACTGGATTATTTTCTTATGCGGTGCTTACTTCCGTATGGGTGAGCAATTGTATCTTTGGATGCCTTTCTGTGTTCACATGTTGCGCTTCAAAGCATCTCTTTAGGATTTAATCCCAAATCATACTGTAGAAAAACTATTTCTAACTGTGTGGACATTCCACACAAATTGCTCACAGACATTTATCAGTTCCACACATGTTTGTGTGAAATGTGTGTTTGTCGAATATGCTTCACTACTTCTATGAGGAAACCCACAACATTAGGTCAAGGCAGTGTGGTGTGTTGTGCCACTGATGGCGAAGAATGTGACATATTGAGGACAAACAGGCTTTTCCACAAACAAAAATATGGGGAAAGCCCACATTTGTGTTTTCCACTTGTTTGTGAAAGAACCGCACTGTTATTGTTTTCCTGTCAATATGAATTACAGTAGTGTGTGAAGACTTTTTGTCCTTCTCTATAATTGCCCATTTCTTTGTGAAAGGAATCCTCGGACATTGTTGGACTTTGCTGAGAGAGTAGTTTGCCGAATGTCCATAATCATTTTGGTTTCTAAAGAAAAATGTTTTTGTAGTTTAGTCCTTTTTTTGTAATGCGACATTAAAACATTAGAATACAAAAGGCACCATAGGGCAGTGCAAATACTTATAAATGTCAATTTGACATGAGATACAATAAGGTTCTGATTAAATATACCACAGATGCCTTGTAATTTGGGTGTACTTTCTGCAACGAGGCAAGAAAATGTCTTATGGGATGCATATTTTGCTCCAGAATTGTTCACTGTGCCACATTACAGACACATAAAACTTAACTATCATATGCGCCAACTTGAGAACTGTAAAAAATATCTGTAAAGGGATTCCATACTAACTGTATATTCTACAAGCATAAAAAAACATCCTGTCTTCAGTCTGGTCAGCACTTGCACGTGTTGCCTAATATTCAGAGAGGATGGCTGAGTTTTTTTTATGGTGTTCAGTGGTCTATGATATGTGTTTGCCTTTTGGAAAAGACATCCTTGACAATTGCACTGATTAATAGTGAACACAATTTGCATAAAGCTTAAGCTGGCAGAATTAGAGTGAGTGCATCTTGCATATCTCCATTTTCGCAAAAAAGGGGGACAGTGGACCGTCCAGTAACATTTAGCATCTTTACCATTGAGACAATGAGAAAGTAGAAACAGTTGCAGAAAACGCGGAGGATTCAGACAGAGTGCTAAGGTCCACCACAATCCACTTTCAGTCATAGTTGAAGGTGAAGCATAGCTAAAAGTTCTCTAATGCTGTGACTTCATTTCAGCATAGGTCTGGGCCTGTTTCAGATGCAAAAAAAACCCAAAAAACAAGTGAAAAATATTATTGCATATTATTTTAACTGTTGCCTAGCAAGAATATGACTGTATGTGTATGTTTTCTGTGATAAAGAACCCTGTATTCTGTATTTTATCTATTATATTATATGTAATACATTTTTATTTTTTTGTTAATTAATGTCTTTTTTGCACTGTGGGTTAATAAAGTGTCAGTGTAATAGTGCGTGTGACCACAGTACTGCAATGACTAAGGTTATTTATTTTGTTTCCATATTACTGTCATGATCTTAGGGACTAATTTGCCAGCTGTTTGTCAACAGTAGGACTATCATGCTGCATATGCTGTTTAGAGACCATTGGAGGAATGAGTGTTGAAAAGTTTGACAGATGGGCATATTAAATGTTCTTCATGGCTTTTAAAGTTGTCCTTGGACATTTTATGACTGTGGAAAGGGTGAGTAAATAATGCATTTTTCTTCCATTTGGAACTTTCAAATTGAGGATTCAGTTAGGAATGATTAAATTTAGTGTTCTTGTCTTGTCCTGAAACGGTTTGCAATGCGCCACATCCACCTGGCTCGTAGCCTGAGCTTGTTAGGTCATGTTCGTTTTCAATTAATTAGTTAATTTCTTCATCTCATCCACCCTGTTCCCCTCCATTTTTTTCTTCTCCAAAACCCTGAACACATTTCAGGCACTGAAATTTTCCTTGCTTTTCAGCCTTTGTGATGTCAGTGATGTGTGTATGTGCACTAAAAAAAATCCGGTGTTCGTAGACAGCCTTGGCTTAGTAAACGGAAAACACTAATTGGCCCGGACCGATCCACTCAACACTGTTCCAGTGTGTCCTGTGCACACTTGTGCTCTTGCACAGGGTGATGGAAAGTGAGGGGAGATGGGCGGGGAAAGGGGCAGCAAGAGGGATGGTAAATATGGCAAATGCTAAATGTCTACATAAGCTAACACAAGACTAAGTGGATGACATTAACCATTGTGTTACACTTCAATGCTCTACTGGGAAACCTGGGGTCCTCACATGTTACTTTGACAGTACCACCACCTAAACATTGGGCAATGACAATGCACTCTGCCAAACCTGCTCAGGAATGACTCGAGAAACACAACAAAGAGCCCTGGACTTTGATCTGGCCTCTAAAACTCCCAAGATCCCAGTCCAAGGAATCTACTGCCAGCATCCTGGTGCCAGACACCACGGGACACCCCCACAGGTCCTGTGTCCATGCCTCAATGAGTCAGAGTTGCTTTGGCAGCCTCAGGGGGACGTACACAATATTAGGCAGGTGGTTTTAATGTTGTTGTTAGTGTGCGGATGAGGGAAGACACCTTTAAGTGAATCACTTTTGAAATCACTGTGGGAAAGCAGGTGATCCAGAATTGACAAAGACTGAGAGAAAATTTTTTAAAAGGTTTAAGCAAATGAGGAGAAAAAAATCACTGAAAGTTCCATAGAGATTCGCAAGAGAACAAAATAGAACAAAATGAAACTGAAAAACGCTTGCAGTGATAGGCCAGGAGCTTTTTTCATCTTTGCTCAACAACATTAGTAGAGGAGATCGTCATTGTTGTTTCTGGGATTCTTCCTTTGTATGACCCAGAGAGGTGGCAGACACAAAACAATTCAAGACCATCTCCAGGAACAACAATTCAAGCTTAGATCGGCATTAAACAACTAACCCCAACAGTGCATGTTTTACCCGGTGACAAAATGTTAATGATGAACTTTAGTACCACAAATTATTTCACAATATGATGCGGTTTCTTCTCTGAATGCTCCGTCTCATTTGGCAAACAAACCTACAATAATATCTGCTTTTCCCTGAATTTGCATGACTATTTTAATGCTATTCAGGATTGCTTTTATACAGGACAACTGCCGGAATATCAAACAGTTGTAAACTTCTCAGCTGTGGCACGGCCTTTAAAGTAATGTATAGAGTTCTGTCTTCTTTACACTCAGTTGCTGGATGGTTATTCTCCACTGGCGTTCCCTGTGTGGTCAGCTATTTCAACGGTGGGTTACAGCTGCTCTGCTTTGGCTGTTTCTCTCAGGCTTCTTGCGCGTCCTGCGGTTTGGTGTCACCTATAGGTGTCTGATGCATTTGGCCGATGTGCTTGGATGGCCTGCCCTGCGGTCGCCCTCTGTTTGGTTTTCTGCTTCATGCTCAGATTAGCAGCTATCTCCACTGGGCTCTGGCTTTTCCTGGAAGTTGGCTCATTCATTGAGTATTTGCTTATGTTTTAGCATGAACTGGCACACACTTCCGCGTTCCAGATAGTCTCTGCTCTGAATGGTTCACCTCCGTGCCAGGAACCATTGTGTAGTACTTCTCTAAATCTCCAACTATTGATTTACAGTTTAAATCATGGACGGTATGACCACTTAAACCTGTATCTGATCCCTTCATACGTAAACAAATTTCAAAATCACATAATAAGGCATAATGGCATCCTCACTACCTGATTTGGAGACTATTTTGTTTCTGAACAAGTATATGACGCATTTTTGGTCACCTTGTGTGTAGGTTATGTTTTGTGTCTGGATAAGTTGCAGTCCTTCTGTGTGCACACTTACTGTGTCTATATGGTGTTTGTTGTGTCTGTGGGAGAGCTTCTATTGTCAATATATCCCGTTGCATGTGATTGCATATGCAGCAATCTCCAGTAATAATGAAGAATGCCAGGCTTGGAGCTCAGAGTTTAGCACGGGATGAAGCAATATCAGTTGCACTGCCAGACTCGAGTTAGCGATACCCCTCTGGAGGTTTCACCACACAACTCAAACATGATCAATCCCAATAAAGCTGTCACATCACACATACGGATTTCTTCCTCACAGCCTGCTCATCTCTCCAAAGCATTTTGTCAAAGTTCAGCGACATCCCTCCGTATGATGTATACAGCTTTATATCACGCTCTGCTTGCACGGCTATTCCTTTGCTAATGAGTGTATCTGGTTGCCCCGAACTGCAACGACCAAATTAGCAGAGATGATTACACTGCCTTTTTTGCAAACTTTATCTGCTAATCTCTTTTTCCCTCGGTTTCATTTACCCTCTCACTCTCTGTCTGGTTGGCAGGAATACATCATTGTCTCAGCAGCTAGTGTGTTTTAGTCTCCCTTTGAGTGATAAGTGGAACCCCTGAGATGTGCCAAGTGCTGTTTCCCAGAAGTTTACCAAAGGACGCTGCAGCACTTCTCTCGCTCCCATTGCTTTCATTGTGCTTATTTGCATTCATGATTAGTCTTGCTCTACTGGAAGTGTGGCCTCATCCCTGCGGCATGAATCCTGGGCCATTGTTGGGATTCTTATGATAAATGCGAAGCCTAGCTTTCTTGATTGGCTCTATCATTGTCTCGTTAGCTGTGATTTCCTTCATTTAAACCAGTAAACAGTGATGCAGACACTGATTTTCTCTTCTCCAGGCTGAGATAGATAGAAGAGGATGCAGATAGTCATAGACAGTTGAATGGGTACAGTTTCACAGATAGTAGTTACAAAATATGCCAAGATGTGTACCAAGAGTAGAATTAGATACTCCTGGAAACTTCAAAACACCACATCTGATGAATCATATTTAAAACTGTTCTATGACCGTATTTTTCATGACATTTTTCCCATCACATAAAAAAGCAGGTTTATAGGTTTAGATGAATGACAAAAACACAGACTGGGAGAGGAAGGGATACAGAAAAGGATATGGGTGAGGCATTTGCCTGGCAGAGACAGAGGGGGGCTAACGCAGCGGCCGCCCAAGCCCTGTTATTCTCACGAGAGCACTGCTGGTTTAGATTTGGAAGCTGAGGCAATGTGCCAGGGGCTCTTTTCACTGGGGATGAGCCACTAATCTGAGTTTGTGTCCCACTGATGGGGCTTCCTGACCAGTTGAGAATGTTGTCATCATTGGTTAATGTTGAACTTGCTCATGGGGGGTCACAGAAACCACTGCCAAGCAGCCGTTGCAGGCAGGGTAAGAGTGAGAAGAGGGGAGATAATGTTGTCATGATGTGGTGGACAGAGGTGCGGGGCCTGGGCATCATTTCTGTAATAAAGAAATCAATTATTTTGAATTTTAATCTTATTTTTTCCTTATTGTAGCACAAACAATATCTTTATACAGCCATTTTGGATGAATACACTGAGGCCTAGATTAGACAATCAGTGTCCCTCTCATGTTTGTATGGTACATATGTAGCTGGAGCCAGCTATCACTTAGCTTAGCATAGCTCAAAGACTGGAAACAGGGGGAACCAGCGTCCTGATTTTGTCTAAAACAGGGGTGTCAAACTCCGGTCGTTGAGAGCCCCTATCCTGCATGTTTTAGATGTTTCCCTCTTCTAACACATCTGATTCAAATGATCAGCTCATCATCAAGCTCTGCAGAAGCCTGATAACAATCCTGATCATTTAAATCAGGTGTGTAGGAAGAGGGAAACATCTAAAACAAGCAGGATAGTGGCCTTCCAGAACCAGAGTTTGACACACCTAGTCTAAAAAAAATATAAAATAATATAATATAAATAGTAAAACAATCCTTTCACAGTCACTAATTAACATTATATTATCACAGTTCATTTTAGAGGATCCAAAAGCAAGACACAAAAAGTGAACTGTAAAAGCAAACAATGAGCTTCCCTCGCAGAGAAGCAGTACAAGGTTGTACAAAACCAAGCTGGTAAACAAGCAGGTAGGTGAGCTAGGAGTATAAATGCTGTCAGAACTAATCAGTGAAGTGGATTCAGGTGAGCAGAGAGGTGCAGGAGAGCAGGTGTTGCAGCGAGCAGGAAAGCAGAGCAGGTGGGAGCAACTGTTTGAGATGTGAAAGTTAGATCCTGAGAACATAGCAATTAGACTAAATAAATGAATGGCAAAAACCTCAAACTATGGCAGATACATTTTGAGTTTAACAAGGGTGGTGTGGCAGTCTGTTTCTGTCTTTGTTGAGGAGTCAATCAAGACTGAATCCACTGCCAAAGTGAACAATTTTTAATCAACAGGCACAGTTTGATCAAATGTACGATACATTTCCACGCAGGGCAGAACTGAATTGCAGTGGCTAGCAATGTTGTCTCACTGCTAGAAGGTCCTGGGATCGAATCTTGGCATGTATGGAGTTTGCACGTTCTCCCAGGGTTCTCACTGGGTGCCGCGACTTCCTCCCACAATCCAAAGACATGCATGCTGAGGTTGATAGGTGATTCTAAATTGGTGTGAATGTTAGTGTGCTTGGTTGTCTGTGTCTATGTGGCCTTCTGATGGACTGGCAACCTGTCCAGGGTGTGCATTGCCTTCAGCCTCAGTCCATTTAGACAGGCTCCCTTCAGTGTGGATAGAAAATGGATGGATAGATTTCCATGTAGTAAAGGATATTTTTTGGGAGATTCAATGTACTTATCAGAAATAATTGTGTCAGAAAAAAACTCAACTAGCTTAAGTAACAACACTGTAAAAGGTGACAGGTATAGTGTCCACCCAGCATCTAGAAAAACCACCAGCCCCATACTACAAATTTCATGATTTAAGTACAAACAGACCATGGATTACATGGACAAACATGCACCGAACACTCGTTGAGTTTATATGTACACCAACCAGCCACCAAAATAAAACACCTATCAAATACTGTGCAGGTGCCCCTCATGCTGCCAAAACACATTAATCCATTTACACAGTCTTGGGGAGCTTGACTGGTAACAATATTTTGGTGTGTGGTATCACTGTATTTGCCTAGTCAGTTTAAATTTATGTCCACTTCAAGGTTGTTGTAATGCTGACAACTGTCTCCTGGGGGTCTCATATTTCTCTCTTTGTTGTATGTTTGTATTTGTTTTTCTCCTTTGTGATAGTTTTACGAAGTATTCATAGTTACCAGTGTAATTAACATATATACACTATATATACTCTAGATTCATTCTTCTATTACCGCTTTCTGTACCACCATGAGAACACTTTGTATAAATCTCCTCCATCTCCAGTGCAGACTTGATATTACCAAAGACTTGTGTTTATTTGAGCAGTCATAAGGAACCAGGTGGCTGGGGTTTGCCACATCAGGTCCATTCAGATAGTTTGTTAAGTTGTCATTGAAAAGTGTAATAAACATTCTTCCAAGCACTTTCCTGTGCTTATCCAAACAGCTTTGGATTAATGTATTATCTCATGTGGACAATCCTACAAATCTGGCAGCTCAGTAGGCAAAAACAAACAGTAGAACAGTATTTTCAACACTATTTGACCCAAGTCTGCTCCAGAGAAAGAGCGGCTACAGTAGGAGGGCTATATTTACTCCCCTGGTTCCAGCTGAGAGCCTTCTGAAAGAAACCAGTTCCTACACCACAGGAAAGGTGTCATGGTTTAGCAAGGTGTGGGCACAGCACATTCCTGGCATCACATGCCAACCCGCTGGTGGAAGCCACCCTGCTACCGGCCCTCATGCGGCTGGTGAATGGAGGCTGTTGGATGCCGAATGAGAAGTTTCAGGGATGGGTTCATGTTGAGGTAAACAGAAAGTGTGACTCACTGCTGGTCCAGACAAATGCCACCCGAGACCACAGACAGATAAGTCTGCCGCACTGTCTGTCAGCCCCAGATGATGTAACAGGAATCAGACCCCCACTCCTCCACATCCCCACCCACCCTCCACTCTGCTGTGTTTGTCATCTAACTCTGTTTTCTGACAGCTTGGTATAAGCCAGGTTAGTCCAGGCCAGTTGTTACAGAGCGCTCTATTCCTTCTTCTCTGTGCCTCTTAGTCACCTCCCAGACTAAACCAGCTGATTCCTGCTTGCCACTGTGATGCTAAAATAGTTGCATTATGTGATTGCCATCTGCCCAGCCAGACATGAGCTGTGTTCAATAAATTGTGTTCTTCTCTTTAGCATCCCAGACACCCTGCCTCAAGATGCAGATGTGAATTCAGCCCAGTGTTTGTCACGCACCGTTTTCTCCGCAGCTAAGTGGGATGCACAGCAGCCTAGAAGGTGTGGCCTTGGTGTGGTTCAGCAAAACTCACTTTATCTACACGCTTAGCATTCATCAGGCAGGTATAGGGAGGAATGCATTCAAGGCAGTCTTGGCTCATTGCACCTCAGACATCAAACCGCCACCATGCCTACCAGAATAAACATCCAGCAGAAAGGGAAAACATGTTGCTGTAGTTCCCATGGGAGAAAGTGAATGATGAAAAACCTCCTGCTGTGGTTGTGGTGGTCGAGCTGACCTCATGGAGGACTTCATGAGTTGATCACTGAAGGCAGAGGCTAGTTTGGTCATTTTGTGGCACCTCATCAAAGTGGGTGGATGCTGATATATGTTAGTGCATAGTGGATGTCCATTGTCTGCTCACCATTGGTTTCATAGTACCCACTGTGATTCTTTGAGCCACCAAACTGATCACACACTTTACCAGGATGATGTGGTGTCATATTTGAATGCACTGAATATCATTTTGTATAATTTTCAATGCATTGGGTAGGTTAATTTCCCTATACAAATCTTCAAATGCAGGAAATAGACACAATAGGTTTGTATTTAAATATCTTCTGTCTGTGTCGTCACAAGAATTTTCCCTTGCAACTTGTGGCCAATGCTGTGAAATGGCAAATTTTAACCAAAACCATGATCCCTTCCTAAACTTAACCAAGTAGGTTTTGTGCATAAACATGACCCACCAGAAATGTTAAATGTTCCAGACTTATATAGCACTTTTTAACCTTTCCTAGGTGGTACAAAATGCTTCATAATGTGTTTCTCATACACACCAATGGATGGAAGAGGTGCAGTGCAAGGGGCTTGCTTCTGCCATTGGGAACAACTTGGGGTTCTGCCCAAGGACACTTTGACGCACAAGAGGGCTGGGGATTGAACTACCAACCCTAGAACCCTGGAAGTCAACCCTACAATTAGTAGACAACCCCTTCCACCACCTCAGCCATGGCCATCTGAGAAAGGGAAAACAATAATTAATAGTGAATTAAAACAGATCTTAAGTCACAAAATAAAATGAAATAAGTAAAAAACAACGGTTCATCACAGGACACGAAACTCAGTGTCCCAGTTGAAACTTATCCTACCTTCTGTGACTCTTTTTCACTGGAAAATTTCCTACGCCTTTATTGGTGTTGAATATTGACGGGGTTGGTACAGACACCAAAGGACATCATTTGTGTATCTTCATGACACCAGTGACTTGACAAAACTGCAGTATTTGCTGCCTGGGAATCAGAACAAGCTGGATTTTTACAGGGGGGGTTAATCTACCAACGTGTTCCCTGAGCTACGTACAAACTCATATTAGAAATGGGACAAAACCCTGCTTTCTAAATGTAATCACTTTGAATAGCAGGTCTTATAAAGGTGAGAGAGTTGCTAAAGAAAACATCGGATAAGTTATCTGCTGATATGATTTACAGTAAGTAAACTGAGAGATAATGTTCAATATTGTATGTGCAATACAGCAAATCTGTCATTGCACCACGGGCAAAGATTTTAAAAGTTTTGAAAAGCATGAACCTACGTCAAGCACCTGGGACTTTTACTGGTTCACTGCAATGCTTTTTTGCTGCTGCAGACATTTTACCACCACTAGAGGTGTACAGTCTAACAGAAGACAAGTTATTGTTTTTGCTGCATGTAAGTGGCAAACATTACAACTCCAGAGATGGTCCCTATATATGGGAACACATGGGACGTGGACTTTTCAAAATATTTAATGTGGCACTTACATCAGAAGACATTTGGATAGTAAAGAAAAAAGCATTGTCTTTATTCTCTAACTTACCTTAAGTTTTTGTGCTGCTACATGAAATGTTCATTCTCCTTCATTAGCTACTTTAATTCAGAAACTTCTAACTGATAATTAGGGTTTTGATATTTATGTGAAATATCTTTAAAAGACTAGATTTTTAGTAGTACGGTTACGAGTGAATGCACGATGGGATTGCAATTTTTCCCTCTCTGTGGGCATTACTGTTATTTCTTTAGTTTGACTTAAACCTTTGCAAATAAATCAAGTTCAGCACAGACAACATACATCAACAGGCCTGAATTCCTCCTCACCAGTGTGTATCCACATCTGTGGGTGTTCATCATAATGGTATTTTTTCTTTTGCAGCTCAAGCACACACACCACTAGCACATGCATGTTTACACAAGATCGTGCCAACACTTAAGCGATGCAGTGAAAGTGTATGATATGGGCTGGAAGCAGTGACAGGCGGCTGTATGTGGGTTAGCGTTACCAGCAGGGCCAATAGGACACAGCTCTCAACACCAGCCAGCGAAGCTGCTGAGAGGGGTCCTGGAATTTACACGCATAATTATCACTCTCTGCTCTATGGCTTTAAGAGGCTCACTGTGCGTGCATGGGTGTCTGTGTGTCTGTGTGTGCATAGTTGTGTGTGGAAGGCGTACGTATGATGGTATGTGTATTTGTCTTTGTGTGGTTTTGGGAACAGTGTCACACTGAGTTGTATCAGCATCACTCACCTCTTCCCTAATTCATATTTTGGTTCGAGCCTCCCCTCTGTTTGTTTTGACAATTCGGCGTGGGAAACACAAACATACAGTGAACTGTTACCTCTCTGTTTGTGTTTTTCATACCTACATGAATCTTCTTGTATTATAAAGTATCACTTACAGGTACTGTCTTGTCTGGCTGCAACATATCATTAATAAAGTCAATGCGAGCCGCCTGTGAGGTGAGCATTAGGTTGCTTGCTCTAACACTAGGTGTCAGTGTCGTGTCTGGCTCCCATGGTGCCATCGGCACACTGTCCTTCCTGGCTTTATTACTGACTTTGAAACTCGACACATTAAAACGACACAGACAGGATAACAGTTAAAGATGCTCAGATTTCAACTTCACTCTTGCAGATCTTGTTAGGGGGAAAAATTGAGCGATGACATGGCATTGTTTTGACTATTCATTCTGCCATATTGAAAGTCTCTCATACAACAAAGAGCATCCAATAAAAGGTTATATATGTGCTTTGTAATAAAGTGTTTGAAGTTTGGTGTTTGCTGATTAGTTCATCAATTAAGCCTGTATTCTTCTCTGTTTCAAGTTTTATGAAACACCCTATAAAAAGCCAAACACATCTTTAAAACAGAATTCCTCTATTAAAACTCATTTATAGATTAATACAACTGCTTTGCATTCCTTTCAAAGTCCATAAAATAGAACCACATATTATGGCCTATTTGCTATTATGCTGTTAAAAGGAGTAAATCATTAAGCAGGGAAGTGCATGACCTGTTGAATGTGTTATTTTTAAATAGCTCATACAGTATAGCACGCTGCTTGGTTCTCTCAGTAAAGACTTTAGTGTCCTGATAAGGACTAAGGAGAAGGCTCTCCATTACAACTACATTACAGGTCAGAAAGCAAAGGAAGATGGGTCTGCAGAATATCAGCGACATATGGTAAAATCAGGGGCAGCAGACTCCTGAACTAACACGGCGAAAAATCTGACCTTTCACATTTGATCAACTTTACTTCCTTTCCTCTCTGGTTTTCTTTTTCCTTCACCCCATTTCATTGCAGCCGTTTCCTTTTTTTTTCTCGTCTTCGTCCTCATTTTAAAAAAAATAATATTTAGTTTGGAATCACAGTAGAGTTGATTTAGGCTCAGTAACTGCCGGTAGCTCAGCTTATGATGCTTATGCAGATTAGTTCATTCTGGACCAAAGGGTATTGTTACTGGAAGAAGGAAGAGGATTGGTGTTCCCGGTTTTACAAACCGATCCAGCCTCAAGGCAGCTACCTCACAGCAATTAAATGCAGCACTTTCATTTGTATATGAAAGAGGTGCTGAGCTGGTGCATTGATGGTGGTGTTTTGTGTGTGTAAGAGCAAGCAAACTCCATAAGTCAGTCATATTTGCTGTTGCATTTTTAGAACTAAAGCCAAACAGAAGTTATTTCTATTAAAAGGAAAGGCTTAGCCTGTTCATCCTCACTGCCTTTTGTTCAGCAGTGTGCATGATAACATGGATTTATCCAGAGGCCACACCTCTTCCCCTACTGCTTAGTGGCTTCATTGGACCCACAGTGGTGTTTGATGCCTTGAGCCTACCACCGTTGGCATACAGGGAAGCTGTAGTAATAAACTGACAAGGCCCTTCTCCCTGCAGCACCAGCCTTGTACTGAAACAGGTGCTTGGTGGAGATTACAGGACGTGATTATGTCTTCTTTCTCCACCCAGAACAGAGGGAGGAGAACAGCGTTGTGTTCTGCACCATCCCACTAATGTATTTTTAATTGTCACAGTCACAGGCTGTCAGCTTGTTGGGTCTTATCTAATATGAGCCTGTGAATGAAAAGGAGAGAGGAAGAGGAAGGAAAGAGAAAAGCAATTAAATCGGAATGCATCAGAAAAAAACAAGGAATTCCTGACAGTACAGTCTCCAACTTCAAGTTAACCTAAATGAAATGACACTAATGTCAAATTGTAAAGCAGCAGTGTACAACTGAGAGGACTTACTGAGAGGCTAAGGTATCTTTGATGAATGTGTGAGGGCCCGTTACAGTCCACATGACATAAATTTCCTCATCCTTAAAGTCCACAAGAGTCTACACAGACCCTTCTGCAGATGTTCACATGCAAATTTATGAGGGCAGTGCTGTGGATCCTCTGCAGTATTCTGCATGCATGAAATATGTTGACGGAGATCTGCTACACCACCTATATGGAACAAAGTCCTCCAAGCAGACTAGAATAATAGTATAATAACACTATGCATCTGTGGTGTCAGGAGTTGTCAATGTGCATCTCTGCAAGGGAGTATAATGATGCCTTTACCCAAGCCCTTATTTGTTTTTGGATAAGGCCTGAATCCTTACATCTCAGCAACTAATGACACTTTAAATTGCAGCCTATCATTAGGTATTTTAGCTGAAATGCTAAGAGCTAATAAATCCACCTTGACATAACAAAATTTCTTTGCCATGTATGTAGTTACACAGTCACTTGGAGGTAAAGGTGTGTGTTTCATTGGTCTCACACTTGAAGCATACAACATAACAAGGTTAATGTTTCTATTTTAAACTAGCAAAGAGATGTAAATGTAGCGAGCAGTCTTTTTAAGCATGAAACTTGACCGACATGTTACTTCCCTCCAGTTAGTTGGCCCTTAACAAGTCAGTGGATACACGTTTTAACTCAAATTCTAGGAAATAAGCAGAACTTTTAATTAAAAGGGAGTCCCACCAATTTTACCCATGAAAATCACAAGGACTGCTAGTCAGCCAGTGAAAACATCTTTTTATTTCCTGTTAACCAGAGCATGTGTTAAGCTTCAAACGGTCTTGACTGCCTCCTTGTTCACTTGCTGACTTTTGTAAAATAGATATCGACCAAACTGTTCTAGGAAATTCAGCATCTCAGATTATACTGTACAGAGACACAAAGAGACCTGTTGGCTGTGTAAATCTCGCACCGTGAGGTCGTGTGGTTCAGCTTTTGTTCCACGGTGATGCAGCAAGGTGTGTGACGCCAATGAGGAGGAGGGCGAACGCTCAGTCGTCACAGCCCTGAGGAAATGGACCCACGCAGCCAGTGTTTGTTTTTTAAAACACAGGCACACTTGAGGTAGTGGATAATCTTTTATCTGAAGAATCACAAGTATGCGTTCCAAGTTTGAAAAGAACGTGAGGATCCGTGTGGAGTTGGGTGCCTATACGAAGTTGCATGCTTTGCGCGTCATAGAGGAAATTGCAAGATTATGCCCTAGGACTGGCCAGTAGTAATTACTGAAGAAGTGGCCTATAATCTGTGGTCGTCCTGTGATGTGTGTGAGCATTACTGTGATTGTGTGGAGGCTGGGATGGCATTGTTGCACGTATTTTTGTGCTCTGCTAAAAAGGTTGTTTGTGGCCAGTGACATACGTATGTTATGCACTTCACACCTCACCTTTTTTATGTGACAAAAATGGGAGCTACCCTTGTGATGTGACTCACTGTAAAATAAAACAATGTGCTGAAGATATTTTGTTTGCAAAGATTTTGAATAGCAGAAACAACACACTATTATCTGCCATCGAATGGAAAGGAAATGCGGCATTAACTTTTGGACTACACAGATGAGTAAATATGAAGTTATACAATGTAAAAAAAAAAGTGTTCACATTCTGCCGAGGGAAATAAAACCCCCCTCTTAAAGTATCACCTTTGATCTCACAAGATTGCTGGCAGACGTTTAATTAATCATCAGTTTTTCTTGGCTCTTTCTCTCTTTTGCTTTCGTCACCTTTCTGCTTGGCACCCTTTCCCACATTAGGATTACAGTTTCTCTGGAATTATTAATGAATAAAAAGTTATATTTACCAGCCAATCATCATCTTTGTGTCATTAAAGCTTGATAAAAGCTATTATTTGGGGGAGAGCACCTGCTCTACCTGCCATCAGCTCCTCATGTGCTCTGTGCAGCTGCTGCCTTGGCCGGCCCATTGCTGGTTCAGTTCCAGGCCCTGCAGCCCTTTACCATCAACACTCACTGAGAGCTACCACATTATGGTTGGTGACAAATGACCCCTGAGGTCCTGGCAAATCATAATACCCCATCTTAACACCTCACAGCAGCTCATGGCAGCTCTGAACATCTTGTTCCATCAAGGCTTTGATGCATGCCAGCCTTACTAACCACAAATGGAAGCTGGGTGTTGGATGCATCTGCTGATGGTGCAATTAGGGATTTCCCAGGTAGAGACGCGAGGCCATGAGGTCAAAACTGCTGCAATTACAGCAAAAGATGACTCCTCTGTAATTTTGAGATGTAACCCCAAGCACTAATAGTTCCAAATGTCAGTAATAAGCTCAGAAGATGATACATACACTACTTCAGTCAATAGAGGCCCATGAAGTTGTTCACATACACAAAAGCTTTCCAAACCCTTTACAGCTCTTTTTTCAGTGGAGCAGCAGCTTCAGTCACATGATTTCATTGCAAACTGTCTGTTTCCCTTGCACTTTGTTTTTCATATATACATCAATTTTTATGACTCAGCCCAAACTATTTCTAACCATTTCAACTTTTATGTATGAATTAGAAATGCATATATTAATAAATGTGACCACCACAGTTGCAACAATTGTAACGTGTAACTCATGGAGGCAACAAAGACTTTGTAAGCCTCTACCATACAATGATGTGCTCAGCTCTATCAAAAGAAATTAAAAGTGGGGCATCATGTCATATCATATCTCGACTGTAACAACTAACAGATCAGACGACGTGTTGACAAGCTAAAACACTTTGCAGCAAATTTGCCATAATTCACATCCCAAAGTTTGGCCTGCTTAAAAAGTTATGTGCACCTTTCAGATTCTACAAGCATCCAGTCCGAGTGTTGTAAAACCGATTTCTATATATTGGCTGTCCATTAAATGAATAATCCAAATCAAGATCTGTATTTGCTGTGATTAATATATGGTTTTACATATTGCAAGCTTGGAGGTTCACAACCTCCCTGTCCCCTCCTGCTCACATATCTAGTTGTCCTTGGATAAGACATTGAATCCAAATTTGTTCCTCATAGCAGACCAGCACCTTGAATATCAGTTCCACCGCCACTGATGTGAAGCTTTTCTGAACTGTTCAGTTTTTGAAAAGTGCAATGTAAGTGCAGACTATTAACCACGGTCCAACAGACACATACATAGTAAGCTACTGTAGTCACATTTACCTATATTTTTGGGCCAGTGAGGTCTTCTGCTCTCCTCTCCAGGCTCACACCTTTAAAGGTGTGGCTCCACAACTCCATTGACTTGCCTCCACTGAATGCTCCACAGGTCCTGTTGATAACTTGCCATGTGTGAATACAGGGAGGCCACAGTGTTTGCAACTATGGTTTGAAAAAAAGAGGGACAGGTGTGATACATACAGAGAAATGGAAGTGTTATGTTTGACAGACGCTCATAATTTCTAATGACCTCTGTCTGTTTGAGTCTGTCCTGCACTTCCCCTCCTTTAATGCAGATTTGTCAGTCTGTCTGTTGCTAGGCTACGGACGCGTACATCGGTTCTTCCTTACTCTGAATGGAGGAGATGTGCTGCCAGATTCTGGTCTGGACTCAGAGTCAAACGTTAATGCCTGCACAAACTGACCTGCAGTAATTGTAACTTAACCTGCCAGTTTAGGAAAACCCAAGCTTTAGCCAGCGTGCACGCAGCACGTCAAAGTCAACACAGATTGGATCAATAACCCGATCGAATAACAGTCACCAGCCAGTGAGTTTACATGACTGCAGCAGTAGACTTCTACCACTGCTCTCTTGCTACCTAACACACAGGCTAATTATCACTTAATGACTTAATGAGAGCTGCGGGTTTGACTCAGCAGGAAACAACTGTTCTGTTTTACATCCAGTAGCATGCTCCTGCAGCATGACTCACTGCTTGGCTCAGCAGCCGGCTCCACGCGCAGACAGTGTACAGGTCTGCCTGCCTGTCCAACTGCCTGACTGACACAGTGAGAGATCAAAGGGGTGCGAGATTTAACAGAAAAGATGGAGTTAAGTGTGAGATTGAGTATAAGATTGCTTGTCTGTTACTGAACCGTCATACACCAACAATGCTTCTAATTGAGCGTTAACCACTAAAAGACTGTCTTTCTTTTTTAAAAGAATAATCTGATAAGCACATACAATAAGCAGTAAAGCATGGCATGAAGCCAAGCAGTTTTGATTTCGTGTCACTTCTAATTTTGGCATCACTTTTTCTCTCACTTTTTAACTGCACACCACAAGATACGTAAAGTAACTACTTAATATTTATGTCACAAAGAAACTCAAAAAGTGTTATAATACAAATGTTCAGAATAATGCCAGTTTATGATCTAAGGTTAAGTCAACATGGCTTCATTTATTTCTGTGATGCACAATATTGGATTTTGGCAGATATTCATTCATGCAAATATTTTCCATCTTATTTTGCCAAACCACACATATACACAGATATTTTTCGGCCTAATTGCAGCAAATATAAAGTCTCTCTTGTTGAGAAATTGACATATTATTATGCCTGTGATGGGCCACTGGCAGAAAAACAAGAAAACTATCAGCCCATATTGATGACGATGCTGATATAATTCTGCATCCCTGAAATTATAGTATTTTGATGATTACAGCCCTGATCCACAATATTCACTGTATGATTCACTAAACTTTAACCAGCCGAGCGTGATTGATTATTACTGTTAGGAGTTTCTTTACCAAGACCTAACTTTGAAATGCATTTGAACTAATGTTGTGCGCCGTGAAAAGAAAACTCTCACAACATATGAAGAAAAACACCCTGTCAGTCCACCTCCTGGCAGAAAAAGGAACCAGGTCAGGCAATGTTTAACCTTTAAGATTCTATAATCCTTCCTTAATGCTCGCTCACTCTTCCACTTAAATAATCCGCATGTTTGAAGCTAAGCTGACAAGATGGAGGTATTGACATGAATCCGGCAATAAAGGGCTGCCGGCTCCAGTTTGTAATTCCTTCTGAGGCCAGTTGGCTTATGCAAATAGTGGACCACCCGTTGCCACTGAAGAAGGATTAGAAACCCACTGTAATGAGCCAGGAGCAGTACTGAATGACAAGTCTGGTACAACAAGAGTATGAACTAAGATCATTTCCCCTGTCGAATACGAGAACTGGTGTAATATCATGTATCAGTGTATTTAGAAACAGCGCTCTACTTGATATCGTCTTTAATTGACACAGTGCACTTTTAGAACCATGACAGTTGTTTTTGAAGGACTTAAAGAGCCAGCATACAGTAAACAGTTAATGTTATCAGCATTAGAAAGAAGGAAAGTCATTATTTATTCAAGAGGGGATGATCATGATAAGAACCTGAATAAGTCATTGACTATTTCCAGATGATCTTACAGCGGCAATATTTGCTTTAACTGCAAAAGTACCTGACACTAGTTTATAAAAGTTAGCTGCAATGTTGGGCACTTGAAGAAAAAAGAAAGTTGTAGTCTGTTTTTATTATAAGAGTACCTGTAGTGTACTTTTAAAACTTAAAACTCATCTACAAGTCACAGAAATAACCTAATATGATTCACCCAACTATAAACCAACCCATACCACTAACTCACCCGTTTGTAATCTACAAGTGGAAAGCCGTACTGTAACAATATAGATCCATCAGCACATAACGTAAATGACTGATGGGAGCTCCAGAGTGCAGGAGTGTTGTTGGACTTGGTGGCAGTCAGGCACATCCACTCTCACTGGATGAAGGGGAGGCACACCTGCAGTCACGCCATATTTCTCTCTCATCACATCCACTGAAAAGTCATTCACAAGGACAAACACACTCCTCTTCCACAGTCAGATGCTGGATTTATGCTCATCTATGTACGTGTATCCACAGGTTTTCAATAAATTTGGTTCTCTTTCAGCATTCTGCTCTTATGAGTATGCTTCATGGAAAGAGATGCCTCAGTCTGAAGAAAAATGGCCAGTTAAACAGAAATGTAATTATTAAGTGAAGTGATGACAATTAGACACTGAAAACTCTTTGCCTCAGTCACTGACATGTGCTTTTTGTGATACATTTTCCACTGTTACCCTCACCTACAGAATACATTTTTTCACTTCCGTTGATCATAATTTTGCTGTAAACTGTTAAATTGTACACCATATGTATCACAATGTAATCCCTACAGACTGTTTCATGCTGGCTGTCACCAAACATGGAAAAAGAGACTTTTACTATGATGGTGACAGGACTGACTTAGTCAGTATTATCATGAACTAAGACCTTTGAGAATATTATTCTTAGTATTGCTGTTGGTTCTTTAAAAAAACATATTCTATATTTAAAAGGTTTATAATATTCCACTTTCGGTGACACTTTCAGAAATAACGATTTCATAGTTAGTTGCTGTCAGTATACTGGACCACATAGTTTAACATTGCTAACTACTCCGACCGCCACAACAAGCATACAGTTAAATTAATGTGAAAAAACATGTAAAAAATGTTTTGACTCGATATTTATATGTATATGTATATCTATATCTACATCTACATCTACATCTACATCTACATCTGTATCTATATCTATATCTATATCTATGTCTATATCTATATGCATAGATATACCGATCAGGCAAACCATCATGACCACCTGCCTAATATTGTGTTGGTCCCTCTTATGTCATCAAAGATGCTCTGAACCATTGAATATAGACAAGAGGACCTCTCAGGGTGTCCTATGGGATCTGGAACCAGGACATTGGCACTGGATCCTTTGGGTACTCTGGCTTGTGCAGTGGGGCCTCTGTCAATCAAACTTGTTCCACTGCATCCTGTTGATGCTTGATCAGAATGGGGTGTAGGAAGTTTGAAGGTGAAATCAACATGTTGGGCCATTGTCATGTTCCTCAACATGTTCCTGATTGTTTGATGTTTTTTCCATGTGGTGGGGTGTATTTTCCTGGGGGCAGACCAGTGATATTTGCGATTTCCATTTGTATGGGGGAGTGTGCTTGTTTTTTGGACAATGTTTATTTGGGTGTCTAAGTCTCATCAACATGGATGGCAAAATCCAAGGTTTTCCAGCAAAACACCACATAGTACCAATATGATCAATGTTATTCACTTCCCCTGTCAGTGGTCATAATGTTGTGGTTGATCAGCGTATCTATATATACATAGATATAAGAACATAAAAAAGAATAAAAGATGTTAAATTATTGTTATTTTTTTAAGTCATCTGTCAGTTTTATGGCGAGCAAAATGCTAAAAAAAATATTCTATTCCTGTCACTCCATGTTTGCTCTGAGTTCTTATTGGTCAAGATCACATTGTGGAGGGTATCATATGGCTGGTGAAAACGTAAAGAAATAACAAAAAACCTTTTTTCTTTATGTCAGCACAGCCCAGATGTGGTATTGATTATCATCAGCTATGATGAACGATACAGTTAGATACAGATAGTTGAAGTGTCAAACACTCATGCCTGCTGCTCCTTTTTCATCTTGACATCCAACACCTTTCAGGTTGGGCTATTTTTGTTCCAGTATCATGCAGTCTGAACCCTTGGGCCCCAGCATCAAGAAGTCCCTCGCAAACTCTGAAATAAAAGTATTGTTTTTATCTGGTCCTTTAAATTTTGACTTTGTTCACTTGATAAATAAACTATTGTAATTCCTCTTGACTGAATACACAGTGCAGTTGACATACTATTTTCTGTCGTAAAATAATAACAGAACGTTATTGAAACAATACTAAACAATACCTCACATTCTGCACAACTGGTAGTGAGGATTTTTGGTGAACTCTGAAACAATCATTAAATTAAATAAAATTAGCCTGTTTTAATGCTCAGGTTATTTATCTTTTTATGTCTATGAATTGTAGCTGTGGGTTTCTAAAGTTATGTTATCCTACTTCTGTTGCTCAGCAGACTGAGCTCGTGCTTGTTGGAAACTCATTTACCCTCATTCTGCAAACAAAACATAATTCCAATGGAGTCCTATTTGATTTAGCCTTATTATAAAATACACTAATGCTGCAATCCCTTGTCAGTTTCAGGGCCAGAGAAAAGCGCATGGAACTTAATGCAGTTATTACAATATGCTATGAAAGAGATTTTGGATTGCGCCAACTTGGGCACAACTTGTGACTTTGCTGAAAACATTTCAATTCAATTCAGCTTTACTTATGCAATGCCAGTTCACAACATAAGTCAAGTCAGGGCACTTCACAGAGCAAGGCCAGGACCTTACAATATTATAAGGAGCAACCCAAGAAATCCACCAATTCCCTTTGAGCAGCACTTGGCAACAGTGGGCAGAAAAAAAACTTCTTTTTAACAGGAAGAAACCTCCAGCAGAACCAGACACTGGATGGGTAGCCATCTGCCTCCACTGGCTGGAGTGAGAGGAATAGTTTAGACTAGAAAGAATATGACCAGTGAGAAACAGTCAGCAAACAAGAGAACGATAAACACTGGCCAGGTAGATGGGGCCAGATCAGAAATATGCAGCTCCGGAGCCAGAGATACCTGCAGAAGTGTACAAGGAGAGAGATGAGAAAAATACAAACTGTGAGAGAGAAGTTAGTGACATGCAGTTGTGGCATATAAATGTATCATGGGAAGTCCTCCAGCAGCAGAAGGATGGTCATAGTTCTCCTGAGACAGCTCTAACTATAAGCTTTATTATAATAGAAAGTTTTAGGCCTTATCTGAAAGTTGAAAGTTCCTCTGAACCAAAACAGGAGTCATATACACCAAACAGCCACAACACTATGAAGTGAATAACATTGATCATATTGGTACTTTATGGTGTTCTGCTGGAAAACTTCAGATTTTGGCATCCATGTTGATGAGACTTAGACACCCAAATAAACATTGTCCCAGAACAAACACACTCCCTCATGCAAATGGAAATCACGAATATCACTGGCCTACACCCACAGGAAAATGCACCCCACCACACGGAAAAACAACCATGGAACATGTTGAGGAACATGACAATGGTCCAACATGTTGATTTGACCTCCAAACTTCATACACCCCATTGTGATCAAGCATCAACAGGATGCAGTGGAACAAGTTGGATTGACAGAGGCCCCACTGCACAAGCCAGAGTACTCAAAGGATCTAGTGCCAATGTCCTGGTTCCAGACCCCATAGGACACCCTGAGAGGTCCTCTTGTCCATGTCCAATGGTTCAGAGAATTTTTGATGACATAAGAGGGACCAACACAATATTGGGCAGGTGGTTATAATGTTATGCTTGATCGGTGTACAGCGTACAGCAAGCACTGAAAACATTTTCTGCATTACTGATTACAATAATGCAGCAATTCTCAGTTTTCATGTACCAAATACTGAATGTTTAGAAACTAAAGCCCACAGCTTAGTTTCAGATCTTAGACTTTAAAGCATCGGACCACATAGTCATCTCTGACTAGTGTCTTCCTGCTTTGATTAATAATTCAGGATTGGGACCAGAACGTTAGGACACTGTGACAAATAGGCAGATCTAAAAGGTTTTGGACAGTTGTGTGTACACTTAGTGGCACGGTTAATGAGATATGTACCACTGGTTTGGAGGTGATTAAGTGTGCGTGTGAAATTATTTTGGCTCCAAGAAAATGTGGCAATAAATAAGTGAATTAGGAGACATTGGACTGCAACATGTGCCAAAAGAGAATTTCACTCCAGCTAGTTCAATTAGAGCTAAATGTGTTGAACTCTGAGTTTTAGCTGCGTGAGCCAGACAGATGCGAGAGGTGTCCTTGTAATTTTTTTGCTCTTTAATGTTTCGACTGGCAGACTCTATGAGGATGTTTTTATAGCGGGTTCATGTACAGAGCATTGGGCTGTGCTTCCCCCCAAACAGGCAAAGGGGGAGAAAGACTTGCACGCCATTTTATTTGTGTTTGCCTTCGCCTTGGCTTCTTGTGAGGCACATTTTATGATGCTGGGTGAATTAATGTCTTTGTCATGCCTGCGGTCGAGCCTGTGAGCTCAGCATGCACTCTGTATTTTGTTTTGAACATATGATTAGCAAATAAGCAAATGTTATGCTCTTGGCAAACACAAAAGCAATATTTTGCTTTCTGAGAAGGCAGATTTATTTCTGGAAAAAAAAGTACAGTGAATGGTTGAATTTCAGGAAATAAAATGACAAAAGACAACCTAACCACCTGCTCTTAATTTTACTGGAATATGATCAAAACATGGTTAGCTAATTGGGGACAGATGATCTTAATGTGCAATCTGTATTTTGTTAAAAACTCCAACTTAAAATGGACTTATGCACTTCTTAAAAGACCAGCAAAGCCTTTCAACTGTAACAACCCAGTATGTTGTGAATTAGTGCTCGGATGCCAAATTGAACCACAAGGCAGTCCAGCACTGACCTTTGAACTCAGCTATACCAACCAGCTTGATGCTGGCACTCCCTTTTCTTCTGTGCTGTGCCGTGTCTGTGTGGGTGTCCATTCATCTTGCTGTGGTTTCTGTGAGGATATTGGAGGCTGTCATGCAGACATGCATGGGAAAGGTTTGTCGTGGCCTCATGTGCATTTATTCACGGTAACACAGGGTTCGGGTGTTTTATTTGGGTTTGCTAAACTGCAGGACAGAGTTCATGAACCTGCAGCCAGGATTTAATTGGTAAACACAATTGTGTTTTCAAAAACACATTTTATGGCTGTCAGTGGGGCTGCAAGGAAAAAGAGATGCGTATTTATTCGCACATTAGCTGTCACGGCATATTTTGCATTTGCTATAAATGTGCCAGCAGTTGTAAGGGAACTCATAAATGATATTAACTGTGTATAAACAATTTTGATTAGTTACTCATGCTTCAAATTAGCTTTTACTTGGATATGTACTCTTGGATTGTTGTTTTAAATCAAGATGGTTTTGAAACCCCCAACTTCGCTCCACACACACACACACACACACACACACATTCATATCCTTATGGAAATGTTGTCAGTGCACATATAGTTTTGTTCCACTCCTGCCAGGTGTGTGGAGCTCCCCTCCTGCTTTTTGTAATGTTTAACTAGCTGTTGTGACTGTTTTAGATGGGAGGGGGGTCATGGGAAGGCACAAATTCAAGAGTGGGGAAACACACTCACACACACACACACACGCACTGACATAGCTACATGCGTGCTAGACGATACTCGCACTCATATAACACACACTCTTTACTCTAACAGCCCTGAGGGATTAGTAATGGTTTCTTGGCAGCGAGCCGGGCTTCTAGCACCACTCATCATTGGGATCCCATATCGAGGGGATTTTCACTTCACCTCGCTGTGTTTTTCTTGCACTAAACAGCACACGCTAAAAGATGAGTGATCATTGTAATCACGGTAAAACATAAGAGGAGTTCAAGAGAGGACCACATGTTTGTCTAGATGTGGTTATAAATTGCATGCGCCATATTTCTGATTGCGTGCATCCATGCTGCTTTCATTACAAATCCACTAATGGTTTTATAGCCGCCGGTCACCATGGCAGCGCTGGAAGCCAAAAGAAGTGCACCCTGGGAGGACAATATGAGTTTGTTGAGTGTCTTCAGGATTAGGACCACAGGGCTATTTTTCATTTCGCTTTTGGGCCACCAAACAAGGGAGTAATGGGGAGCAATGCCTCTCCTAGAATCTAATCTCCCTTCAGCACTTGAGGCCAAGCAGCAGAGTGGGAGGATAGTGTGTGTGGGTCTCGCTGTGAGTGTGTGTGTATTTGTAAGAGAGTGAGTGAGGACCAGATGATGCATGCTAACAAGTGCAGCCACTGAATATTAAAGAGAGTCCTTGGTTTCACCAGTGCTTCGACTGAGGAGAGCATCAGCATTCATGACACGTCCGCAGCTGAAGAGCAACACACAAACTGCTACTTTAACTTATTTCATTAGTTTTTTATGTTTTCAAGCTGACGCATAGTATTCCAAGAAGTTTTTTCTTGTGGAATTCTTTGGTTAAAGGGGAATTCCAGTATTTGTCAACCAGTATGTTATTATCATAGTTTTGTCCATTATGACTATTAGTCAAATTCCCCGTCTAGTTTGCAGAGATTAAGGAAACATGGACTACAATGAGAAAGACACTGACTGAAGCAACTAATGAGTCGGAAAATCCCTCGATGTCAGCTGATCTATTTTCAGTGCACCTTGTTTGTTTACAGTAATGTGGGTCAGTCTTTGACTTAAAATAGGAGCCAACATGAGGAGATGCTTCATGTTGTGTGCTGGTTTCCAGCACACAAGGCAGTTCTCCTTTACTGTCACCTAACAAAGGGAAAACACCAGTTCTGGGTTGCTTGTTGGCTGTTGAGCAGTTTGTCACAATAGTTAGAGGGATGATTCGTGTTTTTGCATGTGGGAAACTTGCACTGGGGTTTGCATTTCTCAAGTTGCTACAGTAAGAATTTGAGAAATGGGGAATGAGGGCCTTCCAAAGCAGTCAACTGTCAAAATTTCCAGGTCACAAGATGGTTTACAAAATAGGAGAAAATTAAATCATTTGCTTTGAAATTTGGCTTATTTTTCAGATTCCTTTCTAGTCATTTGTTGTTTCTTCTAAAATATAGCATGCAGTTTCAAGCAGTGGTGTAAAATAACTAAATACGCTTACTGAAGACATAGTTGTAGTTTACTTGAGTATTTATATTGTACCTTTTACTCAACAGCATTTATTTGATAACTTTAGTAAATGGTTACTTAGTATTTTTAGATTAATAATACAAAATATAGTCAGCAAATATATTATGATTCATTATTATTATTAGATTAAGATAAAACTTTATTAAGCCCCAAGGGGAAATTGCCAGCAGTAAATAAACATATATTTTTTTTTAACTCTACCAGCTGCAACTAAAATAATGAACACAATAATGCTTTATCAAATATAATTAAAAATATATAATACACTTTATTCTAAAATAAACCTTTCTACAAGAAGACTACTTTTACTTTTGGTACTTTAGGTATATTTTTATGCTAAAAGTAAAAAGAATTAAATGCAAGACTTTTTCTTGTGACAGAGTTTCTACACTGTATTATTGTTACTTTTACTTAAGTGCAAGATCTGAGGTCTTCTTCTGGTTTCAGGAGCCAATCTGACAGACAAAATCAGCTTTTTTAGATCACGAACAACTCCTAAACATTTCCTAAAGGGTTGCTGACACCTTCTACATGCATTCTTTCTCATTATATGATAATTTCATCAATTGTCTAATTAGGTTGTTAGATAAAGCCACTACAGTAACATGTGAGATGGGGTCAGTTGCGTCATCCAAGCTGTTGTGTCATCATTAAAAGCTGATATGTCAGCGCTGACATCTTCAGGGACACAGCACTGAACAAACTCATCCCAAGGCAGGAAGACTTATGAGCCTCAGCCACCACTTACTTCTGTGTGGTTCTTCCAGCCAGGTGGACTGAGTGGTTACCTGGGAGAAAGAAGAGCACAGCGCACAAAAACATACAAATGCACCTGCGATCGCACACATGCACACACACACACAAACATGGCCATGCGCATCACGCTTAATGGTTTCAGTGGAAAGCTGCCAAACTCACCGAAGATCTCTCTCCTCTTCTCCTCTGTGTTCCCTCCATCCCTCCCACTTTCTAGTCTCTTTCCTCCCCCATGACCATCTCTCTCCATCCCTTTCTCTCTCTCTTTCTAACAGCGTATGCTCTTAAACCCTCCCCCCTCCCCCTAACAATTCACCTTCCTTACGAAAGAAGAGAGAGACATGAGAAATAACAATCTGTCATGATACATGGTGTGCCACACACAGAACAGGCCTGGAGACACAGCACCATCTTATATCATCCTTCCCATTGCCTAAAAGCACTTCAAGAGGAGCTCCATTTTATTCTTTGGAGTTTCTGATTTAAACACAGAGGTCGTGAGTAAGGTTACTGCAACAGGCTTGCACAGAAAGCGAAGGGGGAGACCGGTCAGGAATGTGGGGGAACGTCTTCAAATTGATAAAAGTTGGTCTTAGGCCATTCTGCCCACGCGTCAGATGGATTTGTACTTCACTGTGTTACATTCTCTTTCTGCACAGACATGTTTTAAGATGCAAGCGATAACATACAGGGCTGTGGTGGGTGGGCGGGACTGATGTCACAGGGATGCATTTAGTGGGCTGTTAAAACGTACTGATAATGACCTCCACTGGTGCAGATTAGTGTTTAAGCATTACTAGGTGTGATATAATATCAGTATTTGCACGAGGCTTAGAATTAGTGCACACAGTCGTACTCCTTTAATGCTCTGGTCATTGCTTTTTCAAAGAAGATTACACCTTGATTGGTTATCTGTGTGAAAAGCTGTGTTACGGAACACAAAACAGATTTAGAGTAAAATGAGAAAAGCTGGTTTGGCCTATTTTTTTTAAGTCACTCACAATCTTTTCTGAACATTATGTTTTAATATACCTTAACCACACTACTAAATTAAATGCATGGTTGCAAAAAAAAAAAAATCTAATCAGATTTACTGATTTAGTTAACTAGTTAACATTATTTTGATGTGTCGAGCTGACATGATAATAGTAATTCTGTGTAATTTCTGTTAGTTGATTAATGAAATTGGGTTGATAACTTTTTAATTTTTGCTTGGCCTTGATTTTTTAGGTCCTCTGGACAATTTCAGACAGTTAAGACTGGTAATTAAATATATCATTGATTACAGAGGAAAAGCTATTTCCTCTAACTCAGTGTAGTTTGTTGGTTGAACAAATCGTAGTTGAAGTTGTCTTAGCTAAAAAGGACTAACACAAACTGTAAATTCAGCCTAACCATTACTATTTTTTAGAGTGCATAGTTCCTTAACCTTAAAGTCTCTTTCCAGGTCATTAGTAAAACCCCTAAAAACTCATCTTCATGTGCCAAAATGATATATTTGAAGTCATTTTCCATGCAGATAAAAGTCCTGCCTTAAAATGTATCAGATGAAACTTTCCACTGTTGCTTTCTCTAGTATGTTCACATCTTCCAAGTCTCTCTCTCCACCCACCCTTCCTCTACTCGCTGCAGCTCCAGCACATCTGCTCACTTATGAGTCTGCTCAAACACCATAAAACTGTTTTGTGTTAGCAAGTTCTAATGTTTGAGGAATTACCTGCTATTTGCTCAGTCTGAGAACTTATTCTGAAGGAGAATACACAGAAATCCAGATCCTGTAAGCAGTCAGAATGTGATCCTCAAGTATGTTGTCCCTGAAAACCCTGCAATTGTAAGGCAGCCTTGGTGTTTACTGCTTATTTCACTGATGATGTTTCTATGAGGAT
This sequence comes from Dascyllus trimaculatus, assembly GCA_024666655.1. Classification (NCBI taxonomy): domain Eukaryota; kingdom Metazoa; phylum Chordata; class Actinopteri; family Pomacentridae; genus Dascyllus; species Dascyllus trimaculatus. The sequence goes on from CM045448.1 coordinate 25,508,392, forward strand.
GTAAAAAATACCATATGGACATGTTAACAATGTTAAAGCATAGATTTTTCACCTCACCTCACCTCACTTTAACCACATAACTGAAAAAATCAGATATCGTTGAGAAAAAGTAAAAACAGTTTGAATCATCCAATATCTGTATTGTCTAGAGATAAAGTTAAAATTATGGTAAATTACTGTCTTTGGTTTTCCTTGGATCATTGATTGTGCTTTTAAACCAACAAATTTGACTCCTAATCCCAAAGCACTCACCAATCTGGCATAACAATGAGTTCTTTTAAAGTATGATAAACTGTTTTTAAAACATTCGCTTTTCATTGGCTGCAACAGTCAGGCTTCATGGCGCCGGCCAACACTGATTTTTCCACGTTTCAGCAGACATTTGATGTTTTGAACACGATGTGACTCGTTGACAAAGCAAACAAACAACAGGTCAGTGCTGTAGCACTGCTTTAGTGACTAAGAACAGCAGTGTTTCAGATTACAGATGTTAGCTTGTTTGTCACTTCAAGGTTTTTCCATCCTTGGTGTGCACTTGCTAACACCCCATTACTAACAATCAAAGCTTGTGTTTCTTGATTTGCATTGCAGTCAAGAATGTAAAGTCTCTGACATGCAGCAGGTTTTTTTTTCCAGGGAGATCAATGAAACGAAGGGCTGTGGATGACGCAGGATAAACTGAATCAGATGTATGTGGTTTTGATCAGGAAGTTGAAGGGGAGCGACATGGAATACTTCCTCTCCCCATTGTAATACATGGATCTCGTCTTTCGTAACACATAATGCGCAGACACAATGAGAAACAAAGGCCATATAATAGATGCTTTGATAGCACTACAAAAAAAAAATGTATTGTTGTTTCACTGCTGCAACACATCTGTGGACTTTTCCTCTCCTCCAGATGTTTCTTGTTTTGAGCTGCGTGAAGTTTCAGTCAACAATTTTTGCCCATAAAAATGACTTTTTGATCTTGCATCTTTAGTTTCACATCATTCAGGGTCTGATAATGAATTTCACATTACACCATACTGATCCCGAGTGTGGGTTTCATTGGATAAGTATTAGAATTTGTCATTCAGCAGCAGTGTTAATTTTGCAGCCCAGTTTCGATAATGAACATTTGGATTTTGTATGGACTTATTTTTATTGCCACAGGGTTACGTCAGGTCTTATTTTGGGTCTTTCATTGTGATTGAGGAAAGTTGCTTATCTTTTGTTGTGTCTCGCAATTGAGTCATTGTGTTTATAACACAGTCTTCAGTGCTTAGATCCTTTTTGACAAGCATGATTTTCAAGTTGTAATACAATATCTTCATCTTCATCAGACAAAACTAACTTGACAGATGATGACAGCAGCTCAGTTTGGGCAATGTTTGCTTTTAGTGCATGAATAAGGTTGCACTATAACAATACTAGAGAAAACAAAAAGCAAAATTGTTTATTTCCAGCCAGATTCATATGCTTAGATTCATTAAAATCAATAAATACACAGCTGCATGTCATTATAAAACACAGCTGAACCACAAAGTATCAGACAGTGAATGTACATAAGCTCTATTTCTACTTGCTAATGCCATTTGTTTACTAGTCAGTTGATGAATTTATGATTTACTTGAATAGGTAATCAGTGATAACCTATTTACCTACCTAATTCTGTCAGAATATCACATCGACGTGCGGTGGTGCAAAATGTCATCTAGGTGTGTACAGCCTCTACATAAACCTCTGAGGTTCTACTACTGAGCATCTGAGTGGTCGTGGTATTTATCTCAAGTGACTTTATATCACAAAACAGTAACTTTCCAATGGTTTAATGCAGCACAGTTCACATCTAACACGCCTCCTTGAATGTCCACTATGTCCCATAAGTTATGGAACACTTTGATTTCCAAAAATGCTGCTTTTAGTTCCTTTTGTTGCAGCCAACCTTTAAAAAGAATGCTCATTTTTCATTGACTTAATTTATGTGTAACAGGTTCCTGTTTTGGATTATTCATCACAGAGGAACACATAAATCTTGTAATATCACTCACAGTGGCCTTCAATACGTTTTTTTTTTTAAACTTCTGCCATCAAACTGAGAGTTTCCAACTTCTCATGCTCGGGTTCATCTAAACTCAGGAGGCAAACCGCAAGTTGGGTACCAGAGAGTCATGTGTAGAACGTGTTTTGGCCAGGTCATAGGTTCCCTTGTCTTCACCGACCTGTCTGGAGTGGACACTTCTTCACCTCCACCCTCCTGCTTCACAGAGCCCCAGAACCCCAACAACACATAGGATTAATCCATATAATAAAGCGGGTGGCTGAATGGGTTTTGTAGAGAGCAGAAAGGAGGTAATGCTCTGTGTTTTCTAAATGGGGGAGCAGAGGGCCTTTCAGAGGGAAAACATGCTGATTACTGTATTGTAAAATGGCTTTTGATTCCCCCTGCCTGCTTTAATCCCCAGGACACAACAGTGGCCCTGTCTCCCACCAATGGCAATTGAGCCTCTAAGAAGACTTGTATTACCAGCAAGCAGGGTTTAATTGTGAACTCAATCAGTTATTAAAGAAGCCAGGGCCTGCTGAATTGGAGACTGGTGGGCCAGTCCTTCACTGCTTTTGACCGTTGCGGGTCTTTCTTCCTAGACTGTGGTTCGTAGTTTGTTGTTTGCGGTGCATAGGCCTGGGATGAATACAGGCTCCCCACTATAGAGTTCTTTCTTTTCCCTCCTCCCTCGACGTTTTTCCTCCTCTTCTCCTACTGGCTTCCAGGGAACGCAATTATAGTGTGGAATTTTATGGGAGGATGGAGCAGTGGCGGGGAGTGGAGGGTGAGCAGGCCAGCGAGGCTATTATCCGTCCCATAGGGTTGAATGGCTGGCCCCCCCTCAGCGAACACAAAAGGAGTGGTCAGAGCCGAACTGGAGAGCGGCCCCATCTCAAGAATGGCAGCGATCAGCGGTGACTGGTTCCTACTGGCTTTGCGCCTGAGGATGTTCACCCCGAAAAAACCTTTGGTCTCCATAAAGACATATTTCATCATGTTCTACATGTTGTATCTAAGTGTAGGTTTAGGGTTTTTTTAAAAAAAAAAAACTATTTTCTACATTGTTTTTTACTAAACCAATGATTTACTCAATCTGGGGGTCAGCAATCCCTGCTGAATTAATCTAGGAGGCCACAAATGTATAGGGAATAAGAAAAAACAGGCTTGTTGTACATTTTGTTGTTGCTGTTTTTGAGTGACTTTTGCATTTTTTTGCAAATTAAACAATATATGAAAGAAAAACTGATGCTTACGTCCACACACAAAGGATATTCTATGTGATGGTGACAAACATCTGCATGACACTTCTTTTAAGGAATGACAAGCCAGTAAGGGCAGTTAAGGTCAAAATACTGACTGTGAAAAAATTCTGATCATATGTTATAAGCTCTTAATATCATCTTCTGTGACACTGTAAATGATGACTGTACAGTAGTAGTGTGATGTGATGTTAAAGAACTGCAAAATGTCTTGTGGAGGTGGTCTGGATGGATAATTGTGTATGACTTTGACATTGGAGACTACTGCTTGCTTTTTGTCTCTGACTAAAAGTCAGCACTGTTTTCTTTAAACCGTTATCGTTATTGTTCCAAACCATAATTAAGTATCTATGATTCCTACACGCAACCCAAGTTTTAGTGGTGACTGATGAGAAAACAGTCATATGAAACAGTTTTGTTATGGTCATGAGTTTTTTGGATGGCACTGACAAAAAAGGTCACACTGGTGATAGGCGCTCATAGAGTATGTGCTGCTTTGAACGGCAATGACAAATGGCTTGATTTGTCATTTCATTTGAATGAATTGTTAAAAATATCCCGAAGGGCCACAGTCATAGTCATGCCTATGCTAATTTATGAGGGAATGCTGTTACACAATTGTAGAGAGATCATTAGAATATTAAAAGATTAACACTGTTAGACATTCTTGGCACCCTCAAGTAAGCTTTGGTCACTTTTTAGGCCAGCAGTAAAAAAAGCTACATGTAAGCCAGTACATCTAACACACATATTCACTATTTAGACACTGTCCAAAACAGAACAGTAAAAGTAGCACAAAATCCATTCCACACACCATAACAAGTGAGGACAAACAGGGCAACCTCTGCCTCTATTTGATGTTCAACATTTCAGACAAACCTTAAAGAGAACTCCCAGGCCGCACTCTGTTTTACCTCAGCATTCCTCGCCATCCATCCGCCTAGTTCTCCATCACTGGACAATAGTAGATTGAGGACACCCTGAGCAGGCTAGCCTCTGTGGGGCCTGTGCGCTGTGTGCCAGTATGGGTAAATAGAGGTTCTTTAATATCCGCCAGGGGGGATGAGAGGTGGGAGTGGGGTCAGGGTATGGAGCTCACTGAACTGGCAGCCATGCAGCCCATTGTTGCTGTTTGTTAACAGGTGTGTGTGTTTAAATGGGAGTCTTTCAGTGGAGCTGCTACACGAGCCCATGGGGCCCAAGCACCTCTCACCCCCTCACAGTGTTCTCATCAATGACAGCTTTTCAGCCGCCTGGGGAGGAGGAGGAGGAGGAGAGGAGAATGATGAGGCTGGCTGAGAGATTAGAAGTGAGGGGACAGACTGCACTACAGTACATAGTGTTTAGCAGGTACATTACAGTCGGGGAGACTGAATTTCAAGCCGTATGGGAGGGATGGAAACCCATAGATGAACACCACCTCATGCACACATCCATTTGCATACACAATACACATACAATACACTGATACAATAGTTCCTTATCTTGGGTAATAAAAATTATTCTAGGTCCATTTTATCCTAGCTTTGGATATACACATAATAATAGAGTGTACTAAATGGGCACAGTGGCTTCCTAGAGTTGCAGTGAGGTTACCTTGTTTGGCACCATCATGGCTTACAAAGACCAAAAAACAAATACCTGTGCTCACTGGCTGTATTATGGACAGACAGTATGTTTCTGTTACATTTTGACACTGTAAGTGAGAGAAACTTAAACACAAACCTCTCAGTTTATAGACTGTGCTCTCTGTGATTTGCATTGAATGCCTAGAGATTACTTGATGAATTCCTTCTTCACAATACAAAGAATTGTATGAATCATTTTCACAGGTATTAAAAGAAAAATAAAAACAATTTTACACCTTTAAAGCTGTAAATAAACAGCGCTGAACACAGTATATATCTGTAAGTTTAGATCAATTACTTGGCAGATGCGGTCACTGAATAAGGAAATCATTGCAAATGCATGGGCACAGATTATAAGTAAGGAATCACTGATCATAAACTGAGAGTACAGATTTACATGTGGCTCTTTTTTTGTCAGCTGACCCCCAGTGTTTTAAGTGTAATTGTGTATGTGCATTTTATTCACCTTTGTATGAACATTTTCGGGAGGGCATGATAAGATTGTAGTATTCATGTGTGATAGAGTGTGTTAATACAACAAGGGTTGCCAGTTTGGATTCCAAACAAACAAATTAGAATTAATAGCAGGTATGTTTTTTCTTAATTTGACAACTCTTCCACCTCAAACAAGCATGAAAAAAATATTTGCTTCAAGTTTTCTGATTTTTTTATGTACAAATTGAAAAATGCACTTAGAAACTGGTGGAAAACACTGCATGGATTAAAAAGCCCTACGCAGCTGAGAGCTCAGTTTGTTTGTTTATTCCCCACATCTCCTGTTCATCACTATGTCACTGTTTAAATAAATGTTAAATGTCACAAAATATCTTTGATTGATACTAATCAACTCAAATCTGCGTACTTCCCCAAAATCTTACTACATTTTATTATTTCTTTAAAACTCTGAGCTGCCCATTCACAAACGCTTTCATCTTCGGGTCTTTACATTGCTCCTCTGTTGACACTTTGCAAAACTGTTTCACAGTTTGGCATCTGCCATCACTTTTTCCTTCCCATGTCACCCCTGCCTGTGACACACCAGGGCCTATGAAAAAAAGGTCAAGTCTTACGCATTTTCACCACGCGTGTATCAGGAAAAATCGTTACCCTGTGGCTGTGGAGTTTAAAAACAGAGGGTAGCAAGTCTCCCCCCGCTATACTGGGCTGTGTGTTGAGGATTACTGTACTGAAAGTGAGGCAGAGAGAGAGAGACAGAGGGAAAGCTGTGTGAACGATAACCTCGCCACACTGCTCCATGGAACCCTGCCCTGTTAATAGTTTCCACCATGGGCAAGTGAGGAGGAGACCGAGAGAACAAGGAGGACAAGGAGGAGGAGAACGAGGGGAAGCAGTGGAAGATGCTTCCTGTGTGGCTGGATGGGTGCTGGCCACACCACGGAGAAGGAAGCTGCCTTGGGCACTGTGGAAGAAGTGATGAAAGATGCACTTTCCTCCTCGTGCAAATAAAAACGGGTTTATTGTCTCGTCAACATGCTGCAGCCATTTGGCTTCATTTGATACTATGATTATGATGTTTTCTTCAGCTACTTACTACATAAACATGTAGATGAAGTTTTTTTTTCTTCTTTTTTTGCATAGGGAGGAAAGTTCAATTTGATTAACGTGTGTCTTTCAAGCATAATATTTGTGCTGGCAATCTGAACTAATGTTTGTTTTTTCTCCGTTCTAAATTGGATCGAGTTGGGTCTACTTTGGCCTGATTTGGTTTGGCCTGGTCAGAGTAGATCTGATTGGTTTCCAGGTTGTGTGTTTCACCGTGTGTCAATAAAGGATCAGTCTGTCAACATGGCAGCAGCAGAGGTCCAATCCCTCCCTTAAGTAGACTTTGCATGAGCAAACAAATCCACAAATATGCTGTGTTAGATGCTCAGATGTGTCAACAGTTTAGAAAAGGCTGACAGATTACTTTTTTGAGTCTGGATATTGTCCTGTGTCAGTTTTGAGTCTTCAGCTGTGTTTGAATGATATTTGTTCTTGTGATTTCTTCTCTTTGCCTTCTCTCTTTCTCTTTAACTATGCTCGAGGAGTACCGCTGACCTGCGTTGGCTTTTAATATACATTATAGACAGTTAACTGTACAAGGGAGTTACATTAGATGGCAATATAATTATAGCACACTCAATTTTAACCCTAACATTTTTGACTGTGACACATTAAGCGTGAAGCAAAGTGATCCACCCGCTTTCCAGAACTCACCCAATTACACACTAATGAATCATGGAGCCAAGTGTTCCTGTCCTCAGGTGGTGAGATATGATTTTGGTGCCCGAGCACAAGACAAAAACAAACTTCTGAGGCCTGCAACGCCCAAGTCACCACAGGCCTTGGCACTGTCAGGCCTCAGTGGTAGAACAGTACAGTGTAGTAAAAGGCAGCTATGCATTACAGATTATACATGTTGGCAGGGCCCCGCTGATACGGCGGCTTGAGGAAGCCGTCCACTTTCTCCCTTGGGGAGATGCTTACCCTGGGCAGAGCAGTTTTTCCTCTATAGGGAGAAACAGTCAAGACATGTTTAAATGCTTCAACCTAAATAGAGACGAGTATATTTAGGGTGAGTCAACATCCCCTGAAAACAGTCCTCCATGCTTGAGTTAGCAAACCACACGGGTCTTTAACATCTTTATTGTAAACTACACAGAGGAGATCTAATTCCAGGAAACAAAGGCTAGGGTCAAATGAGTATTACATCAGACATACTGCTGTTTTTATGGAGATAACTGGCTGCAGACATGTAAATTAGAGCTCTTGGGACTATATATGATGTTCAACATAATATAGCATTACATAACAATTTACTTTAGTAATAGTCTTTACCAGTAAACTCTTCACTACAGCAGACAGACTGAATTCATGAGCTGGTTGTTAGGCTAAAACTTTAAAGCTTAAATCAGTGTTATAATTTTACCAACTGAGCGGATGACTATACATAATGGGAAAGGTGTTGGTCATAGGAAAGAACCCACAGAGGATTATCAGTACTTCAGCTTCCCTTAGTTCTTGAAGAATCTTAGTCTCTTTCACCTTATTGTTTTTCCCTTATGGCCCACAATGTAACTGTTACTGGTTCTGTCTTACTGCTTGTAATAGCATCATTTCCAGATGCAACAGCCATTTTTTTTCAGCAAATAAAAGAGAAGAAAGGTGCTCAGGAAAACCAACTGTATACCACCTTTGCAGCACCAATGACAAACTGACAAAGTTAGCAGCTAAATGGTGAAAATAGTGTAGCATTTGGCATTCAAACATCCAGATTTTTCTTTCAGAAGTTGGTTGAGACCAAAACAGGGCTAAAAATGAAAGAGAAAATTTGAGTTACCTTATGAGACGCACAACTTTAATTGCTAATTAACTGCTGGATGCACAAAAAAAGCATTGGTTTATTAACATTTTTTAGCACAGCAACTTTTTAAGGTTATAAGATTTTACAGCACCTAAGAGGAAAGAAACATGGGCATCAAGGTTTTAGGAGATGCAAACAAATTAATATGTTAGAGGTTCATTCTTGACGAAAGCACATCTTTGATAAAATATTCAAAACAGACATCGGAGCAAGGTCCACTTGCTGTAGAAAGCATTGAGAGTTTAGAATATTTAATCACAAATTTTAATTCAAGTTCTTTGTTTTGTATTGCACCACAAAGGAGACCATATTCAAATGCAATGTCAGTGTGGAAAATGAATCAATTTCAGTGTCAGTCACTTTTAATTACACACAGCGTGATGATTCGGCTCCCGACTGTATAAAATCTCAGGGTTCCATTTCTCAGGGAAGACAAGTTGCATTATTTTAAAATTGGTCACACATCATTTGTCAGAGGGCAGATCATTTGAAGACAATAATCATATGACAGAGGTTTGTTGGATGGAGTAGCCACATGGAGGGAGGACAGAGAGACCTTGCAGTGACCCCTGTGACTGATCTTCATATGGATCCCAAGCCTTCATCTGTGGAAAACATGTGCAACAATTGTGATTCGGAATAACATGCCTTTGAACTGCATTTTGCTCTGGAGCGCATGCTGAAAACAAGAAGAGGGCTTCCAAAAAAGACGTGCACTTGAGGAGTGGCGGGACTTCAGATTGACAGCCTTTGGTTTTGTGTGTGTTTTTCTAGAGCATCTGTCTTCCTTCTCCGGCTCAAAGAGACAAGCCGGAGGAAGCATTTTGCTCCTCTCCAAGGCCTTGAATGTGGGGAGGAAATCATCCGCACATTGCGTGAGACCAGACCGTTGTTCACTGGTGTCTGTGACAGCACTCATCAGCACGGCATTAATTAGGGATAAATACAAAGCATAAACAATAAACACGTGACCACAAAAGCCACAACTACCTCCCATACCAATTGAGGGCCTCGCCAAAGAAAGTAAATACAATAATCTTTTCAAGATTAGTTTCCTCCAAACTAGCCAGAGAGCCCAGCTATATGGGGACTTAAGTGAAATGCATTATTCAGCACACAGGAGTGTAAGGATGTCATTCATTGGAATCAAGCAGACCAGCATTAGATTGTGTTTCACATGGCAGCTTGGCAGGATCTCACTGCAGATGTGCAACTTGGCATGTCGTGTCAATTCTAAAATAACCTGTTTTTGAGAGCTGTGGGTCTGGGTCCACGTCTGAGTTTTGCTAAAGCACCCGTTGGAGCTGATTTGTATGTGTTTATGGAGAACTGTGTTTAAATAGTTCTGCCTGTGTGTGTGGGTGTGTGTGTGTGGTTGAATGGGAGTAAGTGAGTGCGTGCAGAGGGGGGATGGTTGAGGGGACAGCTGTAACGGAATCACTTCATAAGTGAAATACCACTCCCTGTACAATAGCCAGCCACAAACCAGAGCTGTGGTGCAAATGTTTTTCCAACATGGCATGGATCTATCCCTGCATACTGAGATTAAAAAATGCATTTTTCACTTCCTCCAAATGAGAAACCAGAGAAGGTTATGACTGGTACACTCCAGGTTTGGGGTCGCAGATACACTTCATTCAAACAATTTTGGAGTACGCTGGCTGTTTTTGTCAGTTTCAAAGTCCTGAGTTTCCAGTACAGGAATAATGTTCACACTGCTAGGACCCAAGTTGATGATCACATATGTCTTCCCTGCTGTTTCACCTTTTCATTTTGGAGACAAGTTTACTGAGACAGGCTTCAGAGTGCCTGTGTCAATGAAGACAGTCTATTGAAGGGCAGATAAAGGGTGCTAAAATGCATTCGTTCTACATAGTTTCACATGCTGAGAGCTACTTTGCATCCATCACCCTGAAGGGTTAAGATTCAATAGCCTCTCACCCTGAATTTGCAGAATGGCCTTATTGAGGAGGCTGAGGGGATGAACTACATTCCAGAGGCCTGCTGGGAGAAAACAAGATGGCCGTGTGTGACATGTGGCTTTGTTGGCGGCCGAGGGATGTCTCTCATGGCCATCAGGGTGTCAGAACCAGTTACCTCTAATCGCTCCTGATAGGCAGAGAGTGCCCGGGCACAACCGCAGGGCCTCGTGATTCAAATCACAACTGCTTACAAAAACGCACCATGACCACACATTGACAGATTAACATTCCGCATGTTTAACTCATATCTCAGGAGCTGTGAACAAGCGGTGGCAAACTCCCTCCCAGATTCCAGATCACATTGTTCGACCTTTTTTCCCTCGCGCCCTCCATGATGTGAACCTGAGGGAATGGCAGCGCTGGAATGTCCGAGACGGAATTCCTCTGAATGGCCGCTTGACCTGACTCACCACTTAGTGTCAGCACAAGGAACACAATCATTAACAACTGGACCATGGCGACCGCCAACTAGAATGGCTGCTGTGACCCAGGCCTCATGACCTGTATGGCCACTTACATACACAGGCAGGGAAATCCTATGGCCCCTGAATCTGCCATTAGCTCTGACCTTGCTGTTACTGTGATGGAAGGGAGGCTTTGGAGGTATTTTATTTCAGTTGTCACATGCTACTTAATGAATGACTTATCACTGTGGTAATTATGTCTTGGATTGTGGTGTGATGACAGATAAATAGTTCTTGTTACTGAAAAAAAAACATCTCTTTAATTTGATGTTGCGTAGTTTAAGACTGATAAGAATCACTGATCTGATTCAGGTGTCTCAACTCCCTGCTCCTGCCATAACCAAATACCAGTCAAAAACTGTTCCTACTTATTTACAACACATACCTTATTGCATCAAACTCATCGGGATGGTAGTTGTTGGTAACATGATGCCAAGTAATGTAACTGACAGCAGAAATACTAAACAGTGAAACTGTATTAATGGACCCACATGACCAACTAAGTTGGGTTGTTGCAGTTACAGATCTATTATAATGAAGTCAACAACAAAGTCATGAAAATATGAGAAATATGAAATTATTTGAACAGCTGTGACAACTCAGATCCTTAAAGCAAATTAGTAGTATCTGAATATAAAATGCATGACCTGGACAATCTTCTAATGAATAGTTAAGCTGTGACACTTACAAATGGCTAATAAAGTTAGCTCTACATGATTGGTGGAGCTTTGATACTGTTATTATAAATTTAACACAAGTTATGTATAAACCAACCAGATTTTCGCTGTGAACTGAAAGTTTCTTGCAGGTAGACACTTAAATCTGCAATTGCCTTAAACAAATGACAGTGGAAGCAGCATCTGGTGGAGTGGAGTGCACTGCCAACACTGTGAGGCCTCCCCTCACCACTCTGACCACACGTGGCTCTCCTATAGCTCCTCTGGCACAGAACCATAACAGTGTGCCGTATCACTTTTTCACGTGATACATCCACCACTGTCCTCCGGTGCAATCCACAAGGTCTTTATGAGGATTGGGAGTGATAGTGGGTTGGTTCTAGACATAAGACTCTTTCCATGAGAGTCGCGGTGGTGCACCTGTTTATCCAAAGCCCAGAAAATGTCAGAGCCACTGTGGTAGATGATTTCTTGTCTTTTTGAGTCAGAGCGAGTGTCAGTGAGTGTCTGAGACATCTCATTGCTTCGCCAAAATTGCAGAGCAGAGTTTTGCTCTCCACACGAAAACATGCCACGTTGGTTTCATTTGATATCTGATCACAGATTATGTTCCCCAGTCATAATTAGGAAATATTTCTTTCGAACATTTCATGCCAGCAACATTATATTATGGTTAAAGGAAACCATTCATGCAATGTTGAGACAGCAGCATTGAAAAAAATACGTCACTTCTGAAAAATTTACTCAAGTGCTCAGTCTCATCTGAGGCCTTTTTTTTCTTCCTCCGAGCACCCAAATTAGTTTAACCAACACTTGTCAACAGCCAAACCATCAAATAACTGACATGCGACATATTTGAAACCAAATGTGAGCGAGCTACCACAACAACCTTAACAAAACCAAGGTCTTCACAGGCAGGGGGCTGTAAATGAGTCCAAATAATGACACAACGCCACCCAGAAACAGCTGTTGGGGAATGATGGGAAAGGAAAGTGGTCTGACAGGGCAGTGAAGACTCATGTGGGGTCCTTTTCAGGGCCGGGGAGGAGGAACCTGTGAAAGGGCCTGCCACAGGGGAGAAAGGAGCCTCTCATGGCCCATTGTGCATGAATGCACCAACCTCTAGACCTGTCTCCCTCCTGACCCGCTCTCATTACCCAGGCTCTCTTGCTCTCACCCACTAGGAATGTTTGTGTTTGTTTGTGCACTTCTTTCACTTTATTTCACCTCTATTTTGACCCATATGATGCTTTACAGACTTCCTTATAACCCCATGTTACTTTATGCCACTACAAAGGAAGCATGAAAATTACCTAAATATACACATATAACTAAAAAGACGTCAGACACAGACAGCCAGAAAATCTGAAAGCCAAATGGTTGTAAATTCAGCAATTTCATTTCTTTTCTGTTGTTTTTGTAGTAAACAAGCATTCACAGTTTTCATGGTGGCTTCTTGTTTATGTAATGGATTCATAAACTGAACTCCCATACAACCCTCGAGACCTTATACCTCAGAGTATTTGATGAACAGTTGTGCTAAGTCAAAATCAAAATCAAAATCAAAATCGTTTAGACAAGGATCGTATAAATCTGATACCAGCTCTCTTTTTTTCCCCAAATTCCAAATTTGTATAATCTGTGTAACTGCTTCGAAATCATTAAGGGTTTTTTATGTAATGCAGCATGAAGTCGGTGGCACATCATGACCAAACACAAGTAAGTGAAAGTGAAAAGATTGAATTTTCTATTGATACTGACAAAGGCTCAGTATTTAATGCTACTCTGACACCAAATGAGCTGTCAGAGTCAACTATCCTGAGTATTAACTCAGCATGTCCGTACGTTTATCTGAGGAGTGAAGGATATTTAGGACAACCTCAAGATGGATATTCGGAAATTTTCAACATTTCCAACTATTTCATGTTGGAAGTTGCAGCAGTTGCCAAGTTGCTGGAAGAAAATGTTGACATCAGAGAAAAAACCCTTAGTTGTAATAAACTTAGGTTAACTTAAGGTTTGGTAGGTTAAGGTTAAGGTCAACTGCAGTGATTCCACTGCCACTATATAAGCACTCTGAAATTAAATACAAAATTCAAGGCATTTGGGTTTCACACTATGTGGCAGTATTTCAATGGAACATGAAAAAAGTGCACTGGTCCGTCACAGCACATGACCACAATCCTATGTCTTTTGTGAATCTACATCCGTCGACTTCATGCAGACTCAGCTGAACTTTGTGAGTCTTCCATGCCATATCTGGACATTGTGGCTATCCAGCTCTGCCGTCATGGGGCCTTTAAAGCCCCAAGTGTTGAGTTTGCAGATTGTTTTGCTTATACATCCAGCCTCTAATCTGCATGATTTACTGTACACCTCGCTCCACCCTGTAATTAACAAACTTCCTAATAACTCACCTCATACATTTATAACATTTACTATCCTCACATATCAGCACACAGCAGGACCTATTGAGATGTCAGCGTCATATTGAAAACATGAGGACGTTTCCATAGTGACAGTCATCACTCAAACCAAGCCTCAAGCTGTGTTCACTATTCTTCTGCCAGATCTGAAGATCTTACTGAGGGAACTTTGAGTAGCATATTTTAGGAAAGAGAAAAGAAGGGATATGACCCAAGAGCAGGATTACTGTGGGTCGCAAATCACAGTTTGTTTAGCTGTGAAGTTACTTAGGCAGCATATAAAAGATTAATCAAAGGAAGATGAATACACATGTTAAAGAAGCCCAGACATCTTCTGTCAGAATTAGCCAATCCTGATGTGACCACGTGCACACAGGAAGTCCAGGTCATCGACACTGCTGTGTTTCACCCAAGCTGACATAGACCCCGACAACCACAGTACGTCAACCAATAGTCTGAGGCAGGCTTTAGGGTCAACTCTCTGCCCGTGGTTCGGCACAGCAGCACAAGTGTCTGGTCAGACCCGCGAGGCAGGCACCACACCCTGCCAACAACCACTGTCTGACAGCTGCTGTTGCCTCAACAACCTGTGCACATGGGAAAAGTCCACAGAAAGCCAAGCAGACATTTGGGACAGGACAGGACAGGAGCGGTCCGAGTGTCTGCGAGCCCCATCACCTCAGCTCCATGTGGAGCAGGCAGTATTCTTTAATGGTCCGAGTGATGAGAGGTGTAACTGCAGGTTGCAGGCCAGCAAACTGGCAGGAGTTTAAAATGGATTTTACTGCTGCTCCACCAGCTAATAGCACTTCCCAATGAGGTCTAATGCGTTTATGTATTTGTGGATCACATTTTACTGCAATTCAGCTCAATAAAACGAAGAAATATAAGGGTAGAAGTTTTCTTTGGAAGGATGATTTTCAGGTCCATATGTAAAAACCATGATTCTCAAATTAGAAACATATTAATTTTTCCTCTGCTTTCTTTCCAAACCTACTAATTGATAGAACATATCCGAAAACTGGTAAGGTGATCCTAAAGTGAACGTTCTGAGCTGCAATTCTGTCAAAGCACACAGCATTCCATATATGGTGAAGAGCTAATTAAAGTCATCACTGAGCAAATTCAAAAGAAAAGAATTTACTTTGCTAATTTTCCACAACATTAAACTAAATGTGAGAACACAAATTATGTGAGATTATAATGTGAGAACATAAATTTGATTTGTTGTGTTTACAGAACTCAAAGCAGAAGATCTGATTGATATCACACAATGAACCATCTCACTCCTTTATCCCCTAATGAGATTTATAACACATATGGCACTTCACAGTCATGTTAAAATCTCACAAGTTGATTGATTTAAAAAAAAATGGAGCTTTACACAGAACGGCTCGAAAATATCATTCAGATGAGCTGTAAATAATTATAAACATCAAGTTCTGGCTTTAAGCAAAATTTGTACCCTATTTCTAAGAAGCCTCTTTGAATTCAATTACTTTGTGGTAACACAGCTTTCTGCAGCCAAAAAAAAAACACACTGTGTTTGGTGCCAGTGTGTTTCCTCCTCAACAAGTTCACACCTGCACTGCACATAAAATAATTACAGAGATTGGTAACAGAGACCGACTAATGGAACACATTTTAATTGTACTGATTGTGCATCATTAAAGTATTTTTGGAACCCTAGATTATGTATAGCAACTGTAAAAGCTTTTAAACTGTGAAGCTGTATGCTCATTCATTGCTTTGGCTAGAGCTAAATGAAAATATCAATACCACTCCTAAAGTTGCAGCATCTTTAATACGTAACTTTTCTTTTCTTAATCTAAAAAGGAAGGCTGTGAATATTCCAGCATGGAGCCCGAGTAAAATAGCAACTTGTCATTTTTTACACTTTATTAATTTCCTTTTCACAGATGATGCTAGCAGCAGGACTTTCCTCCAGACAGAGCTAGGTTAGCGGTTTCCATTCTTAATGCTAAGCTAAGCTAAGTGGTTGATAGCTGCATCCAAACCTTTAACTCAGATATGACAGTGCTATTGATCTTCTTCTGCAGGTTTTCTCATACACTCTCTTTTCTGCTCCCTGCTAACTTTGGTTGGGTATTAAAGGAGCAGAGGAGATTGGAAGAGGACTGTCAGTGCCAGAGCCTTGCCTTAAACAAAGACATGTGTTACCAAAGGGATGTCAGCCTGCCCGCTACCCGGCACTGTGTAACTCAATCTCCCCACATTCTCATCCACTGAGGGGGGTTCTTAGGAAGAAGGGGTTAAGTATGTTGATCAAAGACTGAATGATGGACCAAAGGACTTCTCTAGATCATCAGTGTGACCTCGGTGCATCCATCAGCCGTTAGGACGTCAGGACTGCGGCGAGGCAAGGCCCAGTTGGTGTGGAGGTAGTGGAGGGGGGAGTGGAGGGAGGATGACGGTCTTTGGGAGCTGGGGTGCTGATGGGCCTGTGTGGTAGATGGGGAGCTGGTGGGGGGAAACGAGACCCACAGAGACAAGAAAAAGAGGGGAAAAACTGGGAGGAGGGCTGCTGGATTAAAGCCCCAACCAGCCTTTAACTTCTCCCAAACCACATGGAGCTGGTGTCCAATGCCCTACATATTCAAAGGCATGTACACTAGCCCACTTCCAGCCCGTGACACAGATGGAGATAGAAATATACAAGCGCTGGGCAACCAGTTTCTCTGATGTTGCTTTCTCTGTGGTGCGCTCTGCTGACAGACTGAGTTAGCCATCAACTCCCTGAGCAGGAGATGGACAAGTTCACTTGTGTTAAGCAAACTCTGTCAACGTGCTGCTCATCATTATCTGCCAGAGGCACTTAAAATCTTTATTACTTGTTGGGTTTGACACAGCTGAAAAACCCATTAAATGTAGTAAGATAATTTGTCTGAACAACAGGGCTCAGTGTTTCTCGCAGCTACATGTGGAGCTGGAGCTGTTTGTGTGTTGTTCCGGTGACCTTCCATCCCCATGGAAAAGCAATGGATTCAGCAGAACTTTCCATGTATATGACCCACATCATGGAACCTCTTCACCTCCACCACTACTCTTTCCACAGGCTAGACAGGGAAGGATGATACACTGGCACTGAATCTCACTGGCACTAGCTGCGTACTGGGGTTGGCTATTCCTGAATTCTCCCTCTGGAACCAACTCCAAAGTGTCACTGTTTAGTGGAGAAAACGAGTAATAGACCTGCTGCTGGTGCTTCAACTTGTTGATTTACAGTGGCAAACTAACCAAGTCTGTGAGCTTTGAAATGAAGGTGTGCAAATTATTTCACAGATTTTGTGTAGCTGCTGACAACATTTACTGTAGTGTAAGTTAGCAAAATATTTTTTTTTAAAGCCAGAATTTTACAAATGGCAGCTGTGGAGTGTCAAGTTCTGTGGTCTCAGCTGTGTAGCATATTGATGCTTTTTTATCAGAACAGATCATTTAGAGTGAAGCACTTGGAGCCTTTCTGAGTTTCTATGGTTTGGACTGACTTCGTAGTAATTTTAGTCAGTTCAGTTTATTATTTGCAGCATTAAAAACGAAATGCCAAATTCAATTTGCTCAAAAAAGGCATCATGGTCTAGAACAGTGAATTTCTAAGCAATTAGTTGTTGAAATTCATGCTGAGTCCTTGGAAATACAGTTCCTCAGAATATGTATAAAGCAACGGGCCACGGAAAATGTATTACCGACATGTAATTTTTCATTTGATCATCTTTGTGAAATTTGTAATTTGCTTCTTCCCGAACGTTTTTCTTGCGCATTATCTCACAGAGGGTGAGGGGTGAGGCACTGAGAAAAGGGCTCACGAGGGTCTTGTAGTTTTTCCCTCGGTGGAGTCTCCTTTTAGAACCCCGACCTCACTTCAAGAAAACAAAACATGAGGAGAAAAATAACCTCAAGGAGAAGCCGTGGCATAGTCAACCACTGGACACCGAGCAGCACAAAAGCGCGTGTGGGCTGTCCTCGAACTCCCTTCACCAAATGTGTCCACGTAGAAACCCACTTCCCATAGGGATATGTCTGTCTTCTCACATGCTCACAGACAGACACTAACCTAAAAAAAAAAGTGGCATTCAGACGGAAACATGAGGTGAGCAGACAAATAAATGTGCCCTTTAAATCTCCCGAATGAGCTTTGCATACACGAGCACATACAAATACAGCAGCGCCTGGGGTTAGACCCATCCCATCGTCTCAGACTGCTGATGCTGTCCTTACTGTAGCTGTGAGGCTTGAGGGCGTCACCGCTTAAGTATTAACCTCGCTCATATTTTACAAGCACCGCTCACTGGCCCAGTCCAACATAAACAGGTGTGCACGCCAAATTTGGCGTCACTGCTCCCCAGGCGAATGTCTTGTCTGCTTATATGTGTACATATATACACATGTATATAGTGAAGACTTTCACTTTACTATCTCTGAATCTAAGGTTGTTTACAGTTTCCTTAATTTTTAATGTGCTCAGTCTGAATTATATGTTTGAGAAAAGTTGCTTTTGTTTTTCATATATGTATTTAGTAAAGTGAGATTCACATTTAAAACTCCTCAATTAAACTCAGTTGCATCTTGTCTTGTTTAATCATCATGCACAGTTTTTACTTTTAAGTTTCACTGATGGTTTCAGCTCAGTAGTTTTTTGTGCTCTTCCTGCCACTTTGATAAGACACTGAAAATGAATTTGGAAAATGATCTCTACTGTCTGTGCAGAAGAGACAACGCACAGTTCTGCAAAAACCCCAAACACACATCAGAGAGCCATGCTTGTCCGTTATTTGGACAATACAGTTGCGTACGGATGGAGGCAGTCAGGTAGTGCTCAGAGTCCTCAGTCTGGGGTCTTGACGATCCCCACTTTGCCTTGTGGTCTATGATGTCACGCAGGGTTTTGCCTTTGAATGGCCATGTGTTCCTCACCACTAATATCAAACAGATGATGAGAAACCTCCAAATGATGGTCTTTCACTAAGACAAGCAGTCAAAACAAAGTTATAGGAACACAGAAAAACACCACTCCAAGCAATCACGTGAAAAAAAAAAGACTATGCGTTCTTAATTGCTGCAGGCTGTGCCGTGGGCAGCGTTAAACTGTATTGTGAGCTCTTCTGCTTTGTTGAAAATTTCAATTTGAACCTGCGTTATCATTGAAAAAAGGCTGATGGATTTTTTTTTGTCCACAAGAGGTGCTAAGAAATGTTTTCAGCACAGTAGTACTTCCATTATTTTGTAATACCTTAACCAAAGCTCTCACATCCTGGAATAACAAACAACATTTAAAGGACTGCCCCAGAATAATCCATCATCCATGGGACTGTTAAACATCCCTTTCCTCAGCTGAGGAGAAGCCTGTAATTGGAGTGCGGTGTCTGGAAGACAACAATCCTTCTCACTTGGTGTCTGGCTATTCTCAAGAATCAACTCAGTAGACCTTTGACTCCTTGATTTTTAATTTCATCCCTTCATTTGGGTAATTTATTTTTTGCCACCCTTTCTTCTGGCTCTCCCTTCTGGCAGATGTGTCTTATCTCTGAGGGGCCAAGCTTCTGATCTGAACGTTGGTGCCAAAGTTACAAATTACAAGAGGAGGCTGAGTGTTGGAGCTAATTCAAAGGAATTTGGGAGGGTTTTTGTCACTTCACAAAAAAGGGAAGAAAACTTCTTTGTTTACGGTCCAGATCTGGGTACCATCAGTTAGTGTACATCAAAGCTAGACGTAACTGGCCCCATCTAAAACAAAAAAACTAACTACAACATCTAAAAGTTTTTTTGTTTTGTATGCCTTCGGCTAAGATCCATTTAATTACGTAAGCATCCATTATAAATTCTATTTACTGCAGATGGGGATCAGCCTGTTCTGAGCTACTTCATTGGTATGAATCAAGTTGGTGGAGGACACCGAACTTTTTTCAGTTTCTGTCTTCCCTGTTCTCTTCAAATTGTTCAAATAAAACCTGGCAGCCCCATGACTCCTTCACATCCTCCTTGAAGTCAGCTGAAGCTTCCCTGTTCTCCCAAAGCACTATAGACCCTGATATGTCTTGCCAGTGAACCCTGAATAGCAGGATCATATGATAAATTTGCATAAAGTTAATGCATGGCCTTGGCAGACGCAGGCTTCAGCCTTTCCAGTGGTTTTTATGTTACCTCGCAACTGTCTTTCATTCTAACTGGGCCTTTAAATAGAAAAGTGGGTGCGTTGCCCCACTGTGAATCAGACCATAAGCATTAGCTTGCAGAATATATCCCAATGAACTAATGATCCTGACACCCAAACAATAGCTGCTTTAGAAGAAGGCACACACAGCAGACTCTGTTTTTCTATCTCATATTTTTAATGACAAAATGTTTGTCAGAAACAAATGGATTTATTTTTCTCAATCCAGGGCATAGTATGGGGAGCTTATGTGGTTCCGGTCCCCTGGGCTTCAGACAACTAACAAAACACATCTTACTTCTGCTCTGCTGCCCTCCTACAATGCTTTTCACATACAGGAGGACGAGTGTGAGCGTCCAGCAAATGGATGAAGTAGCACGGCTCTCTTTCACAGAACCACTTCATAGAAAGAGTTGGATGAAACCACTGACATTGATCATCGTCGTATAAGGCCCGATTTTCAAATTTGGCACTGCTTCAATAAAATCTGCCATCTAACAACTTCTAAGCTTTTTTTATTTTCTGTAATAGGCAGTATCAACAGTAAACATCGATGAAAAATCAGAGAGGACCACCGACAGAGTGCATCAAAACCAAAAGAGTGAAAATGACAGGTTAACTATCATTGAATGATTCCCCAAGCTGAACACTCTTTTACTATATTCCTTTTTACTACGCTTTGCACACAGTCCCCATCTCGCTCCGACAGCTGCTCCTACTTATATAGTGTACCCACTCTTTCTCCAAACCACTCTCAATTAGCTCCTCTCCTAAATAACCACTCTTTTCACTTGCAGTTTCCGGCTACACATGCACCTCCTTTCATCAAGCCATCCCATCCATCTCAAAAACACCCTCGCGAAAGAACTACTCTCTTGTTTGTGTGTCTAAAAACAAGAGGCACACTGAGCCACTTCCTATTCACATCAGGTCATTTGCATGAAGGTTGTCTCCCCATTTAGTGACTCTGAACGGCTCTGCCAACACAGAAAAGCATGAGCCAGTTATTCTTTCATCCTGCATGCTAAATCCTCATTTGGTTTAGCGAATTGTACCATATCATGCTTCGAGAACACACGGTTAATGCTATCTGCACTTCAACAGAGAATATGTAAAGGGATAGGTACAGAGTTCTGTGGGATTTACTGGTGGCTGTTTTCACCAAAGTCAGACAGCCTCAATTAATCTGAAAAAAAGCTTTTCATCCTTTAACAAAACCCAGTTTTGATTCAATTTGATGACTAATCACATTTTACAGGGCTATGGGATATTTAAGTGTGTGTGTGTGTTATGCTCTTCATTTTTAATAGTTTTCCGATCTCCCAGCTACTCCTTGTTTTTCCTTCTCTTTTTGTGTTTCGGATCACATCTCGCTTGACACACACACACACACACACACACACACAGAAGAAGCTCCTTTCCATTCTGGGAGAGATAATTGACTTCTGTTCCATGCGTGCCACAATCAAGACAGGAGACCACAGCATATTATGAACATGTGCTGTGTACAAACCAACATCAAAGTCAGCACATTGCTCGCTTTATTTATCCTTATTTTTAATGATTTATGCCTCCTAATGCATTTGCCAGTTTGAGTGGTTGAATAACCGACTTCTACATAAAGCTGCAAACCTGGACACACACAATGAACTGATTTAATGTGTGTGTTTTTCTTCGAAGGGAGAACATTTAGGAAAATAATAGCTTTGGATGTTTGCTGGAACAGTTAATATGGGCAACTGAACACTGAGCATGAACGTTCTTGTACCAACAGCAATAAAATGAAAAATGTGGACTCCGGGTTCAAGGATAAGCTTTCTTGTATGTTTCACAACACAATTCATCATTAAATCAGAGATGTCAGCTTTTTATTTTTGGAAAATGTATTTGCATCCTTGTCAAATGAAACAATTTTTTTTATTTAAATGGCTCCAGCTGGAGTTGTTTTAATCTGTTTCAGAAGAACATAAATGTCAGAATGAGAATATTCGCTAGATATGTTATATTAATAAGTTATTTAACTGAGTAAATATGCGCAAGTATTTACATAACAGCTGTGTCTGATTCCTCTCAGATGCACCTCTACGGGAATAGAATAAGTTAAGACTGACAGAAATATTACGTATTAAACAGCACTAATCATGCATAGTGCAAGACTAGGCTATATCAGCACTATATCTCTATAATGTATGGTTATTAATGTGCAAAAGTTTTTTTCTCTACATTCTAATGCTAATAATTAATATGTAAACGATACATAAACTGGCCTACTCAGCCTGGAGAACTCACATGACTTGAACAAGCCAAAGAGACGGCAACAACATAAATGTGTCAAAAAAAATAGGAAGTGGTCGTATTTTAAAGTGCACAAAGCACCGCATGTTACCCCCAGACTGATCCACTTCCACTGTGGACAGTGGATTAAAGGAATAACTTGACATTTGCTTATGCTTATTGATATTCTTGAGCACAGTTAGATGAGAAGATTGATGCCACTCTTGCATCTCGGCATCAAGTTGAAGCTGGAAGCAATAATTTTAGCTAAGATTAACAATCGGGTGAAAAAGCTACTGTGACTTTCTCCAAATCAAAAAAAATGCACCCCCCAGCATCTTTAAAGCTGAACAATGAACTGTGTATCACTTCTGCCAAATCTGTGTACAAATCTTAGCCTAAAAGCAATAATTTATGGTCTTAGTTACATGGGCTAACAACCTCGGGGCACACTGACTTTCTGGAGTCTTGTTTTTGAGTTTCTATATATTCTCTAAGTACAGTTACAGCAGCTCATTTTTGTAGCTTTTCTTCATATCTGGACACTGAAAAAAACGGGCTCAGTTGAAGTTTTTGGAATCAAAAAACAAAGATATTCTGTAAAATTATTGCCTGATTTGTATTTAAAAAATCCATCTCAGACTGGTTCATCATCAGCAAACTGTTCTGTACTCACTGTAGAGGAGCACTCTGTGAAACAATGTACTATTAGTGACATTTGGATGCTTTAGATAATGTGTCTGAATATGGGGTTGTTTTACAAAATGTCTCATCTTTCTCGTCATCCTCAATTTCATGTTCATGTTCCCATGTCTCAGAAATATAGTCCATAATACCAAAACCAACAGAAGTGGCATTGTTATTCCTCAAACAAGATCCCATCAAGTGGAATTATCCTTTATTGTTGTGGCAGAACTACTTTAGCCAGGAGCAAAGTCCAAATATCGTGCTGTTAAAAGAAAGCAAATGTGAATCACTGGACCCAAGTAGAATAAGTTAAGGAAAAATCAAAACAATTATACATCGAACTGTAAAGTCTTGTCCAGCAGCATATCAAGATAAACCATTCTTACTCTAAAAAGACATTAGGCAGAGTGCAGGTTCAGCTTCAGTTTATATTTTAGCAATGAACTGTCAAAGTGAGTCAAATGGGAGTTTATTTAGTTCTCATGAGTTGTATCTGAATAGAAAATATAAGTGTAGCACTCGACAACACATCCAGCACAGTTTTAATGTCCATGTTAATGAAATGAGGAAGGATCTCTGCAGTTAAATGTGTTTTCTTGCTACGGTCTCTTAACTGAAATTGCAAAACCATCCAAACAGATGTTATTGCTTGGGGAAAAAGGACTGCAAACAAACTATGCTACAATAAAATAGAACCAAGGTGTCTGAATGTGAAACACACTGTAATGATGTCTTTTGTCGTCAACACACCAGTAACAATGAAACCTTGTATTTTCTTTCTTTTTTTTTTAAAAAAAAGAAAAGATTAGGTGTTTTAGGGATCGGGGGTCATCTTCTATAGACACACATCTTCAGTCAGAATTCCTAAAAAGTATTTTTCTTTACACTTAGTACAAAAAAGACATCTCTACCCGTTAGTGCTTTGTTTTAAGATACTATTACATAAATAGACAATTTATTTTCAGTGTTCAGAACAGACAGTTCCAGTGTGACTGGAAAACTAACATACTCCACCATATTCCAGTTGGCAGCAGAGGGTTTAACAGAGTTCTCCACTCAGATTTTGGCGCACCCCAACGCACCACACTTACAAAATGTTCTTCATTTCTACAGACCTCCAACATAAGCCCCAGCCATTCTTGGGGGTTCGTGTCAAGATTAACTCATGCTCCCCTTTAGTGAAAATACGACAAAACCCATAAAAGTTTTTAATCAAAGACTTGACAGATCTCTCCCAGTCACCTCATCAGCTGTTGTCATTTTGATCAACTCCCACGTCACTGTGAGCTCCTCTCCATGCGAGTGTCCATGCATTGAACAATTAGAAATCCCGGAGTGCAAAGCACAGTTCCCACCGAGGGCCTCATTCTTTACCTGTAGTCCCAACTTCACTGTGGATACATCAGTACATGAGCACAATCTCTATGTGACAGTAAAGTTCTGGGGTATTACCTACTGATATTTAGCATTTACTTTCTGAAAAGCAATTAGATAGATTCTGCTGTGCAAAACGATGCCACGAAGAGCTGATAGTGTAAATTCCATTTCTTTATTTGAAAATCTCTTGCTGGTTGAAGACACACTTTCATCTTGCTCTCGCAGGTCTTCCTCATTCAGCCTGTCCTTGGTGCCTCACTACCTGGCACTGAGTTCCTTGTGTCCTTATTTGCAGGTAAACACCTCAGTCCTCTCACTGCACGTGTTGCATTTGACGAAACAGCACCATTGGAACTTACAGTTGCACTGCCACACTTTGGTGTACTGGTGTGTATTGTAGCCCCGACCGCAGCACATAAGGTCGCAGCCGTCTGTATGAGGTGAGGTGCGGTTGCACAGGCGTCCCTGGGTGCCCACGCTCCCCGTGGCTGCGTCCTCCTCGCAGTAGTTGGGTGACCTCTCAATGTAAACGAGGTCTGTCTCCATGGGCTTGCGGTAGCCCTGAGTCTGCTTTACCTTGAGGTGGGTGGGCTGGCGCAGTCGGCTCGCCCGGACTACCTCCACGTGCACAGCTTCGTTGTACTTGTCCTTGAGTACATAGCCAATCTCGCGGAACTTTGGAAGCGTCGTCCAACAGGTCTTGGTGGTGCAGGAGCCGGACACGCCATGGCACTTGCACTCTAGCTTCATCCTTTCTTCTAAAACCTGGGGAGTGATACAAACAACAAAACAGATGAACTGCAGCAGAAACAGACATTCACCTGAACTTCCAATATAATAGGAACAAACCCTTGGGTGCAGATTATGGTTTTGCTGGGTTCTATTTTCCTCCATTGTGCTGGAGAGATGAAAAATGTTGAGATACATATTGCAAAACAAGCAAAACCCAAACAATCTGCAGTTATAGACCAAATTTGAACTAAGGAACAAAATATGCCAAATTTTAATCATTGACATGCAATCAAGCACACAGCAGGGATGTTTAAATACCTACAAAGCCTTTTTGTTTTGCTGTGGATACTTAATTGTATCACTACAAATACAAACAACATGCTAGTCAGAATTACACAGTCACACTAGTCTCATCATACACTAAGCCACTGACATTTTCTTCGGTAAAAACCTTTAGCGTCGTATACCTTTTTTCTGCACACAGACAGGTATACTGTTTGATTGACAAGGATGCTGAATACTGCAGTTTATTAATTAATAATGTGTTTTAAGCAGATTCTGGCTTAGTGTTACCGCTGAGTAAGGAAAAACAAAGACATCTTTGAAATTTTTAAATTGCTTTGTCAAAACTGTGATGGCAGTGAGCCACAGCTCCTCTGATACTTCTAGTCAGAGGTGATTGTGCTGATGATTTACCGCCGCAGGCATTAAAACTTGACAGTCAAACATTACCAGTCTGGCAGAGCGCTGATCTCTGTGAAGTAGACAAATCCAAGCTTATCTGAATTTTCAGTCGTGGGTGACATGCAGTTGCATGTCCTGAAGGAGGGGAAATTGTACTTACTGGCAATATCCCTTCCTGTAATTTTGTCTACCTTTCCAAAACCACATCAGTGCTAGTGAAAAATAAACATGGATCCCATACAACTATCAGTCATCTTGGGAAATCTGAATCTAGATTATTGTTTCATTAAATGTGTTGCACATGCAGTTGTTTAAAACAAAGACAAACTCATTTAATTATTTACAGCTGAACAAGAATCTCAAGGTTTATGATTCCTTCAACAACATTGCAATAAATAAAAGAAAGCCATGCTGCCATGTGGCATTAAAAGGGATTTAAATATTATTATCACAGATGTGATTATATGATAATGCCCCCTTTTTTTAGCTTCCTCAGACTTGGTCTTCATTTTTCTTTGAGGTTTTCTCCAACATATGGTACACAGGGCAGAGAGCCTTCTCTTTGCTCCTTAATCCTTGGGCATATGGTAAATATTGTACGCTGTCGTCAGTATTTAAGTGTCAATCCTTTGCCCCTTGAGACTAAGAAACTAAAAAACCTCAAAATAAAAATTGTACCCTCTTGAGTTACGGCTGAACTGTTCCCAAAGGCAAAGGAACAGAGGAAAGAGGGGGGTGGAGTTCAAATGGGTCCTATTAACACATCTCTAATCGTCTTGACATGACTCTTTTAACCCAATTAAGAACCCCGGGCTTGCTTGAATGAAGCATGTGTCTTTGTTGTATGAGATGCTTGTTGGTTGTGCAGCTTTTTCCTGGCACTGCGCCTTACTGGCGGCACTAGTCATCACTTCTATCAGACGCTTATGAAACGTACACAAGTGATGTTCAATATCTCTGTCTGTCTTGTCTGTGCGCTCATGCGGTCACAGTTTCACAGTTTGAAGACATTTGATGGAAAAAACATGAGCTCGCCTGACTACATAAAAGCCGGGGTCAGCTGTCAATCTCGCCTCGGATGTTGATTCAAACTGAGGATTTCCAAAAATGCTCAGCACAAAAACCACAAGGAATGCCTGGCATAGGGAGTCTGACAGATGCATGGAAACATTTACTTAAACTGTGTCCATCAAAGCCTCTGATCTGTTACTGATTAGTCCAATATGACCAGATCTCCATCCAAAGATTGCTTGTCAAACACACACCCCCCATTGCAAGACTGAAGGGATGTGGTGATTCACTGGGTGTTCTTTTACGTTTGGTCAAGTCACAGAATCTAATCTTGTAATTATGGCTCTCCGTTTTAATGATGGTTCTTATCAGTGATTAGAAAACCCAATCTCAGCTGGATCTCATTTCAGGCACAATTTCTTCCCTCATTAGAATCAGGATCATTTTCATCAGTTCGTTTGTCTTCAGTATGTTTTTCATTCCATGTATATTGTTTTCTTCAACAAAATAAGGCGACCACACAGTGAGTTATGTTAGTTTCTTTTAAATTTGCATTAAAACAATAGTACTCTGATTAAATAATCAAGAAAGGCCTAATTACGCTTGTCATTTACAATGTCTACATCCTGACAAAATCCAGATGCAAATTAATCTTAATTAACGTCTTGGATTTCCTGGGTTTTAAGCAAATCTTCATCTCCAGTTGCTGTGTACACTATAGTAATTTAGTTACAACAATTAGGAATCCACAATAATGGCGAACTAGCTAACAATCCATAAACTAGCACAAACAAATCTATAAATCACATTTACGGCCTATGAGAGAGACTGAAATTTTAGTGCCAGATTTGGTCTGAACAATCAGCTTTCAATCCATCTCAAATGCTCCTTTGGCATATTTACACTAAAATATGCAGCTTTTTCAATGTATAAGAATCCAATCTACCCAACACTCATGAAGAGAGATAGTTAGTGGAGGTCCAAACTTCTTTCTAATGGTCTAAGAAGGACTTTCAGGCAAAGGCTTTCCTTCTGTCTCACTAAAAAGGAATCTGACTTTTGCCTCCTAGAATCCCAGTTTCCGAGCTCCAGAGGGAGAACAGTAACAATGCCAACTCCAACCCTGACAGTCCAACATGCCAGCACCCTGGCATGCAGTGTAGACCCTATCAGTCTGCTGTGTTAACACCGGCATTGTCGGCCTGCTTTCACACCCTGAATAGACGCAGTCAAATGGCAGTGACATGTTTTGGTATTGTGCAGACAACTGCAATAATATCCTGTTCCTGACTTTACACTTCATAATTCCATGAAAGGAACTGGAAAGGGGGAATGGCAGTCCTCCATCTGGCAACCACTGGCTAAGCTCTATTTTCCCAGTGGACACAATAAAGCCCAAGTTATTGATTAGATTGTCAACATAACATCATCTCTTCTCTTTTATTTACCCCTCACACACACTCTTTCCCTTTCTTTCCTCCATGAATGCTCTGAGATGACTAATAGCAAACAAACATGTCCATGATGAAGTTTGCCAGCACACTCTCAGAAATAAAAGACTCCCTCCTAGAATGGAAAGAAATGCCAATAAATTGCTGAAGCAAAACAAGCTGCTGAAAGGCTAACCGGGTAATCAATCAACCCACGGCTTGATCAATCACAGTTCTCTGTCACATGACTGTGTGACTTTTAGCTCTTTATCTGGAACTGTTTGCTCCTTTTCAGAGGAACACACTGACACACCCATCTCTGCATCTATGTATGCACACACATGTTTGTCATGAATTGATTCATAAAATCTTTTGTATCTTTAGGGGAAGATTAGTTCTTGACATCTGTTATCGATGACTTGCTGTGAGGATAAATCTGCTTTAGGACTACTTGGGTGTGATTTTTGTTTTGTTTCTGCTTCATATATATCACATATGATAACACTGTACTCAACAAAGTATTTGGTATGGTGGCTGGGACACAGAAAAAGGCAAACAGCTTAACCCAATCACTAAATCCACTTTGTTTAGGGTTGAAAACAAAACTGAGTGCAGCTGGAATGATGATAATAAAGTCCCACTGCACAGGAAAATCTACAGCAAGTGTGATGAGTCAAGGTTAAAACAAGAAAGTTGATCCATAAACAATGATGGATGTTTATATCTGTCAGTTTTGGTATTCATAATAATAAAATGTTCTACTTCATTTTTGTTTCCACATGAGTTTGGCTGAGTTTCTTGCTCCATCCAACTGGAGATGTCACTGTTTTTCCAGATCTTATTTGATAGAGTGTGACAGATTGGTAATGATGGAAAGGACAGTTGTAAAAACGTATCCTCCATTTTACAACATTGTCCCTTGATTCATAAAGACTCCACCTAAAACACATTTGTTGTTCTTAAAACACTCGTGGTAAAGCGTATTAGATAAGGGTATTAAACAAGCCTCTTTACCTTTCTGCCCGCCTCATTGTTATGCAAATTCATCAGGCGACGAGGAGTCTTTTTAATCTCACGGGCATCCACGAAGCGCCGAGAGAACTCGATGCCATACTTGATGTCGGCTGAGCAGCCTCCCCACTTCCAGCCTTCTTCCTGGTTGTAATAACCCTGCTTCTCCCGGTCGCAGCCGCACTGGCTCAGGTTGCCCTGGCTGCATGCCGCTGTGATGGCATGGGCAACGCCTGCCGCCGTGATGGCATAGGTGAAAGCTGCTTCCCGACTGCCTGAACAAGAGAAAAGATATTGTTATTAGAAATACTGGAGTGAAATGAGACACTCGCGAGCTGTAGATGATCTGTGGCAAACTACAGTTATGAACCCTTTTGTAATACTTTCACTAGGAAACTACTACTCAGAATACATCTTGACCTCAATTAGAGGAGTAGCTAGTGAAATGGCAAATTAAACACCATTTTAGTAATATCAACTCAAAGACAAAATCATCTCCTGCAAAGCAAACTTTCAGCATGCCACTCCAAGCCCCAAATTTTACAGTGCAGAGGATTATCTCTTTATAGACAGCGCAGATGTTCACAGTCTGTCTCGTCGTCTCGATAAGCCACCAATTTTCCTTCCCTCTCCAAACCAGATTCCTTCCTGCACCTTGGTAGAAATGTGGTCAAATTTCCGACCGCAAAGTCCTTGGGCCCAGCCTGCAAGAGTGCAGTGTTGGAATTCCAGTGTGGGGAGAGCTGGTCTAGGTGCTGTCCAAAGTGCTGAAATCCTCTGCAGGAGCACCTTGTACTGCTGCCCACACTGCACACAGCTGGGGTCTGCAGGTCTCAGTGCCTCACTCACACCGATCACTGACAAGGAAGGAACACTGTGTTGTGCCAAAACCAGATGGTACCAGGACTGCAGGAGATAAGATCAGCAGCTAAAGGTCAATGGGATATGTTTTACCTGTGTACTGTGGTATATCTGTGTACTCCAGTGTGAAACTTTAGTCCAGTTCATGCTCTGTGCTTTCATTTGATCACGCAAACACTTAAAGTAAAGGTTTGCATTATTCTCTGTGAGTTGTGAAAATTGCCTGAGTGCTTGAGGTTATGCCACTGGGTAATACTTTCACCATTAAAAATAAGACAGTTTCTCAATTCTAGGAAAACATATCGAGTTTAAAGAAACGAGGTTGTCACTGTGTTAAAAGTAGACTTATACTTACTATTAAATCTTGAATAAAGAAAATTTGTCTTAGTAAGTCACATGGAAACAAATTTGAGCTTAAACTTCTTGTTGTATAATATTTTTCAAACTTTTGTCCTCAAGCTGGTGCCAGAAAATGATTAATTTCTCCTTGATAAATGAACTTTATTATTAATTTGTAATTAAAATTTTGATCAGTCATTTCATCATTAAATAAGTCCTGTCATGGAATCATAGCATGTCATAAAAGCACTGCAATATCAGTGATGGATTTAAGGTGAAAAAGAGAGTTAGAGGACTGACTATGGTACACATCAGACAGAAGGATGATGACACTAATCATGCCATACACTTCCTAAATATCTCAGAGTCCTCTACTGTTCTTCTAATGGCTACAGAGGGATCCGACTTAAAAGGCATCTCCTGGTCTAAAGAAGGCTGTGGGTTATTACAACCCTGGTCTCCCTTCAAGTGGCAGTAATCTGGAAGGGGCCAAGCATCAGAAACAAGGCAAACCACAGAGTGTTTCAAGGAGTCTTTCAGCCTTTGGAGAGGAATGTTTTGTAATTCTTTTGATGTGTGTTGTGTAATGTACTCAGTTGCAATTATTGGAATCTCTCTAGGTAAAATGCATTTTTTTTCCTGCACTTCAGAGGGCCAAAAAAAATCCTTGATAATTTACCGTTTCTTCGGTGGTTTTCAGAAAAGCAGCTCTTCAGCTCAGTTTGACAACAAACATCCCTGATTTTCTTCAGATCTAAACAGCAAATTGTGGTTCTGGATATTGTGACTTGATGTCAGAACAGACTACAAAAGATCTGGGTGTGAAAGACCAACTAGTTAGACCATAGTGTGATGTACTGGACTATATTTTGCCTACTTTTGGACTACATGCTCCATCGTGTTAGATGTTATCAGTGGACTGGGGTCTAAGTAAATATACAGAGTACAATGGACAGCTAAACCCAGAATGAATCTGGTGAAACACCAAATAAAGCAATAAATTGCCAGATATAGCAAGCATTCAGCAGTCACAATAAATAAAACGTCAAATATTGCAGACATATCTACAGTCTCGTCCACCAAAAACAAGAATAATATCTTAAAATGAGCAAACGGAGGAAATGTTTACATCTGCAGCAGCAAAGCATAACAATAAAGTGAAAATTATAAGGAAACAAATGAAATGCCTCAGACATGAAAAGAAAACACAGAATGTGCTGTGTTATTTTGCCTGACCAAATAAATGTTTAACAGTTTTTAAAGTTATTAGATGTAAAATCTTTGCTTACTTTGCCTCATTTTTGAGCCTCTACAGAGCAGTGAGATAGAACCAGGCAGCAGCCTAGTCAGAACTCCTTTGTATAAAGCAGAGTCGTTTAATGTACTTATCTTGTGTTTCTATGCTCCTTTTTCTTTTACAAAGTAATTTTCTTTACGTACTGCTAAATATACTGGATGTAAGCAGCCATCTGCAGCTGTTTTCCATTTCATTTCCTCCTCGTTCTTCAGAGGGAGTTTTTACACCTCTTATTCTAGTCTCTGGGGCATTTTCTGAACTCTCAGAGATGTTTTCACCCAAAGCCACCGTTAATTTCCTATCCTGGCACTGGTACTGTGGAGCTAATACCACGGCCACAGGTTTGCCCGTTGGGGACTGACTCACAACCACTTGCTCCTTTGGTTAGCAGCAGAGCTGTGCCCCACCAGCTTGTGGTAACATTCTGCTGCCCCTACCTCACACACATGCACAAATGTAGGCGCACAACATTAACATGCATTTACACGCACGCACATGCACGCAAACACTCAGTGACCAGCCACATAATAAAAATACACTACGCGCTCACACTACCCTCCACCCTCACACACATGCACTGTTAAAAACACATTTGCACACACAAACAGAGCGTCACTGTAATGTTTAAAACAGGATAAAGGCAGTTTCCAGAGAAAGGGTGGTTCCCTGAGCCATAGATGCGTGCCCATTTCTGGACCCATTGAGTTGTGCTGTTCATGGGGAAAATGATGATGATGGGGCTTGTACTGGTTGTCACCCCCTGGTGGGTCTGGCACTGCCAAGGCTCTGTCTGGCCATAATGAAAGCCAATTACACAAGCCATGGAACTGTGGAAATCAAGCCCATCTTTTTTGTTTGTGCAATGAACCAATGGAGACATCGGAAATCAGATTTTTAGCACTTAAATATCCATGCGTGTGTGGAGCATTTAATCTCCGGCATTCCCATGCAGTTGAAATCCATACTCAAGTTATTCACTCCAGCACATGTTATGCTGAATCCTAAGCAAAATGTAACTTCAGGTTAAAATTAATGTAAAATGCTTGTTGGATAGAGGATAAATTAACTGTGCTGCCCCCAAGCATCAAAAAATACATTTGAATGGTTCTGAACAAAACAAATATTTCAATACAACCTCAACCAGGACACTCATACGTTAACAATGTTCAATTGTGCTTTGTGCATCCAGTGTGTGCAACATCAGTTTACTCCCGTGCCCTCAGGAAAGAAAGGCCCCACTTTGCTGAACAAACATGCATTTGATGAAGGAAAAGCACCCATAACAGCAGCAAAAAGCCCTAAAGAGGCTGGCCCCAGAGTCCTGACAGCCCTCCAGGAGGAACCACCCTGGGATAGCCTTGCTAGCTGCCAGTGGAAAATTGGAGTGACCAGAAAAACCTCAATGAACTTGGAAACATCCAGGAGAGAAGAATGGGGGAATATTAAACCAGATGTCTAATGGAGTTTAGTGGCAAGTGTCTGCTGCACCAGCCAAGAAAGTAGGCAAGAAGAAGATCAGCCTCACTTCACTCAGAACAGGTACAGGAGCTCAGAACCGAGCATTAAGTATCCTGTTACTGTACAACCCTGTGTCGGGAGCTAAAACCAGAAATGTACTGAAGAACACTGACTCAGTATGCTTTGGCCTTCACATGGACTGACCACACCACTTTGGACACTGGCCCCTGCTGTGATGTCCGCTGTGTCTTTTGACCATCTGCCGAAACCGGGACACAAAAAGAAATCTCTGGATGTAGTGGCTCGCCGCTAAAACGGCAATCTGTGTTTAGAGACACAGGCAGGCGCACCGCTCGCCAAAATTCACATGACACAGCAACAGGAGATTTACAACCGACAATACTATACAGGGAGAGCCGGAGTAGTATAGGCTAGCTGACGTAGTAACACTGCCGCTGACCTCAACAGGCCTTGCTTTCTTCACCGATCACAGGCCACGGTTCGGCTATGTTGCTGACAGGAGAGGAAAAAGGAAAAGATATACTGAAGGGACTTGGACAAAGGTCTGTCTGTCTGTGGAGGCCAGTCCTGTGTCCAAAAAGCAGCTCAAGGTCAGTTTTGTTGTTTGTGAAAAGTGGTAAGTAAAGAAGTTTTTTTCTAGCCAGTGAGGCAAATGGACGACTTGAAACAGCCTCACTACATTTTACACTTTCTACATACTACTACTTGCATTCATTGGCCACTATTATGACTAATCTTACTTGTACAGAGTATACAGTGTATATGTTGTGCTTATTTAGCTTCTTCTTTTTTATCTTAGTTGCATATTCATGTTTAGTTTCTGGCACAAAAAGCTACTTACAACCAGGAAAATTTGTTCATTCCTTCCAATCAGCATACACTTTGAATCTGGCAATTCAGATTGCACAAGCAGATAGGAAAAGTGTGCAGCCTATGTGAGCTTGACTCAATTACTGCAAAGGTGAGTGGGAACAGATATAAGATAAAAGACATTCAGCAGATGAAAAGGAGCTGGAGAGAAGTAGTTTAAGCTGGAATACTGGTGGGAGTCTTGCCAAACAACAGGAAAACACACATATGCACAAGCACTCAATTGCACACACACACACACACACACACACACAGACCGGCAGAGTCCAGCCGTGCAGTTGAATTGCCTCTCCACACAAGCCAAGCCTGTTGGTGGTGAAGCAGTGAAGGGGAAAGCTTTTTAAAGTCCCCTCATCCCGGACATGCACTCACACCCCGGGGACACGGGAGGCTTGGATTGCATAAGAAATGACATCTCAACAACACGGCGATACGCTTGCGTTTGGAGCTTCATATCCATTAAGCACAGGGACATCCTGTCACAGACAAATGGCAACACAGTGAACAAAGGGAAAAGTGTCACCTGCTGGTGGCCAGGAGTCTTTACACTTGTGGTGAAGCTGACTGACAGTGTTCTACAAACAGGACGTGGAACTTCTTTGTTTTTGTTGATCTGGAGGACAGTGCAGTTGAAAATTCTTAACACACATCCTCTACTGTGAGACAATTAGCAGCCAGCTGCATTTTTACAGTGGATATGAAGATACCCAGAGTTGTTAAGTCTGCTGTTTCTGGAGTCACATGTAGATCCACTTACTATAAACAAAATCCCATTGGAAGCTTTCCTACTTTTTCCCCTTGCCTTGCTGCATTTCCACAATAGTAAAAAAATGAAATGAAAATACTTCATCCAAAGAAGTCCCCAGCCTTCAGTTAAAAAAGCAAAAACAAAACATTATATATGACACCGTACATATAATAAAAGTTATGACACCAAGAATACTGAAAATAATCCCTAACCAAAGTCGTGCCTGTGCTGGAACTTTGTCTCCTGGGCCCCAAGGAAGGGGAAGAAAGTTGGAGGAAAACCCCTAGCTTTGTATACCAATCACTGAACTGACTAATGCGCTCTCTACTACTGTTTTCCGTTCCGCTTTATGTACCGTTGCTATGAACATATGCTCCCAGCAAATTATAGACAAAGTTGTGGTCCGTGAGGTTTGCAGCTTGAGGAATTAGCACAGCCGTGTTCCTGTACAATAAAATAATATTGTTTTACCAGAACTAGGCTCCACATTCTCAGAGAACTCACATCATAGAGCCGGGGAAGTGACACGCTTTGGCACAGCCGCTCACTGTAGGGTCCCGAGTTTGATTCATATAATAAGGAGGGCTTTGAGCAGTAAAGCTAAAACAATTATGAGAGTATTTAACGCTGCCGGTACAGTATTAAATGCTGAGAATTTAAGTAAGCTGCCTCCCAGGCACAGAAAATTGTGCTGGCAGAAAACATTTCAAAAGCATCCTTTCTCCTCTCTGATCTCCCTGAGGTGGCGATAAAGCTTTTTTGACTGAATACCTTGACTTGCTAAAACAGGCACAAATCCTCCTTCCCACCCTTTCATCCTAATAATGAGACCGAATCAGGACCTCACCTGCTCAGATCTCGAAAACGTGGGCCTGTGTGCGCCGTACAAGGTAATCATCAAGTTCATGTGAGGACAGTGTCGAGGATTTTCCTCAATTTC
The DNA here is from genome assembly GCA_024666655.1 of Dascyllus trimaculatus. Classification (NCBI taxonomy): domain Eukaryota; kingdom Metazoa; phylum Chordata; class Actinopteri; family Pomacentridae; genus Dascyllus; species Dascyllus trimaculatus. The sequence continues at coordinate 25,544,130 of CM045448.1, forward strand.
AACCCCATTTGAATTCGTTTCATCTTCAATGGAAACATATTTACCAAGATATATATCAATCCCACATCATATCATCGAAGATATCATTATCATCATCACTATAATCAGCGAGTCAAATATGCCACTGATGACATGTTTCCTTTCTCATTACAAAAGAAAACCTCCAGGCTTAACATTCCCACATATGCTGATGTTCATTGCACCTTCAAATAGAGCCCCGGGTCTCGGAGCATCCTCTCCCTCCTACCAGAGTCTCTTGCCTCAGACCCACCAACTCTGTGCTCGCACATAAGTGGCCCAGTAGTGGTGTGATTGTTGGCACATGTAAATGTCCAGTGGCGGCCCTGCATGTAGAGAATACAGTGATCGGCCTGGGATTGTGCGGAACAAAGCGCACTGTGAGATTACAGTTGATCCTCTCGCATCCTGTTTCCTCCTGCGTCTAGCGGCACTGGCAGACACAGACAGACGCAGATCCCACCGATAACACAGTCCCTACAGGGAGGGGAGGGGCCAACGGCACATACACGCACTCGGGGGCCCAAGGGCCCGGGGCGACCCCGGGCCAAGTCAGCAGACAGACGGTGGGTGGGCAGCAGAGAGAGAGAGAAGGGCTGAGGGAAAGGAGAGGGACCCCAGCTTCCCGACACACCCACACAGTCTGAGACAGAGATGGAGCTGATGAATGAACAAGCGAAGGGGGCCTGGCAACGATAGCACTGTTCGGTTGCGTAGGACAGGAGGCCCCACCCTAGATACAGACACATGTTGTGGGCAGGGGATGTGAGGCGAAACATTGGGAGAAAAAGAGTAAGAGATGACCTTTACTGAGCCATGATGACCACAGCCCACACACCGAAGAACAACAAAGCATCAGACTCCCCTATCTGATAAAGTTAGGGGAAAGATCCTACACACACACATATATATGGCCGCTCTGTTTTCTCTGGACTCACATGGAGGAGGGCAGAGAGGATTACTGCTACCCACATGATGATGGGCTGAAAAATAGGCCTTTTATCCACCACCGTTCCACCATAACACAATGCACGCGTCATTTCCACGCTGTTATCCGCATGGTGTCAAGTACTTGGCTGCCTGGGAGTGAATCTGCAGTTTCGCTGGCAGCTCAGTGCCGCCATGCATCAGAGATATTTTAATCTTATTTGTGATAGTAGATTGACATGCCACCCATCTATAATAACATTTTTTTTGCTTGTTTCATCTATATGGATTTGCAAAATTGGGTGAATGATTACATATCTGAGTTGATAACCACAATTTCCCTGACGGGTGTACGACCGACAAGAATCTAATCCCACGAAGGGGAAAACCTCGGCGGCAGTGAGATGATTGATGGTATTTTGGGAGAGTTCACCAGTGTCAGAGTATCCACTTGTGTGCTCTTGAAAAGCCCCCAGTTTTGAAGAATGAGTTTTTGACTGTCTTTATGAAGCTAGCCCTGGGTATAACGCTCACTGCCAACTGACTGGGCTCATATGTCAAACAGGGTAGCATTGTAGTAAGAACTTAACTGTGAAGCTTCACTCTCTAATCATAATATGCTTTAAAATAGAAGCAAGTGTGTTCATAGATTCATGCAGTGCCATGTAATTTTTTGTTAAATTTTGAATAATCACCGGGTTGACAGTGTAGATGGCTAAAATTACACCGTGCAGCTGACTTACTGGCTTTCAAGGAAAGAATGTTTATCCTGTAGCTGGTATTTAACTTGAATGTCTATTTTCGAGACAGCATCACTACATGATTTAAAAAAGGAGTTTGTTGAAAATGTTCAGCTGCTCGAAATTAATATTTCATCTTGCATTTGTCAAAACGAGGAAACAAAGCACGAATGGAACCACATGGTCATTCGAATAGATTTTCTCGTCCGTTCATTATTAGCCCTAGGTTGGACTGTGATGTTGTACTTGCATTCTGCGGGGATATGATTTCACCACAAATGACCATCAACTGATTCCGAGAAGGGGAAGGAGCGCCGCCAACGCATTTATAATCTGCAAGTATTTTGTTGTCCTCCAAACCAGGAGCTCGTAGTGCAGCGCATGAGAGGAGAAATGCTAGATATGTCGGGGGGGGGGGGGGGAGCAAGCAAAATAATGGCAACTTCAAGCCTTCAACAACAAATAAAATGTGGGCGTAATGATAATTAATTATGACTGCAGCTGTAACTTTTGCATTCAACCCATTCATTTCTTGTGAAACGCCAAAGAGCTCTCCTCAATAAGAGTGCTGTTCGGGAAAATTTTATTGACACCACAATGATTCTCAAATAACACCAAAGTCACCGCTGTTATTTTTTCACTGTTAAAATGTGCAATGATATTAACCATAACAACAATGTCAGAAAAATACACCATGCACAAATGCTCTGTTCCGACTGTTCTGCTCAGAGGCACCAAAAAACACAATCCAGTGCATCTACTGCTTCGAACACAACCGTCAGCCTGTGAATTCAGGTTTTTACAGGGTATGCAATGTACAACAACGAGCCAAAATCCCCAAACATCTATCGACCACATCCTCTTTGCACTTTCTCACTCTACCTCCGCTATTGAAACTGGGAATACAGAAACCAACCTCAACACTGAGTTGCATCTGGCTCTATCTGTCTGCAGTGACCTTTCCCCTCCTCTGAGAGGGAGCTCTGCTGGAAGGAGCCCTGCATCTCCAGCTCCCGATCAAGTATACGCCTGTCCAGGAGTCCTTCCCACACATGTGGTTTTCGGTGAACCTGCTGACTTAAATATCCTTCATCTGACTAGATGCTGGTTTGGCCCCTGCAGCCCTGTAGTCCTGGCAGGTGGACCGACTGCTTGTCTTCACCACACTCTTCTGAAGACGAGACAAGCTGGAAGGTGATACCATACAGGATAACGGGAAAATACAGACATGAACACGCCCTCTATTCTCTGATGGCCCGTCAGCCTGAGCCTCTATATGTTACCTGTCCATTTGTTTTTGTTAACCCACAGCTTGGGGCAACTATTCTGCGCCTATCTGAAGGAACTGAGAGTGAGAGAGATAGCAAAAAAAAAGAGAACACTGAAAAAAAGGGAAAAAGGTATAATGTAGGTCACATGGGACTTTTCCTTGCATTGCTTCTTAAAAGGCCTCTGGTCCCATAGCAACAGTCATAAACAATATTTATGAACAATTGCCCACAGCTCTACTTCAGCATGTTGAAATCATCCTTTGAAGCAACAGTAGATGAATTCAAATTTTGTCACTGCTATGAAAAAAAACACACCAAAGTATTCCCTCTGCAGCGAGAGGCTCACCTGCTCAAGTGCTGCATCTATTCTTGTGCAATGAGCCAGAGGCAGCATGATTGAACTTTTGTAATATTTCACTGCCAGCACAACAAGAAACCTCTTTCAGATGAAAAGCATGAATCAGGACGGTGACAAACTGGCTGGAAAGTCAAACAGAGAGTAACCAGAGCAGGCCATTTTATGACAAGGGGGCCAGTGTTGGCCTTTGATGCTGAGTGTAGCCGTTGAAAGGTGTCCATTTTCAAGCTCTAATCGCTGACTTCAAGTGCATTGCAATTTTAACAGAGCTGTAAGGTGTTCATAGGCAGGTCTTTTAAGTGAAGGGCATCTCTATTACAGGTGGAAAGCCGAAAAGGAATGTAGGATTGTGCACAGGATGAGGCTTTCCCAAGTCAAAACATGTCATTAAAGAAGGAAAAAAAGTGCAAATGTACCGTAATAGCGGCACTGATAACCAAAAGTTGAATGTGCAACAGCTGACATGTAGATTAAATAAATTCTAAGTTAAAGTTGAGGTACGGGGCAAAGATCACTTGCAGGATCTAAAACGCATCAAACCATTATGTAAGACTGTTAACAGAATCCACATGGGGCTTTCGACGCACTTCACGCGTGGGTGAACACACTTAAGTATGCACAGTAAAAATGGTATCTACAAATCACAGCCATGGGATCAGTCTTGACAGGACTATTTAAGAGAGAATGATTCATCCAGAAACCAGGCCAAGGACTGTGATTGAAGGGTAGACCACGTTTGCCAGTCTTGTCCTGAAACCCGCTCCTTTCCTCCTGACTCGCTGATGGATCTGTCTCTAATTTTATTATTACTTCTTAATAGACTGCAACAAGTCACTCAATAACAGCCATTTCTGTTAGCACAGGATAATTCCTTCCACATTTTTACAGGCTGAAGGTACCAACTCATGCCAGCACCATAGCAGGGCACAAGGGGAAGAATGCTCAAATCTGCTTTTGCAGAGGAAACAGAGACATGCTGAAATTGCCAGTGTTGAATCTCAGTTTCGAGTTTACGGTGTTGTTCTCCAATTTGTCAGTTAGAGCATAACGAGGGAGCCAACACTCTTTGCAAAACAGGGAAACTGCTGTGAGAAAGAGCAACAGCAAAAACGGAGATGCCTTAAATTCACGTCGGTTTTGTGTTCAGGAAAGTGTTAAATAACCATCTTCTGAAGATACTTTGAAATAAATACAAATAAACACGAGATGACCAGTCTTCGGAATTGTAGTCACCTCTGCTAAATGAAGATATCTCAAGCTCTGTAATGCTCAATAACCCAACTATTAATGTGCGCTGTCTTGGAAAGCAAATGTAATACCATGGAGCAGCTCCAGAGCTGAAAGACTGCCTCCAAGAGCAGGCAGCACAGAGAGAATGCATTAGACTTGCGGTCGGCTGATCTTTAGTTCTTGAAAAAATGCCGACATCTCCTCCCTCCAGTCCAAAACTAAGACTGGATCACAGAGCAGGGGGAAAGGTTTAGTGTTCATAATTTGGGGGATTTGAATGAAAAACTTAAATGGGAGCGGAACGTGAACAGCTTTTCCCCTCTACTTGATTATGATGATGTGGGAATTTGCAGATTCAAAGAAGGGATTGGAACATTTCGTTGAAGGGGTGTATTCCATGATTTCATATGCCATGCTAAAGAATTCCATAATATATACAGACATGGTTAGAAAACATGGCTACATCTTCAATCATGAGCAGCAAACACTGGAAACTATCACGACCGAGAATGTCGTGAGCGAGCTGGTGGCAGCTTGAAATTAAGGTGTCGCAGAGAAAATGCAGTCGCTCACTTTTCCACAGTGTCTAAATGGCGGAGGAGCCCTGCAGTAGCTGTGGTGTCTGTGGTCTCCCACGGTGACCTAGTGGGACACTGCTGAACTGAAGCAGCACAGTCAGAATGCATCCAATACCCTTCCCACCTCACAGTTCACTGCCTCGGGATGCAATAGCTAATTGCACACCTTTATCCTGCAATGCATCTCGTCAATAAATAGAAATATAATATAGTATTCAACCCTGGAAATGAATTAACACACCCCACCGATATATTCTGGTGGGTAAATATAATGATGGTGGTTGGCACAGCTGGAACAAGGTTCATCTCAACAGGGCAGCAGCTTAATAAGATTAAGGTACAACATATACGATCCTTTTAGGTGTGAGTATAGACTCAAACAGATACCTGATCCCCCTGGCTATGTACAGGGCAGGTATTATAATAAACGTTTATGGTACTTTCACCTTTTCTCGTGCCAGCAGAGATCATGAATGTGACTGCATACAGCGATGGCTTATTTCAATCAATGGTTTAAAATGAGAGATTTCATCCTATGTGCTGTCACAAAAGTTTGACTTTTAGATATCCGAGTCTCTGTGGTCTCCCTCTAAAGGTTCAGTCACGTCCAAAAGCATGACGCATTTGTAATTAATTAGCAGTAATCATTAATGTGCAATACTGAACAATAAATCTAGAAACTCATTCATCAAGTAACATTCAACAGATCTGTGCAAGCTAAAAAAAAAAAGAATTTCAAAAGAGCTTTGTTGTATTGCATGTGTTCAGAATGAGGCAATGCGGTTCAATTCAACACAGCTTTATTGTCTGTGCAGCTAATGTACCAGTAAGTGGATGAATTCACAGTTCATGTGTGCAAAAGTGTTCTTTTGGCTTGCCTTTTCCTCAATTTACCATTTTTATTGCACAGTAAAATTTGTGGTCGGCTGTTTTAATCTGTCACTTATCAATGCATTTGCTAATGGAAGGAAATAACTCTTAAACTTGCATTTCTCACCTCTTCAGGACCAGTGTTAAATTCTAAAACCACGAATCCACATCCTGATCACAAATCCAGCACACTAGTGGCTGTTCAGACAGTTTACCAGAGCCATGGGTTTCTTTAAATATGTCAACACTGTCAAGAGGCACAAACACTTCAACATTCTCTCCCTTTTCCCCCCAGACAAGTGGAGGAATAACTCCATTCACTTAAAGGGGAGACTGGAGAACCTACCACAGACATTATTCTCAAAGGGGACGGCACTCCGACTACTCTTTTATTCAGAATAACAAAATTATTACTACGTTCAGAGGTTCTGAGATATGGAATAAGAGGATGTGGTGCTACGGCAATTGACACACAGGGGCCACAGGGCCATAAAATATGACATTTTTTAGTCTACGGCTCGACATTATATGGGTAAATTTGAGTTCCACTGCCAGATGTGTTCTTTTGATTTATCAAACAATAAATTTTACTTAAATCTGTGCAATTCAGCATTTTATCTACTTCGCATTAACTTTATGATATGAAATATGATAACAAGAGGGCCCATTTGTGGTGATTATCCTCTAGAACAAAATAAACTGAAAAATACGTCCTCGATTCCTCTGTATTTTCTCCATACATGAAAGACCAGAATCAAAAAAAAAATATTTTCTAAATCTGCCTTGGGAACCCTAACTGACATCAACTTCCATGTTGGTCTAAAGACAGACGTCATCGCTGGGATACTTTATTGAGAAGGCCACCGAGTCTCATCATTATTGAACAATCCTGGCAGGCCCAGCAGTCGTCGTTCTCTGACCATAGCTGGACACCAACAGTGATGTGCTCAGTGCGGGCACATTAAGAATTTATTTGTGCAGATCTACTATGGAAACCAAACAAGAAAAGCAAAAGCGAGCATGAAATTCAGATGACGCCATTGCTGAACGGGATGTAGATGTCGTATAGCTGACACAAAGTGGAAGAGACCTCATAGGGTGCAGTGGCCTCAATCTGACAGACCACATGCAGTATATGTGACTTTGCTTGTCGATCAAATACACAAAGATGAGCAATTTACAGAACCCAACTGGAAAGCTAAAACTGCGTGAATTAGGCTTACTAAATGTGTTTCTTAGACTGCAATTTAGGTAAATGGGGTGATACATAAAAACATCCATTACACAAAAGACACACGGGACGCACAGACGTTTCTGATGAACCACTGCCGAATATCACTTCTCAATCTCTGAGTGCCTCAAAAGGGCATAAAAGAACGCAGCAAAAGGAAGTGAAAAGAGGATGTTAAGCGTTGAGGAAAACAGCATGAGCTCCATTACAAAAGAAAGCGCCACATTCACAACAAAGGAAAAAATGCTTTTGCAAAGGGAGCTGGAGCTAATTCAGCTACTCCTTAAGAGGAGTGATTGTTAACAGAGCCACTGGATTAAATGCACAGCCCAACCGCAACGTAATGGCAACAAAGCATCTTCTAAATGAGAGGAAATATATAAAAGTCTCTGTAAAACAAAGGCGATGCAAAAAGGTTTGCAGAATGCCAAGTCTCTCAAACAAAAGCATCGTAAATGTAAATGTTTGCCTGCTTCGGGCCTTTTCCTGCATGTATGTGCACAAGCTCCTGAAGCAGCCAGGCATGGACACAACCAATTTAGCCCGATTAACAACAGATGTGTCCATCTATTTTGGTTCGACATGACTTCTCTGCAATAACACCATTAGTTGTCTCCTCATTTGCGATATCATTTTTCAACCATACATTTTCCCCATTAGGGCTTCAGTGCTTTTCTGTAGCTTTTCCATAACTTTGACTTAGCCAGCAATGGTCTTCATGCTGCTAACCAGCAGGCTCACTGCAGAACCTACATCAGCAGAAACCAGAGCGCACTGGAGAAACACAACATTGAAATAAGGACGACTAAGATGGGGCGGAATCAGCAGTATGTGAAATGCTCTTGAGCGATGCCAACGTGAATGGTTATACAATAGAGAGTCAAAGAGACTGTGTGTTGCTGGTTTGAGTTTGAACTGTGTGATGTGTGCAGCTTGGGTTTGGCTTGTGAAGAGCCATATTTCATTTGGGGTTCAGAGGGTCGGGGGCTGGTACCACATTTTTGATACTCTTCTGGTACCATTTCATAAAGCCCAGACAATAAGATGGCTGGAAAACACGCATTATGTAACTTCTGTTTCCTTTTCAAAAAGAAAATCACTGGTATTATCATTGTCAACTACATTATCATTACCAAATGAATATCAGTGATCACAGACTGCAGACAAAAATTTTAGTCTCTGCTTAGAATCACACATACACACAAACATCTAAATTATGATCCCTTTTTGTAATGTGTTTTCAGTTATTCATTGCTATGAGCACCGTGCACAAACACAACCCTATGAGAATCACCAATAATATTCCTCACTAACAAGCAATGACTTTATCCCTTGACCTGATCAGCCTCAATGCTCTTCTAAGTTACTTCTGAAGCAGCTTTAGAGTTAAAAGTACATTCTGGTCTCAGTTTGTTGCCCTGAAACAGTAAATTGCTCAAAATGAAGACGTATTCAAACCTATGACTGCAACAGCAAGTGAATAATCCTCGTCAGTGAATGCATCTTTAACAACGACTGAGATTTGTGGCATTTCCATTCTCAAATAAAATAATATTTAAGAGAAAATCAATCTCAAAAGCAGGCAAGTATTTTTTGTGGACTCCTCTTGAATGAAAATCTGATTTTATTATCTTGACTATTTCAATTTGTTTTTTGTTCACATAGAGAAACTAGCCAAACGTAAGCAAATGACACACAGAAATAGGAAATTGGTAATTCTAGCCATGTCCAAGAGTTTTATCAAATCTCTGCTACTTAACACGTGCTTGCAATGATTTAACTCCCAAAGAACCCTGCAGGGTAGAATAAGTTAACACTTTATCAGAGTATTAACTACAAACTAACCTTATGATGTTGCTAAACCTAAGTGAAAGTCCTGTTCCAAAAGTTGGATACTGAACAAGACATGTTCACTAAAGAAGCAACTTGTGACGTCACCTTGCAAAAAAAATCCTCACAGCTCCAACAGCAAAACTTCAGAAGGTTGCTCATGAGGACAACCACACAGGAGAGCACAAACACAAACACAATCACACACTGCACCTTTTCCCTTTTGTGAAAGAACCCAGACTGACCTACTCGCAGCTCCTGCCCGAAGACTGTCCTTTCTCCCAGCGCTGAACAGTTCCAGCGTCCATATCGGAATTGGTATTGACACTCATTGATGCCCATCTGGGCGCCTTCGCCCACAACAATGATGGCGTCTGGGCGACTCTGGCAGATGGCCCGCTGGCGAGGTGCCAGCCCAGGAATCTTGTTGCAGATGATGTTGGCACCCAGAGCCACCACCGAGGACAGGGCCCTGCCGAGGTGAGAGAAACACACCACCACACATCCATGCGCACACATCAGATTTACACACAGACACGTGCATACAGCAGCGCACACACATGCATGCAGGTTGCACACACAGACACACACACACACAGACACACACAAACAAACTCAGTTAGAACTTCCAAAGGATGGTCAGACTGACTCACTTACATGAGACTCTCCAGAACAGGATTCAATTCAACCGGTGATTGATGCACATTCCGTAGTGAAGTGAAAGCTGTACTGCATGAAAGTATTGCTTTTTAATGGATTAGAGGTAAATCAAAAAGCTGAAAACTTAATCCAACATAAAACATTTAAAAAGACGAGGAAACTTGCTAAAACAGCCCAGAGAGAGAAAACAAGATGCTTATTTGACTACTGAAAAGGCAATTCCACATTGGTTTGGATGACGGGACTTTGAGGACTGAGTTGGGGTTTTTGTGTTAATTGTTAGGTAACATGGTGGTGTGAACAGCTGCCAGACTCTTATGTAAATACTGTACATACACTTGCCCAGTGTCTTATGTTGTAAATGTAACCAAATGTCACAAAAAATATTATTTCCTATGATTTGTGTAATTATGTGCATGGAACTTACTCAGGGTGTAAAGTGCTGCCCATAAATTCCAAGGGACTGCTTTTAGTTTAGCCACATCCTAAGATTGGTTCGCATTGAAATATGTAAGGTTTTCAACACTGGTTGCCTCAATTTGCAGGGTATTAATGTGTTGTATAGTAAACGGCACGCCTCTTTCCGAGCTCTCCTCTGAGACTCCAACACATCTGATCACTGGATGTGACAATATAAGAGCATATGTTTGAGATGGCTTTGCAACCGCCGAGAAAGCCAAAACAGATTACAACCAAACAAAGCGACGACTTTCTCCAAGATTCTGTTTATAGCCCTCGAAACCATGTAGATACATACTTTTCAAACATGTCAGGGACAGGGAGCCATAAATGAGCGTGGAGGCAAACACCGTCTTTGAAGTATGACGTCGACCTCCAAAGGCTTGACCACAAACGGGGCAAACTAACGCAGGCAAGTTGTGTGTCAGCGAAAAGCAATGGCAGCGTATATGGAGAGGAATGGAAGAACGGGTGAGGGGGGGAGACACTGAGAGAGAGAAGAAGAGAGACTGTGGATGCAGATTCGAGTTTGCAGTCGGAGACCCCTGACTAAAAATGAAGATGTGATTGCTTATTCGATATCAGTCTCAGACAGCCACGCTCTCTTTCTTGCTGAAGTTTCTTCACAAATACAGAACAACATAAATCTCAACTGCGAACACACAAGTTTAAATAAATCCTAAAGGCCACGAGACGAGTATCCGTTACCGAACTGAGAACTGCACACATTCTCTTGGTCTTGCAGTCAGGGGAGCACAGCAAAGCATATAAAAGGGAAGTGCCATTGAACAGACTGATTTTGCAAACCCTGCTCTCAAAGTTACAACAAAGGAGAGCTGAGAAGATTTTTCCAATCACACTAAACACGTTAAGATGCCTATTTCCAAATAAAACTACGAGCCAGATGTTGATTGGATAAAGCGCATAATTCATTTCGGCCTGCAAAACATATGCATCACCAATCGAACTGAAGGCTGTGGCTTCACATAAAGCAACTAAAAATGAAAACTGCTTTAAGAAAACAACACATTCATCAGGTGCATTCCGTGTCCACAGTAAACACTCTGCAGCCTGCTGCTGCATTCAGTCCCTCTTTGCTCTCTGTGCTGTTAAAGAGGCTTGAACTCCTCTGACCCTCTGTGACCCTCTGCTGTATATGTGGTTGTTCATGGCAACGATGACATCCAGTCTGTACAAACCAAAAGGGCAGGCTCATTAAGACAAGTAATGTGCAACTGGAGAAATCTACTTTCTTGCATAATGAATGTTAAGGACAAATAGGATTGGTTTGTTTGCATAAATCCAAAGGCAATAAAATGCATTGGAGCCATTTATATCTCTGATAGCCCCGTGAACTGATTGTAATCTAACACGACAACACAGATATTTTCACATCTGACAAACAGAACTCTCCATAACCTCCTCTCTTGGCTGTTTTCTCATGTCCTTCACCTGCTAATTCACAGGATCACAGTCTACCGCGGGCTACCCAAGCCATCAGACAACACCAAACAGGGAATTCCAGAGCTAAGCTTTTAAATCCCTGCATCATCAAAGTGCACAAATGCGATTCTGTTTGCTTAGCGTATACTCTGTGTGTATGCCAGCAGCTTGGGGACAGCTCGCCCACAGTCGCACAGATCTCCCATCAGATAGACACGCTGTGAAGAATGGGTCTGTTTAGCTGCTGCAGTTGGAGTTAATGGCTGTCACGTTTAAGCAAAATATGTGGTGTAATGAAAATGTCCTGTATTAATAAATGAAACTGTGCAGTGTTGAGCTGATTTTTGATATCATCTGATTGTGGCTCCGCGGTGATGTCGTAAAGAGATGAGTGGAGTCCTGAGTGTTAAATGCAAAGCAACAGGTGTTTTTGCAGGATTTTTTTCCAAGTTTGAACTTTGCACAAGTAGCACACAATACATACTAAACACTGTAAGCAAAACTAAAACATTTAGACACTTTTAGCGTTAAGTTATGCACTTAGCTGTAAATTCATTGATTAAACTAACCGTGCAACTGTGATTTCACTTAAACACTTTTTTCCATTAATAATTTCAGCTTCTTTTTAAAGGAACATGTGTTAAAGTTTATGTTACATTTAGCACAAAACCTAAACGCCAAACATCAAGCATGAAGTAGAGAAACATTGACCTGACAATAAATAAAGTCCTCTGGAAGAACTTCAGTTGCAGCCAGTATCAGCGGTGAAGGAGCTTACAGATATTCATGCCAGTGCACTGTGGACTGGGATGAAATCTATAGTCTACGTCATGGCATACAGTGTGCTTACAGCCACCTACTCCATCACATGGAACACTTTGAACCTAACTGACACACTATTAAGCTCCCAGGCATGCATCTTCTACCGAGGAATGCACTCACAAAAAAATGCCTGAGACACAGCTTAACTAAGTCAAGTGAATAAATACTCTTCTTTTTCCAATAGCAGGAAATTAACTGTTATTTTAGTGCTGAATGTGATTTTCCTCTTTTGTTGCTCATTTATAAATGAGTTTAAGATCAGCGGTGCACCGAAGCTTTTTAACTCAGAACAGAAATCTTAAACTATAAACTTTTTAAACTATATCTGCGCACACATGCTGCTTAGGTCAGAGTGGTATAAGCGAAACTGAAAACAGTAGGGTTTTTGCCAGTCTCATATTAAGTGTGAGATTCCTCCACAGTGGAGTATGAGGTGTGCAGTGGCCTACAGATAACTTTGCCACCCACAGATCTACTAATTTAGCACTTTAACATGCCAAAATATTATTTCTAGTCATTTTGAGGAAACTGCACTGCATTATTTTGAATCCATACTGAAATGTACTTCCCATAACATATTCCGTGGTCAATGCTCAACAGAAAATATTCTTAAATAATCAAAACAAACAATGGTATGTAGCTTTGATGTGAAAGCCATCACTATACTTAGTAGTGTGGCCCACTTTTAACTGAAAACCAAAAACCACATCTATTTCAGAATCAGGTTTGGGGTCTCCGGGCAGAAAAGGAAGGAGCGATGGAGCATGGGTGAGTAATTATTTTGGAAACTTTTAAGAAAAGCCAGTGTTCTCCTTCAGGAGATTTCTAGTTTAATTCAAAGCCGCAGCGCATTATAGTGTCAATCACGTGAATGGTGCAGGAGGATATTTTTAAGATGTGGGTTGCAACGATAACATCGAAATAGTCTGAATTAACGAGAGATGAGGTAATGCACGACGATAATCTTTCACACGCTCTGACAGGTTAAGGGTGCTCGCATGCGTAAAAGTGCACGGATTGTATTAAATTTTCCTCACAGTGAAATCCATCCCTGCGCACACAATTGTCTTGAACATCTCTGCCACTCTGTGGCCAAAATGTATCCATGTAGCAGCTCCCAGAAACGGTTACTTTTCTGATCCTGCGAAATGTTTGCAATACAGCAGCTAAAGACAAACCACCGGTGCTTACTCACAACACATGCTCGTCCGCGTGGATGTGCCATTAGAGCGGTGAGCCTTTTACCTAATTAGTACATTCCCACGTGGATCGTTTTCTCGAGTGATGTTTCCACTGAGGTTGAGGGTTCACTGTTGGATTTTACGTTTGTGTTGCATTAAGAGGTGGGTGATAAATTCCTAGAATTAAATTAAATGTACAGCCTAAGTTGCACTTTAGTTACGCCTGCTCCTTGCGCCGTTACAGTCTGCTGACACAATGTGAACAACTTCAGCTGAGTCTTCAATCTGTGGACGCGGAAAACTAAAACAAAATCATCTCGTTAATTATTAAGTCAGAGGAAATACAGCTCGTTGTCCAGCAAGAAGCTCGTACAGGAGTAAAGCCAAACCCGTGTGCGTCTTTGTGTTGCTGAGGATGAGAGCGCGCAGTCTCCGAAGTTAATTATGGAGCCGTTAATTGGCTCAAACTTACAGGTAGCTGCCACTCGTCAGGATCAGGAAGATCTGCGGATAGTAGACTGACAGCAGTACACTGCGCGACGAGAGGATGATCATGATGACATTGAGCAAATGGCCACGCTCAGATTGAGTGAGACGACGCGGACAGGATGAAAAACTCCCTTAATTCCCGGCTTTAAGTCCGTTTCGCACAGGATCAAAAAGGAATTTGCTGTGCGTGTCCGTGTCTTCGGCGTGGCGGTGGCGGCTCTACGCAGCTCCAAGCTCCCAGGGCCGTGTGTGCGCTGAGATTGGCTCCGTCATCTCTCAGCAAGCGGAGGCTGTTACACAGTACTGTGGGTTCCCGAGCCGGAATGATGATGGTTTTAGGGATTTTGCATGGCAGAAAAGTGCCTCTCTCCACTCTCATGAGAGTCGTGCCTGCCATTGGGCAGGGAGAGACACTGCTATCCGCCCACTTTGCCACAACGGGACAATAGGGTGACACTGATCCGATCCCCGTTGGACGTGCAGGAGGTTTCATTCATCATCATCACCCCCCCCTACACACACACACACCCTCCAACACCACCCCAACCCACCATCCAGCCAAAAATAAACAAACATAGACGCTGGGGCTGCTTGAACCTCACACCATCATCACAGTTCCATGTGCACAAAAAAAATCAGCACAGTTCTTTGCAGGATGCGTCATTTTGAATCAACAAGTTGGTGTCATATTAAGACAACGACATCTTTCTACCGTCGTCTACCAGATGTGATCCTTGTCTGTGACAGTGAGCATAAAGCGTCATCACACTGCTGGAAAGACATCTCCTTATCTGATATTACATCCTTTTAATACTATAATAACATTCTTGGGGCATTTACAGTATTATGTCCTCTGGTACATATTCCTATCATATTTCCTCAGAAACATGAGGCATGTTTGTGGTCCTCAAATATGTGTTTCAGTGACCTTATTAGTTCCTGTGGTAAGACTGTAATATTCCTATAGGCGTCTATAATATTGCTGCTGTCTGCTGCGCCCTGGTCGGATTTGATGGCTGTCATCTTATAATATTCAAACATTCATTTTCAGACTCTGGTGTAAAATTAAACAAGAACTTCCTCCGATTGTAGAAATGATAAAAAAAATCAGTGCAAAAGCAAACGAATAAAAATAGCACTCCTGCTATACCCGAGATTGGATCTGAGCAGAGAAATAAAATACGTGGAGAGTTTGGTGAGTGCAGGGTTCCTTTTTTTATCGCCTCAGCATCGTGGCTCACTCAACACCTGCAGGCTCCAGTCATTGTAAATGAAGAGGGTACCATGAAAGATTTAGCCCGAGTAAAAGGATGGAAGGAATGAGCTAACTGCCCGGGATTAGTAAACACGAAGATAGGTGACTTTTAGCCCATAATGGAGCTACTGTAATGTGATATGAGCATATGTGGAGCTTGAAGTCAGTTCCAGGTTTCTCGGGGAGGGCTGACACTTGAGCTGTTGGATTCACTGTGGTTGCAGGAAACTCAGAAAACACAGGCCTTAAAAATGCTTAAGCCTGACCAGTCTGATTTAAAATTAAAAATGCATGACTGGTGACAGCCTTTATTTCAGCAAATATCTTCTAATTAATCCAATTCATGCGTAACTGGTTGCAATTACTCCAGAAAGCAAATGCAGTGGTGCGTAAAAACAAACAGCTCCGTGTGTTCTAGTGTCAAAAAAGTCAAAATAACTTGTTCTTATGTTGATTGCTGAGGTTATCCTGAACTGAATTATAGTTTTCCAGACATACACTGCTGCTTACTTACCTGTATTAAAGCTTATTTTAATTTAAAGTATATTTTATATGAAATAGTTTAAGTTTCAGAGGGAACATCATCAAAACTGGACATTCTACTTTTCAGCTCAGTTAAAATTTCACAAGGAAAAACTTGTACAACATTATCATTACCATGAACCCACAATCTGGGCCAAAATGCACGGTTCCTCGTCAATGTGTGTCTTCATGGACGTCCTAATAGGTTTAATCTAAAGAGCCTCTGCGTTAAAGAAGGAAAGGATAGAAGTCCTTCTGTGTTTATGCATCAAGGTGAGCTATTGCAAAACAGGTAAAAACTCCGTCTGGGCAATGGAATGTGGAAATACAACTCAGTCTGCCGCTATTAATGAAGGTATGCAGGGGTGAGCTGGATCTGGAGCGGAGACAGCGGCTCAAATGATCTTGTGCCACAAAGGGGAAGGAGTCTCATGAGGTGAACTAACCCTCTGACAGTGAATATGAATCGATCGCAGCTACTGTCTGTCGGCAGGAGACCTGATCACACTGATCTGCTGCTTTTACGCACAACACGTTCCCCATGTGCACAAGTCTGGATGTAGTAATTCAAATATTCTTTTTAAATACACCTGATAAAAAGTGATTTTTCACATCATGCTTATGTCTGAGGTCAGAGGGCAGCCCGAAGCTTTCCTCTAACGTGTTTATTTGTTAAGAGTGTCGCAATGAGTTTCACATTCAGGCTTTGCGCATGTGAGGAAAACAGCTTCTGCGTGCAACGAGAGGTAATAAAAACTCACCCGAGTCTGAGGTATATGATGCCAAAACACAGGAACACGTAGAGACTCCGCTTTCGGAGGGGTTTGTGCATGATCGTTACCACTTTGTCCAGAGGCCATGCACTGTAACATAAAGTGGCCACGCTGCTTTCCGTTCACATTGGCAGCTTCCCTAACCCTTCCAGATGCACGTAGACCGAGTACTTTCCGCGACATCAAGCTGAAGCTCCTTGGAAATGTTCGACCGTGTGAAATCCATGGTCCAGCGGGACAGGTGAGATGCTGATGACGACCTGAAAGGTGACTAAGAACTCCAAAATGAAACTTGAGAGAGGGTCGGACTTGAAAGGTGAATGAGTTCTTGGAGGAAGTGCCTCCTATTCGTCCTTACTTTGACGGTAGAGCCTAATTAAAAATCCCCACTTGCTGCGCCTTGCAGGTACAGAGAACTAGTTGCGCTTTCAGCAGAGCCCAACAAACCCTGTGGCTTTCCTGTTGTCTAAAGTGTTGGCAAACCGCTCGCTGTATCTAATTTTTACAGACATCTTAAACTTTGTTACTAACTTACAACAGCCAGGTAGTCTAATACAGGTAACAAAAGGGCTGCACGCCTCCTCCTCCTCCTCCTCCAGCATGGATACGCAGGGAATGGGACGGGCTTCCAGACTGAGCTCAACACGTGTAGTTGTTGTACAGAAAACTAAAAGAAACCCAGTGAAATTGCCTTTTATAGGCCTGCAGCCCATAGGCGCTTGCAACACTGGGCATTGCCCCACCAGTGTGGGCTCCCCGGATGGGCTCCACCACAACAGTGAGTCCCATAAAATCAGACAGACGAGAAATGGCTTTCCAGCTGTTTGAATCAAAAAGTCCCACTGCATGACTAATAATGACTAATAATAATGAACTGGAATCCTGATAAATGACTTTGGTTTCAGTGAAGCTCTGTCAGTCACTTTGATTAACAATACAATGCACGAGCAAAACAACATAAACAAAACATCAATATTCCCATTTCCTGGGCTTTGAGTCAGGGTGATGTGAATTTTGAGCAGATGTTCAGAATATGCAGTCTGGTCCTTTGGGAACTATAGTCTGACTAAGAAGACTCCCTCTGGTGGCAACAAGACACTGCTGAACTGATCTGGTTAAACAGACAGAGATAAATCTCTCCATTGCAACGGGACAGCTGCATGACAGTGCTTTCCGAACCGAGGATGAATTATCGTGGTCAGTCTGCGCAACTGTTTTCATCTTATTATGGGAATTAAGGATTTTTTTTCATTCTGACACTCTGAGCACACTTGATTTTTTTTTTTTTGTAGTAAGCCTTAGCCTCCTGTTTTCATGCAGCAGCTTCACATTTATGTAAAGCTGCAGGGCCCTTCCAGAAGTGTCACCACATGACAGACAACTACAGTCTATCAGCAGTTTACTTAAGCTGTGAATTCCAGTAAACGTTTAGGGCTGAGAAAGAAGAATTGTTCTCATGTGAAGAATGTCATAAATGCAAAATTCTTTATTCACAAGGCCACTTCGATCTTAGACATTTACTCGACCAATCTTTTTTTTTTCAAATCAGTTTCACTTACATGTCCAAAAGTAAGATTCTTATTGTTATTTGATTCCAATTCATATTTAGGATAAAGGTAAGGGAAGTTTCACTACAACTAAGTTTAACTAAAAAACTATTTAATTGTCTTAGTTGTCTTTTTCCTCCAATCAGAATTCAGCTAAATGCGTAGATTTTTAAAATCTTTTTTTATCAGCACAACTTCTATGTAGTCAGAGAAAAAAAAACAATCATTTTACTGCAGCAAACTTCTTCCTAGCTAGTCTGAAAGTCCAAAGAACCCCTTTCTCTTTTCTTTAAATTTTATGGTCTTAGTACTGTTTCTTAAAAGAACACATAAACCATCAGTTCAGCTTTTTTTCCCCCCAAGAAACTACATGAAAAACGGCTAACGTGTTGTAATAATGATGGCATAAACTAAAATTACAGACATGAGCTATCTGAGCACAGAGACTGCCGGGCTGTTGTTCACCACGAGAAACAGACAAAACCGCAGAGACCTTTGTTTCAAGACATCCCTGCATTGTGGTTTCAAGGCCTTTTCCTTCAAAACATGCCCATCAAAATTCCAGATGGATTTTAGAAATAATGAAAGTCAACATGCAGGCCCAGGGTGACATAAAAAAGACATGTATTTGATGTCTACCCTGTAAAAGATGGTCTTGTTTGTCTTCAGATGTACATAACTCATAGGCCTGGGTGGGGATGGTCCTGTTTAGTTTAATTAAAATGTTCAAAGGACCAACTCTTTTTTATTGTAGCAGGATCAAGACCAGGGACAGTGTGCGTCAGCGTTATTTGTCACCCGCCATTGTCATTGCAGACATGTCACACACATCCACGCTCGCTCGTTGGCGAACACATTCCTGTGCACGCTAACACACATTATCGGTCTCTCCGTGTCCACACATACAATAAGTATGCATACAGACCCACAAATCAAACTGTAGACACAAGCACTGCGGACACACACAGAGACTCTCTCACACACTGTAGCACTTGGGTGGTATAAGGAGGATCTTGTGACACACTGTTTATTTAACTTCAAAAAGCTGAGGCAGGGATGAGAGCATTTAGGTCAGTGAGGACATATCAATCTGAGTAAGTCATACGCCACATCACTGCCTATGCTTTTTGCTGCATTACAGGCCATTGTATTTGAAATATTTCTGCTTCCAGTCTCCTGAAAGGCAATCCCCATCTTCTGTGCACTGTGCTTACCCTATTCTCTGTCTGTTCTATACTTTAATAAGTGTCAGCCAAGTTTGCACCATTGTGTCTCTGTTCTTTTTCATCTGCATGCACTCTGCCCGAAACGTAGATGGGGAAAATGTTGAGAAGAAAGAGGGGGAAAAAAGAAGGGGATCATATTTTGGCAAGCTTGGGATGATATGTCGCACTGTCTTTTTGAATATTATTAAGTACTCTTGACCGACAACTAAATAAGAAAACCCACCGGTTGCCCATGTGTTTGCATGGGAGCTGGTTCAGCTGGAAACAGTGAGAGGGCTGAAACACAGAGCGTGCCAAACCACGGAGTGGCGTCTGGGGCTGGGTCCACCACATCTACACTGGGCCCCAGGCAAGAGGGGGGAAATGGCTATATTGCACTCGCAAAGTCCCCCTTTCCGCCTCCATCAGACATCTCCTCTAACACTCTGTTCTCCTTGATTTTAACACTTCCTTCAGTTACCCAGACTCAGACTTACTCTGTGATTGTGATGCAGCTAAAGAGCGCAGCCCCAGATGAAGACGGTTCACAGAAGTATGCTGAGAGAAAGTGACCTTTCAGGCCTGGATGTCACATGTCTCCTCGTACATCTAACTGTGAGGTTAAAGGTTAAACCAACCCCAGCAGTCCTCCCATCCTGACCAGTGGGTTTGACCTTTTCCCTCTCTCCTGGTCAGTCACAGCTGTGGGTAAGGAAACAGGGTGTGGTCTGATTAATTCCGCACCATGTTCACTGATATATCAGCTCCTTAGCGGCTCATTTGTGTGCATGTGTGTGCTCACAGATCTGCCAGGCTGGATCTGGGTATGTATCCCATCCTGCTCCTTACTGGCTGATTAGCCCAGGCCAAAATGCTGCACCATGCCCTCCTGATGGAAGACAGGTTTTCTGAGGGTTGGTCGCTCTCAGTAGTGCCCAATACCACTTGCAGATCTTGTAAAAAGTTTTTAACTGAAGCTCAAAGAGAGCTCAGTTTTTTCCCTCATGTTAAAACCTTCAAACACTAATTTGCAATGTTGCTATTTTAAATAGGGTTCACTTCTTAGCAAGGCCGCTAGCCAAACTGTCATGGGTGTTTTCCTGATCAGGCCAGGGCTCTGAGACAGAACAGGGAGGCAGGATCAATTTACCCAAATCTGACAGTCTGGGACACTGTGCCAAAGCTGTAGCTTCTATTCAAGAGCACACTCGGTAAAAATGAATGAAATGACATAGAGGAAAGAAAAGAGTCCAGTTTCAAGTTGGAGAGGTCTGAGAATGACTGAGATTAGGATTTGTTGCTACTGTGCCATGTGTTTAAACCTGGCTCTAGTGTATATGTAAGTGACTTAGCTGGGTATGTATGTTTTCACAAAAGTAATGTAATATACACTTGCTAATCCTACCAGAACAGATTCTGGTGCCACCGTCAGCCACATACGCCACACACAAGAGAACATAAGTGATGTTTTGGTTTTTTTATGTATGTGTTGTCTGCTGAAACTTTTTTTGATTTACAAGCTAATATTTGCTAATGAGTAGGAACCACAATGCAATACAATCAGAAAAATATGTCTGTCCTCTTTATTCCACTTCATCTATTGTCAGTAATCCACCAGCCAATCATTATCCCTTCCAAATGTCAGAAAACAAAAGACTGAATAATAAGGAGAACTATTAGTTAAAAGGTTTGGTGTTATGCTTCATCCAGGGATCAAAACATCACGAATGGCTGTGCCCACAGACTTTAAAACACATTAACTCATGCACACCACATTGTATACAGTCACATACTGCACATCCTGTGAATCTGTAGAAAGTCATGTAGTGCGAGTGTTTCCTTTTCATTCTTTAAAAATATTTGATTGTCCTGATTGTTCAGTGTGTATTCAGATGCTCAAGTTAAAATAAGAGGGACAGGAGGCAGATGGGTCTGTCAGATGGAATGAGAATGGCCTGCTTATGCATGGACATATGCCTTGTGCTTTGGGACATGCAGTGGAGTGTATTAAGGGTACATCACTGCTGTTTTGATATTATTCTGTGTGGTGTTCTACAGGCGTCACATTTTTCATTCAGCCGTAATTTAACCAGGTAAGTCTCACAGTAATTAAAATCTCTTGGTGCTTGCCAAGGCCGTTGCAGTGTCAAAAAGTTGCAATACAATTCAATACAGATGCAAAACTCTCAGAGCAAAATTCACACATGTAAAACAAATACAGAGCAAATTTCATCACTCAAAAAAAAGAAAAAAGAAAGACTACTATAACCAAAAGAACTGCATCAGCCACCTTCAGTCTCCTTGGTCAGAGAATGGAACCCAAGCATTTGCATTCACAATAAAATCTGACAGACATATGGCTTGTGTCTGTAGCAAAGACCCCAGACCTTGTGTGCAGTGGAGCGAATACAAGCAATACTCTCTGTTGCCCTCTAATAAGCCTGAGGATATGAGAAAAAGGACTGAGAGCAGACAGATTCCACGTCAGTTTGGCACTTTGGACAGGGTTTCATCTGAAATATTAATGTAACATGTTCCCTGAGTCCAGAAGCAACAATTCATCTGGATAATTGCTGTTTTGTTTTTAAAAAAGGCAGATTTATGAAAAAATGTCAATCAATAAAGCCATGACATAAAACAATAAGTCTGAGGTTCGCTGTAGGACATTAAGAGTGTTCACTCCAACATGCTCCATAGTACTTAAAATAACGATCCTGCATTATTGACTCCAGCGCATATTGGTCTCATTGGCTGAGAGCTATTAGTGAATGTTCTGATCGTGTTGTGTCTCAATAGGCAGGAATATGAATGAGATCACATTGCAAAACTGCATTAGGTATTAACTTTCCTCCCCTTTTGGTTAAACTTTGCGGATACATCAAATGCATGCTTTGGCGTTGGAGTTTACATACCTGTGAAAGCTAAACAGAGTGCATTGACTTAAGGTGTGGCGCTATATTTGTATCTGACCGCAGCTATGGACGGGCACAAGTGCACAGGCGCGTGCACACATGTACACACACACGAATGCAGACTTCGCTCTGAACAGCTGGGAGTGTTTACAGTGTGAGTGGGTCGTTCGTTCTCCTCTCTGTCTCACACAATGACCCATGCACTGTCTGTGTTTGCACTGCACCTAACTCAAACAGCATGCGTTTCCGTCCCCTTGCCATTCAAGCACACTCTGAGGCCTGCTTTTGTGAAGACTCACACAAACTGGGAAGGCTTGGCCTCAGGTCGCGCTAAGAAAACAAGGGCCAAGTTCATTGAGAAATCAACTAGAATTTTAGAAATGCACCTGATAAATTTCACCTCCGGTTTTCTCCTCTGGCAATTGATAGTTTTTACATTCCAATCAGGGTCACAGAGATATTAGCTGTGCACTATTTCACTTTCTGAACAATGGCAGTCACGAAGACAAACCTGCTGTCGGGAAGAAGCCGGTACATCAAGTTCACAAAGCCACTGGAAGCTTTTGCTCCCTGTTCAGCTGTGGAGTGTTTAATAAAAACATGGATAAACCATGAACTCCAGACCGTCTTTACAAAATCAACTAAAGGTATTTTCTAAAGAGCACTCACTTTTATTGTCTTAAATTACACCATACAGTACTTGTATGAAATTATATTGAAGTCAGATTAGTTTCAAAAAAGAGCAAGCTTGTTTTTCAGTCTTTTTCAGAATTTCATTATTCTGCTGATGAACCCAGCATAAATCACTCTGAATGAGTGCATCAGCTAACGTCTTTTTTAATGTTTTATAAGTATTTGGCAATTCGCAAGCCACTCCATCTCTGCGTATGCCATTCTCCTCAATCCATCCATGCTGTTTATCTTTAGCATTGCATTTGGCAGATTGAGGTTTTCAATACGAATGGCCTGATATGTTTGGATATAAGAATGTGGTTTTCCTGTTTTGGCACTGTGAGAGTGTCTTTTCATATACCATCCTGACACCAAACACTGGGTATGTAATATGTAAAGGCCATCTGTGGCATTCACTCGTGCTCACTGATGGCTTGGCAGCTGTATAGCGAGGCCTAATAATACTGGCCTGATAGACTGCGGTAAAAAGCAATGGCACAAAAAAATGTTTCTACGGTGCTGCTTTTTTCAGGAAGGGCTAAGGTGAAATGATATTTAAGCTAGATTTCTGTTGATATAAGAGAGCAATTAGCTTGACCAATCATCCTTCAAATCCCATTGTGGCGCATGCAGAGGGTTTGTGTTATGCATTATATTTCTCCCAGCAGGTTTTATGTACACAAAATAACTGCTATATTTTGTGACTTTGTTGAAACTTTTACCACTTTCACAGATTTTTTTATTTGATTTGATTTAGCCTTTTATTAGGAATGAAAAACCTAGGGAAAAAATATTGAATCAAGACTGTCCTGGCTGAGGCAGCAACAATTATGTTGCATGGTAAGTCATACCAAATATATGGTCCATCGCAATGGACTGAAAGGCATCACATATGTCAAACATCAAACGCAGCAACAGCAATAGCAAGCAGCAATGAAGCATAGTCTGGTAACTTTACAAAGTCAACAGAAAACCATAACTTATGGAGTTTGACAAAGCTTTTTCTCCTAGCTTTTTCTGGACCTTTTCAATTGCATCTCACAGTTTTTCTCTGCAGACAGAGTTTGATCTGTCGTCATTGCCAAAGCATAGAAGCATGAAACCCCTAGAATCCCCTGGGTGGCTGTGGCTCAGGTGGTAGAGCGGGTTGTCCACTGATCGCAAGGTTGGTGGTTCGATCCTCAACCCCTCCGCATGCCGAAGTGTCCTTGGGCAAGACTCTGAACCCCAAGTTGCTCTCAATGGCAGATTAGTGCCTTGCATGGCAGCTCTGTCGCCATTGGTGTGTGAATGTGTGTGTGAATGGGTAAATGTGATAAACATTGTAAAGAGCTTTGGATACCACTAAGGTAGAGAAAAGCACTATATAAGTGCAGACCATTTACCATTTACCATCTAGAATCAGGTGATCTGCTGTCCATCCTCAGTTGAACGCCCTGAAAAAAGCGTACCTGCTCCTGAGTGCACAGTGTTTTGTGACTTACTGACACAAATTAGGTTGTTTTTGTGTAAGATTTAGCCTATGTGCAGCACAAAACACAGTGGTATGTTTGAAACTGGGGCTCTGTCTTCACATCAAGGCAGCACAGCAGTATTGAGTAAGATGCTTTTGAGCACAAGCACAAAGTGTCTTACTAATAAATTATAAGACTGTATGAACATCTACATTGTTATATCTCAGGTAACACAGTTTTTAAAGTCCAAAAGGGAAGATGAAGCAATTCATCTCAGGCTTTCAAAAGTTTAACAAGTCTTCTTCTGTTTTCATTTCATCAAACACTATAATAAAGAGTCCATAGTAATAAAAAGAACTCATATTCTTCATGATTGCATATCAGACAAGTCCAGTCTTCTTGCTTCCAGACTTAAATACAGTGCGGTTACAACATTAAGTAGTAAAATTCCCGATCTCAATGGGGCAATAAATTTTCTGATATAAAGTATACACAACATAATTCTCTGTAATGTGTTCATAGTCTATCACCGTAAATGTCTGTAGTTTTGTTATTCTTCAGATCAGTCACAAAACCACTTTTCTTTATTCTCAGAAAACACCGGGTTTCTTTTTCCTCATCTGAAATACAACACCGAACACATTCTGGTAAAACAAATTGCTAATGTCCTTTCAGTGCTGCCCATTTATGTATTCAGCCTAAATGAATATCCCTGAAGTGGCAAAAGAGATAATGCAAAATATGCCACAGATCATACTTTAATTAAATGAATTCTATTTACTGACTGAATACATTCTTTGATCAGACACACTATTCTGTAGGTATTTTCCGTGCCTCCAGAACAGCTCTGACCCATTCAGCCATGGACACCGGACCTGTCCGTGGCCCATCAGGTGTCCTAAGGCGTTTGGAACGTTAGTACAAATACTTCATGGTCCTGTAGGTTGCTGAGTGGGTCAATAAACTCATGGATTGGGTTTGTTCAGTGTGTCCCATTAATTCTCGATCAGCTTTGGATCTTGGGAGTTTGGAGGCCTGGTCGACACCCTGAGCTCTTTGTTGTGTTCCTTGAGCTGTTTTTGAGTTGTGGCAGGAAACATTATCCGCTCACATGGGAGAGGTGTGCATGGTCAGCAACAATGTTAAATAGGTAGTGTGTCCTACAGTAACATTCACATTAATCCCACGACCCAAAGTTTCCCAGCAGAGCATTGCATTGTAACAAGATGATCAATGTTATTCACCTCGCCTGTCGGTAGCTTTATTGTTGCGGCTGATTAGTGTATGTCTGTAGTTTGTCTCTTTGGCCTTAAAGCTAGAAGTCCAGTCTGAGGTGGCTTCAGAGTGTCCAGGGCGTCTCTGGCATCCCAGGATTGGGCCTGGCACTGGGCTGCTTGTCAAACACAGGTTCTCTTTGTTGTGTCAGCCACACACTGAACCTTGCAGGGGCCTCACATACACAAAGGAATGTTTGGATGGATCCGTTACACAGCCACACACACTGCTTGTTTGCCTGGTTGACTCCACAACAGTAATCTGACATCTAAATTAGGCCAGTGAGGTTCTTGTAGTGCTTAGTGGATAAGGAGACAGTCAGAGAAGAGGAAATAACAGAGAGACAGTGAAGTCAATCTGGGTCACGAGGGTCATACTCAGAATTGCTTGAATCATCAAGAACAATGAATGTCAAAGACGTACTCCTGGTGACATTGGTGTGGAGACACAGACCGATTACCGGCTATCAATTTGCATACCAACATGTGCTGCGAGGGTAAGCAGACCACAAGGAGATGTGTTTTTCCAAAATACAAAATGAACTTCTCATGAATATATACATTATCTGAACCCGTTTTTCTGTTTAGATTGTTTACTTCAATTTTATCTTCCTCCAGGCTGCTTTAAGGACACGAATCCCACATGATTTGCATGTACAGTCAACACACACTCTGGTTCAACTCTCATCCCGCTCCTAGCCTCTGGTTAACCCCACACTTTTCTTCCTGTGTGTTTGTGTCTGCAAAAGCCCACTTTGTTGTGTCTGAGCAGCGAAGCATCACAGTGAGCAACGACTTCCTGTGAAAAGTGGCTGCTATTTCAACTCCAGAGAGCTGCGCTGCCTGCGGTTTGTCTGTCTGTCGGTCTGTGTGTCTGCCCTCAAGTTTCCCCTCGGCGCACAGAGGAAGAAGACATTTCCGCAGAGACAGAAGAGTGACAGCCAGCGTTGCCAAACCCAGAGCTCCCTGTTGACAGGCATAGCTACACTGGAACTGCAAACAGAGAGGATTCTGGGATGCTTGACAACAGAGGGCAAAGGGCACTTTAGGGATCCATTGGACTTGGTTTGTGGTCGCTCTCTGAGGGTTCCTCCTTTATTCGTCCTGTTCCTCCTCGCGTCCTCTGCATATCCTCCTCAGGTCCTCCTTCCATCTGGTGTGAGGGTCTCTGGTGAAGATTACAACTACTGCTGGCGGACACAGAAGAGGAACCATCCTCCACACTGAGGCTAGAGCCATTACCTCAGCCTGCACCAGCATGACAATGATATTTTCAGTCATAGCGTAAACCCCATTATAAACTAAAGCTGCAGAGACATGAAAGGATTCCCATTTGGTTTTATTTTGTTGCGGTGCAACACTTTTTTACTACATGCATTCCCTCAGAGAATTAAAAGAAGGTCTCTTTTGTTTGGACTGTCTTATAACAATCAGGCTAAGTGTGAGAGCAAAAGTCATCATCAGCTCCTGATGTGAGACTGGTGCAAGATGTTCTTACGAATGGCTTTAATGTGGAAGATATTAGCATGAGTCAAAAGAATTCCAAGATCACTTTGTAATTTGGAATAAGTAATTGAACAAAAATAATTTAATGCTTCACCATCTGGGAGTTTGAACTGATTTTAAGCTCATCAGAGCGCACAAAGTAGCTCCACTTCTTCCCAGCAGCATTTTCATGCTCTGTGAATTCAGTCGTAACATAATCAAAAATGACTATAAGAAAACAGAGACCAAAATGTTCTTCCGTTCCCCATACGCTGTGCTTCTGAGTATTTATTTTATCCTTCACAGAATTTATTTGTTTTTGGTCAAATCGGCCACCTCTGTATCTCCTGGAGCCAATATTACCCAAGGGAGTGGTTGGCCTATGAGTGGATTAGAACTTTTCCATTGACCAGCGGTTTGCAGAGGTTATAATCTTGCACCCCAAAGACAGATTTCCCGTTAAGCCCAGGAAAGCTGTCTGAAACCACTTACTGGAATCTAGCGGAATTTGTAGAAAACGCTTGCTGGCAGAGACGCAGATGCACATAAAGCTCACAGAGAGTGGCAGATACCAAATGTGGACAATGCAATTCCTCCTATTCGATCAATGGTGCACGAGGGCAATAAATTTGTCTTTCCTTTATCTTCATTTAGCTTGAACAGAGTAATGGCTCCCAAACGTACACGGTGCTGGCGCCGCACGCTGTTGGACAGATAAATCATTCATAACCAAGCGATTAAATATATTGAGGGATATATTGGTGGTTAATGGATGGTTGGATCCTGGCACTCCTGTATGAAATTCAGACTTGACCGCTGTCATCAGGAACCCATTCGAATGATGATGTGTTTGGGAATCACTGCTCATCTGTGTGTGGTACAATAAATTAGAGCAATATGTCAAAGAACCAGCTCAGGACATTATAATCTATATGTCTATGAAACATTTTCTTCAAAAAAAAAAAATGTTTCTTGTAATGTGATCTGCACAACTCCCACCGACAGTCATGTGGAGTCATAAAACTTTTCTACTCTCTGCTGTCATAAGGTATATATCAAAATAGTGCAGTATCCCTAAATATTACAGTTTGATGTGTTTGTGATTAGCTGCCATTGAAAGACTTGGAATAAACTTGGAAAACAAAGTGGTAGCTGAGTCTTCCCAGTAGATGGAGACAAAGTATGCAGTACGCAATCCTACACAATGAGCTTGAACCATTTTCAGCCAGTCTACTTTCTGTCTCCCCCAGTCAAGAAAAGGGATACACAGAGAATACAGGAAGGTACGGCTTATTTTTTCATTCATTGATGATAAGGCTTTTAACTCCCACCAGTAAGCGCAAGCCGAAGAACACAGATGAATAATGCTTGGTCGAAACAGGGCTGATCATGGACTTTGTCTTTATGTGTTTTAAATCCTTTCGAAGTCTGATTAAACAGAACTATTCTTCCCCTCTGAGTTGTGTAGACTTCCAGCAGAGGGAGTTGTTGGACAAGCATTGAGGTGGCAGTGGGAAGGAGGTGCTTCTTTAAGCAACCCCATTAGTGGAGCCAGTGGATCCGGGACACATGGAGCAGAGGTCTGACTGTCCCCGAGTCCCTCCGGCATCTTAATTGCTGCCATCTTTGTCAGGGTTACTCACAGCTAAAAAGTATCGCGATGATACTTCCCTTCCTTTCCAGCACCATAAATAAGGTAAAAGGCAGCACGACATTGCACTTGAGTATCTGTGTATCGTCATATACTTGAGGGTCTTTCTGCCGTGATAGTTTTTGCTCTTTCAAGTTCAATAAAACTGATGAACAACAGTGAATAATGAAACTGTCCAAATAGCCATCAGTGCTATCAAAGTCTTTTTCAGGAGATTTACCAGTAATCTCTTACTCACTTGCAGAAATCCCAGTGTTTCTTAAGTGACCTTTTTATTCCCCTTTTTGCCTGCATCATCTGTTTGCTTGTTTTTGCTTGACAAGGCTCAGAGTAAAGGTCTCTTTCACTCTTTTTCCTCCCCCACTTAATTAATCACCATGAGCTAAAGTTGAGACAGATCTACCAGCTGGCTAATGGAGGCCCAGTCCCTGCTTGCACGCCACTGCACACATGAATATCATTAATAACTTCATTAGCACTTCCTGACTACAGCCAACACTACAGTGGATTGGATTGCCAGCTTGATTGTATGTGTGTGTGTGTGTGTGTGTGTGTGTGTGTAAGTGACTGTGTAAGGGTTTTGGGGGTGGGGGCTTGACTCTTGATTGCATACCACTTTCTAGATTCAGAGGAGCACATCTCCTCCAATTCCAGCCTCGCACTGTGATTGAAACAGTGTCTGGCTCGGACACCCCACACTCCCAGTCCCACCAGACGTATCACTATACAGTAACAGTACCCCTATTAAGACTCAAAAAGAGCTTGATCAAAGATAGACATTGTGCCCACTGCTCAAGTCAGAGTGCATTATATCGCTGGGCTCTGCTTTAGCATGTAGCACAAAGCGTTTAAAGATCAAACATATGTAAATACTTGATTTAAATGTGCAATCGCTGGTAGATCTCGACCGGAATTAATGGTCAAACCTGTCTCCTCTCATAGGGTTTGGACTGACATTAAAAATCTGGAATACATATCGAGGTATACACAGCTTATACAAACTGAATAATAATCACAAATGGACTCAGCGATCTGATTATTCCCCTGTGAGGAAATGTCAGTCATGTCCATGATTGCATGGAGTAAAGTTTTTAGGGCTTGCAGGGCCGCATGGTTTCTATCATTGTCCACTATTACAACTACAGCCTGTTGGTCCCTACACTTCTCCTTGGGAAAATTAGCTGTTAGGGCTTCATTTAGGAACTCCTCAACCTTTAGAGACAAAGAGCGTTTACTCTCCCCATTTACATTTCTTTGGGTGCTGGTAATGGACCAGTCTGGTGATTTTATAATCTATATTTTTTCAACAATTTCCATGAAACCAACAATGAACTGATCCTCACACGTATTGCTTGTGTAGCTAGCATCTGATCTAAAAGACATACATGTTATCCAAACAAAAATTAAATGCATCAAGACTGCACTGAATGACGTGCTCTTTCATTGTGACAAACATGGGCACCGCCTATTTTAACATGCACTATCCTGCTTTTGTACACTGTACAGACTCAGTAGTGGCTTAAAACAGTTATCCAGCTATTTTTATATGCTAACGTTTTGACTTACTTCATTGAAAAATGATCAGCTTTCTTAAGACTTTATTTTTCCTCTTTTTTAGATGTTAATATATCCAATCATGAGAATTTTTTAAAAAATATATGTTTTAGTAGACACAGCTGGACATAGGGCCACATGTAGGTGAGGTAAAAACGGGTGTTGGACAAACCCATTGTTGGCTTTGATCTTTGGATTTGTTGACAATTACAAAAATAATATATATATCCAGCAGTACCCATTACATTATTTTTTCTTGCTGTTTAGGGGATTTTGTGTCTGACAGTCTCATTTTCATACCAAATTAATTATTAAGAAACGGAAACAAAAAGACATCTGTAAAAACAGTCTATCCAGTCAGACAGGTGTTTATTGTCTCAGTGGGAAGCTTACCTCAGACATTACAGTGCCTGCAGTATAAATAAAGCAGCTCACTGGTCCCTGTCACCTGCCTTTCACAGTTCATTCACTTATTTTTTGTCGGTCTGCTTTTGTCTCATTCACCGGCTCTGCTGTCATTTCACACTGTGCCACTCCCACATGCCCTGCAATGACCCCATCCTCTTCCACCATCCCAGTCACCGGATTCCTCACACTTACCTGTTCCCCAGTGCATCATTAGCTCCCATTTCCACTTATTTCCTGCTAGATTGTCTAGTGTGCAGAATCCATGCCAGTTTCACAGACTTTATTTCTGTTTTACCTCAGCCTGTTTTTGCCTTGTTGCCTGCTTACTGTCTACACTCCTCGCTGTTCTCCTATCCCGGTTTAACCTTCATTATTGTCATTAAAGGTGAAAAGTCTGAATAGTTTATCTGAGTCTCAGAGTCATGCATCAGTCTTTTTAGTGTGCCATGACATCTGGTATTCTAAACACACCCAGATACAAAAATTACTTTGAATAAGCTGAAGGTAAAATGTAAAATTATTGCATAGTTTGCGATTAATGAACTCCAATCTTCCATTTCTCCCATAGTTATGCAGTTTTTCTGTGTGATGAGAGATTATTACTGATATATCAGCTGCACTCAGTTTATTTCTCACCTGGAAATAAAACAATCTTTTTACACAGTTAGACTGCTTGATGGCTTAAACATTTCTAGACCTTCATAGTAGCACTGACAAAAATTCTCAGATAAAGTGGAACTGTCCTATAAAGTTGACAAATTAGAAGATAACCGTCTCTTGTTTTAAAAGCTGACTCAACTTTCTCTATTTGCTTTTTCTGTGTGTGTCAGCAGGCATCCTGATGCAAGTGACAAGAAAATATACTGCTACCAATGAGATTATGTTTTCTCCAAATACTTCAGAAGATTTTGAGAAAGCTAAAAAAATCAAGATCCAGTGACCCGGTAAATTATACTGGCTGAGAACGCGCCAAATTTTCTGTCCATATACAATCAATCTTCGCTGAGCAGTTTGCACCTTTTAACAAAGCAGACCCCACAGCCATAAACTGCTCTACTCGTGTAAGCTCCGCT
This sequence comes from Dascyllus trimaculatus, assembly GCA_024666655.1. Taxonomy (NCBI): domain Eukaryota; kingdom Metazoa; phylum Chordata; class Actinopteri; family Pomacentridae; genus Dascyllus; species Dascyllus trimaculatus. The sequence goes on from CM045448.1 coordinate 25,576,022, forward strand.
GCTCAAGCTTTTCTCCGATCACACAGGTCAGACAGAAGTTCACTGAGAAATATCCAAATGCGTGCCAATTCACACCAATCTCCCTTGCTCCTTTGCTTTATGTTTAGTTATCGCGCAGGGTTGAAGTGTACTCTTTGACCATGCATTTCATCATGACAAATACTCTGTGGTTTTTACACAGCAAAAAGTGAACACAGATGCTTTTTAAAAGTTAAAATGAGAACAAGAGCCAAAACAACATTACAGAGAATCTCCATGAGCTCTTTTTGATTTATTGTGCCTGTTTCTCCTTAAAACACAGTTCAGCAAACTTCTTTTTTTTCTTGTCAGTGATTCTTTCACTTGAGCCACCTCGGCTGTTTCAAATTCGTTTCCCCGCTTACCCTGCCCCTTCTCGCTCTGTCACTGGGGGAGACAGCGCTCTGTCAGTGACGCATGGGCCACCTCGCCAAAGCAAGTCTGTGGTGATGCCATTGCAAAGCGACACCAGGAGGCCCAGTGTGCTGATTCAGCCTGTGTGGAGAGGGAGGGGTGAAGGGAAGGAAGGAGTGATGCAGGGAGGAGCAAGTCTCTCCATACAGCAACTGAGCTATCTTGAGCAGAGCTCTGTATGAGAGAGGAGATTTTGTCCTAACAGGCATGTGCTCATGCTAAATGCAAAAATAAAACAGAGATGCATGGATAGGAAACCTGACTTCATCTGTCTGCTGATAAAGAGTTTGCAGCAAAATACACTGGAAATGCTTCTATAAATAACCTTCTTGTGAATGAGTCCTATTTTCCTTTCCACACATATGTACATTTTTAACAGTCCTGCAGTTCTTAAAGATCCTTGACCTTGCTTGACCCCTGAGCATTCCGCTACAAAGGAAGTGATTGTTCTGGCCTTGCACACGGACAATGCATGTTTGTCATCTCTGGGAGCAGTGCAGGGGGGGGCGCAAAAGATATACAGTAATCGCATTGTGCAGTGACCAGCGTTGATTGCTTCATGCTGTAAGTTCTTTGAGGTCACTCACTGTAAGGGAAAGTATGTTGTCCCGCTATAAATCCACAAGTTTGACCATTAGTTATACTAATGTCTTTCCTGTTGTTTTCTCAGCTTTTTTTCCACAGCGTTGGCAAATGGTGACGAATGTTGTATTTCATTGACATTGCAAATGAAACGTCCTCCTGCCTTTGAGCTATGGCGCCGCATGCCCATGGAACAGATTTTACACGTGCAGCGCAGTCGGCTGTGGGTGATAATGTTGGTTTGAAGTGTGAGGCCAACGCAATCGTTTCATAAACAGAAAAGCAGCATTTCTCATGTCTGCTTCTGACAGTTCATGACAACATGTGATGGATAACACATGTCGTGTTGAGTAAGAGGGCTGCAGCAGGGTTGTGGAGATGGCCCAGCAGATAAGTCTGCAGCAGCAAAGATCTTCTGGGTCAGCTCAAGGGATGCAACCCTAAATGGAGACCATGCAGGAGCGCTGACAGAGATCAGATGCATCAACAAACACTCAGCAATAATCGAGTTAGATGCCACATGCGAAAAATCTGTTGTGCATCAACGCAAGCTTCACAGAGATATATAAATACACATATAATGAATGCAATAGTGAATGAAAAACAAGCGTGTAAATGTGCCTGAGCCACAGCATTCATTTATTTTGATGAACATTGCAAGTAAACAAGGTTCCTGCTGTATTTTGATATTTGAATCTGCAGTCAACTGTTTTTCATTTGCTGGGGTGAGTGAGTTCACGGAGTCTCATGACCGAAAAAATAGAGCCCATCTGAGTGCGTTATCAAGGCCTGCCCCACATCTTGTTAAGGCACGTCTGCCAGTCTATCTAAGCCTATCACTGTGCTCTGAGGGAAAACAAACAAAACCTACATACGCACGCCTAGAAAAACACTTGGCAGCATGGACGCTCATCCTTTCTGACTTGTCCTTAAAAAGCAGGTCACAGGTAAAGTGAGGGAAGTCCCAGGCCTTGTTTGTCTCGCAGCTTTTGCCTCGTGTCAGTGTCAGGCTGACTTTCCTGCAGCATATGGGCAAGCTTTTGTCAACAATAATAGGATGAAGTGCCAGACCTGAAGTACCAAGGGAGCCCACGTGATCACTTTACCTTAGATGACCCTTCTGCACATGAACATGACTCACCCTGTGGGTGTTGCTGTGGTTTTCATGTCTCCTATAATATTGTAACATGACCTTCACGTGCACATTAAACTAAATCACCATCTAAATGGTTTACATTTAGTAGTGGGCTTATTTTTTAAAATTGTCATATTTAAATTTCAGTCATTCTGTGAAAGAAAAATGTGCATATTTAATTTAAATCTAATCTTTAAAGTAAATGTGGTTCACAACCTGTTATCTGCATTGGTATGGCAAATATGTAATGTTTCGCACCTTTATCTTGTTTGACAGGGATTTCTAAAGAATATTTTTGAGATATTTTGTCTCTGCAAGTGAAGATATATAAGACTAGAGACTTCAATGAATGAAGAGCCCCACATTCATTGAAATGATCATGAAATATGGCAGGTAGAAATATAGTGTAGGAAACCTAATGCACATGCTCGCAGGTAATATGTTTTGTTAGCCTCACAGAAATAATAAAGCCATCTTACAGTCAGCAGATATATTTGGAAGGCACGTTTAATTCTTCAGCCAGCTAAGATCTCTCAGGCAAATTCTAATAAACATATTACAATATTATGTTAACTGAGAAGAGGGGCTTGGGATTTGCCTTTTTATACATTTTTTTAAAAATATGTTACAATTTTCTAAGTGTCTCAGACTTCTTGTGGATGACATCCCTTTGGAAAATAAGCTGATAAAAAAGACAGAGGTAGAAGTGACGGTTTCAAGATTGGATCGGATAACGTTCACACCAACAAGATGGTTTTTCATATTATTTTAAAGACCCTATACCTTCTTACAGTTTAACAATCTCTTGGCGTTAGACTGTCGTGAGTGACATGTAGTGTCAGAGCCAACACTTTCCAACATTAGCTCAAGCAATATAAAAGCACTGAGAGCTGGTTCCCCAAAATATAGTGTTCCTCTCCAAACACTGCTGTTCATTTAATAAAGACTCAGTTTCACTTTAACATGCAGGCCCCCAGAACTAGATACGCCTGATGAAAGCTAAATTATTGAATGGTAATGTTTTTGGAGTTCTAAGAAAATAGTCTCCTGGAGGGTTTGCAAGCCTGTGTTTCCACAGAGTATTAAGATTTTAACAAATATCAGCCAAGGCTGATATCAGGAATAGATTATAATTTTACTTGCTGATTAAGCAGGCAAATGGCCATAATATGATATTTACATCTTAAATATAATTCATATTTTGCTGCAAGTAAATTTAAAGTGCAGGCAATAGAGCTAATACTAGTTATAGGTGGTTAAAATTTAAAGTATAAAGAGCGTATTTAAACAGCTAAAGGAGCTGAATCTAAACTGTGTACGTGCACAAGTATTGTATTTCAGTAAGCTCATTTTAAAATTTAAAAATGAGCTTTCAAAAACATCTTTCAATCAAAGTAATTAACAGGTTTCATCTTTGGTAATTTGAGACAAACTGTAAATGAACCAGGACGAGAACAGATGCTGATGACTGTAAAGCAGGCCTGTTATAAGGCTTTACCTCAGAGAGGCTCAGGTAGCTGCTGCAAAATAACTTGTAACATGAGCTGCATTAGCTGAGACTGGTAGGCTGGTTATGTCTTTTCCACATGCTGGTTCTCTTTGTTCTTCATTAGTTCTATCTAGTTAGGTTTCTTTACTGTGTCTTTACCTCTTTTTATACAATCTTTTATATTAAAATGGGGGGTCACCAGAGAAGGTGATTTCATCTTGTTTTTTGAATCATGACTACATAAATGTTTACATTCAGTCACATCTTTATTAATTAGAGGCTCACACCAAAAAGTAAATAGATGAACCAATATAAGCTTTGCAGAGTTCATATCGCAGCACTGTGTCAAACATAACTTGAAGTGAAATGATCGAAAAAGAATGATGGGATGTAAAATCAGTAAGGGCTGCAGTACAGGTCATGTATGCAACAACAAATTTATCCAACAAAACAAATTAAAAGGAGTGACAAATTAAATAAAGCTGGCACAGATTAGTGGAATAATCTAACTATAAAGGGCAAGATGAATGTGAATAAATACATATACAGTGTATGCATATGCAACGATCTGCCACAACATTTGAAGCACCTCCCTAATATTGTGTAGCTGCCCCTCGTGCCACCAAAACAGTTCTGACTTGTTGGGGCATGGACACTCTGGGGGGTCCTGTGGTGATGAGCACTGGAAAGTTGGCAGCAGATCTTTTGGGTCTTGTCGGTTGCTGGTTGGGACTTGTTTAATGCCTCCTAATGGGAATTTTGGAGGTCAGTGTATAGGCCTTGTGTTCCTCGGGTCATTCCTGAGGAGTTTTTGCACATGTGGCAAGATGCATTGTCCTACTCGGGGGAAGTGCCAGGGGTGTGCCTGGTCTACAACAATGTTTAAGTGGTTGGTACATTAAAGTAGCATCTGCAAGAATGCTAGGACTCAAGGTTTTGCAGTAGAACCTCATAATGTAACAAGGTAACCAGTGTTATCCACATCACCTGTCACTGGTTTTCGTGCTGCAGCAGATGATTGTGCTTACAGTGGTCCATACATATAGAGAAAATCTCTTTACACCTTTACATACAGTCACATATGACATGGGAACACCATCACCATAAAAAAGTCTTTTGACACAAATGTTAATAGTATAATCTCTAAAGGAAGGACATTGGATGGCCACCTCTGTTCACAAAAAATGAATAAATAAAATTTTGTACATAAGTTATACATTTTTAAGATCAATTCTAACATGTAGAGGAAGTCAAGTAAAGTCTGGTAGCGTTAGTGTGAATCAGTTGTAACTGTGAAAATTCCTTCTGACAGAGACAGAGTCACATTGTCAAGTCTTGAAAAAATATGTATGACAATCAATGAAAGATGAAAAATTCCAGAGATGGTGCTTAACTGTAGAAAACAAGCTTGAGTAACTCTCTTGACCTGCTCTTCAAATGTGAGGTAAGACTCAATTTTGTTTTTGGACAGTATCCAACCATCCAACATGCAGCTTGGACAGGCCATAAGGACACTGGCGAACAATTGTGCAGAGGGTTTAAGACAATTCATGTCATTTGAGGTGATGGGGGTATATAGGTGGGTGTCATCTGCATAACGGTGAGAAGCCACATTAGGTTTGTTTGGATTAAGTGACCCAGTGGAAGCGCCGGACACAGAGTGGAGTTTCACGGCACTCCACAAGGGATGCTAGCAGAGAAGGAAGAGGAGCAACAGGGTTTTGTTTCAACATATATTTTAATAATGTTGTATGCCAGCATGTTTGAAACATCATGAAGATTTTAAGGATTTTAGGCGATAAATGTAGTTTGCCGAGTCTTTACTGTCAACTCTGTTCCATTCTATGGTATTGACATTTTAGTGTGTGAGTGCGCTTATTAAGTCATTGAAATTCATTTGGTTTAAGAGGTGCAACAGCATAAGTGTCACTGACTGTGGTGATGTGGAGTGCTGAATGAAAAAATTTGAATAAAACACTCAAAATGTTACCGTCCAGATTCTGAGGTGGTTATATAAATGACATATTAAAATGAATAATTTGGTGATCAGACATCAGATAAGTAGCTATATACTGCATCTAAAGAATCCAAACAAATATCAAATGAAAGAACAAGGTCCAGCATATGTCCTTTTGTGTGTACACCCCCTTTAACTGACTGTGAAATACTAAAAGTGTCAATCAGATTAATGAGGTCAGTAGAGATTAATATGAAGGACAACAAACATGAATATTAAAATCACTAAGTATCCAAACTCTATAATATTTAGTCATAAATTAACGATAGCAGCTCTGGAAATTCTGAGATAAAAACTGACTTGAGCCAAAGTGATATTTAATATGTAAACCAAGTCAATGTTTAATAGATTGATGGGGTGTTTATGAGGAAGCCGTGGGAAAGGTAGTGTCAGGTCCACCCGACATATCACCGTGAACTGAACTAATTGAAGATTATGGTGGGGAGTATGCCGTGCCTCTGCCAGCAGATAATCCCTCATCAGCTGCTGTCTGGACTCAGAATGAGGAGTGCATTTCATGGAGGGACTCCCCCCATGGAGCTGCAGAAACTGAGAGGCAGCCTGTTTAATTACCAACCCCACTAGCAGCACTCAGAGCTGGTGGAGACCGGGGTGGGACGGCGGGCTGAGGTTCTGGGAGTCTTATGGGGTGGGGGTGGGCGAGGGAATGCCAAACCCCCCCCAACTGTGGAAAACATGAACAATGAGATTTTGTTTAGACTGAAGGCTCTTCAGCTTTGCCTCGGTTGCTATTGTCCCCCGGACTTTTTCTTGAACCCTCGCAGGTTACAAATCCAGACGCATATTGAGTCATTCATGAATCTGTCAATGACAGGGTGAAGCCCACATAGAGAACCCTGCTGTGAATTTAATGAACATGTTTTCCTATGGATGTAGCTCTGAAAGTTAACAGACCAGCACAACGGAGAATGGGAGTGACAGCCAAGAGTGTGAGATCTGCTGCCAGTTTTGGTTTATAACCTTGTTGGATTTCATGCACCATTTTTGGGGATGTATTGTTTGTGAGTTTGGTGGGCCGGGTACTGAAAAACAACCGAGACCGAATATTACCTTCAAGTCAGTGCTCAGTTTATTAATTCGAGCATGCCTTATGTGAAAATAGCCCCAATTTCTCTCAATCCAAATCAAACAAAGACCTCTGCTGCAAATATAATGGAGAAATAGGGTCAAAACATCTGTGAGAATGGTCTCTTTGTGCAAAGTGGCTTTATTCAGAGGCTGGGGAGTGAGCTTCAAGAGCTTCTGCAAAACACTCTGTTTACCAATAAGCATGGCTTAGTCTGCAAAGAGCCTCCAGACAGGTCAAGGAGCTTTCAAGCAAAACATCTCAGCAGAATGACAAGGAGCATCACCGTTTTACCCCATAGCTGGAACGCACATTTAACGGTGAAGTCCACTGAATCTGGGGAAAAGTAATGAGACAAGTAAGTCGGGATCTTTCATTTAAATATGAAGTGGCTTTACATTTGCAGGCCTGATGTGTCTGAACTCTTGATTAAGCTGCAGAAAAGACTCATTATCTTAAGTAAAGTACAGAAAGTATAAGGATATATGTATATAAAATATAATAATAAAATATATTATGTGTAGTAGAATAGAATAAAATGTAAAATTTACAAGTATTAAAACATTATATTTTATAAATAATTAAACACAATGAAACTAAATGTAGCTATACTTACTAAATGACTTTTTTCTGTGATAAAGTTGCAAATTTATTGTGCAAGGGCTAAAAACGGGGAGAGGCCACAATCAAAACAAAGGAGTGTGCATTCGTTGAGCACTCCGATGGATCACAACTTGTGCATGAAGTGTATCTTGTGCAAACGCAAAACATCTCATGCAATCACTGTGGTTTTTCTTCTCCTTACACTGCCTGAAGAAACGTCCTTATAAAGCAGCATGAATGAAATGTGGTGCTACTGTGCTGAGCCCGTGGACAAAACTGCATTGAGAGCGAGCAGAAGTCTCCCCTCCACAGTTTAACATCAAGCCCACAGTAGTCATTTGATTTGACAAGCAGAATCATAGTTGTGTCTTTGTCCTTGCGTTCGTGTCTGGAGCAGCCAGACGGGCTGCTGCTGAAGGCAAAACCTCGGTGTTTCCAGAGACTTTCGCTGCACAGCCTGTGTGCATGTCATCAATCCAGCAACTAAGGACCAACATATGGCTTGACCAGACCTGATGTGATCAAGATTCAGACTGTTATGAGAAGTTGTTCGTAATTCTACGACTGGCGTTTAAACCACAGATGGTCTTCTTCAGGTACTGTTCTGGTTTGCCTGTAGATAACTGCTCAACAACAGCAGGCCAGAGGTCAAACAGATATTTTTCTGAATTAAAAAATAAGAGTTTCTTTTTAAACATGCTTTTATATATTGATATTCATAAGAAAACATTGCCAAATATATCTTAATATAATCTAGGAATAATTGTAAAACCTTCCAGTAGGCCAAAATGCATTGCAGGCACTTTGCATTTATGAGGTCGTGTTAGACACAGAGAGCAACAAGTTAATTCCACTTATGTGGTATTCCAGGAAATGCATAAAGTCAACAAAGTAAAGAAATGGAAATCGATAAGGCAAACGTCAAAATAACATAATCACTGCTCAAGATGATCAGTTAAGACCCATTCTTTGACATTTATAGCCCCAGAAAAGGAAAACTATGCAAACAGAAACATCTCGAGGGATTAACACATGACCTTAAAGGTGAAGCATTTGCCTCAGTGCACTGAATATAACTTCTCTGTGGAAACAGTCAGAAATCCCTGACGCTTTATGTCATTTCCTTTGGCACATGCTCATGGTGCCTGTCTTGCCCTGAACCCACCGCTCCGTGAACCCGATCACCCCGCCCTGTAATCCTTGCTCTCCCAACTGCTGTGATTTTGTCACATGAACTGCGGAGGGTGCAAAGCTGTGCATGCACTATCAAGTGAGGACACGTCACAAACGATGGTCACACTCATGCACAGCTAATCTCATTACCCTTGTCTCTATGCAGGATAGGGTCAACAGGGTTACGTTGTTTGTGCCGGCACAGTTGCACCGGGATCAAAACGATCATTAAAGTCACCTCAACGTGAGAGGTGGTGTTGGTTCGCTATCAAGGGGCAGAAGTGGCTTCGGAGCAAAGCATGTTGCTGGGCAAAACTTGTTTGTGTGGCCAGGGTGAAAAGTCAGCCCAGGCTGTGTTTACTTTCTGTCAGGTCTGGTATTTTAGAGCAGTTCGTGCAACAGGTGCAACGTAAGATACAGTGAGAGTGAGCTATTCTGAGTGATAGCTCAAGTCACCATTCAAACACCCCTAAGGCCACTCAGTCTGTCTGAAGGATTGCAGAGTAAGTTACTTGACTGCTCAAGTGCACGCTGCCCAGCTTGGTGCTTGACTGCTGACAAACGAGAATGTGTTTATTCCAAGAAATCTCCTTCCAACACGACTAAGAAAATATGATGGAAATAAGTAATGTATTAACTGCCCTTGCGATGCACGAAACATTTGCCTGTATTATTAAAGTGTGCATGAGATTTAGTGTATCAAAGAATGGTTAAAATACGCTCTGTGGACGTGTCTTCCAAATAAGTGCAGTAGCAGTGCAGGAAGAATTAAAACGTATAATGAACTAATTATCATTCACAATAGTTATTCTTCCATTTGCCTGTGCTTTACATAAGATAAGGGTGAGTGATGCATTGACCACATTGCAGAATCACATCTGTAACAGCCTTTCTAACAAGTGCATTAGTTCATCAATTGGTTTTGCAATACGAGAAACATTTATTTGACAAATGAAACTTTTTTGATGTTGTAATTTCCACAACTCCAATCTTTTATCAGCTAAACTATGTGCAGGAACAATTTACCAGCTTAGATAAGTATTTTCCAACAGAATTTCTACTGCTTTTTTGTAAACAAACAACCAAAATCAAAAACAATTTGATGAGGTTCTCAGGGAAATGAGGATTTATTGCATTAAAACTAAATATCATGTGACCTTCATGGAGCAAATTCAACAGAAGTGCAACCAGCTACATTGTAAGTCAGAGCTTAACTTGTCCAGCAGAGTGTGTGAGTAAATATTAAGTCATTGAGCCAGAAGCAAATAATACAACATGTATCTACATCTTAACATAAATCTCAGACTCATTGCAGTCATTGTGCTCCAGCAGTGCAGCCACAGACACACCAGGACCTGAACCATCCGCAAGAAACGACATGAGAAAAAAAAAAACCCGGAACGAAGCCAGATAAATATTTTTTGCTTCCCACAAACGTTAGCAGTGAAAAAGAGCCTTGTCGGCTGCGATAATAACTCGCAGTCTCGCCTTTTACGCACAAGCGGAGTGAGTCAGACTGGCCGCGCGGTGCGAGCGGAGATATTGGGGACAGACTGCGCAGCGGATAAAACAGATGAAAAGCTTTCTGTGGGATGTGTATAATCCTGTCCTCACGACAGCCGTCAGACCATCTCGTTAGATTAGACCTCGTCGGATCACCACGTTCTACGCTATTTGAATGAATTTGAAGAGCTGCAGTGGCGCAAATATTCCTTAAATTTCTCTCCTGCGGTGCAGCAGCAGCAGAAGCGGAGAGATATCGGTGCCGTCTTTTTTTGTCGCCTGTTGCGCACAAGACGCAGACGTGCAGTTGACAAGCACATGGCGCGTTGTTATGGTGAGTCTCCTGCAACTTTTTCTTGTCCCGAGACACAAATTGCAACATGTTACTCTGAAAATCTTAGCAAAAAAAAAGTAATAATTTCACACTGGAGGAGCTATAATTGGAAAAAAAACTATAATACTCTTGTAATATTTACATTGGAACGTGTAGCGTGCTCTTTATGTTGACTTTGTCTTGTAGTTTTACTCTGTAGTCAGAGTTAAAAGTCCTCTGTGTAGCACTGATAAGAAGCTGCATCACCATATCTGACAGCATGTTTTATTTTAAGTATTACTGTTGTGGGATATTTATACTAGATTTACTACTTTGAGCTGATTCTGTGCCATAAACTGAACTGCTGTGGTTCTTCTCTACTCACTTTAGTTGTATTTGCACACACAGGTTGGTAGGTGTCATGTGGTTTCAGGTACAAAAACACAGCGCTTCACTCAAACGCTGTCATTCTCCAGATTCAGGGCAAAATCTGCAGCTGGTGAGTGCAAACTCCAGCTCGGAGGAAGGAAGCTTCATGAATTTGCCTGGTTTCTGCTTGAAAATCTTGACACAGAAGTGAAGTTTAATGAAAACTAATGTGACGAGGCATGCAGTTCTGTTAAAGGAGCAGAGAATCATTCCAGCATTTTAGTTCAACAGTCCTGAAAAGGGTTCATACTGACTTAGGGAAGTGAGGCCGACATGCAGCTGTTAAAGTTCAAGTCCGTCTTAGAGGTCTGGTTCCAAAATATAGTTTACTGATTTTTAAATGACAGATACACCTGAACAGGACACGCACCTGAGAATAAATTCTTTAAAGCATAGAAGTAATAATTGTCAAAAAAAAACCTGTGCTTATGAAAGTTACTTCAAAGTTTGACACTTTTACAGTACCAGCCGTGCAGTATTGTGTGTCCCCTTGGCACAGTAATATCTGAAGTACATCATGTACATTCACACGAGTTTAAAAAAATAACACAGTCTGTGCCGTAAAACGCATCTTACTTGTTTTATCTTCCTCTGCTGGTCGAGTTTTTCTACACTGGATGTGGCGTTTGTAGTTTTTGCTGCTTGTGACCTCCTTTTGAGACTAAAAGAAAAGTGATGCACCAACACTGAAATCAATCTGATGTAACGACCCGCTGCTATCGGCTCAACACGACCAGACTGATGGGCTTTTTTCTGTGTGTGCAAAATGCAGAAACACCTGGAATGTCCCGACGACATCTTTTATGATCTAAAGAGGAAATGCTGCCTTTTCTTTATGCACAGCGTCAGAAAGGCAACATTTGAAACTGCAATCAGAAAACCCTCCAACTGAAGCTGTTCCTGTCGTACCCTTATATTAAACTCTCATTGCCAAAAATAATTTCTGCAGCCACAGCCGCCTCAGTGGTCGCAGTTTTGCTACCATCTATGTGACCCAAAGGGGATTTGTCCTCACCTTTATGGATTTATCTACAATTAGTGTAAATCAGTGATAATGCAGCCAGCTCATTCTCACCTATAATCTCTGTGTCATAGTCAAAACACATTCACGTCTCCGTCCAGATGTGTGTGTGTGTGTGTGTGTGTCCCGTAATGTTACCACGCCATGTTTTTTAGTTCTTTTTTGCGTGTAGAGCTCCTCAGTTGGAAAATGCTGTGGTGTTCACTGTGGGAACATTGAATCTTTAATTACGCTACAGCTGCTTTTAAAGATTTCTGGCCATAAATTGGGGGAGAAATGTCACAACAACGACAGTGCAAACACGATGATTTAGTCTGTCAGCAACTGCAGCACTTCAGCTTGTTGTGGATGCATATTTTTGGCTGTCAGTGTGCCTCCTTGATCACCTTCTCAGCTCTTTTTTATCTACATCTGCTGCGTATCGCTGGTGTTCTACAAGACAGTTGCACAGATATCTACTGTCAATATCAGCAGCGTAGCTATGAGTGCATTAAACCTCCTGGCAATATCACACAAAAGGCTTTTATCTTTTCTGTGTAACCTAATGCTTAATGTTTGCTTAGTGCAAGATCTAATTTGACTGTGAGACTTAATGAGTGGATATTTACAAAATGAGCTGCACCCCTCCATCACAAGCTTCATGTATCATGCTATGCTGACACATAAAGGCAGGCTGCCTTCTAAGAACAGTGATATTTTTGTTTCATTGTTTTGGTCCATTTATCAAAAAACGCTCAGTGTTGTCTGTATTTATGTCAGTTTAATCATTTAGAGCTACTTGCTTTTCAAACGTAGTCTTTGTCTGTGATAAAAAACATAATCAGAATGAGTCTGGTTCTTGCTGTACTGCAGCAGACTGTTGACTGTCATCCTGCAGTACAGGAAGAAGGAACAGGTGAACACTGTCAGGCAGCTGAGCCAGACAAGCCAATAAACCAGCCTCAGGACACTGCTGACTGATGCAAAACTTGCCTTCAGTACTCCCTCAGTGCTGCTGCTGCACTGAACACTAAGTACACGCTAAAAATGCTGTTTGTCCCGGAGTTACGGTACAAGCTGTTAATGTACAGTACAGAGTACAGGACATGTGGCCAATGGCACTTACCCCTCACGACTTCTCCTATTCGGGAACGCATTTCCCCCGTGACTTTAGAGATGTTTTTTAAAGTAGAGCATGTTTGTATGTGAGTCTGTGTTCGGGGCTTTTATGTGCATTACCTAATTCCACAGTGAGCAAAGAAATCCACAGTGATGGCTGTGTGGTCATGTGTGTGTGTGTACACGTGTGTGTATGTGCGACTGAGTGTGCACGCTCCCTCCCCTCCCCCATCGCTTCCTTGTAAAGCCGACAGAGAGCACACTAAGTTCATCTAAGGACAGGGAAATGCTTTTCTTTCCAGTGTGAATCATTTTGGAAAAATGAGCCTCTGGACTGAATTGCCCCAGCAATTTGGCATGTTTCTCCATTCTGCTTTATTGTCTATTTTGGCTGAACTTGCAGCTCTTCATTTCCCTGCCAAGAAAACTTCAGGTCCTATACAACAGGCAAAGCCAGTTTCTGAGTCAACTGCAGCCTGTAAGCAAATAAAATAAATCTCGCAAAATACTGCCACAGCTTCCTGTTTAGCTGGGAATTCCAAAGAGAAACGAGCGAGTCCATACTGTACGTCCAGTGTCCCCAACACCTTGCAACAGTGAGGACAATGCACCTCTGTGGGCTTTACACCTCGTAATAAAATCGCACAGGGGAAATTACACAAGCCCGTGTTTTACAGAAGTGTTTAACATGTTTAGATTAAGACCCTCCTCTTTTTAAAAGCCACTTTCATAGTGCAAAGTATCTGCTCTCATGCAGTTTGGAGAAAAAACTCTGCAGTGCAGTGAAAAGAAAGTGGGAGTGGGACAGAGGTGGGGGGAGCAATTTTGCAGTCAGCCAGCCAGCCCCCTTATAATTCTGCTGTTCCCCCCATCGGAGGGAGCAGAGAAGGGGAGAGGGAGTGGCCTGTGCTGAGGTTTGGGTGAGCCAGCGGTGGGCTGTGGCAGCCGGCAGCTGGGCTCCCACTACCTCTGTCCTCCAGCTCCAGCCTGAATTATGAAGGCTTGGGAATGGCAGCAAGCCTAATTACAATGACTGATTGCCCGTCTGTTGGCATTTCTCAGATGGTGATTGTCGTGCTTGTAGGATACAAGGGGAAGGAGGAGGGCCATTCCTCATTGGCCTTCCCCTTTCTTTCTTTGCATGAGAACAGCCACAGATTGGGATCTGATTGGTTGGAGAGAAAAGAGATGTTTCATGATTTGGCGAGGCAGAACTGGTGGAAAGCCAGAGACAGGTGATGTTGCACTGTTGGTGCGTTGTTGTAGGCTATTCAGCCATTGGCACAAAATCACCAAAAGCTGTGTGTTGCACCACAACAGACATAGAAAACATATTCTTGTTATTGCATAGAAATACTTGCTGAAATCCTTTTAAAATGTTTTTGATAAGAATTGTGTCTTTACTGGTCTCTAAAAATGGCAAATATTAAACCTGTTGACTTCTTACTGTGTACCTTGAGCATTTTCTTCATCCATACTCCTGACATTGTCAAATAAAAAGAAAAAAAGAAAAGGAGAGGTCTTGAATTGGCCATTTGTATGTCAGCAGAACACTCAGAGGTGTGATGTGTGTGTTAAGTGGGAGCTGGTTTGAGTTGGTCTGCCCTGCTTTGTCCAATGCTTTGGCTTTTGTTCCTCCAGTAATGAATTGTGGAAGCCTTGGCTTCAGCTGGAGTGTCTCATAGCAACTGAAGAGAGAGAGGGAGAGCTGAAAAGGCCAGGGGAGATCATGTGTTTCTTTCAAAAGGGCAAGACAGACCAGACCATCATTTGGGCACTTTTGTGAAGAGGAAAAATCAAACTGGACAGTTTGTCCTGTCTGGACGTGACATTATTTGGTACCTTCATTTCAAAAATGGCAAAATTTTAAGGTCTGGAATGGCGGAACGTGTTCCATGAAATGTTTGTGCTTTTTAGAAAGCACATTTTATGACTGTCTTGATAGCACATGTGAGGTAATGCAGTAGTGGAGCAAAGTGATGAAACAACATGATTAAAGATTTAAAAGGAAAATGCACCTAGACAGGCAGCCTGGTGTTGCGGCAGAGACCGTCCTGTGAATGAAACATCAGTCCAGGCTTTATGATAAGTGGAGCTGCAACTTTTACAACAATATTTACCATTGATTAATTTGCAGATAATGGTTTGATTAGCTGATTAATCTTAACTGCTATCAAATTAAAACCCCTTTATAGTTTCCATGGAGTCCATCTGGTGTCTTCGAATGTCTTGTTTTGCCTGAACAAAAGTCCCAAAGACGTCCAGTTTACAATCCTAGCAATCAGGTATTGAAATAGTCTCCAAATCATTCTCTAATTATTCACTTGAGCTTCAATGATAAGTGTCCTCTTTGTCTTACTTTAATACCAAATTTATCATTGCTACATTCTGACTGTGTGCTTCGGTTATAGAGGGACTTCTTACATGTCTCAGACCAAAGTAATGAAGCAAACATATTTTTTTTAAATAAATCAGCAAGACTTTCTAAGCACTTCACCATTCATGTGCATTTGATTCATGGTGTTTAGTGCTGGTTAAGCGTCTTGAATATCCAGTGGCACCGTTGATTAACTGAAACCCGGTACCGCTCTGTGGTCCTATCAGTTCTCCGGTCAGCTGGCAACTTTCCCCTGAACCTGTGATGTTCCAAGTGCGTACGGGGCTTTCTGCGTGCGTCTACCTTCACATTTGAGGGCACACATGCGTTTGAATATGGCTGCGTATTCACACCAGGTTAGTTTTTTATTAACCGGCGGCCAGTGTTGAAGCCCGGCCATGTTTGCCCTGTGACCCAGACACTACCTGTCTGCTGCCATGGTTACAGGGACAGAGCAGGTTTAGTGGCCTGCCTCCAGGGATTACTTTCCCTGGTCTTAACAATCAGGCCTGTGCCCCAGTGACTGTAAAATGGACCAGACTGCACCCTAACAGTTAGGGGAGCTCTGCAGTGTGCCCTGGTGGCCTTTAAAACTGTCTTAAGTGCTGTGCAAGGGATTAGACCTGTACAACGTAATTGTTCTGGTGTCAGTGACTGTCCCTTTGTGATCAGGTTCACTTGTAGTGATTAGCTCTCATAAATGAAAGAGCTCGCAGCGCTCACTGGATCCAGGGCTTGAGTTAAATACACATGTTGAACCAATTTTCTTTTGTCTTGCAGAGATAAAGATTTTGTCAGCAGACACATATTTTAATTTTTCTACACATACTGACAACTTTATCTGTTTCTGTTCACCCAACAGAGCAATAAATGGAGACAAAAACCGAGGCCCTGAAATAATCGTGAGTACTTTTTACATGCACGTGGTGAAAACTATGACCTTAACATCTGTGAAATATAATGGTCAGATGATACATACTAGTTTTTTTATGATTTCTGTTCATATCTTCAGTACGTTAGTGATGTGTTGACTTATTCAATGAATAACTCATTGTGCACATGGACAAAACAACAACAACAACACTGAATTGTTTTCAGTACAACACTGTAATGCAATGCAGTTGAAGGGAAAAATTCACAAACCCTGCACACAAACATGCATCCATACAAATCGAAGAGATTCATTATATTCAGTTGTGTTCACTGTTTTTATAAAATCTACATTTTAAGCCTGCTGAGGATGTGTGTGATGGGTGATTTAGTATTTTTAAGTGCACACTTCTTTCGGCTTGTCCTTTCTGTGTCAGTGACCTTGGAAACAACTGAAAATGTTGACAGGACTTAATTTGCTGCCGCCTTCAAGAACCTGGTCTTGTCTGGCTGACCAGATTGCTGTTGACGGTTTTACTGCCATCCGCTGACTGTTCGTTGTTATTTATGTTGCCTTTGATTTCGTGATCGAACGCTCAGGTCAAACACCCTACATGGCCGTAGAACCAGCCAGAGCCCTGAAGTCAGTGTGCTCTGGCCCAGATTTTTAGTGACTTAGCAGAATCACAAAGGCTCCTCTTATTCTCTCCAGTGACTTGCAGTCTTACAGGTGTCCACCAGATGCTGCAGGCAGCCTGCACTGTCCCTTGCATGTCATCCCGTCGAGCTGTAACATCCACTTTTGGAGCAAAGGGTTGGAACTGTTTCCATGGTATTAGGATTAAATGTAATTTAGTTGTGCATCATACAAAATAGGTCCCATTTTAAGCTATTAAGTAGCTTTGATGATGCATGTGTTGCAGAAAGTAGAGTGAGAGCATTGTGATTGAAGACGTGTCTTTAATTCCAGTGGTTTAATTCACATTTTTTGGAGAGATGATGAAAGTAGATGCTTGATATAAAACACTATAATATGTCAGTTGTAACCACTGTTTGGGAGTTAGCTGGGGCTTTTTTCAACCACAGCTTTCAAATTACAGTACTTCATCAAAAGTTATGAGAGATTCTTGAAAGAATGTTCAATATCGATATAATGAAAGACAGTGCAAAAATCAAGGGCTGTAAATACAGTATGCAAGTGAAAACTTTGTCCTCCTGGCAGCATGAAACGCATCTTATGTAAACCTGCTCGAATGAGAGGGAAGCAGGGAATTTTCTCATGTTGAGCAGAGCAGCTTCACAGTTAACTTTTGCGAACAAAGCTAGCCCTGCCACAAGGCATGCTGGGAAGTTTGGCTGCTGGTGAAAGTGCCTGCCAGTGTCCACAGAGCGGCTCTGAAAATCGTTGCAAGGGCTGAAAATGAAGTTTGAAAGTAGACGTAAGAGGAGCAACAACGCAGAGAGCTCTCACAGCTGTACGCTGAGCCTTCTCTTAAAGAGATATTCCCAAAGCATTCCTCAGTCATGGACGTGGAGCGATCAAATGCTGTTTAAAAGTACTGTACGTCTTAAAAGTATTCTTCTGTGACGCTTTTGCAGTATCTATTTAGATTTACTTTCAGAAATTGTACTTTATATATTCAAATAACAAGAGAAATTCTTAATTTGCATTGCTCACCTGTAATTATCAAAATATATTAAAGCCAATTTACTGCAACAATATTTTAGCACTAGAGAATCTGAATTGAAATTTGAACTGTAATTTGGATTTATGGTCAAAGAATGGCAAAGAGTGTTACTTAAATTGTGTGTGATGACCAAAACAACCTTTACAGCATTAGAAGTTTCAGTTTTAGTGAAATTTATCAAGAAATAAATAAACAGAAAGAAGCTCAAATGTTTTGCTCAAGGACACGTGACAGGTTGCATGGCTGATAATTAATGGTTTGCAGGAATCAAGCTTTTTACCTCTGAGCTTTCAGATTTGCCGTGTAACCACAAGAAAACGTGCAATAAGGAGGAAAATCTAAAGACGTGCGTCACAGTTTTTATGATGTTTACAATGCAAGTATAGTTTACGCTGAGTACTTTAGAAAGCACTGTTTTTACATTTTCAGAGTCTGCCTTCGCTCGTAGGCATGTGGACGTTTTTTTCACAGTTTTTAATATTCTCGGCATTAGTAATTTATGATTTCAATTTCCATTTTTAATTCCATTTTGACACTGAGCGCAGAACTGCAGCGCGGTGCAGTGTGAGCCTGGTGTTGCTGTGATTGTAGTGGTGGTGGTCAGCTTTGTGTTGTGAAGGCAGCCTCAGCTCAGCGGAGTGGTCGGCAGCCTGGAGGGTCCTGAGCCTTCACTTCATAGCTCCCTGTTTGGCTCTCACACATTGTGCCATTCAGAGCCCAGACCGTATATTCACCCTGCTCCGGGCACCCCACCATTGTGAGAGTGAGCTCATTTGAAAAGCCTTCAGGAGCTTCTGGTGCAAGCAAGTCAGCGCTATTTGCATTTGTTCCAGTCTCACAGATTTTACAGGTCAATTGGGACACGCAGAATATCGAACATGCGAGCGAGTTTCCCCTCCTCGCTGTCAACTTTGTCATCTTCTTGGCTTTGTTTCACAGTCTGTAATTCACAGCTCCTGATTATTTTCCTAATGTCTCTTGATTTACTGAAGAGCAGTATATTTGGTCTATTGATCCAGTTTCTGCAGGAAATGGTCAGATCAAATGGGTCCAGAAGAAGATGTCATCACATATTGATTTCACTGTAAATGCATTTAAAGTATGAGATAAAGATTAAATGGAGAGGAACATTTAATAAAAATCTCTTAAAGCGCTGGTTTGATTCCAAAGGGTGCATTTTAATATTAGAAAATTAGGTCCTAACACTTACACTACTGTCGGTTCAAGTCTTTTTCCCTTATTTTCTATTGCAGACATGCATGCCTCCATATCTCGCTCCCTCTCCCTGCTGATTAGGGGCAGAAATACCTTTGTTGGCATCTAGGGTAGCAACAGGGGATCAGATAGAGGAGAAAGTGGTAAGTGCCAGCCTTTCATTCCTGGCCTCCTGGCAGGCAGACTGCAGGCAGGCCGAGTGTGGGTTAGACCCGAGCCAGCAAACCAAGACAGTGCTCAGACAAAAACACCTAATCACTTTAATTAGCCTAAGCCTCCCTTGTTGGGCTCATCATCAGGTTTGCCTGCTTGCGTGTGTGTGAGCGTATAAGAGAGAGAGAGAGCCGAGCGGAGACGTTAGTGAGTCGTAAAAGTCCAATCTCCAGTTTTTGAGTCAGACTTAGGCCTCTGCTCTGCATAACGGTTCAGATGATATTGGTATTTAGAACATTAAGTAATTCATGTACACAAGCATGAACCAAAACCGTGATTTCTCTGAAAACGAAGAGCAAAATGATTGAAATTTGTTGTTGTCTGTGGTTGCAGACAAAACCCAGTTTTTTATGTGCTTCAACTAAACATTGAGGGCAGCATTAACTGACTTTGACCTGTAGGGGGCAGACAGCCCTAAAAACAGATTCAGCAATAACAATGAAATTTACAGTCGTGTTGTTGAGTCCAACATGTTGTGGCTAATGCAGCAGGTAAATGCTGCTAATTTGTATAAAATAGGCAAATCCCTTTGGAAACTTGAGACCACATGTTGAATTACACTTAAATATTCAGAGAGCTGCGAAATAACAAAAATGGATCACAACACCTGGCTCTCTGTCTTTTCATAACAAGTAATAAACACGACACGGTCCACAAAAAGAATAGCTCAGGATTCAAGATTTGTGACGGAGACTGAAATTTACAGCAAGTTGACAAATGTAGATTTGAAATAAATGTGCTTTAAGGGGCATCTAAATTTCTGTTTGAACATTAGATAGTTAGCTGAGGCAGGTAAATCATCCCAGGATGTTTGGCAGGGACGGCAAGATGAAAAAAAAAACAGATGATGCAAGCTAGTTTGTTTGCTTACTCAGAATAAAACCATGTATGTTTGTAACTGCCAGATTTCACTGGTGACATAAAACAATGATTTGAAAAACATTAAGGATAGTTTAAAATGTGATAATTCGAATTTTTGATACTTTTGAATATATGTGCTGTTCAAAAAGGGTTTATATAATATTTTCATTTATTATAAGCTGCGGTGCATAACCTGCAGTTCTACTTTCCTCCACTACATCAAAGACACTGTGTTGCAAAGTGCTGTGTGCATCTAAGAAGTAAATTAGATGAACCGTATCATGCTTTTGTAGCGGTTTATACTCAAGTGTATTAGCAAAGTACTGCATCTCTACAATCAAGCTGCCACTTTGGCTGCTGATCCCAATAAAGCTACTTTCAGTCTGAAACCACATTTGCATTCTATTATTTTTGTGAACCAAGTATACACAAATTCAAAGCCTTTCGCATTTTCCGACAAATTTGAAGGCTGGGAAATTGTATAATGGGGCTGATAAAACCGCTTAAGCCACCTCCCCTGCTAACAAGCTTACTATAGTGAGATAATGAGCTCACTAACTAGCAAACATTAACTCATTAGCTATCGACCATGTTACTTAATGCATCCCTAGACGGAGCTCTCCGAAAGCAAACTCTGCACTTCTTCCACCCACTTTTTTTGAAAACATTTGAATATTAACAACTTTCGACTAAGTGCAAGTGCATCAGCAGCTTTAGCTTCATGTGAAGGGGTTCGTGACTGTCATTATGGGGGGTGCCATCCATCTGTCCACTGCTGAAAAGTGCCATATGACTTGGTGCTAGCAGGATAGGAATCTGTCTGGCTTGAACATTATTATGTCCTGGTCAGGGGAGGAGGCTGCTTAAGGGATGTGACGTCTTCTTAGCAGACGGGATGTCAGTGGGAGTCACCTCTCCTCTCAGGGGAAAGGTTGCACCAGGATAGAATGGACACTTTCAGCATTTAACGCTCTTATCAAGAGATTGATAGGTTACAGGCATAACAAACAAGGCTTGAGGAAGCAGCGGTGAGATAACAGAGTAGGAGGCAGTGTCAGTGGCCGTGGAGCAGGACTGAATTTGAAGCTGAACTTGGTGATGGATGTCTTTTTTTAACCTTGACTGTTCTTATGATAAGTTGGATGGTCAAAAGTACAACTATGGTGAAGTGATGAGTGTTTAACCTGTTAGGAACATGTGATAGTTGGCATTAAAGAAGTAGGTTAAGCCTTTCTAAGCCTGTAATCCTTAGTTGGTATCAGATAAGTTTTACATGCTTTCCTGTTCTTGTCTAAACTATCTGGCACTGTATTTGACAAACCACGTTTTACCAAAGCCGACTGAAACAAACACTGTAGATTATTTGCAGTAAGTTTGTGACCCTGGTCCACTTGTTAGGCAGTTGATGGATCTTTGTGATTCCACTATTGGGTTACCGGTCTCTGTATCCTCTCTGCAAGGCTTGTGCCCTCCTCCCTAATGTATGAACCTGGCAGGACCAGAACTGCTTGGTTCTCCTTTTCCGTGCCCCATCCCCCGTCAGACACAGTGATGGCACTCAGTGCCAGAGACACCCCTCCCTCCCCTCCCTTCCCTTCACCAACACTCTTCTCTCCTCTCCGCCCTCCCTTCCCTCTCCGCCGCAGGCAGACCCAGGCATGGGATCTCCATCTGTGCACAAAGGAGCCTCCTCTATCTGCATACGCTGCACATAAAAGGGCCTTTTGTCATGAGCTCTGCACACATGACCGTCCGCCTTTCACCCCGCTAGAAAAAAAGATCACTCTCTCCAGCAATCCAACCCCACCCCCAACACCAGACTCAACCCCGTCCCCCGACCCCCACCCAACCAGATTTTCGTCTGCGGAGAGAGAGAGAGAAAGAGAGAGAGAGAGCTCTGCTCCAAACTTTGTCGAATAGAGACAACCATCAGATGGAGCAGCTTCCATCACTGCTACGAAATCCCTTTTTCTCTTTTTCATTTCCTCTTTATCGTGTCTGCCTTCCCTTTCTCTCTCTTCTGGGGTCCTCGTGTGCCCTCACTGTGAGGCATCAACGTATTATAGCATCTGCCATGCTGAAATATGAATGTGCTCCCGTTTTTGCTGTCTCCCTCTTCCTTTCTGCAGTCTCTGACATTTAAGGGGCATTAGTGGTTGGTTCTGTGCCAGGTTATCACCCCCCCATTACAGAGGCACAGGCTCAATTGACAGCAGTCCGAGAGCTGAGGCTTTTCTCTCCCTCTCGTTTCAATGCCTCCTGCCTTTTAACCCCTCGGCCCCACGCTGCTCAGCAGAGCCAGAGGTATTTGTAATGTGTGGAGATAATGACAAAAAATTGTCCGTAC
The DNA here is from genome assembly GCA_024666655.1 of Dascyllus trimaculatus. Taxonomy (NCBI): domain Eukaryota; kingdom Metazoa; phylum Chordata; class Actinopteri; family Pomacentridae; genus Dascyllus; species Dascyllus trimaculatus. The sequence goes on from CM045448.1 coordinate 25,598,475, forward strand.
ACGTGAGAACCATATCAACGAGACAAGGTAGAATTCTCCACCGTGGGGAAACAAGTGGGCTGCACGCCATTTTGGCTACTAAAGATGACAGATATTGGTGTTGGGGGATACTGAGTCGGGGTGGGGATGGAGCAAAGACACAGAGGCAGGCGAATACACACAGTCAAGTGCACGGGTGCTGCCACAAAAAACGCTTTCCTCAGCGTTTCCTTTGAAACACACACGGCCCTGATGCCTTGCTCGCAGCCAAACGAGTGTGGATTTTGGAAAGCCCTCTAGCTCATCTTGCTGTCGCTGCACACAGGCCTGTGGCGGAACGGAAGGATAAGATTGACTTCTCCCTCCACCGCCATGTCCTCTACATGACCCTCTGCCTCTCTGAGCTGGTGTGAGAGGTCAGGGGCTGCAGTTTCCCGCATGCTGTCCACACCTTTAGCCCGATGATGGTGACGGTGATGGGCGGACCAGAGGATGTTACACACCATCAGTGTCGGCTCACTTCAGCATAAGGAGAGCGTACACAGTGGGACCCTGAATCACAGAGTAGCATTGTAATAGTTCAGCATCAGTCAGCTGGAGTGTTTACCTTTTTAAGTGTCTGTGACTATAATCCTGAGAAACATGGCTGCTTTTCCTACAAAAATATTATAATATCATTAGACGTAATGATTATAATGGCAACGTTAACATTAATAATAATAAACATTGTTTTTATCACACATCGAACCTGAAATACAGCTCAAATGTCTTTATATAAAAAAACACACAACTTTAAGCATTTCCAAGAAAAACAGAAAGATGAAGTGTTAAATCACTGAAAGTGCACATTCACTTGCTTCATCCCAATACATTGAGGATACACACTAACCAGTTGTCAGCACACAGGATTACACAGAACATCAGCGTACACACAAAGGTCCAGGCTTATGGAAGCAACCCCTTAATACAACGTGCTCGTCCTCAGATGACCAGGCTCTTTACTGCCTGTACACGCTCCTCTAATGGGCACAAACATAACAGGGTTATAGAATAAGTCACTGTATCTGTACGAACTAATTTGTCTACTTAAAGGCAGTGCAGGAAACATTGTTTAAGTACTGCAACATACAGAAATGTCTCTATGCAGTAAATGATCATTGCATTGAGTGTAAACATACTGCGAAATATGGACAACATTTTTTTAATAAAAGTGTGCAAGGTCTGTTTTCTTTGAAATTGAGGCATGTCTGAAACATTTCTTATGTTGATATTTTTAAAAATAATATTTTGCAGGAATTGAAAGAGCTACTAAATTTGCAGAATAGCCCATGGAGTACAACCTCTGTTTACGCAGCTGTCCATTGAAGCGATGCTTTTCTCCCGCATAGATAAATATCCTAATAACATTACACATTTCAATTATAAGCTGTTGGGGCAAGTGGAATCTGCCTAATCTGTGTTTTTATTTGTGCTACTTTCAAATCAGTACCAGGGCTGTGCCCCCGTTTACAGGGTGCCACATTAGTTTTTACTCTGTAGAAAGTTAGAAACAGACACGAAGCTCATTAAACAGCATTGCTGAATTGGGAATTTGATGAGTTTCTAGAATGCTTCCTTCCTTACTTGTTGTCTTGGAGTGAAGCTATTGTGCACCCAGGCTGATATCACAGTGGTAATCAGAAGTCAGAAAGTGCTGTGAAGTGACTCAGGGTTTCAGGCTCAGGGGGGGAAGAAGGAGAGCATGTTTATGAATTGGATAAAGTGTATTAGGTGCGTGTTTTGCTGTCCTCAGTAGAGCAAGGATGCCAAACAGGGTGTGTGAGGTAACAAAACAGAACGCAGAAAGTGTCGGTGGAGGCAGTGAACCGCTGAGTGCGTATGGCTCGGCTGCTGGACTCCTTGCAGCCCTGCGGCTCAGACACAGGCGTTGTGACGTGGCCCCTAAAGTGCCAGGGCTGCACACTCTTGGCTTAGTGATGAGGAAGGATAAAACAAAATGACCAAGGCTGTTTAAAGTAGGTACTAGCAGCCCTCAGGGGGGAAACTGCAATGGGAGAGCTCAGGTATGTAGAAGTCCGACACAGCTAGTCAAGTGGACAGAGAAGAAGAATGTACTTTTTATTATTATTATTACATGTCGTTGACTTTTGAGAATTTGTCCCGGCACCTCAGTTAACCTCACTATTCTCACAGTGCAGGTTCTCTTACACTGGATTATACTCGTTGCCTATGCCTATGAGTCTTTCTCTTGTGATTTCCATTATAACATTGCTATTACAATTAATAAATAGTCACTAAAAAGAGATTTCAATCACAATATTTTTTATCATTTAATAAGTTCACATTTGATTTTGCATAAATTATTTTAAACCATGTGCTATGTGCTTCTGCTGTAATGCAGTTTCGGCATCTTCAGACTTGTACAGTGAGGTTAAATCAGCACTCCATATGCATCATTTTGGGCTTGTAATGTCACAGTTTTTAAAAAGTAAGTGGAAACATTTAAGTTATTATTAGTAATATATTTTTTAAATTAAACATATGTGCAGACTCCACTGTGTAGTCTGAAAATCCTGGTTGATTTATTTTCTGGAGCTCGTATCAGTTTAACATGTGTAAAGTTTGATGAGCAAAATCTTGGAGGTTTACACTTTAAGCTATATATATATTTTTTTTAAATTACTTGAATTCACTTTTAATGCATTGTTATCAAAAGTTTTACTCTTTATGTGGATTTCCTGCCTGAGCTGTCCTCATTCAGTGCTGTCATATGAAAGCGGCCCTGATCCAGGACAATATGTCTGGCTGTTGAGGGGTTGCCAGAAGTAGTTGTTAGTTACAGTTAGGGCGCGTCCCTCCTCGGATAGGTTGTCCACTCCTAAGTCTGATATCGAATAGGTCCATAATTTCCAGCTTATTCCCAGGATAAGCTCTCCTTTGCTCTTTTTCTCTCTTCCTCCTCTTCTCCCTTCAGGATCCTGTGAGAAAGAGTGGGGTGAGTTAAATTCCTGCTTTAAAAAGAAGTCTTTACTCCTTTTTTCTTGTTAAGATGAACCGAACTCGTGCACATGATTTGTCCACAAATTCCCTTTCTTTCGAATGTGACTTTTAAATGATCTAAAACGCAACTCAGGATTTCTTCTGATGGATTTGATTTGTTCAACATGAAGGCACCAGATCAAAAGTTAGCTGAAGGGTGTTTGGCACATCTGAAAATCAGTCTTCTGCTTTGCTTTTTAACGTAAGACAACATTTCGAATAAAGTCGATCGAACTAAATTCCTATGGAAATAAATATACAATAAATCCAATAATAATTGCATTTATGTGTAAGAAGGTAATTTAAAATGTTCCACCTATGATACAAATAATACATATTTACAACTACATAACAAAGTGTATTATTTAAAGACTAAATCGGAAAGCTAAGGTTCTGTTTTTAATTTTGTCAGAGGTTTATCTTCGAAAATGTAACTTGTGCCTGTAGTTTGCTCTGATTGAAATTTGTATTCTGCATGCAGCTTGCGAAAGTTCTTTATAAACTCTCCTTTGTTAAGTACAGTTTTCCACAAGCCTTAGAAAAATGTTAAAGTGCATTTTGGATCAGGAAAATGATTTTTGAGAAAGCTGTGTGTGTGCTATGGTGTATTTCTAATTTTTTGTAGAAGCAAAAATTAATATAATAGAAAGATAGTAACAAATAGATTAGTTTTATAGCATTAAACCTATGTGTTTAATACATTCTTAAATGTCTGTCAAAACAAAGTCTGTATCCTTGACATTTTAATGTTTTAACAGTAAGTTACTCTTGCACCTTACAAGTGAGCTAAAGAAATTAAAAAGAGCTGTGTATTTTACAACATTGAATTCAATCAAATTCCACATGTTTGCTAAAATTATTGTTTAGTTTTTTTTGTTTGTTTCTTTTGTGTTTTATATAACAAATGAACTTAGCGTTTAATAAGAAAGCAGCCAGAAGCTTTTTTTTAACCCAAAACCAGATTTAAAACAGAATATATTTTACTAAACAGGCTAAATCTAATACACAGATGCCCAGAATGCATTCTACCACTGCTTTAATTATGTATTATCAAATAAGGGCTTAGCTGTAATATCTAGAGGTGTTAAATGTGAAAATAACTTGTGGAAAAACTTGAACATGACCTTGATCTTGGAAACACACACCAGTCCTGATACTCTTCTATGCTCTGTGCTCACTAAATTGATGTTGCATATTTCATAGAGAGCTGTAAATGATCTGATTGCAGGCAAAAATTTCAAAAATCGTGAGCGTGAATTATGTTTCATAAAAAGTTCTTACTGACTTGCTTTTCCTGGACACGCAGGGTTAAGTAAGCTCAGCACGGCAGTTTGCTTTCACCTCTCTGCTGAGGCAAAAGTAATGTTCGAGCAGCACCGAGTTTGTGAAGAAACTGCTCCAATCCTGCCCCTTTTATTATCCAGGACATCACGATTATCATCATTTAATATATATATAGAACATCACTACTGCGCATGTCCTCTGTCCACCATTTTGTGGTGAGAACTTTATTGCACATGCAACCATTTTATGAACTTCAATCGAACACGCTCTTTTAAGTCAGAGGCCTTGAAAAAAATGCATTTAAATTAATCATGTTTAGTTAGGAAGTTATGCTTGCTGAAAATATAAGTATTAAAATGATGCACAGCCTGCTAATGCGAGTCAGACGCCTTTCATTTTTGAACCTGAGTGCACTGCAGCTGCAGATACTGTGCAGTTATAAAGCTAAATCATTTATTTATGTTTGTTCAGACAGCAATCATTTTGTTCAAGCTGTGCTGCACCTTGCAGTGATACTCTTCATTCCTAGTCTGTGTGCGCGAGCGTGGATGTGTCAAGCAGAGGAGAAAGTGGCGGTCACAGTCGGCTGCCTAAGGTGACTAGTGGGGTCAAAGGTCAGGCTGTGTTAATAAGATGTGATGTGCTGCCCTGGGACCTCAGTCCCATGAGGGATAACCCCCTAATCGGCATTAGTTAATGTGTTAGTAATCTTTACCTTCTTAAAGCAAACAGCAGTGGAACATTCAATGGGCCCGCTTAGCCTCCCGTGTAACACTTTTGACCTTGGGGTCATGGCCTTTGTTCCCTGCTCGATGGGGAGTGCCCTCAAAGGTCTCGGGTGTAATAGAGAAGTTGTTTAGACACGTGCAGGGCTTAAGCAAGACCACCTCATAGACTCTGCTCCTGCTCCTGGAGAGTATAAAGTCTTCCCTGGTATTGAAGAAAGGTATACTTTGTGGTTAGCTTTTATCCCCTTGACTAAGTCCATTAGAATATCTATGTGTTTTTATGTGCCACATATCATGTCTCGATGTTGATGTAGCAGTGGTTGCTGACCAAGCACTGAGAAACCCCTCTCTCACTGCCCCCACAAACTTCCTAATGCCTCCTTGATGTTTGCAAATTCCTAAGTGCAAATACTGTTTGTCTTTGTGGATCCCCTGCCCACTGCAGTCCCATATTACTGCAGCTCTCCTCCTTGTTTCCTGCAGCACTAGAAAGAAAACTCCCGAAAAGCTGTGTCTTTGTAGTACGTCCTCATCCTGTCCACATATCTGAACTCATATCTGAAGCACAGTGTTTCCCCACGACAGTCAAATGTCTTTTAAAACAGTGTTTAATGTGTTCTCCTGACTGCAAAACACCACAACATGGTCATTAGCATAATCAGCCCGAGACTGGCAGTTTATTCAAGGCACAGATATGCAGAAAATAATTTTAGGGAAGGTAAATTAATAAATAGTTTTTTTTCCAAAAGTTAGATACATATGCATTGCATTTATTTTTTCAGTGTTAAAAAATCATATTATATCCTCTGTGTATTTTTCCTAAGATGCACAAGGCATTTTTTTTAAGACACAAAACATTCAAATTTTTAATAGTACAAATTTCATTAACTATCTAAAGCTTTTTACTAAATCAACAAACTGCCTTGCAGCTTACAGTGTTTTTGTTTCTAAAAAATCGTAGTAGACTGGTGTCGAGCAGAGTCCATAACATGGCGCCATCTGCCATTTTGTTTCACATCGCATTATCAATTGGCCTGATTGACTGATTTTTGTAGCACCCAGATGTAGCAGGCTCGTACTGCCGAGGAAGAGCTGTGTAGCTTCCCTTCACCTATCTTCTTTTAATTATGTAAATTTAGGAGCAGCAACATTTATGTGTCACTGTGAAGACTCGTTGAAATGTTCATCTTTTTTTGATGATTTAATCCGAAAAAAAATATCGGGAGCAGTAAGACGAAGTAAAACCAGCAAAGGTGCAAACGCTGCTTTAACTTCGTGCCCTTCAGCTGTTGATTTAGTCACTTTAAAATGTCTGTGTTTGTTTTCAGAACGTGATCATTTATAACTGCAAAATTAAGACACGATGAGCAGCTGGTAAACAAAACAGATTAACAGTGTAGAGGTGCACAGAGGCAGGAGCTGGCACCAAACCCAAAAAACCAAATCTGTATCCTCAAACGAACTTTCTTTAAGTTTAGTCTGCACACTGAGCATAAATCCACAAAGCCTGCCTCTCTTAAACATCTATATTTAATCCTCACATGGTCTGTTTCACGATCCAACTTATTCCCAAAATTGGGTTTCTCAACATATAGACATGACAGCTTTATACATTGAAACCATAATGAAGTCATGGGTTTCTCAATTGGTTAAAACACATGGTGAGATGTGACGTACAACTGCACTCCTTCTAATAGGATTCTATAGCTCGTGCCAATGTGGACGCCTCGGCCAGGCTCGTATCTCATTTGGGGATAGAGAAACTACGAGAACAAATAAATTGCAGTCTAACCTTTTTCTGCACTTTGTTGGTGTAAATAAAACCAGAATTTCCCTCTCACCGTCAGCACAGCCTCTTTGGCCACCTGTGTTTTTTTTTGTTTTTTTTTCACTGAAACCTGCCGAGCAAAGAGGAGTGCAGAGGGGAGAATAGTTTTTTGTGGAGTCCAGCCTGTGTGCTGCTGTAGTGAGGAAGAAAGCCGGAGAGGAACGGGGTGGTGGCTGAGCTATGAAAGCAGCCCTCACAAACTGTGCAGCCTGAAGCAGTAGCAGCCATGTTAGACGAATGTGAGTGAGCGTGAGCCCCGCTAATAACGCAGTGCACTCCAAAAACCAACAGAAAAGTTTTTTCACAGCGTAAAAAGTAAGAAAAGTTTCGCCCCCACCTTTTTTTCTCTCATTGTCTCTGCTTAGGCATGTAGTCCCCTCTTGCCCTCTTTAATTCTCAGCAGTTTATAAAGCAGAAATGAAATCAAAATAGTTCCTCAGTAACAGATACACTTTACATCTCCCCTTCCTCCTTTTCTTCCCTCACAGAGCTCCTGCAGTTCAAGGCCGAGGGGAAAAAGTTAAAGCCACGAGCTCTGCCTTTGCAGTTTTTTAGAACCAGAGCCAAAAGAGGCAGGAAGTTGTTGTACAATAGCGTTACAGTAATCTGCCACAAATGGAAAAAGCCAAATGCTGATCGCCGAGTAGAGAAGGTGGCAGAACAGACAGAAAGAGGGAGGGAGGGACAGAAGGGGAGAGAAAGAGAGCTAGCGTGTGTGAGAATAATCAATACAATCTAAGATGGTGGAAACAGCCCTGCTGTTTAGGTCTCCCCCTCCACTTCCCTCCCCGGCTCACTTCATGTAAATCAGTGCTTGGATTTGGTTTGAACAAATCGTCTAAATTGTCATGTTTTCTCTTTTTTCTTCTTCTCTACTTTAAAAGGGACAAATCCGCATATCTGGAGGCGGGAGGGGGGTTGACGAAATTTTTCTCTGAACTGTTGAATGTTGAATACCGGGCAAGTGGCAGCTGTTTTTCCTCGAGGAAAAGCAGCCGAGTCTCACCCAGAAATGCTTATCAGCCTTTTGACTTTGTGCCAAAATAGCTGCGAGGGTTCAGCTCCAGCGTTCAGCTCTGCTTTGTGACAGAGCCGGGACGAGGAGGAGGGTCCTAGCTCGCCGCTCTTTGCCACATGTTACAGAAATTAACGCTCTCCACACTTTCCTTTTCCCCCTGTGTTTCAGTGTGTGTGTGTGTGTGTGTGTATGTCCGATCTATTCTGTGCGTTCGCGCTAGTAACCATGGCACGCCAAAGAGTTAATGCACTATAAGAGTGTCTGTGCTCCTTTCAGTGTGTGCCCCCAAGTCTGCTGGAGCGACGAGAGCTCCACTACAGTAAGAGATAAGGTTAATAATTCAACAGTGCTCTCAGAAGTGTTGCATATTTCAAGGATCCTTCGGCAGGGCAGTCCACTCTGAATGACTGTGTGTTTCCCCCTTTTTCCTGCTTTTCTTTTCACTAGTTGATATAGTTGCTGAGGTACTGTATAGTGTATCCCAGTATGGCGTGTGAGTGTGAGCACTGCGTCTGCGCACTGCTGGAGGAGTGGATTTCTGTGTCATTCTTCTTCCTCCACCCCTCCCACATTTAGTGCTTTCCTCCCTCCCACTCTCCCTCTCCCTCTCTCTCTCTCTCTCTCTCTCTCTCTCTCTCTCTTTCCTTCTGTGTCTCCCACCCATCTTATGCTCCCTCCCTTCCTCCCTCCTCCTCCCCCGTCCCCAGTGCAAATACAGTTCCTTGCCGTGTTGGACATGTGATGAAAAAGTGACTGGTTCGCGCGCTCCGCTGCACCTCCTATTTCATCATCAGCGGAGCTTTTCTCTCCTTCACTGTGCGCTTGCTGTCTCCTCCTCTCGTCCTCTCTCTCTCCCTCTTCTTTTTCTCTCTCTGTTTCGGTTGCTCCCCTCTTTCTGCTCCAGCCACACGCAAGGGGGAGACTTAAGCTCTGCGAGGGAAAAAAAAGAAAAAAAGTCTGCTGCTATTTCTACAGTCAGGGCCTCCCCACAGCCCGCCCTTCCATAGACGGAGCTTTTTTTTCACTCACTACTGGCTGGATTTTAACCCTCTGCCTCCAACTAGCTGCACAGCAGCTCTGCAAAACCTGGCAACAAGTTGCTTTTTAGGGGCCTTTTCTTACTTTTGCCGCATTGATTTTTGCACCACTTTGGATTTTGGTACTGTTTCGTCTGTTTTCCTGTAATTTATTTTCTAGAAATGTACCGCGTCTTCCTATTTTTTCCTCCGCTGGTGGGTTTCTAGTAGTATTTATTTGGTTTCTCTCTTTTTGGATGGAAATTTGTCAAGGTGGCGTTTCTCAGTGTGATGGGCCTTGTTCCACCTGGAGTGCCAGGGCGCCATTTCTGACGGGTAACCTGCTTGTGGTGGTCTCGTGGTCTGGATGACCACTGTGGATGACAATCAGAGAATGTGACCAGTGTCTAAGCGTGGTGCACATATGTGTTTTAAAGAAATGTCCGCCATTCAGCGCCAGTGACCGGCGTGAAGTACTGCACCTTGTTCGTCTTTACTCTCTGTCTCTCCTTCTGTTTCCCTTCCATGTCCTCTCTTTCGCTGTCTCTCTGTGTCTCTCTCTCTCACCCTTGTTCTCTCTCTTTCACACCGACTCGCTCTCCTAACACGGGAATGAGTGGTGTGCTGAGCCGGAGCTCTTTCTGGGACAGGTGCCAACTGCAAACAAAAGACATTAAAAGGCAATAAGAGAAAAAAAATGTTGTAAAATGTAAAATGTCAGCAGTAGCCACGCATGTTGTGTCTCTACATGACCAATTTGTGCTGTTATTGCATGTTGGTATGAAGTATTAAAACTGATGTTGTGACCGAGACAGAGGTTTGAATACTTTGCCACACTTATTCTAGTGAAGGCATTTTATTCGGGAAGAGGGAGGGAGTAATGTGGGAGACCAGCATATAGACTGCTGAATTATTCATGTGCTCAGTCAAGGCTGTGACTGGACTGGTTGTGCTATTTGCATGCATCAGACATGCTGTTTGTCTGTTTGCTAACATTCCTCATTCAAAGACTTGTTAACTAGCAGACGGGCTTAGCTGGAGCCTTGCAGACAGCCTCATGGCCTCCTATTGTTTCAGGCCTCACCAGGCCTGGACCCAGCTGGTGGCAGGGAAGCCGTGCAGCCCTGAGCTTGGGGCTGAGACTGTGAGGCTGAAAGAGGGAGTGAGTCTGGAGGTGAGACTGACCCGGGCGCTCAGGCAGGAGCTGGGGCCGAGGCACGGCTCTGAACGGGACAGTCTGAGGCAAATCACTAGGTCTTGCAAGAACCACCAAACGGGAGCTCATGGCTTTCTCCTCTTCTTGACAGAGATGTGGATCAAAGCGGGAAGATCTGCCCGAAATTCGCATCCCGACCGGACATTTACCATCTTTCCCCTCAAAAAATCGGTGAGTAATATCTGCTCCTATGTGTGTGTGTATGCTTGCCTGGTTTCATCGGAAGTTTATCGGTATATTTACATTTTCGTCTCCCAGTGTTTAACAGTCACCCTGTGCAAATAAACATTTGATGCAGTTGAGGTTCTTGCACAAAGTTTCTTTTCACCTGAGCATGCATTTATATATCTGAATCTAAAACCCTTCGTGCACATGTAGCTCAGAAACACATACAATAGCACATATCACAACGTCAGCGACTGCTCCTTTAACTTTATGAACATTTTTCGCTAACTTTCCTGCAATATTCCTGCAGAAGCCCTATTCACAATTTAGCTATGCAAAAACATAAGCCATAAATAGCACTTTGATTGCTACTAGGATAATCCTGCTTCGTGGTAATCAGTGGATGAGTGGAAGGCCACAGTTGTGGAGGTATTTCATAGGAGTGATGCGGTCCGGGCTTTGTATGCACTATATGAAGAGAAGTACGTGGTGTACTGATCATTTTGATCAGTTTCGCGATCTTGAAAGCTTGAATGTAAACTAAATTTCCACGAGAATAGTCTTTAAAATTGAGGATTTCTTTGAATTTGAGATTTTGCGGGTAGTATTTGCCAAGCTTGTATTTCATTTAAGTCGAATAGAATAGAGATTAAATATAAAACAGCGAAACACCTTGCCATGTGTGAGGTATTTTTGCTTATGTATACATAACTGTAATGTTAAACACATAATTTGTGTGTACGTGGATCTACACCTTACATCTTTGAACACAAGATTTTACAGGATTAATGCTTTTGCTTGATAACATTTTGTGACAAGTGCATAAAAGCTTCCCTGAAAATGCTTTTGTAATTATATTGATATACATGAGAACATCCCCCTTGTTTTTATTTGAAGGAATAACAGACATATGAGAGCAATAAATCTGAGTAAACAGTCATAAAACAATGCCGCAAAAACAAAAATGTTTAATAAATGCTTTTAAATTTGATTTTAGGTATTTTATTTTGAATAAAATAGTACCTTCCTTCAGCTTAGGTAGTTAATGGTTAACTTAATCAAAAATAATGGAATATCTGAGTTGCATAAGTGTATGAGACATTGATATGACAAATTACAATCCCCATTTCTATTCATAATATTTAGTTTGTAGTATTGTGTTCAAGGGTAACCAAATACTATAGCATTCACTGTTTTCAAAAGTCTTCTTTCATAAATGGGACACATTTGCAGTTTTTAGAAGGAAATCTTCCATTTTTGGCCCATATTGTGGTTTGGTTTTCTGATGTGTGCTCAGATGTTAGGCTGCTTGTCAAGGTCTGTATGAACGAGGACTTTTTTGAAGGGCAAAGCCAACCTGATATCACTCAGGGCTTCTAGGTGATTGGAGATTTAGGATTAGCTTCTCTATACATTAGCAGTTATATTACGAATGATCATATGAATACAAGCTCTGCTTAACTAGCTGTGAACACATGGTTTTGGCCGGCAGAGTATCATGCTACTCCACCCCTAAGGCCTTTTTGGCAGTGGATGGCAAGAGTCCAGGGGTAGGTTGCATGTTGAGAGGCAGATGGCAGGGTGGTGAGGGTGTTCAGTAGTTTCTCGCTCTGTAAAAGTATACCTGAGCAGGACAACAGCCTTGTGCTGCCCACAGTGATGCTTGTTGTGCACTGAAGCAAACTTCAGCTTTATTGCAGCTACACAGCAAAGCCAAGAATGGGACACACACACACACACACTCACACACACACACACACACACACAGACACACAAATACGAGTACACAATGAAACATCCATATTCATACGCATAATTATTTTTTTAAACGGTTGATATATAATAATACTTTTTAACTGAAGGAAGACTTTATATTTGTATCCTATTTGTCCTTCAGTGTGTGTTCTTAGGCTTTAAAAAAAAGTGATTCAAAGCGTTTATTCACTTAAATCCACACAATCGTCAAAGTGGCTTTAAATATATTTTATCAGGTAATATATTTCATTTATTTTCAATCACTGCATTTTTAAAATTTGGTATAAATAGCATTGTTGCATGAATGCACTGCAAAGTAGAGCTAAAGCACACTGCAGGCCACAGCTAGAACAACAAGTTCCCAAACTTGAACGTGGCTGTGGCCTTGAACTTGAACGAGCAAATCTGGACTTTAAATAAAATTCTATTTTTAATCAGTGTTTTTCTTAGACTAGTATCTAATGCTCAGTTTAACATGTTTTTTTATGAAGCTGCAAAAAAATTACATCTGGCAAAATTTCAAAAGTTTCTAAAGGTTTGCACTGAAAAGATGCAAAAGAAAAAAAAGCACCACAGAAAAAAAATCATAGACTGTGCAGGATTTTTGCTCCACAGTGTTCACAATATTTGTTAGTAATTATTATTCTATGTCATTATTCTTCAGGCTATTTAGAAAGTGTTGCTATCATTTTTCGTTCATGTGTTGCCTGTCGTCCGTTTTAACTTGTATTTGAATTTGATATATTTGAGTTTCACGTTAAACGTATTAAGTACTGCACAGATAAAAAAAAAAGGACAAAATATTGCAAAATAACATACTCCTTCATTTTTCTCTGTAAAGAACAAATTATTTAAAGATTATAAAAACTGTGCCACAGTGAACACTTGTAGAGATTTTTTTCTATGAGCATACATCTGTATAAAGGAAACTATGCCAGAGTGCATAAAGCAAAATAAGTCAATGATGTGACAAATGTAGGTTTTTAGAGGATTTTATATTTTTTTTCAAGAATAAAGTAAAAGTTACGAACACGCAGCATCAGCATATTTAGCTGTGAGTGTGTGTGTGTGTTGGAGTGTGTGTGTTGGAGTGTGTGTGTGTGCGTGTGTACAGTAAAACAATGCATTGATGCATGTGCAGGTTTGGGCATGTGTCCTCCACTTGTTGCTGGATCATGTATTAGATTTTTGTGAGTGGTTATGGATAGATTGTTCTCCTATAATAGCGAGTTCAGTGAAATTTTGGCTTTTTTCATCTTTTATGGCAGAACCACAAATCGAGCATATGTCTTACTATTATTATTTTAAATGGTCACAGTACATTTTTTGCGTATTTATTAATATGACAATTCTCAGAATTTAGTTTGACCTTCTATTTATCCAGCTTTACCTTTGTACTGGTGTAGGAAAAAACACAGGGTGATTATTGCATGACTTGTTTAATTTTGAATCCTAATTGCTCCAAATTTCGTGTTCTTAATAATATTATGAGCATAAATAGCCTTACAAACTGCCAGCCTGGGGCACTGCCACATGTCTGAGTTAATCGTACTTAATATTAAAAATCGCTTTTCACACAACACTGACAGAGGGAATTAACAGATGGGAACAATACAATTTGGGGGTGTAAAATTGCTGTCTGTTGTGTTGTTGTTGCCTACATGGAGACGAAAGATAATTTTGTTCTCTGGATTATTACAGATGTGTCCTCTGGTCATGTGTCATGTAACAGCAATATAAAGACTTCTGAGTGCCTCTAGATGTGAGCTTTTCAGCCAGATACATTGGAAGTGTTGAGTGTGTGGTTTAGGTCATGTGCCAGTACTCAGTGTATTCTTACTAGTGAAAATGAGTCATTCACCAGCACAACACAGCAATAAGCCACCAATACACTGCTTCATTTGTTAAATGGATAAATTGGTATTTAAGATTATGTGATTTTGTTTCATTTATGAGCTCGCTGTGATGTTGTGAATTCCATCCAATTTCCTCCTGGCTAATATGAAATCCAGATTGGATTGGTGAATGGGGGCCAAGTCAGCACTCACTGTAAATATATTTTTTCTGCCATTATAATGAAGCCTTTTTTTTATTATTATTATTTCTACTGCTGAAGTGGCTTCAGTGTTCTGTTTTAAGAACAATAAAACTGAGAAACTCAGCATAATGAAAGTTAAATTGTATGTTTTAGCCCTCGGGAGGACTGTCAGGGTTTGGGATTCAGTAGACATACAGGACTGACCAGGCTTCCTTTACTAACATGCATGTAGTCTTGCACGTTTAATGTATTCGTCAGTTCAATGTAATTTTATTTATTACGTATTTAATGAATGTTTTAAAAATCTCATTTATATTTATTGGTCACTATATACTGATTTTTGAAAAAAGATATGTGTTCACAGGGCAATAAAACACTACTTTAAATACTAGTTTAAACATGTAGACACTTAATGTGAAACTGTAACAGACACAGCCATATTTTCTAAATCCTAATAAATGGATGTTTATTGTGTTTACTTAAAACATGAAGGACATGGAAAAATAAAATCTGAAATCCATGCAAAAATATGTTTGTGTATGGTTGCTGTGTGGTGACTTTGCAGTTCCATCTTATATTTAGCTCCAGTATTCTTACTGATCGACTACACAAAGTGGTGAAAAGTAACACTATGCAGCTTGTTAATACACACAGGAAAGAAAACGCAGCTGATGTGAAATCAACCACTTCGGCAGTCTAGCACATCTAAAGGTTACAGTGCATTCCAAAAAGCTGCGATACACTTGTATTTTACTGTGCTTCTGTCAATCACAGCAGCTTCTGCTCCAGGCTTTAAATTAGCAATTGTTAGTCTGTTGTAAAATCAAGGTTCAAACCTCCTCTGGTCCAGTCAGATCGGGTTTCTGCGGTAGAAGCTGACCAGGCTCCGTGTTGCCCTCCTGTACTGTGAATGTGGTAGAGCAGACGAGTGGATCTACAGTGGCCACTACAGGCTGTGACACACTCATACAGGACCAGCACCACAGTACAGTAGAAAGTAGGCCAGACTTGAAAAGAGAGGAGAAGAGCTGGACAAAGAGGCCGACACTTCGTTACACAGACTTATATATACTCCACGCATCCATTCTCGTTGTTGCGGTCGTCTGTGCGGGTGCTGAAATTATTGCACAAAAACAAAATATTCCAGGTTTAATAAACATTATAGTTACGGACACATGTATAGATGCACCCACTCATTTGCACATGCACACAAAAGTCTGCGAACCTGCTTTACCTCAACCCTCCCACTATACATGGAAGCCATTAGTGCATTACACCAGTGACTTCTGAGGACTGGCCGTTTTATTCTCCCTGTGTTAATCAGGATGTCAGCTGGGAGTGTCACATGTAATTTATCCACAAAACCACAGCAACTCCACAGAGATGGTAAGCACAGTCAAAATGACATAATATTGGACTGGGGAGAGTTTCAGGGGGTGACAGATGACGTAGATTTTCCCCTCCTGTACCTATCCTTCTTTTCCTTCCGATGTTCCGTAACAAGACCTGTGCAACTTTCACACGGTTGCTTTACATCATGGGCCTTTTAGCTGTTTTCTCTTTTCTTTGCAATTTCTTTTTGTTGTTTATGTATTTTTTTTACACTCGCTGCACAACTGGAGTGTCACTGTTGAAGACTGAGCATTTAAACAACTTTCCCAGGGAGACTTTGTCAGAAGTTTGACAGATTTCTTTCATCCATCAACGATTTTATTTCGAATCACTCGAATGAAACTCATTGTTCCTTTGTCATTCGACCACTTAATGTATTCAGTGTGTATTTTAGAAAACTTCAGTCCGTGGTCTACAGCGTCACGTGTGAGTGTCTCTCAGCACGCATTGTCAGGACAGATACTTGTTTTATGTACCTGCCAGGCAAAGCGATATTCCAGATAACGCTGTGCTGCACCCACTCAACTTTTCTTTTCCAGCACTCATATATTTCTTCAGCTTTTGGCCTCTGCTGTCGCCAAGGCAATTTAGTCAGAGGAAAAATGCAGAATCAGCAACATTGTTCCACTTGGAGGTAAAATTGGAAGTGTTGAAAGGCCTCGCCTGCAACTCTCCAACTATCAAAATATTGTAAATCCCTTCCCTCACCTCACCTCCACTTCATCACTTTCATACTGCTCATCAGTGCTGAGCTAAATTACGTTGGCTACGTTTAGTGAAAGGCACCAGTTGAGGCTTTCTTTTGTTCCTCAGTTTGGTTGACTGCAGTTTGTTCTGATTTCCACGGTGTAATACAGCACTCCAGTAATGTTTATGTACTCAGGTTTCCTTGCTTACACTGCTGTTACGGCCGAGTGACTGACGAGCTTTAGGATTTTGTATAAAATACAACGGGAGTCACTTCACCAACAGGAGCACTTCAAAACTTCAGCTTTAAAAATATTTAAAAACACGGATCGACTTCTAAAACCGTATTGTGTTTTCTTACAGTACTTGCAGTCATCCATGTGGTACATATACTGTAGACTATCCCCTCTGCACATACTCGCCCAGGCTTCATGAGTCATCAACATGCATGCACACACAAACAACACACCCACACTCACACACAGAGTGCAGTGAGTGCACAGCTCGGACATGAATCTCCCTCCATGGGCTGGAGGAGTTGGGTTACTCATGAGCCCATAAACATGTGCTGGCAGCACTCCAAGGCACTGCACTGTAATTACAAACGTTAGAAACAATATATAAAAGACCCTTCCGCGGCAAGGCCGTGTCCCGCGCTGCAATTAGCATCCTTGTACAGAATTATCACCCTTCAGCAGCCGCCACCGCACCGAGTGGAGGCCTTTAATTGGCAGTGTCCTCCTTGGTCTGCTAGAGGACAACCCTCACATCTCCCTTTATCTTCCGTCACACTCTATTTTTCCGCAATCTGAGATTTGACTAATGATGACTAACTGCCTCTGTTGTCCTTCGCCCCATTCCACCTCCACACGATTCTACTGGCACCGCATGTGCGCTACAAGAAAGCAGCATTGGGCGCATGTTGAAAGACGTCTCGTACATTAACGCTGCGCAGCCTGTACATGCCCTCCTGTGTGAGCCGAACATACTGTGCTGCATGTGCAGAAAGTCACTTATTATGCTCACAAGTACACGCAGATGCGCCACTTCACCCACGCACATGACACTGTAGGCTCTCAGTAATACAGCAGGCCAAAGAGTGTGCACGTATGCAGCGAGTGGGTGCTACTGGGCAAGGCCAAGGCCGCGGCGGAGCTTGTGTGTTGGTGTTGGGTGAGCATGCGGCAGTAAGAGTTGGCCGGTGCACAGGCCAGCAGAGAGGGTGCGGTGTGTTACATGTTCCACTAATGAGTTTCCTTGGCCAGGCAAAACTGTAGGGCGAGCTTATTAGTAAACAGGCTACAGAGAAAAGACCCTACAGCCCTCCACTGCTGCTGCTGCTGCTGCTGCTGGCTCTCTAACTGATCACTCTCCGTTTCTGCTTCTCTCTATTGTTTTCTCTTCCTCTCAGTGTCCGTCGCTGTAAATTGTCTCCCCCTTTAACTCAACAATTCTCACTCTCTCTGTTTTTTTCCCTCTGTCTCTCTCTTCTTGTAGCCACAGGCGCAAACAATTCGGCCAACAAGTGAAATTACGGACAGACAGACTGGCGATCACAGCAGCACTGTGAGTACTGTAATGTATTGTAAATTTAATATATGTCGTTATTTAATAATGTAATGCCATTGTATTGTCTTGCTTTTCATTTAATGAGATAGGGTCTGTAATTAGATGTGGTGAAAGTTTCATTTGTTGTAAGCATGTAACTGCCCTGTCTACATCTTTTTTCCAAGAACTATTATGATGTGAGCCTGCATTAGATTAAATCATCATGGCTGGATATTGTGTCTTTATCCCATTTGAAAGGCCAAGTGGTCCCATTGGCTTATTAGTGCGGTACATTAAGAAGCAAAAACAAACATATTCCGTAGTGCACATGCACAGAAAACACTTACGGTCTAATCTTAATTGTCCACCAGGCATAGTGCAAGTCTTGACTCTGTCTGTGCCTGGTCCTGGATCTGTTAGAAAATGGCTTCCACTCTGTGCCTTCCAGCTCTCAGCTCCCCACCGCCATTTTGTGTATCGCTGCCAAAGTAGTCAGGTAGCAGGATGAGAGGGACAGAGTGAAGTGGGAGAGAAAAAGTGGGTGCAACTGGATGCTGAGTTAAAATAAACTGAGAGGAGTGGAAGGAACTGGGGGAAAGCAGTGCTCCAATGCACAGCGACAGAATACTTAGCATGTCTTTTTTTCTCATGGAGAGATGTATTAATTGTTCCTGGCTGACTACACAGAAACAACCGCCTCCTCCCCCCTTTGGACCCCTTCGCTGCTCCTCTCTTCAAAGAGCTGACTTTGGGTGGACACCAGAAACACTTCTTTGTCATTGGGGCAAATGTGCTGGCAGAGTCTACAGCTGTATCACCCCCTCCACCCTCCGTCAGTCCTCCCTCTCTCCTGGCAAAACCTGCCTGCTTCTGCTTCTCCAGATCCTGTGTGTGTGTGCATGGGTGCAGCTTTAACCTCTGCTTTAATACCTGTCTCCACCCTAACCACTGTGTGCTGTTAGAAGCTGTAGCTTCAACCCCAGCCGTGCCTGTATCATATGCACTTAGTAACCCCAGGCCCCGCCCTACAACCTCCAGCTACAGTAAATAGCTGTCTGCAGCTCTGGAATTCCATATGCGCCAGGCATTTGATTACATGTGCAGATGTTATTAAAATCCTCCTCTCATCTGACCCTAAGACCACAGATACAATATCAAGGTTTCACTTGGTGTCTGATGCTGTTGTCCTCTTGGTCGCCCACCTACCTGACAGAGTCACTCATAATCATCAGGCGTTTTAGCTCTCTCATTAGAGTGGTACAAGAAGATTAGCAGAAACATACTGAAGATTTTTTTATTTGACACGTCATGTTAGTTTTTTAAAATGAAATTGTTTTAGCTCCTGTATAACTGGTAAAGCACTATATACTTTTGGAGCTATTTCAGTTTAACAGCCCAAAATTCATCTGTTGCCATGTAATTTATTCTACAGTTTATGGAATTAGCTTCTAAAAGTTTATTACATTAAAAAAGAGGTGCTCATTTTGACACATTTGACATTATTTTACATGTTTTTGCTCAGTTTTATATATTGAAGAAACTCAACCATCTACAATACAATTTAGAAATAAGCCCAAAATGTATGTTGTTGTCAATGGCTTAGAACACATAGAAAAATAGCACAAGCATATACCTGGATGCTATATGTGTTTATGGCTGACAGTGATGCTGTAAAAACTCCCTCAGTGTATCAGTGTGTCTCTTTGCTGCCATGTAACTGATTTAGACACTAGGTGCAAAATATAGCAGACGTCCCTCCAGCAGTAAAACCTGGCCTATTTAGGCCTGTCACAGACAAGCTCTCATCAAGACAGGCCGTCAGTCAGGGGCTTCACTAACAGTTCAGAATGCCCTCTGTCCCCTTTGGCTACTCACTCCTTAATCTGGCCATGTGTTTGCATATGGGACAGAGCGGCCTCCATATTGTGTTTGTGGAATGAATTATGAATGCTATTGCATAACCGTGGCCTGTTTCTAGGGCATACTGTATCTCTACAGCATCTACCCAGAGACCAAAGCATGAATACATTTACCCAGCCTGGACCTCTTGGAAATGATACTGTGAAGCTGGCCTGCCTGCGTTTGTTTATGGTTATATAGAGCAGATGGCCATGCAACATGGTCACATATCACACACTGGCCGCCTTGCTGGTTCTGCCACACACATAAATGCTTATAGGCAGAAATGTAGCACTATTTGAAGGGGATTCAAAGCCACAGAAATCCATTCATTATTCCTCTATAACTCACTGGGGAGAAAGTATTAAATCTCTTTATCAGAGAACATTACTGTGTATTCCCCTTCATACTGGCAGCTGTCCTGGAACTATAGGCACTAGCGCTAAAAACTGCTGCCAAATCAAGCTTTTCAATGCTAACTGCGGTTAACTGTACTGTATTTACAGCCTTAGCTTTCAGCTGCAACTGCTAACCACAGTAGTGAGCGTGACTACACCCAGCTGTATCCTGGAAGTAACAAGCTCCTCAAGGTTACTAACTGTACAGATCCCTGTCTGCATACTCCGGCCTTCTGTCTGTCAGCTGAAGTTCATATCCAGGGAGAAAGGTATTTGTCCCACCCTCTAAATATAGCTGGCGACAGATGCAGCTCAATGGGGCACTGCCCAAGCTGAAAGGGGCCCTGCAGGCAGGCCAGAGCAGAGCAGGGCATGCAGACGTGTCAGAACTATAGACTTCCTCTAATAGACAGACCCTATAGGTCACCAGCAGCCACATGGCAGTGCATGTTTCACCAGGTCCCATTAGCATGGCGACACAAAGACTAAGCCTGCAGCCTTTTACATGAGTATAAAACAGCCAACGTTAAATGTATTTAATGTTTTATGAGATGAATATTGACATAGTGCATTGTTGGAAATTATCAAAGTGCAGTCTGTCCAACTTAATTTTTCATCATCTTCCTCATTTATAGACATAATGAAATTAGCACTTTACTTTGAAACCTTTCTTTAGCATGGCCACAATTTAAACAGCTTTAGTGTACCTGATTACAAGACTATTAACCTTAAAACCCTAAAGAAGCAGCACCAGTCATGGGCTGTACGCTGGTACCTATGTGTAAATTTGCCAATGGTTCAAGCAGAGGAAGTCACTCAAGCGTATACAGAGAACTGACATGAGAAAATAATGGATGAGGTGAAGGCGAAGACTGCCTTAAAATGCAATTATGCACTTTAATGCCTCTTACAAATGATGATACAAAAAGTAATTTGTTAAAAAAATCTTCCTATTAATGTGGTAAGTGTCCTCGAGTTAATTATCAGTTCAGTTCAGTCGAGTTATTAGAGTGTAATGAAGCGTCTGTGTTTTTTTCTTTTTGTCTTTTCCACCCAAAAGTAAGATTGGCTGCCTTTAGAGCTAATGTGCACAGTAATTGAAGCATGTTTAAAGTGTTCTAATATGCAACAGCAACAGACACCTGCTATAAACAAGTCGTTCCTGGGTAGACCTGTGTCGTTGAGTGCATCCTGCAGCCTGTGAGCATATGCATGCAAATGGGGTGTATGTTTCTCTGTGTACATGTGACTGTATACTGTGTGAGAGAGATGAGAAGCAGCTGGCAAGGTTGGACTGAGTGGTCTGGGCAACCCCTGCTGCGTGCCCTGTCATTACAATGATTGGGGTCATTTTTTACCTCTAAAGATGGGGCCGCGAGGCTGCGCTGGGATCAGCTAAGTCTGCCTAATCCAGCCCTTTTCACCTGGCATGTTTATGGCCCTACTGGGGGATGGAGTGGTAAGTCACCGGGGCCAGTTCATCTCACAGCCTGACAGGCAGACACACATATTATGCACATAGGCGTGAGTACATGCACACTCCATCACACTCATATACACATGTTGATCTGCACACAGAGACACCATGCGCACACATTTGCGTACAGTACACATGCATCAGTGTATGCGTGAGGACCTTTACTGTACATTTACATGCCTTCATATACACCCATGAACTCCCTGCTCTTTCTCTCTACCAACACACACTTGCACAAGGTTTGCAAGCTCAATATCTGCCTCATGCAGAGGTGACGAGGAGGTCAGCCTGTCTGACTTTGAGCAGAATCCCCCTGTGGCTTGCCCCAGCCATTCCCCGTGGCATGTGTAACAGGACCTGCCCATGCAGCCTCTCCTCTTCCCCCTGCTCCTGTCCTCCTCCTCCTCCTCCTCCTGCTGCTGCCTGCCCCTTGGCCCTGGTATAAATAGATGGGTCATGCCTGCTGTGCTACCCTGAGGGGGCGTGTGGGGGAGGAGGGGGGCACAGTAGCCATGCTTCCCTTTATAAATGCTCCACCGTGTCCATGTGGATTCCTCCTGTCTGCACCCAGACTTCTCTTGTGGCAGGGCACTTGCATAGATGTATACAGACAAGAGAGGGAGCAGGTATTTCGGACCACATCATACATATAGGGAAAGCCACAATGATGAGCACGCTGAGGTTGACTATACTTGCAAAACTCAAACTTAAGCACCCGTATGATGTTGTGGCGCTGAAAAGCACCATAAAGGATAGGGTGAGGAGGAAGTGCCTGAAAAAGAGCAGTTTCTTTAAAGTCACCAAGTTCAAATAAAGATGAAGAGTGAGCTACAGTCAGTGCAGTGAGTAACTGAGTATCACTTGATTTTTTTCATATTAGTGAAACCACAAAACCTATCCTTTCATAAACAAAGTACAAATACCTCACAATACCGCTATTAAATAGTCCAAATTTGGAAAAGGTATGTCAAAAAAGCAATTATCTGATTATACATGAGTAAACAGAGTGATGATGCTAAATTTCTGCACTTAAAACTGTGCAATACTCTGTGCTAGTCACAAATATAAACTTAAAAGGTGTTGAGGTTTGATACAAGGCCTTATTTATAGGTCCTGCATTTGCCTCTAAGGTCAGTATTTTCACAGTGTAAACTGCCATCCTGGTCAGGAGTTTCTCACAATATAGATGTTTATCTAGGTAAATTAAAGATTATATTAGTGGCAAATGCATAAATGTACAAACCCACAACCCCACAGCACATGTACAACACCAAACAAGTGATTTAATCAAATTGTTTTAAATTATAGCATGAATGATGAGTAGAAATGTTCAGGATTAATTCAGATCTGAGGCTGTGTGTTGTGTAAAAGCTTCTTTTTCTGAATTATCTGCCCACTGACTGACCACAGACCACCAGAACCCCAAAGATCAGCTTACAAGGTTACAGTGCTCCACCTCACTATCACTGCATTTCAGCTCAGCTTCAGTATTGATTGATAGGCGCTGTAGCACTTAGACTCATGTGTGATTGGATTAAAGTGACTTTTTAAGCTGAGCGTGCCTTTGCTGTGGACACAGTGTGAAACTCTGATGAGGTAAATGAATATCAAGTTGTTCAGTATCAACTCCAAAGGGTATTTTACCAGGTTTGTGCGTGTGAGCGCGTGCATGTGTTCGAAACTGTGTCCTTGTGCGAGTGTGTGTATTTGTTTATGCACCCGTGTGTGTGCATGCCCCACGGTGGGTGTTTGTGTGACATTATGAGACGATGAGGTGTAGAAAGCAGGACTTTGCACCACGGCCCCTCTAAACAGCTAATGGAGGTGTGAGGCTCAAGCAGCGTATCGGTTACAGACACTGTGCTTTCAAGTGAAGGAATGTTTGCTGAGTTTGCATACTTTTAAGAAGGCTGGATTTCAGGTGGACAACCTCTCAATAAAGGAGGTGTTTTTAGATCGTATTGCATAACTGTGTAAAAACCCCTAAACAAGTGTGCACAAGGGTACATGGCTGTGTATATATGTGCTTGCATTGCATATTGGTCCTCTGCAGTACGTGTGTGTGGGAGTGAGTGTGAATATTTCCCTGTCACTGGCTGATGGCAACTGGCTTCACTTGAAAGCAATAGCTTTCCTGGACATGCACTCTATTGGTCAGGACCCCAGGGCCATATACTATATTAGATTGAAGTATGTCCAGTCAGCAGACTGAGAGGACAGTGTGCCTTGACCCTACCTTATGAAGTCGGGGCCCCATGCCTCTGAGCGTTTTGCAGGACTGCACAATGAGAATTTGCTCTAATGCTGTACCAGACAGTTTTCTGTATTTAGTTACTATTTAACTACTTAAAATCATTGCATATTAATGATGCTTGGGTTGGATATGATAAAAGAGCTCCCAAATGTGCACCTTCATTTAAAGTTCAGGTGTTCTGCTAATCAGTATTCTAATGCTTGCAGCCTGTTTTAAGTTCAAAATGTAAATAGAAAATCATTTTTTCATTTTAATGTTTGTTTTGCAGTTGAATAGCATAAGCTTTAAATGAAGCCAGTCCCTGTGCAGTAATCTCCCTGTGTGGCTCTGTTTGTTCATCTCATGTGTGTGCGTACAGTAGGTTTCCATATTTCTACCATCAGCTTGTGTCTGTCTGCAAAGTGTCTGTGTGCTCCATGTGTGTGTGTGTGCGTGTGTGTTACCCTGTAAGGGTGTGTGCCTATGCATACTTACAAGCCACAGTGCTATGGTGTAAGTAAGGCAGTGTTGAATAATGCAGAGAGCCTCAGACTCACCACTGAGCAGACACAATGGGGCCTCTCAGCTCAAGACATACCGTTCTGTATTGTGCTGCGCTGTACATTTGCGCCTTCACATATGTGATACTATTACTGAAGAGGTACATGCTGACAAAGACTCTGATATGGCTTCGCTTCAGCGGATTGTGTGACAGTCGAACATGCACAATGATGTGGTTTTTATCACAGAACACATAAACCATACAGAGTTTCATGCAAGCATACTGTAAATAAACTTAACCCCACACACAAATGGCAAACAAACCTCAACAATATGTTTTCACCCAAAAAACCCAAACCTCTCTTATACAAGCTGTCAGCCACTGGGGTGTTAGCAATTGATCTCAAAGCCATCAAATCTAAAAGTCACTATGTTGAGGTATTCCTGTATTTCTCTGTTTCCTTTGTTGCAGAAGTAACAGATTTCCCCTCTCCGGGGTTTTTTTCAGACGGAGCCTACCTGACGTGCTATTGAAACCGCGATGGAGGGAGTAGGCGATAGGCCAGAGCGCCCCCCTCCTCCCCTTCGCTGCATGTTACAGAG
Organism: Dascyllus trimaculatus; assembly: GCA_024666655.1. Lineage (NCBI taxonomy): Eukaryota > Metazoa > Chordata > Actinopteri > Pomacentridae > Dascyllus > Dascyllus trimaculatus. The sequence goes on from CM045448.1 coordinate 25,623,279, forward strand.
CAGGTGAGAAACATTAACAGAGGCAGTGACTGCGGCCTCTGCTCCACACATGTGGGCCAGGATATGAGCTAGCTCGAGCTCGCCTACTCTCAACACTGGTCAGTAGTGTTAACACTCTCCTCTCAGAACCACAGAATACAGCACAGAGGAACTGGGAACAGCACAGATTATTGTGCAGATCTTTTTCTTTTTGCAACTTATGCTGCGTTCTTATGAACAATGAGCTGTAGAGCTTGGTCATGTCTTCTAGCAACCCTGTGTGATAGGTTTAGTGAGTACATGGGTTGCAAACAACTGAACCGCAAGTCATTTTCCTGTTAGACTGTTTCATGTGAATCATTACAGAGGTCAGAAAAGGTCAGACTTAATTCTTTATTTGTGGTAATCAACTTGATAGCCATCTGACATTGATATACTATATTCCAAAAGACACATAGAAGGTATTTATTGAATATTACACTACATGTTGATCATTTAGAGGTTAAACTACTTTCATTAAATTTCTCATTAATAATATGTCCTTTACTTACTGGTTGCATTTGAATATGGAAATATCTTGGTTATACAATTTGTTTAGGACATGTGCACCTTGTTGGGTCATTTGAATGCCCCCTCAGCTCAAGCCATGAACTCAGAGACCCAGTTGTGACATTGTGTTCTGAACACAGAGACCCCAGTCAAAGCATTGAGGTGTCCCACAGGAGAATGGCCTGTGTATTTGTGTTTCTGTGAATCATAACCGCTTGTTTTGCATTCAGTGAGGTGTGTCGAAGTGGATTACCTGCATGAACGGGGACCTGAAAGGACTTTGTTGTTAAGGACTGTCCTTTGGGGTGAGGTAGTAGGTTGTATAGTTTTAGGGTCATGCCCTTCCTGTCAGATAACTATACAACTTACTGTCTTTCCTGAAGTGGCTGTAATGTCGTCAGATGCCATTGTTGGAGCTTTTGGATCCAGATCAACACAGGAATGTGCGTGTTTACTCACTGACTCCTGAGGATGTCAGTTGCAGCATTTGATAGCAGTAAGTCATTTACGATTGTATCTGCCAGAAGAGTTTTTCCATCTCGTAATTTTCTTGGTTGCACTTTAAGACTTTCTGGTTAATAAAAAAGTTTTTTGTCATTCTCTTTGTACTACACAAACAACAGTTAAAGTATTTGTTAATATCTCATGTGGCGCTGTACACTTTTTTTCCTACAAAACCTACAAATCTTGCTGTCATTTTCTTTCTTTTGTTCATATTTAAGTGTTCACCTCGTGTTATCACAAGATTGTGTTTCAGAAATTAAAACTTCAGTTACAAGGTTAGTCATTGCTGCTTTTGTGTGATGTGAAGTGGGTTTATTGTTGTATTTATTTTTCTATGAGAAAGTGTACCGTGTTTTTATGTTTACACCAAAGACTGCCAACCTGTAGGACCTTTCTGATGTTCGTACGGGGTGAGGTAGTAGGTTGTGTGGTTTCAGGGTAGTGATTTTGCCCAATCAGGAGATAACTATACAACCTACTGCCTTCCCTGAAGGGCAGCAATACTACACCATACAGACATCAGGAGACATCAGAAAGACTCCTGAAATTCAAAAGACCAAATCAGGTCAACTGTCTGGCCTCGAGCCACTTTTTACCTGGGAAACAAGCGTCTGCAGTCAATCGTAGCGAAGAGAACCAGCAGGTAAAGTCTTCTCACTCTGGGATTTTTCTTTGATTTGTATTTTCTACTTCAAACAATAATAAAAAAAAATAAGATGAGAAATGAGTTTGTCTTTGTTGTTCTGTTCTTTGGTTTGTTCGCACATCCCATGTTTCAATCTCTGAGGCTATTTACAGCTGAACAACTGCACTGATGCCAAATGGCTTCCAAAGTCCTGCCAGTCTTGTGTGAATTTTGGATACAGGATGCATGCTTGCTCTCTCGTTGTGAAAGTCAGGACTGATCGTCAGTGTGGCACTCATCACTGGTCAGTTCTGATCACTTTATCCAGTCTGCTGGCCTGTATGGAACATATCCAAACATTGCTGTCGTTGTGTACTGAATTGTTCAGAAAAAAATTTGAACTGTATCTGGGAAAAAAAAACCAACTTGACTACCTCCATCCAGTCCTGGGATCAGCTAGCAGCTAAGATACACCCTAAAACCGCAGAGCAAAGCAGATGGAAAGAAGAGCCATGGCACTATCTCACCTCCTGGGCTACAGCATGATCCATATGGCAGCAGATGATGGTTACAGTACAGCAACACACGCACGCACACACACACACTCACACATGCACACAGATAGATAACGAGGTGAGTGCCAGCCGGTAATAGGCCAACTTGGGCATCAGACATGCCTCACCGTCTGAGACTGCAGTCCTGTATCTCATATCAAGGTCAGTGAGGGCCCTCGCTCACCCCTGTGTCTGCACTCAACAGTCACATAACCAATGATCAACTTTGCATGTCAGAGGTAACCGCTTATTAATATGCATCTACAGACACTACAATTCTGCTGTGCACGCTTGTTCTGCCTCACTTGTATGCCACAGTTTCACACATATTAATCACATCAGTCAGCGTTCAAATGTCAAATGACACAGTGAGGGAGATTCTTTAACAGCACATGACTAGTTCATTGAGCTGTAACATGTAACGTGGGAAGAAGTCTAACACTGTATTGCATCCTATGTGTCTAGACCAGTACTGGGTGTATTTGTATGTGGGCTGTCCCCCGCCAGCCACCATATTGAATTGATTTAGCCTTGGCCATGGTGATAGAGCAAAGGGAGCTGAATACTAAGCCTGATGAGACAATGGCTCTGTGTGCATCCTGTCTCTGGGGTTGCATCTCTAAAGGCCATCCTCATTCCTTCATCTTCTCCTGCCCCACCACTTCAGCAAAAAAAAAAAAAAAAACATTGCAAAAAGCTTTGACATCCACCCTGGGACATTTTTTTACCCACAAAATAAGGAACTAATGAAATGCTTGTGAGAATCCGTCTGAAACACATGAGTCAGAATTCAATAATATAGTGTTGTTTTATCCAAAGTTGCCAGGAATTTGAAAAGAATAATACTCACCGCCGTGCCTTTCAAAGCCTTTGTATGATGTCATAGCTGAATAAATGGAATAGTGTTATTGATTGAGTGTAAGTGGATAGGATAGGATGGATTGAAGGCTCTGTGTGGGCTGCTCCCTCAAATAAGCCACTAAGCAATGTGCATTTGCTGAAATGAAGCAAAGCCAGGCAACGGTTTGAAATAGAAGCAGCCACGTTAATCAGTGCCACAGTGATTATAAAATGTAATGTTCAATTTAAAATGTAGGGCAAGGAAATGAAATTATTTGGTGATATTTAGTCACTCTTAATATTTAGATTTTCTGCAAATAGAAACAAACAATTTTAATATAATTAATCACATATTTAACTCCAATACCAGCAGTGTTTGGGCCTCTCTCTCTCATATAACCATGATAAAAGCGCCACCTCGTGGACGCTCATTCAAGTTTCTTCATATCCAGTATGTTTCACCTAATATTGTCATTTCGCTAAACTGTTACTTCCTTCTACTCTTAGGGCTGCATCGACTTGGATTATTAAATCATTTCCTGATAATTTTCTTGATCAGTCACTCAATCATTTTTTCTAAGAATAGTGAAAAACCTTTACTACTATTACCTGACCTAATAAAGTAGTGTCCTCTTTTGTTTGAAGGAATAATACAAAATCCAAAGATAATACATTTTCTATGATATAAGACGGAGGAAAAGTAGCACATTCTTGAATTTAAGGAACCAGACGTGAAATACTTTTGGTCACTTTTTGCTTGAAAATGTCTTTAACATTTGAAAATAGTTGCTAATCAGTAAATCATCTGAATATTGTAGCCATAGGCCTCAGTTTCAAAGAGAATTTACAGTACACAGCATCCCAACATAGTGTAATGTCACCCTACTTCTATAAGACTTCCTCCCTTTAGAGTGAATGTAGAAATGCACAACCATACATGTGTGTTGCATGTTTCTTTCTGTAATTTACTCTCTGCATACAGGGCATTATGTATGTAGGTCTGTCTGGAGACTCTCTATTTTCTTCTTTTAGGGCCAAAGGGTAGAGGGTGTTGTGTGTGGTACAGATTGCAAAATTTGCGGCAAATTTGTCATTTTAGCAATTTAAATAAAACTGAGTCGACATTGCACAAAAGTACACAATTAATTAGCTGCTCAGAAATTTGTTTATTTAAGTTTTTTCTAGTTGACTGAGTAAGCGGGATGCTTTTTGGGAAAAAAAAATCCTAGTGCCTGTGTGGGTGCAGTAGCCACCATCTGCAGGTTGTCAGCAGCAGGTGGCAGCAGAGGTTTGTTTTCAGTTAAACCCAGTGACCCACTTACATACTGTACTTCAGTAGGTCATTGAGTTAACCCTGTCAAAGGGTGCAAGTTAGTTCCAAAATACCTGACAATGGTTTCTATATTAAACTCCAAAATTCATATGTGATTAAAGACATAGATATTAGTAATACAGTCTTGTTGTCATGTTATCAACCAAAACAAAATGTATAATATACTGTATGCTGCTGTATGATTCAGCTTGAAGCAGTCTCAGAAACAGGGAAATCCACAAAGCTCAGTGTGGAGCACCGAGTCTTCCACTGAGCTGTAATTTTGAAGGGTTGGTTCCCCTTCACAGCCATAAATTACTTCATCATGTCGTTGCTTCTTCATAGTTTGTTTTATTACGGCTAGGTTCAGTTCAGGGACAGACATGTTGTAAGCAAACGGGCAGTTGTCATTATATTATCTGGACGCGGAGAGCTTTCTAAGTCTCCCCTTAATTGGGAAACCAGCTGCTGTCCAGACAGAAAGTCTTGACCGTAGACCATTACTGTGGACTCCGCTGCTGTCTGCTCTCTTGAGTTGTGTTGCAACGAGCCGTATCTTCTGAGTCTAATGTTTCTCCATGTCCTCCTCGCATGGAGAAATCACCAGCGGCTGTGGATAAACTCAGTGCACCACAGCTGGCATCTGTGTGGATGTGCGTTGGAGTATCCTTTATTACTGCAAGACTAGGTTTATATAGATCTCTCTGACATTCAGCTTGCTCTATTGCAGTAGTTGAGCGCAACTATACACTCAATCACGTACATTTACTAAGCTGTACTGATCATAACAGAAGCAAATATTTTAATTTGCACTCCACAACATTTATTGGATAGCGGCAATGACAGTTACAGTGCCTATAAAAAGTATACATCCCCTTGGAAGTTTTCCCCTTAAATACTTTTCAGTGTTGAGTCATGTCAATGTAATTTGGCGTTTTACTCTTTTATGGTAAGGGGCATCCCCAGATCATGATGCTGCCACCACCATGCTTCACAGTGGGGATGATGTGTTTGTGATGATGTGCAAACATAGCATCTAGTTGAAAGACCAAAAAGATCAATTGTGGTCTCATCACACCAAAGAACCTTCTTCCAGTTGACTTCAGTCTCTCACATGCTTTCTGGTTAACTCTTGTCAAAATTTAATATGAACTCTTTCTAACAATGGTTTTCTCTTTACCACTCTTCCATTAAGCTTTGACTTCTGTAGAACCCTGGCCACAGTTATTGTGTGTGCAGTCTCCTCCATCTCAGCGACAGAACCTTGTAACTCTTTTACAGGAGTTATAGTTGTCTTGATGACCTCACCCATCTCTTTCTTGCACAGTCACTCAGTTTTTAAGGACACCCTGCTCTAGACAGATTTATTCATCTGCCACAGTCTTCCCATTTCTTAATGATGACTTTAACTATACACAAGGGATATTTAGTGTCTTGGAAATTTTCTTGCTTCCATCCAGTGGTTTATGCCTTTCAATTAGTTTATCACAGAGTTATTTGGAGTGGGGATTAGTCTTCACAATGCAGTTATAACAGGCAGTGCTGATTCACCAGTAACTAGGTCTTCCGAATACAGGTGTCGTTATACTACAATCACTTGAGACACATTCACTGCACTTAGATGATCCCCATTTCACTAATTGTGTGACTTCTAGCACTAATCCGCTGCACCTATGTTGAATTAGGTGAATCGCTTTCAAAGGGGTAAATACTTATGCAGTCACGTATTTCACATTTTATACAATAATTTGTAGAAATCTCGTTTCATTACGACATGAAAGGGTGCTTTTTGTAAATTCTTGTCAAAAAAGCCAAATTATATTGAAATATTATCCACTGCTCTAAATTATGGTCCATTTATCTGTTTTTAACCATGCAAACTGTTTACTCTGCTTTCTTGAGTTGGGATTGTTTTGTCCAAAGCACTATTTTCAAGTGAAGACTGAACCTCCTGCTAGACCTAAAGGAGTCACAGTTGAAATCAGCTTATATGCCAACACATTATGATCAGTTACCAACAATGAGAACTCCATCCACTGATGAAAATGGTGGTATACATGTCAAAGCTCTAAAGAAAGCTAGTAAGTAGGCCTTCAGATTAGATAGTTTCATCAGACTAGTATTTCCGAAGTTGACCTTACATGTTTGGCAGATAAAGTAGCTGAAACCATTGCTGCCTTGACCGACTACAAAACTCAAAATACTGCTCACACATGAGGAACGAGTCAGTCTTAATCAGTATCAACAAACTATAACATAAAATAACATATCACAGGTAATTTTTCTAAATGCTAAATAATTTTACTTTAGATACTTGTAATGTGTTTTATAATTTACTCACTGACTGCATGGAAAGCATCTGAATGCTGCCCACTATTCTGCTGAGATGACTAAAAGATCATTTAGCTTCTCTTTGTGCAGCACATCTGAAGAGAGATGTCTTCATTCAGTATGGGTGTGCAAGAAAAAAAAGAGTCTTACCAAAGCAAAGTTGGAAAAAACTCAAACCTCAGTTGTGTATTTGAGTAGTTTTCACAACTAAACTGTCAAGATTTTAGATGAAAAGCAGACGATGAGCTTATGAAAGGAAAGGAAATAGCCTTGTTATAGATTAAAACAGCAGAATGCCCAAATTAACTTGACCTCAAATCACAACTCACAGCACTGAAGTGCTACTTATATAACAAGGCATCAGATAAGGCATCTGTGAAGTCTGAAGAGAATATCATATATATCACACATCTGAACACTTCCACCGTCACCATGCATGTGCTGTAAATGCTGAGTGTGCACGGAGGTTATGAGGGCCCACTGTGGTCCGAGGACACGTGCAGAACAGCAAGCATCTGCCGCTAGGCCTCGAGCCAAGCTGTAGAGCGACACCCACATTGCAAAGACGTGTGATTGGGAGCCGGGACAAGGGAGTGGGGTGAGGAAACAAGAGAGCAGAGAGATGCAATTGACCAACAGGGTCGCACACTCAGCATCTGGCATGTGCCGGGAGAACAGAGCCGCTTCATTAATGAGCCGTTTATTGCAACAGTTTGACTTGAAATCCTCATAACTTGGCCTCGTGTCAGCGTGGAACACAATGTTTTCTCCAGCTGTCACATGGGTCTCCTGAAAAGTACAGATTTTTTTTTCCTGCACAATTAGCCGGAACATGAACTGGTCAACATCCCATAAATTATACCATGCAGCCAAGGCATCTGGAAATTTAAGGATTTGGTCTTTTAGCTCGGTTATGATTGAGTTGTATGAAAAATCATACTTGTACAGTCCGTTTGTTCTCACTCAACTCAAGAGGGCTGTTTTCTCATTTATGTTCCTAAAGATGAAAGTTTCTCTATGCTAAACATAGATTTGAATTTAAGGCAGCTAACAAGCACTTTTTTTACCTCACTATTTGAGTAGACGCCAATTGTCATCCAAGATGCAACCTACAGAAGAGTGAAAAGGAAACTTGAAGCTTCCACCTCACCTATATTGAGAATAGATTTTTCAATTCCATATTTTTCAATGACAAAGAAGCAGCAGATGTACAGATACTCAAACTACTGAATAGGACTGTTTGTTTTAAAAGATAACATTCAAAGCATCTTCTGTAAAACTATTCATACAAAAGAAATGACTATAGAGCATGTTCTTATGTTTATTATCTTTTTACAGTCAAATGACAGTCAATATATGCAGGCCTTGTTGCATCTGTACTTTCTCCATCGACACTATTTCTATAGATGAGATAAAGAGAAATTATTTAGGTAACTTTAAAAAACATCTACTCAGTATTAGCTATTTCTGCACTGTCATAGGCAACCCTGCCCACAATAATTTAACACAGTCCTTTTAACTGCATTGCATTTATTTACCGTCTGGTATTTGCATACATGGGTATGGATTAAACTCTCCTTAAGTACATTGCAGCAGATAAACTTAACTCCACCTCAGCCAGCAACAGCATTAATGTACCGCTTATGTGCTTTTGCATTAAAAATAAAGATATAATAATAGTTTAGGACTGACAGGTGCATTAAGCAATACTTTTGAAAGTTTACATACATTTTGCTGATAATACGTGTGTTCTGAATGCAGTATTTTACTCTAACAGAGTATTTTATAGTAAGAAACCACTACTTTTACTATATTTCAATGAATAATCTGAATGTTACTTCACCCGCATCTTTGTCCGTGTGCTTATTTTACTGAAATCTGGAGTCCAACTCCTTCCATGCTGGTTGGGAAATATAATTTCTTCCTATTCCTATAAATGGTTGTCATTAAACTGGATATGCTATCATTTATGACTTACTTAAAACTATATTTTTATACTTGTTACCCAGTACCTCTCTGACATTTTCCCTCAACATGAAACCATCAGAATACAGATATCAGAAACACACACTGAAAACCTTCCCTTTTCTATGAGTTCAACTGCTGATTGAAATATTGGATTGATCAGTCAGTTGGTTGTTTACATTCTCATGTATTTTGCACCTATGTATGTATCATCCCTATGCCTGTGAAGCATGTTCTCTAGAATAAATACATTTGGCTTTGCTGTCTTTTGCCAAAATGATCCATTTTTTTGAATTCTGGCTGTTTCATTGTGTGTCCTTTTAGGTGTTAGGCCATCATAAGTAGCTGTTTTATGTATATACCTTTTATTTATTTATTATGTACCTTGTTTTTCATGTTTTGACAGTTTTCTGCCATCACAGCTTCCCTGTGCTGCATGAAAACAGCCCTGGAGAGCAGGGAGGGAAGGAGACTTGGATGACCTGAGGAGGGTCATGTGAGGACAGTGCCAGAGCAGATTTTGCCAGCCTCCATCCTTCCAGCTCAGTATCTTTGTGTTTTATTATCAGTCCCGGACTCTAACCCCATGTGCTTGCAATCAGTGATTCTGTTCTGTGTATGTGTTTGTTGTAACGCCGAACAGAGCGCGTTTAAGACGCGTTCCGGTCTCTTCTGCGCTCCTTCTTGCGCCCTCCATGGTTAGGGGGCGTCCTGCACAAGGGAAACTGACTGCGCTCTTTCTATTCGCTGAAACTATAGGTGTGTCGGGGGGTGTGCGCTTTCTCCGGGCCAGCTGTCAGTCATGAGGTCACTTCCTGCGGGTGTGAGCGTTATGGCTCTGCTTTGTATGGACGTGGTGGGGGATTTTTGACAGCGGCAGCGCTGTGGGGAAACAAGCAAGGACGCGGTTGGTGTCGGGGACTGTTTCCTCCCTCCTCGCTCCTCTCTCGCTCCTGCACCGACCGCTTCTCAACCCCCGGCCGATTTTTCCGAGGATATGGCGGCTTCGGATCGCGCTGTCTGCTGTAAGGTAGATGTCTTCATTTTGGCCTCTTTTTTTTTTTTTAATCCAAGAAGTGCACCTTCCTGCAGCAGCTGAGACAGTCTGTGAGGGAATGTGGAAACGGCTGCAGCCTGCAATCAGAGCAAAGATGTACGATTTGTGTGTTTGTAATGTGCAGGTTTATGGTTTGCAATCATCTGGGGGGAGACATTGGTAAAAAAGAAATCTTCCAGGATTGTCTAAGCATTGTTATTGTATGGAGGGTAGGCTAATCTGTTTTCAGTTTGCACGCCTGCGCAGCTCGAGTTCATCAATAGGCAACATCTCCCTGTGATGTAAGCTGTTCATTGGAGAGCCGTGCACGCCACACAAAGGCTACTTATTGCCTTGATTGTGCGCCTCATTACTCTAATAATGTCCGTGAACAGCCGTGGATTATGTTATTGGTGCTGTTTATCATGCAGGCCTGTGGTCAGCATGATTGATGCACCGGTGACACTGACAATAATGTCAAAAGGTCAATGCACTGTGACAAATGAAGCACATCAAAGGTGTGCAAACGCGGTTGGAGTCATGTCTGAAGCGCAGGGGGACTTTGTGGTCTGAAGGCTAGAAGCACCTGCACAGCACCTGCATGTGACTTCTGTAAATATTGTGGCCAAAGTGCATCAAGGGGCTTCATTTTGGAAATAGAGTTTAGGGTTCTTGTCAAAAGACACAGATTTCTAGTTCAAAGTGTTTCCATTGATGGTTATTTTTGTAAATTGTTCAGCTTTATTATGTGGCAAACAAAAAAAAATGTGACATGTGGTGAGAGAGAGCACATGCAAAGGGTTCTTGCTGCACCGGTGAAGTTATGTGGCTATGACAGCGTATGCTCCCAAATCTGCAGGAAATTACTGATGTAATTTATTGCATTAGATTGGTGCACTTTTGAACCACACATCCTTGTCCGTGAAGTGTTTAGGGGATGAATGGGTGAAACGGTGGTTAATATGTAGCTGCAGGTGCGGTTTAGAAACTGTTAACATTACCCTGAGGCGTTCCTCCGTCTCTTCGTCACTGACTCCTTTTGTCCTTGTGTGTGAAGTAAATTCATAGCAATCAGAAGTGTGTCACTGAAGCTGGGCTCCAAATTTGTTTATTAGTTAATGCCAGGAATTCTGCAGCTCAGCTCAGATTAGAAACCTGGCCTTCTTGCCACAGTCATTTCAAAACAACACAGTTTTTCTGTGAAAGTGAAATTTGACCGAAATCCTGCTGTACCTGTCCCCTTCCCCGAGGCAGAATAAGAAGGCAGCTCCTGTGTGTAATTATGATGTTTCTCTAACTATCCCTTGGGTGATTCAGAGAATCAATATGAAAAAAGGTTTCCAGAATGAAGGCACATCACAGTAGCTTTATCAGTTGCTAATTCTCATCCAAACATCTAAAGCTAAACTTTGTGTGAATGGTGACTCATTTGTCTTTTGCTGCAGTAATTGTAAGATTGCATGAGGCCTGACTGCATACCACAGTGACTGCTGACTGAGATGTGATGGCTGAAGGTTTGTTTATGTTGCTCATGGTGAGAGGAGACTAACATTTTTAGTCACGGTTGAAAAGATGTATCTGGAGTTCCAGCTCTTTGCTTGGCATGTTCCTGAAAAGTGAGACTCTGAAAATGATCTACAGACAGATACTCTACTCCACTTCTAAATGCACCGAGGTACAGCTCAGTCTTCTGTTTACCAGGCTTTTACATGTGTCCCCCTCTGTTTGTTGACTCCTAAAGTCAGTCTCCACATTGGCGTGACATTTACCATGGGATCAAAGGTCTGTGCTCAGAACCATTTTTACACACCTTATCATTCTGGTGAGTGTGGTTAAAAATCCATTAACCGTTACGTAATGCATCAAAATGCAGTGTCTTTTATTCTTTGTTGACAGAGTAAAGTGAATTCAAATGAACACACTCAGTATTTGTTCTCTCCGTGGACAGAATGCTCAAAAAAGATCATATCAAAATCTGCAAACCAAACCCTGATCAAACAGTAAATGCAAATACGTTTTTTTAATGTACATGTGAATACCAAGAGGGTGGGGTTACTGCATTCTGATATAGGAAGTTAGACATCTCTGTTTTTAAAAAGACTTTCCAGACACTAACATGCAAATTGTTGCCCAGATCTGGTGCTGCTGCTGGTAATTCACCTTCACTGTTGCAGCTGAATGGACACAGTGCATTAGTCTTATCTCCCATGCCCAGAGCATGAAACTGTCTTTGGAAACAAACTGTCTGAATCCTGCTCAGACAAACATCTGTGTTTCTCTAGGAGTTCTTGGTGAACTTGTCTTGCCATTGGGTCCTTTCTTTTTTCCATTGTTAGCTTTTGTCCGGCTGAGCTGCTGCACCCTGACAGATTTGTCTCCAGGAACCTGAGACCTGTAATCAGCTTCTGCCTGGTTGCAGTCGCAGCCCGGAGAGTCGGGGACAAGAACGGAGCGAGAGAGCGAGTTTTCTCAACTCGGCTCCTCAAACAGGACTTTCAGGTTCTCTTCCCTGCTCGACAGTCTCAAGAGTTCATCAATTGTCTCAGTTGTAGGCCCATGAAGGGATGTACAGAAGCATGTTTAGCAGGAACAGCATAGTTCCACCTATTTTTCAAGTCTCTTCATCACAGACGGTTGAGAAGCAGTGGAAGTCACTGGTCTGTCTTAGATCCCTAACATCAAGAATTTGTTTTGTTTGCATTACATTCAGTTTCAGGGCATGCTTAAACTAAGGCAATGGATTTCCACAAGCTTCTTGAACCCGTTTTTACCTGCAAGATAAATCCCAAAGAAGAAATCTTCTAGAGGAAGGTGTATTGTATTAGGACTGGTGGCTGGAGCATGCTTGAAACTAATATGGATGATATGCTGACTACAGTAGCACTCACCACATGCCACCTTCTCTTAGTTTAGAGAGCTTTGACCAAAAAGTTAAATGTGTCTCAACTTATTCCACAACACAGTGCAATAACGTTTGGTAAGATCTAACAGTGTAAACTGTTAATTTCTATGTTTTACTTCAGGGATGGAGGATAAAAATGATTGCCACTGTCATAACTTTGAAAACTTGTAAATGTCTCCTCATATTAGAGACAGCTGACCAATGTTTTCAGACTAATGGATTTGCTATTTAACCTGGACTTCCTGAGTCTGATTTCATGGTCTCGCTGGTACCTATAGTAACACACATGCACCAATGCCGGGCTTTTTAACTTGGTGCTATTTTCAGTCTAAATGTGGTCCTAGCATAACACACTCTGGCTGATTGTGGTCAATTCTGTGGTCTGTTTGTTTTGCAACTTGTGTCCTCTATTGGCCAAGTTTGACCTTCATCTGAGCCAGATCTATTCCTCTTGAGCCTTCCTTATGGTAAAGTCCTTCTGGGTTGAATAGGATTGGGTACCTCCAGCCAGACTTATGGTAAGCAGCTCTGGACAGGAGATTGTCTGTGCTAATGATCGGGGGAGAGATGCTATATGTAAGCGGAATTTATATGTCGTCCATGAGGGGACTTGACAGGAGGATTTGACCAGTTTACAGAATGAATGTATTTGCTTACGTGGGTGTCACTTCTCTTTAATGTCCTGTTTACCAAAAACAAGCACAGTGTTGGGAGATTTGCTCTGAGTGGGGAAGTGGGGTCTGATTCTGGTCCACGTGAGGAAAAGGCATGTAAAAATCCTCATCAATGACCTATCCCTGGTGTTATCTACTCTCCCATTCTAATTATATTACTGACCAAGCCCACTCTCTTTAATCTTCACTCCTCAGCCGAGACAGAAGCGTGAGTTTTTACCTCATTTGACTCTGATTTCAGCGTGAAAAAACCCAAGGCCTGCATTGTATTCATCTGATGTCAGTTTTGCTTGTTTTGGTGTAATGCAGGACACTTCTAATGACCGAAGAGTGAGCCAATTCAAAGACTGTAGATATAAAATTAACACATTCGATCGATCGTTGACTACAAACATCTGTTTCTGGACTTGCTAAGAATAGCTCCTGCTCATTTGTCATATGTAAGAAGCCAAAAGAACATTTTGATCTTTTGTTGTGCTCAGTGATCCTACTACAGTAGCAAATTGGTGTCGCTCTGTCACCAGGCCTGTGTGCTGCATGCTTCCCCACAAACACGTAGGCTGGTTTGGCAGCCAGAAAGGGGTAACTAAGGACTCCAGAGTCATGCTGGAAAATGAAATAAGATACACACAGCTGTCTGAGGAGAGAGAACTGCTCTCAGCTCCATGTTGCTCTCATCCCAGTTTTGGTGTTTTCTGCACTCTGGCACTCCCCACTCTATTGTTTTTCAGCAATGCAGAAACTCCCTTAGAGGTACTCTGTGGACGTATAGAATTCTAAAAGCACTATGGAGAAGTTTTTCTGTTAGTGGGTCTCTGTTTCGTCTTGTGCACACACAAATGAAGATTCACATGCACACTCAGGTCAATGATGCCACGCTGTTCCACTGCTTTACAGCAATGTGGCAGCAAAGACAGGCCAGAAGAAAGCTGCTTGCTGATAAAAATGGATGTAATGAATGCAGGATTCAGACAGTTTTTTTTAAGGGAGGAAGTGCATTTGCCACGTTTGTTAAACCTCAAGTATACTGTGTGTGTCTTGGTGAGTAACACTGCGGTGTACATATAAGTTTTGCTTGTCTAAAAACACAGGCTACCTTTTAAAACCATTTTGTCAAAATTCTTGAGCACACCTCAGTACAGAGATGAAGGGAGCATGAGAGAAGGTTGAAGGCTGCCCTTTCCAGAGGCTTATAGTGGAGATGCAACTATCAATCAGTTTGATTTGAAGTGCAGAATCTCCACGCAGCATGGTGCCAATACACTCTACAGTTAAAGAGAATACATGGGATAGAACACAAGTTAGCACATTAAATAATACAAATAAAACAACCACATGAAGGTGATGCTCCTGACTACGTTCAGGCTTATAGGGTAGGCTGTTATGATGTAAACAAAGGTACATATTCAGTCTTGGTTTAAAGATTTCAACTGATTGTGCTTCTTGAACATGTTATGGGAGGCAGTTCCATAAATATCAGGCACGATAGGCACATGAAAGGGAGAGACAGCAGAGAGGGCTGGTTGGTGTATATGGCACAATTAGCGCTGATATGCAGGTAAATAATTAATTGGACAGTGACACAATTTTGAAAATTTTGCCTCTCTAGACGACTGCAGTGGAATTGAAATTAGGCAATCCTGATGTGACTGAAGTGCAGACTTTGAGCTGTATTTCAAGGGGTTTAACAAAAGTACTGTCAGTTGCATTTCCACATGCTCAAAAGTAATTGGACAATTGAATTATAAGCAGTTTCACGACCA
This sequence comes from Dascyllus trimaculatus, assembly GCA_024666655.1. Taxonomy (NCBI): domain Eukaryota; kingdom Metazoa; phylum Chordata; class Actinopteri; family Pomacentridae; genus Dascyllus; species Dascyllus trimaculatus. Next base: position 25,638,313 of record CM045448.1, read on the forward strand.
GGTGTGACCTGTTTCCTTGTTGTTTAGTGACAAATTAGGGATATTTAGAGTTGCTTTAATGTTGCTTCAGAGTGTTGCATTTACATCTGGTGGCTGTTTAAAGTCTAAAGAAGTGTTGATACATGAGAAGGAGGTCATCAGTAGGCTGAAAATACAAACAGACCTGTCCAACTGATAGCAGAAACTTTAGGAAGGGTCAAATCAACAATTTGGGAAATTCTTTATCATAGAAGACTTCTAAAGTGAATTATCACAGATTTTCTTCCTTGGTGAAGAAAAACATCTTCACAATATCTAGCCAAGTCAAGAAAGGTAGATGTAACATTGTCAAAGTCTGCAGTCAAGACTTGTAGACTTTGATGCTAAGACATCTTCATGAATGGAAATTTTACAGTGTTTGCTTCAAGATGCAAACGGCTGATAACAGTTAAGAACTGAAAGCCCAGATTAGACTCCGCTAAAAATCATTCAAAACAGCCTGCTTAGTTCTGGAGCAAGATTCTTTAAAACCAAGATTACTTGTACTTGGATGATGAGAACCGAAGAGCATGGAGAAGGAAAGCTAAAACATACCACGTCATGTCTGTCAAAGATGATGGTGTGGAGGCAGTATTATGGTATAGGCATGTATAACAGTCAGCTGCACTGGGTCACTGGTATGTGACTGCTGGTAGAAGTAGCAGAATGAATTCTGAAGCGTATACAGCTTTGGTTTTTGCTCTGATTCAGTCAAGTGCTGCAAAACCAACTACACAGAACAGATGGATAATGACCCAAAATATACTTCGAAGGCAACTCCAGATCTTCTTAAGGCAAAGAAATGGAATGTTCTTAAATGGTTGTGTCAGTCACCTGACCTCAACCCAGCTGAGCCGATTTTCATTTACTGAAGACGAAACTGAAGGCAGAAAGACCCACAAACAAGAAGCAAGTGAAGGCGGTTGTGGTAAAGGCAGTATTTGGTGACGGTCTTGCATTCCAGACTTCAGGCATTCATTGACTGCAAAGGACTTATATCAAGGCAAAGGAAGAAGACATTACTATAATTAAGTCTGGAAGATACCAATGCATTAGTGCTTACAGCATCATGCAGTGGCATAGGTTGAATTGTAGAAATATTACTTGGATGAAATAAATGGTCTCTTTGTAGTAGCCTAGATATTAGAACTCAACGTCAGGTGGGAATCAAAAAGATTTCCAAGGTTTTTGACAATGAGCTTTCAGAAATAACATAAGCATCAATTTTAGCACTCCAGTTTTTACAGAAATACCCGTATTTGGCTGGTTTAACAACTTAAATACCCATGTTTTGACAGCAAGTGACTGTTGTCATTATTAATTAATCTGTGGATTTGTCAGTAAATTATTTTTAAAAAAAATGCCAACTACAAGTTACAACAGTCAAAAACTAAATCATGTTCACTAAAAGTGCAAGAGAGCCAGCAAATAATTTAATTTTGCTTGTCACGCTCCGTGAATGGTTAATTGGTAATAACATTGGATATCAGTAATCTGCCATTCAGCACAGTCACATTACAGTCACATTGTTACATGTTACTTCTTGATATCAGAAAAGCATTGCTAAATGTAGTAAATCGAGCACAACAATAAATCATAGAAACATTAAGATAAGCGGTACAGATCATAGCCTAGATGACTCAATAAGGCGCTGTTTAGCATCATCAGACCAGTATAATATATGCAAGTCTCGATTGCTGCCTTGTTACCTCAGCCCTACGTCTGTCAAGTGATAAAAGCAGCTGGGAAAGATTAAAGCAGTTTCTCCACTCTGAAATTTATTGTTTGAATTTCCTGCGGGAGGTTTTGTAATGGAGGCCTGCTTGATCCTTGTGACTGATTTGGAAACAAGCAGCGAGTGGCAGCCAGGAACCCAGTGTTTGGCACAGAATCGAGGTGTTGCTTAAGGACAGTGTTGTTGGTTATTGGCAGTTTTAAGTGCAAGTAACAGTGGAGGTCAAACTTGCCATTACTTCAGCTGTTAGTACATTTAACACATCAGAGCACCTGGTTAAGCTGTGGATATACTGCAGGTCAAGGTTGTACAGCAGCTGTGTCATTTCTCCATGTTAACCTCACTGTTTATGACACGTAAGACGCCATCCAAAGCAGCAAAAATAGACTGTAGTATTTTATTAAAACTACTTGCTCCAGTCTCCTGCCATTCCCTCCTTTTGTTATATTGCTCTGAGGCACAGATGTCCCATGAAATGAGTTTATTGTGAATCATATGTCTTATAACACAGCTGCTCCATAGCTTCAGTGCTTCCAGGCAGCATGTGATATTATTGCCTTTCAGTGCTTATCAGGTTATTGGATACTAACATTGATCCGATACTTATGGCGTTAAAAGCTTATTGCATCCTAAAGTAAACCTAAAACTGGCTCATCCCTTATGAGAGACAACAAAAATGAAGATAGCAGCAGTGATTCAGTAACAGAGTTGAGAATCATATTAATATTAAAAACCAAACCTCAACTAAAACGCCTAAGAAAGTTATGAGGACAAAACCATTTTTAGACACCTTATGTGTTGTGGCACCTGCTTCTCCAGAATTGATAACCATGGGTAATGATTGCTTCTACTTCATAAACTTTTTCTTCATATGAACAGTGTCACCATATATTTTCATGTGCTTGTTTTCACCCCACAACACAGACACGCTTTCCACCACGTAATGATGTGCTATAAACAGCCAGAGTGAGGGGTCAGGTCACCGCAGACCTTAGAGGTAACGTGATACGCTGTCACATTGCGCCGTCTGGCCATATTGTATGGGCTCGTCTTTTGTGAGCATGTATGAACATTTATTATTTTGACACTGAACACGCTGTCAATGCAGAGGTCGGAGTCCACAGGGGTTTATGTAACTTACTGTTTTATTTCTCAACTCAGTACAGCAGTGGATGCTGAATGTGCTGACAGCCAAGGCAGCGGCTCATCTTGAGTAACTCTTAAAACAACAAATCACGAGTCCTGTCCATTTCCACAAGAATGAGAAACACGGTAATGGGTTTGTTATGTGGCAGTATACACATCTGACAAACATCCATCAATCTTGCATGATTTCGCCCATTCAGTCCAAATCATCTATCAGTATATTTAAACAAACACAGGTGACAAGTTCTTAAAGTGCTCTTAAAAAATGGAAATCTGCACTCAAACTCCATTACCACATCGCAAAAATACACTGAAATGTTGACAGTAATAATGCAGGCTTAATGCATTTTGTGATTGATTACGCAGCTAAGCAAGATTCAAGTTTGGTAATGGATTTCTATATTGCATAGAAATGGAAAATTGCTAACAATGCATCAAAATATTAAAAACATGTCATGCTTTTGAAATTATTCATGAAAAATGTCAAGTGTACAGTACATGATTTAAAGTTGAGCTGTTAAAATGTCAAAAGACACCAGTTTGGATGTTCTAGTCTAAAAATAGCAGCCACCATTGGATTTTACATCAAACTGTTGCTGACTTTGAAATCACAAGGTAAATGACCTAGTAATGGAATGATTTGTTCGCCATCATATTGCTCATCTGTCACACAGCTAAAGTCCAGTGTCAATCACTTCCACGACCTGTACTTTGGTCAATCTCCATAACGATAAGAGGGCGCCGACCAGCATATCAGCCTGGAGTGATAAGGGTTCACTCGAGTGTTTACACTGCAGGCATGGTCCAGACTGAGCTCATAGAGCGAACTCTTCAAACAAATGGACAGGCAGGTGGGACTGCCCCATCAGCCCATGCTCCTTCTCTATGACCACCGTTATGCCCTCTGGAACCCTTCTTCTTACAGGCCTGTCAGCACTCAGGCCACAAGACAGATGGATTAAACATTAACCTGTGGTACACACTCTCAAACATGCATGCACACACACACACGCACACACACACACACACACACACTGAATGATCACACAAACTCTCAGAAAGAGCTTGATGTCATATTGTGAGGGACCAATGTTGCATGGAAGACCTCAAGTTTTTGGACGAGGAAGGTAGGGCGGTAGTGTTCTTTTTTACTTAAGTTATTGTTAGACTTTCATCTTCTGCAAACTTTATTTGGTGGTAGTCTTTGGAAAACCACATTTTATAGACTGCTGATTTTATTCTAGCACCACTGATATGCAAGGAGTTTATTTGTCTTCAATCTGTTTTCGTTGCCAAGGTGCTTTCTATTTCACTTGGAAGTATTGCAGTATTGTCAGTAATGTTTTTTTCCACGTCTTGTTGAGACAGGCCCATACACACCTCTAATGTCTAGGTCTGCTACCTACTTTATCTGTGTTTTCCAGTCATCACACCCTGTGATGTTTGTTGTCCTCATTCTTGTTGGTTTTGGAAAGCTGCATGCTTTATTGGATTCCTCTGAGACAATAGTTAGTCACAGAGGCTGCCTGACTTTACCCTCTTAGCAATCAGCTGTTGCCAGATAAGTGTCTGGATGTATACAATATATGTCACGAGATCAGATAACATTATCCCTGTAAGTGATAGATGTCACCACTGAGGCAGCGCAGGGGATTTTTAGTTCATTTTCTTGAAAGATCTCAGATGGCTGAATAAACTGATTTCATGCTGTTCAATGTCTTTTCCTGTAGGGAGAGTAAGAAGTTGTCTGCATGTCTGGGCCACGTTCAGAGCATGTTTATCTGCTTCAGCCAGAGCTTACTAGCCGTTTCATGGCCTGTCTGGTTAATGCAGGACTTGACTGCATTGGATGAGCGTAATGTGGGGGGCTGGGTGGCCATGCTAAGCAGGAATCCATTGGACTGTATGGATTATTTATGCTCCACTCACGTATGCGGCCATGTGATCGCTGGTTCAGACTGCTAATACACATTTAACCTATTTTTGCAGTGAACCAAAATGGTATTTATTGATTTTAATGTGAAATAGGAGGTTGTAGGCATCTTCACACGCCTGTTGCACGCCCTCTGCTTCTGACTTCAAAGCCTGATTTGTGTGTTGGCATTGTCATGGCATTGTCATGGTGACCTTACTGGTTGGCGGTCTTTTTTGTGTCAGTGTAACCCCCCTCGTCCCATTTTGGGCCCTAACGCACACACAAACACATATGACCTTGCTCATCTTCCACTCAGTGTGCACAGTGCCCTCAGCAGGCTTGGTTGAGTGAGCACAAGAGAGGTCTTGACCTATGAGACAAAGGCTTGCTGTTACCGTAGGAACTGCTGTTTTCTTTTCTCCCTGCCTCACTTGCTCACTCTGTCTCGCACATTGCTGATAAAGACTCTGTAATGTAGCTTAACTGACATTCCTCTCCACCCCCCCCCCCCATGTCGCTCTCTGTCTCTCTCTATCTCAATCCACTAGACCTCTGCAGTCTGCAGCTAATCCGCTCTGTGTGTTTACATTCTTATGGACAGTATGTTGGTGGCAACATGAGGTTAGCTTGGTCCATCACTTCATAACTGCTGGTTGGTAGGTCATGAGTTCAGTGAATGACTTGTGTGTTGTATGTTATTTAAATAGAAAGTCATGCGTGCTCTTGGAGTGTTGATACAAAACCTTGTCCTCAAGTCCACTTTAGACTGATTCATATCTGGACTGTGCAAGAAGTTTTAACTGACCTTTCCAGCCACAATTTTGTCTCATCTTACCACTAGAGTTTTGTGTGAATAGATAATGTAGATGTTTGCCAAGCTGTAACCAAGAAGCTTCTGTATTTTTTTTCCCTTGAAGCAAAAATATAATGAGACAGTGCTGAGTGAAGCGAGTGTATGAAACAGGATGTCCTCAAAAGGAAGACCTGAGGGTCAGGAGCTAGAGGCTGAATGCTAAAGAGGTTTACTTTGTGCTAGCAGAGCTAACACTGCCTCCATTCAGAATTACAAGTATATTGTAGAGTGAGTAGCTCAGTAAAGCTGCCTGCTGACATGCCAGGCCTCTTTTCATGTAGAGTAGTGCTTTTAACGGGTGGGAATCTCCAGGTTCTTCACTATCAGACACCATTCAGTTCCTATGGGCTTTAAGGCTCAATGATAAATTCATTGCACTTTGATTTCTGTTAAGCAAAGAGCACTGTTGCTTGTATACGGTCCTTTTAATCATTAGCAGGACAGTTATCAGAGTCTTCAAAACATATTAGGATGTCTTTCCCAGTAATGCCAGTAAAGACAGAATTCCCAATACTCCTAACCTCCATGTGTCAAAGCACATGTATACCTTGTTACAATCAAGCTTCCTCTAATATATTTGCAAAAGCTTAGTGTGCTGACGAACTGGTTTCCTGTGCACATGCCCCTAGATTGACACCGTCTTTTCCCACCTCTGTCATGTGCAGTTAAGGCGTCACAGCAAACAAGAGTGATGTAAAATTATTACTCACTTTGCTCTACAACAGTTTGGATTTCTTTTCAACGATTTGTTAATAGGTTTTAAAAACCAGCTCACTGCTCATCTCTTTCACATCCACCCTGGATGTCTCACGTGACTGAACATTGAGCAAAGTTACTACTTGGAAGTGCATCCGAACCAAAGTGGGGCATTTTTAAATTGATTTATTATCTCAGGAATCGGTTAAAAAATGTATATCAATAGATAAAAACTGCCAATTGTCAGATCCAACTATCTGCCAGGTCTATAGTCAGTCAATCCCTTCACTCAATGCAGAACTACATGCAAATGACCTATATGTCGCTGCTTCAATGTTATACCATTCTTTTCTGTCATTAGATCTTTTAAATAGATCGTCAGGGAGTACTGAGGACAGAAAGTTTTTGAACATGCATGCTCTCTCTCTTCTCAAATAGCTGACAGTACACAGTTAGGGCAAGTTAAGGTGAAACTAAAGGCGATCATGTGTTAATGGCTCAGAACAACCGGCAGCTGCTGTCTTATAGTCCTATGGCCCCCCACCCACATCCCACTGTCACCCTCCACCTCCACTTGTTTGATGTTCTTAGCAGGGCCTGATGGGAAGGGCTTAGGAAAGATTGACCCAGTTTACATGCGTATGTATGAAGTTAAAATATGCGATGTAAAGTCCATTCCGTCTGCCACTCTTAAGCTTAGCCAGAGCGGCAAGCCCACTTCCTAGTGTACTTTCCTGTATACCTCATGGCTCCCCCTAGTTCCCGCTGTGCAATTCAGCAAAACTTCATTCGTCTACTGTACATGCAAGCATGTTTCTTGCAGCCCACCCCAGACCCAGCCTTCGTTTCACATCACAGCTTTAGCCAGCCCAGTGACCTACATTCATACCTCCACATGTCTGTGCCTCACTCCGTCTCTCTGTCCTCGGCCATTTTCTTTCTGCAGCTCTATGAAGTTTGTGTGGCTAAGGTTACTGTATTTGGAGTGAGTAGCTCATAGGAGTGGAGGATCCTGTGTTATGTCATAAGATACTCCCATGTCTATTCATGGCCTGCTGACCAACATGTATCACCTGGTCAGCGGGTCTTGGAAGAATCGTGCACTGAAGGATAACGGAGTATTACTCTGTTGTGTTGATGCTGATAATGATATTAGTAGGTTTTTTTAGTCTATCAGTCCACTAGTCAGCAGACGGAAACATCTCAACAACTTTTGGATGACTTGTGCTACAGTTTTGTATAGACATTCGTGGTGCCCAGAGGATGAATCCCTAGAAGTTGGATGATCTGCTGACTTTTCTTCCTGTGCCACCAGCAGGTCAAATTTTTCATTTATCTCATGAGATATCACAACATCTTCTAGATAGATTGGTAAAAAATATTCATGGTTGATGGATGATGTGTCCTAAAATCCTCTGGTGCCACAATGAGATTGGCATTTGTGACTGTGAGTGACATCTCTCAGCAACTTTTGGATAAATTACCATGAGTTTTGTACAAAATTTCTCTCCTTCCTCTGGCTTTGCATTTAGTGCAATCATCAATTCAAACTTTTAAAATATTAAAAGCAAATGTGAGCATGCATCATTAAGATGGTGCACATGGTAAACATACTGACTAAACATACTGCATGTTAGCATTGTCAATGTGAGCATGTTTGCAAGCTCACATTGACAATGCTACAATGCAACAGCTTATGGCACGAAGCACCGCCGTATGTAAGTTCAGCCTCATGTTAGACTTATAGTATCTGGAATTTAAGACTGAGGTAAAATTAGAAATCATCTTGTCTTCCTCTGTCTGCCTGTCGATGTTTTCATATACCTCTTTGACCTCTGTTTTTCTCTCTACCCTCCCCCTGTGCCTGGTTTCCAGTCTGATGAGTGAGAGTGCCGCCAGCCCGCTCCTCCACCACAATGGTCGACATGGAGAGCCACTACCATCCCCCTTCTCCCCTGGAGGACTCGGTGCTGGACAGCCCTCTGTGCGCTGATGATGATTTCCTAGGTGGCATGGAGGAGCTCCAGGACATCTCCCAATCCATCAACGACGATGCCCTAAGCTCCTTTGATGTCCCCGAATACCAGTCCTCCAGCAATGGCTCAGAAGGTTCTACTGTCATAGGTAAAAAAAAAAATCCTTGCCATCACTGTTGTTGCCAGAGTGAGGGTCCCTCAGTTTAGCCCCTTAATCCCTAATTTGATCCAGCTGAATGTTCAGAGAGGACATACACTCTAGCTATTTTTCCCACTTGCCTTACCCTGCAACAAGGTTGTGCTGCAGCCCTTTCTTTCCTTAGATTGTCTGATTGACCCACTTTATTTAGGCCGTTAGGCAATTGTCCTTTGATTGACTGGTGTACCTTTTTCTGTCTCTGACTAACTAAATGCTGATGATGCATTTCCTTTCCCATTTCCTGCCCCTTTTCTTTCAGTTTTTCCTCCATTTCTCACACCTTAATTTCCTCTTATCTTCTGTACACCCTAGTTATGCCTCTGTCTTTCCTCCTCCAACCCTTCTCCTCGCCCCATATCCAAAGAGGAATTCACACATTCCTCAGCCACCACGCACAACCTCTCAGGAAACATCCACTTTGCTGCTGAGTTTCCTCCTGAATAGACACTGACGTCTGGTAAATTTATGCACCAGTAAAATTATGCAACCAGCGAAGAAGTCATGAAAGATAAACAGTTAATGGGAGAATAGACGGCGTGAGCGTTGGAGGAGGAAGGAAAAAGAAAAGAGTGTGAGGAAGGCATCACAGAAACATTTGATGATGTCATGGAAAAGCCAGTGAGAGTGGGTTTAGGATTTATGGGTGTTTAGGAGTGCACAGATAGTGAGACCCAGAAGCAACACTGACATGCTTTTCTTGTCCACACTCAGTTGAAACATGTGCACTTGCACCAGGCACGAACACAGCTCACTGCCAAATGCTGCTTATCCCTGTTCTGGCGTTGCTCACCTAAACTCATGTGGCTTGACTTAGTGCCACTGTTTTGTACCATTTTTCTCTGTGCTATTTGTGTACCAAACAAGTTCTACCAACCGTGTTCCCTCATAAGTTGGAAATAGAAAACGGTTGGCAACCCACGGCACATCCTGTGACCTGTCATCCACGAGGACACTTAGTAACACTACTACATAATGTTGTTATGCTTTTGATAGGCAACACACCACAGACGGCATGTTAATATCTCTGAATAAATAGCTGCTGTGATGGAACCGACTGTCTTTGTTGGTGCAAAGAGGTCAAACTGTACTCGAAATTCACTAATGCTTGCCAGAGGGAGATGAAACAGTAGCGGTGCATTCATTAAAGCAGACAGATTTTTATTTTTACTTCAAATCTCTTGAGATGATGAGTCAATTGGTTGGTTGTGGTAGCCTGACCAACTTCTAACCTATGTGCTGTGGGCCAAAACAACATGGGAAAAATTTGTATGCTTGTCTAAATTTATTAAATTTTCTGCACCATGTGTTAAACACAGAACTGAACTTGGCACACATTTTCTGAGCTTCATCAAAAATGAGGATAATGGCAGGTGTTTGGAATTAACTAGTTCATACAAAGCGTTAGAGGGTTGGAAGCTCCTCTGTCATCACAGAGATCCATAGGCAAATCATACAAATGCAAATAAGAGTGTACACTTAGATGGTTTTTCCTCAAATGCTCCAAGATTGTACAATCCAAAAGTGCCAGAATTGGATATGTAAAGAATGAAATTTTCTGTATGCTCTTTCTTTCATGCGCCTGGTCAGATACTGTCTGAAGTGGGAATACTTATCAGATTGTCAGTTTTGGAGAGCTACTACCTAGCAAAGGGTTGGGTGTTAGATAAATCTTTAGAAAGAGGTCCTTAAAGTTAATTTAATATGACTGAATAATCTTATCTTTTTTTCCTATTGCAATTGAAATCATCATGGTATTTGTTCTCAAAAACACAAAGGGCAATATCTACAGACTTGTCACTGTACTGGCTATCCATTTAGCAGTAAAAATATTTAGGGGCAATAGTGCAATGATACACTTAACCGCCCACATGCTTGTGTTTCGTAGATGCCCTGACACCAGCATCCAGTCCGTCGTCAGTGGTTTATGGGCTGGCAATGAGCCAGGACGAGTTCTCATCTTCCTCCTCATCACTCAATCTGGAGTGCCGAGTGTGTGCTGACCGCGCCTCGGGCTACCACTACGGAGTCCACGCCTGCGAGGGTTGCAAGGTGAGACGAAAATTGCACACATACATTACAGTCAAATTAGTGCTTCTATTTGTATGTTAGGTGTCGAAGAATACTTGACCAATGTAGGCATTAGAGAATCAGCAAAGGGCCTCCACTCCACTCTTGCTTTCTCTTTGGAGTTATGACAGTATCCATCATTCTCTTTCTTCCACACATGCATATTAACCAGATTCCAAACAACACAGTAAATCATAATTTAAGGTATAAAACTGAGAAAGTAGGACAAGCCAGACCAAATCCAGAGGCAACGTGTCTTATGACCAGTGATAGCTCCTAAAAGACATCAGAAATACCAAGCTCGGCATTCACACGTGGTCGCTCAGTAATCTTTCAGTTAATTGTTTACCAGTTATGTTGAAGAACAACCCAAGGCTGTTTCAAAGAGGTACCAAAGGACAAAGATAGTGTAACTCGATGTGTTAGTCCATGTGTTTTTCAGCCGACGTTGACATGTCAGGTTTTTTGTCTTCTTTTATATTTAGTTTCTTTTCCATTTCTTTGTTTTCTATCTATATCTAGTTACTCATGGGGGAAAAATGCATAAAAATAACTACTGAAGCATTAACAGTTCTACACCTCCACTCTGTGAATCCACAAAGTTCCAACTAAATGTGTTGGTCACGAAAGAGAGCATGAATTTCCAGAAGCAAAACTCAGTCAGAGTAGCAGCTAACTGAGGTGTGCAGCTGTACAGTAGTGGAATTATTGTGTCTTGATGTTCATGCAGTGGCGATATACGATTATATGCATGTATATACTGGGCTATCCATTCATCAACTACATTAGTATCTACAACAGACAAAGGCCTTGGCCGGGCAACAAGGAGTTGTTTGGTTTATGCAGGGTGATGTTGTAAAGCTGGAAAATGAGTAAGCAACAGCTTATCACAAAAGTCGAAGGTAAATTTATTGAGTTTCACACCTTCCTTTTAGAAGTAAGTCATGTTAAGGTGCATCTGTTAGAAGTGGCCTATAAGTGCTAAAGGGTAATATTGGAGTGCAACATAACTTCAATCAGCTGAAGTTAGAGTTTTTTGATCAAAGTCAAGAAATGCTATTGTGTTCTCCATTGCCCTCAGTATTTCATAAACCATTGTGCACATTATTTGGTAAAATTAAATGCTCAGGCTTTTGTTGACTGCTCCTTAAGCTGGAAAATATTATTGTCTATGTCACTTTTAGATGAAACTGAAGCCTGATATTTTCATTTGTAGTAACTGTGTGCAGAGTGTCTGTGAATGATGAAAAATAAAGGATTAAAGCACCTCTTAATAATTACACGTTTTTCTGTGAAAATAATCTTTTCCTGCCTTAAAATGGCTTAGATGTAACTCTGCGTTGCTGGTCCCTTTAGAATTTGCAGGTCTTTTTTATATTGGAGTATTTCAGTCATACGTATTTGAACTGGAAACTGATTCTGATAAAGGGTGATGATACAGGAAGTCCCACCTGCCAGCTGACAGGATTGGTTCTACAGGTTTGTTACATATGAAACCCCAGAAGTCTAAATCCATATTTTTGAGATTGTCACTGGAACGCCGCAGTTTCAGGGTGGAAATTCTCAACCATGGAAGTGACTGCTCATTTCACTCATGGATTGTCTTGCAATGTTTAGAAAACCGCACATGGACATGTCAACAAGGGGGAAGCACTTGACTTTCATAAACTGTCACAAACTGAGAAGTTATCCTGTAAAGTATCTGGAAAACTTGTACATTTCTTTAGGACATCAAATATGTATGACTCCATAATCTATCAAAGTTATTGTGAAGCAAAATGGCTTACTGTGTTAGTATTGTTTTTCTATTTATCATATAGCCTCTTGGCACCCGACGTTTTCTGGGTCTTGCATTTTTGATTTACCTTAGTTATTTGGGATTAGTAGGACCTAATAAATATAAAAAACAAGCTTTGTCTTTGAATAATAAATAGTCATGAGTAGTAGTCGTAACACAAATAGTAAAAAGTAATGGCCATGCACCATCCAATCCACCATCCATGGCCATCCAATCACAGCCATGCACTGTGTTCATCGCCGGGTACAGCGCACAGCTCCTCCCTGGAGAATCCCAGACTAGCTAGCACAATTGGCGGAGTTTTCAAAGTTTTTCAGACTTCCAGAGTTAGGGTTATGGTGCAGGGAAGCCAAAATATGATGTCCATGCATGTGGACGCAGGGTCTCAGGAGGTTAATAGTCAATCCCTGAAAACAGGAATTACATTCAGATGCCTATTTTGGTTAAGTTTGGTTGACATCACCTTCTTCTCTTAGGGTCTGACTCACTTTAAAGCACTTATAATAGCACTGATAATAACACAGACACAACACAATCTCACGTGTAAAATGACCAAAACTGTTCAAAATTCTCAGAAAAATTGGCTGTTCATACACCATAGGTCCCTCTCGCTTATTGTAAGAAGCTGATTGTGAAAACTGGTTTTAAGGCCTGTAAAGGAGTTGGTTGTCAGCAACTGTAAAATTTCCCTGACTAAACACACACATGCACATACAGTTACATCTTCCTCTGATATGTGGACACAAGAAATGTCAGCATGAAGCGTATTTGGACAAAACTGAAATTTTGTGCTGCCGCCCTGGTTTTATGCCTGTTTGTGTGCACATGTCAGGCAAGAGGTTAGTGGGTGAAAGTCGGCTAGAGTTACTTAACATGTGCTCACACGGTTGTAGCATGTCTGTGTAATTCCATGTAATCTTGCATTGCATGTCCATCTGTGTGTCTTTCAAACTGTGTGTGGGTGTCTGTATGATTTTTGGCACACTGGGTGACACTTTTTGATAAGACAAAAATTTGCTATCAAGTGTGGCCCAATGTGTTATTAGGTAATTCCCCAGGCCATTTTCTACCCTCCATCCAACCACAAATGTGCCATGTGGTCCAAGTGTTGCTCACTAAAGTTCCATTTTTTTTGTCAGTGTTGTGTAAGCAGGGAGATCCCAGTGGTGCAACAATGCCTCTGATACTGTCACTCACTATTAATATGTGAACAAATAACTCTTTTTTTCTAATGCTGCAAGTTGGTCAATAGTTTGTTCTCTGAAATTGGTTGCATAGCAGCTGAGTTTATGAAATTACTGTACTGGTTAGCTTTCAGGTTTTATGAGCTTTTTGTAACATTGTCTACAGATTTTTAATAGTTTCTCATTCATACAGATAAAAATAAATGTCAGAACATTACTGGTGATTCAGTGTTTGCGTCTTGTGAGCAGTATTTACATTTCTCATGTTTCCCCACCATATTCCTCCAGGGTTTTTTCCGGCGGACCATCCGTCTGAAGCTGGAGTATGACAAGTGTGAGCGCCGCTGCAAAATCCAAAAAAAGAACCGCAACAAGTGCCAATACTGCCGCTTCCAGAAGTGCCTGTCGGTGGGCATGTCCCACAATGGTGAGTCCTACAGAGTGCAGAGAATGGCAGGTCTGGGCAATGCTTCAGATTCAGCAGCACATACAAACACACACACACACACACACACACACACACACACACACACACACATGAACATCCATGTTCTTGGGACTTGTAAACACACATTACTTATCAGAATACCACATATGCACAGTTTGCCAAGACAGACAGAAGAGGTACGTACAAACATAATTAGCACAAATAAACCCTAACATCACAGTTGGGTGTTAAGTTGCAAGTTAAGGCAAGTCACTGACTGAAAACTAATTTGGGCTATTATTTTGTACAGCTGTACTGTATGTCTTCTCCAAAATGTGCCACTTTCAGTATTTGAACATTAGTATTTTACAGTTAGATCTGCAACCCATGCAGTTACAGTACATGGTCTTTCATGCCTTAGTAGTGCTCCAGTCACATCGCATTACAGCTGTACTGACTGAACCCACTTGACCCATTTGGTGCAGATACGTGAACAGGAAGGGAAATCACATGACTTTTTGTGGGTCTGTCCACCTGACTATGTTATTTTAGGCTCACAAACACTAAGATCTCACTGATTGCAAGGTTTGCTGCACATAGCTCTGAAAATCAAGGAGCACCAGTTTTAAGACTGAAATAGCTGAAGTTATTTTCATGAGTGTGGTTTATTCACCGGTGATACTTGTGCATGAACAGCACATTTGGTAGCTTGATCCTCCTGACAGCTCTGTTTATGTTGACACTGAAAAAATCCTGTGTTTTACAGGAATCATCTTTATTCGATGTTCAAATAAGAATTCATTTGTTAGATTTTAAAGCAAGTCTGAAATACCAGCATATTAATGTTAAAGGATAATGTTGTAATTTTGTGACAAAATGCAGTGCATATAAAAAGTATCCCCCCACTCCCCTGGAAATTTTCCCCTTTTGTGTTTTTTAACTTTGAATTATGATCAATTTAATTCTGTTTTTTTTGTTGAGAATTTACCAAAAAAAGACTTTTTCATGTCAAAGTGAAAACAGTTTGTTACAAAATAATGTCAATTGTAAATGTTAAACATAAAATATGTGATTGCATAACTCTTCACCTCCTTTAAGTATGTAGTAGCTGCACATTTGGCTGCAAGTGAGCCTGTGTGGATCAGTCTCAGTCAGCCTCACACATTTGGACAATGTAATTTTACCCCATTCGTCTCTGCATAACTGCTCAAGCTCTGTCAGGTTACATGGGGATTGTGAGTGAACAGCCCATTTCAAGTTCAACCCCAGATTCCCAATTGGACCGAGGTCTGCCCTCTGCCTCAGCAACCCCAGAACCTTCACTGTGTTGTCTGTAAAAACCATTTCTTTGTAGCTTTGGCTGTATACTTCAGGTGATTTCCTTGCAGGAAAACAAATCTTGTCTCAAATTGTAAATCTCTTGCAGGCTGCATCAGGTTGTCTGCCAGGACTTCCTTATACTTTTCTGCATTTATTTTACCCTCTACGGCTTGCTGCAAAGAAGCATCCCCACGTCATGATGATGCCACCACCATGCTTCATAATGGGGATGGTGTGTTTGTGATAATGAATATTTTTTATGGGAACTGTACATCTGTTAGGAGAATAACTTGGAGAATAAAATAACATATCTACTTGCACATGCAATAGATGTAAACACCCTGAACACAACATAGGCTTTCTGAAAATCTCTTCATTGTTCTTTGAAATACAGAGATACTGGGTTAGAGTTAGGTATTGGTGGTGTCTTTCTATCGGAGGGTTAAACAAGGTCAATGCAGTCAGTGAGTTCACATAAACACTGTGTACACTTGGCAGATTTTCCATACTGGTGACAGTGAACTTGACTGGACAGAGGAAAGAGTCTCATTGAGTTATTGACATAGCTTAGATTTTGATGATGATAGTACCTCGATTCTCAGCAGTAGTAGTATTTCTGTCAGCTGCACTTCCTCTTATGGTATATGTGTATTGAGTTTCATGGACCCAAATGTAACTGTAGAGAGGGAGGAAGGACATTCGAAACCAGTGCAACCGGATCTTTTGAGATCTGGTGGTCTCAGATACCACAGGACCACAGCACTGCTAACTTTGGACGTTCATATCGACCACTTATTGATTTTACAGTTCAACCTAACCATTCTGGATGTCCCTTATTGAAGTGATTTTGCATCCTTAACGTTTTTTTTGTTTTTTTTTAATTCAGCATTAAATATTCAGGCAAATATTCACACCAAGATCGTCAGGAATACATATACGTGGTATCCATCTATTAAAATTATAATGTTGAGAGTGAGTTAGAGTCACATTAGGATCTTGTTATAT
The DNA here is from genome assembly GCA_024666655.1 of Dascyllus trimaculatus. Classification (NCBI taxonomy): domain Eukaryota; kingdom Metazoa; phylum Chordata; class Actinopteri; family Pomacentridae; genus Dascyllus; species Dascyllus trimaculatus. The sequence goes on from CM045448.1 coordinate 25,654,652, forward strand.
AATTCTAAGAACACGGTCTATTTTATTTGTGAATATTTTTTTTGCATTAGATTTTGTATTTCTGTCCGAAGGCCAGCTGATAAGCAGTAATAGTAGCATAACTCCTTAACTGATTCTGGATCAGTATAGCAACAATGTATAGTTACTGTTAGGTTAAATAATATTTGTAATTACTTAGACTTTACACAGTTCTATACTGTCAAACTTGTCAAACTGGATACAGCAACTTGGTAAGACCTCAGATATGACATTCTGACAAGATGGCCACTGAGATAATTCGACGGACTGACAGACTGTGCCCCCGCCCACTTGAGTCGCACACTTATCCCTTCACACCGGCTCTTAGGAATTGGACTTATGCTCAGCTTAGCATCAGTCACTTCCTCACATCTTAATTGGACTTGGCTCTTGCCCAGTCTCCTGCTGCGGAGCTTTACCACCTTCAGATGATCCATCCACTTTGTGAGCAGTAATCTAATGGGCCCTCATGCTGTCTGCTAGCTCCGTATCGCATCCCTGCTCAGCATACAAGGATTTGTTTCATCAGTGGGAGGAAAAACAGGGAAATCAGTTCTTCTTTGCTTTTCAGGTCTCAAAAAAGCACGCAGTTGGTGCAGCTGGATGTTGTGTTTCCAGTGAGGTACATGGATGTATTGCCATGTGTGTGCTCGCCAGCTTGTGCCCATTTGAACCGGCGAGGTGGGGTTTAAAACAGTTCACCTCTAATCTCATTAGTCAAATGGGATCAGGTCGTCTGAGAGATGAAGCATACTCTCTAAGAAAAACAACTCTTGTACGTTGTTGGAGCGCGTTTCATTCAACTGATGCCCACTTTATAATTAGTAGTAGCCTGTTTTTGTAATACATAAAAAAGAAGGTCAGTGTGCTCTTTGATGTTGAATAGATGTGGGTTCAGTTCTTCAATAAGAGATTATTTTAGATGCATTCACTGTCAGGGTAAAACCTCTTGCATCGTAAAACTGAAGTAGACATTCTGTGGTAAACTATAGAAAGCGTCCAGTTCAGGTTCTGTTGTCTGCTAGGAAATCTAGCAGACAAATCAGCTTACAGTTGGTGTTTCTGTAAATCCCAAAAGAATAAAAATATCTAAAGGAAACAAGAATTTAACATCTTTGACTTTGAAATGAAAGTCTGGAGCTGCATTTTGGTGCAGCTGCAAGATAATTCATTTATGCTGACATTGAGAAATGCCAGAAACTGATTACGTCATTTCTTTGTTTGAGTTCATCATAGATTTGCAGACTCAAGTCACTCTTTGAAATCAGTCTAATTTATGTTTTGTCTCTTGAGTTGTTGTATATATTTTTTATCTTAGTATGTGGTCTGTTGTAGGACGTTAAGTTGTGACGCCAGCTAGATTTGTACTCATGATATCTTCCTTACATACTATGTAAGAGTCTCTTGTTTAGAACACAACAGAATGTTCTCAGATCCATTGATTTGGAGATATAAGGCTTTGGTACCAGATGTCAGAATAGCCCAAGCACTGCTTTTTGCAGGGGTATTTTTGAACATTTTATTGCTTTTTGCCTACAAGCCTTTTGGGTTGTTTTGATATCTTTTGGATATGTCCCTTTTTGTTTTTTGTCTTTGCTGATATGTTGGCATGGAACTGTTATACTTAACCACGCATCTTTGTAGAGTTTTCAGAAACTGTGTGTGTTTAAAGTACTCATTGTATGATTTGTGGTATATTTTTCTTCTCTCCACAGCCATCCGCTTTGGTAGGATGCCCCAGTCAGAAAAGCTAAAACTAAAGGCGGAGATGGTGACGGGGGACAGGGAAGTGGAGGATCCCCAGCTGGCCGACCAGAAGACCCTGGCCAGGCAGATTTACGAGGCCTACCTCAAGAACTTCAACATGAACAAGGCCAAGGCTCGAACCATTCTTACGGGCAAGACCAGCACCCCTGTACGTTGATTTAGAGTATTGGGTTGGTGAGTGAAAGGTGTGTTGCGTGTGTGGATTGCATGTTCAAGGCTCGTCTCATTGCCAGAGTTTCCTCACAGGCCAAGGTCATGTTGTCTTGCAACTTTTAATTTATTCCTTCCCCATTGGAGGGATTTTAATCTCATTCTGAGCACATTCAAAGTTTGCAATAAAACTAATGTCTCAATATGACCCAGCAGTCAGTACCTCAGAGATTACATGCAGCCAGCCAGTGACAGAAATAACTTGCTCAATCAGCAGCGTGAGCACAAGCTGGACAAGGAGACATCTGTTTGCACAGAAACGATATAAAGAGCCAGTGTATGAGCCCATCACTTCTCCCTTCACCTCCTCTCTCCCTGCATGTTCCTTTCATTACCCGTCCCCAATCTCGCTAAAAAACATTCCTGCTCAGCTTTGGTTCTGTCACTTTCTTTTCATCTGAGGTGGGGGGTGGGGGAGGGGGGGTTGGGTCGAAAACGGGAGGGTCAGAAACTGCAGCTCAGAGATGTTGTGAATTCCATAGATGAATGTATGTAGGTGTGAAATATGTCAGGTCAGTCCAAGTGCACATGTATGTTCAAGTACAGATCTTAGCCACTGCGTCTGGAGATCAAAGCCTCTGATGAATGAGTACAGCAGTTAGAAATATGCATATTGTTTGTTCCACCCTTACTTTCAGAGTACATTCATTGTATCACAGCACTTTTATACAGCTCTGAATCTCCCATGAAAGTCATATTGTACTATTTGCCAGAGCTAAGTGTATAAATGCCAACATGAGATTGTGACACATTTTTTTTTTTAAAATTCAGATCTCGCTGCATCTTGTCATGATTTAAAGTTAACCAAACAAATATGTCGAAATCTGTTTGACTGCTGAAGATACTGTTACTGAAATAGTTTAACCACTTCCCTGGTGCAAGTCTATTCTCTGTCATCAATGTAAATAGATTCATTTAATACTTGTAACCAAGCTACAAAACATCTGTCAGGTTTGACAGATCAGACTCAGCATCTGGGTGCAGTTCTGACACTTAATTTGTTAGACTTGGCTTCAAATATCAATTTTGTTATCTGACTGAACAGGTTTTGCTGGAGTATGATTCACCCCAGTACACTGAATTGTCTATAGGGAAAAAAGAGTGACAATGCCCTTTAGAGTGTAGCTATTACCGATGAAGCTGTAAGCAATGATTTTTTTTTTCTTTTGCGGTTAGTTTTTTTTTTTTTTGAATGCATACAGAACAATTGATGCGATGATTCTGTAAAGACTAAGTTAAACGTTTTGTTTTGGTGAAGTTTCTGGCTATGTCCCAGTGGCTTTATCAAAGTCTTTGAGAAACACTGCTGCCAAATGGAGCAGGAGGCAGAGACGGATTGCATGTTCAAACCATACCCAGCTGCCAGGCTCATAACTAGACCTCGTGACTGCACTTCTGTGCTCGTGAAAGCCAGTATTTTGAACTGAATGCTACTGTAGATAATAGCTGTAAATGTCGGAAACCCCAAGGGCACCTTTAGCTCTAGGTGTTGGTGATTTCTGAAGGCAATTCGGGGTTTGGCGTTTCAAATAAATTCATTAAAAAGAGTGTTTTAGCCAAGAGTGTGGAAACCAGAGCTGGATAAAAATATGCAATCTTGCGTAACACATTTATTTTTAATATTTCAACTATAACCTGAGGGGAGAAGGAAAGAAATAACCATGTATTAACAAAGCATTCAGTGGTGTAATGGCTATACGTATACCCAGAGATTTATTCCACTCTATTTTCATCTGAAAATAGTTCACTTAAAATTGCAACTATAAACGGTGCAAGCCTTGAAAACCTTCTTTTGTGTGTTGTTGCCAAGGACTCACAGGGCAGCCTTGCCTCACACCACACTTAAGTGGGTGGGATTACCTAGCTTTAAATACCTCATTCAATGACAATCAAGTTTTATAGACATTGTTAACATGTCTGTCTGTTTTTGAGATAGATAGATAGATAGATAGATAGATAGATAGATAGATAGATAGATAGATAGATAGATAGATAGATAGATAGATAGATAGATAGATAGATAGATAGATAGATAGATAGATAGATAGATAGCCTTTAAATTTTAAAAACCACACATTTAGATTTCAGGGGTTTCATATGTAACAACCAATCCTGTCAGCTTTCAGGGTAGGACTTTTTGCATCATTACTCATGTTCAAAATTGATTTCTGGTTTGAACAAGTATGGCTAAATTACTCCAATATTACAACTTGCCATTGTGTAGCATAGAGTAGTTGTTGCAGAATCAAAGGTGAGCAGGTGTGCTCAGGTTGCAGTGAGCACTGGAGGCAGTGCATGGAAAGAGACAGGGCCTTCATATATCCACACATTCTGAAGGATGTAACATATAAAGTTACATCTAAACAATTTAAGACAGGAAGGGATTTTTTCATGAAATAAACTTCTAAATATGCAGCTTTGCTACACAGAGATGAGTTTTTATGGGTTTAATCTATAACGATGAGGGACTTTATCAACTGAAGAGGTCATTATATGAAGCAGTAAATCATAGGGCCAAAGTAAACTTGTGCAATGAAGCAGATAAGACCATTCAATACTATAAAATCAGTATCTCTTTATACCCCCAATATCAAAAGGTTACAATTTTTACTAGAAGCAATACAGAATGGTATATGAATAATTGACAGCTGTACTCTCTCAAAGCATGTTGCTAGAAGTTTACTTTAATTTAATGTTGCCTAATGAATCACTTGCATTACACAGATTTTTTATTTCTGCCTTTTAAAACTTGGGATTCACTCCGTCCAGTGCAATATGTTTGTGTTATCAGATTAGATTTTTTTGTAAACAGTATTTGAAAATACACCCCTCCCGTTGCCCACATTTCCTATCTGTCATAACAGCTACTATCAAATTAAGGCATATTATCAGAGGGTGGAAGTGTTGACGTAGAAGTACAAAATTAAACGGCTCGGCGTCATGCCCCTCATACCTTCCCTTGTTGCTCTGGCCTACAATTAGAGTCACATGCGTGAGTCAGAGCACTGATATGATGTGCAGCAGCAGGTGTTGCAGCTCGTCAGATGTTGCAACTTGTCCACTGTGGGAACAGTGATGCAGCTTAAAAACCCCTTTTACCTACATCCAGTGGCAGTATTGGGTTTCTGTAATTACTTTTTTTTTTCTTACAGAGGAGTGTTTATTATCAGGACAACACTTTTCAGTATTTCTCTTTTCTTTTTAAAATTTTTTAGTTTGTTCCTGTAAGCCCTCATTGGTTTTCTTTCAACATTAGTGTGCTTCTGCTTCTAGAGCAGTTATTTTCGAGTGTTATGAGTGACATTGATAATTACACAGCAGCAGAGACAAGCAGGGTAATTATGCCATCGTGGAAATATTCAGGTGTCAATAAGGGCTCTGGGCCTAGCCTTTTGCTGTCAGTTAAGATGATATATAAACACCTCAGTCAGTCAGTTATTCATATAGAGAGGATTGCTGATTCAGCATTTTCCATGTTTATGTAGTCAAGTCAGGTCAAGTTTATTTATTGGTACAAAATCACAGTACACAGTGTACGGCCTGTGTTGCACTTCCACTGGAAAACCTATGTTTGAACCAGACGCTGCATTGCTAGCTCATAAGAATGTGTCTGTCTTTAATGTCCACAGCCTTTCGTCATCCATGACATGGAAACCCTCCAGCTGGCAGAGCAGACACTGGTGGCCAAGATGGTCGGTTCTGCGGGAGTGCTGAAGGACCGGGAGGCAGAAGTTCGGATTTTTCATTGCTGCCAGTGCACGTCTGTGGAAACCGTCACAGAGCTCACAGAGTTTGCAAAGTCCGTCCCTGGGTTCTCGAGTCTGGACCTCAACGATCAGGTGACTCTTTTGAAATACGGAGTGCACGAAGCCCTCTTTGCCATGCTCGCCTCCAGCATGAACAAGGACGGGCTTCTCGTAGCGTATGGCTCAGGCTTCCTCACCCGGGAGTTCCTCAAGAGCCTGCGGCGACCCTTCAGTGAGATGATGGAACCAAAGTTCCAGTTTGCCATGAAGTTTAATGCGCTGGAGCTGGACGACAGTGACCTGGCTCTGTTCGTTGCCGCAATCATCTGCTGCGGAGGTGAGGATATAGGGAAAATAGTATTTGGTTTTTGCTCTTTGTGACAAATGTGTTCATATTACAGATACTGAAGAATGTGTAAATATTCTGTTCTGTCTATTTCCTCTGTGATTAGACCGACCAGGCCTGGTGAACGTGGCACACATTGAGACGATGCAGGAGAGTATTGTGCAGGTCCTACAGCTCCATCTGCTGGCTAATCACCCCGATGACACGTTCCTCTTCCCCAGGCTGCTGCAGAAACTGGCTGACCTCCGGCAGCTAGTCACTGAGCATGCACAGCTGGTGCAGGAGATCAAAAAGACTGAGGACACCTCACTGCACCCACTCCTGCAGGAGATCTATAGAGACATGTACTGAGGATTGTGGAGGAATGAACCTGGAGAGGAACACCACAAACCATCTCCTTTTTGTCAGGGACATAAGAAGAGGAGGAGTCCTCCATAAGCTAGGGTTGAACTACTTAACCCCACCACCCCCAATGCAGCACGAGTTAGCTTTGGCTTCTGGTCACCTCAAGAGGACCTGTTCAGGCCCCAGGCAAGAGGCTGATGGTTCTCTTGGTTTGGCACAGTTCTCTCCACTCCATCGCGTGGACCTTTGCAGGCAGCAAAATCTCATAGATAAGATGTGATGTACTAGTACAGCTGTTTGAGCCCCTGTCTAGATACCAGTGTTTGCAATCTCTGACCAAACTCCAGATGCTAATTTAGGTGACCTCTTTCGTTACCCTCAACAAGCCCTAAAATGAGGAAAGAAAGTGAACTTGATAATTGCCACTCCAGCAGCATGTTTGAATATAGATTTTTATACTGATGTCGGAGAGCAAAGAGCCATATATATTTAGAGTTAACAACACCCAAATGACTTCAATGGCAGCAACAACAGAAATGATGCAGTTTTAAAGCAAGGCAGCTTTGGTTAAATTGGCTGTCAGTAAAAAAGTGGTGATGGTAATTAATGCACCAGCCCTCCGGCATGTTTCCTCACCTTTTTATAACCAGACACATGTGTGGTGTCACCAGGCTCCTGAGCATAATCACTTATTTGTACTGTAAGTCCTCGAAGCCATACTTGTAATGATACTCGGAAGTTTCAGTTAATCTTGCCTTTTCATCGCCTTTCTCTTCCTAATAAGACAGTATCAAAACTTGCTATGGATTACCATCTCTTATCTCTCAACTTGTCCAGAAACTGTACAGGCAATAGTCATTTAACTCTTTAGAATAAGGTAGCAAAATGAGAAAATCTGAAGTTCTTCAAGATCGAAATGACCACAGTCACAGATTCACTATGTACATGCACCGCAGTGCACATTGAAAGCACAAACACGCCTCACATTTTTTGTACCAGACCTCTGTTAAATGCCTTTTTCCCAAAACACTTGCGCACATGTTTGGCACTCCACCCTGTTTTGTGTCCTGATATTTAAGAGCTAATGCCAAGCTCTTTATCTTGCATTGTAACCTTAACACAGGCAGATGTAAAGCTAGAACTTCAGAATCTCTTTATCTCAGCTTGTCAAGTCAAATCAAGCAAACCACCATTACTTATATAGCACATATAGTCATGTTGGCTCGAGCTACTATTGTATTTCACTGGCTGCATTTGCTCCTCATAACACATGCAGCTGATTAAGAATCAGGGGTCTTATCTGCACATTTTTGTATAGTGACAAATGAATTATTCTTTTTTTTCCACAGAAAAAACTACAATGGTATGGCCTCATATATTACGCAATTACTCTTACGATTAGAAATTTTTCATCCTCAGAAATATATTATTTTGAATGAAAAGGGTTCCGTCTTGCTCAAAAATCACCTGGTCAATTCAAGCGAACTGTCCGTCTGAACAGTCCCTCCAGTGATGGATGATGATCCATTTCTGTCATTTAATGATCACGACAAGGCGTGTGAAAAAGGCCACTCCTGCATTTTGTTGTCACACTGCCTTTTGCATGGAATGCACATGCTACTCAGAAGAGCTACAGTAAGGGAATGTTGATAAGGAAATGATGAAAACATGCATGTCTGATAGTTTGGATAAAATATATGTGAATCTGCGAGAGAATGCTTTTCCCCTCCCGTCTAACCAAATAGCCCCAAAATCACAATGAGATTATTGAAATCCAGTCCCAAGAAATGGACCTTGTGTTTATAGTTACATCACGTTGTATAAACGGAGTGTACTGTACATAGCTGAAATGATCACGCTGACTGTTGTCCCAGCTTTTAACTCTCGAGGTATACAAGGTACTAATGATGATCAACTTTTGTATTCCTCAGTTTGGTAAATACTTTGAAAATGTTTGAAATTTTACAGTAAATGTAGTTATGTACTGTATGTTCTTCTTTTTTGCTTAAATGCCACATACTTGTGTTTTAATCGAATTGGATCATATTTTTCTACTAAAGTATATATGTATGACTAAATCTGATAACTGTTTATTTGAAATCGCACGACTGAAGAGTGCAGTGTAAATAGACTTAAGGTGTAACAGGGCAACTGGTAATCTAAATATCTATAGATCTGAATCCCATTGGGGACATTCCTTTGATTAATTGCATTTTTTTTAGATAGAGAACCATCAAGGCTGTAATATGTTCTCAGTTCCTTTCAACTGTACTTCATTTATCTGTTAAATTAAGCTCTTATGATTTGAACTGACAGCACACACGGCCTGCGCAGGGCTGTAGTGGCTCCCAACTTTAGGTAGCTGATTAAACCCTGACCTCCATGAACTCTGCAATACAACGAAAAGTTCATTCATCACACGAAGCTACAGCTTGGCACTGATCATACAATACTGATCTATTTTTTTATACTCTTCTCTCAGGTTGCACGTCAGAAAACAAGTAGGGTAATATATGCACAGATATTCTTTGTTACGATCAGATACGCTCCACAGTTGCCTCCTCATGATGAAAAAAACAAAACAAACCTGTATATTTTTTGACACATCTCTGTTGGTTAATGGAGAAACTGAATGCACTCATGATTTGCCATCACATCACATGCTATTACAGTAAAGATGACGCAGTAATGAAAATGCAGTATATATTGTTTTATAAACCTGATTTTTTTTGTGTGTCATGCTTTTCGTCTTGACTTTTTCTCTCCTCACTCGCTGCTACGTTGTACTAACTCACCAAACATTTCTTATGCCATGAGTAGATTACTGACCTTCAAGCTGCCTCTACTTACTTATGACATCTGGTCACAGAATGTCAGAACCACACGCGGACTTCATTCAATGCAGCTCAGTTTTTCACCTTGCAGATTCCTGGGACTCGGAGATCCCAGATATGCTTGGGGATTAACCGCGAACAATGTGTGCCTTAGTGTGTGTGTGTAAATGCCATAAAACACCAGAGATTAAAAGCAAAAGACTTGACTTGAGCACACACTTGTAGAACTGTAAACGCTTAGTGTCTTCAGCTAGATTTAGCTGTTTGCGACGCATTAGGCTCCTGCAGACATGAAATGATGTCACTGTAGAGTTAAGAAAATATCCTATATTAAGTAAAACTGAGTGCTAATTGAAGCTTCATGTACCATTTAGAAAAGTAACAGAAAAGGATTCACTTTCCAAAAAGAAAGACAGACTTTCAAAAGCTGAAATGGTTGAAACTCTAGAGCACGGCCCAAGAGGAGAAGTCATGTAAATTTGTGATGTTGGCTTATCTTTAGGAATGTCTGTTTTGTGTTGAATTGACAAGGGACATTTTAACTTGTATCAGGGAATCTTAGTCTTCCTTTGTTGAACTAGCTCAGGATATAGAAAGGTACTGTTTCTCCTTCTCTATCTGTCTCTCTTGATTCACTCTGGAGTGAGTTTATAGTGCTCTGCCTTACAGCACACAAACACCAACAACGATATGGATTAATATGACCTTTGCTTTCTTATTTTCCAAAACTGACAATAAGTAAATAAATAAAAATGTGACCGAGAGGCAGCAGTCATAGGAATTAGATATTTGATTTTTTTTTCTTCCTGAATTTCTTGGAGTTTGTTTTTGTGGCTATAGTGTCATGCAGAGAGACAACAGAGACTGTCTTTGGATGTGTTGTTAACGTGTACTGTGGCTTGATAACAATACTGTAAATGTTTGATGAATGTATATTTAGTCATTTAAACAATGAAACAAATTGACATTGAATGGATTTCAAAATAAATGATTTTAAAATCCATATTTTGTTTGCCGGAATTTCTATGGACTCTGTTTTATTTTTATAACATTTCTAGAAACATTAATTAAAATGCCAGTTTATCTTTGAACAGTAATTCATATCAGCTGGGACGGACTTAAGTTCACCACCTATCAGCTTATTAATGAACCTTCACATACTGAATTATATTCATTGTGTTTACCTTCTGTATCTGTGATTTTATACTTGACTCTTAAGTCTACATGTGGTAAAATTGGAAGTCATGAATCCACTGCCGTTGACAAAAGGGAAGAGAGCTTATCAGCCTGTAAATAAATTACAATGAGCTGTTATTCCAGTTGTTGATTGGTAAACACTCTTTTCATACAAATGAAAATAGCGAAACAGATCAATATGGTTATATTTGTTCACTATACAAAATACCTTTGTCTCCTCTTTTATTGGGAGCAGCGAAACTCATCCAGGATATGGAGAAATCATGATAAAGTGGACTGACCACAGACATACAGTATGTCATGGATGTTTTGATATAAATAAATGAAGATTAAAATGAAATAAGCTATGATTAGAGCTAAATTATCTTATATATACAATATGTACGCCGCAACATTATGACCACTGACAGGTGGAGTGAATAACATTGATCATATTGGTATGATGTGGCGTTCTGCTGGAAAACCTTGTATTTGGTCATCCGTGTTGATGAGATTTAGACACCCAAGTAAACATTGTCCCACAACAAACACATTCCCTCATGCAAATGGAAATTCCAAATGCCACTGACTTATCCCTGCAGGAAAATGCACCCCACCACATGGAAAAAACATCAAACAATCAGGAACATGTTGAGGAACATGACAATTGCCCAACATGTTGATTTGACCTCCAAACTTCCTACACCCCATTCTGATCAAGCATCAACAGGATGCAGTGGAACAAGTTTGATTGACAGAGGCTCCACCGCACAAGCCAGAGTACCCAAGGATCCAGTGCCAACGTCCTGGTTCCAGACCCCATAGGACACCCTGAGAGGTCCTCTTGTCTATGCCCAATGGTCCAGAGTGTTTTTGACCACATAAGGGGGACCAACACAGTATTAGGCAGGTGGTCATAATGTTGTGCCTGATCGATGTATATAATAGTGGGGGTGGTCTTAGTAGATTGGGGCTTTACATCCGAGTCAGGGCCTCCAGTAAGGATCTCTTGGCTTAGACCTCCAACTTCTACACAAGCCTACCTCGGAGTACAAGCAAGAGTAGCCATGCCCGCCTGAATGTCGCACAAGGTCCACGTCAGATGTTAGGAACCCAGGAGCGTTATGGACTGAGGCCTCCAAACTGGAAGTGTGGCAGCAGCAGATTCCAGGCTCAGGTGAGGTCACTGTTCAGAAGACTGCAATCCTAGGAACAAATAAGATACTGTGCAGACCCCTCAAACTCCCCGATCTCCGGTAGAGGACAGGAGCGTAAAGGAAAACCTTTACCCCAGCCACCCAGATATTGACCTAAGGACCCTCTAAAACACAAACCTCAGTGTCAGGTATTTTAGTAGGATTCACATTAAGACCTTGGGTCTTTAGGGGTCCTTATATTCAATATGTGTGTGTGATCTGGGGAAATTACATGTAATACACATATGTTAAGGGATATGTACAACAAAATTGCAATTTTAGTTGAAAGTGCCAGGTTTGGCATTATTACATAAATGAAGGCCATGTCTCATATAAAGGACCTGAAGCTCTAATTGGTTTTAATACCTTTATTTAAGTTAACACAAGGTCCAAATTTCATCATAAATCTTCTTTAATTTTTTTGTGCGCTTAAAGGAGAAATATACACAATGCTTATAGAGACCCCCACCCCGCTAGAGGGCGCTCTACTCCCGCTAAACTACCCGAACTTCTCCTCTCCTCCTCCGTGTTCTTGTCACATTGTCCAACATGGCTGCGTCCATAGTGAGGAGCTGCTGCTATGTACCGCTGCATGGCTCCTCTAGTCTCTCTAGACGAACATTTAATTTCCTCACACTGAAGTCTAAACTCCACTGTTCTTCTCCTGCTCTCAGCGGGCTGCTCTTCTCTCTGAATAAACGCGGGATTCTGAAGGAGTCCTTCCCAGAAGGCGCAGCGCAGGACCGGCTCCCCCGGCTGCTCCAGTCCGGTGCTCAGACCGTGTACTGCGGCTTTGACCCCACGGCCGACAGCCTCCATGTGGGCAACCTGCTCGCCATCATCGGCCTGCTGCACTTCCGCGGCGCCGGCCACCACGTCTTGGCGGTGCTCGGAGGGGCCACGGCTCAGATCGGAGACCCGAGCGGGAAGACGAGCGAGCGGGAGCGGCTGTCGGCGGACGTCGTGGAGGAGAACACCCGCAGCATCCGGGAGAGCATTCAGAGGATCTTCACCAACCACGAGCTACACTTCCACAACGACTCCAGGCCTCTGGGCAGCGTGTCGGTGCTGAACAACCTGAGCTGGTATAAGAACTGGGGCGTGGTGGGCTTCCTGTCGGAGGCCGGGAGGCACTTCAGGATGGGCACCATGCTCAGCCGACACAGCGTGCAGTCCCGGCTGAGGAGCGCAGACGGTATGAGCCTGACAGAGTTCACCTACCAGGTGTTCCAAGCTTATGACTTCCACCACCTGAACCAAATATACGGCTGCAAGATTCAGCTCGGAGGCACCGACCAGCTGGGCAATTTGATGTCTGGCCATGAATACATTCACAAGTAAATGTCCATCCGAATAGAAGTCAGAGGCAGCAGATGCCTTTTTTCCTTGTGTATAGAGAGAGACTCATTGCAGACTCAAATAGAAAATCAGCAAATTTACTTTACAGTCTTGCTCATGTCATGTTCATACATCCACAAAGCAGACTAAATACCTTGTATGGATTCCTAGGACCTTCTCTTCAGTTCTGCATCCATCTGTGTTACCAATAAGCTTTTTTATTTGCTGGTAATCAGCCCAAGTGCATTATCTCTACCATCCAAAATAGATATACACCAATCAGGCATAGCATTATGACCACCTACCTAATATTGTGTTGGTCCCCCTTATGTGGTCAAAAATGCTCTGAACTATTGGACATGGACAAGAGGACCTTTAGGTTCCTATGGGGTCTGGAACCAGGACATTGGCACTGGATCAAATTTGTTCCACTGCATCCTGTTGATGCTTGACCAGAATGGGCTGTAGGAAATTTGGAGGTCAAATCAACATGTTGGGTTATTGTCATGTTTCTCAACATGTTCCTGTTTGATGTTTTTTCCATGTGGTGGGGTGTATTTTCCTGCGGGGGTAGGCCAGTGACATTTGGGATTTCCATTTGCATGAGGGAGTGTGTTTGTTGTGGGACAATGTTTATTTGGGTGTCTAAGTCTCATCAACACAGATGTTAAAATCCAAGGTTTTCCATCAGAACACTACATAGTACCAATATGATTAATGTTACTCACTTCTCCTGTCAGGGGTCATAATGTTGTGGCTGGTTGGTGTATGTTTCCATGATTCAGCTCAAATTTGATTACCTCCCAACCCCATAAGAAAGTCTATCAGTTTAAGATGTCTTTGATCGCTGGTAAATGTAGACACAGCAGAAATTGTGATTTTAAATATTGTGTGAGATGTTAAGAGATGTTAAGAGACATTCTTCAATTCACTAATAATTTAATTTTACCAGATGATCTCCTCAAACAAATATGTAGTTGTAAGATTCTGCTTGGAGACGTTGACCTGCTTTAAAAATGTGATGTTGGTTCATTCAAAGTAGATGTCCATCATACTTCAAAATACCGGCACTGCTCTTCTATGTGGAGATACAGCTCTGTACCAGCCTCCACTGAAAAAATTGATCATTTATCAACTCAGTGATCCAATGCACACTTACATCAGGAAACAGCCAATGATTGAATCCAGCTTTCTTCTTAACCTCATCTTTTTTTAATTGTTTCACACTTTTCCTTTCTGCATTTACTGTGCAGTTGTGTATGTGTGCTTTTAACAATAAGTTAACCTCTTTAAAAGCTTTACACTCAACTGTATTATTTGTGAACAGATGCCAAATAAGGCTAACAAGAAAAAAAACTTCAGAATGTAACTTCAATTTTAGGAAAATCTCTGGACTCACGTTGTAAACGTTACTCTGGGTATCAAAAATGAGTCGATCTTTGTAATTTTACTTCCTATGTATGTATCACTCTATTAGGTTTTATATTGATATTTCACAATGAAGTAAGTCTTACCAGTTTTGTAACACTGAAACCCTGATGTCTCTCCAGAGTGACTGGTGAGGAGGTGTATGGCCTGACCATCCCGTTGGTGACCAGCTCTGTGGGGGACAAGCTAGGGAAAACAGCAGGCAACGCGGTGTGGCTCAACAGAGACAAGACTTCACCTTTTGAACTCTACCAGTTTTTTCTGAGGCAGCCTGATGCCAGTGTGGAGGGGTACGTAGAGGTGGAGGCTCATAGTCGCTGTCGGTTGTAAAGCGAACTTAAGGGTGTGATCTGAAAACATCTCATTGCAGACTCATCTTCTCTCTGACTGGTTAGGTAGGATCTTGTAAATATTCTCTAGGAAGCTGAAGTGTATTGTGTGTACATTTCACAGGTACCTGAAGTTGTTCACCTTTCTGCCTCTGGCGGAGGTGGAGAGGCTGATGGAGCAGCAGAGAGAAGATCCAAGTAAACGCCTTGCACATAAACGACTGGCTGCAGAGGTGACGAAGCTGGTGCATGGAAAGGAGGGCCTTGAGAGTGCTAAGAGGTCAGAATGGGCTCTGTTTTATTTTATTCATTTCTATACGGTATCATTTGCGTAATTATTTCTTACAGTTTCATACATGTTTGTATTATTCAGCCAGAATTTGTTCAGCTGTAGAATAAAACAGTGTGTTTTTGCAAGTAAAAGTACATAAACTGCACGTTTATGTCATCAGTTACTGTCAGAAAGTCAACAGTCAATTCTAATCGCTATATGGTGAAGTATTCATACAGCACAGTGAGTGTAGAGGTTCAGTGTGTAGTAGTAACACCTCACCATGTAGCTGCCCATAACTTGGGTCTTCCCAGTGAAAGGAAAGCATGTGCAGAGCAGTAATGTCATTTTAATTTCATCATTGCAGATGTACCAACGCACTGTACCACAGCAGTGTGCAGGCCTTGGAGGAAATGAGTGATGAAGAACTGCAGGAACTCTTCAGGGAGGCTCCCTTCCACGAGCTGCTGTTGGAACCAGGCACCACAGTGATAGACGCCTGCCGCAAGGTCAACGCCATCCCTGAAGGTCCCAGAGGGTTAGTCCTCCTTTTTCCAAATCTAGTTCCAGAGTGGTTGCTACTGATCGTTAATCTAAGTATTTTATATTTAAAAAAACGGCATCAAACATCTTAACCTGCAAATTAGTAAAGGAAAGTTAAAAGATCAGTCCACTCAAATTCATCACATACCTCTCGTTCTACCAAGCTATGCAGTTACTTGTCATAGTATATTTACATGGTCAAGAGAAGATATGTGCAAAAAATGCTGCCGGCATGCTTTTAAAGACAAATATTGCAGTTGAATTTTTAAGTGCTGTTTTTCTTTGTGAATGACTGTGTTAAGTTGACAGCACTTATAACATGTCATAAAGTAGTCAGAAAAAATATTCCATCACGCATTTCAAGAGCTGATGACATTTTCAAATTCCTTGTTTGTCCAAACAACAGTCCAAAAGCAATTCAGTTTACAGTGACAGAAAACCTAGACAAAGATTAAAGCCTCACAACAAGTTAATGTTTGGTAATATGAGTAATAGTTGCAACAACAGTTAATGAGTAAAATGAGTCAACTAATAATTTTAGTCCTGTATTCTTGAATGTTACACTAATGCTCTTGGTGGTACTTTAAGGAGGCAGCAGGACAGTCTGTACACTGAATATGTTCAATCTAATCATTATCCACTTGCTAGTGTGAGCACACTTATACCTGGGAGATACAGCGTATGATCTGTTAGATGTGCCGCATAGTCCAGATTTGATTTAGAATGCCAAAAGGGCAAAGATGGATCTCAATGTTACATAAAGGCAGCAATACAGAGACATTTCCTCACTACCTCAGATGGGTTATTTAGGTAAACCCCTGCCTAACGGATGGTGTAATTTTTTGTGTGCAGGTATCGGATGGTTTCAGACGGAGCGATATGGATCAATCACAAGCGGGCAGACAAACCGGAGCAAGTACTGATCCCCAAACTCCACATCCTGTCAAATGGACTCACTCTGCTCAGAGTGGGGAAAAAGAACTTCTACATCATCAAATGGCTCAGCCTCTGAGATCGAGCAAGTGGCCACTATACTGTAATGGACTGACTGGGAAGGTAGGAGACCACGCCTCAGCAGGGTCAGTGAGGAGACTTTGAAGGACTGGTGGGGTTTTACTGTTGCATAAACCCCTAATGATTTCCTGTGGTTGTTGTATAAATATTTACATGTACAGATGTGATGTTTATCTAAAGCTATGGTATTAAAAAGCATTTGGTATAAAGATTGTTTCCTGCTTGCTTTGTGCAGCCATGGAGGTTTTGCAAAGTGAACACTAGGGGGCATCATTGTCCCAGTGTTCACGGTGGTCTGCATTCAGCCACAGCTGCACCCATAGCCTGCTGTGACCCCTTAAGTAAATAATTGCTCACAGTAAAATTAAATTGCATCATTTCTCGCAAACAGGTTATGGTTCTATTTTAAGCTAATCACGTTCCTTTTAATTTGATGAGCACATGAGGCCAACATCTGACTTATTGTGGCTGTTTTTTTCTTTGCTGGAGGAAAGTGTAAAGTACACCATGAAGAAAAGAATGGGGTTTTTAATAACTTCGAAAACCTGCTTGGATATTACCTTTAGATAACATAAAAAAGATCTGTGTATTATTTTAATAGTTTTTGAGGACTGGCGTGGGATTTTTTGCAAATGTGCAAAGTTTTCCCTGTGGTGTAAATAACAGTTTCTAACTTTCGGCATGCCGGATCTTTGTCATTCTTTTTTTCTTTTAAGCTTTTTTTTTTGCAGACTTCTGACGTGCGTGTGGCTCTCTGGCCCCAGTACATCTGTTCCCTCTTTCTGTCCCCGGGGTCTGGTGGCAGATGAGGACAGGGTCTGCTGTGTGCTGACCTTGACCTTTCCTACTCGGCTCCAGATAATTGGTGGAAATACCAAGTCGTAAAGATACACATTTGCCCAATTGGCAGAGTTTGTTACTTTCTTTTTTCGGCAATCATTGGAGATTTTCGATTTGGTGGTGGGTGGGGGGGCTATACCTACTTTTGCAGAGGGCCCACACCTTGAAGCTTTAGCCTAAGTATTTACAGAAATGTCATGTCTTAAGGTGGAATGTTTACAAGCTGTTTTCAACACACTGTCAAAAAATCCCTCTACAACATATTTTTTAAACCTTATTGGCAGCTTTTTGGTTTAATATTTTTATATAAATATTCAGTCTGGCAATTGTAAATATACTGAATTATATATGATTTATGGTACATTAAAAAATGGCCTGAAGATAGTCATATGAGTTGAAAACAATGCATTGTCATGTCTCAAACTCCCCCCTGAAGTTTAGTCTTATTTTTGCTTATGGGAAGTAGTTTAAAAAAAATAGAATCATACTTGCCTTTGAGGTAATATTTGGAATTGTTTGCAGCTTTTGTTTCTGGCAAAAAAGTACTTTATTTTCCTGTTTGATCACTGAAAAGTAAACTTATGAAAATGGGCTTTCTTTATCTTTTTACATGGATTTGTTTTTCAGTCATTATGCTACTTACAGATAAGACATAACTTTTATTTACATGTGTATAATCTTAAAAAGTAAAATCAGGGAAACCAAAACTCACCACTGTATTGATCGCCTTCAGCAGTCTTAAGTTGCATGAAAATCGTAACACAGACGTGCTGGAGACGTGCTCCAACTAGCTGGTCCACCTTAAAAGTGGGCGGGCTCAAGCGTTCCGACCAATCAGCAGCCGTCTTGGCATTTAAATAGCTCTGTGTGTCAATCATGTTTTCCTCCCCCCCAGTCAACCTCCCCTCTCAATCCCAACTACATCTCTCAATCGCCATATTGGGTCTGAGAAGGTTTGTCTGCAGTTTCTCTCACTACGGGACAAAATTGACAGAGCGGCTTCACATCCTGTGCACTTTGTTTTGATGACCGGCGGAGACCACCTTCGGCTTCACGACACCTCGGCCGTTACCGTCTCCGGCTCGACGTCTGCATGGCATAAGTCGCTTTACGCTTGTTTTGGATCTTTTCTCCGCGACGAGGAGATACCCGTTGTTTTTGAGCGCAGTGTTTTTCTCGTGAAAACTGGACGCTCCCGGCTCTGTGAAAAATCGCGTCTGTCTCGGGTGGAAAATGTCAGATGTTCGACTTTCAAACGGGAGCCCGACGCTGGAGCGGACGGAGCCCCGGGTGTCGGAACACCCGAAGCCGTCAGCCTGCAGGAGCCTCTTCGGCTCGGTGGACCACGAAGAGTTAAAGAGGGATTTAAAGGGACATTTGCGGGAGCTGGAAGAGGCTGCCTCCGCCAAGTGGGGCTTCGACTTCGCCAATCACACGCCGCTGGCCAACGGCAGGCTCGAGTGGGAACAAGTGGATTGCAGAGACGTCCCGGATTTCTACAACCGGCAGCCGCGGAGGGAGAAAGGCGTCTGCTCCGCTGGGAATAACAATGTGGATCTAAACGGGAATCATAACTGTGTTGTGGTGGCTCCGAGCGAAGACACGGACAGATCTGACGGGCCGATGGAGTGCACGGAGCAGTGCACCGGGATGAGGAAAAGACCTGCATGTCACGGTACTAGATTTACCACAAAATCACCTGTTTCCACCCGAACGTGTTTAGCCGTCAGACCGGGGCATCAGTGGTGCTGCTGAAGTGCACGGAAAATAATTTTTAATAAGCTCTAAAAAAAAATAAAAATAAAAAAAGAGGGAAAACAGCATCTTAAAGAGTGGAGGGAACGATTATCTAGACTTTTATTTTTATTACAGTGTTTTTTTTATATATTTTTTTTTATTGACGACACTCTTTGCTTTTGCAGACCCCTCGGCCCAAAATAAGAGGTCACACACCAGCTCAGAGGAGGTTAGCTGTCCGAGCCGGAGCCACTCTGCAGAACACACACCCAGAAAGACCAGTCCCAAGAGGCCAACGTGAGGACGAGAGACGGTAAGAAACGGGACTTGGTGCAACTTTTTTTTTTTTCTTATGAAAGATTAGATTTCTACATCGGCTTCTTAGTAGCTTCACTTCAGAAAACACAGACTACTCCCTTTCCCAGCTGTTGTCTTCCTCGGTAGGAGGAAACTTAACAAAATCTATACTTTGCATTTATTTCTGTCATGTTTAAACTGTCTGATTGTAGTTGGAGCTCGGTGACAGCACCTTCCCGTTCAGATTAAACGATTTTCACTGTCAGGATGCTGCTTTCACTGTACGTGCCCTTCAAAGGTGCTGTCATTCATTTATTAGGAATAAGAGGAGTCAGAGTGGGGAAAGTTCACTACAGCTTTCAGTTGGTTTTTTTTTTGCGCTCAAATCTCCGATGATCGATACAGCGGGGGGAGGGGGGTGGAAAACCCGCAGAAAAAAAATGTGGCTGCGCATTTTTTTTTTTTTTTTGTACTTTTTTTTTTTTTTTTACTACAGGCTGCCACGGCGAGCTGCACTGTAAACAACAAGTGCTGAACAACAGTGTAGTAGTAACACGTCAGCAGCCACTGCCCTCAGCACGGAGCAGAGCAGGGACGGGAAGGGGCTGGTCTCTCTGTGTGAGTGTGTGTGTGTGTGTGTGCGAGTGCTGCACACACACACACACTAATGTTACAACACACACATCTGTCCCTGCAGAGTGTGTGCAGAGGAGCCGTGCAAGCTCTGAAATCAAGTGTGCTTGTTGGCCACGGGGAAGGGGAAGGGGGTGGGGGTGGTGCGGGGGGAGCAGGCATGAAATCTGCATTGTCGTGGCAGGTTGTGAACTGTCAAAGCTGCAGAGGAGAATAAACCAAATCATCTCTTTTATTCTGCTTTTTTCCCCCAATTAGTTGAAGACGATTTTTTTAGTAGTGGTTAACAGTTTTAGTGCACTGAAGTTTGCCCAACAGATGGCGTTTTTTGATGAGGGAAAAAAAAACAGTTACTGGTTGTCTGCAAAACATCTTGTTCTCATCATTGCTTCTTTTTTGTTGTTGTTTTTGCCTGTTAATTTTTTAACGAAATTGTTGTGGGTGTGAAATTCAAGATGGTGAAAGTGCACCATCTGCTATTTTTGCACCCATTTATTTTGTGCAGAGTCATATGGGTGACTCTTGCATCTGTGCTGAGTTATTTGTGTAGCTCGAGAACAAAAAGGACCAGTTGCAGTGTATCCCCCCCCCCCGTCTCCCTCTACGTTTCTGCTTGTCTTTTTCTTCAGAAGACAACGTCACAAATGAAACTGTGCCCCAAAATTCAGCCCACTTTCAATTATTAAAGATGTAGTTGCACAATGCTTTGTCAGATTTGGAGTTAACCATGCATTCTCATGTATTTTTCTTTCTTTCATCTGATTTTTTGTTTGTCCCACAGAGCTGAAGATGCATCTCCCCCCACCCTCCCTTTTAACGTGGGAAACCTCAGTGTTGGCCGATTTTTTTTTTCTTTTTCTTTTTTTTTTGGAAGAGGATCTACGCAGCATCGGAAACATATCAACTCTCCTGAAGACGGGGGAGGACGCTGTTGAAGCACTGAATAGAAACACTAAAATTGTGGCACTCAATTAAAAGTTACTGCCTCTAAAAGCAGTCAATGTAGCAGTGTGCAATTAGGTTTGATTTCCTTTTTTGCTCCTTTTTTTACTACCTGTGTGTAAATAAATATATAAATATATATATATATATATATCTATATATATATAATATTTCTCTCCATATGTAGCACATAAGAAAACATTATGATTTAAAAACAAATCCTTTATGTAAAAAGGTGTGAATTTTGATTTGACTTGAAGAATTGCAGTGTAGTTTGATACATGTTTCCAAAATGCTGTTCTGTCTGTTTATTTTTTTTTTCGAAAGGCAGTGTGATATCATCACAGACCCTAATTGCTACATTTAAAACAAAATCATGGCTTCTTACAGTTTCTTAACAGTGTGTCTTCACTCCGTCATCTTCCCAACTCAGCAGTGAAGAACGGTACAAATGTAGCTTTTCTGTTGTATTTAAAGTTTTTGTTCCTTCCTCTGGTCATTGCAGTGTCACCAAGTGCGAGTTCTCCTACGAGATCTAGTTCCACAAGAAATCAATACGGGAAGAAATGTTCTATCTCTGTGAGGACTTTCTTTAAAAATCAGCCGATATTTATTGAGTGTAATTGAGGTGCTTTTAGCATCAGTTGAATCCTGGAATATAATCTTTTTTTCTGTTTCTCTCTCTTTCTCTCAAGTTCTCCTGTACACCTCAGCCACATTGTAATGGTGTGTTTGATTTTCCCCTGGAGTTGTGAGGTACTCAGATATTGAAGGACAAAGACCATACAAACTGCACAGGTTGTGTTCTCCTTGACTGTATTTGTTTCATGAGCCTTAATGCTCTTCAGAGAGGAGGCTTTCTGAGAAGGGTTGAATGTCCTACAATACCAAATACATGGTTGCTTCAATATGGTTGCCAGCACTGCCTGTGCTCCTTAATTGACTTCACATCGTGTTACTTTGTGATATCCTAGACGTTTGTACTTTTTTTTCATCAATGTTGTTAGCCTGCTGAGGATGCAACTGTGAGCATCTAAAAGCTTCCCTTTATTTGCCTAAAGTGTGGTTTATATTCAAAGAGCCCAGGGCGGACCTGGATGGAGACAGAAAACAGCTCGTCTCAGAAATGCAGTCACCATGCCTGTGTATTTGTGTAAATCTTTGCAATGTACATAATTTTGTAAAAACACTGAGAAATTATACTAACTTATTTATGTCAAGCTTTTTTTTATGTAGAATAAAAAATGGGTTTTTTGATTACGGTTATCCAAAGTGGCATTTACTTTATTATAATTGTTTTATTTTGTAAAGGCATATTTTTGGTAGTTTTTTTTTCTTATCAATAAGGTTGCAAACTGAGCCTGATAAAATATTTGATGTGCATTTTGTAATGTGTGGTTATAAAATGTGTTGCAATCAATTAAAAGAGAAAATTAAATCTATCTTGACTTGTGGTTGCTCTTTACACTTGGTGTAAATTCACAACACACACACTCGGGTTCTATGTTAAAACTGAACGAGTGCTTTGGTCACCCTGAATATGATGTTCTGTAATTATTAAAGTCCAAAACACACTTGGTAGTGCAAAGTGTTTGCAGCAGCTGTGCGTATGGAGACACAGCCGGTACAACACGGTGACACTCCCAATATGAATCCAGCAGCTTTTTCAGCAGGCTGATGATTGACACTCTGGTCATCCAATCAAAAAGAGAGTGGGGAAAGCAGACCACTTGTTGCAGCCAGTAACATTCAGTAACTTATCATGGGAATGGCTTTCATGGAAAAAATGCATAAGCTTAGAGCTCAGAAAACGATCCTGAACTGTAAGGTTAAATACTGCAACCTACGTGTATTTTTACTATTATTTTACCGGCCTGACTAGCATTTCTATTTCTGTGAGTGTGAGTGTGTGTGTGTGTGTTTTTGGGCAGAGGAGTGTGTGAGAGAAAGAGCAGGAGAGACTGTATTTTCACTTCTGTGTCCTGTGTGTGTGTTTTAAATTTATCTAAAAATTTGTTTCTGCCACTAGTAAATTTTTTGCAATTTTTAAAGTAATTTTTAAAGAAAGTGTACAATGTTGTGTTCTTAGTGGTGAAACTGCAAGATATGTAGGAAGTGTATTTTTGTACAAATTTAATTATATAATACCTATTCATAATTTGAATAAATATATATTATAATGTAATGTTTAAATGCATGATAAATAAATGTGTGTAATTATTGATTTTGTTCTAATATTCAGTGATGAGGTTGGAGGTGAAGTTAGTTAAAAATATAGTGTTAAAAGATTAAAGATTTGGGTTGGGTTCAGTGAGATTATGCAAAATTATAATAATTAAATAACGTACAGTAATTGCTTCAGGACATAAAACAAGTGAAGCTGGATAATAATGATAAATAATTATATAATTAAAACAAGCATTGCCATAGGAGTGCTAGTAGCCACGACAAACCAGCTAAGATGAACACTTCTGTAAAGACACCCATCCCCAGTGTTTTATTGATTGAATAAAAACATCACATTTGTGATTTGAGAATTAGAAGGAAAAATGACCTCTGGGTAAATGCAGTTGCAGAACCTTGCTGACAGTTCTCTGAACCAGAAAAAAAATGTAACTGATAAAGTCATGACCGGGTGGTTAATTTACTATTTAAAAGCAAATCACAGTTCAGGGTATAATGGAGCCTGCAGAATATTGGTGTAATTTTTATTTCCTTTTACATCCAGCTTTTATGTCATTTTTTGTGATGCTTGTGAACAGTAGAGACTTAATCCATGTCAAGCTGTCAAGTTGACCTGTGGTAACTTTACTGCACGAGTCTCAGTCACCGTCACGGTGCATCTTCTGCTGTAAAACCCAAATTAATGCTTTCACTGCGCAGAATTTCCCTGCTTCCTCCTTGTGCCACCAACACAGGAAGACACCTGCAGCAGCGTTTTTTTTAGAGCTGGATGGGTGGGGGTGGTTTATATATATATGTGTGTGTGTGTGTGTGTGTGTGTCAGGAGTGGGGGTGGGTCCAGTCCTGAAGTGTGCAGGTGGGTAACCTCAGCTGAGTCGTCCACCCCCACTCTGAGCCCGGTCCATTGTCCTAGTGTGTGGGCTTTTGTGTGGAGGGCCATTGTGAGGGGCCGGGGCTGGCCACTGTTGTGTCTGGGGCTTCTCTGCTCAGACAAAGGGCCCGTCTACGAGCCTCCACCCTGCCCAAACAGCAGACTGACTGACTGACTGACTGACTGACTGACTAACTGACTAAATGGCTGACTGGGTATCTGTTTGGTTGACTGAGTGATTGACTTGAGCAGAAGAGGAAGAAATGAGAGTTTCAGTCAGTCTGCAGTACCCAGTGTACACTAGTGTCACACACTTTGCATCAGGAGCCTTTAATGCTCAAGCAAATTGTTTGTCGTAATCATAAAAATTAATATGCAGCTTTGCTTTTAAATGTACACCCTCTGCTGTTAAAACCCATTGTAATACACGAAGATTTCACATCTCTAACCCTTAATTGCAGTGGCATCTTAAATAAAATTTCACATCACAAATGGAAATATAAAGAAAATATATTTTTAATGCAGTAGTTGCGGCAAAGCTAACTGATGTTTGACAGGTGAGTTTAGATTATTTCAGAATTAGCATTTTCAACTATTATGTAAGAGCATTAATAACTTAAATGTTGTCAGATGCCCTCAAGTTGCGTCAGTTGATCATTTTAAATGGAAAACAAATTGAAAAGACCACCAGCAACTAAAATAGCTAAAAGTGACAGCAGATGCAAAGTTATGTCATCACTTATGCATGCCAGTCTTTTCTGACATCGTTTGTAAAAGATATTGCATTATATTTCTAATATTCTGACGACGATTACAATTTGAAGGGGTGATGCGCTTCTTTGAACATAGTATTTCTAATAGAATTATGACAGCTACAGTGATTTTTTATTATAGTTATAAATGCTGTAAGGAACTAAACTGATTAGCAAAGTGCTGCAGGTTGCACAAAGGACTGAGAAAAAATATTAAAAAATATGAAAACTTAAAATATGACAACAAAGCAAAACTTACAGTAATTTTTTTTTGGGGGGGGGGCGATGTATAATAATTGCATCTATAATTGCTGATGCTGGTGTGTGTGTGTGTGTGAGAGAGAGAGAGAGAGAGAGAGAGAGAGACTGAGTAACAGCTCTGCATGGCTGCAAAGGACAGTTCCATGTCATAGGTACAGCATTTAAATAAACAATGTTTTCTGTCTATACACTCAGAACATTTACACCAGTGAGTTGAGTCAACAACCTGTTATTACACAAGTGTAACAGGGTATTTTCGTATTTCTTCAGGCAATGGAAAGCACAGTTTCACCCCACTGAAGTAATAATTACACACAGTTACAAAAAGTTATGTTGTTTGTGAAAGTCTGACAAATGCCTTTATGAATGATATATTTTTATATATTCTAGAGCTCCTTGAGTGACCTTGTGTGCAACACAATAATGCTTCATCACTCGATGCTTATTCTCTTGAAGCGGCTCCTCAGAGTAATTGCTGAACAACTCTTTTACACAATAGTTTCACAATGCAAAGCATGTCTCCTTAAACTAAACTGTTTATCTGCAAAGTACGTCGAAAGCAAGCCCAGATAACAGGGACACTTAGTCAGGAGGTCATTCATAAGACGACACTGTGGCCACTATGATGCAACACAGTGTCTCCTTGCATAAGAAACACCTTTTCTGTTAGAGCAGGAATGTCCCTGAAAGCATTCCTGTAACACTCCATCACAGCCACCCAAACAAAACCACAGTGAACTCAAGGAAATTCCAGTAAGCCAGTCAATCAAAGATGTGGAAGGCATCACGGGCCTATTCCTCTCTGCGACATCTTGCATGTGCCAAGAATTCACACTTCCTTGCTATATCAACAGAAACAGGTTATCTTTTCCTGTTAACCACCCCAGCACTTAATATAAAGCCACAAGTTCCTCCCCATGTTTCCTGCCCCAGCCACAACCCACGTCATCAAGCTATTCCCCTGGCACCTTCGGCTGTGAATGAGGGGAAAGCAAGTGCCCACAAACAAACATCTAACATCCCTTTCTGCATGTCTTTTACCCTCATGTTTCTTTGTTTCTTCGCTGCACCTCTTAACAGACTGTGAGCAGGCCAAACTGCATCCGAATTACTGTATTTTTTTTTTCCATTTCTCTGAGCGGTTGTTTTAGCTTGCCTGGAATGCCCCGAGTGGGTGGGGTTTGGATGTCTTTTTTGGACAGCTCAATTGGATTCAGCGAGCCAGGCAGGCTGTATCAATACAGGAAAAGTATTTCATTGAACAGCAGTTGCACTGACATCACTTTGGTTCCTCAAACGCTCCGGTGTGACGTGCAGAGTGTGTGAGACAGAGAGTCGGTGGGTGAGTGACAGGCAGGGAGGAGAGGTTAGGAGGTTAGAGATGCTGCAGAGCATTGAATGACAGATGTGCAGATGTGCATCTGTGAGGGAGAGTGAGGCGGGGGAGTGGGGGTAATGCTCATTAAAGCAGCACACCTGCAGCCTATCAAAGAGCCTTTATCTTTTATCAATCCAAATCTGCTGAAGCACGCAGCGAGAGACGTGCAGAACAAGCAGGCTACACTGCACGATCACTCAGACTCATTCTTTCTTTATCTCTCTCCCTCTCCTTCTCCTGACCAGTGGATGGTACCTGGCCCAGTAATCCCGTCAGGAATGCCCAAAGATGCGCTTAGATGCATTTGGCTGAGAAACAGAGGCCGAGCTTCCAGCTGAAACATCTGTGCAGAGCAGAGAGACAGATTCTTTTTAAAATCTTGGCGAGGACTTTCCTTGTTGTTAATTTTGCTTGATGTCCTCTTTTATTAAATGTAATAACTCTGCAAATAATCATGGTTAGCCATCAGAAGTGAGTTGCACTGCATTACGTAGTTCTAATGCAAAAGCTGCCAAACTATCTCTGATCCCATTTAAACAGAATCATTTGAACTTTTTCTAAACTGAAACAAATACACCTCGGAAAAACTGATTTTAAATGGAACGATCTTCACAATCTCTCAAATTGAAATCTCTCAATTGTGGTTTTTGAAATGCAGTCTTTCAGATTCCACATTATGTACGTTCTTTTGTGCACAAAAAGAAAACTCTTAAAAAGTCTTAAGCCTATTAAGTTAAATGAATAATTAACAGAGTAATAAATCATAAATGATATAGTTGCAACTAAAGACATTTTTAAATGATAAAATAAGATGCTGAGAGGTATTCCATTTACAATAACATAAAAGTGTCATTGCCTTTTTTAAAGATGGAAACAGGAAATGTTTCAATTTTTACATAATGGAAAAATGAATAGAGTTTTTTAAAAAATGTGTTTTATCATTTTAAATTTATTTGATTAATTGGTCAGTCATTTCACCTTTAAAATAAATAAATAACTACATAAGCAGACTAATAATAACCTGTGAAAGTTCAGCTCCTACGTGTGTGTGTGTGTGTGTGTGTGTGTAACTGCAGTGATATATAGCAGTTCGCTGTTTGTAGTGGTGGAGACTCACTCGATGTCAAATTGTATGTATGAGAGTGTGTTGGAGTGTTTACACCTTCATATCCCCACGAATCAATTTTAACTGATGTTGTTTAACCAAATGTAACTTTCCTCTAAATAATTTGTAACAGGGTCATCCGTGTACAACAACTTGATGTGTGCACATTAGCTGCGGGTAAACTAGCAGAAGAGCTTTTCCGCACAGCAGATGATGACAGCATGGGTGTGTTAGGATGTGAGGTGAATTTGATGTGACGCAAAATATTTCCATATGATGCAACTTTCTGTAACATTTGCAGAAGTATATGTGGCAATAATTCCAGTCAGTCAAAATACATCTTACAACACTGACCACAGTATACATCAAATTACATCTCATCCACCGAGCAGGACTGCCATAATGTCTAAACCAATGACAAGGGAACACTGTTGGTTAAAATGACACAGAATGGAAAATTGTCTTCAGCGTTCTTTTGGATCAGAACCAGAAATGCATCAACTTTCCACTTTTCATGAGCAATGAAGCAGCCCACATTTCATGTGGATATACCCAGACATCTTTCTAACTTTCTTTTTGGCCTTTTTTTTTTGTCCTGCTTCTGCTGCCCTCATCAGGAGGCTCGTGGGGCCTCTGCACTGCACGGTCCTCAGTTCTGGTGTTGAAAAGATTCCTGCCATAAGAATGAGTGAACATGTTCTCCAACACAGGGCTTGATGAGAAAAGCAGACTCTTCACCATATGAAACCTACCTCTGCTTTTGGACAGCCGTGGATGTGGTCCATTGGCTTCCCAAAATTCAATTTTTCACTCTGTTTTCAATTTTCACTCGCTGCAGATTGCGGTGTGGCTGTTTGAGGGGTTTTCAGCTACCTCGCTGTGCAAATCTAACAGGGGAGGCAGGTATGTAATACATATTTATATACTAACTTGCTTTACATACATACAGACAATTACTCTCCTGGTTCAGTCAATTAAAAAAAAACCTGCTGTAATGACAGAAGAGACAGACACTGGATCTGACAGTGTTTGAGGTTTAGATGTCTGTGTCCGCTGTATCGTCATTCCTGCAAACTCATCCTTTCATACGTGATTTCTGAGAATGTGTATTGTGTGCAACAAGAAGTGTGTAATAGTGAAACCATATTACACAGAACTGCATGACAAGTTTTTCAAGTAATCTGTGTGTTCATGGTGTGTTTTCACTTCCCTCTTCTGATTAAAAATACTTCACAAATTCTAAACATAACACAAAAGTTGCGTTCAAAGCTTGTACAGGATATCACTTCTGGGTTGTTTCACAGTAACAGCCCCCCCCCCTTCTGTCTTACAGTAGCTCCGTGGTGCAGCTGTCCACCATGCCTAACATTCTGCCTCGGCTGGCCAAACCCCATCGCACCACTGAAGTCCTTCCAGTTTCTAGCCAGGAATTCTCTCCCTGTCTGGGGGAAAAGTCCCCAATAATATGACCTATATAGGCAGCCCCCCAGCCAGGCTTTCTTTCCCCCTCCTTTCCACACCTCATACCCCCTCCCTCAAAGTGTGCCCGGACCTCTGCTCAAATCTGCAGCAGCCGTAACAACACATTAGCAGCAGTCACACTTACCATGGCCAGCCCTGGGTGGGGTTTCTATGGCTGGCTGGGCCCAGGATGTGAAACTGAGCAGCTCAGACAGATCTCTGGATCTGAACAGGGCCGGTTTGTGCTGTTGTTCTTGGTCGCTGAGCTTTCCTCTGGTCACGGCGAGGGGCGGGGCCTGGTGAGCCACAGACATATGGCTGAGGGAAATCTCGTAAGGCCAAAGGTCACAGGGGGTCGATCTAACCTCTTGACCTCTGCTTGATTTATTATCCCATGGGGTGATGTTGCCCTGCTCGGACCAAACAGAGAAAGGGTCAAAGGGCGTACTGTATCTGTTCCTGTTGTTAAAGACTGCATCGGAAAGGCTTTCTGAGTTGGGGATAAAGGGATGCAGAGGGGCCTGCAAACAGAGCTCAGTTACTGTGGAACCATTTAAGACAAGAAGCTTTACCACTTCTGTATTTCCCAAAAGGAAACCATGGAAACCAAGTCAATACTTAAGTAATGAGAGGGCTTAACAGTGATTTTGACATCTAAGATGGGCTTTTAGGTGCACCATGAAGCTGTGTCTCACCTTGGTAGACATGTGTTCAAACTGCCTACACACCACAATCATAAAAATGACGTGAATTCTTTTTTCATTGGCCAAGAATAATTCTATAACATAAACTGAATGTTATTCTTCCAAGCGACTCCTTCTCAGTTCCTGTATGAGCTGGGATTTTTATTGGTAGCACGTTAATGGGGTCACAGGTGTGTGTGTGTACTAGGAGTTTTATGGTAGCTGGACTTAACCAATCAGAAAAAAACTGCAGCAGTCTATTTCATACCCAAAGACCAAAAATGGGAATGTCAAATATTCTATGGTGAAGAGAGGTGGGGGAGGGCATGGAGCTCCAACAACTGTCCTCTAGGCAACTGCTGGCCTCAGTTATTTAGGGACAACTCCTGACAGAGTGGCTGGCATCAGCTGCTGCTGACATTGTTTTTTGTCACAATCCTGGAAGATACAGCACAAACACACATACACATGCACATGCACACACACCTGTTGACACATATCTGCTTTCATATAGCACTGCTGGGCCTCTACATGCCTGGGCCTCTCTAGACAGGTGGCCTCCAAGCACCCCCATGGTGGGCAGGCACAGCCGCATGGCCTGACAGCTACCACCCACTCACCAGCCAGCTGAGCCTGTTGGGCTGTTTTTGTTGTTATCTTTTAAACAACAGTAAACATGGGGAAGGACACGTGAAAAACACAGGTCATCAAAGATGGGTGCTTTGAGTCATAGGTTGCTTGGTTTAGAGGATGGATAAACCTAACAGTTGTCCAATTTGTGAAGAAATATGTTATTACTAGTACTTGATATTTCTTAAAGCTGCATTTAAATTGAATGTAAATATCCCTAACTCTAACCAGCTGTTACTTTATCGGCTTTCAAAGGACTGAAATTCTCTACAGAGCTCAGGGGATCACAGAGTCAAATGATATTTCTTTGTGGGTTCATCACAACAAATGACCAACAATATTTGATCCATTATTGTTATTATAACATCAATCACTGGTTTAAAGGACCAGCGTGTAGGACTTCGGGGCAACTTGCGATGAGGTTGAAGATTGCAACCAACACTCTTACCCCTCCCTTTTCAAAGATGTGAGAGAACTTTAATCTTGCAAGTCCTTGAAGTCCTTGCAAGATCACGATCATGAGTGAACCCATCTTGGTGGGCTTCAAGCTATGTACTTGTAGTGGATCCACAGTTTGGTCGGACCAATCAGGAGCCTTTGAGGAAGGACCGGCAGCTACAGGTGAGTTTCAACGTTCATCCAACCACCTGCCAGATATTTTTTTTTTGAAAGTGCTCGCTCGTTTGCAAACAGCTTCCAAGAATGACTTCTTAGATGGTTGGCTGTGTGTAAGAAACCCATCTGGTTAGGAGCGCCAACAGTGGCTCCCTCTCAAGAGTCAGTGTTTGGTTTGTCCCTCCTGGCTTGCTGTAGAAACATAGTGGTGCAACATAGTAGGTGGACCTGCTTCCTACTGTATGTGGTTATGAAGGGCTCATTCTAAGCTAATGAAAACAGCAATTTGTAGTCACAGTTGATTAAACGCTTAATTATGAATGCTATGTTCCATTTCTGTAGATCTCCATATGTCGTACACACTGGACCAAAACAATAAACCAAACCAGGTTCTGTGCAAAGACAGAGCAGAGTTGAGGTGCACGACTGGCTCACCAGGTGGGGAAACCATACCAAAGCTTGAGTGAAGATTGCATGGGATATCATATTAACATAAACCAATAAAAGATCATGGTGTTCTTTGTGCTAATTCAGCCTTTTATCAGGTGATCATTTTAAGAATTTTACATGTAAGACGTCTAGGTACGACAGCATCCGTCTGTTTTGTGTGATTTGCGATGTCTTGGTTGAACCAGCCTACTTTCAGCGGCCTGCTGTACTCCGAGTGTGGCTAAGGTGGCAGGATCAAAGGCGACATGGCCGATCGATAAAGCTCAGAGAGTCTAGCGTTTCATGATCTTTCTTGACTTCTTCCTCCGCACAGGCCGGCCAGATTTCACTGTCCAGCATCTGTGACAGTGTGCCCCTTATATTCTCCTTTTAAATACTTCCTCAGATCCTCTTTTAGGTTGCGCTCCTGTGTACTTCTGAGATCAAACTCCCTTTTGAAGTTGGAGTCTCTCTCTTCTCTCTGTCTAGTCTTGAGATGAAAGAGGAGCACGGGGCGACACAGAGCAGCCCCTGCAGATGGAGCTAGCCATGGGGTCTCTCTTTCTTTCTCTTCTTCCCTCTCTCTCTCTCTCTCTCTCTCTCTCTCTGTCCCCCTGCCAAAATCCCCTTAGCAGTGATAGAAACCAAAGGAAGACAAAAGGCAGCGGAGCACTACGGCCCACAGTCTCTCTGGCTAATTGAAAATGGCTTTGCTCTCTTCTCCAGCTCACTTATGCTCCCGCTGTCCTCCTCCTGACTCTCCTCCTTCCCTCTCTTACTCCCCTGCCTGTCCACCCTTCCCCCAGGACGACCCTCCCTCCCTTCCTCTCCCCTCTCTCTCGCTCAGGACCGTGCTGATCTTGGGACATCCCCAGTATTTTTTGGCCTTTGAAGGCAAATATAATTGAGTGGTAACATGAGACGTATTCTCTTTTCCTCCGCATGCCTCGCTCAATGGGTTATGGAATACTGAAGTTCAAAGTAGGCGCAGTGAACGTGTTATTTTTTTCTTTCTCTTTCTCCTTTGTGGTGATTGCAGTGTGAAAGGAATTTAGAGGAATGAGGAGCTAAGGAGATTTGATTTGGATGGAAACTCCGGCCGACGGCATATAGTACCTTGACCCAGCTCGACTTGAGATTTGAACGAATTGGCTCCAAAAAACTATAGGACAGGTTTCAGCCTTCAATGAAAGCAAATTATGGAATGGATGAGTGGGTAATCAAATTTCTCCAAAGCCAAGTGAAGAGGCCAGAGCGTAATGAAATGGAATTTTATTATTTACAGCAGAGCTACAGTGCAGAGGGTGTGTGTGAATATCATTTACAATCATCTCCATCCATTTGGACAACAGAAGCCTCACCGTGTTTCTCACCGCCCTGACAAACATGCGTGTTCCAGGTTGATCTTGTCACATTGTAATAAATACAGTAAGTACAATAAGGCATTGTTCCTATTTACAACTCTTATAAAACTGTACAGGAGAACAGACAGGCGGATATGTATCGAGGTCTGTCACAAAATTAGAGTGCTTTTAAAATACAACCACTTTATTTAATAGAGGATAAATGATAGCTAATTTTCAACCACTGCAAAAACATGAAAAATATATGCGAGTGCAGAGAAAAAGCCTCTCCTCTTTCCGCTTCCCTTGTTCATCCCTCCTTTGTGTGTGCATCCTTCTTTTTAGGAATGTGCATGCTATAATTACGGGAGGCGTTTCATACAATAGCTACATAGTTGAGTTATTTCTTATTTCCTTCTCCTTACACGCCTCAGCGCCCTCTCAGATAAATACTACGGGTGTGGAAACAAAGTGAGAACGTTACACACTCTCAGTGGTAGCCCGATATTTCCAAGCCTTTCACACAGAATTAGTGCGCCTGCTCCTCAAGGCTCACTGTTTAAATTCTGCACATTTTCCAGTGTTTCTTTTCATTAGTCGCTCACAGCCGGTAATCTCCCTCTTACCAGGAATTCAGCACTTAATTAGCTCAGGAGAGAAAAAATAATCAAAGCTTTAATGGGGCAAATTTATTTCAAATGGAACACAGCAGTCTGAGTGCCCCGACGAGGGTAAGGGAAGATATTAAGCAGAGCCCCGGTGTGGCAGTGTGAGTGGTGGTCCTGCTAAAAGTGTTTGAGATTGATAATGATATGAAAACTCCCAGCGTAAACCTCAAGCAAACACAGGTCCTGTCACGGCAGTTTGGCTATTTTTATTAGCTCCAACCTCGCTGTGAATCAGCACCATGTTAGCCACCCAACTCCAGGCCAGACACATTTCTTTAGTTCCATTTCTTTTACTCCAGCCTTCCGGTCGCTAATGCAGGGCAAAGTCAACAGATAATCTGCCCTTCTCTCCTCATGTTATTCGATCACTATTAACAAACACCCGCTGCAGCCTAAGTACAGTTAGGCTAGATGGATATGTGTCTATGGAAATAACCCTGTTGTGTACTGGGTGGGTGGATGGTGCCAAGATAATCAGAAGGATTTGAGGAATGCCTCTGCCATGGCTGGACTTTGAGTTTTTTTTTTTTTTCAATGTCTTTGGGGAACTTGAGTGCTTTGATTGCATTACGACTTCATTACGGGGTTATTCAGCTTTGGAATAATATTTGGAGTGGAGGAATGCAGCTCAGTGACAGGCCACACATAAATTTACATCATAGAGAAGCGTGATTATGAGGCTAATATAGTGAAATAAATGACTGCAGGCATAGACCGAGGGCTCGCAATACTAGTAGAAGTGAAAGCTACATTGACTTAACGTAAAAGGACCCATACAGGGCCAACATTTGTCCAAAGGAAGAGGTTGGCCAGCCTGTTTTCTACACCATCTATCCAACTCCCAGTGGTTGTTTTGCCCTCATGACTGAAATGAGAGTCAAGTGGACAATTAAAAGTTGTTCTTGCCTCAGGGGTCAAAGGTCAAAAAGAAAATTTAGGATTGCAAAAGTAAAAGAAGGAGGGGTTTTGGAAGACTGAGTCCTCTTATTATTTGTAAGCCGCCCCACACGTAGGAGGCTGTTTATGTGAACTCCTGCTCCTTTAATTGTCCCAGGGTGATGACATCATCACATCCAGTGTGAAGGTCTGTGTGACATCAGGGCCCTTCGTCGATGCTGGCACCCATACGTTTCTGGATGGTCACCCTGCGGATGGAGGGTTTGGACTCCGGCTTGGGTGGGAACTGCTCCTTCAGGATCTGCAGGACTGAGTCCATTTTCTGGTCCATCTTATGGACCTGGAATTAACACAGTGACAAAAGACAAACAGGTTAGGCCAGCTGAATGCCTCTAGGATAAACACTTTAAACGTAAGTATAGTGTAGAGCTGCCTTATGTAACAAACAAAGAATGACTGTGAGTTTGTGCTTTTGTTCGTATCCATCTGCCTCTTTAATATAGTTCTCTTTCCAATGACAGAGTAGTGTGAGATATAATGACATGCTAGTCTGCCAGTCGCTGTCTACCTGCTAAAGCCACTCATTACAAAAGCTGTTGAGCTACATGATCCCTCAGTGGGCAGACAGACACACACACATACAGGCCACTGTTGTTTACATGCTTTCCCAACTGTAAACATAGGTGTGTCACCCAACACAGACATCTCTGACAGGGCGCAGCCGGTCTAACCATAGTGTGAATACAGATACAGAAGTAAACAGACCATAGACTGCCTGGTGACATGCAAATACAACAAGCATATGCATATGTACACACCCAGATGTAGTGATGTACAGCACACACTTTCAGCCACAAAAAAAGAAGGTGCCACGCTGACTCTACAGAGCTTTGGAACTTCAAAGGGATTTTCTACATCTTCACAGCCTTGGCCTTGAATTTACCTCTGCATTTATCTGACTATCTGTCCAGAAGACACACATTCACAAACTGACGTCCTTCAGTGGCTCCAATGGCTTTGTGTAACTGGGAGAAATGATAAAGATGGCGCTTCGTAAATCAAATTAAACAGCAAAGCACATCAAAGACCCATAACATCTCACGCAGCAGGCAGAACAGACAGAATCTGACTCCCGTCTTTACCAGACACTGATAGCAAACAACTCTGGCCCGAGTCCGGCATTTCTGGCAGGGCACAGTTAGACAGTTAACATCAATGGCATTTTCATAGGGTTAAAGGTATGGCCCTTCTCTCCCCGTCTTTTACTGTGTGAGCCTGATGGCCTGGACATTTTTATGGCAGAGCGGGACATTTAGCAGCTATTATTGTTGTTGAAATATGAGCCATAATAGGAAGCATAAATCTCAAATATCAGAGTAGGTCACAGAAGAGAATGAAATCACAGCACGGCACGCCAGCAATCAAGATTTATAGGCAACTGTGCATTGTCAGAGTGTCTGATAAATATCAGAGTCCAGACAAATAAATTAGATTTGCCTGTTTTAGCCATCAAATCTTTATTTCAAGTTTTCAGATGAGTCACGTCTCTAAATGTCTGTGTCTGTGTTTTCAAATAGCGCACACTGCACATGTAGTAAACTGTAGGTCATGTGCAAATCTAAAGACTTGACAATGACATTTATTTTTTTTCTTTAAGTGCTTGTAATTGTTGCTCTGAATCACTGTAAGTTTCTCACTTGCTCAGTATAATGGGGTAAGAATTGTTTCATTTTGACCTTTTTCTGCTGAGGTTTGCTCATATTTCGCCATCCACAGTGCTTTCCTCTAAGATCGTACCATGACCTAAATAGCTGCGCTAAGTAGACGAAGCACGCGCTGGGCCCAGATGAAGCTTAGAGAATAATAGGGTATCATAAACATGTTGGGTAGTAATCTACGGACTTATCAACATTCTCGTTGGGGCTTAAAATGGATCAGGAATTCCTCCTGCCGTGTGTCTGAAGGGGAGCGGCCCA
This sequence comes from Dascyllus trimaculatus, assembly GCA_024666655.1. Lineage (NCBI taxonomy): Eukaryota > Metazoa > Chordata > Actinopteri > Pomacentridae > Dascyllus > Dascyllus trimaculatus. The sequence continues at coordinate 25,690,915 of CM045448.1, forward strand.
GGAGACTCGCAGAGGGACAAGAAAAACATAACGAGATAGGCGTGTTGCGAACACATGAGACTCATTTATCGCCACTGACTGTGTGTGTATGCTTTCTGGGGATAGATGTGGGTGAAAGATGCACTGGTGAGAGGGGGGAGATTGTGAAAGCGCGTGTGTATAAATGCGTTGCTGGTTCGGGTTTGTGTTTCCAAGTGTAGATGTGGGTGAAAGAGATGGCGTGAATGAGAAATATTTGATATTTATTTTTGTGTGTGCAATGGGGGAGTATAAATAATACAAATTGGTGAGCAAAGTACAAACGCATTAGTTAATATCATTTTGAGATGATGACCTAACCCACAGGTCATTTCTGAGGCTGCAGTTTCTACTGTCTGTTATGCAAATTTCCTGTTATATGAGGCCGGTGCTATCAGTGTACTTGTGACCACTGTTCCTCTTTGCTCATACACATTCTTCCTGTGTTTGACGTACAGCTCTGTATGCTGTTATGATATGTGAGACTTTTCCTTTTGCTTTGGGTCACTTTTCAGGACTTACAACTGATCCTGAGGCAACGCTTGCAGTTTATGCCAAGTCTTTTTATAAGCAGACACATCGCAAATAAAAAAAAAAAAAAACATTTGAGTTAAATATGGTTTACTTATTAGGTTGCCTTTGGAGCTTGCTGTAATTTACTTGAGGTTCTCCACACTGACATTTACTAGGGCTGTGATCACCACTGCTGTGTCATAAAAACGCATGTGATCCAGTGACAGGTGATGCTCCAGCTGTCCCTGACCCTCCTTCTGACCGCAGACAACACATGGGACAGTCACAAACCTGACACTTTAGCAGCAGGGGCTTCCCCGACTTCTCACAAGGTCCCCCTGACTATGGCCGAGTCAAAGACACAGTGAGAGAGAGGCGCGAGTCCAAGATGTTTGGTGGTTTTAAAAGTGAAAATGTCACTTTATATATGTTCAGTGTTTCATTTCAGTCCTTCAAGTTCGTCAAGATGTACTCAGTGTTTGTAAATGAAATTCATAGCGGGTTTTGTCCAGAGCATCAGAGGCGCTGGAGATCAACTCCCTGAGGAAGATCTCTTTGTTGGAATAAAAGCTGTTGATGATCAGGGACATCAGCTGAGCGATCTTTTCCTGGAAGGCAAAGGTCTCAGCCTCCTACTCTTGGTGCATTTCTTCAGGCATCTTGTTATTTCGTTGTGTGGGGCATCCTGTCAAACTATCTGAATAAAATGTGCAATTAATACCGTTCTACAATGGGTTTATTTTTTATTTATCGCTTCAGTGTTTGATCTATAAATAGTCTCTCATCAGCTGGCCCTCACAGTTACCTCTAGAACTGTCTTTACATTGCCTTTTTTTTGTTCAACAAACTTGCCAAAACCTATTTACAATGATATAAAATAGAGAAAAGCAGACAATACATATATTTGAGAAGCTGAAATCAATAAATCTTCCATTTTAACATCTAAAAATGATAAAATATGAAATGGGTGCCATTGGCTGTGGGGACAGAACAGGATGTTGAATAAAAATTTTGTTCAGTGAGAATGCTCTAAAGAAAAACAACATTATCATATGTTTGATCTTTGACCGGCACTTGATGTACTTCCAGTCCTTGTAGCAACTCGTGGAGACATGAAGTATGAGGACAGCGATGGGGAGGACATTGAGCTCCTGTTCACACAGGAACACCCTTCCTGAACTACCTTCCTGCCCTCCCCTGGGACTGTCTGCCTGTTATCTGGTGCACTACAACAAACACACAAACACACAAGCAGACAAACAAACATGCACATGGCCTACACACACACACGCTCGCTAGTGCTCACCTGCTGTCACCTAGCAAACAAACAAGCAAACAAGGGGCCGCATCCTTGTTCCAACATTAACTGGGGCCAAAGTCATCATGTCAGCAGTCTGTCCTGCACAATAAATTAAATGAATCATGTATGTCATGTATTTAAATCCTGTTGCTCAGATTAGGACATGGCTTGTCCAATGTGATTACATTATGTATGTACACACAAACCAAGTTCATGATTAAGATTAAACAAACACATGTACAATCAGTTGTATTATCGCTGCAGGACACTCAAGCTGCAGCACAAAAGGTTAAAAGAATGGTAAAGTTTGCAGTATGAATACAAGAACAAACTGCACCACAAGTCAGACACACACATGACATCATACATCCAGATTTAACATTTGTGTGCTTTAAAAAGCCCGCTGGAGATTCCCAGGACAACTGTTGTGAGGCCAGGTACTGTTTGATTGCACATAACATTCTTTTTTATTTGTTTCCAGAGATGTCCCTTTATGTCAGGCTGACTATTGCAAGATTTATATAAAATGATACACATGATACAGCTTGAATAGCGTGCCTTGAACTTGAATTTCACATGGTGTAAGCAACATATGCCAAAGCTGTAATACTGTAAGGTGTCAGGGAGTGAATACTGAACATGCATGGCCATATATCAAAATGTACTTTATATGCTTTTCTATGTCTTGAGACCGCTTGAGTCGAAATTTAAGAAGAGAAGAGAAGAGAAGAGAAGAGAAGAGAAGAGAAGAGAAGAGAAGAGAAGAGAAGAGAAGAGAAGAGAAGAGAAGAGAAGGTGTCTGCTTTACTGTTTGTCCGTCATGCAGAATAGTTCACACTGCCATCTGTTGGGGAGTTATAACGTCTAGAGAAAAGCTTAGAGCTGCTATCACTGCATTCTTTAAGCTGTGCCAAATTCTACCATCGTATGGTTACAGACAAATGGAGACATGACATGCAAGAGGAATATGAGATACTGGCGAAAGCAGAATGCAGGAGCACGTGGTAGCCTTGAATGACAATTAGGTGTTTGGAAATGGTCTGGCTCACGCAGCAGGGAAAACAATGAGGATTTATAGATCATACAGTCTGACTGGATTACAGAGTAGACAGTCCGTCTTTGAACGTTTAACACAATGACACTGAATAAACAGGGGAACAAAAACACAGGAACTCATAAATAGAGACTCATCTTCCTCCCCCCTCTGGCTCTTTCTCTCTCTCTCTCTCTCTTTGACAGTCACCTTGAGGATTATGGGGGATGATAAGGAGGGAACAGGAGTGAAAATAGAGAAATCACAAGGGGGAGCAGAGAAGCCAAGAAGGAAAGACTACCAGCTCCAGGAATGTCTTGGCATCTGCGTTTGTCCAGGCCGCGCTCTTCAACAAAACAAGAATCCTGTCGTTGAAATGCTCTCGGTTGCACGAGACAATAGATACAAGAGCTGGGACAGAGAGACAGATAAAAGGGAAACAATTGCACAGGTCACCATCCTTGCATGCCGTAATGAATACGTAACATGTTTTTCCCACCACTGTGACCTTAAAAGGCCTGGCGGTTTAACCTGTGTAACACCAGTTTTGCAGCTTTGTTGTTCTTACCTTTGTTATGACTGTGTCTACTCATATGGCAAAAGCATGACTCACGTAATGTTCATTCCAGTTGCAAAGGAAGCCTTTAATATCACCGGTGAGGCTTTCTTGGATCACAATGTGGGGATTTAAAAGGTGTTGTAGTTTTGCTTGTAAAATGTCATGTCCATCCTGTTAAATCACTGTCAGTCATTATTTGTATGTGTGACATGGAGCCATTTAAAGTCACACTGCTGCAGCTCACATATGTAAAAACATTCAAAGTGTTGGAGCAACACCGGTATAAGCAGCTAAAACACTCTCAGTATAGTTCTAAGAGTTTTTCTGTGAACCATTAAAATAGAATAAAATGTTTTCACTCAATGTTTCTCCCTAGAACAATTGTCTGTGTCCTCGAGGCCCAACAACCCTTATAAAGAATATGTACAAAGCCAGTCTGCTTAACTTAATTTTGGAACATGCAGTGTTTACACCTGCAGTCGCCTTCGTCCATGCTTTTGTTGGCACACTGCTGATTCTAATAAATTACAGGAGTTTCACAAAGCTGTCAGCAGCAATGTGTATCACAGAATAAATGTGAATCCTTGTGAGTGCAACACAAAAAACAGAGATATGCTCTTAACATTGCTCCATTAGTGGTTAAAAAAACCCCACAGAGTACATGTAAAGAAAGACATTTAACCACTACGGCTAAAATATTTTTTAAAAACAAAGGAAGGATCAATCTTTAAGTTATAACCACATTTGAAAAAGGAAAACCTTTCAAACTGCCAGTTGAAATCACAGTAAATGTGACATAAAAGTGTAGAAAATCTAATCACTTTTAAAGGTAGTAGATCATTAAAAGCAAACACAAAGTTTATGGCTGGACACAACTTGTTGCAAACTAATATCCAACACCGTTAGACCTTCAAACTGTCCTTCCCTGCACTATGCACAAGGCCTATTTTTGAAGAACGTAAAATAAATACTACAGTCTAATTAGTCGGCCAAATAGGAAATGTGGAAGAGTCCTTTCTTAGATAAGAAACTCCCAAGTTACCACCCAACTTTGCATCCCTCCTCAGTTTGACGGAGCGCTCAGTATCTTTAGACCAAATGATGTTGTTTTAATGCACTCTCACCACTTTAATCAGTCCCCTTCCAGCAAAGCAGGCCTCTGTTTTCAGCAACAATAAAAAGAAAGCTCTGCCACAGTAAACTCACTGTACACTTCACTCACAAATGGGGGCCAGACTAGAGCTGAAAGGAGAGTGAATATCAGCCTCACATTCTTCAAGTTGCTGGAAACATGACTCCAAATGAATGCAAAAGTTGCGCGTTCACTGTGTAAATTTTTTAAGGTTATATGTCAGTATTGTGTTTACAGGGGACCAAAAGCTTCAACTCAGATATGGATGACATTTTCTTTTGTTGGCTGCCGTCTTGAACAGCCCACAGCTTAAAGTTTTGTTAAATTAAATGCCAACAGCGAGAAGTCAAATGAAATCTAATCTAAATCAAATTGATTCTCACACATATTAAACATGGAGCAGAGCGCTTGTTCTCAGTTTTTCTTCTCAACCCTGCTCCCATAAAACCCATAGCATAATAGCGAGCAACAGCAAAGGGTCAGTTCAGGTGAATTTCTCAGCCTCTCCATAGATACCCCGCACAGCTCACCCAGACAGCCTGCCTGCTCTTTGTGTTTCACCTACACGCACACACACATGCGAAAACACACACAAGGTCCAGCGCAACACAATGGACAATGCAGAAAAAAAAAGCAACAGAGGGTGTATACACTGGCCTTTCTGGTGGGCCAATAACAAGCTAGCATTACACAGAGGTCATCATTATCATCACTGTGACAGGGCCGCATGAATGGAGAATGGAAAATGGGGGGTGGGCAGGGCAGCAAGAGAAAGTAAAGGAAGGCAGGGAAATTAAAACGGGGAGAAGAAAAGGAACATAAATTTGAATGGAGGAAAGAAAATGGACTCTAGTGGCATTAGTCACCGCACACACACAAACACACACACACAATGTGCGCATATTTTTGAAAGAAGAGCAGCGCGCTCTGCTAAAGCCACATTTAATGATATGCCACAGCACACAACCTTTTTTTTTTTTTTTAAAGAAAGCTAATTGTAGAAGTTTGTAATATTAGGCTATAATACATCCCGCAAATTTGTATGCACTATGTCATGCTATGAAATTTGTCCAGACAGGACTTGTAAGGAAGAGGCCTCATTTGAGGAGGACCGTAAATTAGCTGTCTTCTTCACTGACACATGGATCATTCCCACAGCTAATTAGATGAATCCCCTTCTGGTGGTTTTTGCTTCACACTTTAAAATTGGCTTCTGTCCAGGAAACAGTATAGACTCTGCATCTACACAACCCTGCTTATCTAATAAAGCTATATTTAGGTCAGTGTTATTTATCTTGGATGCTGATGCAGATCGATGTATTTTTTTTGTCATACAGCCGCTATAAGTTTCCTCTTAACTCACCTAAAATTTGAGTTTAACATAAACACTTGTGAGCAGGATTAGTGAGACGTGGAAACTTGGTCAGTGAAGGAGGGATATTTTATCGAGTAGTTAAACTTATGAAATGAAAAATATTTGCAGTGAGGAAGCAGGACGAAAAGTCATTTTAAGAATTTTAAGTAAGTAAGTAGAAAAAAAACAATCAAACACAGGGTACAATTCAAAGTAGTATATATCTTCAAAAATTAATCATTAAAGGTGAGTCATTACTTAGCTGGTGGTCTGAGTTTATCCTTAGTGGATCGTTCCTTGCATGAAGTGAACCTAGGATGGCTTTAATACACTTTCCTATTCTCCTACAAGCATCTGCCAGACTTCACTACACAATTATTCAACATTTTATCTGCTATCTGCTAGTTCTCACTCTCTCTCAAATAATTCTGGTGCCTGGAAAATTAGCCAGTAGACAATTAAAAAAAAAACTTAATGTAAATGCATCATCTTCAGAAGAGGTGGTGGGTTTTCTTTATAGGCTTCAAGCTGGGAAAACACACACATTTATGAATGTAATGTGCACAACACACAAACCTTTTCATGTCAAACCCTACGGTTCTTTTCACATCCTCGTCCTTGAAAGTGAATTCACTTAATTTCTAAAGCACATTTTCAAAATGAGCTGAACGGACTGAGCAGAGAAAGGAGAGAAGACAGGCGGACAAACTTCAAATATTCAGCAGTTTGTTTTTCGCTGCCTTGACTCATCCTCTGGTCTCTTTCATTTTTAACGAGGGGGTCAGTGGGTTGTGTTCAGTTCTGGGCCTGAACTATGATTATGAAACGTGATAGCGTCTCATTATCGGTGCGTTTGTGTCAGTGTGTGTTTATGACAACTTTCACGCGAAACTGTGCAATTTTGGCAATGTGTTTTGGGTTTTGCTAGTTTTTGCATGTGGAACTGCAGTGATATAAAGAGGTTCCTATTAATATTAGGATTTCTGAGTCTTGTGTTGGCATTTTTACTGGTTTTAAGCTTATTAAGTATACTACTAAATGTGCTTGTGTGTGCAGGCTTTCCAACTAAATCTCAGCACTGCCATGACCCTAAATTGTTCTTCTTCTCTGGCTTCTAACAGGCTCCACAGTCTGGTTTCCAATCAGACGGAGAGAAGCAGCTGAAAACCGCCAGCTAATGCAATGAATGTGTGAAAATGTTTGTCTGTTTCATTCATGTGGCCCCTTTTGTAAAACTTCCCCAAATAATGTATGGATATCCTCTAATTTTCATTTTTGAGTACACCTCTCAGAAACTGGCGATACTGCAGAAACCCCTGCATGTTGTAATACACTGTGCGAATCAAGCCAGGAAAGTGTACATTCAAAAATCCTTCACAGGAGGTGAACTGGGGTCACGCCTTGTGAAATGAGTGAAAACGCAGAGAGATGGAGAGCAAGAGTGACAGACTGCATGAATGAATCCTAAACCAACGTGTCAGCTGGACTCAAATTCACCAACTCAATGAGCGACCAAACTGCTCCACCAGCGGCCTCGGTGCCAACTGGAAAACGGAGCTAGCATGGCTCAGATTCACCACGGGCCGGGCCGCTGCCAAAGAGAATGGATTCACTTTAACGCTGGCAGATACAATATGTTCTTTGTATTTGTAAGAAAGCAGGAGAAAGAGATGGACAGAGAGACAGAGAGAGAGAGAGAGAGAGAGAGAGAAGAAATGCAGGGTAAGGCTGGATGGCAGCAGTGTGAATGGACTGCTTCTGGGCTCAGAGAAGGAGGGAGTGAAAGAGGGAAATGGTGGTTATGTTTTAAAGAACAGGAAACCGAGCGAGAGCACCTGACGCACATGGTAAGTATCAAGGGCTGCGCCACGTGCCACTAAACTGCAGCCAAAGCTCTTTTCTGCAGGGGTGGTGCTGGTGGTGATGGTGGTGGTGTGCTGAGGGGGGTGTGTACCGGCTAATCTCTCTTCTGAGTGGGCGCGCACTCAAAGCTGCTTTTGTTTCTGAGGGCTACTTTCACGAGGACGTACAATCCCCCGCGTCCACTCCTCCCCTCCTTCTCTTTTTTCCCTTTTTTTTTTATCTCTCCGTTGTTCAGAGCACACGCCTTCTCTCTGAAACACTGGGGGTGTTTTATTTGATTTACTGATGATTCTGTTTGGACACGATCGCGCGAGAGAGGGAAAGTGTGCGTGCATATGCTCATGCGTGCATCCCCATGCGGTAATGCATGTCCGTGGGCATCCATGCAAGAGCCCTAAGTGTGGGAAACACTGATGGTCTTTCATGTAGTAAGAAGGTTAAAAAAAAAGCCATAAATCGAATCAGCCGGAGAGAGCGTTGGAGCGAGGGAGAGGCTTTGATGTCGTGTTGGAAGCACATTAGAGTCTTCACGTTGAAAGATGTGAGGGTTTGGGGAAATTTTAACTGCAAACAAAATAAATGTACAGCATAAACAAAACCAAGGAGATGAATTATGAGGGGGTCACCGTGAGATGTAACCGCTGTCAGCTCGAAGGCATACAGGTGCGGGTTTCACTCCCCTGCCTAACGAAGGAAGTCCCATATGAGAATATTATAGACATTACCTTGAAAACTTGGTGAAAATAAGTAGCATAAATGTGAACCATAAGCAGAAATAGACTAGAACAGACAAAAAACTTTATTATTTGAGAAATTGTATGTTTTATATGGGAAGAAAATATTGCATGTGACAATAATTGTGTCCTATTATTCTGTAAATTCAGTCCTCTGTCATCTGGATTGGAGCCAAACTTTGAACAAATGAGAAAATACAAAAACAAACGTCCATTACCATCCATAACATGTGAAACCCATAAAACAAAACACTATCCATCCATAAACACTTCAGCCTCCTCCGGCCTGTTTCCAGGAAGCTGTCGCCACACACAGCTAACTCTAGTCCTGCGACCAAAGCCCTCAAAATGATTTTTAGCATGTAAAGTCGAGTAAACACACTGGTGGTGGCGGTGGTGGTTTAACCTTCTTTGTGGTGTTTGTGGAGGGAGGCAGGAAGGGTCGGGGAGTGAGAGGAGAGGAGAGGGTGGGTGAGGCAGGGGGTGAGTAAGCAGTTGCCTGATGGACCATTTGTCCTCAGAGACAGCTGGACAAGATCTGCTCCGAACTGGTCCCCAGTGCGGTGGCCATCACAAAGACAGAAGATGACTGCAAACACGCTTTAACACTTTAGTTTATGTTCGCATTAGAGAAAAAAGTAGAACATAAGCTGTCTGCTACTATGTGACACTTGACAATTTGGTCATTTTTCAACACAAATACATGAATAAAATACACACACAAACATCCAAACAAGAAACCAAGTGCTTTTTTACACATGAAGTTCTTCCCTCTTCTCCTCATGGAGGCATTTCAACACTTCCAATGAAACAAACACTAATATTTCTTCATTGTGGGCTCTAATGTGGGAAGATGAATCGCCGTCACATGACTCAATTAGGACAGTCTGATTACATTCCCCTGTCTCCTTAGAGCGAATAAACAGCACGGCAACGTGACACCACTCTACATTTCATCAGCGGAGCAGCGATGACTCAACAGGACAACACTGTAAACGTCTGTGTTTCTACTCCCTCATCCATTGAAAAGAAAGAACACATACACACAAACGTGCACATGCACCACCACAAACATGAGCAGCAACTTTGTGTTAGTGCGTTTTCAAGGTAATGCACCCAGACTGCTGCACATTTGTGTTGAATCATTGTACTTGCAGCACAAGTGTTTGTGTGTGTTTGTGAGTGTGTATATGTGCACCTCGGCAAGCAATTTGGAGTTTACATCCAGGGTGTGGCCTCACAAGGGGTTCACACAGGGGAGTCTTTATAAATGAGGAACCCCCTGCCCCCGCCCCCTCCCTTCGCCTTCTCACTGCCAGCTGCCACAACCACCAAATGCCCCCTAACCTCACACACACACACACACACACACACACACACACACACACACGCACGCACCCCTGCCTTCCCCCCTCCCGTGCCAGGCTGTGGTGGCAGCCAGCGTGGCATCGTCAGTCACCGGGGAGGTGCCATGTTACTACGGCCACTGCTGTAGGTCGGCCACACTGTGGCTTTGTTCTCGTCATCAATAGGCCAGTCAGCCTGATATTATAAATGACAAGGGGCGTGCCAGCACTTTGGTCTAGGTTGAGGGCAACTATTGAAATGGATACTAATGGCATCGCGGCTTATGCACAGAAAAGAATTTCTCTTGACAACACAGATGCTGAGGAACTAGACTACGTACATACTGTATACATATAAACAGAGCAGTGGTGCAACATATAATAATCTTTATTATCATTAATGTGATTTTTTTTCTATTAATACATAGTTTAGGTGAAAAATGTGGATTCCAAACCTGAAGTGTTCAAAAACCTGTTGATCTTCAGTTACGAATTTATCATTGTACAGAGAGATGAAGTCATTGTTAACGGGCGATGATGATGAAGCTCATTATTCACGTAAGTGTTTGAACTACTTATAGTAGCAAATGATGATGTCTCCGACTTCCAGTATGAGAAGAAGTGTTTACAGATAAAACATGCCGTGTCCATAGTATCTCCAGCAAGCACTCGGCAAGCATTACCGGTATTTCATTTTCCGAAAAATGATCCAACCTGTAAACCACAAAGCTACTTAGACACGAGAGCAAAACAATATGATGAATAATACACATTTTAACCAACACAGACTCCTTAATAAGCAGACCATCCTTTGTTATATCCTGTTGATACTAACCGTCTAACTATTTTCTACCTGGTGGTCTTTGCTTCTTACCGCCTTCATTTCCAACCCCTTGATTTCTCTTTGTAAATGGCATGCCACACCCTGGCATCTGAATAACCTACAAAACGGCCATTCCCATTATTCCCAACTATATTTGCATACTGTCTGACTACCTTTTGATCCACTGTGTAAATATATAGCACATCCTGCCGTCAGTTCTTTTTCTACAGCACCATTAAACCCTCCACTGCAACTAACTGCAGAGCAGGACCTTGAATGATTTCTTCAACAGCTACGCATGCAATGTAAACAAGAGCTGTCTGGGTACAGTGGAGGGCATTAAAGATGATGTGTGTGTGCGCCTGTGTGTATCCCAGACAGAGAATGCCCCCTGCCCCGCCCCCCGCCAGCTGTCTGTCCTGCCCAGACAGTGGCCCAGTGCCTGGTGCCACGGCCCCAACAGTGTGCCAGCTGATCTTTGGGGGTGGGAGCCAGCCTGACCTCGACCAAACCCCTTTCCCCCTTTTAACCAGCTCTAAAGCCATTATTTCGGATTGAAAGCCTTATTATACTATATCACAACAGCTGGGCTCACACACACGCACAGACAGAGAGGGAAAAAGACGGCACAGTGAAGCGGCGAGAGACAGAACGAGAAAAGAGAAGAGACATCTTGTCGCCTGCTCATCTGTTTCCAAATATAGCATCTTTCCCCCATTGCACTGGGCCCGCTGTTTTTGTTACCGTGGCGTTTTGTCCTCAAAGATGCAGACACCAGAGGCAGCGTCGGTTTGGGAGGCTCGCTCTGTGTAGACATTTGTTTGGCGTTTTAAGGAGTGATGTTTTGATGGTGTCTGCAAATGTCTGGGGAAGTTGAGGCGAATGATTATGCAGAAGGGGAGACGCATGGTTGGACGGTGACAGTGTTTGGAGGCATGTGATGGGTGAGAGCGTGCGGGGAAACTGCAGAGAGGTCGCCGGGTCTACAGAGCTCCCATGACTGTGGTCATTTAACCGTAAATTACAAAGAGTGAAATGTTCGAAAATCTGAATGAAACAGCCTCCCTGTGGCATTACCAAATGCTGCTGGAATGAGAGCCCGACTGACTACTTCCCATTTACAGTGAACGGAGATGTCTGGTGTTATTTCAGAGCCAAATTTCATAAGAACTCCATCAGGTCTGCTTGATGACCCTACATTCTTTCCTGAAGACCAACACTGGGCCTGCCAAGCTCAGCAGACAAAACAAAACATGAAACTGATAAGGCCAGATGAAACTATTCCACTCATCTGGCGAGTCACTGTGGCTTTCCTAATATCCTCTGCTCATTAGCTCTGACTTTAAACTGCTACTGTATTTGGTAGAGAGAAGCTGAACAAACTAGGGGTTGAATTAAGAGAATACAGTAAAACTCAAAAAGAAAAATTCAAACTTGACTGACTTTAATTAGGCCTATGGAGACAGTGAACACAGTTCATTTAGTGAACAAGTGCTTAAGCGGTTTGTCATCCACATGCACTTTCCTGCTTCAGCGCAGCCATCCGGCACGTTTTCAGCATCTCAGGTATGCCAATAATGACCCAGGGAAGTGTGCTGGCTGATGGCTTTACCTTGTTTTCAACCTCTGCATTCCCTACGTAGCTAACCCCTTATCTGATTGCCCCTACACAAACAGGAAGGTATTTAATCGCAGAATCAGTAACTATTTTCATTTTAGATTTATGGAGGGAGACTGAGGTGGGGGAGAGAGACAGAGAGATGCACAGCTGTCTGTGCACAATCGCCCTCAAAGTACCTAGTCACTGTCATCTGAGAAGGCCAATTGCCTCTTGTCATCAGGGTAAAAACAAGTAGTGGGGAAAGACACACGTGCTAACCGCACAACACACGCATGCATAAAAATAGAGGCCTATTAAGCGAGCTGCTGCTGCTGCAGTCCAATGTCAGTACAGTACTCATACCAGAGCTTTAACATCAGCATCAACAACACAGTCATTAATTTTGATTCATAGCCCTGCTGCAGTTGGGATTTAAATAGATTAGAGAGCATGAATAAGACAATTCAGGCTCGGGTTTAGCCATAGACACAGGCTCTGTGTGACACTGGGGTTTTTACAAGGGCACTGGTGTGTAAAACTCATGTTTTCACATGTAAGCACAGATTTCTGCACACGCTCGCACATAAACCCCCATCACACACACACAGACACACACACACACATCCTTAAGCCACTGCACACACTCAGACATATGTACAGTAAAAACAGAACCACGCACCTACTTTCCCACATGTTGCTCCCTCTGCAGAGATGTAGGACCCTCTCTCAACCCTCTAGCCTCCAGCTGTTGGGTTTGAGGGCGACAGACACACACATGTAACCCCCCTCCCATCTCCCCCTCCTCCTCCTCCTCCTCCTCACGCCTGCTGCAAACCAGGCTGGGTAGTATTTTTAGCTTGTAGTAAACAGAGAGCCAGGTTTTCATCAAACAGAACCCCCTGCCCTTCTGTCTCTCCGTTTTTCCCTGCCTCTCAATCTCGCGGGATCCTCTCCGTCACTGTCAGAGGAAGCGGCCAAGACACATCACGGTCCGAATTTAGATGACTGTTGATCTAGTGGAGGGGTAGGAAATGCGGCCCGAGTCAGGAAATGTCTGTAGGTAGCTAAATCTTTTCAAGTGCCCTGCTGAATTAACTCTTTCTATTTTTAACAGCCAACACCACCTTAACACACTGCGTCCACTGTCAGGGAGAGTGAAAGACGCATTCTGCTGCTGCCACACTTACTACAGGGCACGCTGGAAATATACAGTGTGTACCATGAGTTATACCTCTTTTCCCCCCAACTGAGTCTATTTTGGGTCCAGTAAATAGAGGAAAAAAGCAGTTTGTGGTAAAATGAGAGGAGAATCAAACTTCCACATGTAGGGCTGAGTGTTCATCACTGAGTGTGGAAAAAAAAAGGAAAAAAAGAAGACTTGGCTAATTTGATGTTGTGCAATTTTCTCCCGGCTATGCACATGCGACGAGGGAGGAGAAGCCACCCAAGTTGGGCAATGGTGGCTGAATGCCACTCCCCTTCACAGATTGTGGTTTATAATAGAGGGAATAGCTCAGGTCACACATCACGCCACTTGAGGTCACATTATCATGCCGCCCCGGGCAAGACGTCTCAGACAGAACCAGCAGTGCGAGGCCGACGTATTCTACTGCGAGATCAGGCTCATCTCCTCATGCTTTTGTTGAGTTTAGGAAATTCAAATGCACAATCTGAAAAAAACACGTATCCCGAAACCAGACTAGAAGATGCAACTCTAAATGAGAATTACTGTAACAGGCCAATAAAAACCTTTTTCCATAGGGCTGAGCCACCCACACTGTGCTATACCTTGACAAACTGCCATCAGATGTTGTGATGCACAGCATGAGGGACTTTCCAGAACAGAATGAGACAATAAAAAGCATTGTTTAATTGTATGGCATGTTGGAGGTATACTGGATTATTCTGACTGCAGTGAGGCTGTAACTTCACATCCAGGGTGCCACGTGTAGCCGATTCCTCCCTGCAATTTTTAAAAATGACAGCCTGCTATTGACTAAGCTTTCAAATACCGGGGCAGCATTTACAACACTAAACTTTTTTTTTATTATCTTATCTTATCTTAAACCAAAAGCAACTTGGAGCCTGACAACAATGAATACTTCCATTCAACAGGTTGGACCGAGTGTTAAGGATGAAATCTTCATTGCGTTACTAGTGAATGCTATTTCTTCATGTCAAGACAGCAATATAAAAAATGTTATACAGTTAATCTGGAAATTCAATTGTGAAAATGTTATATAGTTACACAACTGTGACGTGTGCATGAAACATCCTTGTGAGGATGTGTGTTTTCAATATAATGAACTCTCCACATTGTTTTCAACACTATCAAACCAGAAAGATGAATGAAACTACCTTGGATCGAACTGCAAAGCATAATATCTCTTGGGTGTCCTCTGGTATATATTATAATGCGACCCATTCCCTGTTCTCTCTATACATGTCTTTGCTGACTATTTCATAAAGGAGACCAAAGGGCTAAAAGCCACAAGAGGGGAAGTAAGTGAACACAGCCTTATTTGGAGGACAATACTAGCTGCATAATGATCTTTTGGTGTAAGTCTGAGTAAGCCAGTTACGTTTTGTCACTTCCAGGCATGAGTAAGCAGGGGTCCACTGGCCCTGACTTCTTCAAAATACTCCCTGTGTCAGGAGGGTCCCAAAACCAGACTAGAAGGCACAGGTTCAAATGAGAATTATTGTAGCAGGCACATAAAACCCTTTATCCATAGTGGTGAAGCACTCAGCCTCAGTCTAACAGAATGGGATGGCCGAAAGCATTGTTTAGTTGTATGGCGTGTTGGAGGTACACTGGTTTATACTGGTTGATCCAAACTCCTCAGTGCTGCCATTGTGTCTTTTACCATTCCTCCCTCCAATATTTAAACTGATTGGCAGAAAAAACATGCTGGTACTGGCCATATCTTGGACAAAAATCAACTTGGAGCCACACAACAATGAGTGATCCCCACCCACAGGTTAGTGAACACAGTTTCATGGATCAAATCTTCATTGCGCTACAAGTGAATGTTCATTCTTCATGTCCAGATGACAATATATAAAAAAAAAAGTGATACAGTTAATGTGGAATTTCAAATGAGAAACTGTGATAGAATTACATAACTGTTATAAATAATTATATGTACATGTATGAAATATTCTAGGATGTCTGTTTTTCAATATAAGACGCTCTGTTGGATTAAACTGTACAGCAAAACACCTGATGGGCGTCCTGTGGTTTATATAATATCTTAAAATCCATTGCATGTTCCTTCTATACACATCTTTGTTGAATATTTACTGAAGGAGACCAGAGAGCCGAAAGTCACAAGAGGGGAAGCAAGTGAACACAGCCTTATTTGGAGGACAATACTATCTGCGTAATGGCCTTTTAGTGTAAGTCTGAGTAAGCCAGTTACGTTTTGTCACTTCCAGGCATGAGTAAGCAGGGGTCCACTGGCCCTGACTTCCTCAAAATATTCCCTGAGTCAGGAGGTGGCTAATGAGACTCACCCTCCTCCCAAAAAAAAATTATGGATGTGGGTGAATTCATGTGACTTAACACGCAAGTATGTAGTTGTGTGTTCCTGATTCCTGAAACTTGTAACTCTTTCGCTCACACACACGTATCCGAGGCCTTGTGTGGTGACACAGCACTAATGGCAGTGAGGGTGTATTGTGAAAACATGGAGCAGTATGCTTTGCTGGTTCTGAACAAGGCCGGTGGGTCTGAGCTCTGATCCTGATTAACCTCTTTGTTGCCAACCCCTAACATCCGGACCACTCCTGCCAGCACACTACTGAACCATCACCTACATACCTGGGAGCACACGGAAGACAGTGCTGCTTTCAGTCAGTCTCTGAATCAATCAAAGTATGGAATTAAAAAAAACTGCAGACAAACTACCGTAAATCATGTTGATATCTGCACGAAGATTTGGGGATTTTAGCAAACATTTTAGTGCAAGACGGATGTAATAATGGAGGTAAAGTAAACAGCATTGATCATCTTACTACAATGCAGTGTTCTGCTGGGAATCTGCTGCTGGTGGATGTAACTTTGACACATACCAGCTACCTAAACATTGTCACAGACATTGCAACACCCAGCATTCAGCACTTCTAAGGCAGCAACCTTCCCCAACAGGACAAAGCGCTTCACTAAACCTCAAAAAACACGGGATGGTTCAAGAAACACGACCAAGAGCCCAAAAGTATGGATGTGGGCTCCAGACTCCCCACGCTTCAACCTGACAGGGCATCTGTGGGATGCATTGGAACAAGCCAGATCCACGGGGGCCCCCACCACCCAACTCAGGGGATCCAAAGGATCCACTGCTGACGTGCCAGTGGGACACCCCCGGAGGTCCTGAGTCATTTCATTGCACAAATGGGACCTACACAATAACAGGCAGGTGGCTTTAATGTTTTAGCTGATCAGTATAGATCCTAAGTTAAGATGTTCGTGAGGAGCTCAAATACAAAGCCGCTGATTCAGCCAGAGATGAGTCACTCTGATTAGTAGGAAGTAATCTCCTCTGCTCTGCTCTGCTGATTGCCTCTCTTTCAGTTGAATGGAATTAAACTGGCTCTTATCCATGGGACTTTGATAATTAGTAGTATAGTAAGATAGACGTAGTTAACATTTCTTAAAAGCCTGGATAAGAAACGCTGCCTACAAGCAGTCCATGTGTAGAGGCAAAATTTCCCCTACATACAGACTGTAATGATAATATATTACAGTGCTGCGCTGAAACAAATAGTCCTTTCATTGATTCACTGCTTGATAATTAACCAAGGCCCTTATTAGGAAGCAAGGGCCGACATTTTCTGCTTTTAGTTTTTCAGATGTAAGGCTTATTACTTTTTCTTTTTTTATTGGGGTTAAAACAGCTGGTTAGACTATTGAAATAATATGATGCATGTGTATCAAAAATTCGATAAATCCCAAACTTGTTCTCCCAATTATCTAAGGGGGCACACTTCAGTAGTAGGAAGAAGGACAGGAAAGAAATTAATATGCAGACCAGTCCATTACATGGAAAATACAAGTGTCTGTAATATTGTTAAAACTTTTTCTGCCCAGTGAGGGCAGCCTTGAAACCACAGCTATTAGCAAAAGAAACATGGCTATGGTGCAAATAAAAACACCACCCAGACCAATGGCTTCCTTCAGCTAATTGGTTGACCTCCAGTGATGGGAAGGATGTCGATCCGGCTGCCCGGCTCGAAATATTTATAGGTCAAGAAACAAACTAGCATTGTCCAAACAAGATGAAGCTAAAAACAGCATTTTTTTTATTTTCCTTTTGGAAAATAAAATGAAACAATTCAAATAAACACTGTAAACAGCTGAGGTGCTGGTGGGAGCCCAAGTGCAAATAAACACCTCAGGAAGGAAGACGGAGTGAAGGCTTTTCCGGAACAAATCCTTGTCCAAACAGAAAGACAGACAAGGGTTTGTTTGTCTCGCTGCCCTCTTGACCTGGACTTTGTGTGCAAACTCTGACATTTGTTGTGGAGTTAGTGCGTTAGCTCAGCCTCAGCAGACAGCAGTGATGGAGTGATGCTGATGGCAACCTTTACTGTTGCTACTTGTTGTGGTTATATATTGGGATCATTTTCACTCTCACCGGTGTCCTCTACAACCTCCTTCCTCTGCAATACTTCAGTTTGAGAGTGGTAACAAATGAGTGCTTCCACAGGGTTGATACTGGAAAACAAAAGTGCAACACAGTGAAAGTGTGCCGACTGCAGCGCTCTCCCTGATGTCATACCCTGAACTATCTTGAGAAGTAACGCAAGGCTGTGATAAGAGGAAGACTGTTTGGTTTGGGTCATTACTGAATGTCATTTATCCAAAGCATGGAGATAATTCTGGAATTGCAAATATCTTTCAGGGCTATCACTTTTGTTATTTAACTGTCAAGGTCAAAGTCATCTTTGGTATTTCATGATGCTGAATCTCTTTGGGGCACATTTTTTTCTTTCTGATGGAACCAATGCTCCTCTACAGTGGCAAAGTTATCCAACAGTGCAACAAAAAAAGTAAAGCTGCAGTTTAACCCTCTGCTGGCGGGATTTAAAGGTATGCTATCTTTGCAAAATTACACCATTTGTCACAGCTAAAAACTGTAACAACAGAGGGAATCAACAGGTTTGAACTTTCTGATGCTCCCACGGAACTACTCATCTGTGATGTGCCGTTCAGGGAAATGTAAGCAAATCTAAGCTTAAAGCAAAAACATAACCAACTTGCTCTAACCAAATCATGTAAAAAAATAAATATTCTGGGCTCCTTAGTGAAGACGTTTGTGACAAAGCTGCGACCAACAGTCACGTGAAAAAAACATCACAGCAGAACTGGGCTGTATTGGGAAACACGTTTGCACAGAGAAGATTCTGCAATATTCAAAAGACAGATTGAGATAAAGATTGAGAAAAATTTAGATAATACTTGAAACATTTTTAAGTATTAGAAACACCTGGGAGCACTTGGACAAATTAGTTTTTTAAAATTTTTTGTATGAAGAAAAATCAATTTTAAAATTCAGCTTTCAGTTTTTCATGTGTTATGATTTATGTCATTATAACTGTGTCATACAGGGCCGCACAGTGGCTCAGTGGTTAGCAGCGTCGCCTCACAGCTAGAAAATCGCGTCCCGGTTAGGACATCTGGGATCTTTCTGTGTAGAGTGTGCATGTTCTCCCTGTGTGGCGTGGGTTCTCACCGGGTACTCCGGCCTCCTTCCACAGTCCAAAAACATGCTGAGGTTAACTGATTATTCTAAATTGTCCGTAGGTGTGAATGTGAGTGTGCTTGGTTGTCTGTCTCTATGTGTAGCCCTGTGATAGACTGGCGACATGTCCAGGGTGGCCCCTGCCTTCACCCAAGTCGGCTAGGATAGGCTCGAGACCCCCTGTGACCCTACAAAGGATTAAGCGGTGTATAGATAATGGATATATAATGGATAACTGTGTCACACAGCACAGAAGACATTTTCTAATTCTTTCTACTTCTAGCCAGTTGTGCAGTTTCAATAAACATGCTGGGCTCTGTATTGCAGTAAAAAATTTTCCCACATTGAATAAGAAGGAGCGGAAAACGCCCAGAAACACACAGACAGATGCAGACAGACAAGCAGCATCATATCACTAAGGGAAATAAACTACTTCATTGTGTTCCTGTGTAGTGGCAGTGAGTCAACTCAGAGCTGAGTGTGTAAATTATGCGCTGAGCACGACGTCCCAAAACTTCAGACACACGAGAGGCAAGAGAGAGAGACTTCTCCTTTGAGTTTGTATGTGTAAACAGAGAGTAAGTCTATGTTCAGATTGATAGTAGCAGTGCGTTAAAAATGCAGGTTCTTCATTAACTTCAATGACACACCTGCTCTGAGAAAAAAAGAAGGTTTGCCTAAGTACTGAGCAGCAACAATCTGGTGAACACATTTCAAATGTGTGCACAGAACTAAAAGTATGTCTTGCAGCATTAACCATGCAACCACTTGCGAGTTCTACTGTTTGGTATTGAGACAAAGAAGCCAAGAAGCTGTTGTTATCACTTTCCAAAGTTGTAAAACTCTGCTTAAAAGTAGGGTAAAACACTCTGTGAGCTCTGGATATTTCAGCTAAATGTTCTGGCTTCATGCATTCAACAGCGCTCACTGTTTTTTTTTTGACACATTGTTATTATTGGACTGCACTCAGCCTAAATAGTGTAAGTAAATGTGTAGAATGTCACTGCATGCACTGTGCTGGAGTGGATAGCAGCTGCTTCAAACTCAAAACTTTCTTCAAGTTGAGTTCCACTTATTCAGATATTCTTCACATTAGATACTCTGAGCTTTACTCTGAAATTTAGAAATAGCTTCATCCAAATGGCATGCAAATAAAGTGGCAACTGTCGCAAAGGTGAAGCAATATGAACTGTTTCACCAGGTTGAGGGATGTGCTGACTTTATGTGCATGTTAAGAGGCCTGGTATCAGATTCAGGCCTGGTCCCTGTGGGCTATAAAGCATGATGTTGCTGTGCACGGGTCTTTTCTTTCCTCTACTTCCTCCACACTTCTGTGTTACTGGGTGAACTTTTTCTGTTTATTGAAAGGGCTGTGTTTTTTTAAGAACTGTTGTCTTTTTTGTTTTTAATTTGCTTGGCTCACCAGAGTCCTTATTTTGTGTTTAGTTTGATTTTTCTTTTCGTTCTGGCTGTTCATTATGACTTAAGTTTAACGTGAACTCTAATTTTTTGGCATGACTAATGTGGTAGTCTACTGCTATTATACAAACTTACTTTTTTCTTCTCTCTTAAGCATCACGCTGCTTTTTTAGTCCAGTTTCTGATGAAGCCTACTGGATTTTTTGCACAATTTTAAATAATCTGTGCTATATACAATGTAAGTTCAAATAGGAGACATTTAGATGCACAAATTTCAAACAAAAACTATGATGAGATGAAGATTTCTGCAATGTGAAGATGTGTCTTTTCCTCTACATCACCTCACTGTCCTCCAGCTTGCAAAGCCATCAGCAGGGTTTTCTGGCTGGCCTGTGGTGAGGCTGAGGCTCCGGCTATTGAAATGCACTCAGACCGGCACACAGGTGGTGTTTCACTTTCACTCTGGGGAGAAAGTGACTGACTGACTGAATACGACTGGGCTCCCTCTGTCCTTGCACATCTGGAGTGGGCTGACTTGTGGGGGGAGGGGAGGCGTGTTTGGATTGGTAAATGGCAAAAAAAATGCAAAGACAGAGTGTGTGTGTCTGTGCGTCGGGGGCCGGGATGATATGTGTGGTTGTGATGTCTTCATTTTTGCGGATGAGAGGGTGATTGTGTGAGGGGTGAGGACAGAGAGGCCACTCTAGGGAATGTTTTCCATGAACATTTTATGATATTTTTAATTTACTGTTTTAAAAACATAAAAAAATCTAAGAGTGCTGTAGGAATATATGCAAACACATGCCCATAAAAAGTCCAATCTCCTTATTTACTGTTTTGTATTAAGCTGATGTTGTTGCACATTTTGAACTTTGTGTAGTCTTCAATCAATGCAAGTTTTTTGTGTTATTGTTATTTTCAACTGTTACTCTCAGGACCTGAAAGAAAATGTGGAAAAACTGCTACATGGTAGTTTGGTACATTTTACATCCACTTGTTGTTTCTTTGATTTCATCAATGCAGCTGAGCTGGAAAACCACAAGGGCAAAGTGACGGGTAGAAAATTAAAAATAAGGAAAAACAAAATTAAATAAAAGGTCAAAAACATTGGAGGAAACACATGAAGAAGAAGAGAGAGAAGGCTGGGAGTGTGAAGGAGGGAGAAAGAAGCAGAGAGGCAGATGTTCCAGTGCTGCTGTTCTGCCCAGCGAGTGGCAGCGAGGCATGCAGCTGCAGCTCTCAATGACGAATCATTTCCCAGATCAAGATCCGAAAGACGGGCAGGAAATTTCCACTTGGAGGAGATTCCATCACCGCCTCTATACCAACCTAGATCGATTCATTGGACACAGCTAGCAGGTGCTGTGCATGAATATAGAAATACTGACACAGATACACACACTTTAGAAGTGCCCAAACATCGTCCTGAACCATGAAGGAAAAATAAAATAAGCAAGACAGAAATGAACAAGATCTATCTGGAGACTCCTTTTTCAGTGTGAGTTGAACAAACACATAAAAGTAATTAATGTAACGGAGGAGCGAGCCAGGCCCTTGAACTTTATTTTTCCTGTGCTGCCTGGTGAGCGGTGTGCCGGTGAGGAACAGCCGCTGTGTGCTGGAGAGCGCTTCACAGAGGGCTGCCGCTACATTTGGCAAGGGAGGGTCCCCTTCACACAGCTGTGCAAATTTTTCGGAGAGTCATGTCGGTGTGTGTCCGTGTGTGCGTGTCCGTTTAGGCACCGGCACCTGTAGAAAATCTCATTGTCTCATCTCAGAGGCCCCCTAAAGAACTCGACACCGGGTCCGGCTCAATAGCAGCCCAGCACCGCCACATCATCCAAAAGCAACAGCGGGGCCAGGGGGCCTCCGGCGCTCTCGTGGCACGTGCCTGCCGCTCCCCTCAGCTCACGACCCAAGATGGAGTTACGGGGTTTAGCGGAGGAACGGCTGCTCGCTGCCCCCTCAGCACCCCTCGGCCCTCCAGGCTCCACACTCACTGGCTGCCCCCGGCCCCATCAAAGGCTCCACCGGGCGGAGAGAAGAACACGGCTGGACATCCAGCTCATTGTTTTTCTCTCTTGCTAATAGCCGGGAGCATTCGTGTGTGTGTGTGTGTGTGTGTGTGTGTGAGAGAGGCCACATGGTGAAGATGAGTTTGAAGGTCAAGAAGAAAAAAAGAAGAGATGAAAAAATAAGAGGAAACCAGTTGATTAGGAAACTTCATGAACACTGTGTAAAGTGTGCAAAGAGACAAACACCTGAGAAACACAACACACTAACCTCAGATGAAAAATAATGAGCCATAAAGTTATGAATAAAACGAGGAAAGTAGCTAGGCCTGATTCTAGTAATTCCTTGCATGCTTTTCTTGTCTTAGTGTTAACAACTACAGTGTCCGAGACCAAGTTGAAAGTCACATTTTTTAATGTCATTTTTCATTTTTAAACCATGACATAACAGTTGGATAAACCATCTATATTTATGATAAATAGCTAGAAAAAATGGTCAGATTACTCAATTTTGTGCTTAAGTTAGCCCAAGTGTTTCAGCACATTTGCATTTATATTAAGCTACACATTTACAGATCCCATAAAAACAAGGAATCAAGCACAAATCTGAAGAATGCACATTTCTGAACCTATTAAGAATCTCATCTTGGCACAGCTCACTGTTTTCCCCCCGCAAGAATCTCAAGTCTTTCAAAACAAAACATCGCACGAGGGATGAGCTCAGGGATGAGCGAAGAGAAAGATAATGATGATTTACTGGAACCGGTATTTGGAGGAATGTCTGAACGACTGACACTGTGAAGCTACATGGGAATGTTCTATTTCAGTGTCAGCCCTATTCTGGGAATAGAAACAACTCTAGTCATAACAACGGCACGCTCACAAGATGGCTGATAAGATGCCAATTAGATGAGCTCAGTCTGGGGAATGTGTGTGTGTGTGTGTTTACGTGACGGCGAGGGAAGAAAAGGAGGAAGAGGTGAATAGGCAAAGGACGAGAGAATGAAGAAAAAGGTGGAGAGGGCGATTCAACGCCGAATGAATGCGATCGCGAATAGAGAAGGAGTGGAGGTGGGTGAAGCTGGTGACAGACAGGATGTGTAATGTGTAACTCACGTCAGAGCCCTGTTAATGTTCGGTGTGAGCTTCCTGTTGGAGTGGTTTCCACACTGTGGGGAGGGAGGGGAGGTGGAGCCTGATTTGCCACTTGTATGTTAAAAACAGACAAGCGTGGACGGCTGCTCTCGCACAAAAGCATCAAAGGTCACCGCAGAGACAACAAACATTCAAACAAAAAATTCGTGGAAAAAGCAAGGAGAGAGGCGACAACTTGGGGATTTGATTCATGTTTTCTGCAGTTCACATTCTAGTTTGAATCATGTAAATGAGCTAAAAGTGTATCATGGCTCCACAGGTCTCCTTAACCTGTTGGATTTCCTCCTCTCTTCGTTTCTCCTATCCTCCGCTGCACATCTAACAATGTTCCTCTTATGGTGAGTCATTCATCTGTTTTATGCGGCACTGCAGCATAAATCAGGGGCCCGGAGTCTCTTCCAAACTCGGGGAACCCCTCCTCCCCCCAAAAAAGTGGCCCAGTGAGCTGGAGATGAGGTGATTTAATATCAGAGGGTGCTTTGTCTTTGTACGCTGTGCCACTGACATCTCCCTGCACCACTAAAGGCTGATGCTAATTCCAGCTTGCAGTTGGAAGACGGTGAAAAGGAAGTAAAGCAAAAAAAAAAAAAAATAGGGGAAAGGAGCTGTGAAAATTTATGAGCAGGCCAACTGCAGGGAAACCCATGTTATTATTTTTCTATTCTTGGTCAAATTTAATTTAAACTTTTTTTACCCTTATTGCCATTGCAAATGAATATAATAACTGTAATCTTGTGTGGGCTTGAACCTTACTTTTAGACTCCAAGTGGCATCACTGGGGCGTCCACAGGTGCGTGACATTAAGGACATTTCAATGAAGGAAAACTCTACTCTGAAGTTAGGTCAGTGTTTATGGATGATGTGAAGTCACCACATCATCAGACGCTATAAACTTACAGAATGGAAGGAATGACGCGGCCTAATAGAGTGACCACCCACCTGACATCACGCTGTATTGTCACACGCTGGCACATGACAAGCCCGCTTCTGTTGAATCTGTGTCACCAGCGCACAATCTTGGCACTGGTGAGCAGCCGTGCCCTCACACCTCATGCCAAGGAGGTGTCCAAACACTCAGAGTCACAAAAGAGCCAAGAGGGGGCTTAATCAGTCCTATTTACACCTGCCAGCCAAAAGGAGTGATGTCCCACACAACCAGTGCCAAGAAATAGACTGGTGCGCTTCTAAGGAAGAGCATGAAACTCCTTAAATGTGTTTTGGCCATTTTTTACGTCTCCTAAATCTTCACAGTGCAGAACGGTGCACAATTAGGGTTTGACACTTAGAAATTAGTTTCGAATTTCTCTGTCCTCACCTGAAATTGAAGTTTAAAGCTGGGATATGCAGCATTTCTTTGGCATCATTGGGCGAAAATTGCATTCTAATCTTTCTGGAAACTAGGCTTCTGCAAAGCTTTAGAAAATCTAGGCTGCGATTGTAGATTTCAGCCAATCACTGGGCTTTTTGTCCACAGCAGGTAAGGTGGCATAAAGGGCAACAGAGTACACAGTGAGAGGGGGATGTGGTGGTGCAATGGGTTGGATGGAGGAATGACACTACACTGTAAAAACTCAACATCTTACCAAGTTTATTCGTCTTATTTTTAGTCAAAATGTCTCAACTCACTTGATTTAAGATAAATTCACTTTACAAGTAGCATTTCAGCAAAATGGAGGGACTTGTTTTAAGACAAATTTTCACTTGTTCTATCAGCAGATTTTTTCACTTATTTCGAGGTAAAAATGCCTTAGTTTTTTTTTCTTGTTTGGGAGGGGAATTTTTTCCAGTGTACGGAGAGTGTTTTTAAAAAAAAAAATCAGACTTCTGCCCACTCACGCTTCAACAAATGCACCTGAAAGCAGGACTTATGAAACCATGACTAATTTGGAGGCAAATCCTGGTCCAAGAGGTAATTTACATCAGTGTGTTGTTGGAAAATTTGAAGTCTACAACATCAAATTATCATTCAAAGCATTATTATTTTATAGTTTCAAATATTTTGCACTCTTTAACACTCTAAACCCCAAAAGTCGAGTTACATCATTTATCAGAGCCAGAAACTGGAAAAAACAGAAAGAATGAATACGATTTTCAACTTTCTGAAGGTCCTTGAACTACTCATAAGCTGCTGATACCAGTCAGATTTTGTAGAAAATAAAATATTCTGCACTTCTTGGTGCAACCAAGAATCCATGAGTGACTCAGCAGTCAGATACTGTGGAAAAATTCAGCTTCTTTGGTGTGTTTGCACAAAGCAGACAGGAGACATGTACATGAACAACTTAAAAAAGCAATAAGTAAAATATCTATTGTATGCAGAGCTACCATTTTTTCCACTATTGGTAACACCGATGGGCACTTGGTAGAATGTTGTACCTGTCTATTTCAGGATTTTACAATTTTTATTGCATTAAAACTGCTTAAAAGACTCTTTTGAAGTCTCTCTACTTTTGATCACAGTCGTACTGTTTCTATAGAAGTGCAGGACTTTATCTTGAGAGAAAAATGAGCCCACAGTGAGTAAAACTGTGACATCCTTATAGGATTAAAGGTTACAAGTTCAATCGCAGAAACTGCCATCATCTGATGAAGTTTGTTACACAAGACAATACAGTAAAGGGACTTTTTCCACAAGATAAAAAAAAGCTTATTTATACAAACAGCTGATGTAATGAATTAAAATAATCATATGCACACTGGGTTCTTATTCATTATTATCAGTCTTTTAAAACAACTAAAGAGAACAGCGTATGATAAAAACATTACGCAAAATGTCAAACAAATGCAACTAAGAAAAAATTCCTTTCAACAGTACTTTCCAACAAAGTACTTTCCACTTTCCAACAAGCAGCGATGAATCAACACAACCACACAAAGCAAGACAATCAAATACATACAAGACCAAACCTACCGCACTCCTACTCACTCCAACTTATCTGCACTTATGGGAACAAAACAAGAGTTCTAATTCAGTTCATCCTATTATGGAACATCTCTTTTGTTTCTCTGGCCCTTTAGCCCTCCATCATGCACAATTATGATAAAGACATTACTAGCTACCATAACATAGTTTGAGGAATGACACATGTATGGGAGCATTGTCCTGCTGCTACCTCGAAAGCTCGCCTGTGGTGAACGAGGGAAGAGTGCTGCTCATTTATAGTAAGGGGCCTTCTTCTGCTGCTGCATTTTCATGCTTTCAGTTCTCATTAATACCACAAAAAGAGAACTGCAAAGGCCCCTTGGAGCCCGGGCCTTGGAAATTTCGCTACGCTAAACCACCATAATATGTGCCTCGGCCCCACAAACATACTCAAGGGGGGCTCTTTGGTTGCCGTGTAATAAGTCCTGGCGTGCTAACCTTGTAATTGGCCATAATTAAAAGGAGGCAGAAGGAGACGAGGATCTTCCTCTCAGCTTCAGCTGCCAGGCAGCAGGAAGTAGTAAAGACACGCTGTCTCTTCCTTTACTAGGTGCCACTCCGTCTTTCTCTTTGAGCCTCTTTTCTCCCTTTCTTCCTGTCACTCACAGTCTTTGTAAGGAGTATCTTTTGGGTCTCTGTTTGGAGCTGCCATAGAGTGGAGGGCGGTGAGCTTGAGTGTGTTAAGTCTATCCCTCTTTATCCTTAAAACCCCGCCATCCTCACAGTACAATGTGCGTGCGTGCGTGTGTACATTTGTGCGAGCACACGCCTCTTTGCCATCTTTGTCTCTGTTCAGTCTGTAATTATTCAGTCTGCAGATGCTCCCCGTGTGTTTGTTGTTGTCTGTTTCCTGCTTGTAGCCTCGTCAATATCATGTCTGTACAACTTTCATGACACTGCACCACATCTATACAGCCCCACTTCACTCAGCAGGCTCATTACATTTGAGAGAAGGGGGAATTCAGTTGCACCTTTTCCATGCTGCTTTCAAATTTGATGTCGGGACTCCCACTTGGATGATGCTCTTTATAACGCACAGAACAGCGTACAGTTTCCTCTGCACACACCGTTTAATTATTTCTGTTTCGTGAAAGTAAATCCAACTTACAGCATTTTCCAATTTCCATCTCACTTCATCTTTCTCAAGATTAGACCTTCTAACTTCACCTTGCCCTTTAGTTTATATTCTCACCTCCAAGCAATTCAGCTTTGATGCATAACCTTGTTGAATAATGGTTGTAAAACAAAACATAACAAACAGTTGTTGAGCCTCTGAGCAGCATATAAGTAATAATATCAATGTTAAGTGGGAAATTCACTATTAAATTGAGGAATTACCTTTACATTTTTACTTGTGGGTTAATTTCAGTGTGTTTGTGAGAAAAGAATGACCAGGCTCTGAAACAGTTAGAGGAAAACTTCAACCGCAAATGTTTCCAAAGTGAACACCAATTACAATAGAACAAAACCATTCATTCATAATGGAAGACTGACGCTGGATGCTTTAGGCCAAGCATTTCTAATTCATAGCTGCTTTATCATTCACAAAGTGATCATATCTAATTTATAAAGCCCTCAGTGCCGCCTGTATGTTCCAGGCATCGCGTTGGTACCTCGGCCTCAGCTAGCATCTGCCTCAGCTTGGTGTTGACAGAAGGGAGAGTGCTGACGGGGCAGCGCTGAGCTTTTGTTACCTGAGCGTCACTCACCGTAACCCAAGACAAGACAGCTGCTTGACTTACCACCAAGCTGAAAGAAAACACCGAGCAGGCAGCGACGGGGAGAGAGAAGGTGAGGTGGGGGAGGAGAGCAAGTTCATCTGTGTGCCAAGTTCATATGGGTGATGCTGAGTGTTGTCCTGAACAAACACAGTGTTGATAGAAAAGTGTATTAAGACATAGGATGGAAAGACATGCAGTGAATGTTGCCAAGTATATTTCTATTCAAATAAAATAAAAATGAGCAAAGATCTCCCAACCTATCAGCGTTGTAAGACCCCAAATGACCTCTTCTTTCATTAGAATTCTTCTCTTCCTGGTATTTTCAGGCACATTTCTACGTCAACTTATGAACTCAGTTGAACTTTGTTGTGAACTTCAATTCGTCCTTTCTCCTCGTCTTCTCTGTTGTCAGAAGATGAAAAAATGACAAGGGGTCAGGCGGGGCCCAGCGGCGGCCATATTTCCTGAGGCTCCGCCTGTGGTCTTCATAGCCAAAAACACACAAGCACAGACAGTGGGAGGATTCTGCCGCGACCTTTCACCCGAGCTGGGCTCCCTCAGGGTCAACAGAGGGCATGTTGCCATCTCTGCGGAGGCCAGCACCTGGATCACTGGACCGATCCACAAGGGAGAGGGGTGTGTGTGTGTCGATGTGTGTGTGCACAGGCTTGGGGGGAAGGGGGTCTCCGGGGAAATGAATCAGCCACTTAGTTCAGCCACCCGCCCCCTCACTTACAGAGATCGCTTCAGCAAGACCCAAAGGTCAACTCTCACCCTTTCTCGCATTTCTCTCTCTTTTCGCCATTTCTCACTACCTCCCCCACCTCTCTCATCAGAGGTGAACAAGGAGCTATTTCAGAGTGATATGAGAAACAGAGGTGGGTGCTGTGTGTGTGTGTGTGTGTATAGATATATGTGTGTGAGAAATACAGAGCGTAGTTCGCGTTTGTCAGATCTCTATGTCGGCTTCTGTCCTCCCAGCTAGACTTACGATACATACATAAAATACAATATTACCAGTGTTCATATTGTGACTCTGTATTTGGCATGAAATGAAAGATTCTGCTTTTTGTGATATCCCGTGTCTTTGTTGGTGGGTGCAAAAAAAAAAAGAGACCAAGAGCAGTCGGCTATAATTGCACGTCTGAGAGAAAACTGTAATTAAGTATTTCACATCTTATGAAGGTGTGGAGCGGAGCGAGTCTGCAGCACACGATCAAAAAGCCCACAAGATCACCGTCTCAGAAGAAAAACCATTTCTTAATCTGTTTAAGCACACTGCAAGCCTGCTGGGGAAAAAAAGGCGTGCAGTCAGCATATATGGGATAAATATGGATGTGCAATGAAATGGCAACTTTGCAAGAAATACTTTATGAACATGATGCCTCTGAGCAATCGTGATAAAATATGCTGAGCAGCACGATACCCATTCAGCAACCACTCTTTCCTCAAGGCGCATTCTTCTTCACCCGCAAAATGCCTCATCTTTCGAAAGCCTGGTACAGTATATACAGCAAAGAATAAAACCATGTAAAGTGAGCAGGTACCAGTGCGTGCGTAGTAATGAGTGCAATCAGCTAGCTTGTGTGTGTGCGTGTGTTGTTTCCTGACGCTTGTGTGTGCTGTAAACGTCTGAACACAAGAGAGTGCCTTTGTGCACAGCGCCCAAAGCAGACCAGTTCTGACTATCTCTTTCCTCGTCACCTTAGACGAAAGCAGCGTCAGCTACAGGCAAGAGATTCGCACATTGTGTGACACTCATGCCCTCGTAACCCACAGCTGCAAAACGCCCACTGACAGAAAGTCGGCATCGGCCCAGCAATGCCCCCACTGGGCGTATCAGCACGGGCCGACGCACACCCTCACACGCATCACCACACATACAGGCGATATCCACAAAGAGAAACAGGAGGCACACACAGCGACAGTGACACACCTAAGGGCAGAGCGGAGAGAAAGGATACCGTTATGCTGTTATGGGTGAGAGAGGCACACAGAAGTTGATTTGTGAGTGGAGCGTATGGGGCTGTTTTGGCTGACATCTGGCTGTAAGAGAATCTGCGGATACTTCGGTGCCCGGAGGCCTGAGGCTGTTGACAGTTTCTCCTGCACCTCTTTCTGCCTGATGGCAAAGACTGATAACGACGGGGCAATGTGGCATCAACCTACTGTGACTGAAGCAAAGTCAGAGCAAAAAACATGACCATAAAAATGCTGCAAAAATACCAATATCAAATGATTAATTCTGTTACATACCCACTGCAACATATTCAAACTGATAAAAACAAATGGAGCAACTTAATTAAGGTAAACGGCTGGAATCAAATGCGGATTCACTCGCTTCAGCTGGTAATCTCGCTTCAGGAAAAGACACATCAACCACCCACGACCTACTGAATGCTAGTATATTGTAGATAAACTGATAAATTAGATTCACATCTTTTCTAAAATTGCAGTTATGTTCAAAAGGAATATTCACCCCCAAGGCAGTATGGGTACAGTACAAAGCCAACTACATGTGCAACAAAATACAGTGTCTAACAATGTAATGAATCATACAACTACACTTCAATTAAACTGATGTATCCCTTTAAAACTGATTAAAATCTCTACAGTCAAACCAATACACACACAGAATGTGCAAACACTTCTGTTCCTAACATTTGTAATATGAAAATCTAAATTCTACAAATTATAAAGACGAAAACAGACTTAGTGTCAGTTCTCACTGACCCCGTATGCCCCCCAACCCACCCCATGGCAGCGGAACAGTAAAAGACAAACAATGGATTTAAACTGACTATATACAATAAATTGACTTAGTGAGCTACATATGTTTTGCAGTGCACACACCCAGAGGGAAGGAGAGTCACATTCACAACACTCCATTACACAACAGAGGGCCAGGACTGGAGATTTCATTGTGTGGCTTTGCGGCGTCCAGTTTCCACCCCCTGCCATTGCCTCAGAGCAGCAACTGGATCTGTCAGCCGGGTCCATCAGATAGCCGCCATGGCTGTGTCTAGCTCTGTCTACCTGTCAAAGCTGTGTGGCTGTCATCCAGCCAGTCAGGCAGCCATTGCCTGACCACCGCCCCTGCCTTATCAGGATAATGAGCTGCATTTAGGTCCATTATGAGCTGACCCCAAGGACTTTCTCTGCTGCTAAGCGGGGGCCTTGTGCCAGTGATGGACAGGCCAGCGGGAATGTGATATGGAGCTGGGCTGTGCTGTAAGAGCAGGACTGCAGGGGATAGAAATGTAGAAACAGTGCATGCAGTGACCCGATACCTCAGAATAGTGATAATGTAAGATACGACAGGGAGGTTCACAGCACGTCTACACCATTTCACATGTTAAAAGGCATTAAAATAGGCACCGTAAACAAATAAGACGGCTGCTCAGAAGACTGGTGGTCTCTTGCAGCCCCTACACACAATCCATACTATCAGATCCCAGATCTCAGAGGGTTTTTGGCGCAAAACATCTCAAGTGGAGTTTTTTTTAAAAGGTTCATGAGTCAAGAGAAAAAACACAGAATAATGAGACGAAACAAGAAAATGAATATGAGATGACTTCAGGCAGATTGTTTTAAAACATTATAACACATTAGTATTACACAAAAACGGCACTAAATCATTAATGATCCAGCAAGACCAGTGATAGTAAGGCGACACTGACATTCCACAAGATCCTGAGACTTAGCAT
This sequence comes from Dascyllus trimaculatus, assembly GCA_024666655.1. Classification (NCBI taxonomy): domain Eukaryota; kingdom Metazoa; phylum Chordata; class Actinopteri; family Pomacentridae; genus Dascyllus; species Dascyllus trimaculatus. Next base: position 25,722,870 of record CM045448.1, read on the forward strand.
ATTCCCTTTAACAATGTGATGTTCATTATGTCCCCAAATTCTACAATTCTGAATAAAAACCCATAACACAACCCCAAGAGATGTAAAAATGTAAAGTTTGTCCTGTTGTGACAGCAGATCAGAGGCCGAACTGTAATGAAATTTCAGATTTAATCCCATCGTTGCCCAAATTTCTTGTGAAACTTAATGGTATTCTGCCAATTAGATTATTAGATAAATGGAAAAATTGTGACTTACCGATTTAAAAAATGAGAATTTGAAACAAATCAAATGTGAAGGTAATCTAGCCATTAGCACAAGATTTTCAGCAATCATGATCGGACAGGTTTAAAACACACGTCCCATATGATGTGACTGAAGATCGCCGCTTTTTTATCACTGGTATAAACACCCACCAGCAGCAACAACCACATCAGAGACGATAGACAAAACAGATTTCACCACCGTGCTGTTTTCCGACACTGGTACCCCATGCAAGCAGATCTTTTTAAGATACTTTCTCTTGCACACATCCCAGCTACTGTACCTTGACTTCTTCTCTGTCAGCTTATTGTTCTGTGGTCTTGTAGGTGCCACAACGGCTCAACATGGGCAGAAAGAAATCCAGATATCTCTACAAAACCACAACCCTGACAGAATATCTAAAAAGATGTTCTCTACTGAGCCCTAGCTGAAGACACACACTCTCTCTCTCTCTCTCTCTCTCTGGGTGAGGAATCAAGTGAAATAACACACCTAAGACAAATTCAACACAAATTAAATTATGTGCCACATGTCGTTCTTGTGTGTTTTGCGCTGCCGGGAACCACATGAATATCTGTGTAAAACATAATGGTAATCTGGCCAGCACAGCTAGCTTGCTCTACTGTAGACAAAGTGTTAGATAAACCCACTGACTAAAGAACTAAGAAACCAACTGTGCAAACCCACTACTCTTAGCATTCGTAAAGGACGTTTTTATCTTATAGCTAGGGGGAAAAAAAATGCTCAGTGTCAGATTTTAAGACGCTATGCATTATATGCACCAGTGACTGTGTTTTTATACACATGGAATTAAAAATGAACCTACAATACAGTCTTAACAAACAGAAAACTTTTTCCTACATTTCTTAGAGCTGAAATTATGAATTACTGACTGTGCAAGACAATTAAACAGCAATCAACAACTGTCTGAGTCACTTTTCAAGCTAAAATATCAAATAAATCCCAGTCCCATTTTGTTTAGATTGAACCTTTTCATGCTATTTATATATACAGTATCGGGGGTTTGGACTATTAGTTTGTTAAAAAGTGATTTTCACAATGGGCTCTGAAAAAATGAAGAAAGTAAGCAGCAGATTAATCAACATTCAAAATATTGTTATTTTGAGACTTAAAAAAAATTAAACTAATATACTCTGTTTCATTTATTTCTCCTCTATTAGAGCATATTTCCTATAAAACTTCTTCAGACACGCACTCCGTACCATTAGTAAAAAGGCCTCGAGATGTGTCGTTTTTTCGTGTTCACTTTCCATAAAAATCGCAAATAGGTCAGACCTAGTAACATTTTTGTATCACTTTCAAGACGCCACGAGTCTGACCTGTATGCTGCCACATTAACCCCATGCACAGTGACGCACTTTGGGTTGTGTAAAACCATTTGGGAAAGTCTGCTTCCATATTTCAGCACCAATACTGGTGGAAACACATAAAACAGACTGCAAGACGTGGTTTGCAGGCCGAAATCTCAAAACAACCCTCCCGTTGACTTTTCCTGTCACTTTCACATCTATTACAAACTGTAATATCCAAAAAATAAAACTTTACTTCAGTTAAGACAGAGACTAACAGTTTAGTTTCATAAGATTCACTAGCAATAAAATGTAATCCAGGCTTTGACAAAACATTAACAGGAGCTGAAGTTTAGCTTGTTGCATCCGGCTGTTTGTAGGAGTCTTTCCATTTAGTGTGCGACATACGAGCAGCTTCCGGTGGCAGTGTTCATATATAAACCATTCTTCGTTACTTGGACAGTTTAATAAGCTTACAAAAAGTTTAGATTTAGTATTTTGTTTATTAATGCAGTATTATGTATTATACATCACTGTATTTGCTGCCATATCACAATATCACATGTGTATGGCAAATACTGTGTGTACACCGTGGCTCTCTCTGTTTTTGTGGTTTGTATGTCTGCCTGGGGGACATTAATAGAAAAGTGACTAATGTCTGAATCGATAACAGATCGATGGATTCAGCAATGTGATGATATAGTAGCAACTTAATATGTCTAATTCCTGGTATGCCTCACATTAACAGGTCAGTAATGCCAGTTCTCATTCAAAACAAGCACACAATAACAACAAAGCCCTTTGCACGCAAAAATAAGCAGGCTTACATGGTGTGCACTTCGACACACAGAGATGACACAAATACTCATTCATGCACAGAAATACAAAGGCGACAAACCACACAGACGTATAATTTTACTTCCCTAAAGCTCTCGTTAACTCTGCTTCTAGCTCGCCCTCTTTCTTTCTCAATCCGTCACCAGGGCTCTAATCTATTGATTGTAAGTGCCTAACAAGCTCCTCTTTGTTTTTGCACCCATAAATTCCTTTGAGGACACACCGCAGTGAAGAAAAACTAAAAAGAAACACCAGCCAGAGTGGGAAAACCGACAAAGCTTTGCCCAAAGTGACGCATACTCATTACCATCATCACAGGGGATAATTAGTAAAAGAGGGTGAAAATAATGTTACCATCAATCAAAACAAAGACTGGAAGGGAAGGACACAAGTGGTGTAAGGAGGAGGGGGGGCAAAAGTGGTGGGAATCAGCTCAAGTAAGTCCACAGAAACTCTGAGTCAGGGGTAGTCATCGCTGTGAGTCCAGCAAAAAAGGGGTGGAAACACACACACATGCGCACACACATACACATACACACACACATAAGCAAAAAACAAGCATGTTGGTTTGCAGTGACCAAATAATACAATTAAAATGCACCTGTACACGCCCACACAGGCATTCACACGCATGCATTGCTCCTTCCCACCACATTACACACACACATGTTTACAGCAGTCCAAAAAAATCACTACCACATAAAGGCACTCTAAATACAGCAACAAGCCATATTTTCCATGTTCTGGTCTATTTAGCTTGATGTGATTCATCCAGACGTCTCTCTGCAAACCTCTCCCGTTTTATTGACATTGCTCAAGTTTACTGTTCAACAAACAAAGCTGGTGAAAGTTCACTGTAATGGAATAGAAGCTGTGTTGGTTCTGTCATGACCTCATGGCTAATTCAATTCAGCAGTGACATTGGGCTGTTTCTCAAGACGGGGACCATTGTGCCAAAACAACAAGATTAATGATTTATTGGTCACCAAACAGTTAATAACTCGCAGTGTTTGTCGGTGCAACCTTATCTGCTACGACTCTAACATGCTCACTTGATTGCTTTGCATGACTCTGGCAAATACCCATGGACTCAGGCTTGCTTTTTTCCCTCTGTCTCTTTGTGGTCTTGATGACTAACAGTCGAGTTAATATTTTTACAAGCATTCAAATGCAATACAATTAATAATGCAGGCCAAACTCCGTCTCCATGTCAAACAGATTTACAGTTATGGACAATTCCTCCTTTTGTGGAGGCTTTTTAAATTTGTTTGCATAGTTTAGCTCTAAAGAAGCAACGAAAACAAACAGCGGTTTGGATTGATTGCTGCTTGTTTGTTGGTCAGAGGCCTGATGACTTGAAGAGTGCACTGCATGGTGTGTTTTCTTGGCTTTGTCCACTGGAAAGAGTAATTGCACCGGTCTTAAGTGTTTTTTACGAGGTGTATTAGCGTTTTCCATCAAGCTGCAATTACGGGCTTTTCGTACACATGGCAGGCCCTCCTGAGAGCGTGGTGAATGGAACCAGCTAGCCGGTACTGCTTGGTACTGGGAACATCTAGCAGACCCAAGCCATCTATTGATATGCAAAGCACATACAAGTTGGCATGCAAACATAGATGGAGTGTCGATCTTTGGAATTGGCCAAAACACCGCAGATCCCATGCAAATATGGGCTACTGAGCATGGACACACTTAAGCCAGATCTCATGTGAATGTTTCTGTACTAGTTGTTCATACATCATAATGTTCTTGAAATTGTGAGGTCAAGCAATTTTTTTTTTATGTGAGACTGCTAAAGGAGCAAAAATAGAAAAATATTTTATTACCTGCTGGACATCTGTATCCAATGCACATGGTTAATATTATCATTTCTTCCAAAACCAACCCAATATCAGGATGTGACACCATCGATAAAATATGCCAGTGATTTACCCGTATATGCTTTGAGCAGCAGCCACAGCCATGTACTTATAAACCACACCCTGGAGCTACGTAATGCTTGCATCTATCGGAAAAGCATCCCATATATCCTGGCACCCCAAGCACTTCTACCCTCACAACCACAGTGGGACTGGGAATTTTAACCATTCCTACAAGGCCCAAATGAGCTTTCCATACCAAAGAAAAGGGCTGATGACTGCGCAAGCTGGAACTTAAGCAATGACACACATAATGACGTGGGCTGAAAGATTTAAAGGAATGACTAATTGGGGCCTGTGCTATATAAATGCTGGGCTAAAATGATTACTGACTTACATTAAACAAAAGTATGAGAAATAAATGATTTATTGTTCCAATTATGTTTCCTTCCAAGAAGTTGAACTATGGATATTGCATGATATATGGTAATATGTATGCATACATAGATGTAAGTATATATACACCAATCAGGCATAACATTATGACCACCTGCCTAATACTGTGTTGATCTGGTCCTCTTATATTTTCAAAAATGCTCTGAACCATTGGACATGGACAAGAGGACCTCTCAGGGTGCCCTATGTGGTCTGGAACCAGGACGTTGGTTGTGGATCCTTTGGGTACTCTGGCTTGTGCAGTGGGGCCTCCATCAATCAAACTTGTTCCACTGCATCCTGTTGATGCTTGATCAGAATGGGGTGTAGGAAGTTTGGAGGTCAAATCAATATGTTGGGTTATTGTCATGTTCCTCAACATGTTCCTGATTGGTTGATGTTTTTTTCCATGTGGTGGGGTGCATTTTCCTGCAGGGGTAGGCCAGTGACATTTGGGATTTCCATTTGCATGAGGTAGTGTGTTTGTTCTGGGACAGTGTCTAAGTCTCATCAACATGGATGTTAAAATCCAAGGTTTTCCATCAGAACAGCACATAGTACCAATATGATCAATGTTATTCACTTCTCATGTCAGTAGTCATAATGTTGTGGCTGATCGGTGTATATATTTGTCAGTATGTACTCTATATGCCTTTATGCATTACTTTGCCCATTTACTTAGTAAAAAATATATATTTTTTTGTAATAAAAACAAGGTTAGCTGACTAAAGTCTCTCTATCCTCAGATAAGGTTTCAAAGGCTTCAGGATTCTCTATCATCATTCTCTATTCCAGGCATACATAGCATTTTCAATTAAAAGGGTAATTTATTAGTTAATTATTCTTTTTATTGTCTCTGTTGTCCGTATTTAGTCAACTATCTAAAATTCAGCAATCAAGTCTCTGATCATACTGCTTGTGGCCAAAGTTACTGAATAAACACGCTTATTGTAAATCCAGTAAGCAAGTCGGTTCAATATCTGTTGCTTTTGAGTGTGTATTTTAAATAATTAGCCAAGGCTCTGTTTTATTTAGGCTTCTTCTGTGTGGTTCATGCACTGAGAAATGTCAGCGTAGGACACTTAGCATTTGTCAATGAATAACGATTATTACAAAACCAAAAAGCAATGCTCTGTCACTCATCCTCAAAGCCACATAACCACAGACAATTAATAAGATTGCAAAAATCTATTTCTGGTCTAAAAGTGTCAAATATGATGTACTGTTGTCTCTAATAAGTAAGTTTTTTTGTTTTTTTCTTGTTTTCAATAATTGAATTAATTAGTACATAACTTGCAGCTCTATTAAACCGATTCTGTACTGTATAACCTAACATGTTACCTGTGGCACCAGAATTGGATGATGTTTTAAACTTTCCTCCACTCCCATCCCACACTGAAATGGATTATTACGCTGTAGTACATGTTGCCAAAGCCAGGAGAGTAGCAGGAGCTGGTGCGGCAGACCTGGCGTTCGCGTGGCTGGTTAATGTGTAACCTGTTGGACTGGTGCTGCAGGACAGGTGATAACCGGCTTTGTTGATTGTGTCCAGGCTCTCTCTTTGACGTTGCAGCGGGCCGACCTCAAAGAACCAGCACCAACAAAAGCTGACTGATCAAAGGCTTTGTGTCAATGCTCAGCCACCACAAAGAAGTTGCACTTGAACACACAGTAATGACTGGAGCCATTGACCAGCTGACCACCAGCGTGAACATACATTCTACGCAGAGTAAGAGGAAATTACAGGTCACTTAGCTTTGCACTGCCGCTGTGAGTCTGTGGTGTTTGGTGGCAGAGGAAGAAAAGAATATACAGATTCGAAAAATAGGAAGAGTGCCCAGTTTGAATCCAACTGATTCCCTCTCTTTCACTACTGCTCCTTATGAGAAGTCCTGTATTTGTTAAAACCAAGTAACTACACTGATGCCAATCTGTTCATTCAGGCACAGATGAGACAGTGAAATATGGTTCTTCAATGTCAGATAAAGTTTGAATAGTAGGTCCATGAATTTGAAAGTGAACACTTCAAGCAATAATATTGCGAGGAAGTATTTCACTGCTTTTGAAAGTTGCATCTGCAGGAAGCTGTATTGAAGCCATATTTACTTGTTTAGATTTTTTTGCTTGAGACCAAAACACTGACACCTCCTGCAACAGATTAAATAAATACATAAATAACAATGACAGAAAAAACAGAAAGAAAAAACTAGCAGGAACTGCAAGACACGCTGCAACAGCAAGCGGTCAGCCGCCAACACTCAGCCGGACAGATGAGCGTTGGCTTGGAGTGTAATGCCCCTCGGTAACCCTATAGATATGAAGAGTAAGCTTTTCCTGCCACACTGTGTTTGGGATTTTTGGCCTGGAGAGGATGGGCTGGGATGGGAAAATCTTAACATACAATTGCTAAAGCGTGGGAAAACGCAATCCTGTGTTACCACACCATTCAGCCTCAATTTCATGGCAGTGATTTAAAGTATCGCAAAGTGAGATAAAGCTCGACGAGTGGCTTTAGGTCTTACTTTAAAGACTTAACATTGAAGAGAGACGCCTGGAAAAAAGTAGAGCAAGTATTATCAATGCTCTCTCAATGTGGCATCCTGGGAAGTATTGTAGGATATCCAAGTTTATATTTTCATATTGTAATTCCATTAATTTGTTTAAAGCCTTTTAGAGTTTGAGCACCACTCTAAATGTAAAATGCTACTTATATACATTTCTGATATTATTTTTGTCATGTAAGAGATACATCTGCTTTATATGTGCTGTTCTTTAATGAAGAGATTTACTTCCCCAAATGCTTCTGTTACCAGACTATTGTGACATCAAGTGTTTGTGTGTGTACTGGTGTGAGAGAATGGATGTTTGTGTACGTGTTTGTCAGCTTTTCCCCCTCGAGGCCTGTCGCACAAAATCTTGTGATACGGCAACCGCACATGCATGATTGCACGCCCAATAGAGGCATGACTCAGCCACCTTTTGACAGAGATTTAGCAGATCTGCTCCAACTGAGCTGCATGTGGTTTCACTTTAAGGACTCCCAACATGGCGCACTTTAAACACAATACTGCGAACTGGATGAGTGGATTTACGTTAAGGTGTGTGCGGTAAATCTCCATGTGCAAAGCTGGTGGTGAGTGTTTGCATGTGTTTGTGTGTGTGTGTGTGTTTGTGTGTATACATGAACATGTGTGTGTGTCCTCCGGTAGAAGTGACCACTAATAAGTGACTAGCAGAGTGACCCTGTGGTCTGCTGAGAGAGCCAATGTGCTGTGGCTGAGAGCGCGCACGCACACACACGCATGTATGAATATTCACTTACGGGTCAGTCTGTGTCTGCGTGTGTGTTACTGTGTGTGTATCATGATGACCACCACCCCCTCATTACCTCCATCATGGCTGGAAACAATCAGCCACTCTGCCCGAGTTGTAGGCCAGACTCAGGCGTTGCAGACCTACAGACCTAGCATTAGAGAAGCCTCGATCACCACAGCCTGACTGGCCTCAGATTGGATCCAGCTTTCTAAACTGAAGTAGTATAATCTCAGAAACCCAAATCTAAATAGACTTTTTCCCCATTTCAACCATACATGCCGGATGACTAGACATGAAATTTATTGAATGCCATATATTGTCAACACATGACTTTTAAGGTCAGGATTGATACAAGTGGAAAAAGTGAGTTCAGCCACCATCCACAGATTATTAGTGTCATTTGTGAATGCTATGAAAGCATGGATGTATGAAGTCCTCAAGTTCCCTTAAATGTTTGTTCATATTTGTGCTCATCATGTATTTATATACGGCATTAAACATACAACTGTGTCCAAAGGTTTATGCAGGTTCCCCCGGCTGAGAGACTGATTTACTGTGAGCTCACAATCAAATTGCACCAAATTTATTATAAATGCTGAGAGACGGATAAGTTAAAGGCAAGATAATGTCCTTCCCTGACAGAGCTGCCAGCTTTTATTCTACAGTTTCCACACATAAGTTAAATGGACGTAATGCTCAAATTATGATCCGATCATCACATCACTTTGCAACTACTTCCTTGCTCTGATGCTTCAAACTGTGCCATTACCTGTTATAAAATATTCCAGACTAATCATTTGTATGAATTTAATTTAATTATGTATCTCTATATTGTATTTACTTATTAAGTGAAATCTTACATGCTGTGCCATACGGTCCATTGTTATAATCTCCCTGTTCCAGAGATCCTCACTGATTAAAGCTGACCTACTTCTGTGATTGTATGCATGCTTGCAGTTTTGTTTAAAGCGGTATGTAGGTCACTGTTACATAATCTAGGCATTGCTATGAGTGAGCTGACTGAAGGATCAGGCATCACAGAAGATTGGGAACAATTTGCATTTTACAAAATTGTTGACGTTGCTGTTTTGATTTTTGTATTAAAAAACTACAAGTTTGGGGTGTGTGTGTGTGTGCGTGTGTCTGTTCTTTACATATCTTGAAAACTGCACATATGATCCTCTTTACCCTTGGTGAGTGTATTAATGGTGAGCTGGGGAAGTGCAGTGCCAAGTTTGGCATAGATCAGATGAACATGGTCATTTGTGAGATCCTCAGCCGACCTTTGGCTGCCCATGGACAGTCTAAGTTACCTCTGTTGCGAGGAGACATTATCTGAGTAAAATATACAATGCCATAGAGCTCCAGTGTGCAAACATTTGACCAAAAATCTGTCACTGGGGACTAAACATTTTCTATAGTCGCACCAGTGCACATTAAATTTAGCAGATCTGTCTGTGTGTCTCTGGGTGGCTTGCCCAGGTATATGACATCTAAGTTTGACATTAAAAAGTCTTATCAGTCTTTTCAAACTAATATTTGGTCACATATCTATTGAGCTGTTGCACTGCAGTAACCAATGGATGTGAGACATTTAGGTAACACCTGTAAATTATAGGCATCTGTAAATTGCACCTTCGAAAAAACAACCTGGGTTACACTCTCCAATTCTAACTGGACACACATTGGTCACACATCGGCCACCCACCACCACAATATTTTTCAACTTGTAGGAAACACTGAGATGTGATAATAAAGCCACAATAATGCACTTCATTTACCGAAAAGAGTACAGCTAAAGAAGGGCTGGAAACAGAGCAGTTGGAGCATCAATGTTCAAATATAAAACTTAGCATCACCTGTAGTATATAGAAAGAAAAAGAATGGATTAAACCTACAAAACATTTACTTGTACTTTTATTCCTGTTTATAATTATTTATATTAAGTGCAAAGTGAGCACCAATGTGAATGGCAACCGATAAAAAAAGGGTTATGCTCAAATGTACTGTTCAATACCAAAAAGGTGACCAGAACAATTTTTGGTAAACCTATATTACGTGCCTAAAGGAAAGTAAACCACACTAGTGCAACCTATGCGAGGAGCCCTGTGTCACCTGATAACATGCTACTTGGCCTCTGCACAGGCACCTGCACTAGTTTTACAAAAACAAAACAGAAGAAGAAATTATGAGAAACAGAGCAGCCTCCATTGAGTGACATTTTGTTGGCAAGTATGAAGTGATATGAAGTGTAGATATGTCAAACAACCAGCCAATACACTTTGTATAGTTGTACTACAACACATTCCTGTACAGCAGCTGATGAGGAATGACTCAACTCTGAGGAAAACTCAGGCCCATGTGACAAAGAACATCACATGTGTACTTACACACGTCCACAGAAAAACACATTTCCAACTACAAACAGTGGAAAAACTTTTTTACTTTTTATGCATGTATGTAGGATAGTTTCAGAGAAGGTAGGGTACTCTGAGATGCCCATGCACACAAAAACACACATATATACACAAACACACACACTGGGCAGGGGACAGTGAGAGCAGGCCAGGCTGTTATTCTAGTGCAGCCTGGCTGAGTTGACCGTGTAATCTCCAGGGTGGAGTCCATATTGGGTTTCTAGGCAATTCACTGTTTTTGGCCTGCTTGTTTTGTGATTTAGGCTAAAGAGAGAAAAAGAGAGTGAGACAGAGAATAGGGAGAGTGAGAGAGAGGACAACAAGTGTGGGTTGTTTTTCTTTCTGCCCGGCATATTGTTGATGAGTTGTAATGCAGTGTAATACAAGTGGTGGTTAACCTCAACGGCCAAGAGGAGAGAGGCAGTGAGAGGGAAGAAGAAAAGAAAGACAAAACAAAAGAACCTATGGGGAAAAAGGGAGAAGAAATAAAGTGAAAAAAGAAAGGAGACGAAACAAAAGAGGAGACAGATATAGAGACGAGCTTAGGGGATGGGGAGGTGGTTCATACTTGGAAAAAGTTGTGCTAAAGAAAAGCTGTGTGGTGGTGTGACCGCGCCTGCTGTGCATTTTGTTTACAGTTTGAGGAGGAACGTTGTATGGGGAAGGAGGACTCATTGTGTATGGTGACATGATGGCTTGTGACTTGCAACAGATACCATCTGTCATTGTTGGGCTGGAAAGATAAGGCTACGAATACTGTCAAGGCTGTCATTGTCAAATGCCTTTACTGGCAAATAGCTCCTTATCAGACTAGCTTAAAGGAACAGTAAAGCCCATATTTAAGACATCTGATTTCTTTATATTTAGCGTTTATTCTTCATGTGTATTAAATAAATCTGGTGAGATTGCTATCTTAACTTAAGAAACACTAGACAGACATATGTTAATGTTTAACTTTACATTTCATTTCAGTGGAAATACAGTTACTGCATGCAATCTTATCTTTGTTGAAAGTTAATGCATTCATGTCCCTCAGAATAAATCCCCCACAGAGTCTGGAAAAAGTATCAAAGGGCATACAAATGTGAAAAATACTACTAAAACATTTAGTCAATCAATAATCAATAGCTTATTGTTTAAAAAAATTAATCAATAACAACCTGGGTAATCGGTGAATCGCTAAACATTGACTGTTTCAGCCTTGCAAATGTGAGGATTTGCTGCTATTTTTGGGTTCGGGTCTGTTGGTCACACAAAAGAAGCAACCCCTTATAGATTCAATTAGATATTAAAATCAATTGATAATGATAATAATCAGCCCTAATGAAGAAGCATTAAACAACCTAATTACTTCTCACTAAAACCTTATTTGCGTGGGAACTAAGACAAGGTTGCTGTGATATTTTGGTAGCCATCTGGCAGAGCTGTCATACAACTGACTGGCTGGTGTGACAGATGATGGACACACACACACACACACACCACCTGCATTCCCACAGTAGTCCAAGTCAACAGTCACAGCACCTCCCCCCGACATTATCAGGGAGGGAGGGAGGGAAGGAGCGAGTTTGTGTAGGGGGGGAGAGAAACCCTTTGAGAGACAGAGAGGAGGCAGTGATTTAAACTCTTCTCCCGTGGGTGAGGGCAGCTGGAAGGGCCTGGAGCAGAGGTGGGAGTACAGCAGGAGTGGGGGAGTGAGTGATGGAGGCAGAGGAGGGACGAGGGTAAAGGGAGGAGAGCGATCCAGCTGAGGCAGCAGATCTCCACAGAGGCCCAGTGCCAATGTCAAGGTGCTGAGTGAGCCGAGAAGAGGCGCTCCACACACACATAAACACACAAATACACACACATATGCAGGCTTACCCTCAATCTGAAGTCAAACACAGCCACATGCACAAACACACACCCCGACGCATGCACGCAAGACACACAATCGCTCTGCTCTCAAGTGCCTATCTCGCCCTCTTCCCTCCTGAGGAAACTCTGGCTGCTTCCCTCTTCACCTCTCCCTCGAGCCATACGCAACCTCCTGTCAGCTGAGACAAACTGACAAGACGAGACGCACAGTTGCACAGACGGTCAAAATGGACTCCATTGTGCTCTAATGACCAAGCCTGCTGAGATGACCTCTGACCCCCAGACGCAGGCTGTTTGGCCAGTGGTGGACTGGTGGGAATGACCCTTTGGCCGACACTGACCTTTTCATGTTCACTTCTCACCACAAGCTGCCTATGAATTCTCTTGATGTGTCTGTGTGTGTGTTTTTGTCTGTGCATGCGTGTGTGAGAGAGAGTGAAAGTCTGCCGAGCTTCTTAAGTGTGTGTGTGTGTGTGTGTGTGTGTGTGTGTAGATGCTGCAGCAACAAGTGGTTTAGCTTAGCTTGTGAAACTTCATAAAATCCTAAGAGTTAAACAATGCAAAATATGTCAAATGAGACACCAGCAAAGTTATTCTATCGTCCAACTCTCTGATTTGGATGACTTCTAAAGCAAATGCTGGTTCATCACTCTACTGTCCAGCATCTGTGAGAACATAAGAATATCTTATCTTTTCCTTATCACTCTGACTTTGGTCCAGTCTGCAGTTTTCTCTGGTCTTTCCTAAAGGCTGCTCCCTGTGTGTGAATGAAGAGATGTATCCCAGTCAGCTTGCCCTTCTGCTTCATTCTTGTCTCTGTCTGAGGTTCACTGCAACCCTTTATCTCCTGTGCTTATCAGGCCAGCCGCAGCTCAGACTCTTCTGGCCTCCCTCTTCCTCTGCAGTAAATCATGGAGGAGACGTACAGTATCAAGATCACTAGACCAATGTCTGTCTCTCGCCCAAGCTCAGTGTTTCCTCGTCCGTGTCTATCTTAATCTGTCTCAGCTCGTAGGTGCCACTGAAATGAAAGTAAACAGATATATCCCACAGTCTCTCACCTTATTTATGTGTTCAGGAATGTGTTTGTGAATACTTCCGTTTTCTTTTCCTCCTTTTCGGTGCAATTTTGTCACAAATGGTCTAGATGCACTTTGACTTTTTTTTTTTACCAGAGAAGAGCATCTACAGTGGAATCATTAATCATGTCATCTAATACAAATAATAAAAGCAGAATCAGGAACAGAATACCAGCGTGCACTTTCCTGTTGCTACTTGAGGCCACATTGCATGAAGATTCTGCTTACATTAGGGCAAATCTTGCACAACCCTTCTCTTGTGACCATCACGCTGCCTCTATTCAAAACAATCAATGCTACAACATCATTTTTGAGTTTGTTTGTTTTTTTTAACAATTAATGATGCTCTTATTCCCACTCGACCCATGTTAAAAGAATCCTGGAATCCTCAGAAACTAAGCAGGCAGAGGGTCACGTACAGAAAATGGACTCTGGCACAGCAATTAGCTTTTCTGCATCACTCAAGACCAATCAAGGCCAGTAATAACACTCCTGAACCGCAGCAGACAATGGAAATTACTCTGTATAAATGGAGGTTCTTGTATATTTTGCCAGTGATATCACTACCTCCTCTGGGAGTGTGCGGTGTGCAGGGAGGAGGTGGAGCATCTCCTACATGGGTGCCCCGTCTTCTGTTTGCCACACAGCCCTGCCTCAGAAGTGCCTGAATTATGATACTGGTTTGGGTGATGACTGGATGTGGGTCTGGTTTTATGGAAGTTCCACGAAAAGAAAAAGGATATAAGCGTAACCTAATCAACATTGTACTCACACTAGCCAAACATCCACTTTTCTGGCTGGGAATTTTGCATAGTATGAAAGCAAAATGGTTTATCAATGGAAGCTGTTCCATAACATATTAAAAACATCAGAACAGTGTGCATAAATAAAGTAACATAAATGATTTTTAGAATGTATTTTTTGAAAAAAGCTACTTTGGTTAGTGCTCACGAGTCACGACAGACAAATAACTTAAATTCTTAAATTCCTTTGTTTACCCTTCAGGCCCTTTAACGTTTGATTTTTAAATAAAGTGTGTTTTGTGTGTAACCAAGTTGGTTTGGTTGTATTGTGTTTGGTCTGTAACTCATTTCTATTACTGGATTATTAGTTCATTATTAGCCATGTTATTAGAAGATATTACCTAGCTGTATTCTTTGCATTTCTGTTTTCATTATTAATGTAAATGTAATGACAGAAAATACTATATTTTTGTACTTTTGATAATTAAAGACAGTGCTGCCTGGAGCAGGCCTACCGAACCTCTGCTTTCAAACAGGATTTTATCGCTGAGCTCTTGTTTTTTAATATTGAAGCTATCTGAGGTTTTCATTTATTCGCTGTAAGAAGTCAACAAAAGGCGCTAAAACATGAATTTCAGGTCAAATGTGAGACGTGGCAGGTGTTCGATGACGACATGTGAGACAGGATAAGCTGCACCTCCTGTTGCTGCTAAGCAGACGATAGCTTCATAACAGACACACAGGGCAGGGAACCTTTTTTTTTTTGATGGTCGCTATTCAAAGCGTTATAAATATGTAGTTCCCATTCATGGCCCCATTCACTGATTCGGCCTCAAATAGCGGTTTCCTGATTTTATCCATTGTACCGCAATACAGTAGGAGAGGCCTGTATCCTGTGTGGACTACAAAGTTAATTGCGTACAATTGAAAGGTGTGCCGCTTTAATTGTTCTACGGGGAAACACAGGGCCCAGAGGTATAGAAAACACCCATTTCCATAAAATCATTAGTCATTTACCAAGAAAAGGCCCACTATGGAATACAGACAAGCTTGTTAAGTGTTTTGCACAAACCTGACGCCATTAAAGCAAATGGGAGATGACAGGAGACTTGGCCCACGTTAGATGGAGCAAGTCAGGCCAACGCATAGGTGTGCACATACACACACACATACCATGATTTACTATGAGCATTAGCAACTCCACTGTTGCCTGAGGGATGTGTCTGGGCACGGAGTACCATAGGGCCAATGTCTGAACCACAAGTGGCCCAGTCAAATCTTTACACAGTCATAAACACGCCTGCATTAGCAACAGCTAGTTAAAATCATTCCATGAACTAAGGGGCTAGCTTTGCATGGCACAACACTCTGCAACAATAATTAAATTTACCTTATTTTATTTTGTATCTGCTCCTGTGTGAGGGGGTGGCAAAGCTGGTCTTTCAGTTCTCCACCTTAACCTGGCTTGAACATCTCAGCGCTTACAAAACACTGATGTCACCAGAGGATGAATCTTCGGTGATCCCCTGACTATTCCTCTAGTGCCACCATGAGGTTGACTTTTTATTGAAAGACAAACAAAACTAGAACAAACAACTGCAACACTATTGACTTTGTGTTTACTGATAGTTAGCAAATGTTAGCACGGGAACACAAGGTTGCCTGGTAAACATCGATATTTTATAATTGTTCACAATTTCTATTTACAGTAGCTCAACTGTCAACTATGCTATTCATCAATGCACTAGCTACAGTTGCTTTTCTCTCAGAGGATCGTTTGTTTTCTTGTGTGAGGCATTTTGCAAGTTTTTTAGGTGCCATAAATGTGAAAATAGATCATTTCAGGCACAGCTGGGCATAATTTCCTGTGCTTCCACTGCAAGCACTGAGTTAGGGCCAATTTAATTACAAATTCTTACTTTAAGAAATACAAACATGATTTTCCACAAATCCCTTTAGTCCTTGAAAGGGATAAACCTTGCAGTGCATCAGATTTGAATGCAGTCCTAACTACAGTTGCAGCAATGAATCAGTTAGTTGCTATTTTAAGAATGCATAAATAGTATTTCTTGGAGAAAAATAAGTAAGAAAAATCTGATATTAGCTTTTTAAATTTGTCCTTTTTCTAGTTTCTTTCCTTCTCTGTGACAGTAAGGTGAAACTCTTTGGGTTGTGGAGAAAACAAACATTTGAGGACATCATCTTAGCCTTTGAGAAATACTGATCAACATTGTTCACCATTTTCAAAACAACTAACTGATGAATCAAGAATACATGAGTTAACAAAGACAATGGTCCATAATTGCAGCTCTTGCAGTCAAACAAAAACTCACCAATTTTGATTTCAATTCAAGATCATAGCAAAACTAAGAATTTCAAGCATTAGTAAGCATTCTGAAGCATTAGTACGGCCACATTTTACAATCAACAAGTTTTTAGAGTTTGATAGTCAGTTCTAGATATCGCTGAATCACCAACTCTCGCCCGTGAGAGGCAGATGTGCCAGAGGCAGAAAACACACACATGCAGCCACACATACAGTATTATACATATGCACATACTGCCCATTATATGTTCCCCAGGTACCAGCTTGACTTAACAGCAGTGACATTTACACTCATGGCCTCTGGAGTAATTTACACAGCTTGGCATTATTCACAGCTGGTTTACTGTTCCATGCAGTAGACTGATTTAATAGCACTCAAAAGTAGGGTGGCACCAGGGCTACTTAGCACTGTGTATTAGCAAGACTGCAGGTCCCAATAAAACACAGACCCCTGTTTCATGAACTGTACATTGACCCCTTAATAACCTGCTTAAATAAACTCACACCTCCGTGCTGATAATGAACTGGTCCGTGTAGGAGTATATTAGTGGTCAGGTCCAACTGAAAGTAGCGGGGGCATTTGGCCAAGACAATAAAATATATGTGCAAAAAATATATCCCAGGGCCCTGTGAATGTTGGGCAATTAAAATGGAAATGTGGCATGGGTATTTACAGCCAATGAGCGAGCCCACAGTGGGTGCTAGAGAGATGCAGACAGAAACTGGGAGGGGGGCGGCTGACAAGACACAGTGGCAGTGTACAACATGATTTAGATACTGTGAGTGAGACTGCAGGCCTATAATCCTGGAGGCACAGAACCAGACAGAGACGGAGGAAAGAAGAAGGGGCAAGCTCTGGGAATGACAGACCAGGAAGGCCACAGAAAAAGAGCGAGTCTGTGACAGCGGGTAAAAAAAAGGGAGTGACAGCAAAAAGAGTGATAGAGAGACACAAAGGCACAGAGAGATAGAAAGCGAGAGAGACTGTGAGATGGAGAGCGAGCAGCCAGACATGCAGGCAGACTGTCCGTCTCTGGTTTGTGGGAATGCGGTAAAGACACAGTAGTAGGCAGGGTCCCGGCTCTGAAATTAGAGAGTGGCGCTAAGAGAAGGGAGCCAGAGCCAAAGGCCGTCTGGGAGCTGCCAGGGGCTGCATCCCCAGCGCACTGCCGAAACATGATTTACTGCTGGGCTGCACTACAAACAGCACACTGCTCCTGGTGCGCTATCTAGCTCACAGCAGCACACCACCCGTTGCATGCTATCGAGTTCACAAAGCTATAAAGATACCACATCAACGGTGGGAAGTGTCGATGTGAGAAAGACCAGTGCAGCTCAGTGCGGCGGGGAGGTGCAGTGAGTCGAAGAAAGGCTGCTGGAACAGGAGTGAGGCCAAAAATAGTATAAAAAAAAGTGTGTCAAATAACCACAATGGGTTGCACTGGTGTGGGCATGTTGCAACAGGTTTCACTAAGAAGATTAATCACAGTATTGGATGTTTGTCAGACCGCAAAACACTGTGCAACCATTTACAATCACATGAGAAATAAGCACTGGGCAGTTATCACTACGACTGGTGCTTTTTGCTTTGTCCTTCAAGGCAAATGGTATAATTATAATGTTTGTGTTAGAAGGTATTTTACCTGGAATGTGTCCTGACATGTATTTAACTGGCCAGTGTGTTACCGGATGATATAACACTGCAGGAAAAGTTAAACCAGATTCTGAAGTTTTGCTGAGGCATCCTATTTTCTTTGCTGGAGTTCTTTAAGTCTAGGCCCCTGATATGTCAGCACAGTGGTGTCATTAGGTCATTTTCCACTGCAAGGACTCCAGAGGTTTGTGCCTGTTTTGACGGCAGGAACTGCCCCTGTAGAACCTCTTATAGGAACGTTTTTGAGGGAGGAAAAAGTACCAACTCTGGGGTAGAAATAACTGCTGGTGCAGGCTGAATGATGTTTGTTTAAAGCTGGGAACATAAGTAAGAAGTGCACACAAATGTCACTATCAAAAACATAAAATTTACCATACAGGCGAACAGAACCAACAACAAAGCAGCAACCATCCTGGATCCCGTAATTCTTCTATTTTATACACGCACTTGGAACTAGAGTCACTTTCAGTAACTACCATTTGTTGTTTCAGTGTGTTTGAATTTGATGTTTCATTCGAAGCAATGCTCTAGTGGTTCCTACATCTCAGTAGAAACAGAGAGGCTGAAAAGGCCGATTAGGAGGCCGCTCTAGTAAACATTCGTTCCACCAGGCGGCTGCCCCGAGGTTATGCAGTGGAAAAGATCCTATTGAAAGGAATAAAGGGGATGCATTTTTGACATAGCACTAATGTCAATCCAAAGAGGGTGCTAGAGAAAGCCTTGTGGCACCAGGGGATGTTGGTCTGCAGAGGAAAATTAACTCTGTCCGCTTTGCAAAAAGAACATTTCCTTTCCAGGATGAATAAGAAATTCCCCTCAGTACCCACAATGCTGTGCAATAATAGGTGCACAGATACATCTTGAACTCACAGACTTGTACAATCAGTGCAAAGATGTCTGTGTGAGACAAAATGCAAAGAACTAGATTTAATCAGAAAAGGAAAACAGGAGGAACTGCTAGGTTGTTGTGTAGCTGCAGCTATCGCAAAACCAAGTCCAGACATGCAGAGAGATTCTGTATGCGCTTGTCTGCAGCGCCGGGTAGTCAGAGTACGACCACTGCGCTGAAGCTGTGCGTTCCAGGCTTTCTGTGTGTACGTGCGTGTCCATGTGTGTGTGTGCATGCGCTTCCTTTGCCAAGTTTCCTCTCTTTGTTTAGACCGGTCCGGTCAGTCCGGCTCCCCGCTGAGCACACAGCGGCCAAATACACACATATATCAAAACACGGCACAACAACAGACAGGGTGCTCTCAGGGTAGAGAGGTGCTGGGAATGGGAGCAGAGGGGAGTTTGGAGAAAGACAGAGTGGCGTCCATATGAGAAAACAAGGAGAGAGGAGGAACAGATAAGTAGAAAGATAGGGATTGTTGGACGAGGGGAGGTGGGATGGCAGCACATGGGTGAGTCTCTCCAGTAGTAAGAATGAATAAAGTGACCACTCTCAGGGAGCTGCAACTCTACATGCGTACAGATCTGATCATTTTAGAATTAAAAGTGGAATAACACTAAAATCTGCACTGCACTGCATTTGTCCTCCCGGTAAAAATGAAGCTTTTATTCTCCCCAAACTGAGATTGGAAGGTTGGAATTTATTGGTCTGCTTTAAATGTCAAGTTACAGATCAATACTCAAGCACAAAATGCAAAACCTCTATATCAGCAGCGAGTAATAAACTTCCTTATGCTGTTTTTCCTTAATTCCTTTCAATACCAGTAATCTACTTGGTAAATCTGAGTGTGCTGCGCAAGTAACCGACATAATCTTGTACAAGGTTTCAAGTTTGCAAAATTCCCCCTTTTATTGGGGCCAGCAAAGATTGAAGATATCAACTGTAGCTTTAAAACCTCTGAGTCTTTCCAGTGAGATTAAAGAGGCATAAAAAATAACCCCTCTCCCGACATTCAGCCGAGTATGAAATAAAAACAATGGGAATCTCATTGTGCTTTTACGGTTCAAATAATTAAAAAATCTCCTTCAGAACGTTTATATGCCTGTATGTGGTTGATAACATGCTGTTCAGCCTATTACGACGTTACTTGGTTTCAGGCCTCGACTCCTATGCATTAATTCTGCTGCGATCGTAAAAAGTAAAGATTTTTGTAGAGAAAATAACATCACACACAGACACCCCGGAGAAAAGGCCGGGGCTCTGAGAAGGAATTATAGTGATATTTCCTTCTGATGTGGGCTCAGTTTGTTGCGGCCAAGAATCCAAAACTTGAGAAAAACACGATTGAATACAAAAGGTTTATTGATGCACACGCTGCAAATCATTAATGGATTTAAGGCATGAAATTCTTTTTCCCCCTTCTGCTCTCGCCTCCAGCCGGCCAATCCCCGAGCCATCCTGCGCTGGCTAAAAAGATAATGGAGCTGTCAAGAGCTGAGCTGAGGCCTCGCTGGACGGACAGCTTTGTGTGACTACATTCGTGTGCCTGGACATCCACTTGTATTTTTGTATATGGTGTAATGTTTAAATACGTATATACTTATGTGCATGTGTGTTTACAGTACCAGGCCCTTGTCTCTAAAGCCCAGCACTGGCTCTGGATCGGACCAGTCTAAACACACACACATTCATGCGCACACACTCCTGCCCCCCTCAGAGCCATGCTTTTAGAGACGTGGGGCCCTAAATGCCTTACAGATGGACTCCTAACAAACACAACACTCTGTCTCGGCCCTCAAGTATTCCCAGTATTTGGCCTTGCTGTAATTTACAACATACTTACCTAATTGAGATGCTATTAAGGTCAGAGCGTGGATTCTTCTGCGTACGCCTCATGCTAATGCACATGATATAAGCGTGACACACAGCGCAGCATATTTGGCCTAATATAGAGGGGCGCAGTTAACCACAGAGTGAGTGTGATCTATGGTCCATGTAGTTTACTTAGAGCAACACGAGTAATGAATGATGTGTTGAGCGGACGTATCTGTGGAGGGCTGGAGGGCACGTTGGAGGGTGTTTTCCTGCACACTGCTGATGGTTTTAGACCCACAATTCCAAATACAACAGAATAAGACTCTGATGGATAAACTATGCTGAACTAAACGGTAAACAAAAAGTGAATAATTTGCTGCCTTTTTTGCTGGGTGATGACTTTTTTTCTAATTTAATGTAAATTTTCGATAAATTAAATGTTAAGGGGACACTTGAAGATAAAATTAGAACAGATTCCGATGCTTAAAACTTAAACTGATAACACGGATGCATTTGCAGTATCTAGACCGAGCTTAAATAATGAACTGGGTGAACTTTTGTTTTCGAAAATGTATTTAGAAAAAGTTTTGATATTTCAAAATGCATGTAAATGATTAATTTCTGATTGCACAAGTGATATGCAACGTGAAAAAATAACTAATTTTGTGTGGCGGTACAGTGTAGTGTGGAATACTTTTTTAACCTTATGTAACACTTTCAACAATGCACAAAAATGTGGCTGCCTTCAGCTCCACACACTAATTTCAGTTGTAAGTTGCTCCCGTCGCTCTAGGCTGCAACTCACTTCACAATATTGTTAAATCAGATCCGGGCTTAAAAAAGCAAAAGCTTGTTTTTCAGACGGACTTTTACAGGCTATGTGAAAGCATACTGTTGTAATTTCCCTGCCCTCTCTGTCCATTGCTATGAGAAAAAATCCTGTTCCTATAAAACTGGGAGAGATTTACCACAAGCAATGGGCTGACTTCATCCTAAAGCATGCAGCGGGCTCCCGTCTGAAAGGCCACGCTGAAGCCCAGAGACACTGGCCACTGTTTGAGCTTGTCATTTGGGTATTTTTCATCGAGTGCGCCTGACAGAAAGATAACACACTGTCACAGAGTGCCATCCATCTTCGTTTCCAAGTCACTCCTGGAGAATTCAATCTTGAGAGTGTGAGGTTAGACACTTTGGTGATTAATCAACTCAGCGCTCATGTGTGTGTGAGTGTATGTGTGCAGACCTATACGTGTCTTTGTCTGCGTGTGATAAATCACTGTCTAACCCCGTACAGGACGCACAATGCCTGAGCCCCCTTCAGCCCACCGAAGATAAATTCATCTCCAAGTGATGTGCTGACAATACTCGGACAGGAAAATTATTCTATCTTACTTACCCAGCTGCAGCTTAGAGAGCAGTCAGAGTGGTAGATGTCTGGTGTTTTACAGGGGAAAGGGGAGTAGAAAGTGGGAATTTGTAAAAAAAAAAGTAGCTGGAGGCCGACCAAAAGTGAGTATTGAGAAAGGCATGGGAACAGGGTCTTGCGCGCACACAAACATTCGGGTACAGAGTTGATGAATAATTCTTCGGAGCTGTTGGGAAACATCCTATTCAGAAGTGATTCAACTGTGACACAAGGCTTTCGCTTTGTGTGCGATTAGGTTTACTATTATGAGCACCACGCGAGAGGTGGCGCAACTTGGGGATTACACAACGTCATGAAATATATGCAGTCATGCGAGACAAACAAAAGTGACAGCGCTGGAGATTCTGTTGCAAAAAATTTGCAACTGACAAGTGAACTTTAACTGCTTGGAAGTTACAAAAACAAACGTCACTCACGTTGCAGTTTATCTCATGGCGCGTCCCCTGACCCCTGTGAACACTGAGGTGCAGTTTAATTTGAGTGCAGCTTATTAGGTGTCAAAATCAGTGTGTAGAAACAAAGGAAAGATTTTAAAGAAAGGTAGAGAAGAACCAGTTTTTAGGGACAACAACGGATAATTATCTGCTTGCTGTGGTCGACACCAATATAAAAACTGAAAACATTAATCTTACAAAACCGAAAATGTGATTAAAAACATATATACAACGATCAGCCACAACATTAAGACCACTGACAGGTGAAGTGAATAACATTGATCGTATTGGTACTATGTGGTGTTCTGCTGAAAAACCTTGGATTTTGGCATCCATGTTGATGAGACTAAGACACCTGGATAAACATTGCACCACAAAAAGCACACTCCCTCATGCAAATGGAAATCCCAAATGTCACTGGCCTACCCTCGCAGGTTCACCATGTTTTTCCCACCACATGGCAAAAACATCAAACAATCAGGAACATGTTGAGGAACATGACAATGGTCCAACATGTTGATTTAACCTCCAAACTTCCTACACCCTATTCTGATCAAACATCAACAGGATGCAGTGGAACAAGTTTGATTGACAGAGGCCCCACCCGCAAGCCAAATTACCCAAAGGATCCACTACCAAAGTCCTGGTGCCAGACCTATAGGACACCCTGAGAGGTCCTCTTGTCTATGCCCAATGGTTTAGAGCCTATTTGAGTACATAAGGGGGACCAACACAATATTAGGCAGGTGGTCATGATGTTATGCCTGATCAGTGTATGTATAGTAATTTTACATTGACCAGTTTATTCATGCTAATACAACACAGAGTTTAGAGAATCGTCAACATCCCCAGTATTTCTAGTTATATCAGAACAACAATAATTTAATATTCTTGCCTAGTGATATAGATATAATATATCAGGAAGTGACATATTGTTCATCCCTATTTAAAATGGGCCAGAAGCACAAAAAAATGCTGTAATCAGTTACAACAAATCATTTTATTCCTCAATCATGGCCATTTTGCTATGAGTGTGATTATAAAATCACCACCTTCCAGAATTGTACAGCTAACCTATTTAGTTTAATTGTGGCGTTAATATCTGTTAGGTGTTACTAGAGCGTAATGGTGCAGGTCTAACCGAAGGAGCACCACTAAATGTGCCAAGTAACAAGGGTCAGCGGGTTCATCCACCTGCTGCCTGAGGGAAAAAGGAAGGCCCCTTTTCCATAGAACAGGTGTGCTGGTACCATCAAAACAAGAAACTCACACGACCAGAAAGAAGTGTCAGGTAATGGGCGGGTGCAGAGGTGAGCAAAATAGTAATTAGGAAGGACTGGTGACTCTCGTTATTCCAAGCTTCTGCTGTGGATGTTTGTGGCATCAATGCACGCAAATGTAGCTCTGATTAAGAGAACAGTGATTGGTTCCACATTGTTGAGGAGGAAAAGAAACCTGATCTGTTCCCCAATTATGCTCCTCTCAGTTTACCTTTATGTCAAAGCAGAGTGCAGAGACAGAAGAAGTAAAAGAGAGACACTAAAAGAGAAAGAGAGTGTCGTAGGTAGGGGAGGCATTTCTGAGCACAGGTTTATGTTTCCAATCAGGAGATTGTGATCACAACATGTAGCCCGAAGCAAATGGGCTGTAACTCAAGCGCTGAGGGAGGTCTTAGGGCTCAGAGTGTACTTTGGTTCAACATCATTACTCCTCTCTCTGTAAGTCTTGCAAACATTAGAGAACAGCAGTGCCGATGAGTGCACAGAGATGGTTAAGGCGAGCGGGGGAAATCCTGAGCTTGAATGGAAAATAAGTGGCAGCAGAATGCATTGTTCTGTTAAAGGGGAGTGGTCTTCAAGTGAGAGCAACTTGACTATAGGGTTAGTCCTCGTTTCAAAACATCATTTTCATAAAAAAACACTTCCAAACCTTTCCGGATCCACAAACATCACTGCATTTTCTAGTTACGCCACCGCTGAGACAAACAGACAACAGATGTAACCACACAACAAAGCTAACACATTTCATACCCAGTGATTTGTGCATGAAAGGACATAGTGGTAGATAGATGGGAAGGCTGACACCTTCACAATCCAACTGGTTCAACAACCCCTACAGGGAAATGGCATCACACTGGCATCAGGCTTGTATCATGCGGGCATGACGCTCGGCCTAATCCTCTATGAGGATTCAAAACATGCACACGCCTCGTCACACCCAGGGGCTTCATAACACAGCTGTTGCCTTTTTGCCTACGCCTCACTGCATAAAGATTTTCCTTTTTAGCTCCCTAATGCCTCCAGTGCTATAATATTCCCTGACGGAAACATAAACATCCAAGAATTGTCACCAGCCAGCGTACAGAGGATTACAGGAAAAAAAGGATGGCATATGGAAAAACCTCAAAACTACCCACCCCAATCAGAGAAAAAACAGAACAAACACATATGCAAGTGCAGCTTAAGCCCAGCGATGGATAGATGCTGATAAGGTGGCCAGCAGACAGGAGGTGCATGTCTGGCACACAGACTGGATGAATCCAGCCACAATGGCGGTCATCAAAGGATTCCACCACACGCATTCATCTGATAACAGAGACACAAGCTGGCAGAGTTGCATTCAGACGCACACATACTTCTCCTTATGAACGCTGTGAGTAATCTAATCAGTTCATCTCACTTACAGACAAAACACACACACACCGGAGTGTGCCTACCTTATCTTCTAGTCTGATCATTCGTGCCCCAATAGTCGGGTATTCTTTATCTTCCCCTTTTCCTGGTGAATAAAAGAAGGAAAAGAAGAAAAAGTACATATATAAAAATACATATACACACAAGCATTTGATAATTAAACAGAAGGATTCTGTAGGAACAGGAAAATTAATGGAAGTTCACATACACACTACAAAAATGATGTTATTATCACTTCCATTAGGAGCTCTAAAGGTTCTCATCCAGTCATGTTCTACCACTTTGGTAATCCGGGTCACAGAGGCAGTTTACAGTTTACTATTGTAATACATCCAGTAAATGTGTGTCAGAAAGAGTTATATACACAAATCCCAAACAGTGTTGGGAGTGTTTAGATCGAATCTAAACTTACTTAAACTGAGAGTAGTTGTAACTTAATAAGGACCCTGGTAAATCAGTTACATAATCACACTTAACTGCCATTTTGTTTCACTTTATTCATTCAGCCTGACGTCTTGCTCATGCTCACTAATTTCATGCTCACACAGAGGTATTTGGGTTTTTTTTGTTAGTTCCAAGTGACATTTTCATCCCAACAGTGTTATTCCACTTGACATGGAAGTCGTAGTCGTGATTGCTATGAGCGGCTGACTTAACATTTTGAAGCTGACCTAGGAAATGTGTTTTTGTAAGTCGCTTGACAACAAGTTACACAAGTGCTCTAATGGCACAAAGACACACACAGGATACACAGATTCGCATTACTTATACACATGAAAACACACACAAACATACCCACCTCCAAACAGAGACATAAGCACACATAAGGGACCTCTCTCTCTCTTGTATTTAGTCTGGCACAGCTCGGTGTATGTGTGAGTTATAAACACAGGGATGCAGTAAGGGCTGTCTATCAGATGGAGACTGTTGTGTTTTCTGTGTATTTACCTGGGAGAAACATTCCTGGCTTCCCCAGAGTGCCGTCCAGCCTGGGGAGAAGACAGACGAACTTACACAGAGAAAGGTAACAACACTGGCCAGACAAGGGGGAGATTCAGTCGGGTAAACACGACTTAATTCCAGCTCATGAGCAAAACTGAACAATAATAAGCCAATTTATAGTTCCAATAAAATTAAACAAATGGCATCAGCCTGAGCAGTATTTATACATCATTGCTTTCAAATAAAATCCACATGCAAGTTTTAAAGGGATGAATAAATGAATGCCGTGTACTTACTGAAATGTCAAGCTTTGAAAATAAACAATGAAACTTGCACGAAGTAGACATTTGGACTGTCATTAACAAATTTACTGAAGCAGTGGAAGCATTTAAATACAGCACGCATTATAAAACATACTGGTCTTTTAGCCACCAGAAGTAAGGATGGATTTTTTTTAACAACAGGAATCACATGTCTGTGATTATCTTCTGTTTATGCTGCTGATCCATTTGATGCAACAAGTTTGTGTGTTTTTCAGTATAAGTCCTTATAAAATATCTTGAATTTTATGAAAAACATGATAGAATTTAATAAAGTAGTTACTTTAATTCCATTAAGTTTAATGAACTGTCAAATAACAGCCTTTCCATGATTTCCTGTGACTGTCTGATGCGCTTCTGATGTAAAATGTCCACACTTACTGAACTACTGCAGAAGGAACTGTGCGGTTCAGGTGATGCACTTAGACAACTTAAACTCAGTGCATTACTTCTAACTGACCACCTACATGGTCGAATGTTGTGTGGCTGAAAAAAATTAAATTACTTTAAAAAAAAGCAGAGAAAATTTGTGGGAAGAGGAAAAAAGGTTTCACTTTTGCGATGACTGTACTTCATTAAAGCTAAATAAAGCACAACAAAGAGCACTAATGAGAGACCAGTGAGGCCCCAATCAGAAAATATGCTGTAGGCGTATGATAAAGTTTGAATGATAGGAACTGTCTGCAAATGAAAAATACTTACAGCTGAATAAAACACATTTGTGCATGATATAGTCACAGCTAGTGTGTGACGCAGAGTGCCAATGGAAAATAGTGTAGTAGACAACATGGCGAAATCAAGAAAAAATGTTTAACTTGATCTATTTTTAACGTGAGATGCATGTTTCGCTTTGTGATTTCTTCCGTCTTCTTGTGACTTCACAGTGGAGGTACAAACAATGAGAAACATAGTTTGAACCACAAAGCGAGCGACATAAAGAGAAGAAAGAGCACAAAGCAGAGTCAAAGACGCCACCTTCTCTGAAGCTCCTTGATGCGGACCATCATGTTGAGGTGACCCTGGGAATACTGCTCGATCACGTCTCGCACATCATAGGGCTTCCGCGCTTGCTGTGGATCCATGCACACACACACACACACACAAACACAGGCACACACACAGTGTGACACAAAAGCCATTGTCAACCACAGCCTCTGTTGCTTGGTCCCCGAAAACATCCCCAACCCCCCTGGGTGTAAAGGGTTCATTGTTAACTCAATGTGTTTGTGTGTGTGTGTGTGTGTGTGTGTGTGTGTGTGTGTGTGTGTGTGTGTGTGTGTGTGTGTGTGTGTGTGTGCACATGTATGCACACTGACAAGTGCATGGTCATGTAGAAAGCAATCGTGTTAAGATCCTTTCACAGCTTTGTTTGGTGTGACGTTGACACAAGGAGCATCAGAAAGAACCCAGTGAACTCTTTAGGGTACCCTCAGTATACACAGAGTGTAGCCTCGGCAGCTGAGATCACTTAGGCCATAATTGAAAACATGTAGCACACTTGGAATCAGTAAGAATATAGGAACCATTCCTAATAACATGGAGCATGGATAAGATGGCCAACGTTTCTCCAACATTTATTTTAAACCAAAGTATTTAATTGCATAATTTTTCACACTAATTTTTGCTGAATTCCCTCCAATCCATGAGTCCGTAACAGTCTATGTGTGTTTTTGTGTGTGCAGTACAGTAAGTGAATTCCTACTGTAGCCCCAGAGACAGGTTAGTAGATTTCCCATGATACTACGCCTGAACTGAAGTGAGCACAAAGAAGACATGCAGGTGCAAGTTTCAGGCATTTACACACAAACACACACACATACACATGCACGGCAGTGCTGCAGCTGATATATACCCTTGAGGCTCCCCCTCCTCTTCCTGTATAACCACACACACAACACACTTCACTCAATCCCTCTCGCACTCTCGATCTGTCTTTCTCTTCATCTGTCACCCCTCCCTTGCTCTCCTTAACTCTGCAGTGTTTCTCTCTCTGGATTTCCTTTTGCTTACCTGAAATTTCCTCCTGGCAACAAAGTACTGCATTCTGCGGAGAACTTTTACCGCGGACTGCTGTTCATGGGACAGTCTGAAACAGAAAAGGGAGGCTGATTTAGGTTAAAAGAAAAACATGGACATACAAACATTTGTTTCTTTGTTGTAAAATGTGAAGTGACTTGTTCTGGATGACCTGGGCTGCAAAAAAGAGAAAAAATAACAACTCAGAAGCCAGTCTTATGCTGCACCTGAGATTGAAGGACGATGTGTGCACCATGCAATAGTAAAACACATGTGGCTCTGACAGGAGAACACACACACATTTTGATATATGCATTCATATCACAAATTACACCTTTATCCTGTAAGTGCATGTGGACCCTCTATCAGTGCTTGACTCTTTGCTCATAACTGTTAATCCACAACATAGTGCAAAAGCGAAAGAGAAGAAAACCAGACTCGGTTTGCATCGAGAGGACTCCCAAAACACAAGTCCCTCAGCTCAAAGCAGCACATCTGTGTCAACACAAAGGAAAACCCACTGTTATGGAGCTTAACGCTGAAACAAAAACCACTGGATGCAAACACCACACACAAACTCATACTTGCATACCATAGTGACTGTATGGCATGCACTTGTGTTTGTTTTTTCAGGGAGGCGCTCTGTGCACTGGTGCTCATTTGGTTTACTTGTCAGATGCTGAAATCTGTCCTTGCATGTTTGGATGAGTAAAAATAGATCACGCAGAGTGAAATTTCACTGGTGTGAGTGATTGAAAACACAAATACTGATTGGAGAAACAGATGGTCACGGTACAAGGTACAATCAAGTGTAGTAACCTAACCTTGCACTGGCAGCGACCCCATTCTCAGGTCTCCAAACTTTCAGGAGTCCAGCATTCGAAGAGTTAAGTCAGACCGTCTTGCAAATTTGAGAAAGGGATACTGCTGTATTATATTTTCAAGGGCACTGAGGGGGCTCCTAAGAGATTATTTATGTGTCGCATATTTATTACACAGAAATAGATGATTTTTAGAAATTCTTGGTGACCCTCTCTGCATGAAATGTAGGCTGTTACCACTGTACTGTTGTCCAATCATCAGGTTTCTTCCTTTTTTTTAAATGAATTACATGACATTTAATGTCTGCACTTTCCTATGAATCACTGTGAAATGCCTCAAACATAAACACAGAGTCAGATTCATTTTTACTAGAAAGATAATCTTCAAAGTGTGTGTCTGTGGATGAGTTGAAGACTAAGCACAACCAGTTTCAGGCGCCACAACATCAGAGGTGCAAGTGTTAAGAAAGGGTTTGGTGCAATACATCAGGTTTACTTTAACACCGACAAATACAAGTACTGCTTGTTCAGGTTTCCATGGATTTAAATGCAGAAGAACCCTTAAACACTTATTAATAATTGCTGACTTCATTCTGACAAAGTGAAATAAAACATACGATACATTGTTACTTATTGCTCCAGGACTTTAATTTGATGGGCAGAGCTCTTTTTTTATTTGCCCATTTCTCTATCAGTCTTCTATTTCATGTTCAGTATGTTTCATAAACAGGCGAACTTTGAGCCATCTGTTACTATCAGAGACATCAAAGTTAAGCTGGTAAGCTGCAGGATGGTGTTTGTGTGTGTGTGTGCCTTTGCGTGTGCGTGTGCGTGTGCGTGCGTGTCGTGTCTGCCGAGAAGGTGGATTAGCAGCCAGCTGACGTCACCAGATCCGTGCTGCAGAGATCCAGGGGAAGAAAAGGGGACGGAAAACAATCAGGTGCAACTACAAATGTGAATACTTCTTGCTTCTACACGCACGTCAAGCACAAATGTAGCTCCACAATGCACTGGTTGTTTGCGTGTGTGTGTGTGCGTGTGTGTGTTAAGTACTCTTAGCTTTATATTTGCGAGGGCAGACAGAGATAAGTTCCTCTCCACTGAAACGGCCCTTCAAACAGAAGAAGAATAACTCCATTCTTATGTAAAAGCCTGCGCTTTGTGTACATGGGTTATGTGTGCGTGTGTTTGCGTGCTGTTTTGACCACTTCTCTCAAGCAACATCCCAGTCAGAGCCGACATGCCCACACGCACATACCCACCCTTGACACACAGAAACACAGGCCCTCCACCCCTCCCCAAACAAGGGTCTTTGTGGAGTCAACAAGTCGCTCTGAGGTCTTAATTAGGCAGAGGGACAACAAAAGGACTTAACAGACAATGCGTTGACATGGGACCATAAAACACGGACATCAAAGGCTGTCAGGCTGCTGTCTTTTTTCCTGCCCTCCATGCACGGCCTGCCCAAGCTATAGGAGGAAATGCACACAAACAATGCAAAACATAAAGAGCATGAGGCCCTATTTTAGGAAGAAAAAAAAAATCTCTACCACCCACCCCTTCAGCTCGTCGATGAGGAGAAGGATGTGCTTTTTTCTCCTCTTTTCAGTGTGACTTGGAGGTTCAAGCATAATTGGGAAAGAAAACACATGTAGGAAACAAAAAACATGTGCGGTTTTGATCGTTGTACAACTGTACCCTGCTCCCTCCTTGCCCTCCTCCCGTTTCCTGCATTTGACACAAATGCACACACATGTTCAGTGGGTAAGTGTGATAAAAGAATAACACGGAGGGCTTTTTGTCCAACACCAACCCCCTCTCCACTCCATTAAACATTTGGCAAACAGAAACTGAAGGAATGCAATTCCCACATCTCTGCTGACGCTGCCCTTCAAACACTTGCTGGCTCTGACTCGGCTTCTTACTCATCTCCGTCTTTCTTCCCTCCTCTCGTTTTCATACTTCTCGTTTATTTGTCATCCATGCAGAGGATTTTATACCCAGTGCACCCTGGGGACTCCTCTTGAGCCAGATCTCACCCACGACGACTTCAATATTCCTTCCATTGTCCTGAGCTGTATGATTCATTCTTCTGAGAAGGCTGGTTGTGTGTATTTTAAGTCTGAGGATTAACTCCCAGACTCACCACTCTTCATTACGTCAACTTTAGAAGTCATGTACAAGCTGTAGTTGTTATGAACTGGCCCTGACCCTCTCTTGAAAAGCTGTGACAGATTTAGCCCCACGGCTTCCCCTGGACCCTTCTCTCTTAATAAGTTTCCTCTTTTTTCATTTACAGATGGTCACTTTGGAGATCTCGGAGTTGTCAATGGCAACTCTCCCTCATCCCCCACCACCACGGCTCTTTCTTTGGCAGGGGACCGTCAAATATCCTGTGCTTCCATGGTGCGCAGCAATAACCTTGGAGTCAGTCAGGAGAAAGCAGCCTTAGACATCAATGTGCTACGGTCAGGGCCCAGCAAGACTGCTGGCCTATGTGTGTGTGCGTGTGTGTGTGGGTCTACATCTGTGTGTGTGTGTGTGTGAGATAAGCTTTATGACTGGTGCTTTGGTCCATCAAAGAGATGTGCTCTTCTTCTGTTCTCCTCAAAAACAGACATCCCTTTATCATATCTTGGAAGGATAAGATGACTACATTCTTTCAGAAATGTTTGATCTGAAAAGTGATGGCATGCCAGAGGGTGCTGTGGTTAGAATTATAAGAGCTAAGATGCGATGTCGTAATAGCCAAGTTTAACCATTCAGTGAGGATTTTAAATAAGTGGGGCTGGTGCAAGTCTGAACTTAAGAAATGCCATTTCTCAAATGAGGCTTCCTTTGATGGCTAATTCTGAAAATGCATAATGTGTGTGAAAAATACGTGATTCCATGCTAGTGTTTTCAGGTCTGCAAATATTTCACTGAAATTCCACAACCGTCTGGAAAATACTGCCATACAAAAAAATTTATTTTGCTTTGTCTCAGCTTCTCAAACTTTCTACTGCTCTCCGTGGTCACCTAAACTTTAATACAGCCAAACTCATTCACTTCTCTGTTTCCAGACAACATGACAAAAGCTATATACTATGATAAGCTTTCTGATGCCACCTTCAAATAATTAAAATCTGTAAGGGTGCAACTAAAGTCTTGACTTTTTTAGTTGTTGATGAATTGAAATCTTAATAATTCCAACTTATATCATGCATTATAGGATAAGACGCAGAAAAAGTGTCCATGTTTGGCTCTGGACACCCACCCAGTTGAGACATCACACTGTGTCCATCCAGCCCTTTGTTTCTCTCTTTTGGCTGCAGGTCCTGAGTCAATATTGCATTGTTCAACAGTATGTGCCACTCATTTACAGAGCTCTTCAAAGTCCATTTAATCCCTGTAGTCCTTGAGAGCCTGTACAAGAGCTTCAAATAAATCCACAGCTAAACCTAAATCATACACACTTTCACTGATAAAAACATGTACAAACACATTCTTTACTTATAAAAAAACAGATGCATTTTTATACAGTCTATGCATTTTTGCAACAAAATGAGTGTAAGCATTTTATGGTTGATCAGAACTACTCAGTTATACGTGTTTGAATGGGGGTATTTGCACAGTTTAAAGGTCCGAGAAGAATGGTTTCACAAAAAAAAGTTCCAAAAATTGTAGTTACTGAATATAACTCCAGTTCTATGAGTGCATGTGTAGCCTTTCAACGGGTTTCAGTGTGAAGTGGTCATGGTGACTCCTTGTGAGTTTTTCTTTTTTTTCAAGAAAATTCTTTTGAGTCTTGCTTCAGACACATCCATCTGGAGGTTGAACTTGACTCATTAAGAACCTGAACCTTAAAAAACTCAACTACATGTCATTCAGCAAGATGCAGCTGGTTAAATATGGCCCGTGATACAACAGTTTCCTTCCTTCCCTGTGTGTCTGCTCCAGTTGTTTTCATGTCCCCCTATTCTCAGATCAATAGACACTGATCAAGACATGCTGGAGACAATAGCAGCAACCAAACCACATCAAAGCCCAGTGCCCATTAAGAGCTGATGACAAAGAGAGAACAGAGAGAACAAGCCATGTTTGATGTGTGTGGCCACAGAGACTGGGAGAAGAAAAATAAAACTAGAGAGAGGCCAGAGATACTGTAGAGTTCGCTGTCCTCTTCACCTCGCACAACAAGCGGTGAAACTACCACAAATACATTCATGTCAGAATTAATGACACAAATGCAGAACAATATAGTGATTCATTCTCTTAGATTGAAAGGAAAGAAAACTAACCCCTGATATATACCAGAGATTTCCATCATTAGATACTACATGGATTGAGTTTTCCTACATGGTCGATCTCTTACACGCAAAGTGACCTTTAAAGGTACATATGAATGAAAGTCTCCTGTCTTGAAGCCTGTGAAAGAATCCCAACAACGCCTCTTTGGAGATCGTCAACATCCTGGTGACCTCAGCAAAGTCCCACCCGTGCTCAACGTTAATGACGCCAAATCTCACAACCTGTCATTATTTGAAGAGAACAGAGACAGCCGTAGTTCTTTCCCATCGAACGGAGAGAAGATTGGAGAGGAGCACACTTCTAACAAGTAGACTAATGACTGGTGAACTCTTCTTGACACGACTCTAACTGCCAATTTATCTAAAGATTTGGGTGAGGAGGTTTCCAGTTAGGCAGCCAAGAGAATGTAAAACTACAGCCGTGGGAAAAATGCCTTGGTATGAAGTCCACAAGGAACATAGATTGTAATCTGGAAAATACAGACAAATACATAACTCCAGGAGTTTTGAGGATATTAGGTTCAGCGGGTTTGACAAAAAAACATAAACCCTGTTGATACATCCTACTTAAGACATGTTCTTGCAGTTGGTGCCATCAACAAGCAGTAGAAAAAAAGTTTGGGACAATGCCTACCTCAAAGATGTGACCAGACTAATGCAGGGTCTCAGGGTTAATGTTCAAGGCCTTAGGTGTAGCCCGAAGAGGTGGATGTGGCAGTAACTGTTCTTCAAAGTGAACCTAATTAGAGAGTTGGATAGTTGTGGGGTTAATGACCCTCTCCTTGCCACCAGACCTTGTTCTGGTCTAAATGTCTAGCCTAAGGTGGGTGTGCATGTTCGTAAAAATATTAGGGTAAGGGGTTTCTGTTCAGAGGGCATTTTCCCCTATTAGTACTATTTGATAAGATGTGTTGTCTCTATTCAGGGATGACGATGCTGACCAGTTGGTTGGTCAACCACTTCAATCCTGAACGAAACACACCATCAGCATTCCAGAGTTAAAACGTTCCCGATACTGTGGTGTGTATCTTTAACAGTTTGGTTTATTTTACCATGAACATGACCAAAGGATTGGTAAATATTAAAGAAACAATACTTTTGACTCTAATATTGGTTATTTCCTGGTGCCTGAAAACACCCAGCAGGACACAAATCACACCATCTACACCACCTACTTTCCCTGTAACTCCACATACCAGTGGTTTCTTACCAGTGGCTAACCCAAGTTGACTGGATAACTAGCTGGGATACTTCACTGTCTTATTCCCATGTGTTGACACATATCAACTGTCCAGGAAAGCAGCGACATTAGCACATTCTCTGCCCAGATTACCACATTCCAGCTTCAGTGCTTTAAATTCTCTCTTTATAATATATCCAGTGGCTGCTATAGGCATCAATTCACCCGTCACTCTCCTATATATCTTCCTTTTTTGTGAACACAGTAGTTGTGGTACTAATATGTCACTCTTTTGCAAGCTGTGTCAGCTGTAAGCTCCCGCAAATAAACACAATGTGAACAACAAATATATAACCGTGCTGACATTCCAACTTTGGCATGCATGAGAGTGTGTTTGTATATCTGTATAAAAGCCATGCTGACTGACTTGGTCCAGAATGACAAGTGGGGAGTAGTGAGCCTTACAAGTGGCCACACACAAATCCACATGCAGCAGTATTTAGTGTGAATCAAAGCAAAGAAAACATATGTAGACATATGTAGTGGCTCATGGATGTCCAACAAATTAACAGTCCCTCTGTGTTTAGAGCAACATTCTTGAGGTAATTTGTATGTGTGGGTATGCGCGTGCGTGTCACAAAGACAGGAGGGCAATTGGGTTTCTTCAGAGAGGGAGGAGGGAGTGAGGTGGTGAAGAAGGATTTATAATTCATGGCCTAATAGGATTTGTTGCTATTTAGCAGGATTAGGCATGTTACAGAAAGAATCTATTTATTGTGGCCAGTCGGGGGGTCCCCTTGCCTGGGTGGGGTGGGGAGGTATTTAGGGGTGGGTAGAAGTGAGGTGAGGTTGGGGGAGGGTTTGCATGGATTCTTGATTTTTTAAAATATTTTTTTTGGCCCATTCATTTTCAGGGGTAGCCCCTGGCACTGACGCCCCTGAGCAGTCAAAGCCACCACCCCCTCTTCTCTACTTTCAGTCCAACTCCAACCACCATCTTTGGATTAAATTGGCTGTTTCTCTTTCATAGCGCTCTGGTAATCCAAGCACATGAGCTCGGTGGTCGGCCATCCCAACATACATGGCTGTCCATGTGTGTTTTTTGTGGCCGGGGACAATTAGCACCAACTCACCACCTCCAGAAAAGCAAGGGCTTTTCTGGAGGTGGCGCTTACAGCCCCGCCTGACTTAATCCTAGCAATGGACCCAGCGTGAAAACAGAGAAAATGAAGAAAAGAAGAGAGTGCAGGAGAGGAGAGATAGAAAAAGAGAGCAAGGAAGAGATGGAGGGTGACCTGTGGGCCTGCTTAGCAAAGGGGCTTCCCTTTCATAAGCCAATGAGTTTAGATTATAAAACTGAGCTCCTTTTCAAAGGAGCATTATTCATTCATTCATGTGCGGTTGGGGCTGCAGTGGGGGGCTGACTGACATTAAAGACTGCTGTTTAATTAGTCCTTTCTACAGTGGTTAGCCTTTTTGTTCCTACTTTCAGCTATGGGAGGCCAACCAGGCCTCCCTAATGGTCAGTGGCAATTGTTGTAGATTTATTTGTGTATGGGAGAGAGAGATAGTGGAAAAAAGATGTGGAGGGACGGCATTTTTCACCTTCTGCTGATTCAAGCAGCATATTTTTGTCAGACATGATCAACTCTTCCATGTCAGCTTGTTCAGTTCAGGTTTTAGTGAGTAAAGTCAGTGAAACAATGACGGATTTGCAGTGTGAGAGTCCAGAAAAACTTCGTTTTCTGTTAGCAGTCACCCTGAAAGATGGGTGTGTTTGTGCATGGGAGATACATACTTGACAGAAACAGCAATACGCATATTATTTACTGAACTGCAATGTATTGATTTATTTTCTGAAGAGACAGAGAAAGATGCTGACAGTGAGCACTCAGTCTCCATCATTGCAATCCTGAAATTTAAACCAAGCATCTTCTCAAGGGAATACTTATTCTATACTTATTCACTGTTTACACCAGGCTCGTAGTTTAAACCAGGAAAATAGAGGAAACTATTTCAAGTCTACATCACCACAGCAGCACCTTTGTTAGGTGAGGAAAGCAGAGGAGAATACTTCAGATGAAGGATATGGTTCAAAGGCCAAACACAACTCGGCAAACTTCTTTCAAAACAGGGAGAGGAAATGAGTGGAAAAAGGTCGGCTAATGAACAACCCCATCGGTGTCTCTGTTTTGGTTTTCATTTATTTGCACAGTGATACAAGATAACAGTCAGCAAAATAAGACGTCCAGCAAATACACTCCTTCCTATCTCCTGCTCATTTCATTCCACACTGAGTTAACAGTAAAATGACATTATGTAAAAAGCGGGAGTGAGGAAAGAAAAGAAGCGAGTGGCAGATCGTTAGGAAGATTGAGAGAGACAGAGAGAAGGATGGAGCGGTGGAGGTGGAGTGGAAGTGGTAACAGTAGTAAGTCATAATGGACAGTAGGGATTTATGGCAGCAGATGAGGCTGAGAATGTCTTGGCAGACTCGCTTTAATAGCTTCCGCTCCTGGTCCAGTGTTCAATTAGCACACCGCCTCTGTCTCCAGGTCTGTCCCTGCCTGGACCATAATTACAGCGGCAGTCCAAACACACGAGCAGACAGAGAGGCAGTCAGGCAGACAGAGAGGAAAGCTGAGAAAGGCTCAGTGGGGTTTTATCACTGGCACTGCTGCTTCTTCATAACTCATTCTCCACTTAATAAGCAGTAATTTCAATATATGCTATGTTATAATGTTGCATTGCTTTTCTCTGTATTCTCTTGTTGTTGTCTTAGTGATCTGTTGCTTTCACGGCATAGATGTCAAATCATTTTAATGATGATTTGTTGGATAACAGAGGTATATAATATAGATGTACCATATTTCGAATAATAATCTGTGTCTGCTTTGGCTGCCTGACAAAAAAGTTGAAAACCTCCTAGTATGTACGTATTGTTGATTTTAGAAGTTCAAAAAACATACACATCATGATTCTTCCTTCCTTATCGGTCCATACTCAGTGCATGTTCTCTAAAGGTTCCTTTGTTTTCACATCAAATTAGTTGTGATCTTGTAAAATCCTGCTTGTACATTAAAGAGTTGTGTGTCCTGAAAGTCCATGTATTAAGAGGTACACATATCAGGAGAATGCCTGAGATGCCATGTGATTTACAGGTCAACATTCAGAGATTTGAAAGACTTTGAATTGATTTGTTTTCAGTATATTCATTTTAATATTTGTTGCAGCAAATTCCCCAGGCCAATTGGCGAAGTTCTTAAAATATCTAAACAAAAACACAGAGTCTTTTCCATTCTGTCTTCTCTGAATAGTTACATTAATCTAATCTGGTCAAGCAGTCAAAGGTCAGTTTTAAGCTCTGGCAGGGTGAGCACAGCACCATGTGGTGTTGTGTGACTGGAACAAATGATAATGCATATCAGCTGGAGTTTATGCACTTAGAGAACACGGGGGCAAAATGAGAACCACTGTTACATTTAAAAGGCTGACTACAGGCTATGATCCCATCTCCCTGAGTGTGTAAGCAGTCCAGGTCAGGAACTGCTTCTTGCTTGCTGCTATGGTGGGATCAGATGACTGTACACTAAGAGTTCACGGGCCCAGGAGGAGGTGAAAGATGATCAGAGGGCTCAGTGGGTGCAGCAGGGTCTATGATTGGTCAAATTGACCTTCCTAATGTTCTCTGGTGAGATGAGATGCGAGAGGGAAGTGTGTCGGGGTGAAATATGGACAAGTGTCACAGCTCTTAAGCTCCTCTCGAAATTATAAGCTTTCGGTTCAACGCTTCTTCAGAACCAGCATGTTTTGAGTTATTGAAATGATGCTGGACAGCTGTTTCAACAACATTTGAATACTGTTCGAAGGCCTGGGGCTGTGTTTACCTTAAATTGTTATCTTCCAGTAAAACCCGATCATGTAATTTCTGCATTTGGACTTAATATGGTCCATTTAAACTACTGTGATCTCAATGGCAACAAGTAAAAAGCACATCACTTGCAGTTGTTGTCCATACAGTGTCACTGTGAACCTTAAACGTGTTTGAATGTTGCTGGAACATAGTGCCAGCATGGTTTAAAGTCACTTTAAATAATATTTGTGCAATTTGTGCCAGATCTGCTGATCTTGAGATTGTGCTACAAAAGACATGAAATCTAATTTGAAAGAGAGAACAAACAATAGCCAGAACATTTGGAACACAGCAGACAATAGGAGTTTTCTGCTTTTCCAAAACACAGTGAACTGAATGTCCAATATATAAACCCGGAAGATAAAACTAAAATCTATACTAAAGTTTAAAGTCAAACTGATTTAAACTCTAG
Source organism: Dascyllus trimaculatus (assembly GCA_024666655.1). NCBI lineage: Eukaryota > Metazoa > Chordata > Actinopteri > Pomacentridae > Dascyllus > Dascyllus trimaculatus. The sequence continues at coordinate 25,762,095 of CM045448.1, forward strand.
GACATGTTGAGTATCAGCAGAGGGCCCTATGTTAGCACACAAATATGAGACCAATACAGAGAAACACACAAAGGAATGCATTATTTGTTGTAAATGATGTAACACTACAATGATATAACAACACTGACCTAACAGCATGATGCAGTTGCAACCCTGGGTAATGAATATGATGAAAAATGACTTCCAACACAACTCCACACTGACAGACAGGAAAAACAGACACGCTGGCTATGTGCCCAGAGCATTAAATGACAGGCTGAAGTTCAGAGGCATTTATTTGTCATAATACTAAACTAACTGCAGATCAGCTGATATCTGTCAACATGCCTCACCTAACACTTGCGTGTTACAGCGCTGAGCGACTGTGTCAGCCATGTCGACATCAAACAGACAAAACTTGGGAGAAAACAGGGAGATAGGAGAGAAAAAACACAGAGAGAGAAAGGAAGAAAGAAAGAAAGAAAGGCCTAAATAAGAAAATGAAGAAGGAGAAGAAGAAGTGCGGGATTCATCCTGTTTTCAAAGAGCTCAGTTATGAGAGCGGTTATCTGAAACGAGGCGCTGGGAACAGGGTGCAAAGCCATAATTGGATGCTTGTCCCCGGCCAATTTTTCAGGGCAAATTATCAACGCATGGGTTGGATTGCTGGAACCACATTGTGGAGGTGGGAACATTGGGAGCTTTGAGAAGCCTGCGTGACACATTAATAGAATCATTTAGCACGCTGGGATAATGTGATGGATGGAGCAAAGGCCCTGCATCTGCTGCTGCCGCCACATTCACCCTGCTGGCCCAGTGTGGAGGTAGGTAGCGCTGACAAAGGTGCGGGCATCAGGATCTGTGCGCATGTGTTTACACTGAAATGTGTAGACAAGCATGGCAAAGCTCCTCTTGGCAACATGCACAGAGCCTTGTCTATCTCCCAGTGAGTGAGGAAAATGATGACCAGGCATGTTGCTTTTGGAAAGCCCGCTACGCTTTGCCATCTCAGCTTAGGACCGCCTTGTGTGCCCTCCCCTACTCCCAAAAACAAACTGTCACTCACAGCTTGCCACTGACCTCCACATTTCCAAACTCAAACAGACAAAAGAAATATACTCTGGATAACAATAACTTTAGAAACATAATCACTTCAGGCTCTGTATTTGTTGACACAGAACGCTACACTGGATCCCCACTTCAAAGTTAGACGCTGCAGAGAAAATTGGAATAATTAAAAAGTTGCATGCTGCCATTGTCATTACTGCAGTACAGTAAGTGAGGGCAGTTTATATTGTCCAAATGTGTGTGTGTGCCCACAGCTACAGAGGGTGAAATGGAATGAGTTATGTAAGGTAGCAACGGTTCTGAAACAAAAAGCCCTGTTTGCTGCTAAAAGACGGCCTGGATGAACATAAATCTCTCCTAATCAGGACAAAACTATCTATCGAAAAGATTTTTTTTCATAAAAACACAGAAAAACAACAAAAAAGTACAGTACGAGTCAGAAAGGGGTATTTCAGAAAACATAAAAGCGCACACGGAGAGCGCAGTCCTCCACCAAGGCCAGTGCCCTGAGTTACAATTTTAAAGAAAGTGATCCAGATCGGGTAATTCCTTTTGCTCCACCTCTCCACCAAGTTCTATAAAACTCTGCTCGGTATTTTTTTTTTAACGTAATCCCACTGACAGACAGACAAACAAACAGACGGCAGTGAGTGAGAACATGCCTCCGCCTCGGTTCCATCTTGGCGGAGTAAACATCCAGTCACTGAGCTCCAAATTTGTAACGCTATAGTGGGCTGATGCGTGTGATTGCGCTTTGCACAATTCTGGATGAAGTCAGCTTACGATGCAATTTAGATTCGCTACAGCTCTGATCTGTGCCACTGGCTAGCATATTTTCCACAGCAAAATCCAGTTAGGAAGCACTTGCACCTTTTTGCAACGGCGGAAAAATAGTCCCAGAACCTACAGCTTTTACCACTTCACCCCTCAATACTCTGCATATGTTTTAATAGAAATTTATTGTTATGCTTGGTATTTCCTCAACCATAGAATGGATTCCATCACTTCTAATCATGCTAAACATTAACTATTTGCTCCTTTCTCAGCTTGCTGTGATTTTACACCACTTCAGGTTAAATCAATCAATTTACTGTAAAAACAACAAGCTAATAATAAGCATAAATAAACCTAAAAGCTCAGTAGATGGCCCAGTATGTGACTGGGTGTGTAGAATCCTAAAGCAGAGGGTTGTGTATACTGTTGTTGGCCAAAGTCCAATCCAGGGAGGGAGGATATTTCATACATGAAATCCTCTCCATGCAGGAGGTGAGGTAGCTTGGAGCTGTCAAGAGTCTCCCGTCCACCTCTGAACAGTGCACACTGCTGCACGACGGGAGACGCAACCTCATGTTGAAGACGCACAAAAGCTCATGTGTGTTCTTTTCACAGATAAGGATGCATAAAGAAGGCCTCAAACGAACGCACGGAAAAACAACGGAGAGAGAAATGGGGAAGGGGGGGAGGGCAGCGACGTAAGAAAAGGGAAAGAGCGAGAGAAAGGGCAGTGGGAGAAAGAGTGCGAGATAAAGAGAGGGAAAGAAGGCCTTCGCAAACAAAAGAAAAGTCAGTTACACACAGGGAGCGAGGAGGGCAGGGGAAAAGCAGTGAAAAACACAAATCAGCAGAAAAGAGGAAGAGAGAGAGAGAGAGAGAGAGAGAGAGAGAGAGGGAGGGAGAAAAAAACTCCTTCAGCCTTGGAGTGGGAGGAGTGAGAAGGAGAGGCAGCAGAGGAGAAGAAGGACAGAGAGAGAAAGACAAAGAAAAAAGAGATATGGATAGAAAAAGAGAGCGGAGGAGGAGGAGGAGAGTGTCAGGGCTAGGGGTGATTAAGCCCGGGGTCTCCTCTCTGCAGAGACACGTGCGCAGACTTAATCAAGTCGACGCCAGCCCTCCACATTTCCACATTACTCCCTGGCCGCTTGCCTGACAGGTCCGAAAGAGGGAAGGGAAGAGGAGCTAAAGGAGTCTGCCCGCCCCACACACACACACCCACCCACCCTTCGTCTCCTCCTCCTCCTCCTCCCCGTGTTCCACCATCCCCAGGCCCCGGAGCGATGCCAGAACACATATGAGCGGCGGTGGAGGGAGTGGATAAGTGTAAGTTTGGGAGCAAAGAGCAGAAATACTACTGACTCCACTAAATGAAATGTTATTAGCTGCACCGAGTACCTTACTCTCCCTCAAATCTCTGCTTTTTCAAATACAAAAAGAGGTCTGCATGATAAAATCTATTCATTTTTGCAGAAATCGAGGAAGGAAAATGAGGATTTTGCTGCGAGGATGCATATACAAAGGTTATTTTCTAGCACCAAACCAGCTGAGTAGGTTCTTAATTTGGTTAAACTAGTTTTGATTCGTAAAATCCTGTTGTAATCATACTGTAGTTTTGGAAGTGTGGTCATATTTGAATATCTGAGGAGTTCTTTTAAGTCATATTTGAGCACGACAGAAATTAGTATCACTCTGTTTTAATTCACATCACACAGACACAATATCTCTCTCACATGTACACAGAAACACTCATACTGAAAACACACAGCACACACCCTCAACCACACTCTCTCGGTTTCATAGACAGTTATTTTTTATTCTTGATAGACTCCCCTTTTAAAAAATAAATTACTGTACACCTTCTCTTCCCTTTCTTTTCTCCCCACTGCTCCTATTTCACTTTCATGCTCTTTCTTCCCTCCTAGCTGGAGGCCAAGTGGATCTGGGCCCAAGGTGAGGTATAGCAATGTCATTTAATAAGCAGCTTAACTCCAGCACACACGCCACAGAGAACGACCCGCACGGGCATCTACACTAAAAAAAAAAAGTCAGACCGAAAAGTCTTTTATGGATTTGTGGAATGGAATCAAAGGCTTTGTTTCTACATTTTCTGCAGTGGGGCTCAGTGTCTTTTCACAACAATGAGGCATGCTTACATCATTTCCAGTAATGGGTCAGCTTCTAATCTCTTGGAGTGAAAGTCTCTGATAGAGATGGAAACAAAGAGACATTTGGTTCCACGCTGCTGTTTCTGAACAACTACTGAGGTGTAATTTCAATGTATCAAAGAAACAAGGGCCGCCCTGTGCCAGTCTAATCTGCCTTAAAATTATGCACAGGTGGTTTGGTGATAAGGTTTGGGGGAGTAGACGCAGAGTGTGTGTGAGTATCTGCGAATGTGCATGCACACTTGTATTTCTCCTGGCACCATATCAAGTGCAAAGCTCAATCCTAAACATATGCATGTGTGTGCGCACACAAACACACAAGGGGGCCTTCAGTGGTCTCCTCTGACCTGTGAGTGAGGGCTAATTAAGTGAAGGGAGATGACAATGAACAAGGGCCTCCCATAGGCCAAGCCATCACTCAGGCCTGCTGTAATGAACACCCACCTACAGGTGTGCTGATCCCTAGACAACTCTAGACACACACACACACACTTGCGCACACATACCTCCTTTAACACAAAAGGATACACTCAAACATGGTTTCTTATGTACATTATGATTGCATGCACATATACAGTGTGCTCGGAAAAAAACTGCGATCATGCAGACATAACAACACACTCCACATATGGAGACACACACTGACATTATAAAGTGACGCAGCAGCTTTGGTCCTGTTCTACACACACAGCCGCAGTACTGGCAGTTCATCAGTGAAGACTTCGCCATCAGAGACAGGCGTGAACATCTGTCGCCTGGTCTGCTGGACATTAAGATCCATCAATCAATAATCACAAAAAAACTGTGCTGTAGTAAAAACACAGCCCCATTAGATGTTTTCCATTTACTTATGAAACACTTCATGTTCAAATAAAGTGTTTTCCTCCATAAGCAAGGCGGTGTCATCTATCATATGTTGCATTTTTATGAAGGCTCTCAGGAAACGGTAACCAAATCTGCCCTTTACGCCTGAATGTTTTCATTTCACATTTCAATTTAGAATAATCTGCTGCCTGAATAATGTTACCAAAGCACCCTTCCTGTATGGCAAAGCACTTAAATGCAGTATATTTCCCTCTCAGATTAAAACCAGGCTTCCCTTGCTGACTTGCCTTTTCCATTTCCAACGAGTGATTAAACTTCACCATTTCATTTCCTAGAAATGTGCCAGGTTAAGTGCCATGGCTATGCCTGCAGCACAATTTCTCCCTATGTTTTTATGGGCTTAATTAACAGACTCTAATTGCTTCTGAAAAGAAATAAATAATGTAACCAGCAGAGCGCATCCTACTGTTAACGGATTATTTCCTCTCTGAAAACAATAACAGAATGTTCTGGTTTGTTCCCTCAGGGCCTGTTAGCGATTCTCGGCCTCAATATTTGTTACAGACAAGTTATAAATGTAGACGGATTTCCTTGAGTCCTCCAGAGATGTGTGTCGAACAAATGACACCGAGAGGAGATTGAGTGCAATGAGCGCTCATTTGTTCTGAAACGTAATATTTTCCCATGTCACAGTAGTCATCCATAAAATTACGCTTGGAAAAACATTACTGTAACATGGAAGGCTCTCCAACTTTGATGAGTTTGAAGTTCACACAATCCCAACTGGCGCAATTACTATTCTGCATGTAATGAGAAAGGCCACTAGCCAAAACAAAGGCAGCCCACTGAAAAGAACATGTTTTCTTCTCTCCTGCCCTGGTCTTTCTAGTACACCGGCGAGAGGAAATGAGACTTGACATCAAAGTCTGACGAGGAAGTGACTCTCTTCCCCTCCTCTGTGCGGAGCTGTCCACTACACCTGACACTCGATGAGAACACACACACGTACATGCACAAATACACCGCCCGCCCCTTATTTTTTTCCACCCTCTCACTTATACCTCAACCATGATATCACCGAATGGTGTAATGGCAGGTCGGGGGCCACAAACACCTAGAGATTTCTCAAAAGGCACCAGAAAGGAGCTGTTGGGAGTTTTATGTGGGTGGGAGAGTTCGCATTTTCTGGGGGAGGCTCATCCTGCGCTGGAATGCAAATATTTAGCTTGCCCCTGGTATAAAATGAAAATTACACAGTACAACAGGAATACCTGTGCAGCTACCCAGGTGACCGCCAGCCTGGCTCCATCCACCAGGACGTAAATATAGTAATTACCCACAAGCCTCATGGGCACAAAGGGGAGTCAGTAAAGGAGTCTTATTGGCTGTTACTGGACAATGACTCATGACAAAAAATGAACTTGTGCTGGCACAGGAGGACTGCGGCTGACATAACTAATCAGAGAGGCCATGAGAATGTTTCTCTGAGATTAATGTAGACGTAAATATTTGTTGCTCTGTGATAACGAGTAGGAGATTTATTTGAGTAGGAGACACAACAGCTAAAAGAGACAACAATACTGCTTCTGGAAACCACTTAGCTTGACACTCCAAGAAGAAAGAAGAGGGTGCGCTCATGTCTAAGGGCTGCATGGGGTCACTGTTGCCATTTTCAGTCTGACCCCTGTGTCTCTGAGACATGCATCCTTCCATCCACTGGTGTAATCTAGCCAAGCAAAAAGGCCTCTGGCCATGCAGACACAAACACCTCCACTGTTTACACAGTGCTCTCTGATGCTGTGTACACTCACCAGTGGTGTATGTGTGAGTGAACAGGGAGGGAAACTTAAAAACAAAACAAAGTGAGAGATATAGAAAATGGAGTGAGAAAATTTTAAAAAAGAATGAGGGAGGAAGGAGTTATGGAGGATTGGCGGAAACAAGACGGAGGATGGGAGGGAAGGAAAAAGAGGGAGAGTGCCCTCTACAGAGAGGACAGAAAAATCTAAACTTCAGTGACCTTGACAATGAGTGAAAGAGACAGAAAAGAAAAAAATAGAAAGAAAAAGGCAGAAAAAGCTCCACAAGCAGTGTCTGATGCAACGACGGACAGATATTACTATATCTGCATGGGAGTTAAATAAATAGAAATGTTTCAATTTGAGGTTTTTTTGACATTAAATGATGGGAAATTTGTTGAAAGAAGTCAAGTTATTCCATATTTAAACAGGTGATGGAGACTATTTTGATTTTCATGGTCATTTGGACAAAGCACACAGACATTATTCATCCTTACTAATATTTTGTGAAGAAAAGTGACTTTCCTCTGCACTTTTTCATGTCTTCAGCAAGCCAGTATTTAACTTTCAGTACATACTTATGGGAATAAGTCTCCTCCTGCCCACATGTGTCTTCTCCTCATGTGTGCGTTTGTGTATTTATGTGACTTATGTACATGTCTTACTGCTCTCTGTCAGCATGTGTCAGGCGCTCTGAGTGTCTGAATGGATTTTCCAGAGGCCTATAATACCAATGCCATGTGTTGGAGAGGTTCTTTTCCTTGTATATTGACCATGACACCCCTCCTCGCTCGCTGCGCAGCATGGCAGCCAGCAGCACCTGCTGCACCACAGATACACCTGCAACGCAGTAAAACCATGGAAACACCCAGGATGGAAAATCTTCACAACTGAACCCAATACAGAACAATAGAGACAACCACATGGCTGCAGAATAAGTACACACACTAGGTGCTTGACTTCCTTTAATCACATTTAGGCTATATAGCAGAGTTTTGGGTGATTTTTCCTAGGGACATGAAAAGACGAGCTACAGCCGATACTAAACTATACTACAGAGAAAAGTGCTCCTGTTTTGGTTTTCAATGACTAAAAACAACAAAAAGGCCTACAAATTATAGGTACAGCCTGCAGCCAGTCAACACACAGCGGTGCCGTACACAGCTCAGCCTCCCTGCTCCTCTTGCCAGCATAAATCTTCAACTCAGAGTTTTCTTTATTCTGGACTTCTTGTAGTTTTGGGCCTGGCATTCGTCTTCATAGAGAACTATTCTCTGAGCTCAGCGGAGGTGGAACGGCTTTGGAAGCGGCTCATTTTCTTGTGTTAGAATTTCTTGCTATCAGTCATGGATGAGGCCGATGAAATCCTGTCAGACCTGGAAGAGCCGAATGAGAATGAAGTCAGCCAGAATAAGGTTGGAGCTTGAGGAAATCTCCACCGAGCGTTCATTGACTTTGCCATGGCCAGACCTTTGCAGACAAAAATGCAGAAAACATTAGCTTCACCTTTCCAGCAGCTCCCTCGTGCCAGTAGAGCTGGTTTACTGAAGCTTACACATGTGTCTTTTAAGATGTGCCTTGCTTTCAAGGCTGCTACTGGTTGTTAAATTTTTACAAGCTATACAGTATACTCTTAATTTTTTAAGACCACCAATAATATACACCAAGACATGCCTGTAGGCAGCGGCTATCATATATTATTTTACACACATTTCACATCAGTCTTGCAAGACTAAGAGCCTACAGTTACTGTTAACATGCTGTTTACTGTGTTCACCATCTTTCAACTACATTTGGGAATATCATTAGTTTTGCAGTTCTTTGATCATAAACCAAAGTAATGAACAATATCTACCCAGTACACCCTGATGACATGCAGCACTTGTTTTATGTGCGTATGTTCACTTTCTTTTGGAACTTCCATTACAGTTGACATTTATGTTCATCTATTCCATGAGATACTTGTGTTTAGCTCATATTCACACCCTGCAACATGTTTGCCTCATTCTCCGCATAGTACTGCAGCTTGCTAAATCTGGCTAAACTGGCAGTTGACTGATTTTTCTAATGCCAAGTCAATCTTGTCGCATGCGAGCACCCAAACACAGTTGTAAATAAAGAGAATGAGTGGGCCGATACAGTGCCACACAGTGTAAAGAGACCTTTGGAGAAACCCAGCAATGAAACGACCAACCGCATGACACTCCCTCACTGCACCGTGACTAAACGGCTTGTAAACCGCACCCAAACCTTTGACAGCTTTGCGTATGAACACACATGTGCCTCATAACAATTAAACATAAATGAAGAAGTGGAAGGAAAAAAAGACGGAAAAGAAGGGAAAGAAATCCCACAGCTGCTCGGTTGGGGATGATTTTTTTTCTCGGTTCTTTTTAGAAGCTGTGGTTAACGGAAAAGCAAGAGGAAGATAGCTGTTGGGTTCAGTGGTAATGGCGTGATTAATTTTGGTTGTTTATTTGAGTTTGTCACACTGAGGGGACGGGTGACAGGTGCTGAAAGGCGGTCCAAGTGTGGACGCTGGATGATGGTTTGCAGATGATGGCCACTTTTTCCAGAACCCATAGCAACTGGACTGAGCCCAGTTGGCTTCGTGAAAGCAGTCACCAGACTGTTTCTCTCACTCCCAGGTTATTTCTTTCTCTCTCTTCCTTTATGCCCTCCTTTTCCTTCCCTCTATATCCTTCTTTCTCTCTTCCTTCGCCCTCCACCCCACCTCAGCCTCCTGCCTCAGCTTCTTTGGAAAGGCCTAATGGGACTAAGAGCTGGAAAGGAAAATATGGGCTTAGGAAAAAAAAACTTGACTTGTTGCTGTTCATTTTTACTGATCTGATCTAGGATCAAATTCAAAGCCTCCCAAACATCAGGGCTTTGGCCAGAGTAATATTATACTATCAGACCTTGTGTCATTGATAAATAGGAACAACTTCTGTCATGTATTTCTTTCACCAGGAAGAGAAGCAAAAAAAATATATTCCCACCCTTACAAGACGTGTAATGTAGACCAGTGTGTGTTTCTTCTGCGTGTGTCTTCTGTTTAATGCAAGGATACATGTCACAATGAACCCCACGTGGAACCTCCCATCCCTTGTGTGTGTGTGTGTGTGTGTGTGTGTGTGTGTGTGTGTGTGTGTGTGTGCGTGCGTGCCATGCCTTCCCAGAAGTCTGCAGCTCCTCCATTAAGGCCAGTCAGCCAGCCAGTTAGTCATTAGGAGCCGAGTTGTCAGTAGTGAGCCTGAAGGTCATTCATCACCTAACAGCCCCACAGGACAGCAACAGGGTAGCTCCCAACTTGCCAAACACACACACACACATACACACACACACTTACAATAACACACATGGGGCTAAATCCACAGACTGAAAAGGCACCAGAAGGTTTGGAGACTGTGAAAGCAACCTGAGCTGTATGCATGAATAAGACACACACAAACAAATTCTACCACACACACTATAACACCATGAGCTCACTTTCATTCATTCATTCATTTCTCCTCTCTCTCTCTCTCTCAAGTCCACTAACATGCTGCAGGTTTATGTCTTCTCCCTGTGATATTTTTTATAGTACATGTTACAGTATTCACCACATAATAAAAAAGGCTTTTTACAGGGGCCAGGCTCATCAGTGTGAGTGAGTACAAAGAACAACGCTTATATCCGATATCACCAAGCTGCTCAGGGCCCCCTTTTATGATAATTCATCACACATGATGGCATATTTCTACTATGAAAACAATTAAACAGTGTAATTTGCCTGCCAGTCACGTTCTTGCAGCCCTGTCAACCATAACAACCCCACAAGAAAAAAAAGTTGATTGTCAAAAGATATAAGATATGGCCAGAGTACACAGCATTTTCCCAACATTTTGAGAAAATTATGTGCATGTCACACCACGTCAGGGAAAAGGCTCTATCTTTAGGCCCATGACCCAGCTGACCTACAGTTTGAACAAATGTTACAGTATCAACTGGATCTCCCCCGTGGCCCAGAACTATCTGAGCTACAATTCAATACAAAACACTTCTATTCACTTCCTGTTCATTGAGGTTGATTGTGAAGCTTTGGCAGCAAGCGAACATAATATCAGTTTGAAAGTTCCCTCTGCGTGACTGGGGCTGGTGGGAGCTGAGATTTGAACCGAATATCACAAGTCCCTGATTTAATCTCATAATAGTCGGCTTTAATGTCCAAATGCAAGACATATGTGGCTTCGCTTTGGTTCGCTCACTCGGGCCACATAGTACAATCTCCCAGGGCAAGACCCAGGAAAGGGAATTTGCATTGGAACTGAAGCGTTCATGCTAGTTTAGTTTGATGCTAATTAGCCGAGACATTATAAGCACCCCTTGGTAAGTAGATTTAGAGGCGCTGTTATAGAAGATGAGCATTTAGAGAAATATATGTTCCATAAATGGCTGAAAATTAGAGGAAAATACACCGAAAGGGTCACGAAAAACACAGAATGATATTATCTAGGAGGAGTTTACATCCATACGGTGCTAGATCAAAACAAATGTATACAAACATTACTGTAATGTTATTCTGGACGTCATCCAAATGAACTGTGAACTGCTCTAAGACAAACACAGACTCTCAGATATAAGTGCATCTCGGCCACTTTGTCTCTCTCTGTCTCAAAAAATTGATTACACGCACACATGCAGACAGCAAACGAACAAAAAAAGCTGCTGTTGGTGTCAGTTCACATGCCCCCTCCTCCACACACACACACACACTCACATGCATAAACACACATACATACACACACTGCAGCGCAGCAGCAGTGGGAGTGTTGTAACTGAGATAGAAAGAACAGGGATTTGTTTAAAGCAACAAGCCCAAGGGAGCCTCAGTTCATATAGACAATGATATGGATCCTTCTCCCATGGGGCCCATGATGCACTAACCTCCCCTATGAAGCTAATTTTTGCTTCGACACACCTTCATGCTAACACAACATCAACAAACGTTCTTGTGTGCGTGTCTGTGTGTAGCATGATGGCATTTTTGTCTTTTTCTGTGTAGTTACTTTAAACGCAGCCACAATTAAGACAGTTACAAAATCTGTACCACACAAATAAACAACATAACTTGTATGATTTTAATACACATCCCTAATGCTTCTACAGCAGTAATAAGTTTATAACTATATTTTTGTAATGCCTATAGTACAGAGTATTTACTGAGCTATGAATATTATATCATTAAAGCATTAAGGCAAAAAAAATGAAAAGAAGAGTAAAGCATCAAGATGAATGCAGAAAAAACAACAGTGTTATTAGTATGCATGCCGCCTTTTCTGTCACGGGCAGACTATGACAGTCTTCCTGTATTCATGTCTTCATAACTGCCAGCATACAAAATTCTTTTTTTCTGTTTAAGCCAAAATAAGCCTTGGACAAATTGTAGATCATCCAAAATGAAACGGCACATGAGCTCGCCAAGTCAGGAAGGAAAGTACAAATTTTGCCTGTTTTTGAGTCCTCTCATTGCCTGCCTGTTTGTCTTTGAATAGACTTTAAGATCCATCACAGACAGATTAGCACCTACTTACATTTCTGACATTTCTTGTAAGGCATGTCCCGTTCAGATCCCTCTGTTCCTGTCACACTGGCCTCTTTAGTTGTTCATCAGGCCACAAATACAACCTCAGGAGAAGCTGCTTTTAGTGGCTACAGCCTGCTGGAGGGCCAAAACTTCAGGCTTTTTCAGGTTTGCATTTACACATTAAAAAAAAAACAACTTTCACTGTTTCATTGATGCATATTGAGGTTGACTCGATGTTCCTGTGCTCACCACTGATCTCATGCACTCAACTACAGTCTAATACAGCTTAGGAGTAAACTGTGACACTTCTTTATTTTTGATTTTCTGTGGATGAAGTATGACTGTCAAATGAATGTTCTACTTAAAAAATAATTTTAAATAGCGAATATTTATATTTTAACATTTTTGCCTGTTGTGAATCGGTACAGTAAAAACATGATCTGCCGCGTCACAGAATAACACAGTCAGTATGACACTGCCTCTTCTCCAGGGGGATTATCCAGTGATAACAATCTGGCATTGTCGCAGCCAGCAGCGATCCCCTTGACCTAACTGAGTGGTTTTGCACAGCGTGTGACCGGATGGATTCCTTTTTGTCCCCACAACAGGAAGGGGACGGAAAGCGGTATGGGAATGAGCAGGGGAAGTAGGGATTTCAGGTCCACATCTACTGTTCCACTCCACTGGCTGTGGGAGAATTATTGTAGCTACAAACTGCTGCAGCTATCAGCTCTTGCTGGAAGTGTTGACAGGGTTGTCTGGGATAACAATGAAAGCACTGGTGGCAGAACTGACAATATGAATGCTAGTGACAACAATGCTGATGATAACAATGAGGACATGAATCATGACGATGAAGAGTAATGCAGCAATCAAAGCCATATCAAGTTTAGATAGCCATGATTAATCTGCTCTAAATACAGGCCCACACTAGGTCTGTGTAGAATTCCAAATTCTTGCATATGACATGGTGGCTACCCAGGATGACCTGACTTGGTATTTGATGGTCAGATGGTCCACAGTCTTGAGAATCACCTGGGTAGATTGAGGTTAGATAGTCCTTTTTATCAGTATGTTCCAAACTTAAATTTTCAAGATTTCAAGCAGTTTATTGTCATGTACACCGGAACTAGACAGTTACATTTTGAAATGAAATTCTTATTTTTGCTGAGCCACCTTAACCAAATGTACAAAAATGTATAAAAAACTACAGCAATTAATAAATACTTAAACTGAGCAGAAGTGGTCATGAAGTGCACTGTGCATTTGAAAACTTCGGTTTATATAGAGCGACTTACTCCAGTGATACAGTGAATACAGAGGCAATACTAACAAAAAGACCAGAGAAAAAAACACATATAATAATGATATTTAGACAGCTGTCAACCAAACGGCCCCAAGAGTGGGAATATTACTTGTTCATTAGCATTTATATTCAGCTACTACAAGCACCCAGATACAAACAGAAAACATGTCAATTCACCATCTCTGCATGAAATTACAGGCCAAAGCACTTTTTAGACTGTTCAAATCAAACTAATTAGAACTGATAACATGAAGAGTGAAATAAAAGTAGTGAAAAAATGGAATGAAATGCATTAAATTATTGCAAAAATATTAGATTAGGATCAGCCTTTAGGCCTGAGAAACCTCAAAATAATGCTCATTCCTTCTTGAGCCCTGGTCCTCGGAGAGAAGGCGCACCCTGGATTAAGCTCCACACACACACAGACACATACTGTATACACACACAGGACTAGAGATGCCCCTTCCCCAGGAATGGGCAGCCTGTCCACATCCACTGAATTGGAGAGAGGACATTCATAAAGGATCTGGTCTCATGACGAACAGGAGAGGTTTGAACTGGCAGCCAAGAGCCACTGGCTGCACTTCCTGCCTCTGTGCATGTGTTTTGTTAGGTGCTTTTTCTAATTATACTTGTGTAAACCTCTGTAGCACATTGTGTAGTGCATGTGTGCAAGTGTTTTTGTGCGTGGACGAATGTCTGTGTGTGCATTCTGGTTTTGTACGAGAGTTCACATGAGGCTGGTGGGGCCCTGAAAATGCCAGTGTGTCTGAGTGGGAAAACCCCAGCACAATGGGCAACGGGACCTGGGCCGGGACTTCAGACTGGCCATCCGCCACCACTAACAGAGCAATGATTGTGTATGTGTGTGTGTGTGTGTGTGTATGAGGAAAGAGTAATTATTTTACAGTCAATCAGTGGTCAATCGCAAAAGTCCTCTTTTATGGTCTTTTTTCATTAACAATACAGTATGTGCATTAAAGTGCACTTCTGTGTCTTTTGTACTCTCCTGCCAACTAAACACAACAGGCTTGCGCGTGTAATTTCACATGTGCAAGCCCCACGAATATTAAAAAACTTAAATTGAACATAATAGTATGCACTGAAATGACAACTTTTGAATAAGATTTGAATCATATTTTAATGCTGTGGTTATTTACCAGCAGAAATGTATACAAATAACAACCGACACAATCCGAGCACTTGGATTTGACAATCCCGTGTTCGTTTTTGAGGTGACTAACTGCTGCAGATACAAAGCTAATGCTGCAAGAGCAGTGATTTACATGTCAAACTGTTGTCTGAGCAACAGATGGTGCCAATATGGGCTGGTCACAGTATCACAGTACCAACTGTGCGTGAGATGGGCTACATGCTTTCTGAGCTTTAACGTCACTTATGTTTACCGTGTGTGTGTGTGGTCTGGTCATGTGCTGTCGGTGTGTGTGCCTATCACAGGACACCTGCAGCGACTACGATAGGATCAGACCCCTTTTCGGGGCCCTGCTGGGTATGTGTGCCTCCTTGTGAGTGCGTGTATGCTCAGCTTAACAGATGTTCTCTGTCTATCTGTCCAACTCATCAGGTGAGGCAGCAAATATGTGCTAGTTTCAACCGATCCCCACTTGGGTTGTTATGCTGCAGCCTGTTACTGTAAGTCAGCTAAAGTAAACAGCAGTGCCCTGTCCTGCCTTGAGGATTCACAGTCCAGGGCCTGGGGGAATGAAAAAGACTATATTGCACAACTGCACACTACAGCTGCCTATGTGTTGCAATAAACTGTATGGACCGATGCTATAAAGAGATGTAATGAAATTTTAGTGCACTGGCTCATAAATGTAAACATATGCTGCTGAAATGTAATGCAATCTAGATTAACTTCTTACAAAAATGCAGATTTACTCTTAGTTTACAGTGATTTCCAGTAAAATGATGCAACTTACATGCATCCTGTACCAATCTAAAGTATGCACCGTAACATATTAATAAATAATGAATGCAATGTAGCACAAGCAACACTGATTTACTCATTACATTTGGCAAAAGCCTGAAAAGAGCTGATTCTCCTGTCATGACATCATGCCAAAAGACTCTTCTGACCTCGTGTGCTGTGTTAATAACAGAACAGTAGCCTCGAGGTTACAGAGGCTGGTTTGCGATAAGTGAGTCTGTGGTTTAAATCCCAAGAAAGGCGCGATTTTGGGTGGGGGAAAGTGAATGAGTAACACTTTCCCTTCTTTAGGCAAGGTGCTTTGCCCGCAGCTGCTCCAGTGGAGTTAAGTAGTGGCAAACAGTGTAACTGCTGCGGTTGTACTGGGCAGCTTCTAAAGTGTGAATGTGTGTCACTGAATGAATGAGAAGAGCATGTGTTCCCAGTCAGAGTGCCCTGGGTAGAGGTTTAAAAATGAAAAACAAAATTTCCTTTGGAATTAAAGAGTAAAACCTACAATTAAAAGAAACTTGAGTACACACAAGTCCTGAACTGGTTCTAGTTGTGTTTCGATTTCATTTTTTTTCAACTTATTAATGCAACAAGAGCCTCAATCAAAGAGGCTTTGATACAATATTAATGAGGATCGTGACTCACATGGTTCACTGTCTCTGGCTCCCAGCTGTTTGTGTTACATATGTGTGCATGCATGCATATTTGAGTGTGTGTGATCATGTGTGCAAGTGTGTGCGCCTTTTCTGGCTGGTACTATTTGCCTCCCTGTTTTCCTCCCTTCCAAAAGATTAATCACCCAGATGTTTCCTTGTTTTGCTGTTGGCTCTTTCTCACATTATATATCAAACAGAAACATCTCTCTCACTCTCTCTTTCTCTCCCCCTTCTCTCTCTTAGCCTCCCTCATTCTCTCCCCCAGTCACACGGCAATGTGTTTTTTGTTAATGGTCGTGTAGTGAGTGGAGGCGGACCAGCAAGAGTAGGATTTCTTTTCCACTTGCAGTTTGATTTCAAACAGACATGTCTAATTAAATTACAGTGCATTTGGGAAGATTTGTCCTTTTCAAGAAGTTGGAGTGTGGAGCAGAAAGACAGCTTGACTGTCACTTCTGTGCTGTGTGCACTTTTATTTTGCAAAAACAAGCCCAATTTCCAGCATCTGCTTCACAGGTGTCTGATTATGTGTATTGATTGGCTGTCGGGTGAAGATGGTGGCTTTGGCAGCTGAAACATGAGACATACACATGCGCGCGCATGCATGCACACACATACATGTGCATTGTGTATACTTCTGTACCCACACTGACTTGCACTCCTCAGCAACCTTAAGCATCTTAAAGGTTGGGCTCCATTAGTTTCAGCTAATTTTAAAAGAACACTTACATGTTCATATGTTGCATTAAAAGTATTACTGGTCCTGATATTCATTATTCCTGTTCTTGCTTTCTGTATACCCGACTTCCCGCAGTGCTTGACAGTGCTATTTAAGACTTTTGCTTGTCCGGAAAAAAGGCCCTTGTTTGTGTAAAAATAAGATGCAACCTGTTGTGTGCCAGTTTCACAGATTGTGTTTGTTATTATATTTCAGTTTACAGTGTTTTGTAAAATGTCTCTCTGGAGCACAGTAAGGAACCTAGTTTTAAACTATTTACCTTGTTTGCTAAAGATATTTTCATCTGATCTTGAATTGCAAACCAATTTGTAAAGTCTGCTTTAATACAACTCCTACAGTTTAATCATTGCTCCTCCCTTTTACATTTGCATACTAATGATGACTGAGACATGTGATGATAGTTTACAGGTACATGGATGAATTACTTTCACAAGTGCTTTGTATAGGCACAACCTTACGTAGCAGTCGCATGTAAGAGTGGGTTTTTTTTTAACATCTTTTTATGGATAATTATGGGAGTGAAAATGAAGATTGTGAATAAGCACTTGTTTCCACAAAGTCTGAAATTTTTACAACAGAATAAAGAGTTTCATGCATTCGGCCCCAGGTCTGCTGCCATGACACACATTTTGAAAACTAATGGTGTAGCCGACTTGGATTATTTTGTCCAGCAGTATTTTCAACACCAGCAACGTGACTAATGCATTGGTTTAGGAACGTCAAACTTGGTTAGCAAGCTACCTCTCCCCCCTTTCCAGTTAGCCACACTCTGATCAGCCACAACATTAAAAATGCCTAAAATTCTGTAGGTCTGGCCCATCAGGGATGGGACCTGTAGGGGTGTCCTGTGGTGTCGTTGGTAGTGGATCCATTGGGTCCTGTGGGTTGCAGGGTGGGGTGCCCATAGATTGGGCTTGTTCTAGCACATTTCACAGATGTTCAATCAGATTAGGACCTGGGGAGTTTGCAGACTGGGACAACACGTTAGGTTGTTTGTCGCGTTCCTTGATCCAACCCTGAGCAGTTTTTGTCATGTTAGGAATGGCCACTGTCACCAGGGTGTGTTGTACCCATGGAGGTTGTCCTAACTCTGCAACGTTAGGCAGGTGGTAAAATGTAACATTCATACCAATGCCAGGAAACACGTCTTCCCAACAGAACACTGCACTGTAACAAGGTGATCAATATTATTCACGCTACCTATTTGTAGTCTTAATGTTGTGACTGACTGGTGTATTTGTAGCTTTGTTTATCTCAAGGTGTATATTTGGGTCAAGCCAACTGATTTAGTGAGAGTTAATGCCACTTACTTGTCAGCCAAATTGGTTTTCCCTTGCAGACATCGTAGAACATTAGCCCTTCCTCATAACACACCCATTAAAATTAATCTCTCCAACTGTTCATAAATTTTCATTCTCTCTTTGACTTGTACGATACAGGTGTAAACTTAGTCCTTCTTCTTGATGCTTTCCCTTGGCCAGGGTGTGGAGCCTTAAGGAACATTACCGTCACTGTTCTTCTAAGGTAAAATGTTTGAGCTGTGATTGTATCCTACTGTTGAGAACTTGGATCAGCTACTGATTGGTTACTGAAGGCATTCTGAGTTGGATGTATCGTAGGGAAACTGCATTTGTGTTAAATAAGTATTCTGAATATAAGCTATTCATTTATACAAATATCTGAATAACAAGTGGCAAAAAAATGAAGACAAACAGTTCTAGTTCTGAATTCTAAAGCTAAGGTGAACCTAAAACAAGGTTTTATCAGTCTCAGTTACAAATGTATGTGTGACCAGTCTGTGACTTTTCACGACCTAAGCAAGGAAACATGATCTGTAGAAAAGTAAATTTGGGCTAAAGAATTATTTTATTAAATACCCACTGATTTTCTAACTCTGGCCCACTACATGGTTCTCTGCAGCACAATATGTACAACGTAATTGTGATATACAATCTCAGAAGTATCTGTGCTTTTCCTTGTTGACTGGCTCACATTAACAACAAAAACCAGCACAATGTAGCCTATATGACAGCTTTAACTGACATGCGTACCTTTTTCTTCATTTCAACTTGAGTAGCTTTCCATAGCGCTTGAGGATGTGTTTGGTGTTGGGACATTGATGAGTCTTTAATTAAGGCTGCTGAAGTGTCTTAATAACTTTATTTGAGTTGTACAATACTTCTTTGCACACTCTGAATTGTGGGTTTTGCCCCCATCATGACAACCCAGCCAAAACTTACCTCAGCCTAATTCAAATCTTTACCAACTATCAACTCTTAAACAACCTCTTTAAGGACAGTGTAAAACATCCTAATTTTCTGACAATATCTTGACTTTAAAGGTCTAAAATGCAATTTAGTCCCCACAAAGATAGACATACAAGAGCACACAAACAGGTATAACTCAATCCTGTAACTCAATCCTAACCCCTTGATACTTAGGCTGCCCTGTAACACTAGCCAAACCTATGTCGGTGCAGCACATAAAACACACACACACACATTTACCAAGACACACACCATTTGCACTGCATCTCTGCTAGGTTGCTTGCAGCATATGTAGGGCTGGTGGTGCAAAGTGAACAGGCTTCTTTCCTATACAGCCACCGGCCATATGGTGGCCAGGGGCTGGCCTTGGTAATTGATGGTATCTGTCGGTCTGTCCACGGAGAGGGGCCCTGGGGCCCCGAGATGGCCAGCCTAAAACATACAGAGATCCAGCATGTGGGGGGGTGGCTGAGGAGGGGGAGATGCTAGTGTTTCAGCCCTCCTCTTCTATTCATCCATTCATCTATACAAAGAGTTAACTCCCCCAACTCCCACACTGCACACCACAATTGTGCTCGGGCTGTCTGATAAAGGCCCTTCTCTCTCTCTCTCCCTGGCTCTGGCTCTAGCTGGTTGGCCCAGACCCCCTGTCTTTGGGCTAGGGTGAGGGGCTTCAAAGCCCCCTGGCCTGGGTCTGGTCTAGCTGCCTGGTTCTGCCCTCCACACCCTCCCCCGTTGCTCTGCTGCTGTGGAGTTAACCCCTAGAATGAGCTCTTTGATTGGGGCACAGCCAGCCAGATGGCACCCACTGCATGGGGATCACTGGGTAGTGCCAGATTGAGACTGGGAGAAAAATACAACACTGGCAGGGTTTAATGGGAGCGGAGGTACCACAGAACACGAGATTAGGTGCTCTTTGAACAATCTGATCATTGGGTCTAAAACTGAGAAGGTGAGCATGTGGCCAGTGATGACTCTGAGGAGATGCACATTGTTACAGGTGTGACATGTATTCTGTATTTGCGATAGTAATTCATTAGTGATATAATAAGAGCATAGGTAAGACCATCTCAGCACTGAAGTAGTGTTGTGTTCTTCTTTCTGCTTGTCAGCATTACACCTTTGGTATCTGTGATCCTTCACTTATGCTGGTGCAGATAACATACAATAATTTGAACATGTAAGCTTCATATTGATATCCATCTACTGAAATATACAGAGCAGGTTTAATTTCATTACAGTTCAGTAAATAGCTGAAAAGAAGAAAGAAATAATTTCGTTTTCCTTCAAAGTCTAATCTCTATTAGATGGTATTTATTTTCAACAATACTTCTATATAAAATAACTTGCAGCTTTTTTCTCAGGGTCTGATGACCCACCACACCACATGTGCGTGTGACTTTTTTCACAGCCATGTTCACTACACCCCACCTCCACAACACCAGGGGTGAAACAGACGTACACAGGATGGGATGAGTGTGAAAGCGTGGGAGAGAGAGGAGAGGAGCTGGGCTTGTTCCCACAGGCCTGACTCATGGCTCTATGCTTTCAACAAAGACCTCTGCACCAGGGCATGGCACCCTGGCGTGTGGAGCAGACGCATGCACAAACACCCATGAATACAAATACATACCACAACACATATGTGCACGCATAATCTAACATGTTTTCACAAACAATGAACAATGCCTACAGATATAGATCTACACTTTTGCAAGTCTGTGAATGAATTTATAGCTTTACAACGCGAAAGAAACAGTTCAAAGGCAAAAAGAAATAAATCTTGTCGTTGAAACAAAGTTATTTTTGGTCATCAAATGCCAATAGTTCTATAAAATAGTCCGACAACAACAAGTCAAATTCAACAATGTTACCTTCTTACTTTTAAAAATCATTTATTTTTAAATATCTGTTGTTACCCTGTCAACCACATCCACACACACACATGCATACAAACGTGCCTCACACTTGTCTCATTCAAATGCTCTAATGGTTTTATGATGGCGTGAACACTGCGATGCTGTGAGCACTTGGACATGAACTTTCAAGATCCTGGTGATGAACTTGAACTTCAAAAGCATTGCGGGTGGATCACCCATGGAAAAGGCCGGCGCATATGATGCAATGTCTCAGGCCATCTAGGAAAACAAACATCAATGGATGATGCATTAAAGGACGATCCTAAATCTAACATGTGGAAAGCTGAAAGCCAGATGGCACCCGCTTTAATATCTAAGCAGTTTGTTCCCATTTCAGCACCAAAGCAGCAGTTACTTTATTTGTTAATTTCCACTGACTTTTCCTCTGCTCAGAGTGAGCTGTGTTGAGTTTCAGCATGTTTTTAAAAAATTATTAACAGTTAACTGGAAGGAAATTTGAGGTTGAGATCAGGCTCAAGAACAAAAAAACTGTGTCATACCATGTGCTGCAAAGCTGGTGAGTCAGGCTAGTGGTCAACTGGAGCACAACCAGCAGCAGCTTAAACCAATCAAACCAAACCTCCCCTTTTGGATACATCATTGAACAAACTGCACTTTTTAAAAATGTGCCATCCATTTAAACTACTTCTATTTTATATCACAAGTTAAATGAAGACATGTGCAAAGATGCAAGAACGCATAGCTTTAACATCATCAATTTTTTTCCTCTAGCAGGGATATTCATTGTTTTGGCAACCCTACATAAAGATGTAAATGTAGCCACTATGGTGTGGCAGAAACATTTCAAATATCTCATTTCACCAGTAAGACATTTCTTTCCAACCGCGTGTAAGCAACCAAGATGAATTCCTCAGTTTTCTAAAACAGGCTTCATGCGTTACTACAAGATCGATATAAACTCTTAAGAAACTAAACAATTCTATGAGCCTGTCTTAAGAATTAATAGTCCACCACTCTAGACTAACATTGATTCTAATTCTACTTTAGTGTTAATCTGATATGGTACATGTGGCAGCCGACGCACACATTACAGGGCTTTGATTCCATGTGGCACCAAAGCTGCTCCCCTTTCTTTCATTTGTTGTTTCCTTCATTCTGTCATTCTTCCTTTATTTATTGTGTTTCATGCTGCCTGTAAGAGCTCCTGCCCCCCTCCCATGTCTTTCTCTGTACATTACAGGTCTGTCTCTGGTCTGGGCAAACAATGATGACTATAGTGAATAGCTTGCTGCTTGGTTGAATGGCTGCTCTTATCTGCAGTATGCAGGCCACGGGATGGCAGCAGCACATGTGCTGATGACAGCCTCACACTGGACGGATCCTGGCGCCATACAATACCTTCCACTGTACACCTGTTCCCTGCTTAGAAGCCTATGAGGTCTGGACTAATCCACAACAACACTGCGATGGTCTTTGAGGATGCGTGTGTTTCAATACGTGGCTATTTGGGCCAGCTTTTTGGGCTTGAGATGTAGACACCCAGAGATAAGATCAACACATCTGCACAGTGAGATTTAGCGTCGCTGACCTTGGAGATGTCAGGTTGAACATCAGCCACCTGCCCACATCCCCTGACTGAGCCACTGCCTTTGTTGAACCACTGTTTGCCCTCAGTTGCCCTGGGCCAGACCTATTTGCTCTTGGGGATGGAGAGAGTGATGGAGGAATGGAAGGAGATGGAGAGACACGGAGAGGCGAGGAGGCTCTTCATTTGTATAAGGTCTCTGGCACTATTCAGGGCTGCAGGCTTTGACAAATGGAGGCAATAAAGGGGCGAGGCCTGGCAGGGGCTCAATTAACCACTAGTGGGGATGGAGAAGAGGGGGACACGGACCAGGACCCTCGCCTCTATAGAGAAGGAACAAGTGAACTGCAGGGAGGGGGAGGTCTGGCAATTTGTTCAGCTGTCTGTCTGTCTGTCGGAGCAGACTTGGCTGGTCTGTCTCACTGTCTTTCCATCTTTCTTTTCGATGTATTGACTTAGCTTTTGCACTTGAGGAGCAACTTGAATTTGTCTTACAGTGTCCAAGCAGTCACAGATGAAGAAAAAACTATGAAGATCAAGTGGAACAGCTTCTCACCGCTAACTGTTTCTCAAACCCTCTCTTCATTTCTGTGTCTAATGATGTAATATAATGCTGCAAAAGAACAAGGAGCAACTTAGCGTGTCCACGTCGAAGCCAAAATAAAATCCTCCTGACAAAATGTCCACCCTAAAGAATCTACCATTCAGTCCCAACACTACTTCAGCCAAGCGTACATCAATATGGCGCTTATGCTAGTGCAAACACACCGTTACTTATGCAGAGCCAAAAAGCCAACAGTGCTTATTTAGGGGACAAGTTCACAATCCCTGTAGCGCTGCTATCCATTCCCAGTGACAGTCATTTGTGTACCTTACACTCTCAGCACCAGCTAGCTACCTCCATTCAAATTCAAATTGAAACCTAGTGGGGGACAATGGTTGGGGATTCGCTGAGAGCAATTAGTAGTGGACTCCTCCAGTGTCTGGCCCAAAGACTTTTAGCCCTGTAGTTCCATCATGCAGAGGCACTGACCCCTTTCAGATGCACGAAAGGAAGAAGAGAATGAGGGGACTGAAAAAAAGAAAGCTGCCTAGCGACGCCGAAACGAGAAGAGGGGAGTGGATTGGCAGAGTTAGCGCTGTGTGTTGGTTTTCCTCTCCCGACATTACACTAAGAGACAAGAGGTGGAGTGTGATGGAGGGGTGTATGGCTGTTGTGTCAACAGGGATTGCAATGAAGACAATATTATTGTCAAGCCAAGGCATATCAAGTAATACTCGCAGTGCGATGAAGGACAGAGTGATAAAATCGGTCAAAGCTGTCAAGAAAATGAACCCATTTGTCACTTTTTTTTACAGTCATACATGGTTTTAAATCATATTTATATGTACATTGATTGTTTGTGAATCTGTGAGTATTGAATGAGCCAATACAGAGTTGATACTTCATCAGAAGTTCATCACAATAGAAACAAAGCAGGTTCTTTAAACTGCAGATACGCTGGCAGGTAAACGAGGAAAGAAAAGCTGTTTCATGTGGCAAAATGTTCTTGGTGCTGCTGCTCAGCCCCACCACCGCTATCCCCTTCCTGCTTAAGAGAAGTCTGCAAAGGTGCTGTAACCTGCTTATCTCCACAGCTGGCTGACATACATACCGAACACGCACGCACAGATGTAGAAACATATATAAACACATCACAGCACACGGCACAGATTACGAACACATGCTCACCCAAGAACTAACAGCGAGATATGCAGTCACAAACAGAAACGCAAACACACGACCACATCTAACGCGCAGCTGCCTTTCTTGCACAGAGTTTGAAGTGAGGTGAAAAAGAGAGAAATAAGACCCATGAAAGAGAAGAACAAGATAATATCGAAAAGTACATCAGAGCAAAAACTGAGAAGCAGAAAAAAACAAAGAAACAATAACAGCCTTCTGCATACAAGAGAGAAAAAAGAGAACAGCACATTGAAGGAAACACAAATTACAATCCGCATTAGAACTTTATTAATACCCGCAGGGAAATTGCTTCATAATAGTCGCTCAAGATTGTGGAAGTTGTAAAATTATACAAGAAATACAATACGGCGGTTAGTCTGGAGTTGGATGACATCACACACGGTTGCCAGGTTAGGGAGGGACGTAAACAACAACCAAGACTGCATATGAAAACTCCCTGTGAGTGGAAATGGGCGTAGCACCACAGCCAACAGTTCAATATGTAAGGCTGCAGAAATGTTCCTTCGTGCTTCTGTCACAAAGGTGGCACAATGTGTTGTTAATAAAAGTGTGACCTTCTGACTGATTTGTTTTCCTTTCTGCCTAAACTGTTCGAAAAACATCAATAGTAAAAATGGGACCTGAAGTATTTTCCTGTAGCCCTGAAACACATAACAGGACTCTCATCCTCTACTCCCCCCCGAGCTGAGCTGCTAGCTCACCTATCTTATTGTCAAGCATTCTCATAATGCCCACGATGATAGGAGGTTATGCGTTTATTCTTCCCCAATCCATCAAAATTATTAGCGTAATTATCAAATATGAGTTGAAAATAGGACGGATGAAGGAGATATGACGAGTAAAACTGAAACAGCTGCAAACAGCCACCTGTTGATGTCAGTGGCAGCTGGTTAGAGCTGCTGTCTCACTGGTTCACCTGGTCAGGAGCTGATCAAAGCAGTGAAATAGCTCACTGAACATCAAACAACACACAGGGAATGAAGCTACCTGATCACGAAGGAAGGATTATTAGTTTACATGTTAAGTGATGAGAACACACCAGTGACACCAATGTTAAAATGCAGAATCTGTGCATATGGGAGTGTGTGTGAAAGATGGCAAAGCTGACATGTGTGTATCCATAAGCTCCTGCTGAGCGTCCAAATGATGTGACTGTAAATGTTTTCCATCTTCTCTGACTGACAGTAGGTCCACCCTGCTGCCGCACGGATGTGGAATGTTTGTACAGTATGAACGCCGGTGCTGACCCGACACCCGAGCATGGGTGTTTAAAACCAGCGGAAATCAAACAGGAGTGTTCCCCTCGTGCAGGACTCCTGTGTGTCTGTTCACTGAGTGACACCTTTAATGCTACAAATAGTAACTGGAGCCTGTTTCTATCACAATATCGACTGTTGCAGATTTAAATCCCAACTATGACAAACTTTTACTTTGGTTTCTATGAAGCTACTTAGACATTTGGAATTAAACATTTTAAGAGTTTGATTTCATTTGTTGTCACTTTGGTCGATACCAAGCCCTATAATGGACGTAAATCATAAAATGAGAAATGCCACAATCACATTCTTTCATGGGACCAAAGCCTTCATGTGTGTAATACTTCAGTAACTGTAGTTGTTAGTCCACTGAAAGCCAGTAAAACTAAATACTGAGTTACTGCCTTTCTCTACCCTCTATTGTCTGTCAGCATAATTCATGCATGACTATATAGAACATGCAGAGTGTCTGAGTGAGCAGACAAAGCCTGTCATTCTAAACTCGTCTCCTTTATTGATTCCCTCAGTCACGTCCTCTGTCTTCAGAAAGCAATAAACTTTGTTGTCAAGGGGCCCATAACACCACACATCACTATGTAGCTGTTGATGTTTACTTAAACTCTGTGTGCCCAACATAAGCCATGAGCAGAGTGGGAGGGAACTGACATGCTTCAGATATTTCTTCATAGTATTCTCAGTCACTCATCTATGAAGTGTAAGTGCATCTGCTTGTTGTACGTGTGACTGTGTGTCAATGTTGTTTTCCCAGTTTCCTGAGTGATGAGTCCCACAGAAGCACCCGAGGTAGTATGTTTCTGTCTCCACAGCTTCGATGAGGCCTCTTCAGCTGCATCTCTACCCTCCTGTGAGGTCAAACGTAGGTCGGGGCGATAAAGGCTGAACTCCTGACACCCGTCCCAAAGAATGAGACGGCTCATTGTGTAGCGACAGATAGCAGACACAATGACCCCTAGTCTGTTTTTGCCCGACGCGGCGCTTCTTTTCTTGGCCGCGGTGGCTTGTAGTGATTCTCCTTTATGGTTGGCTAGTGACCCCATAATCACCAAGGGGTGTCCCCCCTTTATCGAATTTTTGTCCGAATTTCATATCAATGCAAATGAGGTTTGAGAGGAGTTCATCCTAGAACGCTTTGGGAGATGATGGGTTTTTTAAGGATGAGATTTGTGCACAGGGTAGAGAAAAGCAGCCAAGTCTCTGCTGAATGCATCACTACGATGTAGAGATACTCCACTTTGCTCTCTCTCTCTCTATCTGTGCACTATTTTTCCAAAACAGCACTAAGCCCACTTGAGAATACTTGAGGTTTGGAAGAGTCAGATTTTGGC